>OY757012.1:184665879-185960380 GCA_963580285.1 Lucinisca nassula
GTTTTTTTTTGAAGAATGATATTCATAGCTACCACCTGTTTTGTTTTCATAGTAGAATTACTCGAATTTAGCAATAAATATTAACAGCTTTGCTTTTGGATAAAATTCTTACTACAGTCACTGTCATAGAGTGTCTATCAAGTACAATTATCTTACCCAACCATTTAGGGGCCCTTATATTTTGACCTGGATCCCAAACATTTGAGAGTTTGGAGGTCCACTTGGCCCCCTCGGCAGGTTAAGGTCAATCCTTGTTGTTTATTCCACAGTTGGCTGTCTGGCATAGGCCTGCTTAGAAACTTTTTTATGCCCCCGCATCGTATGATGCCGGGGGCATATAGTTTTTAGGTTTTCCGTACGTGCGTCCGTGGGTACGTGCGTACGTGCTCCGAATGTACGAAAGTGTGTACGTACGTACGTAATCCTGTTAGACTCAGGTTAAGGTTTTGGGTCAGGGTAGAACTTGAGCTCATATTTTTCAAACCATGCAATGGATGTGGTTTATATTTAGTATGATGATAGATATGGGTCCAAAGTTTTATCCAACAATACCCCCACACCTACCCATGGTCTCAAGGTCAAGGTCACAGACTTAGAAATTTTTAATGTTTAAGAATCAGGTTAAGGTTTTGGGTCAGGGTAGAACTTGAGCTCATATTTTTCAAACCATGCAATGGATGTGGTTTATATTTAGTATGATGATAGATATGGGTCCAAAGTTTTATCCAGCAATACCCGCACACCTACCTATGGTCTCAAGGTCAAGGTCACGGACTTAGAAATTTTTAATGTTTAACACTCAGGTTAAGGTATTTGTACCACGTTGAACTTTTAACTTTTATGATTCATTTGGTTCATATTTGGTTTAATGATAGATGCAGGTCCAAAGATTTATTCAGTGATACCCCCAACCATGCCTATGACTTCAAGGGCAAGGTCGCAGACGTAGAAATTTTCAAAATTAAGTATGTTAATAGCTTACATTTTCCAAACTCTACAATGGATTTGCTTCATATTTGGTATGACAATAGTTGCAGGTCCAAAGTTTCATTGAGCCATACCCCTCACCCCTTAACTGAAGGTCAAGGTTACAGACATAGAAATTTTTTATATTATATTTTTGAGAGCTCATATTTCTTTAACCATGTGATGGATTTGCTACATATTTGGCCATAACCCCGCCCCTGCCGCATGACCTTAAAAGGTGATTGCAGGGTGGGGAGGTAGGTCCCTGGGCGGGGGCCTTTGTGTTGTATTGACACATTTCTAGTTTTCTTCAAATAACAATGCCATAAAAAAAAACAAGGTGTTCGTGGTACATTTTTCCCAATTTCAGTCAAGATGTTGATAATTTCCCAATTCTAAAGGCCCGGTCCCATTTCCCTAAAAGGGGTGAAAAGACCCCTGCCTTTCCCTCTTTGGTAGGACTAAGGAGTCTGTGCAAGATGTGCCCTTTTGACATGCAGTGCCGCATTGCAAATATGCCCCTTAATGGAGTAGCACCCTGCCCTAATTTTGGTCTGCGGGAAACACTATACCTTTCTAACAAATACCAACAGCATGCTTGGAAAATTGAAGAAAAATCTCCTCAGTACTTCTCCTCTCTCAGGCTATGGGGGCAGTCAATTTAATAGAATTAAAACAAGTTTTACCAGAATTAAGGCAACAGCTTTTAATAGCAGAATTAAGGCGATGCAAGAGTTTTAACAGAGTTAATGTACAGTGTAACCTCCATTAAACAGCCATCCTGGGAAAACTCCAAAACTGGCTGTTTAAAGACACATTTTTTCCTTATATAAAAGGGATAGCCTGTCTAATGATCTCCAATAAACATTTCCTTCGGACCATAGTGCACATCAAAGGCTTATCTTATCTAAGAGATTATGAGGTGATTATAAGCAGATTTCTTGTTTTAATAGGGGGCTCAATAAGGGTACTTGAGTGATAGTTTAATTTACTGACAAAATATTCGATATATCGTTTTTTAAGAAGCCTCCGTGGTGCAGTGGTTACGCTACTCGCCTTGTAAACCAGGGATCGCAGAATCGATCCCGGGCTTCTCCAGACTTTCCGATGAGTCTTTAAACCGAGGTCCCGTCTCCGTATGACCTTAGCTGTTGGTGGGACGTAAAACTAAAAAACACACACTGACAAAATATTGTTTAATTTACTTCTTTTTTATTTTAAAATAAAGTAAAGAAAAACACAGATATCCATTGTTTCCTTTACAAGTAAACAAACAAGGTAAATGAATTGATTAACCTCAAAATTTAATCAATCAATTTACTTTTATTTATTTATATTTATTTATTTATTTTATTTTGGTTGAAAGTATGTGACACACAAATCATATAATGTCTAAAACATTAGCATTTTATAGTTTCAGTCAGTTTTGATTGTTTGATTTGAGGTTTAACGTCCCCGTCAACACTGTAAAGGTCATTTTGGAGACGTTGCTTCCAATTTTGTGGGACTTTTACCCGACATTGAGATGAAATGACATCTCAAGCCCTGTCGCCCAATATAGTTTCAGTCAAGCTGGAATTATAAAATGCTCTTTGTTTTAGACACAATCATATCAGAAAAGAGAGGAAAAAAAAAAAGAAATATTTCAAGATTTTATTTTTTCACCTTTTCAAGTTTAAAACTAAAATAACAAACACAAATTTATTTTTCTTATTTATAATGCAAACATAGGTTGTGGGTGCTCGTTAGAACCGCCTCATTCAAATGAGTTCCCACAACCTATGACTCAATGAGACAAATTTTCTAATGGGCACCCGCAACCTATGACTTGGAGCAGAAATAAAGAAAATAATGTATACCCCCTTACCCTCCATTTTCTCTATAGCAAGTGGAGTTTCTTAAAAAAAAAAAAAAATCATTTTTGATGGAAAAAAATTACCAATATATTTGAATTGGCATTTTCTGTAATGATTATAAATAAAGGCTACTAAATATAAAATCGGAAAAAGTGGTGTTGTTTCTTCCATGCAAATCAAAATAAGGACTTAGGTGTAAATGATAAGATGTCAAGTGTCAAAGTCATATCCCTAGGTAATTTATTACCCTTTCTTGGTCCCCTACCTGTATGACAGCCTGAATACTCCAAGTGTATTTTATCGCAATGCTGGATTCTTTAATAAACGGTCATTAGGATGTTATGTAATCGAAAAATGTGTCTTTAAGGGAGGTGGCTGTTCAACAGAGGGAAATGTCTGAGATGAAGTATGGCTTTTTATCGGCAGACAAAAAATAGTGATTTTTGAAGACAGCTCAATATGGATGTACTGAAAGAAAAATAAATGATGGAGAGGTGTCATCTGACACAATAGAGGGAATTTAGATTTGGTAAAGTGGCTGCTGACTGGAGGAGAGAGGTGGCTGCTGAGCAGAGGTTAAATATATAGTAAAATGCTATGGGAGGAATTAGTGTGGCTGCTGAAGAGGTGGCTGCTAAACAGAGGTGACCATTAGTGGAGGTTTTACTGTAACAGTTTTAGCAGAATGAATGCAACAACCTTAGCAGAATTAAGGCAACAACTTTTGTTTGTTTGTTTTGGAGTTTAACTGCCCAGTCAACACTATTTTAGGTCATTTTTGAGCTGGTCATTTTACCTATCCACATTTTTCTTAGGCAGGCTTATATGTAAACGGTTAACCAGTACAGTGCACATTCTTTCCCCAGAAACTGACAACTGCCCTTCTTGAATCAGCGGAAGGGAGAGAATGACTGTAGAAATGATTTCATGATCAATCTCAACGAAAGAATGTTGTCGATCCAGGCAGACAACTACTTTAGCAGAATTAAGGCAGTGCAATAGTTTTAGCAGAATTAATGCAACAACCTTAGCAGAATTAAGGCAATAAGTTTAGCAGAATTAAGCAGAATTTAGGCTGTGCAACAGCGTTACCAGAATTGAGGCAACAGCTTTAGCAGAATAAGACAACAGTTTTAGCAGATGTAAGGTAAGTTTTAGCAGAATTATGGCACTGATTTAGTCAAATTAAGGTAACAGCTTGCTTGGTCTTTGAGGCTGGTTATAGTTCACTGATTAGTTGACAGCTGGTTGCTTCACAGAAGAAGCCTATGTAGAGTAATGGTTGAGCTATTGGCCTCATAAATTAAGAGTCATGGGTTCAGTTCCAGGCTTCAGCAGCTTTTCGGATGAGTCTTTAAATTGAGGTCTGGGGCTGGCTACTCGGAGCTGAAAAGATAATGGATTATCAAGCATGTCATTGAGATCAATAATGGATTAGTAATCGCTAAGGTTTTTGTCATAATTTTACCTGTCTGGCTTTCTGTCTGAGCATGACTCTTACCATATGTTGCACTTTACCATATGTATATTTGAACAGACAGACCTGAGCAAATAGTTTACACCCAGATGAGACACCGCATAATGTGGCATCTCATCAGTTTCTGCACTGTTTGCCACTCATCCAGCTATTTCAGGTATAACTTTGGGTAGTAAATTCTACCTATCAAGTAATCGATTAAAAGCAAATCAGAAATGATAATCATTTTTGTGGAGAATATCAATCGATTAATTGATTATACGATTAATCGTGTCAGCCTTATTGAGGTCCCATCTCTATATGATCTAAGTTGTTGTTCCGTTGTAAAACTTAAAGAAATATATCACTGTAAATTCGATACATATTTCAGCTGGTTGAGAAGGGAGGCACAGCCACACAGTTTTTAGATGGTTCTAACAGATTTTACACCCTGATACCTCATGACTTCGGTATGAAGAAACCACCTATGTTAGATACTGCTGATATTATCAAGGTAGGTAATATGTTCACAAGGTGTTTTGATAAACCAAAAGATCTGACAAGTAATTTGTTAATTTAACACATTAAACAGGAAACCCCAATAAATGACACTATGTAGAAAACTTCGGAGAAGGGTCATAACTAAGGTTGCTAGAAAATGTGGCCCAACCCCATTCTGAAAGGAAGTAAAATATGTTTAACTTAAAAACTATCAAACATTATAGGCCGGGATTTCGATAACGCCTTAAATCCAGGTAATGTTATTTATAGAAAATAGCTGCACTATTGTCAATGTGAGACCAGAGTGTCATGTAAGTCAAGAGGGTTATCTATGGCATCTGGACTGGAATCATCATTCATGCTTTGAGTTCTGGCAATTTGTGTAGGCCCAGATCAGACACCACAGAATGTAGCATCTGATCAGAGTCTACACTGTTTTCTAGCAGTATATTAGATGTGGCAGAATGCAGAGTCTGATCAGGGTTTACACTTATTGCTTACAATACAGGAATATAAGGGATAAATGAAATATTAAAAGTCTATGTCTGTTCAAGATCATTTTCCCAGACTACACTCAGTAACAATTGACCCACCAGTGTTGTCAATGCTTTGATTAAAAACCAATTTGCATACAGGGGTCTGTGGCAATTATGCTAATATTTTTGCTGAAAAAAAAAATATGTGCAGCTTTTGCAAATGCAAATGCAAAAGCTGCTCTGACACTTTTTTTCAGCAAAAATATAAAATTTTTATATATTTATCTTGCTAGAACAGTTAACCATATGACCACTAATGAGCTCGTCAAGCTAACAAGGCTTTGGACAACTGGCCCCAGGTAAACAGTGAGGACCCTGATCAGACTGCTGTTAGAGGATCAGGGTCCACACTGTATTAATGATTTATAAATAAATAAATAAGTAACCAGTGGAAACCAAAACAAAGCAGACAACAATTGTTGCAATTGTCATCTTAGTAGCATGTTAAAAGGATCTTTTCTGAAAGGAAATATTTTGATCCTTTGAAGCCAATTCTTTCCTTTAAGAGTAGACATCTGCTGAAAGTGAAAGGGGACTGAAACTGTTTCCAACTAATCATTTTAAGTTTCTTACTCTAGACAAAGACCGAGATGCTAGATAACTTGTTGGAGATAGAAATTGCCTACAGTTTGTTGAAGGGAGGGGATGGAGGAGAGGATCCTATTGACGGTCATTACAAGAAACTTAAGACAGACATTAAGGTAGATACAGGTGCTTTGTTAAAGAAATAAGGTCAGGTAAAAAAACATGGTTTCAGGTTTCCTGAGTGATAAGGTCATAGAATTGTTGGCCCATTTTGAAGAAAAATTATGTTAAAACACATATTCAGAATATTTTAAGAGATTTTTATGCCCCTGTATTGGATGATACCAGGGGCATATAGTTCTTTTGTTTTCCTGCATGTCCGAATGTATGTCTTTCTGTACAAATGTGTGCACGTATGTAAATGATCCTGTCAGACTCCGGTTAAGGCATCTGTACACTTTTAAGAGCTCATATTTTCCAAGCCATGTGATGGATTCGGTAGATGTTTGGTATGATGATATAGATATAGGCCCAAAATTTTATTAAGTAGTACCCCCACCCATGCCCATGGCCTCAAGGTCAATTCGCAGGCTTAGAAATTTTGTTTATTGTTAAAGACTCATATTTGGTATGATGATTGATACAGGACAAAAGTTTTATTCAACAATACCGTCTACCATGCTCATGACCTCAAGGTCACAGATTCTGCCCCCACCCATCGGGCCTTAAAGAAATAGATTGGGCTGCATGGTGCTTCCATGCAGAGCTGAACTGACCACACATGAGTACTGGTAAACTACTTTTAAGGATCTAAGCCTGCCCAAGCAAAGCAGTGCGAGTTGGCCCATCCATGCTTATAATCTCTATTGGTTTCATTGGGCGTCATTTCATCTCAATGTCGGGTAAAAGTCCCACAAAATTGGAAGCAAGTCTCCAAAATGACCTATACAGAGTTGACGGGGACATTAAACCTCAAATCAAACAAACAAAACTGTTACCAAATAGTGCAGGCCACGATTACTTAGACACTGCGTTCTGCGGCGTCTGATCTGGGCCTGCACTGTTTGCCAAATACCCGTTTTGGGCTATCTGGTACAAAATGGGTTAAAATAACCTTCAAACATACAGGGTCAGTTAGATTAGATTTACTATGTTTTTAGCTCACCAGAGCAGAAGGCTCCGGGGGAGCTTATAGGATAGGCAGTTGTCCGTCGTCGTCTGTCGTCTGCGTCAACACTTTCAAACGACATCTCCACTGAAAACACTGGGCCCATTGTGCCCAAATTTCATCTATAGTATCCCTGGGCTGGGGGATTGAAAGTTTGTGTTTTTAGCTCACCTGTCACGTAGTGACAAGGTGAGCTTTTGGGATCACTTTTTGTCCGTCGTCCATCCGTGCGTGCGTCCGTAAACTTTTTCTTCAAACAACATCTCCTCCTAAACCACTGATCAGATTTTGACCAAACTTCACAGGAATGATCCTTTGGTGGTCCCCTTTCAAAGTTGTTCAAATGGTTCCAGTCAGTTGCACATCTAGGTCACAGGAGCTAAAAATAGATTTTTTTACTGAAAATTTTAAAAATCTTCTCTGAAAGCGCAAGGCCCAGGTCTTTGATATTTGGTATGAAGCTTCATCTAGTGGACCTCTACCAAGATTGTTCAAATTATAGCCCTGGGTCCAACAATACCCCCGCCCCAGGGGCCTTTGGTTTTAAATAGGCTTATATAGGGAAAATCTTTAAAAATCTTCTTCTCTGAAACCGCAAGGCCCAAGTCTTTGATATTTGGTGTGAAGCTTCATCTAGTGGATCAAGATTGTTCAAATTATAGCCCTGGGGCCAAAAATGTCCCTGCGCTGAGGGCCTTTGATTTTACATAGGCTTATATAGGGAAAATCTTTAAGAATCTTCTTCTCTGAAACCACAAGGCCCAGGTCTTTGATATTTGGTATGAAGCTTCATCTAGTGGACCTGTACCAAGATTGTTCAAATTATAGCCCTGGGGCCAAAAATGCTCCCGCCTAGGGGGCCTTTGGTTTTACATAGGCTTATATAGGGAAAATCTTTAAAAATCTTCTACTCTTAAACCGCAAGGCCCAAGTCTTTGATATTTGGTGTGAAGCTTCATCTAGTGGACCTCTATCAAGATTGTTCAAATTATAGCCTAGGGCCTAAAATGCCCTCGCCGCAGGGCCCTTTGGTTTTTCATAGGCTTATATAGGGAAAATCTTTAAAAATCTTCTTCTCTGAAACTGCCATTCCCAGGTCTTTGATATTTGGTATGAAGCTTCATCTAGTGGCCCTCTATCAAGATTGTTCAAATTATAGCCCTGGGGCCAAAATGCCCCTGCCCCGAGGGCCTTTGGTTTTACATAGGCTTATATAGGGAAAATCTTTAAAAATCTTCTCTGAAACCGCAAGGCCCAGTTCTTTGATATTTGGTGTGAACTTCATCTAGTGGACCTCTATCAAGATTGTTCAAATTATAGGCTTAGGGCGAAAAATGCCCCCACCTGCAGGCCCTTTGGTTTTACATTGGCTTATACAGGGAAAATCTTTAAAATCTTCTTCTCCAAAACCGGATGGCCTAGTTCTTTGAAATTTGGTGTGTAGCTTCATCTAGTGGACTTCTACCAAGAATGTTCAAATCATAGCCCTTGAGTCAAAAATGCCCCCGTCCCGGGGCCCTTCGTTTTAACATTGACTTATATAGGGAAATTTAAAAAAAATCTTCTACTCTGAAACCACAAGGCCCAGGTCTTTGATAATTGGTGTGAAGCTTCATCTAAATTGTTCAAATTATAGCCCTAGGAAATAGAAGTCAAGGCAATGAAAACCTTTGAAAATCTTCTTGTCTGAAAGCAGAAGGCCAAGGTCTTTGATATTTTGTATGAAGCTTCGTCTTGTGGATTTCTACCAAGATGGTTCAAATTATAGCCCTGGGGGCAAAATTGGCCCGCCCCAGGGACCCCAAGGTTTATGTAGACATATATAAGGAAAACTTATATAAGGAAAACCTTTAAAAATCTTGTCTGAAACCAGAAATCTCTGTTCTTTGATATTTGGTATGAAGCCTCACCTTTTAGACCACTACCAAGATTAATCATATTATAGCCCTGGGCCAATAATGGCTCTCCCAGGGGCCCACTTGATACCCTATGGATCAGGTGAGCGATCCAGGGCTATCATGGCCCTCTTGTTTATGAAAATCGACTCTTTAGTTTGGTTGCTATGGCAACTTAGCGTTTCCATAGACTTATAATGGGGAAAGTTGAAAAATTGCATTTACTGCCAAGTCATTGCAGATATTTTGACAAAACTTTTATAGAAATGTTCCTTGAGTAAACTTCATTCAGCCATATGCTTTTATGCCAACATGGGGGTCCCGGGGCCTTGCCCCACGCCTCCACGTCACAAAAGGCCATATATCTCAGAATCCATTCAGATCCCCACCCCTAAACCATATATATTCTTGTTCCTTTTCATATAACGCATTCAGTGACACCAACCTGGGGGTCCCCTGGGATGCATCGGGATCATGCCCCACCCCCTCCATTTCATAAGACCCAATATCTCAGAAACCTTTCAGATACCAACCCCTTAACCTATATGTTCTTGTTCCTTATAAAGAGAAGAGTTCATTGACACCAACCTGGGAGTCTCCCTGGATGTGCCAGGGCCTTGCCCCACCCCTTCGCTTCACAAAAGGCCATATATCTCAAGAGATCCCCATCCCCTAAACCATATATATTCTTGTTCATTATGATAAGAAGTATTTAGTGACATCAACCTGGGGGTCCCCTGGGATGTGCTGGGGTCATGCCCAAACCCTTCATTTAAAAAAAGGCCCAATATCTTGAAAACCTTACAGATCCCCACCCCTAGAATCATATATATTGTTGTTCCATATGATAAGACTCATTCATCGACACCAACCTGGGGGTCTCCTGGGTCAAGCCAGGGCCTTGCCCCACCCCTCCTCTTCACAAAAGGCCATATATCTCAGAGACTCAGAAACCATTCAGAACTCTAGCCCTAAACCATATATATTCATCTTCCTTATGATAAGACTCATTCAAATGACACCAGCTTGGGAGTCCTCAGGGGTGCCTTGGCCATGCCCCACTGCTTTACTTCATTAAAAGCAATATATTTCAGAAATCATTCAGATCCCCACCCCTAAGCTATATATATTCTTGTTCCTTATGATAAGACTCATTCAATCACACCAACCTGGGGGTCTCTCTGTGTGTGGGCAATGTGCCCCCCCCCCCCCCACTCCACTTTATAAAACGCAACATATTTCAGAAACCATTCAAATCCCCACCCCATAATCATAAATGTACTTGTTCTTTGATATTTGTACAATAGCGTCTCTGTATGACCTTAGCTGTTGGTGGGACGTAAAACTAAAACTCACTCACTTCTTAACAATAGCACACCAACTTGGGATTCCGCAGGGGCCATTCCTCTCCTCTCCACTTCATAGAAGGGCCTCATATATCAAAAACCATTAAGATTCCCACCAATAAACCAGATTATATTCTTGGTCCTTATGATAAGACACATTTAGGGACAACAATCTTGGGCTTTCCTGGGATCAATAGGGCATGCCCCAACCCCTCCACCGCTTAACCCTTTTTGTACCAAATGGAATCTTGCTCATTATATATAGCAGGAGTCCATTTCAAAATTTAGGGTGACAGGTTGTGTTTTCTTCAAAATTTATTAGGAAAAAGGCTGCACTTTTTGCAAACAGTGTAGGCCCTGATCAGATGCCGCATTCTGTGGCATCTGATCTAGGTCTGCACTGTTTGCCAAGGTACCCCTTCAAGGGTTTCTGGTACTGAATGGGTTAAGAGGCCTTATATTTCTGGCATACAGATCCCCACTGGTCTGCTAAACCATATATATTCTTGTTCCTTATGATAAGACGCATTTAGTGATACCAACCAGGGCTCCATTGGGTCCATGCCCCACCCCCTCTACTTCATAAAAGGCCTAATGTTTCAGATACTGAGTCCACATGGATGCTCATTTGGATATGGCATTTCATTTGGGAGACTTTATAATTGGTAGATTAAAATGATATCGTGTTAAAATATATTGCTGCCATTGGGCAGTGCAGCCTGAGCTCTGGTGAGCATTGTGGCCCATGGGCCTCTTGTTTAGCACCTTTTAAATAGTATTCCTTTCTTCTGCAGTACTTTGAAACCTGTATAAATGTAGTAAATTGCCACTGGTATGATTTCAGCCACTGGACAAGAAAGGAGAAGAGTATCAGAGATTGGTTAGGTATGTGAAGAACACTCACGGCAAAACGCACACCATGTATGAACTAGAGGTACAGGAGGTATGTATAGGAATTAATCATGTTTACTACGCTACTCGCCTTGTAAACCAGGGATCGCAGGATCGATCCTGAGCTTCTCCAGACTTTCGGATGAGTCTTTAAACCGAGGTCCCGTCTCCGTATGACCTTAGCTGTTGGTGGGACGTAAAACTCAAACTCTCTCTCTCTCTCTTCTTACAAGACTGGGATAGTAGAAGCCTCAATGGTGTAGTGGTTATGCTACTCGCCTTGTAAACCAGGGATAGCAGGATCGATCCCAGGCTTCTTCAGACTATCTGAGTCTTAAACCGAGGTCCCATCTCTGTATGACCTTAGCTGTTGGTGAGACGTAAAGCTAAAACACTGAGTCACAAGGCTGGGATTCTTTATGCAAGGAAATGCTGCTGCAAAGACCAACTGAAATTAGGTTTTATTCTGCTTTTTGTACCTTATCCTGCCATTCAAGACAACTACCTTTACAAACAGTGTAGATCCAGATCAAATGTTTTCTTAAGAAGCCATCTGATCAGGATCTACACTGTTGTGAATTCAGTTTGCGAATTCGAATAAATTACATCAAGTAATTTAACTGGTAGAAATGTAGATGTGTGTGGCTAAATTAATTTATGCAGCAGGATAAGAATTAAAGGAAATTTAGAATGTTTAAGCTATTCTTAGTTTGTGTTTTCTGCACCTAGTGACCTCTATTTGAGACAGTCTCTGGAGCTGTTCAAAACTTTTTAATCCTTATCCCACTGAATAATTTTGCTACACCCCTTTCTAACTTTAAACCAAACTTGAAGTGATTTATTCCTACAAAGTAACAAACTGAATGTCAAACAGTGTAGATCCTGATCAGATGCCATGTGGATCTACATTGTTTGCAAAGGTAGGGGTTGAGGTGAACAGCTGGATAAGGGTTAAACAGTCCCAACGGTGGATTTCATATAGGGTTTCTATAGTTTAACCCTTTACCACTCAGATACATGTTTTTACGTGTCTGCACCCCCCCCCCCTATTTTAAGCCCCAGAAGCACCTAAATTCTGCATTTCTACCCCTGGATAGTTATGATTGCTTTAGGATTTGTTTGGCAAAAAAGTGGCCTGTTTTTTTGTGCGCCTCCCCACTAAAATTACTCTGGGGGAGGGGGGGATTGAAGGGGGGGCATTGCCCCCCTCACATCCCGAAAAATTTTGGGTGTATGGCCCAACCAGCCGCTAAAATTTATATCTGAGGGTATCTGGGGTCAAAAATGCCTGAAAATTGATGCTGATAAAACATGCTGCAAACTGTGAAAATGGCCAGTGCCAAACACCTTAATTGTTGCCTTGACAGCTGTGTGAAGATTTAAATGTGGTCAAAAATTCTTGTGAAAACACACTTTTTGCCAACTTTGAGATGCCCCTTCTTTACCAGGACAACAATGATCAAGTCATGAAAGGTTGCATTTGAAAGGCTACTGCCCAATGAACATTCATACCGAGTTTGGGGTAAAACAGACCATCCATTATGAAATGTGCTGTGAACTCTACTTGTAAACTATGTATGGTTGCTCCAGAAACGAGACAACATTTCCTGGGAGAATGTACCTTCCTGGAAGCAGAGAGGAACGCATACATACAGAAACTCGCAACAAGTAATATTCTGTTACCAGAAGCTAGCCAACAACTCCAAAATCCGGCATTCTTAACACAATTGACTTTAGACGCCTCTAAATTGGTGAATTATGAGACTATAGACCAGGAAAAGTTGGGGTCGTTAGAACTGTATACAAGGGAGTTTATCAATAAGATACATGTAAGGAGAGTGATTGCCTTAAAGCGGGCCGCAGAACCTCCATGAAGTGGATACAGAGACAGCACAGTGAAGTTTTAACATTGTACATAAGTTACCAGCACATAACTGTACATATCACCAGCTTATGAACTTTTATTAATCCTTTTACTAAACTTTTTATTAGAACGCCAGCCAAATTTTTAACGTCATAGACGTGTGCCTCGAAGAAATAAGCGGGGGAGCTATAAGATACAACAACAACAACAACAACAACAATGGCTAGCTGAAGTTGCTGTCAGGTGCAACACTGTGAAAATCAGCAAAATTCACAAAATCCCTGAGTGGTAAAGGGTTAAGCAGTGCAGGGAAATTCTTTACTTGCACACCAGACAAGGAAATCCGTGATTTTACCCTGGGATAGAAATTTATGTTCTCACCCTGGTGTTCCGACCCCCATCGAATCGAATATAATAGCGTGTTTGATAAATGCATTGGTTGATTACTACCTCATGCGCGGCGTCTTCATGCGTGACGTCACTAAACATTCCTGTTGTGTCATCACAAAATGGCGGACATCGGTAACCAAAGTGACAGCAGCATTAAAAATTCGCAATAGAAATGGAAGGTATGCAAGAAAAAGAATCCTATATGGGTGTGAGGGGTGGATAGAAAAATCCGTCACTCGGGATCACTGTCAGGCATCACTCGGCAAGCCTCGTGATGCCGGACAGTGACCCTCGGGACGGATTTTTCCATCCACCCCTCACACCCATATAAGATTCTTATATTCTAGACCACTTGCATGTAATACTACAAAAAGACAATCCATAATTGTTTCACTTGATCTTAACCCTTCTCTTGCTGAATATTCATTTAAGCCACACCCATTTCTGTCTATCAACCAATCAAATTACTTGATGTAATTTATTGCTACAGATTCATAAACTGAATGCCAAACAGTGTAGATCCTGATCAGATGGCTTCTTCAGAAGCCATCTGATCTGGATCTACACTGTTTGCAAAGAAATGGGTTGTCGGGAACAGCATGACAAGAGTTAACCATTCTCTTGCTGAAAAATTCATTTTAACCTCACCTATTTCTGACTCTGAACCAATCAAATTACTCGATGTAATTTATTGCTACAACTTCATAAACTGAATGATAAACAGTGTAGATCCTGATCGGGCATCCGATCTGGATCTACTCCGTTTCCAAAGATAGGGTTTGTCATGAACAGCAAGTTAAGGGTTAAGTCTTTGAAAATGCTAAATTGTGTTAGATGACCATTTTGGGATATAATTTTAGCCCTTGGGCCAGTAGAAAAGTCCTGTTTCTGATGTAGCCAGCCCTATATTTGTGAGTGTCATTGATCCAAATTCTTGATGACCTTCTTTTTTCATATCAAGATAAGCTGTTGGATGCAATGTGGTAAGGGAACATTCAAAACATTAAGATCTTAGCATTCATTTGAGTATACCATGACCTGGGGCATTGCAAATCAGGCATGAAGAGCTTTGCCCCCAGTGAGGACTCAAATCAACCTGCAAGGCTGATCAGTCTAAACTGGTTGCGCACATCTTGTTCACTTGTACAAGCTCAAATATTTTCAAATATTTTTCCTGAATTTAAAAAAACATATATGAACACAAGATTGAAAATACTCTGACATTTACATATACTTTAGATTTTCAAGATTGTGAGAGAAGGCGAGTACAGTAAATACAAGCCGTTCAAGGAACTTCACAACAAAATGCTGTTATGGCATGGCTCCAGAACAACTAACTATGGTGGTATTTTGTCACAGGGGCTGAGAATTGCCCCACCAGAGGCACCAGTGGTGAGTAGATTTTTCCATTTCTTTATGGGTCAGGATGGGTAACATGTATAAATAAAACACATAATTTTCCTTATTCCATATTTAATAGAAACAAACATTATGGGTACATCGAGGTGATTCTAACTAATGCCAACAATGTGTGTTTAATGGAATGATAAGAAAATTATCTCTCAATTATCCTTATTACATCCTTGAAAGTTTGTATAAACATAAAAACTGACTGGGTATATTGTGTATACAAGAATAGGGGTCAAGGGTCCATAACATAACTCCTTGTGTTACTGTCCTTGATAGTTGAATTGTTTCTTATCAGATTTCTAAAGAAATATGAAAGCGGCTGAAAGTTTGTAGAAACATACCGTAATTCCCTGTGTAAACCACACACTTTTTTCACCCAGAAAACGGTGAAAAAAATCCCCTGCGTGTAATACAATGGCACAGAAAAAGACATTGTTTTTCTCGAAAAGTCTGCAGGTCACGAAAACCCATTACAAATACAATGTGACACTTTGAGACCCTCATAAAGTTTGTTTGACATATTAATTCATTGAATCATTCATACCATTAAAAATGCAATCAATATTCCTATCTCCAGGCTTTCAAGTAGTCCTACTTTTTCCTACTTTTTTGGTCTCTTCCTACTTTGTTCCTACTTTTTCCAGAAAAACTCCTACTTCTCCTACTTTTTTGATTTGTTCAAATACTAAGATCCCAAATCAATAAATAAACAAATAAAGCATTTAAAAGTATAACCTATATCTCAGTCTATTTGTAGAATGCATCTTGTTACATAACATATGTACGGATGATCTTCAACATTCATCTACTGTTTTTAGCTGCACCACTACTTTGAATATGTTGATGTAAAGCAAAACTGCAATGACCATCTACAGTTTTGTCTTGTTGAGTGAGTGAGTGAGTTTTTTTTAGTTTTACGTCCCACCAACAGCTAAGGTCATACGGAGACGGGACCTCGGTTTAAAGACTCATCCGAAAGTCTGGAGAAGCCCGGGATCGATCCTGCGATCCCTGGTTTACAAGGCGAGTAGCGTAACCACTGCACCACAGAGGCTTCTATTTGTCTTGTTGAACATGTCAAGAATTTTTGCAGTCAGTAGTGTAGTGATGCTTTAACTAAATGACCAACTGGAGCTCTGTCTTGTTGAGAATGGTAGGAAATTCACTACCGCAATGCTTTGATGCCCGAACTGCTGTGACAAACTGTTCTGTCTTGTTTAGCATTACAGAAATTCATTGCAGCAGTCCAGTGATACCTTAACTGCAGTGATCAGCTATAACTCTGTCTTGTTAGCATTCAGCAATGATGTGATGCCTTAACTGCAGTAACCAGCTTGAGCTTTGTGTTGTTTAGCATGACAAAAATGCATTGCAGCAATGCTTTGATGCCTCAGCTGCATTACCCAGCTAGAGCTCTTGTCTTGTTAAGCAAGGCAAAAGTTCATAGCATAAGTGGTTTGATTTCTTAACTGCAGTAGTCAGCTAGAGCTATGTTTTGGTAAGCATACGAGGAATTTATTGCAGCAGTGCTTTGAGGCCTTAACTGACCAGCACTTCATAGCCGCAATGCTTTGATACCATGTCTTTGACGCCTTACTAGAGCACTGTCTTGCTTAACCTGACAGGAGTTCAATGCAGCAATGCTTTGACACCTTAACTGCAGTGATCAACTAGATCTCTGTCTTTAGCACAAGAGGAATTCATTTCAGCAGTGCTGTGGTGCCTTAACTGCAGTGATAAACTAGTGTAGCTTGAAAGAAATTCATTGCAACAGCCATGCTGTAATGCCTTAACTGTGATTACCATCTAGGGCTGTGTCTTATTGAGCATGACAGAAATACATTACAGTAGTGCTCTGATGACTAAACTGCAGAGACCCACTGGAGCTCAGTCTTGTTGAGCAAGACAGAAATTCATTGCAGAAATGCTGTGATGCCTAGAGTTCTGTCTTGAGCATGAAAGGGATACACTGCAGCAGTACTGGGATGCCTTAAGTACAGTTACCCACTAGGGTTCTGTCTTGTTGAGCATGGTAGCAATTTATTGCAGCATTTGTGTGTTGCCTTAACTGAGATACCAACTAGAGCTCTGACTTTTTTAGCATAATAGAAATTCATTGCAGCAGTGCTGCTTAAATTTGCCTTAAATGCAGTGACCAACTAGAATTATTCATATTGTCTTGGTAAGTATAAAAGTAATTCATTGTTGCCATGCTTTGATGCCTTTAACTGCAATGACCATTTAGAGATCTCTTTTGTTGAACATGACAGGAATTCATTGCAGCAGTGCTGTGTTGCCTTAATTGAAGTTACCAACTAGAGTTCTGTCTTGTTGAACATGACAGGTATTCATTGCAGCCGTGTTGTGTTGCCTTAATTGAAGTGACCAACTAGAGCTGTGTCTTGTTTAGCATGAGAGAAAACCATTGAAGCAGTGCTATGATGCCTTAACTGCAGTGAAAAATCTGGAGATCTGTCTTATGAAGGATGGTAGGAATTCAAAGCAGCAGTAATGAAATGTCTTAAGTGCAGTGATCGACCAGCAGGAGATCTGTCTTGTCTAGCATGGCAGAGATTCATTGCAGCAGTGATGTGATGACTGGAGTGACCAACTAGAGCTCTGTCTTGTTTAGCATGACAGAATTCATTGCAGCAATACTGTGATGTCTGGCGTGACCAACTAGAGCTCTGTCTTGTTTAGCATGAAGAAATTCATTGCAGCAATGCTGTGATGACTGGAGTGACCAACTAGAGATCTGTCTTGTTTAACATGAAGAAATTCATTTCAGCAATGCTGTGATGACTGAAGTGACCAACTAGAGCTCTGTCTTGTTTAGCATGACAGAAATTCATTGCAGCAATACTGTGATGTCTGGAGTGACCAACTAGAGCTCTGTCTTGTTTAGCATGACAGAAATTCATTGCAGCAATGCTGTGGTGTCTGGAGTGACCAACTATAGCTCTGTCTTGATTAGCATGACAGAAATTCATTGCAGCAATACTGTGATGTCTGGAGTGACCAATTAGAGCTCTGTCTTGTTGAACATGACAGGAATTCATTGCAGCAGTGCTGTGATGACTGGAGTGACCAACTAGAGCTCTGTCTTGTTTAGCATGAAGAAATTCATTGCAGCAATGCTGTGATGACTGAAGTGACCAACTATATCTCTGTCTTGACATAAATTCATTGCAGCAATGCTGTGATGACTGAAGTGACCAACTAGAGCTCTGTCTTGTTTAGCATGACAGAAATTCATTGCAGCAATACTTTAATGACGTCAGTGAGCAACTAAAATGCTGTCTTATTTTGCATGACAGGAATTCATTGTAGCAGTGCTATGATGCCTTCACCTGGACATCTGGTAGCTGATGCTTCTCACAAATGTAAATTTTCAAAATTCATGAATTCTTTTGAATTAATATTTTGACATCTGTCAATATCTAGGTACAGATATCTGCCAGTGGCAAACTCTTGACAAAAACATTGGAAGTTCAGGCTGCAGGCATGAATAACTGTACTAGATGGTTCAGCCACTAACATTTTACAGGTGCCTGCTAACTTTGATGTAAAACAGTAGACTCAAATGCACAAATAAAATTGCCCAAAATGAAAAACTGATAAAATGTGAGACATATGGAGGTATGTTCGTGTCCATTAGCTCCTACTTTTTATATCAGGTTCCTACTTTTTTCCTACTTTTCTCCTACTTTTTGATATCTCAGGCTCCTACTTTTCTCCTACTTTTTCACCAGGAGTCACTTGAAAGCCTGTATCTCAGACATCAACCTTTCAGCCATATTACCTTTTATAAGCACAAAAATTATTTCCATCGGTTCGTAGAAATACCGGAACACACCAAAACACCGGAACACACTGGTAATTACCGGAACGCACTAAAAAAGCTTTTTACTTGGCTTAAAAATGTTTTTTGGGGGGAATATACTATAATATATATTTGTTATGCCTTATATTGACCAAATGTGACACAAAACATATTTTATAAACCCTAGCCCATTTACGCATCAAATAATTTATGGCAATGTGATCCTGTATATTTTTGTCACGATGCGTTAGGCTAAGCTAAGGGCCACAACAAGAGAAGTCTGGTTAGACTATATGGGTGCGCAGTCTGATCAGATTCTTGTTGTTGGAAATGCTGTGCCCCGGCTCATTGCCTTTCATTTTGTATTACACATGCCATAAATGAAATGGGTGTCAAAGGAAAATGCGTCTTTGAACATGCACACAATAGCCAAATCAGGCTGTGCAGTCTGATTGGGGTCTTCAATATCTGTCATATTTCATTCTCTGCTAAGAATGAAACCAAGAAACCAATGCATTATGGACTGGAATGATCTAAGCTGTTGACTGGGCCAGAAATTATAATAAAAAACAATAAATTTAAATGACACAGAGTTGCCACTTAGCAAACTTGGTAAAAATCTGATAAGAAAAAACTGAATTTTTTCCGAGCTAAGGTTTTTGACATTTCATGTTTTTCTTCTCAATGGCGACACTATGCTGGAAATGTCAATCTTCTTTTTTTCTATTGTCTAATGTCTTTTGGCCATCAAATGAGTTATATCAGAGACAGCAAATCTAAACATAAAATACTTGTATATATTCAGATTAATTAATTTATGCTTTTTATATCAGAATTTTTTTTTCAACAACACCATATACAATAAAACAATGCAAATAAGTCAAAAATAACATTTCTAATAAAATAAAAATAAAAACTTCAAGTGTGTTCCGGTAATTACCAGTGTGTTCCGGTGTTTTGGTGTGTTCCGGTATTTCTACGAACCCTTATTTCCATTATTTTCCACATTTTGACGGGAAGATATACCCAAATTTATGTAATGAACTAATTTGCTGAATCTGAATAGACTGGTCACAAAACAGTGGTTGGTTGGAAATAAAGAAATCCTGCATTTTTTGAAAACTTATAATAATAATAATAAAAATAATAATATTATTATTAATAATGATACTTATAGTATATGATAGTTAATGTATGTCAACAAAGTTCCAAATTGCACAGGACATCGGGTTCCTTGAAGTCGGGCATGAATCACCGTTTTATTAACAGTAAATGCAAAATGGGCTTCTTTAATTGAGTGAGATGTTTGACTCACATTGAGGTGTTAATTATCGGATTAGCATAGAGAACATGTGAATAACCAGAGGTGTCAAACTACTCAATCTACCTGTAGATACCTTTAATTTCTGTCAATAACGCTATGGAGCACCTGCCTTGGAGGCATGTTGTCACAATTTTACCTTTGGAAAGAAACCTGTTTCTATCTTTCCTTGTGAAAGAAAACTGGGAAAACGCATTGTCATCTTTCATAACAAATGAATAACCGCAGACTTAAAATGTCACCTTGTCACACACCACCGCAATGGGTAAAGGGAGAACTGCCTATGCTGCAAGAGAGAAACTAACCACTATTCTATTCTATAACTACTGGGAAATATACCTATAACCAGTCAGGCTATTTTGATTGTATCCAATCAAAATTCGTGTACTTTCATTTTCAATCAAAATGGGGTCTGAGAAAAGCATTCTGTGATACTGGGGAAAAGCATGTGCGTGTTTTAGACTGGAATATCTTTTTTTATGCCCCCGCATCATATGATGCCGGGGGCATATAGTTTTTCAGTTTTCCGTACGTGCGTACATGTGTACGTCCGTCTGTACGTGTGTGTGTACGTACGTACGTACGTGATCCTGTAACCTCAGGTTAAAGTTTTTGTAACAGGTAGAGCCTGAACTTTTAGAACTCATATCTTCCTAACCATTTGATGGAACTGGTTCATATTTGGTATGATGATAGATATAGGTCCAAAGTTTTACTAAGCAATACCCCACCCATGCCTGTAACCTCAAGGTCAAGGTCACAGACTTAGAAATTTTCAATGTTAAAGACTCAGGTTAAGGTTTTTGTAACAGGTAGACTTGAACATTTTAGAACTCATATTTTCCAAACCATTTGATGGAATTGGTTCATATTTGGTATGATTATAGATATAGGTCCAAAGTTTTATTCAGTGATACCCCCACCCATGCCCATGGCCTCAAGGTCAAGGTCATGGACTTAGAAATTTTCCATGTTAAAGACTCCATTTAAGGTATTTGTACCTGGTAGAACCTGAACTTTTATGATAGCTTTGGTTCATATGATGATAGATATAGGTACAATGTTTTATTCAGCAATACCCCCACCCATGCCTATGACCTCAAGGTCAAGGTCACAGACTTAGACAATTTTAATGTGAAAGATTTTAAAGAGCTCAAATTTTCCAAACTATATTATGGATTTGGCTTATGTATGCTATGATTATAGATATAGGTCCAAAGTTTTATTCAGTGATACCCCCACCCATGCCCATGGCCTCAAGGTCAAGGTCATGGACTTAGAAATTTTCCATGTAAAGACTCCATTTAAGGTATTTGTACCTGGTAGAACCTGAACTTTTATGATAGCTTTGGTTCATATGATGATAGATATAGGTACAATGTTTTATTCAGCAATACCCCCACCCATGCCTATGACCTCAAGGTCAAGGTCACAGACTTAGACAATTTTAATGTGAAAGATTTTAAAGAGCTCAAATTTTCCGAACTATATTATGGATTTGGCTTATGTATGCTATGATGATAGATACAGGTCCAAATGTTTATTTGGCAATACCCCCACTCATGCCTATGGCTTCAAGGTCAAGGTCACAGACTTAGAAATTTTTAATTAGATATTTTAAGAGTTGATATTTTCCAAATCATGCGATGGATTGAGTTGATATTTGGTATGATGTTAGATACCTGTCCATTTTATTCAGCGATACCCCCACCCATGCCCATGAGCTCAAGGTCAAGGTCACAGACTTAAAATTTTTTAATTATCACCTCACACAACATAGCTCTAGCGTCTATATTTCTTCACTGATTTCAATATAACTTCACATCAATGTTCCTTATGACAATATCTCTAGCGAGTTCCACTTTCAAGGTCATGACCTCAAGGTCAAGGTCACTGTGGCTATTTTTAGAAAAACTTTGTCATTGCTCTAGCGCTTACATTCTTCACCGATTTCAATAACTTCACACAAATGTTTCTTATGACAATATCTCTAGCGAGTTCCACTTTCAAGGTCAAGGTCACTGTAGCTATTTTTAGAAAAACTTTGTCATCGCTCTAGCGCTTACATTTCTTCACCGATTTCAATATAACTTCACACAAATGTTCCTTATGACAATATCTCGAGCCATTTCCACTTTCAAGGTCAAGGTCACTGTGGCTATTTTTAGAAAAACTTTGTCATCGCTCTAGCCCTGCATTTCTTAACTGGTTTCAAAATAACTTCACACCAATGTTCCTTCTGACAATACCTCGAAAGAGTTCGACTTTCAAGGTCAAGGACACTGTGGCTATTTTTAGAAAAACTTTGTCATTGCTCTAGCGCTTACATTTTTTCACCAATTTCAATATTACTTCACACAAATGTTCCTTATGACAATATCTCTAGCAAGTTCCACTCTGAAGGTCAAGGTCACTGTGGCTATTTTTAGAAAGACTTTGTCATTGCTTTAGCGCTTACATTTCTTCACCGATTCAATATAACTTCACACAAATGTTCCTTATGACAATATCTTGAGCGATTTTGACTTTCAAGGTCAAGGTCACTGTTGCTATTTTTAGAAAAACTTTGTCATCGCTCTAGCGACTACATTTCTTCACTGATTTCAATATAACTTCACACAAATGTTCCTTATGACAATACCTCGAGCAAGTTCGACTTTCAAGGTCAAGGTCACTGTGGCTATTTTTAGAAAAAACTTTGTCATTGCTCTAGCCCTTACATTTTTTCACCAATTTCAATATAACTTCTCACAAATGTTCCTGATAACAAGGTCACACACTTAGAAAATTTTGTTGCAACATGGATTTTCGGGGTGAGGCGGGGCCCTTGGCGGGGGCATCTGTGTCGTCTGGACACATTTCTAGTTACACATATCTTGGACTCAGAATTGAGGTGCGTGTTATAGATAAGTGCGTGGTATACACAGAGAATTACGGTAGACAATGAGTAGCAGTGTCCTTTATACATTAATAGGGACCAGCAGTCATGGAGTTATATCCCTTGGTAGGTTTTCAAAAAAATTAAAATACATTTTGTTCAATACCTTTATCAGAATCAGAATTGTTACTGGTGACACGTAATGTTTATGTTTGTGGTCCAACCTCAATGAAACTTATACAACACTTAGTTTCTAAAAAAAGGACAGTGTAATGACAGAAGAGTAGTCTCTAAAACAAGGAAAGGTGTAGAAGAGTTTCCAAGGGCCCATGACTCATGGAGTTATCTATTTATTTAAGTTTTCAAATTTTGCTATTCTTGAAATTTTTTTGTGACATTTCTTAGGAGCTATGAAAACTAGAAAGCTGTAAGTTCATATAAACATGGAAAATGACTGGATGCATCATGTAAAGCAGAATAAGAGTCAATGATCCATAACTCTTGGAGTTACGTCCCTTGGCAGGTTTTCAAAAAAAAATTGAAGTGCATTTTGCTTAATAACTTTTATGTTTATTGTCCTGTCCAGTGGAACTTTTACCTTTTCTCAAGAACTGTAAGGGTCACAAAGTTGAAACTTGCTACACACCTGAACAGTTGGTTGATGAATTGTGTATACCATAATTAGGGCTAATGACCCAGAACTCATGGATTTAAATCTCTTTATGTTGCCATGTACCATGTTCTACAGTGATATTGTGTGGTAAGTATGAATTCAAAATAATTCAACACTAGGGGTTTTCTCTTCTAATGGTGCTGCAGCGGGGCTAAAGTCAGATCCTCTGACAGGTCTAGTTTTGAATTGAACAAATACATTATATCAAGTAATTTTATTGATGGATAGTCAGAAGTGGGTGTGGCTGAATTGAATTATTCAGGGGTATAAGGGTTAAATCAGTTCAAAATACCAGCTGTGGTGTTGGTGGAGGACACCTGTTTTCCCTGGAAATATCCAAACTGGCCTCAGCATTAGTTATACCCCCGGCATACTAAGTATGCTTTGGGGGTATATAGTTTTCATCCTGCCATTCGTCCGTCCGTCTGTCCATCCTTCCGTGTGTCTGTCCTTCCATCCATCCGTCTGTCCGTCTGTTAACATTTTGGTTAAAGTTTTGCGTCAAAGTTGCTAAGAGATTGTATCTTCTGAACCCTTTGATAGATTTAGTTGATACTTACACTGAAGTTACATACTGGTCCAAACATACTGGTCTAAAGATTTCATTGATGCATTTCCCATCCCCCCTCCCCCCCCCCCCCCCAAACACACACACACAGTGACCTTGAGGTCAAGGTCACAGACTGAGAAATTTTACTTTTGTTTTTTGTTTTAAGACAAAGTTTATAGATGCCTGTATGTTCTTAACTCTAAGACAAATTCAGTTTATACTTGCATCAATGTACCAGTCCAAACATTTCATGATGTATGTCTCTTCCCTCACCCATGGTGACCTTCATCTCAAGGTCACAGACTTAGAAATTTTACATTTGGTTCAAGTAACATTGATACCCCCCACCCCTTCAGTAACTTTGATGCCCTCACTCCCTTCGTCCATTTAGAAATTTTATGTTTGGTTTAGCTTTTACAAGCACATTTATAGATTATAGATACATACAAGCTCAAAAGATATATCAGAGTATGGCCCTGGCCAGGGGTATACCTGACCCACTGGTCGATTTCTCTAGTTTTAAATCTGTTTGGGGTTAGTATTTATCCCGTGGAGCATGGGAACCTCTACCTTTGCAAACAGTGCAGATCTGAAGCCATCTGATCAGGATCTACACTGTTCTTTATTCAGTTTGTGCATTGAAGGAATTAATTATACCAAGTAGTTTAATTATACCCCCGTATGCCGGGGGTATTATACCCCCGTATGGGGTATTATACCCCCGTATAGTTTTCGTCCTGCCGTTCGTCCGTCTGTCCTTCCATGTCTCCCTCTTTCCGTCCGTCCGTTAACATTTTGGTTAAAGTTTTGCGTCAAAGTCACTGGCAGATTGTACCTTCTGAACCTTTTGATAGATTTAGTTGAGGCTTACACTGAAGTTACATACTGGTCTAAAGATTTCATTGACGCATGTCCCCCCCCCCCCCCCCCCCCCCCCCCCCCCCCCCCCCACCCCACAGTGGCCCTGATGGCAAGGTCACAGACTTAGAAATTTTACATTTAGTTAAAGTTTTGCGTCAAAGTTTCTGAGAATTTGTATCTTCTGAACCCTTTCATAGATTTAGTTGATATTTACACTGAAGTTACATACTGGTCTTAAGATTTCATTGATGCATGTCCTACCCCCCACAGTGAACATGAGGTCAAGGACACATACTTTGAAATTTTACATTTGGTTAAAGTTTTATGGCAAAGTTTATAGATGCCCGTATGTTCTAAACTCTAAGACAAATTCAGTTGATACTTGCATCAATGTACCAGTTCCAACATTTCGTGATGTATGTCCCTTCCCCCACCCAGGGTGACCTTGACCTCAAGGTCAGGGACTTAGAAATTTTACATTTGGTTAAAGTTTTATGACAAAGTTTATAGATGCCTGTATGTTCTAAACTCTAAGACAAAATCAATTGATACTTGCATCGATGTTGCATACCAGTCCAAAGATTTCATTAATGCATAACCCACCCTGCTGCTTTGGTAACATTGAAACCTTCAGTAACTTTGATGCCCTCACTCCCTTGGTCCATTTAGAAAGTTTATGTTTAGTTTAGCTTTTACAAGCACATTTATAGATTCTTATAGCTTCCTGACATCTTCATTCATATTACACACAAGCTTGAAAGCTATATCAGAGTATGGCCCTGGCCGGGGGTATACTTGACCCACTGGTCGCTTTCTCTAGTTAAGTCAGCAATGGCAAATGGCAAATTTAATTTATTCAGCAGGGTGAGGGTTAACATTTCTGGCATGTAACATTTTTTGATGAATAAAATTTTGGTGAAAATATTGTGCTACATGATACCCATTACGATAACAAGTACACCCCTCTTAACCCCACTTAATATGGAGAAAACTGGGGTTTATGGGGATAAAAATTATTTTGTTTAGTTCTGTTCCAAGAAATAGGTTGTGGGTACTGGTTAGAACCGCCTCATTGAGGGGGTTCTAACGAGCACCTGAAACCAATGTTTGGTGTATAAATAAGTAAAATATGACAAAACTTCCTCGGAAGAATAACCGTTTTCGGGATATGAAAGAATGCACTATGTCATATGGATATGTTATCTTAATGCAAACTATTCTTTCAGACTGGCTACATGTTTGGTAAAGGTGTGTACTTTGCTGATATGGTATCAAAAAGTGCCAATTATTGCAGAACCTCCAAACAGGACCCATTAGGTTTGATGTTACTGTGTGAAGTGGCTCTTGGAAATATGTGAGTATTTATTTGTTTGCTTTTGTATGGGATTAAGTGTTCAAATATCTTCTCTGAAACCATAAGGCCCTGATCTTAGATATTTAGTATGTAGCAATGTCAAGTGGCCACATACATAAATTATGCCAATAATGCCCCTGGGATCCAAATTGGCTAACCCCAGGGCTCTTTATCTCCCATAGACTTACAATTTGAAAAACTTTAAAAATCTTCTCTGAAACCTCAGGGCCCAGAGCTTAAATATATAGCATGTAGCAACGTCAAATGGTCACCTACATAAATACTGCCAACCATGCCCCTGCGGTCAAAATTGGCCACACCCATGGGCCAATTAGCTCCCATAGACTTAAATGAAAAAAAAAAAAAAAACACTTCAAAAATCTTCTCCTCTGAAACCATGTCCTAGAGCTTAGATATTTAGTATGTACAACATGAAATGGTCACCTTAATAAATCCTGCCAACCATGCCCCTTAACTCAAAATTGGCCGTGCCGATGGGCCCCATTAGCTACCATAGACTTAAAATGTAAAAAAAAAAAAAAACCTTCAAAAATCTTCTTCCCTGAAACTATAAGGCCCAGAGCTTAGGTATTTACCATGTAGCAACGTCAAGTGGTCGCCAACATGAATCCTGCCAATCATCCCCCTGGGGTTCATATTGGCCAAATCCTGTGTCCCCTTATCACTATAAGGCCCAGAGCTTAGGTATTTACCATGTAGCAATGTCAAGTGGTCGCCAACATGAATCCTGCCAATCATGCCCCTGGGGTTCATATTGGCCAAATCCTGTGTCCCCTTATCTCCAATAGACTTATAATAGAAAACAGCTTCAAACATTTTCTTCTCTGAAAACTATGAAGTACAGACCTTAGATATTTAGTATATAGCATTATAAAATGGTCGCCCACATAAATCTTGCAAACCATGCCATTTGGGTCAAAATTGGCCAGTCCCAGGGCTCATTAGCTATGGAAAAAAGTTAAAAAATCGTTTGTTCTGAAACCATAAGGCCCAGAGCTTAGATATTTAGAATGTAGCAATGTCAAGTGGTCTCCTACATAAATCCTGCCAACCATGCCCCTGGAGTCCAAATTGACCATACCCCCTTGGCTCCTTAGCTCCCATAGACTTATAATGAATTAACTTGACAAATCTTCTTCTCTGAAACCACAGGGCCCACAATTTTGATTGATTTGAGGTTTAACATCCCCGTTGCCACAGTGTAGGTCATTTTGGTTACATTGCTTCCAGTTTTGTGGGACTTTTACCCAACATTGAGATGAAATAACATCTAAAGCCCTGCCACCCAACTGGCACTACTTTTCCTGGGCAGGCTTAGAACCTCTAAGCTCTATACCAGTACTCATGTGGGGTTGGTTCCAGCTCTGCATGGAAGCACCATGTAACCCAATATATTTCTTCAAGCCCTAATGGGCATTCTAAATATCACTAATGATTTTCTGGTACACAGGTGAGTGGTATAGGGCCATTTGGCCCTCTTGTTAAACTTTTTGCTCATTTTCTCTGAAAAATAACCTAGAAATAGATTGACATCTGCTCCATAGCCATTAAAAGTTACCATAGACAAGTACAGCAGCAAAACACTAAATGGAATACGCAAAAACTTCAGTTTTGTACCGAATGGAATCTTCTAGGCCCCCACCAATAAGGACTTGAAGAAATATATGGGCTGCATGATGCTTCCACGCAGAGCTGAATCCGGCCCGTACACTAGTACTGGTAAACCGCTTAGAGGATCTAAGCCTGTCCAGGAACCGTGGTGCGAGGCGGACTGTCCATGCTAATAAACACTATTGGTTTTATTGGGCGACAGGGCTTGAGATGTCATTTCATCTCTATGTCGGGTAAAAGTCCCACAAAATTGGAAGCAACGTCTCCAAAATGACCTTTACAGTGTTGACGGGGACGTTAAACCTCAAATCAACCAAATCTTCCACCTCAAATATGTAGCTCAAGTCCATTTCATAATTTAGGGGTGTCAGGTAACGAGGTTGTGTTTTCTTGAAATTTAAGTTGGAAAACGGCTGAACTTTATGCAAACAGTGTAGGCCCAGATCAGGGGCCGCGTTCTGCGACGTCTAATCTGGTCCTGCACTGTTTGCCAGGGTACCCGTTTTGGAGTTTCCGGTCCAAAATGGGTTAAGCTCTGCAAAGTATGTACCACATAATCTAATGTATGAATCAGGCCTCATATTTTTTCAGGCATTTGCAGGATTTCAGGCTTTTAGAGTTTGAGTTTTTTTCCTGATTTCAGGCTTTTAGATTTTGATTCTTGTGCCTGTAGTCTGTTTAAAAAAACTATTTAATCGTTATCCTGCTAAATAAATTTATTAACCTACACCCATTTCTGACTGTAAGTCAACCAAAATACTAGATATTGTCACAAACTACATTACAAACAGTGTAGATCCTGATCAGATGGCTTCTTTAGACAAACAGTGTAGATCCTGATCAGATCCATCTGATCTGGATCTACACTGTTTGCAAAGGTAATAGTTGTCTTGTTCAGCAGAATAAGGGTTGAAGCTGCCAAATCGGGCCTTTCAGGCATGGAAAAGTGTGGTCAGTACGAGACCTGATGAATCAGTGTGTTGTAATTTTTTGACAATTTTTCTATGGATTGTAGGTATGAATTGAAACATTCGGAGTTTGTGAACAAACTACCAAAAGGAAAACACAGTACAAAAGGTATGTTTCAAAACAGGCAATGCAGGTGACTTTTTTTACTGTTTCCCATAAAGCATTACAAAAACACGCCTATACAAATACATTGTAAACTTAACCGCCGATAAAATGAAAATTTTAAGATGAAAAATTGATAATTTTCATATTTCTGCTCAAAATAAAGATTGTGGGTACTCGTTAGAACCGCCTCATCGAGGCGGTTCTTACGAGTACCCACAATCTATATTTTAGAGCAGATATAAGAAAAATAAGGTTTACCCCTGCAAACCCCAGTTTTACTATATAAAAGTGGGGTTCAAGGGTGTCAAAATTATATAGGCGTGTTTTCCTGATGGTAAGCAGACCTATGCCTAAAAACTGTGCAGAACATAAGCCTATATCAAAATTGGAGAGCAAACTAGTAAATTAAGTGGTAAATCATATTTTAGCATGTTAAGTATGTACCTGGGCATAGTTTAATTTAAACTCATGATGGGCCATTGGCTGAGTTAGATGTACGCCTGATAGTGGATCAGGTGGGTCCTTGAGTCTGGCAACTTTCTTAAACCCATAAGATGCCAGTGACAACAATTGTTATCTGCTTTGTCATCTGTGGGTTACTTGAGAAGCCATTGTTGCAGAACATGTGGACCCAGATCAGACTGCTACTGTATGCACAAATATTTTTTTCAAAAGTTTGCCAGAATGCAGCAGATGACATAAACAGACAACATTTTCAGTTGCATGGCATCTAAATGTTAATGAAGATTGATTTGGTCATATTTTCTATGATCAGTCTATCTCTTTCCCAGATACAAGAAGGCCAGTTAGTTTAAGAATGCTTTACTGAAAATAAATACAACTAGGGATTATGCTACAAGTTATATCAACATTAGGAACAGCCCTCTACAATAGCCAACACAGCAACATCATTCAAATACAATAAAACTAGAGCTGGCTAATCGGAACTGAAAATGTAATCGATTATCAGTTCTGCCATTGTGCTCAATAATCGATTAGTAATCACTGAAAATTTGGTTATAGCTTTACCTGTCTGGCTTTCTGTCTGAGTATGACAACTACTATTTTTTTGTAGTTTACCATATGCATTTGAACAAAGGCCTAAGCAAACACTGTAGGCCCAGATGAGACGCCGCAGAACGCGGCGTCTCATCAGGGTCTGCAGTGTTTGCCAGTCATCCAGCTATTTAAGGCCCAAGTTTGGGTAGTAAATTGTACATATCAAATAATCGATATGAAGCAAATCAGTATTGATAATCATTTTTGTGGAATTTATCGATTGATTAATCGATTATCCGATTAATCGTACCAGCCTTAAATAAAACCATTCACATATAACTGTCATTTCCACCTTGTCACAGGAGATGATTCTCACATAAGCATCATGCTTACCGTCAGATCCTGTACCATATATCTTGTATCATATACCATGTAAATAGAGGATCTTACATGAGTGCTCATGTATTATTGAATTTATTAAACGAGTTGAGGAAAAGGGATAAAATGCGAGGCTTTGCCGAGCATTTTATCCCTTTTCCTCAACGAGTTTAATAAATTCAATAATACACGAGCACGAATGCAAGATTCTATTTATCATATGACATTTAAAACGCATTTTATTCACGATTGTTTACAAAAATGTCAATATTCCGCCATAAGTAAACACGACGTCGTTAAGGACGCCGTACATGTAACGTTATGGGACGTATCTAGCTAGTGGATTATCGAAAATATTACATGGCGTTATTACATTCTCAGACGCGACGTCATATGATAAACATGAATAATAAATACTGTTTAAACCAAATACAATAAGTTATGTGCCAGTATTTCTGTGTTCATGAATATATTTGTTAACAGTCATGTAATTTGATTCTAAATTATCTTTAGAATGCATGCATATAGTGTGACTGAGGTAAACAAAACTAAATGGTGTTATATTACAGGTATTGGTATGCATTGCCCTGATCCAAAGGGCGACTATGTAACTCCTGATGGTGTGGTGATCCCTACTGGTGAAGGAATCAATTCTGATATTGGCCATACCAGCTTGCTCTACAATGAGTATCCTTTGTGTAATATTTGTTATGAAGTGAAACAGCCATTGATGGCTCTGTTGAGCTTATAGCCCTAGCTAAGAGGGGGTATCCACATATTCTGCACGAAAACTTACATTGTGGGTAGCTAAGAAACGCCTCTTAGGCCCACAACGTTTATTTTAGTGCAGAAATAAGAAAAATATCAGAGGCCAGTTGATCAAAACTGACAATATAACAACTTTGATCATTTATTATGGCAAATATGCTAATATTTTTGCTGAAAAATATGAGCAGCTTTTGCATTCGCATCCCAGGACCCAGTTACTCAAAACTGTCATTAGCTTATCATTCAAACTTTGTTCAGTTAATATGAAAAATATACTTGGATTTTTGCTGAAAAAATTAGTAATTTTTGCAAATGCCAAGGCCTCTACATATTTTGTGCAAAATACCCGAGTACTAGATACTGTACTTGCTAGAATGGTTAACATTTTGACCCATTACGCAAACACGCCTATACAAATACATTGCCACCTTTATTGCCGAAAAAAATGAAAATTTTATGATGAAAAAATGTGATAAGGCGGTTTTAACGAGTGCCCACAATCTATATTTTGAGCAGAAATAAGAAAAATAAGGTATACCCCTGGAAACCCCAGTTTTACTATATAAAAGTGGGGTTCAAGGGGGTCAAAATTATATAGGCGTGTTTTCATGATGACTGATGATTCCATTAAGCTAACATTGCTTTGAACAACTGGGCAATGGACTTAAATGTTTGGCGCCCTTGTGAGTTCAGTTTGCAGTGTGTCTGTCTGGTGCTGTGGATGTTGTGGCCGGCTTCTGTAGCTCAGTCGGATGCACGTCTGACTGGTGATCAGGAGGACGCGGGTTTGATTCATGCTGGGATCGGCAGCATTCTTTCGTGGAGATTGATCATGAAATCATTTCTATGGTCATTCTCTCCCTTCGACTGATTCAAGAAGGGCATTTGTCAGTTTCTTGCGAAAGAATGTGCACTGTATTGGTTATCAGCTTTCGTATAAGCCTGCCAAGGAAAAATGTGGATAGGTACACTGACTGGCCCAAAAATGACCTAAAATAGTGTAATCTGGGCCATTAAACTCCAGTGCAAACAAACAAATCAGGAGGTTGTGGGCTTGGTACATTTTAGTTGGAGATTTGCCCTGCCAACAAAAATTGTAGTTAGGTAAACTGACCTGTTCAGTAGTTCAATATGATCTTAATAGTGTTGATAAGGCTTTTAAACTCCAAACCAGCCAAATGCACACACATTTACTGCAGTCTCTGAAGAAGCATTTGGCAGCTTGCCATGGGTTTGACATAAATAACCTTAATTCTGTTGAATAAATTAAGTTTGTTACTCCCATTTATGACTGTCAATCCATCAGATTACTTGAAGAAAACTTGAATGCCTGGATTCGCACTTATGATATATGGTGTCATCCAGACCATTGTGTTCAGGACCCATCTTTCAAAGCATTGTTAGCTTAAAGAGCACACTACTAGTCAAAATTTTAACTGTTCTGATAACTAAAAAATCCTAAAATTTAGGACACCTTGAAGACTTGTTGTTTTAACAAACTTTTTTCTGGTCCAGCAAGGACTCCAAAAAAAGCAGACAGAATGGCAAACAGTGTTGATCCTTATCAGACTGCTTCTGAACTAGGTCTGCTCTGTTAACTTAGGCCTATCTGTCCCAATACTTAGGATCATTATCCCCTCGCAACAACGTTGCGAATGGGGATATAGCATCGGTGCCGTGCGTCCGTGTGTTAGTGTGTGTGTGTGTGTGTGTGTGTGTGTGTGTGTGTGTGTGTGTGTGTGTGTGTGTGTGTGTGTGTGTCTGTCCGGAACCTTGTGAGCAGGATAGAAGACACAGTATTCATAGTAGAAGCATCAAACCTTCCACAAATGTTCACCATGTACAGAGGATGAACCCTATTGAATTTCAAGGTCAGGGGTCAAAGGTCAAGGTCACAATGGACTTGACCTTGAAAACCTTGTGAGCAGGATAGAAGACAGTATTCATCGTAGAAGCATCAAACCTTCCACAAATGTTCACCATGTACAGAGGATGAACCCTATTGAATTTCAAGGTCAGGGGTCAAAGGTCAAGGTCACAATGGACTTGACCTTGAAAACCTTGTGAGCAGGATAGAAGACACAGTATTCATCGTAGAAGCATCAAACCTTCCACAAATGTTCACCATGTACAGAGGATGAACCCTATTGAATTTCAAGGTCAGGGGTCAAAGGTCAAGGTCACAATTGACTTGACCTTGAAAACCTTGTGAGCAGGATAGACGACACAGTATTCATCGTAGAAGCATCAAACCTTCCACAAATGTTCACCATGTACAGAGGATGAACCCTATTGAATTTCAAGGTCAGGGGTCAAAGGTCAAGGTCACAATGGACTTGACCTTGAAAACCTTGTGAGCAGGATAGAAGACACAGTATTCATCGTAGAAGCATCAAACCTTCCACAAATGTTCACCATGTACAGAGCATGAACCCTATTGAATTTCAAGGTCAGGGGTCAAAGGTCAAGGTCACAATGGATTTTCATGTTAATGAATGGTATGCAGTTGCGAGGGGATGCTACGCCTGCGTTGCCTTGTTACAGTAAGCAATGGTATTTTTACTGCAAAAATGTCAGAAGCTTTTGCAGCTACTCTCATTTTTTCAGTGGCCCCCGCCCATAGGGGCTTGAAGAAATATATGGGCTGCATGATGCTTCCACGCAGAGCTGAATCCGGCCCGCACACTAGTACTGGTAAACCGCTTAGAGGATCTAAGCCTGTCCAGGAACCGCGGTGCGAGGCGGACCGTCCATGCTAATAAACCCTATTGGTTTCATTAAGCGACAGGGCTTGAGATGTCATTTCATCTCAGTGTCGGGTAAAAGTCCCACAAAATTGGAAGCAACGTCTCCAAAATGACCTTTACAGTGTTGACGGGGACGTTAAATCTTGAATCAACCAACCAACATTTTTTCAGCAAAATTATTGGCTTGTTAAAGTAGCAATTGTATTTGTACTGCAAAAATGTCAGAAACTTTTGCAGATACTCTCATTTTTTCAGTGGCCCCAGCCCATAGGGGCTTGAAGAAATATATGGGCTGCATGATGCTTCCACGCAGAGCTGAATCCGGCCCGCACACTAGTACTGGTAAACCGCTTAGAGGATCTAAGCCTGTCCAGGAACCGCGGTGCGAGGCGGACCGTCCATGCTAATAAACTCTATTGGTTTCATTGGGCGACAGGGCTTGAGATGTCATTTCATCTCTGTGTCGGGTAAAAGTCCCACAAAATTGGAAGCAACGTCTCCAAAATGATCTTTACAGTGTTGACCGAGACGTTAAACCTTGAATCAACCAACCAACATTTTTTCAGCAAAATTATTGGCTTGTTAAAGTAGGAATTGTATTTTGTACTGCAAAAATGTCAGAAGCTTTTGCAGATACTCTCATTTTTTCAGTGGCCCCAGCCCATAGGGGCTTGAAGAAATATATGGGCTGCATGATGCTTCCACGCAGAGCTGAATCCGGCCCGCACACTAGTACTGGTAAACCGCTTAGAGGATCTAAGCCTGTCCAGCAACCGCGGTGCGAGGCGGACCGTCCATGCTAATAAACCCTATTGGTTTCATTGGGCGACAGGGCTTGAGCTGTCATTTCATCTCAGTGTCGGGTAAAAGTCCCACAAAATTGGAAGCAACGTCTCCAAAATGACCTTTACAGTGTTGACCGGGACGTTAAACCTTGAATCACCCAACCAACATTTTTTCAGCAAAATTACTGGCTTGTTAAAGTTTTCCAGATTTATTTAGTGATCAAAGTTTTAATCCATTTCAGACTGAAAACCCCTAAACGGGTACTGTGGCAAACAGTGCAGGCCCAGATCAGACGCCGTAGAATGCGGTGTCAGATCAGGGCCAACACTGTTTACATTTCCAAATGGATTTTGAAGAAAGTACGTGACACCCCTAAATTTTGAAATTTACTCCTGCTATATATAAGGAGGAAGATTCCTTTTGGTACAAAAGGGGCTAATGATACATAAACCAATGAGTTGGTTAGTTTTGACCAACTCTGTCCAAGTCCTGTCTGGCAACAAGGTCACAGCAATCGTCTGCTGGTTTTTGATATCCAGGTTTGCTATGGCTGGAGAAAATTGAAACTGTACTGCCCATTTGTAAACAAACTTAACCCTTCTCTTGCTGAATATTCATTTAAGCCACACCCATTTCTGACTATCATCCAATCAAATTACTTTATGTAATTTATTGCTACAAATTCATAAACTGAATGCCAAACAGTGTAGATCCTGATCAGATGGCTTCTTTAGAAGCCATCTGATCTGGAACTACACTGTTTCCAAAGATAGCGGTTGTTGTGAACAGCATGATAAGAGTTAAACATCAGCTATACATAAATGTCACACACCCATCAAGATTATTGTTGAATTAGATATCCTTAACCCTATACTAGATTTATTGTGTACGACACAGCGCAGATCAACATGAAATATCTTCTTAAGATGAACTTCAAGTACAAGTGGTGATATGTTGACAGACAAAAACTTATCGTAGACTTTCTTTATTGTGATATAAGTGAATCAGGTCCCACTTTTAACATTTTACTTGTGACTTTAGAGACAAAGTCAGAGAACTGACAGCACTGATGGGACGATTGTCTCCGAGTAAAAGAGTCTTGAAACGAGACTTAAAATTTTGTTGAACCTGTAAATTCCTTTTCTCTAAGCAAACAGTGTAGTCCCTGATCAGATGCAGGATTGTGCAGTATCTTATCTAGATCTGTACTGTTCGCCAATGTTCTAGTACATGAGCCAATTCCAGATTTTACAGATAACCAATCCATAGAAACAGATAAGGTGCGTATTTTGTGATAACTGGAGGATAGTTTTTGTCTGTTCTTCATAAAAACATATGCTTTGGGTAGTCATTAGAACCGACTCAATGAGGCGGTTCTAAAAATACCCACAACATAGGTTTTTATGCAGAAATAAGGAAAACTATCATTCAGATATCACAAAATATGCACCTTACCTGTAGCTGTGCAACAGTTTTTACACAGCATTCTGACTTCACAGGAATAAGAACCAGCATGGCTTTACATAACCATTGCCTTGATTTTGTACATGGTCAATGATGGTCACGTGGCATTATTAAAACACGCCCAAACAAATGCATTCTTAACTTTACTGCCGAAAAATCGAAAATTTTTCAGTGAAAAATTGTGAAATATTTCTTATTTCTGCTCAAAATATTGATTGTGGGTACTCATTGAGGCGGTTCTGAGGCGTACCCTCAATCATATTTTAGAGCAGAAATGAGAAAAATAAGGTTTACCCCTGTAAATCCCAGTTTTACTGTACAAAAGTGGGGTTCAAGGGGTTCAGAATTATATAGGTGTGTTATCGTGATGGACAGGAGCAGACAGGAAGCTTCTGCAGTAAGTAACTTTGGGTGTTGGTCCAAAAAGGACACACAGCTTATACTCGGTGTTTTCCCCTATACAAGTCAGGAATCCTGTGCTGGCTTTTTTAGCATGTTCTTTACCATGAATGTTGCTCTATTATGGTTGTTGACAATTGTTAATGGTTGTTAACCCCTAAAATCATATGTTGAATCATGAGACCCACTAAAGCTATAGGTTCAGAACCTTGAACCATAATTTAAGCACTATAGGGTTGTTGAGAATTGGTAATTGTTGTTAATTGTATGTTCAGAACCTTGAATCATAGGAAAACCACTATATTTATATGTTCAAATGACTAAAGTTATATGTTCACAACCTTGAATCATAATATTACTAAAATTATATGTTCACAACCTTGAATCATGAGAACCATTAAAACCCTTGCACCATAACCTGTAGCACTTACTAGTGTTATTAGGGCCCCGCACTGAAAGTGTTGGTGCCCTATAGTAATCACTCTGTCCGTCCGTCTGTCTGTCTGTCCGTCCACAAATTTTCCTACTCCTCTGATAGCGCTGCCGGGGCCCTAGTCAGTTTCACTGTCAGCTCTAGTTACTGGCTATTAATTGTATGTTCAGATTCTTGAATCATAGGAAAACCACTATATTTATATGTTCAGTACCTTGAATCATGCGAACCACTAAAGCTATAGGTTCAGAATCTTGAACTATAATTGTAGCTCTATATGTTGTTGAGAATTGGTAATGATTGTTAATTGTATGTTCAGAACCTACTATTATTTATATGTTCAGAACTTTTAAAACATGATAAATGACTAGAACTATATGTTCAGAACCTTGAATCATGAGAACCATTTATAACTATATGTTCAGAACCTTGAACCATAACTGTAGCACTATTACGGTTGTTAAGAATTATTACTGGTTTTTAAACCACTACATATGTTCAGAACCTTGATTCATGAGAACCACAAGGCCCCCGCCCATAGGGGCTTGAAGAAATATATGAGCCCCGCCAAGCGAATTTGTGTCTTCGAGCATTCCGTCAAGACAAATTTTAACTGCGCATGCCCAGCCATTCAGAGGGGCCAGGGATATGGCTTTCTGTCTGAAGGTTCCTCTTGATTCACTGCTTGTATGAGCGAGCAGCGAAGGTTCTGGCGAGACTGCACGGATGCGCAGGCTCGCCTGAACCTTCGCTGCTCACATAGGCGATAAGTACCAAAATCAATTGGCGGGGCCCATATGGACTGCATCGTGCTTCCACGCAGAGCTGAATCCGGCCCGCACACTAGTACTGGTAAACCGTTCAGAGGATCTAAGCCTGTCGAGGAACCGCGGTGCGAGGCGGACCGTCCATGCTAATAAACCCTATTGGTTTCTTTGGGCGACAGGGCTTGAGATGTCATTTCATCTCAATGTTGGGTAAAAGTCCCACAAAATTGGAAGCAACGTCTCCAAAATGACCTTAACAGTGTTGACGGGGACGTTAAACCTCAAATCAAACAAACAAAATCCAACATCTAGTTTGATTTAAGCAACAGTTTGACATATCAGTATTTGAGATAGAGTAAACTGTATGTACAGAAACACCAGAACAAAGCAAATGGCATCTAAATCTGTTCCTTGACAGGGATTTTTGTCCCCAAGTCAAATTCACAAGTTTGTTGTTTGGTGAATACCCTTTTAAACCCCAGAAAAGTTGGGTTTGCATGGCTGTATATTATTGTAATTTTACTCTATACATTATCCTTCAGATAATGCAAATATGGTGAATGCATATCCTTTTTCCTGTGTAGGATATGGTTAACCCATTTGGTACCAGATACCCCAAAAGGGGTATTTGGCAAACAGTGCAGGCCCAGATGAGATGCCGCAGAACGCGGCATCTCATCAGGGCCTGCACTGTTTGCAAAAAATTCAGTCATTTTCCTAAGAAATATTGAAGAAAACACAACCTGACACCCCTAAATTGTGAAATGGACTCCTGCTATATATAAGGAAGATTCCATTTGGTACAAAAAGGGTAAATCAAGAACATTCCATTTGATGTGAACTTGAAAACAGAATGTAACTGCTTTGCCGTTTTTCTTCTACTATTTATTGTAATAGAGATGCATGTAAAGAAAGTAAATGAATGCATGAAGTGGTTTACCGGTAGTTTGATTAAATATACATTCATTTCATTTAGACAGAGCCTCATTCCTAGGTTTCATTTTGTTTAGTTTAAGAATTGATGATTTTATTGATTTGTATGTTATTAATAATTGCCAAGTTTTCTTTATGACTTCAGTTGCCTCAATTTACTTAACCCTTCTCTTGCTGAATATTCAGTTTAGCCACACCCATTTCTGACTTTGAACCAATCAGATTACTTGATGTAATCTATTGCTACATATTCATAAATTGAATGTCAAACAGTGTAGATCCTGATCAGATGGCTTCTTCAGAAGCCATCTGATCTGGATCTATACTGTTTGCAAAGATAGGGGTTGTCGTGAACAGCATGATAAGGGTTAAGTGCCATGAATGAAATGTGACCATTAATAGTCCAACCGATATTGTCTTACAGTTGGGCAAGGCTTGCTGTCTTTGCAGCAGGTAAGGGTAGAGGGGGAGTGTTATTTCTTGTTTTCTACACTTCCACTCATTTTCCTCTCTCCTCTTTCCCTCACTTTCATTTGAGATGTGTGACCACAAGTGATGGCAGACTAGGGGCCAGTAAATACAGGAAGACATGCTGCCAGTTTTTCAAAGCATCATTCTCTTAACAAGCTCATTATTGGCCAAATTGTTGACTGTGCTGAAAAAATGTGAGCAGCTTTGCAAGCTGCTCACATTTTGTCAGCAAAACTATTAGCATATTGGCCATGATCAAAGATAACAATAAGTTATCATGCCTGGGAATCACAGTGAAAAGAGAAGACACTGCTGATACAGCAGGTTATACATTCAATGGTTTAGTTTTATTAGCAGTTTTGTTTATGCATACATTGTGCTATAACTTGTGTGGTGTTATATGCTAGATGGTTGTATTGACACCCTATTTGTTTTGTAGGGCACAAGTTAAAAAACTTTTTTTCCTGTGCATATTTTTGGAGGCTTTCTTTTCTTTTATAGAAGACAATAAATCTAAAAAATGTGATTGAATTTGTTTTATTTTAAGTCCACTCTGTGGCAGGGAAACTTTAATACAGGTAATTGGCAAACCATGCAGGCCCAGCTCAGATGACGCAGAATGTGGCATCCACTGCCATTGTGAAGATTTTGCTCTCACATGCTCGACAAAGCCTTCAATGTAATTCTTGTGTAAATAAATTTGACTATCCTAAGTTTTGAAAGGAATAACTGGAAGATTCCATCAGTACAAAGTGGGTTTTATATGCCACATAGACGGTGTTCACATATCTTTTCAATTTTATAGTTAACAAAATTCCTATACTTCAAGCAAACTATCTAGAAGCCTCAGTGGTATAGTGGTTACGCTACTTGCCTTGTTAACCAAGGGTCGCAGAATCAATCCCGGGCTTCTCCAGACTTTCGAATGGGTCTTTAAAACGAGGTCCCGTCTCCATATGACCTTAGCTGTTGGTGGGATATTAACTCTTATCTTGCTGTTCACGACAACCCATATCTTTGCAAATAGTGTAGATCCAGATCAGATGGCTTCTGAAGAAGCCATCTGATCAGGATCTACACTGTTTGGTATTCAGTTTATGAATTTGTAGCAATAAATTTCATCAAGGAATTTGATTGGTTGATAGACAGAAATGGGTGCGGCTTAAATGAATATTCAGCAAGATAAGGGTTAAACTCACTCAAGCAAACTATCTAGACTGATCAAACCCTGATGTTCTAGCATGTGCTCATCTGATTTATGCCTACACTGTCTGCCAATGTCACATTTTTGGGACAATAGTCCTATAAGGGTTTAATTAAAGTTAACAAAGTACACACTGTTAATTATGAAACACTTTCAGATTTGGCATGTTTGACTGGTGGATCTCAAAAATATGTAGAAAAAATGGCCATTAAGGGTCATTTTTAGCTCGCCTGTACGAAGTACAAGGAGAGCTATTGTTGTCACCTCGGATGGCGTTTGCGTTTGCGTTCCCGTCACACTGCGTTAAAGTTTTTCAAATGCTTATATCTCAACTGTCACTCATCACAGACCACTCATATTTGGAACTTAAGTACCTGGGAGGGTCCTCTGATGTTCAAAGAGAACAGACCCCTGGGTTCATGCCCCGGGGTGGGGCTAGGGATAAAAAACTTGAACACCTTTGTAATTCTGTGTTAAAGTTTTTGAAATGCTTATATCTCAACAGTCACTCATCACAAAGCATTCATATTTACAACTTGGATACCTGGGAGTGTCTTCTGAGATTCCAAGACAACACACCCCAGGGTTCATGCCTGGGATTGGGGATGGGGTGGGGCTGGGGGTCAAAATCTAGGACACCTTTGTAATTTGTTGTATACCTTTCCATTATACTAACGAGTTATAGACACAATTGGTTATACATCAGCCAATCAAGTGACATTGGTTCAAGTGTAAAAGGGTGAAGGTCATGGTGACCTACATTTCACGGTCCAGTGATTTTGCCTTATATCTTGAAGTCTATTTGTTGAAGAAATGTCATACCTGGGATATTAGTTCCATGTGACTCCACGGTTGACCTCAAAATATATCTAGGTCACTGTGACCTATATTTCATGGTTCAGCGATTTTGCCTATTATCTCGAATACTATTTGATGGAGAAATGTCAAACCTGGATAATTAGTTCCATATGACCCAATAATTGACCGCAAAATATATCTAGGTCATGGTGACCTACATTTCACGGTCCAGTGATTTTGTCTATTATCTTGAATACTATTTGATGGAGAAATGTTATACCTGGGTTATTAAATGCAGGTGACCCCATTATTGACCTCAAAATATATCTAGGTCACTGTGACCTATATTTCATGGTTCAGTGATTTTGCCTATTATCTTGAATACAATTTGATAGAGAAACGTCATACCTGGATTATTAGTTCTATGTGACTCTATAATTGACCGCAAAATATATCCAGGTCAGTGTGACCTATATTTCATGGTTCAGTGATTTTGCCTATTATCTTGAACACTATTTGATGGAGAAATGTCATACCTGGATTTTTTATTCCATGTGACCCCATGATTGAGCTTGAATTAATATCTAGGTCAGTGTGTCCTATATTTCATGGTTCAGTGATTTTGCCTATTATCTTGAATACTATTTGATGGAGAAATGCCTTACCTGGATGATTAGTTCCATGTGACCCGATGATTGACATGGAAATATATCTAGGTCCTTGTGACCTATTTTCATGGTTCAATGATTTTGCCTTATAATTCAGATACAATTTGATCCTGAAATGTAATATCTGGAATATATGTTCCATGTGACCTGATTATTGATCTCAAATATATCAAGGTGAGTGTGACCTATATTTCATGGTTCATAAATTTTCCTTATATCTTGAAGTCGAGAAACAGGCGAGCTATGCTGTCTGGCGACAGCTCTTGTTTCTATATACAGTGTAATCTACACAATTTGGATATAACTTAGTTGTTCATTACCATAACACACCCGTGTGTCATAGTGCATTTTTCACATCTCCAAAATGTCTAGTTTTCTGATGAAATTCTTTGATTTTTTCTTATTTATATTGCAAACATAGAACCTACAATCTACATTTTGGAGCAGAAATAGAAAAATATTGTTATCACAGTAAACCCCAGTTTTCTCTATGTAAAGAATCAGAATTGTTACTGGTGACACGTCAAATGTAAAGTGGGGTTTAGGGGATGTTCATTTCACAGACTTGTTCACATGATGTACACTAACAAGGTTTTTTACGGGCCTCAGTGGCCTAGTTGATAAGAGCGCTGACTCTTAATCATTAGGTCTCTCACTGCTGCGGGTTCGAGCCTGGCTCGCGTCACATGTGAGACACCAAGTTCTGCAACGGAAGGTCAGAACTTTCTCCAACCTGATTAACGGTCAGTTCGATATGAGTGAATTAATCTTGAAAGGGTCGTAAAACCAGAACCCAAATAAAAAAAAAAAAAAAAAAAAACATGGTATCTGCTTTGGATCCCAACAATAGTGTTATAAAGAGGTTCTAGTGTACTTCATTCAGGGTTTGCATTACGAAAACACGCCTATACAAATACATTGTAACCTTTATTGCGGAAAAAATGAACATTTTATGATGAAAATTTTTGATATTTTTCTTATTTCTGCTCAAAAAATACATTGTAGGTACTCGTTAGAACCGCCTCATTGAGGCGGTTCTAACGAGTACCTACAATCTATATTCTAGTTCAGAAATAAGAAAAATAAGGTTTACCCCGGTAAACCCCAGTTTTACTATATAAAAGTGGGGTTCGAGGGGGTCAAAATTATATAGTGGTGTTTTCGTGATGGTAAATTGACATTTGTCTTTTAATTTTATGTTTTATAGACCGTGCCTTTCGCACCTGAATTATTTTTATGCACTTTTCAGAAAACCTTTGTCCTGTTGAACACAACAACCCCTTGCTTCTAAGAAGTCATCTGAGCAGCAGGATCTACATATGTCATTCAGTTGGTCAATTGAATGAACACATTATATCATGTACTTTGTTGATGGTCAGCAATGGTCGGTGGCAAATTTGATACATTCAGCAGGATGAGGGCTTTTCCTTCAGCCCAATAAATGGCCCCTGCCCATAGGGGCTTGAAGAAAATTATGGGCTGCATGATGCTTCCACGCAGAGCTGAATCCGGCCCGCACAATAGTACTGGTAAACCGCTTAGAGGATCTAAGCCTGTCCAGGAACCGCAGTGCGAGGCGGACCGTCCATGCTAACAAACCCTATTGGTTTCATTTGGCGACAGGGCTTGAGATGTCATTTCATCTAAATGTTGGGTAAAAGTCCCACAAAATTGGAAGCAACATCTCCAAAATGACCTTTACAGTGTTGATGGGGACGTTAAACCTCAAATCAAACAAAACAAACAAATCAGCCCAATAAACCAAAAACTGGGCAAACAGTGTAGATCCATTCTGACAGTTCCAGATAGCAAATATTTAGGTTTTTAGCTCAACTGAGCCAAGCTTATAGTATGGCAAAGCTCCATTTTCTGTCTGTCATCTGCCTGTCAAAATTTTCAAACATCTCCTCTGAAACCACTTGGCAGTTCGAAGTCAAATTTCATGTGGAGCATCCATGGGAAGGGGGAACGAAAGTTTGTTCGAGCGGTCCAGGTCGCTATGCCCATATAAGGCAAACATCCTTCAAAAATCTCCGGAACCAGTGGCCCGATTGTCGTGAAACTTGGTATGTAGCATTGGGAATGGGGGTGGGGTGATCATAGTTTGTTCAAATGATGGCCCTCGGATGGCTTTGACCTATTTTTTGCCAGGGTCAAATATGGTCACATACACTTTTTATGGGAAAAAGCCAAAACTGAACATTGGGAAGTGGGGAACAAAAATTTGTTCGTAAGAACTGGGTCACAAGACCAATATGGCCACCATGCCCATATAGGGTAAAACCTTTAAAAATCTTCTCTGGAACGGAATGGCAGATGAGCTCAAAACTTGGTTTGCAGCATCGGGGAGTGGGCCCTACAAAGTTTGTTCAAATGATGACCTTTGGTTGACCTTGACCTGTTTTACTTCAAAGTCAAATTTGGTCACTACTCGAGGCAACTACTCGAAGAACCATACCATACGAATGGAACCACAACACAGTTAAATAGATTAGAACAGGAATTGTAGATTGTGCAGAAACAGGTCACCAGCTATATCACAGATAAGAAATATTGCAGAACGTGTTTTAAAAGCTGGAAAATAAAATCTGCACAACAAAATGCACTGTGTGACATTCTCCCCTGCAAGGGAAAATGTTGTCCGGACATTTCTGCCGGTCAAGAAAACGAGATGCTCAGCTATTGAATTATCACAAGATAATTATTTATACATGAATATGAATGTCAGCCTCGATAGTGCCGTGGTTAACGCATTTGACTTATGATCGATAGGTTGTGCGTTCGAATCCAGCACCCGGTATCTGTGTGTCCTTGGGCAAGACACATAATGACACTGCCACATTCCACCCAGGTGTAAATGGGAAGCAGTGGTGTAATAGTCACTGCCTGTCTCTCGCACGCGTGAAAACATCCGGAATGAGTGTTCAACAGTGATTAAATAAGCTTGCAGTTTCCATCGCAATCGAACTAAAATAAATTAGTATAAACTAATATGAATGTTTATATTTACAATGTGATTATGAAAAGACAAACATGAAGTTATGTCAAAAGTGTCAAAAGTATTGTCAATATGACTACATATATGAAGCAGCCATTCTAGTCACTAAACCATGTCAAAGACTCATTGAAATAATTAGCAATCTCAAAATTCAAGTTTATATGAGCTGAGCATTATGTTGTTTTTCTTAGTGCTATTTTGTTTCCTCTAAAATTCCCCAAATTCTCCCACTATCAAAGCATCCATGTACTACTAGAATAATATACTATTAAAATTTGATAAAAACTACTTCATCTGGCATTTATGCATTTATGTTTATGTGACATTCACCCCTGTTATAAAACAAGGATAAGGAACATGTATGTTATCAAATTCCAAATCTGTTTCGAATCAGCATCAGCCACTGTCTGCTGATTACTGATCGATTCACCATACCTATATGGAGGTTTATGTTGCCTACCTGTTAGGCGAGGTTCCTCCTGAGATAAAGAAATATCTTGAGGTATGGGTAAAGTTGAAACATTGGTCGGATGACTTGATGGACTGGCAGATGTAGAATGAAAATAAGGAAACATGAAGTTGCAGAATCCTGTTCTGATATTCCAGTTCGCACATTTCCAGTCATTTTTCTAAATAATCTATACATGAAGTTGCAGAATCCTGTTCTGATATTCCAGTTTGCACATTTCCATCTGAGCTGGTACTTTCTAGAATGCTGGAGTATTTACTAGCAGACATATCAGATCCTAATTCCGCAGACAGGCTACTTTCCAGTCTGTGATGAACTTGTTCTCTACCCAATCGTCTTGTGGCATGTGGCGGGAAAACATTTTCCATCTCAGAAACAGATGAAATATCTGAATCTAAATCAGAATCAAGCTGTGTTTCATTTGATCTCCGTTTTCCTCGAGGTGCAACAGGTTTGTCAGATACAAGAGAATCTCCGAGGAGTTCGGAATAAATGAAAAAGGTAGTAACTTGTTTCTGTATAACCCCTTGTCCCGGCCATTTCCCGACTAAGACTACGAAAACGGAAATGGGAGTATCAGGTTGGTCCACAACAATGTATGGGTCTTTTGCCCATTTATCTGCCATTTTTTTTTTTTTTTTGCCTTTCAGACCAACATTTCTAATCAAAACTCTATCACCTGCATCTAGAGTTTTGAGTCATACAAATGTTTATGGCGAGCTGCCGATTCTTCAGCTTCCCTAGATGCAGTTTTATAGGCAAATTGTAGCCTCTTTCTGAGTTTTGTAGCATAATGTTCCTTGTCTGAAATTTTAGGATCCTCTGAAGAGAGACCTAAATAGGCATCAACAGCTAAACGGGGGGTGCCTCCCAAACATTAAAAAGTAAGGTGAAAAGCTAGTGTTTTCATGTTTGGTTGGGTTGTATGCATATACCTAGGGTGCTACATAAGACTTCCAGCCTGCCTTCTTATCTTCTTCCAAGGTTCCCAACATTTTAAATAGAGTCAGATTTAAAAGTTCCACCATACCATTCCAATTGGGCCGGTATGGTGTAGCTCGACTGTTTTCTACCCCAGCCAATTTACTAACCTATTTGATTACAGAGCTTTCAAAACCAGGGAATCCGTAATGTACTATAAAGTTATCAAATAGAACTTTAGCTGTGGTGCTTTCGAACTGATTTCTTCGGAAAAGCCTGGGCGTACCTTGTTAAATGGTCAGTTATGACAAGGATATTTTCGTAACTGCCCTTCGACTTTTCCAAAAGACAAAAAATCGATGTACACCAGCTCCATTGGCTGTGTACTAATAATATTAATCCGCTCGCACCAGGATTTGAAACAGTTTTCCGACTGATGCTGTGAATGCATTTTTTCACTATCTGCTGTAAATCAGTTTCAAATCATGGCCAAAAGAATCTGGATCTGACAAGAGATAAAGTTCTATCCTGACCTTGATGTCCAAGCTCACCATGTTATTGTTTTAACACCAGGTCTCGAAAATTTGATGACAGAACTTATTGTTCAACAAGTTCTCCATTTATAACAGTACTGCGGTATAAAATACCGTTAGTCAGAACTAAATTTTTGCAGTGTCGTATATACTTTACGACTTCTGGATGTTCTGAGACAAGTTCTTTCTTTGAGGGACAATGGCCACTTTTTATACCCCGACAGAATAGGTTATGGGGATATAGCAATCAGCCTGGCGCCCAGACGTCTGTCCGTCCAGTTGTACGTCCGTCCGTAGACGCAACCTTGTGATAGCCATAACTCCAAAACGCTTTAAGATCCATTGCTGGTTCTTGCCATAACTGTTGACAAGACTGAGACGGTGTGTCATGCGCAAGAACTAGAACTCTGGCTGCCATAGTTATTTAGTTATCTCCACTTCTAATAAAATAGAATGACTACCTTGTGATGGCCATAACTCCAATACCCTTTGAGATATATTGATGGTACCTGGCACAATTGTTCACAATGCTGAGACTGCGTGTCTTGCGCAAGAACCATAACTCTGGCTGCCAGTGTTTTCGAGTTATCTCCCATGCCAATAAAACAGAGTGACTATCTTGTGATGGCCATAACTCCAATAACGTTAAAGACATATTGATGGTACCTGGCACAGTTGTTAACAAGGCTGAGACGACGTGTCATGCACGAGAATTGCAACTCTGAGTGCCATGGTTTTATAGTAATCTCTCCTTCCAATAAAATAGAATCACTACCTTTCCAACACTCTTTGAGATACATGTATATTGATGGTACTTGGTACAGGTGTACATGACGTTAAGCAGGCGTTTCGTGACAAAGAACCACGAGTCTGATTGTCCTGGTCTTTAGCTCACCAGAGCCGAAGGCTCCGGGGGAGCTTATAGGATAGGCAGTTGTCCGTCGGCGTCTGCGTCGTCGTGTGACGTCAACACTTTTAAACGACATCTCCTCTGAAGCGGCTAGGCCGATTGGGCCCAAATTTCATCTGTAGCATCCTTTGGTTGGGGGATTGAAAGTTTGTGTTTTTTATGAAATTCGGCTTATTAGTTTGGTTGCTATGGTAACTTAGAGTTTCCATGGACTTATAATGGGGAAAATTGAAAAATGGCATTTACTGCCAAGCCGCTGCAGATATTTTGACAAAACAATTTTATAGAAATATTCCTTAGGCAATCTACTATCTGCCGTATGATTTTAGGCCTACTGCTCATTTGTATTGGTTGCCATGGAAACCAAAATGTAAAAAATAGAAAAAAAATACTTAAAAAATCCTCTCCTCAGAAACCGTATGCTCTATGAGGCTGAGAGTTTGTGAAAATATTCACCATATTTGCCTTTACAGATTTTGTGTTTTTTATGAAATTCAGCTCTTTAGTTTGGTTGCTATGGCAACTTAGATTTTCCATAGGCTTATAATGGGGAAAATTGAAAAATGGCATTAACTACAAAGCCTTTGCAGATATTTTGACAAAACTTTCATAGAAATGTTCCTTTAGTAAACTTCTCTCAGCTATATGCTTTTATGTCAATCTGGGGGTACAGTAGGTTGTGCCGCCCCAGTACTTCATAAAATGCCTTATATCTCAGAAACCTTACAGATCCCCACCCCTAAACCATATATATTCTTGTTCCTTATAAAGGTGCATTAAGTGACACCGACCCCCCCCCCCCCCCCCGGATGTGCCGGGGACATGCCCCACCCCCTCCACTTCATAAAATGCCATTTATCTCAGACACCATTCAGATCCCCACCCGTAAACTGTATATATTCTTGTCTCTTATGATAAGACGCACTCAGTGACACCAACCTGGGGGTCCCCCGGGATGTGCCTGGGCCATGCCCCACCCCTCCATTTCACAACAGGCCTAATATTCCAGAAACCTAACAGATCCAAACCCCTAAAAGAAATATATTTTTTTTCCTTATGATAAGTTGCATTCAGTGACACCAACCTGGGGGACACTCAGGATGTGCCGGGGACATGCCATCCCCTCCACTTCATAAAGGTTGGCCCCCGCCCATAGGGGCTTGGAGAAATATATGGGCTTCATGATGCTTTTACGCACAGCTGAATCCGGCCCGCACACTGGTACTGGTAAACCGCTTAGAGGATCTAAGACTGTCCAGGAACCGCGATGCGAGGCGGACCATCCATGCTAATAAACCCTATTGGTTTTTTTGGGCGGCAGGGCTTGAGATGTCATTTCATCTCAATGTCGACTAAAAGTCCCACAAAATTTGAAGCAACGTCTCTGAAATGACCTTTTACAGTGTTGATGGGGACGTTAAACCTCAAATCAAACAAACAAACAAACAAAACATCATAAATGGCCAAATATTCCAAAACCTTACAAATCCCCACCCCTAAACCATAAATATTCTTGTTCCTTATGATAAGAAGCATTAAGTGACACCAACCTGGGGTCCCCCCAGATGTGTAGGGGACAGGCCCCACCCCCTCCACTTCATAAAATGCCATTTATCTCAGAAACCATTCAGACCTCGACCCCTAAACCATATATATTCTTGTTCCTTATGATAAAATGCACTCAGCGACACCAAGCTGAGGGGTCTTGTTCCATCAGGACAATGCGCCGGCTCATAAATCGGTTGTCACAATGGCTGCTGTGCATGACTCTGGCTTCACATTTGTCGATCACCCTCCGTATTCACCTGATCTAGCTACATCAGATTATTTCCTGTTTCCAAACATGAAAAAGCACTTGGCTGGGCAGCATTATCGGTCAGACGAGGAGGTGATAGCTGCTGTGGGGGAGTTTTTCAGGGATCAAGATGAGACCTTCTATACCACTGGGATCCAAGGACTCCAGCATCACTGGAGGAAGTGTGTGGACAGGAAGCAGGACTATGTTGAAAAATAAGGCACTTTCAGCACGGACAAACCATTGGATCTTGGTCAGGCTCAGACCCTTTCAGCCTACCCTCGTACATATCCCACAGCTAAACCATATATGTCTCTGTTCTTTTTTATAAGACACATTAAGTGACACCAACCACGGCTCCATTGGGTTCATGCCCCATCCTCTCTACTATATAAAACACCTAATATTTAAGATACAGCCCACATGAAAGTCATTTGGGAATGGGGTTTGTTTGGGAGACTTTATAGTTGGTAGATTAAAATCATACCTTGTTAAAATACATGTCTGCCATTGGGCAGTGCCCATCTGAGCTCCAGTTTATGAAATTTGGCTCTTTGGTTTGTTTGCTATGGCAAGTTAAGAGTTTCCATTGACTTATAATGGGGAAAATTGAAAAATGACATTTATGCCTTTCAAGATATTTTGTCAAACTTACATAGAAATGTTCCTTTTATAATGTTCTTTTAGGCCAATTGGTTGCCACAGATGGGAAATTGTCAGTTGTCATCTGTTGTCCTGCCACAACACATTCAAGCGACATCAGACCTCTGAAGCCACTAGGCTGATTGGGTCCAAATTTTATCTGTAGCATCCTTGGGCACAGGGCTTCCATGGTTAATTAAAATACTTTACTGCCAGTCGGCAGTGCCCCCTGAGCTCTGGTGAGCATAGTTGCCCATGGGCCTCTTGTTTTTAATTATCCCTACTGACAATATAACCTTGTAATGGCCATAACTTCAATACCCTTTGAGATATATTGCTGGTACTGACAAGGTGGAGACGGCTTGTCATGCCTAAGAACCACAACTCTGTGCTAGGGTATTTGGGCTATCTTCCCTTGCAATATAATTGTATGACCACCTTTTGATCAAACACCAACACCCTTTGAGATATGTTGAAGGAACTTGGCTCAATTGAATACAAGGTATAGAAGGCCTGCCATGTTCAAGAATCAAAACTCTTGGTGCTGTGGTATTTGAGTTATCTCCCCTTTCAAAATAACAGTAAGACCATATTGTGATCACCAAATCTTGAATACCTTTCGAGACATATTGATGGTACTTGGTACAGGTAGAAGCCTCCGTGGTGCAGTGGTAAAGCTACTCGCCTTGTAAACCATGGATCGCAGGATCGATCCCGGGCTTCTCCAGACTTTCGGATGAGTCTTTAAACCGAGGTCCCGTCTCCGTATGACCTTAGCTGTTGGTGGGATGTTAAACTAAAACTCACTCACTCCTTTGGTACAGGTATACATGTTGTTAAGCAGGCGTGTCATGCTCAAGAACCATAATTCTGAGTGTGTTGGTTTAAGAGTTATCTCTCCTTACAGTATAATCTTGTGATGGCGGTATTCCAATACCTTTGAGATATATTGCTGATATTTGCCACAATCATACATGTATATACAAGGATGAAAAGGCATTTCATGTGCAAGAACCACAACTCCGTATACCTGTACTTTGTGCATTGGAAATCTTGGATCTTCATCATGTTGAGAAGCGATCCTTTGTGTCATTAGGCGAAACTCAGTAAACATTACATATACAAAATCATCATCATTAATAGTTTTGCCACTCTTGTACTTCCAACTAAAATTATATACACCAAGAGCAGCTAACCACCTATGGCCAGTTGCATCTAACTTTGCTATGCACTTAATTTTGCTTTTAACGTATCAAAAGCATATTGTTCAGTTTCTCTCCATTTCCAAAGAGTTACCTTCTTCTTCTTCTTCTTCTTCTTCTTCTTCTTCTTCTTCTTCTTCTTCTTCTTCTTCTTCTTCTTCTTCTTCTTCTTCTCCTTCATTTCAGCCACTGCTTGTTTATTGGTTGGATGTCCAACCAACAGGTCATTAAGTGGCTGAGTATGTCGAGCATAAAGCTCTTAAGGAATGGAAATTAGCATTCTGAAATTAGTGAACAAACGCAATTCTTTTTATTCGCAAAATACGAACTTATTACCTCCTAAACCAAAGACAGCTTAACGTCACCTTATACTAGGTATTCAAGAATTTCAATGCCCCAGCTGATAAGGCCGCTAACAATGTGGTCGTTGTTTGACGGCTTCTCTATGTTAACACCCTTCAGCAAGAACTTTGTGGTACTAATGCCTATGAACTTCAGCCTTTAGCTGTAGAGAGGGCTTTAGTTGATGACCACATTTGTCATTCAGCCACCAAGTTTGCTGTCTGTGTTACAGGAGGCCAAGACAGGCTTCCTACGTTATACTGGTTACCTAAGCTTCATAAAAGACCATACAAAGCACAGTTTATTGCAAATTCAAGCTCTTGTACCACCACTGAACTCTCCAAATTACTAACTTAATGTTTTACTGCCATCAAACATGTGATAAAATATTGCGACAAAGTCTTCGAAAGATCAGGTAGAAATCTGTTTTGGTCTATAAAAAATTCTAATGAAGTTTCAAATAAATTGAAATCCAGGCGTTTTCGTGCTTCAAGTCTGTCTACTTATGATAAACACATGTGATAAAATTGTATTGATTCCTGATCATTGCAATCACTTCTGTTTTTATATAGGGAAAACCTTTTAAAATCTTCTTGTCTGAACCCAGAAGGCACAGTTCTTTGATATTTGGTATGAATCATCATTACCAAGATTGTTCAAATTATAGCCCTGTGGCCAAAATACTGGTTTTACAAAGGCTTATAGGTTTGTCTTTGGGTGTTTGTGTCGCTTATATTATTTTATTTTGGAATTAGCCATTTGGTGGGAAAGTAACTGTCCTTTTTGCTTTCCGCTATTTATGTTTCCATTAGGGTCTGATGTTTCATGTTTGTGTTTCTTTCCCTTTGGTGTCTCTGATGGGAGCTGTGGGTTAATTGTATTGATTCCTGACCATTGCCTCCATTTCTATGTTATATAGGGAAAAAACTTTAATAATCTTCTTGTGTGAAACCGAAGGCCCAGGTCTTAGAAATTTAGTATTAAGCTTCATCTAAAGGCCCTCTACCAAGATTGTTCAAATGATAGCCCTGGGACCAAGAATAGCACCGCCCCAGGGCCAACATGTTTAGCATAGACTTATATAGGAAAAATCTTCTTTTCTGAAACCAGAAGGTCCAGGTGTTTGGTATGAATCTTCTTGTTCTGGACCTCTTCCAAAATTTTTCAACTTATATATCCTTGGGGCCAAAAATGGCGCTGTTCCGGGGTTAACATGGGCAAATATAGGGAATACCTTTAAAATATTCTTCTCTGAAACCGAAAGGCATAGATCTTGGATATTTGGTATGAAGCTTCATCTAGTGGACGTCTTCATAGATTGTTCAAATTATAGCCTACGGGCCAAAAATGGCCCCGCCATGGGGCCCACAAGTTTTACATAGGCTTATATAGGAAAAAGCTTTAAGAATCTTTTTATCTGAAATTGGAAGGCGCAGGCCTCAGGTATTTTATTTTAAGCTTCAGTTAGTGGATCTTTACCTTGATTGTTCAAATAATAGCCCTGAGGCCAATCCCTTCACCTTGGCCCAAGGTCATTCAGATATGAATTTTTTTTTTTCACAGAAACCACTTTACTATTTTTTAACAAAATTTCATATGAATGTTTGATTTGAGAATTAACGTCCCAGTGTAAAGGTCATTTTGGAGACGTTGCTTCCAATTTTGTGGGACTTTTACCCGACATTGAGATGAAATGACATCTCAAGCCCTGTCGCTCAATGAAACCAATAGGGTTTATAAACATGGACGGGCCGACTTGCACCGCTTTGTCTGGGCAGGCTTAGATCCCCTAAGCGGTTTACCAGTACTCGTGTACGGGTCGGTTTCAGCTCTGCGTGGAAGCACCGTGCAGCCCATCTATTTCTTCAAGCCCCGATGGGCGGAGGCCGAAATTTCATTTGAAAGCCTTTAGGAACAAGGAAATGAAAATTGATTAATTTGAATTTGGTCACATGACCAAGATGGCAACCGTCCCCATATAAGGTAAAAACCATTCAAAAATCTTCTTCGGAACCAGTGATTGTCATGAAACTTGGTTTGTAGCATTCGGGACTCGGGCTCATCATAGTTTGTTCAAATGATAACCATAGGATGACCTTGACATTAAAATTCTGTCACATACATTTTATATGGGGAAAAAGTCGAAACCTTGTATTTTATGAAAAATATTGCAGCCTGTGATCTGAAAATTGGTAGATGCAGTTTGCTAAATAATTGAATGAAAGAGCATGGGTATTAAAGGTCAAGGTCATTCTTTGACCTTAGCCAAAGGTCATTCAGATATGAATATTAAAGCTTTTTTTCCTCAAAATAACTTGGCCATTTGTATCCTAATTTCCCCTGAAAGCATTTAGTGAATTTGAAATGAAAATCAATGAATATGAGTTTTGACACATGACCAATATGGCGGCCTTGCCCATATAAGATAAAAACCTTTCTGAAATCTTCTCCAGAACCAATAAGCAGATTGTCATGAAAAATGCTATGAAGCACTGGGGTCCCAAGCCGAGCCAAGCCTGTCATAGTTTGTTCAAATTTTAACCGCTGGGTCACATTGACCAATTTTATGCCAAGTCAAATTTAGTCACATTGGCTTTTGTATGGGAAAAAGTGTATATCATGTATTTTAGCTCAAGAACCGTTATCAAGATTGTTCAAATTATAGCCCTGGCCAAAAATGCCCATTCCCCTTGGCCCTTTGGTTTTACATAGACTTATATAGGGAAAATTTTTAAAAATCTTCTTTTTTGAAACCACAAGGCCCAGGTCTTTGATATTTGGTGTGAAGCTTCATCTGGTGGACCTATATCAAGATTGTTCTAAGTTTAGCCCTGGGGCTAAAAATGCCCTGCCCTGTGGCCCTTTGATTTTTCATAGACTTGTATATGGAAAACCTTTAAAAAATCTTCTTGTCTGCAACCAGAAGGCTCAGGTGTTTGATATTTGGTATGAAGCTTCATCTTGTGAACCTCTATCAAGCTTGTTCAAATTATAGCCCTGGGGCAAAAAATGCACCCACCCCGGGGCCATTTGGTTTTAATATAAACTTATATAGAAGAAACCTTTAAAAATCTTTTACTCTGAAACCGCAAGGCCCAGGTCTTTGATATTTGGTGTGAAGCTTCATCTAGTGGACCTCTATCAAGATGGTTCAAATCTCTTCAAGGGCAAGGGGTTGCACTGGAAAGGCGCAACTACCGTGGTCTCAGGCTGACAGAACAGGCTTTGAAAGTCCTAGAGAGGTTTGTTAATGGCCTTATAGGCAGTTGGTGTCCATCGACGATTCCCAGTTTGGCTTAGACCTGAGGAAGAGGCATAACAGATGCAATTTTTATTTGCGGCAGCTGCAAGAGAAGTATCTGGCGGCCAACAAAAGACTACATGGCTTTTGTAGACCTGTAGATGGGACTTGATAGAGTGCCTCAGAAAGTCATCTGGTGGACACTAAGAAAACTTGGAGTGGACGAGTGGATTGTGCGGCTGGTCCAGAGGATATTTGCTTGTGCTCGAAGCCGTGTCCTTGTTGGTGATGGTTACAGTGTAGAGTTCGAAGTGAAGATGGGTGTTCATCAAGACTCTGTTCTCAGCCCACTGCTTTTCATCATTGTGCTTGGAGCCTTGACATGCGAGTTCCGCTCTGGAGTCCCCTGGGAGGACCTGTATGCTAATGACCTTGTCATCATACCTGAATCCCATAACCACTCCCTCACCTCCCTTTGTCACCCTGTGGCATTATAAGTAAGTTTGAGCCACCTCATCTTCTGTTGCACTAGAACCTGACTCAATGTCCACAATGTTTCCAGATAGTGACATACAAGTCAGCTCTGTATTGTCAAAGGGAACCACTGACTCATAATATGTCTAGCATCTGATCCAAATTCTTGCCATCCCCGTCCCACTTCCACCCCAACCCCCCCCCCCCCCCCCACACACACACACCCCTCCCCCCCCCCCTACCCTTTGTCACAACGAGGCTGAGCAAATTCTTCTCTATGCACTAGAACCTGATCCTCAATGTCCAGAAGGTGCCAAAACAGTAACATACAAGTCGGCTTTGTACTGTAGAAGGGAACTTTTGAAAGACTTCAACCTCAGAAAGAAAACAATTTGGAAGGAATGTTCCATGGGTGACCCTCTGACAAAGTTGCTCAAAATAGTTTCGCTCCACTGAACATAATTACCACCAAAACTAAACAATAAACAAGCTTTAAAATAACTTCTGCTACTAAATAGGTAGGCTGATTTTGAAATAATTTCACAGAAATGTTCCTTGGGTCAATCAACCAAAATGGTTAAAACCATCCACTCCACCTTATATTACCTACAATAATGATCAGGTTTAGAAGCCTTTACGCTACTCGCCTTGTAAACCAGGGATCGCAGGATCGATCCTGGGCTTCTCCAGACTTTCGGATGAGTCATAAACCGAGGTCCCGTCTCCATATGACCTTAGCTGGTGGTGGGGCGTAAAACTCCAACACTCACGCATGATCAGGTGAGCGATTCAGGGACATAAGATCCAGGGCCATTATGGCACTTATGTTATCAGAATCTATTGCAGCCTGTCATCTGAAAACTGGTAGATGCAGATACATAAACGGGTGACAACTACATGGATAGTCAAGGTCAAGGCCATTCCATGACCTTGTCCTAAGGTCATGCAGATATAAAAAAATCAAACTTTTTTATGTGCACGGTAGCGATAGCGGGGACGTATTGGTTTTATCCTGTCTGTTTGTTTGTATGTGGACAACTTTAACGTTGCTTATAACTTTTGATCCGTTTTAGATAGAGCCTTCATATTTTGGCATGTGCGTTCCTTGTGACAAAGGCTTTCCAAACATACACAAAAATTGACCTGTGCCCTTGACCTTGATCCATGACCTACTTTAAAGAAAAACGTGGACAGCTTTAACGTTGGTCATAACTTTTAAACCGTTTGAGATAGAGCCTTTATATTTGGCATGTAGGTTCCTTGTGACAAGGGCTTTCCAACCATTAAAATGGACTTGTTACCTTGACCTTGACCCATGACCTACTTTAAAGGAAAACGTGGACAACTTTAGCGTTGGTCAAAACTTTTGAACCGTTTGAAATTGAGTCTTCATATTTGGCATGTAGGTTGCTTGTGACAAAGGTTTTCCAAGCATACCAAAAATTTGACCTGTGCCCTTGACCTTAACCCATGACCTATTTTAAAGAAAAACGTGGACAACTTTAACGTTGGTCATGACTTTTGAACCGTTTTAGATAGAGCCTTCATATTTGGCATGTAGGTTGCTTGTGACAAAGGTTTTCCAAGCATACCAAAAATTTGACCTGTGCCCTTGACCTTAACCCATGACCTATTTTAAAGAAAAACGTGGACAACTTTAACGTTGGTCATGACTTTTGAACCGTTTGAGGTAGAGCCTTCATATTTGGCATGTAGGTTCCTTGTGACGAGGGCTTTCCCAACATTCGAAAACATTTGTCAAAGGGAACCACTGACCCATAACCACTCCCCTACCTCCCTTTGTCACCATGGGGCATTAAAAGTGATTCTGAGCCACATTATCTTCTGTTGCACTAGAACCTGTTTCCAGATAGTGACATACAAGTCAGCTCTCTATTGTCAAAGGAAACCACTGACTCATATGTCTGCGACCTTGACATTGACACATGACCTACTTTAAAGAAAAATGTGGACAACTTTAATGTTGGTCATTATTTTCGAAACGTTTGCGATACAGCCTTCACATTTGGGATGTGGGTTGTTTGTGACAAGGACTTCCCACTTACACAAAAACAGTTGACCTTTGACATTGACCTTGACCCGTGACCTGCTTTTAAGAAAATAACATTGGTCATAACTTTTGAACCATTTGTACTGGAGCCGTCATATTCTGCATGTCAGTTCCTTGTGATAAGGGCTTCACGTCAATACAAAAAGTGACCTGTGACAATGGCCTTGACCTTTGATCTTCTTAAATGAACAAAATAGCATTGGTCATAACTTTTAAACCATTTGGGATAGAGCCTCCATATTTTGCAAGTATGTTTTTTTGTGACAAGGGCTTCACGTCCATACAAAAAATGACCTGTGATCTTGACCGTTGACCTACTTAATAGAAAAAATAAGACTGGCCATAAGTTTTGAACCGTTTATATTTTGCATGTAGGTTTTTTTTTGTGACAAGGGCTTCACATACAAAAAATATGGACCTGTGACCTTGACCGTCGACCTTCTTGAGAGAAAACATTGGCCATAACTTTTGAACCGTTTAAGATAGAGCAACAACACTAATCTCTTTCCTCTATCTTATTTATTTCTTAAAAAAAACTATTTTACCATTGTAAATTGTCTGACAGTCGTCAAAAATCTTTTTCATTACACAACCATTCGCAGCGATACAAACCGCTGTAACGTAAAAAAGTGGACCGTGAAAAAACGAGACATTTCCGCCACTGCGCATGCGCGTTGCTAAGTGGGCGTTAACCGATTGTTTAAGGCGGGGCTTACACGATAAGCAAATCAATAGTCACATTTTCAATCCTCCTTGAATGAACTATTGCCCTGCCTGCCAAAAACATCGGACCAACGTCGGGTCGACAGCGATACGACGTATCAACGTCGTTTCGCTCTCAGCCCCATATTGGCCGGCTATTGCGTAATAGCTGGGGAGTATACGATGTACCATGCAATGAAAGTTTCACCTCTGTGACTGTTACTGACATTTTGCTTTTGAACAGCAGTTGTCAATTTCTGGCGTAAGAATGTGCAGTGTGCTGGTTAACTGCTAACGTATAAGCCTGTCAAGAAAAAGTGTGGATAGGTAAACTGACCGGCTCAAAATGACCTGAATGGTGTTGACTGGGCCGTTAAACTCCACTACAAACAAAGAAAAAAAAAGTTTTTAGCTCACCAGAGCCAAAGGCTCCGGGGGAGCTTATAGGATAGGCAGTTGTCCGTCGTTGTCGTCGTCGTCTGGCGTTAACATTTTCAAACGACATCTCCTCTGAAGCCACTGGGCCGATTCAGCCCAAATTTCATCTGTAGCATCCTTGGGTTGGGGGATTGAAAGTTTGTGTTTTTTATGAAATTCGGCTCATTGGTTTGGTTGCTATGGCAACTTAGAGTTTCCATAGACTTATAATGGGGAAAATTGAAAAATGGCATTTACTACCAAGCCACTGCAGATATTTTGACAAAACTTTCATAGAAATATTCCTTAGGCAATCTACTATCTGCCATATGATTTTAGGCCTACTGCTCATTTGTATTGGTTGCCATGGAAACCAAAATGAAAAAATAGAAAAAAAAACTTAAAAAATCATCTCCTCAGAAACCGTATGCTCTATGAGGCTGAAAGTTTATGGAAATATTCACCATATTTGCCTTTACAGCTTTTGTGTTTTTTATGAAATTCGGCTCTTTAGTTTGGTTGCTATGGCAACTTAGATTTTCCATAGACTTATAATGGGGAAAATTGAAAAATGGCATTAACTACAAAGCCTTTGCAGATATTTTGACAAAATTTTCATAGAAATGTTCCTTTAGTAAATTTCTCTCAGCCATATGCTTTTATGTCAACCTGGGGGTCCAGTAGGTTGTGCCGGGGCCATGCCCCGCCCCCAATACTTCATAAAATGACCTATATCTCAGAAACCTTACAGATCCCCACCCCTAAACCATATATATTCTTGTTCCTATTGATAAGACGCATTCAGTGACACCAACCTGGAGGTCCTCCGGGATGTGCCGAGGCCATGCCCCACCCCCTCCACTTCATAAAAGGCCCAATATCTCGGAAACCATTCAGATCCCCACCCCTGAACCCTATATACTCTTGTTCCTTATGATAAGACGCATTCAGTGACATCAAACATGGGGTCCCCCGGGATGCGCCGGGGCCATGTCCCGCCCCTCCATTTCATAAAAGGCCCAATATCTCGGAAACCTTACAGATCCCCACCCCTAAACCATATATATTCATCGTCCTTATGATAAGACGCATTCATTGACCCCAAATTGGGGGTATTCCGGGGTGCGCCGGAGCCATGCCCCACCCCTTCACTTCACAAAAGGCCATATATCTCAGACACTGTTCAGATCCCCACCCCTAAACCAAATATGTTCTTGTTCATTATGATGAGACACATTCAGTGACACCAACCTTGGGGTCCCCAGGGATGTGCTGGGGCCATGCCCCACCCCCTCCATTTCATAATATCACAATATCTCGGAAACCTTACAGTACCCCACCCCTAAACCATATATATTCTTGTTCCTTATGATAAGACACTTTCATTGACACCAACCTGGGGGTCTCCCTGGGCCTTGCCCCACCCCTGCACTTCACAAAAGGCCTTATATCTCAGAAACTGTTCAGAGCCCCACCCCTAAACCATATATATTCATCTTCCTTATGATAAGGCACATTCATTGACACAAGCTTGTGAGTCCCCGGGGCATGCCCGGGCCTTGCTCCACCGCTTGACTTCATTAAAAGCCACATATCTCAGAAATAGTTCAGATCCCCACCCCTAAACCATATATATTCTTGTTCCTTATGATAAGACTCATTCAGTCACACCAACTTGGGGGTCTCTTTGTGCTGAGGCAATGTGCCCCGCCCTTCCACTTCATAAAAGGCCATATATTTCAGAAACCATTCAAATCCCCACCCCATATTCATATATGTTCTTGTTCCTTATTATTAGCACACCTACTGTAGGGGTGTCCGCAGGGGCCAGTCCTCTCCTTTATCACTTCATGAAAGGATATCTTGGAAACCGTTCAGATTCCCACCCCTAAACCATATATATACTTGGTCCTTATGATGAGACACATTTAGGGACAACAATCTTGGGCTTTCCTGGGAACGACAGGGCATGCTCCAACCTCTCCACTTTTATCTCCAGCCATGAAGATCCCCACTGCTAAACCATAATATATTCTTGTTCTTTGTGATAAGACACATTTAGTGATACCAACCAGGGCTCCATTGGGTCCATGCCCCACCCCCTCTACTTCATAAAAGGCCTAATGTTTCATATACTGAGTCCACATTGATGCTCATTTGGATATGGGGGTTCATTTGGCAGATTAAAATGATATCATGTTAAAATACATGGCTGCAATTTGGCAGTGCCCACCTGAGCTCTGGTTCTATATAATTTGTACATGTCTCTGCAGTTATAACATTTTTGGGATCTATTAGTAAGCCATGTTTTTTTCCAAAATTAGGATTTTCATTTTTAGCTCACCAGAGCCGAAGGCTCCGGGGGAGCTTATAGGATATGCAGTTGTCTGTCGTCTGCGTCTGCGTCTGCGTCTGGTGACGTCAACACTTTTAAACGACATCTCCTCTGAAGCCCCTTGGCCGATTGGGCCCAAATTTCATCTGTAGCATCCTTGGGTTGGGGGATTGAAAGTTTGTGGTTTTTATGAAATTCGGCTCATTAGTTTGGTTGCTATGGCAACTTAGAGTTTCCATAGACTTATAATGGGGAAAATTGAAAAATGGCATTTACTGCCAACCCGCTGCAGATATTTTGACAAAACTTTCATAGAAATATTCCTTAGGCAATCTACTATCTGCCATATGATTTTAGGCTTACTGCTCATTTGTATTGGTTGCCATGGAAACCAAATTAAAAAAAAAAAAAAAACAGAAAAAAAAAAATACTTAAAAAATCATCTCCTCAGAAACCGTATGCTCTATGAGGCTGAGAGTTTATTAAAATATTCACCATATTTGCCTTTACAAGTTTTGTGTTTTTTATGAAATTCGGCTCTTTAGTTTGGTTGCTATGGCAACTTAGATTTTCCATAGACTTATAATGGGGAAAATTGAAAAATGGCATTTGCTGCCAAGCTGCTGCAGATATTTTGACACAACTTTCATAGAAATATTCCTTAGGTAATCTACTATCTGCCATATGATTTTAGGCGTACTGCTCATTTGTATTGGTTGCCATGGAAACCAAATTGAAAAAATAAAAAAAAAATACTTAAAAAATCATCTCCTCAGAAACCGTACGCTCTATGAGGGTGAGAGTTTATGAAAATATTCACCATATTTGCCTTTACAGGTTTTGTGTTTTTTATGAAATTCGGCTCTTTAGTTTGGTTGCTATGGCAACTTAGATTTTCCATATACTTATAATGGGGAAAATTGAAAAATGGCATTAACTACAAAGCCTTTGCAGATATTTTGACAAAACTTTCATAGAAATGTTCCTTTAGTAAACTTCTCTCAGCAATATGCTTTTATGTCACCCTGGGGGTCCAGAAGGTTGTGCCGGGGCCATTCCCCGCCCCAAGTACTTAATAAAATGCCTTATATCTCAGAAACCTTACAGATCCCCACCCCTAAACCATATATATTCTTGTTCCTTATGATAAGGTGCATTAAATGACACCAACCTGGGGATCCCCCCGGATGTGCCGGGGACAAGCCCCACCCCCTCCACTTCATAAAATGCCATTTATCTCAGAAACCATTCAGATCCCCACTGTAAAGCGTATATATTCTTGTCTCTTATGATAAGATGCACTCAGTGACACCAACCTGGGGGTCCCCTAGGATGTGCCTGGGCCATGCCCCACCCCTCCATTTCAAAACAGCCCCAATATTCCAGAAACAGATCCAAACCCCTAAATGAAATATATTTTTGTTCCTTGTGATAAGTTGCATTTAGTGACACCAACCAGGGGGACACCTGGGATGTGCCGGGGACATCCCCAACCCCCTCCACTTCATAAAAGGTTGGCCCCCGCCCATAGGGGCTTGTAAAAATATATGGGCTGCATGATGCTTCCACGCAGAGCTGAATCCGGCCCGCACACTAGTACTGGTAAACCGCTTAGAGGATCTAAGCCTGTCCAGGAACAGTGGTGCGAGGCGGACCGTCCATGCTAATAAACCCTATTGGTTTCATTGGGCGGCAGGGCTTGAGATGTCATTTCATCTCAATGTCGGGTAAAAGTCCCACAAAATTGGTAGCAACGTCCCCAAAATGACCTTTACAGTGTTGACGGGGACGTTAAACCTCAAATCAAACAAACAAACAAAACTTCATAAAAGGCCAAATATTCCAAAACCTTACAAATCCCCACCCCTAAACCATATATATTTTTGTTCCTTATGATAAGAAGCATTAAGTGACACCAACCTGGGGGTTCCCCCAGATGTGCCGGGGACATGCCCCACCCCCTCCACTTCATAAAATGCCATTTATCTCAGAAACCTTTCAGATCTCCACCCCTAAACCATATATATTCTTGTTCCTTATGATAAGACGCACTTAGCGGCACAAAGCTGAAGGTCCCCCGGGATGTGCCGGGGTCATGTCCCACCCCCTCCACTTCATAAAAGGCCAAATATTCCAGAAACCTTACCGATCCCCACCCCTAAACCATACATATTCTTGTTCCTTGTGATAAGACACATTCAGTGACACCAACATAGGGTTCCCCCAGGGCTCGCCTGGGCCATGCTCCATTCTTTAACTTCACAAAAGACCATATATCTGAGAAACTGTTCAGCATCCTACCCTAAGCCCAATATATTCTTGTTCCTTATGGGCCTCATATCTCAGAAACTGTTCAGCATTAGGTTGCAACAATCTTGGGCTTTTCTGGAATCCACCATGCCCGTATCCCTGCACTGCTTAAAAGGCCTTACATCTCAGGAGCCATACATATCCCACCGCTAAACCATATATGTCTCTGTTCTTTTTTATAAGACACATTTAGTGGCACCAACCAGGGCTCCATTGGGTTCATGCCCCACCCTCTCTACTATAAAAAAACACCTAATATTTCATATGCAGTCCACATTAGTGCTCATTTGGGAATTGGGAGACTTTGTAATTGGTAGATTAAAATCATACCATGTTAAAATACATGTCTGCCATTGGGCAATGCCCATCTGAGCTCCGGTTTATGAAATTTGGCTCTTTGGTTTGTTTGCCATGGCAGGTTAAGAGTTTCCATTGACTTATAATGGAGAAAATTGAAAAATGACATTTATGCCTTTCAAGATATTTTGTCAAACTTACATAGAAATGTTCCTTTATAATAATGTTCTTTTAGGCCTGTTGGTTGCCACAGATGGGAAATTGTCAGTTGTCATCTGTTGTCCTGCAACAACACATTCAAGCGACATCAGACCTCTGAAGCCACTAGGCTGATTGGGTCCAAATTTTATCTGTAGCATCCTTGGGTGCAGGGCTTCCATGGTTAATTAAAATACTTTGCTGCCAGTCGGCAGTGCCCCTGAGCTCTGGTGAGCATAGTGGCCCATGGGCCTCTTGTTTTTTTTTTATTATTAAAAATCTACCTCTCCCTCTGTTTAGTTTAGTATTACACTTCTCTGAGTATTTCTCAAATCCATCTGGGAGAGGAATTATGATTTTGTTACCTCGAAAATTGTGTACAGGTGCCAAAAAAGTATCGATGCATATAAAAAGTAACATTAACAACGAGAAGATCCTGCATATGCTGTAGTATAACGAAACATCCTCACCCTGAGTTATGCAAACGAGCTATTGATCAGTACACATGAGAAACCCTAAATTTGCAGCCTGCGTGGAAAAGGAGATAGACGTGTAAAAAGTAGATAAGGCATCAATACGTGAAAAAGTGGACATGCGTGAAAAAAAGTGGACATAAAGAAATGCAAAATTAAGGAATGAAAAAAGATGGATGTGCGTGAAAAGGGTTGAAAAGGTACCAGTCCGTGAAAGTAGATGTGCGTGAAAAGGATAATCCCGAAGAAAATGTACACTGACGTGATAGAAAAATAGATAACGCGACCGTCCGTGATAAAAGTGGACATCCGTGAAAAAAGTGGACATAAAGAGATACAAAGAAAAGGAATGAAAAAAAGAAGATGTGCGTGAAAAGGGTTGAAAAGGTACCTGTCCGTGAAAGAAGATGTGTGTGATAAGGATAATCACGAAGAAAAATGTACACTGACGTGAAAGAAAATTTGATAAGGTACCACTCAGTGAAAAAGTGGACATCCGTGAAAAAAGTGGACATAAAGTAAAAAAGAAAAGGAATGAAAAAAGAAGATGTGCGTGAAAAGGTACCTTTCCGTGAAAGAAGAAGATGTGCATGAAAAGGATAATCACGAAGAAAAATGTACACTGACGTGAAAGAAAAATAGATAAGGCAACAATACGTGAAAAAAAGTGGATATCCGGTAAAAAAAGTGGACATAAAGAAATGCAAAATAAAGGAATGAAAAAAGAAGATGTGCGTGAAAAGGGTTGAAAATGTACCAGTCCGAGAAAGAAGAAGGTGCGCGTGATAAGGATAATCACGAAGAAAAATGTACACTGATGTGGCACAAAAATAGATAAGGCAACAATCCGTGAAAAAAGTGGACATCCGTGAAAAAAGTGGACATAAAGAAATACAAAGAAACTGAGAGTGAGTTTTAGTTTTACGTCCCACCAACAGCTAAGGTCATCGGAGACGGGACCTCGTGACTCATCCGAAAGTCTGGAGAAGCCCGGGATCGATCCTGCGATCCCTGGTTTTCAAGGCGAGTAGCGTAACCACTGCACCACGGAGGCTTCTACAAAGAAAAGGAATGAAAAAAAGATGTGCGTGAAAAGGGTTGAAAAGGTACCAGTCCATGACAGGAGAAGATGTGCGTGAAAAGGATAATCGCGAATAAAAATGTACACTGACGTGAAAGAAAACCAGATAAGGCAACAGGACGTGAAAAAAGTTGACATGCGTAAAAATAGTGGACATAAAGAAATGCAAAATAAAGGAATGAACAAAAAAAAAATCGTGAAAAGGTACCAGCCCGAGAAAGAAGTAGGTACGCGTGAAAAGGATAATCACGAAGAAAAATGTAGACTGACATAAAAAAGAAAAACAGATAAGGCAACAATCTGTGAAAAAAGTGGACATGCGTGATAAAAGTGGACATAAATAAAAAAAAAAGAAAAGGAATGAAAAAAGATGTGCGTGAAAAGGGTTGAAAAGGTACCAGTCGGCGAAAGAAGATGTGCGTGAAAAGGATTATCACGAAGATAAATGTACACTGACGTTAAAGAAAAATAGATAAGGCAATAATCCGTGAAAAAGTGGACATCCGTGAAAAAAGTGGACATAATGAAATACAATGAAAAGGAATGAAAAAAGAAGATGTGCGTGAAATAGGGTTGAAAAGGTACCTGTCCGTGAAAGAAGAAGAAGTGCGTAATAAAGAATAATCAGTTATTAATCACGAAGAAAAATGTACACCGACGTGAAAGAAAAATAGATAAGGCAACAATCCGTGGAAAAAGTGGACATCCGTGAAAAAAGTGGACATAAAGGAAAGAAAAAAGAAAAGGTGCGTGAAAAGGGTTAAAAAGGTACTTGTCCGTGAAAGCAGAAGATGTGCGTGAAAAGGATAATCATGAAGAAAAATGTACACTGACGTGAAGGAAAAAATAGATAAGGCACCAATCCGTGAAAAAAGTGGACATCCGTGAAAAAAGTGGACATAAAGAAATACAAAGAAACTGAGAGTGAGTTTTAGTTTTACGTTCCACCAACAGCTAAGGTCATACGGAGACGGGACCTCGTGACTCATCCGAAAGTCTGGAGAAGCCCCGGATCGATCCTGCGATCCCTGGTTTTCAAGGCGAGTAGCGTAACCACTGCACCACGGAGGCTTCTACAAAGAAAAGGAATGAAAAAAAGATGTGCGTGAAAAGGGTTGAAAAGGTACCAGTCCATGACAGGAGAAGATGTGCGTTAAAAGGATAATCACGAATAAAAATGTACACTGACGTGAAAGAAAACCAGATAAGGCAACAGGACGTGAAAAAAGTTGACATGCGTAAAAATAGTGGACATAAAGAAATGCAAAATAAAGGAATGAACAAAAAAAAAATCGTGAAAAGGATTGAAAAGGTACCAGCCCGAGAAAGAAGTAGATACGCGTGAAAAGGATAATCACGAAGAAAAATGTAGACTGACATAAAAAAGAAAAACAGATAAGGCAACAATCTGTGAAAAAAGTGGACATGCGTGATAAAAGTGGACATAAATAAAAAAAAAGAAAAGGAATGAAAAAAGATGTGCGTGAAAAGGGTTGAAAAGGTACCAGTCGGCGAAAGAAGATGTGCGTGAAAAGGATTATCACGAAGATAAATGTACACTGACGTTAAAGAAAAACAGATAAGGCAATAATCCGTGAAAAAAGTGGACATCCGTGAAAAAAGTGGACATAATGAAAACAATGAAAAGGAATGAAAAAAGAAGATGTGCGTGAAATAGGGTTGAAAAGGTACCTGTCCGTGAAAGAAGAAGAAGTGCGTAATAAAGAATAATCAGTTATTAATCACGAAGAAAAATGTACACCGACGTGAAAGAAAAATAGATAAGGCAACAATCCGTGAAAAAAGTGGACATCCGTGAAAAAAGTGGAAATAAAGGAAAGAAAAAAAGAAAAGGTGCGTGAAAAGGGTTGAAAAGGTACTTGTCCGTGAAAGCAGAAGATGTGCGTGAAAAGGATAATCATGAAGAAAAATGTACACTGACGTGAAAGAAAAAATAGATAAGGCACCAATCCGTGAAAAAAGTGGACATCCGTGAAAAAAGTGGACATAAAGAAATGCAAAGAAAAGGAATGAAAAAAGAAGATGTACGTGAAAAGGGTTGAAGAGGTACCTGTCCGTGAAAGAAGAAGATGTGCGTGATAAGGATAATCACGATGAAAAATGCACACTGACGTGAAAGATAAATAGATAAGGCAACTATCCTTGAAAAAAGTGGACATCCGTGAAAAAAGTGGACATAAAGAAATGCAAAATAAAGGAATGAAAAAAGAAGATGTGCACGAAAAGGGTTGAAAAGGTAGCAACTCGAGAAAGAAGAAGATGCGCGTGATAAGGATAATCACGAAGAAAAAAGCAACTGACGTGAAAGAAAAATAGATTAGGCAAACATCCGTGAAAAAAGTGGACATCCGTGAAAAAAGTGGACAAAAAGAAATACAAAGAAAAAGAGTGAGTGAGTTTTAGTTTTACGTTCCACCAACAGCTAAGGTCATACGGAGACGGGACCTCGGTATAAAGACTCATCCAAAAAGGCTGGAGAAGCCGGGGTCGGTCCTGCGATCCCTGGTTTACAAGGCGAGTAGCGTTACCACTGCACCACGGAGGCTTCTACAAAGAAAAGGAATGAAAAAAAAGAAGATGTTCGTGAAAAGGGTTGAAAAGGTACCAGTCCGTGAAAGCAGAAGATGTGCGTGAAAAGGATAATCACGAAGAAAACTGTACACTGACGTGAAAGAAAAACAGATAAGGCAACAATCCGTGAAAAAAGTGGACATGCGTGAAAAAAGTGGACATTAAGAAATGCAAAATAAAGGAATGAAAAAGATGGGTGTGCGTGAAAAGGGCTGAAAAGGTACCAGTCCGTGAAAGCAGAAGATGTGCGTGAAAAGGACAATCCAGAAGCAAAATGTACATTGACGTGAACGAAAAATAGATAAGGCACCAATCCGTGAAAAAAGTGGACAGCCGTAAAAAAAGTGGACATAAAGAAATACAAAGAAAAGGAATGAAGAAAAAAGATGTGCATGAATAGGGTTGAAAAGGTACCTATCCATGAAAGAAGATGTGCGTGATAAGGATAATCACGAAGAAAAATGTACACTGACGTGACACAAAAATAGGTAAGGCAACAATCTGTGAAAAAAGTGGACATCTGTGAAAAAAGTGGACATAAAGAAATACAAAGAAAGTGAGTGAGTGAGTTTAAAGTTTTACGTCCCATCAACAGCTAAGGTCATACGGAGACGGCACCTCGTGACTCATCCGAAAGTCTGGAGAAAAATGTACACTGACGTGAAATAAAAATAGATAAGGGAATAATCCGTGAAAAAAGTGGACATCCGTGAAAAAAGTGGACATAAAGAAATACAAGGAAAAGGAATGAAGAAAAAAGATGTGCGTGAAAAGGGTTGAAAAGGTACCTGTCCGTGAAAGAAGAAGATGTGCGTGATAAGGATAATCACGAAGAAAAATGTACACTGACGTGAAAAAAAAAATAGATAAGGCACCACTCCGTGAAAAAAGTGGACATCCGTGAAAAAAGTGGACATAAGGGAAAAAAAAAGAAAAAGGAATGAAAAAAGAAGATGTGCGTGAAAAGAGTTGAAAAGGTACCTGTCCGTGAAAGAAGATGTGCACGAAAACGATAATCATTAACAAAAATGTACACTGACGTGAAAGAAATATAGATAAAGCAACTATCCGTGAAAAAAGTGGACATCCGTGAAAAAAGAGGACATAACGAAATGCAAAATAAAGGAATGAAAAAAGAAGATGTGCACGAAAAGGGTTGAAAAGGTACCAGTCCGAGAAAGAAGAAGGTGCGCGTGATAAGGATAATCACGAGGATAAATGTACACTGACGTTGCACAAAAATAGATAAGGCAACAATCCGTGAAAAAAGTGGACATCCGTGAAAAATGTGGACATAAAGAAATACAAAGAATCTGAGTGAGTGAGTTTAAGTTTTACGTCCCACCAACAGCTAAGGTCATACGGACATGGCACCTCGTGACTCATCCGAAAGTCTTGAGAAGCCCGGGATCGATCATGCGATCCCTGGTTTACAAGGCGAGTAGCGTAACCACTGCACCATGGAGGCTTCTACAAAGAAAAGGAATGAAAAAAGAAGATGTGCGTGAAAGGGGTTGAAAAGGTTCCAGTCCGTGAAAGCAGAAGATGTGCGTGAAAAGGATAATCACGAAGAAAAATGTACACTGACGTGAAAGAAAACCAGATAAGGCAACAATCCGTGAAAAAAGTGGACATGCGTAAAAAAGTGGACATAAAGAAATGCAAAACAAAGGAATGAAAAAAGATGGATGTTCGTGAATCGAGTTGAAAAGGTACCAGCCCGAGAAAGAAGAAGATGCGCGTGAAAAGGATAATCACGAAGAAAAATGTAGACTGTCGTGAAAGAAAAACAGATAAGACAACAATCCGCGAAAAAAGTGGACATGCGTGATAAAAGTGGACATAAAGAAATGCAAAATATAGGAATGAAAAAAGAAGATGTGCTTGAAAAGGGTTGAAAAGGTACCTGTCCGTGAAAGAAGAAGATGTGCGTGATAAGGATAATCACGAAGAAAAATGTACACTGACGTGAAAAAAAATAGATAAGGCACCACTCCGTGAAAAAAGTGGACATCCGTGAAAAAAGTGGACATAAGGGAAAAAAAAGAAAAGGAATGAAAAAAGAAGATGTGCGTGAAAAGAGTTGAAAAGGTACCTGTCCGTGAAAGAAGATGTGCACGAAAACGATAATCATTAACAAAAATGTACACTGACGTGAAAGAAATATAGATAAAGCAACTATCCGTGAAAAAAGTGGACATCCGTGAAAAAAGAGGACATAACGAAATGCAAAATAAAGGAATGAAAAAAGAAGATGTGCACGAAAAGGGTTGAAAAGGTACCAGTCCGAGAAAGAAGAAGGTGCGCGTGATAAGGATAATCACGAGGATAAATGTACACTGACGTTGCACAAAAATAGATAAGGCAACAATCCGTGAAAAAAGTGGACATCCGTGAAAAATGTGGACATAAAGAAATACAAAGAATCTGAGTGAGTGAGTTTAAGTTTTACGTCCCACCAACAGCTAAGGTCATACGCACATGGCACCTCGTGACTCATCCGAAAGTCTTGAGAAGCCCGGGATCGATCATGCGATCCCTGGTTTACAAGGCGAGTAGCGTAACCACTGCACCATGGAGGCTTCTACAAAGAAAAGGAATGAAAAAAGAAGATGTGCGTGAAAGGGGTTGAAAAGGTTCCAGTCCGTGAAAGCAGAAGATGTGCATGAAAAGGATAATCACGAAGAAAAATGTACACTGACGTGAAAGAAAACCAGATAAGGCAACAATCCGTAAAAAAAAGTGGACATGCGTAAAAATGTGGACATAAATAAATGCAAAACAAAGGAATGAAAAAAAGATGGATGTTCGTGAATAGAGTTGAAAAGGTACCAGCCCGAGGAAGAAGAAGATGCGCGTGAAAAGGATAATCACGAAGAAAAATGTAGACTGACGTGAAAGAAAAACAGATAAGACAACAATCCGCGAAAAAAGTGGACATGCGTGATAAAAGTGGACATAAAGAAATGCAAAATATAGGAATGAAAAAAGAAGATGTGCGTGAAAAGGGTTGAAAAGGTACCAGTCCGAGAAAGAAGGAGAGGCGCGCGAAAAGGATAATCCCGAAGAAAAATGTACACTTACGTGAAATAAAAGCAGATAAGGCAACAATACGTGAAATAAGTGGACATGCGTGAAAAAAGTGGTAATAAAGAAATACAAAGAAAAGGAATGAAACAGAAGATGTGCGTGAAAAGGGTTGAAAAGGTACCAGATCGAGAAAGAAGAAGATGTGCGTGAAAAGGAGAATCACGTAGATAAATGTACACTGACGTGAAAGAAAAATAGATAAGGAAATAATCCGTGAAAAAAGAGGACATCCGTGAAAAAAGTGGACATATAGAAATACAATGAAAAGGAATGAAAAAAGAAGATGTGCGTGAAAAGGGTTGAAAAGGTGCCTGTCCGTGAAAGTAGAAGATGTGCATGATAAGGATAATCATTTATTAATCACGAAGAAACATGTACACCGACGTGAAAGAAAAATAGATAAGGCAACAATCCGTGAAAAAAGTGGACATCCGTGAAAAAAGTGGACATAAAGAAATACAAAGGAAAGGAATGAAAAATTAGAAGATGCGTGAAAAGGGTTGAAAAGGTACCTGTCCGTGAAAGCAGAAGGTGTGCGTGAAAAGGATAATCACGAAGAAAAATGTACACTGAGGTGAAAGAAAAACAGATGATGCAACAATCCGTAAAAAAGTGGACATGAAAAAAGTGGACATAAAGAAATGCAAAATGAAGGAATGAAAAAAGGTGGATGTGCGTGAAAAGGGTTGAAAAGGTACCAGTCCGTGAAAGCAGAAGATGTGCGTGAAAAGGATAATCCCGAAGAAAAATGTACACTGACGTGAAAGAAAAATAGATAAGGCACCAATCCGTGAAAAAAGTGGACATCCGTGAAAAAGTGGACATAAAGAAATCTAAAGAAAAGGAATGAAAAATGAAGATGTGCGTGAAAAGGGTTGAAAAGGTACCTGTCCGTGAAAGAAGATGTGCGTGATAAGGATAATCACGAAGAAAAATGTACACTGACGTGAAAGAAAAATAGTTAAGGCAACAATCCGTGAAAAAGTGGACATCCGTGAAAAAAGTGGACATAAAGAAATGCAAAATAAAGGAATGAAAAAGGAAGATGTGCGTGATAATGATTGAAAAGGTACCAGTCCGAGAAAGAAGAAGGTGCGCGTGATAAGGATAATCACGAAGAAAAATGTACACTGACGTGAAAGAAAAATAGATAAGGCAACAATCCGTGCAAAAAGTGGACATCAGTGAAAAAAGTGGACATAAAGAAATACAAAGAAAAGGAGTGAGTGAGTTCTAGTTTTACGTCCCACCAACAGCTAAGGTCAGATGGAGACGGGACCTCGGTTTAAAGAATCATCCGAAAGATTGGAGAAGCCCGGGGTCGATCCTGCGATCCCTGGTTACAAGGCGATTAGCGTAATCACTACACCATTGAAGCTTCTACAAAGAAAAGGAATGAAAAAGAGAAGATGTGCGTGAAAAGGGTTGAAAAGATACCAGTCCGCCATGCCCTGTTATGGTGAAAACCTTAAAAAATCTTCACCTCCGGAATCACTTGACTGATTGTCTTGAAACTTGGTTTATAGCATCAGGTGATTGAGTACTACCAAATTTGCACAGGGCTCAGGGGAGCGACCAGGACCTCATGCGCCTCTTGTTTTTTTTTTTTTTTTTTTTTTTGTTTTTTTTTTGTGTTGTTTTGCTTTGATTTTTCTGCGGCTTTTCCCTCTGTTTCTGTCGAATGAATGTGCCCTGTACTGGTCAACCACTGATGTGCATGTCTGCCCAAGGTAAGATGGCCTGCTCGGTGTTGTCTCAATGGTGTTGACAAGGCCGTCAAACTTCACACAAACTACCGAACAAAAACTCGGACCCCGCCCATCAGGGTTGGCAGAATAGATTGGGCTGCATGATGTTTCCATGCAAGGCTGAAACCACTTGTAAGCCGCTTAGAGGGTCTGAGCTTGCACAGTCAAAGTGGTGCGAGTCAAACCATCCATGCATATTAACCTTATTCGTCTCATTGGGCGACAGGGCTTGAGATTACATTATATCTCTATGTCGGGTAAAAGTAGCAACGTCCAAAATATGACCTATATAGTGTTGGTGGGAACGTTAAACATCAAACAAACAAACAAACGAACGAACAAAATTACTAGCAGGTATTATAGTTTATCAACGACCTTTGAGAGTTCAAAGTTTAAGCGTGACGAGTCGATTCCATTTTTTAGGGGAAGCAGGTTTCGGATACCTTTTTTCTCGGGATTTTAAAGATATAAATCAATGTGTGTATAGTTTCTACCTAGAAGTCATGGTCGAATGGTTAATGCGATGTACTGCGAGTCACACTAAAAATTTTTTTGGCGAGGGTTCGAGTCCCAGTGGCACATTTTTTTATATTTAATGTTTCATTTTTATTTTATCTTTTTTATGTTTAAATTAATTTTCTTTATTTTTTATATTTACATCCTTAATATTTTGTTTCCTTTGTTTTATGATAAACAATTATATTTTTATGTCATTGTAAATCTTTTGGATGCCGGCCTCGGTAGTTCAGTCGGATGCGCGTTTGACTGGTGGTCAATAGGACGCGGGCTCGATACCTGCCGGGGTCAGCAACATTCTATTCCATGGAGATTAATCATGAAATCTTTTCGATGGCCATTCCCTCCCATCCGATGATTCAAGAAGGGCAGTTGTTAGTTTTTGGGGAAAGAATGTGCACTGTATTGGTTAACCGCTTACGTATAAGCTTGCCCAGGATAGGTGTGGATAAGTAAAGTGACCGGCTCAAAAATGACATAAATAGTGATGCCTGGGCCGTAAAAGCCCAATACAAACAAACGAAACTCTTTCAGATTCATTTCAACAGCGCATTTGCCTTCACTGACGGCTGTGAAAGTACGTTCAATCATAGTAACATTTTTGATAATACCTCTTGAATCCGAGCGACAACGATTCGTTTGTGCTTGTTCCATCCTTTCAATAAAATGAATATACATCTAATGTGATGGCACCGCCCATCGGGGCTTGCAGAAATAGTTCGAGCTGCACGATGCTTTCAAGCGGATCTGAAACTAACGACACATGAGCAATGGTAAACCGCTTAGTAAGTCCGAGCCTGCCCAGGCAAAGTGGCGCGGGTTGGACCGTCCATATTTATTAAACTCGTTTAGTTTTATTGGGTGGCAGGGCTTGAGATGTCATTTCATCTCAATGTCGGGTAAACCCCCCACAAAACTGGAAGCAACTTCTCCAAACTTGACGGGGACAATAAACCTCAAATCAATCGAACAAACAAACAAACAAACATCACCTTTGCTCCAATTTTATAGGTACGAAAAAGTGTTAAGAAAAAGTAAAAAAAAAAAAAAAAAAAAAAATCTGCCTAAGATTCGAACCCTAGATCTCCAAGATGGGAGACGTGTTACAAGACTGTCTCGACTGGTCATCAATCTATTAAACAGCGCGCAAGTTTAAGAATATAACGGTAACTATCGCCCAGTGTAAAAAAATACCCACTGATGAGGCTTTATTAGCCGAAACTACGTAGTATGATCCATCTTCTTTCTTATGAATGTTTTCATTGCTCTTAAGGAACTCATTTTTGATTTTTATTTACCTAAAACACGGACGAGTCCAAAATTAAAAGTGCAGTCACGTCTCACTGCGTTTTGAAAGACTATAAGTTATCCTGCATTCTCATTGCGTTTTGTCAATAATAAAACAGTGTATACTGCCTTTTTGGGGACTTCATGGTCTAGTGGGTAAAAGCTTTGACTCTTAATCACCTTGCATGTGTGACGCAAAGTTAAGGTCATATATTTTTCAGGTACTCCAGTTGTCGCTTACCTTTAATTAACGGTCTGCTCGAAAACCAATGGGTCTTAAAACCAGAAAAAAATCGCCTGGTTTTACTTATACGCAATGTGTAAGGCCTTAGACGAATTGAACATAACGGCGCAGTATGTGGCTCGTATAAACAATATGTGAAGAAAACTTGGCAACAGGCTGATTTTAGGCTATATACAGTGAATCTGAAATGTCTCGAAGAGGGATGGCGGGTTTACCACGGATAATTCGAACTCGTTCTTAGACAATAGAGAATTAATTTCATAGCTTCCGTTAGGTTGTCCATAGATAAAGAATAGTTCATTTTGTCTAAAAAGGTATGTTGCGTGTAATCACCAGATTCGCCTAAATGAGTACTCACAGCATTCCTTTAACCGTAACCCTTTTTGTAACAAATGGAATATTCCTCCTTATATATAGCAGGAGTCCATTCCAAATTTAGGGGTGAGAGGTTGTGTTTTCTTCAACATTTATTTGGAAGATGGCTGAGCTTTTTGCAAACAGTGTAGGCCCCGATCAGATGCCGCGTTCTGATCTGGACCTGCACTGTTTGCCAGGTTACCAGTTTGGGGGTTTCTGTTAACTTAGAGAAGACTGCAAAGATATCCTCCTCTCATCACCATTAAATCTCAAGACCAAGGCCCCCGCCCATCGGGGCTTCAGGAAATAGATGAGCTGCATGATGTTTCCACGCAGAGCTGAAACAGGCCGCACACAAGTACTGGTAAACCGATTAGAGGTTCTAAGCCTGCCCAGGCAAAGCGATGCGAGTCGGTTTCATTGAACCACAGGGCTTGACTAGATGTCATTTCATCTCAATGTCGGGTAAAAGGTCGGGTAAAAGTCCCACAAAATTGGAAGCGAAGTCATCAACGTGACCTTTACAGTGTTGACGGGGACGTTAAACCTCAAATAAAACAAACAAAGTTATACCTATATTTAAGTTTACATTGACGGACGGCGATTGACGCCGCCATTTTGAAAGTGGCGTTGCAAAAGAAAACAAAAGAAACTGATGTGAGAATTTTAAGAAGTCATACATTGTTACAGACTTTAAAACTGGAAGTGACTTGGTGGTGGTGTCTTACTTATAGGAACAAGGTAGAAGTTATGAAAATTCAGGCAGCATGATCATGAAATCTGATTATTTACACAGGTCATTTTTGATGACCGCTGATGGGGGATTCACTGCTAGATACAAGCTACAGCATTAACTCAGTGCTGTGGGTAATATATCTGCCTATAGGTGATACCATATTATTTATTTAAACAGTTGAAACAAACCACTATAACAACGCTTCATGAATTATCCTTTCCATTCAAAAAGCACCTCTTTTGCATGTATAAACATCAAGTAAGTGATATTAGAGATAAGTTCTTCAGCCATCAACTGGTGTTTATTTAACGAATTCTATCACTGTTAAGAGGCTAATAAATTGAATTCTCTGATAAAAATAGGATCCTTCTGAGAAGGGGGTTTTTAGTACTTTGTTCCCTATAGTAGTCTGTTCCATCTGCAAACGCTGTTTCAAGGAGAACTCACCTTAAAGCTCGCTAACAGGGCGAAGGAGGGGAGGTAACTGCCAGACTACACGATAATTAAGCAAATAGCAATCCAATAAAAAACGTATCTAAGGTAGGCGGAGCAAATGTGTTGCGCATGCGCAGTGGCGGAAATGTCTCATTTTTTCACGGTCCACTTTTTTACGTTACACCGCACTCCCCGGGAAATAAATTGGAAATTCCGACAGGTTTTTTCCCGGCGCGTGCGGTGTTATAATGTCGAAACCGAAACCGGTATCATGTGCGAAAGGTTGTTTTGGTTTAAAATCGTTTTTTGTTTTATTATTATTATTATTATTATTATTTATTTATTATTATTATTTGAAGAAATAAAGAAGATAGAGGAAAGAGTTTAGTATTGTTGTAAAGGTAAACGAATGCAGAACAAACGGATGTAAGCTAGATACAGTCCCGTTTTGTATTTTGGCAGCGTTGGGATAGTTTGTCTGGGACTGGTCGTATTTGGGTCTGGCGAAGTTTTCTATCTTTCCTTAAAGGTGCTATATAGATATCACAACTACTTTCATTTATAGGCTTTCTAGATATGATTAAGCTTTTTGAACAGGTTAGACTAGTGCTCGGTCATGTTTAACTAAGAAAATCGAACTTCAAGAAGTCAGTTCGGCCCACTCACCTGAGTCCAGGCCCCAAGTATCGGTGTCCTCTACCAAAGTTCCTCAAACATGGATCAGGTGAGCGTTTCAGGACCATCATGGCTCCCTTGTATATCTTTAGGGTTCATAGCTCACTCGCTATCCCTTTCCAGATCGGTAAGGAGGGTTTGCGGCAGATTATTTTAGGGTTACGCTATCCTTTTCCAATCGCCTTTGAAAGGGAAATAACTCGTCATTGCGGGACATATAGGCTTTATGATAAAATAAGTTGTCTTTGATCATACACGCACAACGCGCATTTTGTTTCCTGTTCTAGATTAATCGACCGACGAAAAACCATCTGACTTCCCTTTACAGAATTTGGTGTCTCATATGTGACCCGTGCGAGGCTCGAACCCACAGAGTTGGGAGAAGTCAGCGTTCTCAACCACTAGGTCGACTATTACCCCAAGAGTACGTTATCTGTTCATGTCGTTTGCTGCACTTCAAACATATTTTTGCAAACAGGCAAACAATGTAGACTCTGATCAGGCTTCTTGTAGAAGAGCAGTCTGAGTTTGCAATACTGATATTTAAAACCCATCAGGCGACCATCATGTGAACATGTCCGTGAAATGAACTACCCCCTAAACCCCACTTTATATATAGAGAAAACTGGGGTTTACGGGGGTATTCATTATTTTTCTGCTCCAAGACAAAGGCTGTGGGTACTCGTTAGGGCCGCCTCAATTGAGGCGGTTCTAACGAGTACCCACAACCTATGTTTACAGCATAAATAAGAAAAAAAAAAAACATCAGATATTCATAAAAAAGTAGCCATTTTAGAGATGTGAAAAAATGCACTTTGTCGCACGGGAATGTTATCTTAATGAATGATGTGGTCAACGTTTCTCATGAACAGTATTCACCCGTATATGCCTACCGTCCCATTTTTTGCGACACTGGCACAGTGTAGACCCACAGAACGCGGCTTCTGATCTAGGTTTACACTTTTTTTGGTAAAGAACATACATTTGTGTAAAACTTACCACCAACAAAACAAACCTTACACATATATAATTTGACATGGACCACAGCAAACTTATTAGGTGGAAGATTCCATTGTCATATATGGGTTAACCCATTTGGTACCAGAAACCCCAAAACGGGTACACTGGCAAACAATGCAGACCCAGATCAGATGCCACAGAACGCGGCGTCTGATCAGGGCCTACACTGTTTGCAAAAAGTCAAGCCAATTTCCAAACAAATTTTGAAGACACCCCTAAATTTTGAAATGGAGCCCTGCTATATATAAGGAGGAAAATTCCATTTGGTACTAAAAGGGTTAAATATCACAAAACCTTTTCATCGTACAAACCGCTTGTTTCGCATTACGGCTATTGTTAAATGCGAAAGGAGAAAAATCTTTTTCTGTTGTATTGTTGTCACGTGATGTCCTCGTGACCTTTCTAAAGCTATCTCGGATGTTGAGGATTGAATCAATTTCTCGTATTCGTGACATAGTGTATAACTGCATATTGAATAAATTGTGGAAATCTTCTCTTTAACAACAGAATGTAAGTAAATAAATGTCTTTTCGCACAGAAGAATGAATTAGCTACGGTTTTTTTTAATCTTTATATTCTATGTATTCTTTCTATTTTGTGAGAACAATATTCATGGAAAATAAATCCATCGTGGGTGTATCTGCATCACTACCGGAAAACAAATGAAACAGTGTGTTTGTTTGTCAGTGAGTCAGTCTGTCTCTCTCTGTCTGTCCGTCTGTCTACTATATGTCTGCGTGTCTGACTTTCTGGTGCATGTCTGTCCATAGTGATGTATTGCGGGCATTTACATTTCTTGTGAGTTGTCTTGTGTTGTAATGCAATAAACAGGAAACGGCAATGTACTCATGAGCTGCTAATTACTAAAACAAAAGTATGACGATGAATCTTATGAATGTAACAACACAACCTCCTAAGATGAGAGCACCCTAGCAAATTCCACGTGAGGTGAATAGATGCACCATATAGAAACAGATGAGGTTCTTCATAAAAACCTATGTTGTAGGTATTCATTAGAACCACCTCGACGAGGTGGTTCTAATGAATATACACAGCATAGGGTTTGTCATATGCAGAATTGGCATAAATATCCTTCAATCATCACCAGATTCCTACTTTGTTTCTGTTTCTGTGACACTCTTTCTTGAGGGGCAGCGCTTTCAAAATGCTTTGCAGACCATTTTAATGGGGTTCAACTTTTTATATTTGTTATGTTGGTTTATGTTTAAAAACATGTCAGCCCTTGTGAGTAATTTTGTGTCGCCTACCAGAGAAAGGGAGAAAAGAGATAGAAGAGACCCTAGATTGTAGATGAAAGTGAGGACTTGGAGCTTGGGAGTGAGGAGAAAATGAATGGAAGAGTAGAAACTGAAGAACAACAGCCCGCGTCCCCTGTATCCTTACCTGCTACAAACATACACGCTGTCTTGAAGGAAAGAATTTCCACCTGTGCTTTAAGATTACATCGGCCCCGCCCATCATGGCTTGAAAATAGATAGACTGCAAAATGCGTCCATGCAGAGCTGACACCGACCCACACGAGTACTGGTAAACCGCTTAGAGGATCTAAGCCTGCCCAGGCAAAGCGGACCAAGTTGAACCGTCCATGCTTATAAACCCTATTGGTTTCATTGTCATCTCATCTCAGTGTCGGGTAAAAGTCTCACGAAATTGGAAGCAACGTCTCCAAAATGACCTGCACAGTGTTGACAGGGACGTTAAACCTAAAATCAAACAAACAAAACTCGGATTACAGAATAGCATGCTATAGAAGATGTCACAAAAAGTGGTCTGCAAAAATAAGATGCATCCATTCACCATAATATATCTGATCGATGCCAACTGGGCGTTGGCTCGACATTAGGTTGGTTGGTTGATTTGAGGTTTAACGTCCCCGTCAACACTGTAAAGGTCATTTTGGAGACGTTGCTTCCAATTTTGTGGGACTTTTACCCGACATTGAGATAAAATGACATCTCAAGCCCTGTCGTCCAATGAAACCAATAGGGTTTATTAGCATGGACGGTCCGCCTCGCACCGCGGTTCCTGGGCAGGCTTAGATCCTCTAAGCGGTTTACCAGTACTAGTGTGCGGGCCGGATTCAGCTCTGCGTGGAAGCATCATGCAGCCCATATATTTCTTCAAGCCCCTATGGGCGGGGGCCGTTGGCTCGACATTATGGGCGGGGGTTGGGGGGTCTTATGCTCTGTGCAAACTAAGACTGATCGTATATGAGACAATATATCCTTAAATTTTCATCTGGAAAAAAAAATGTCATATTGAAGGTATGCATCAGATAAATCTTATCCACATTATACAAAAAACAACTATTATAGAAAAGGTGCTGCCCCCTCTGCCCTCCTTCCACCACCGTCCCTATCCACACTGCGCGTGTTAAAAACTGCGACTGTTAAAGGAAACTTTGGAGCAAGGAAATGTGCCCAAAGAGCATCCCATATTTCAGGATTGAATTCCTTGGCAGTCACGTCGGTCTACTTCTCTTTTTTTTTCTGAAGCATCATATCATATCATATCTGTTTATCTAAATGTCACCATTGCTACACGCATATTATCAGTGACTAAAGCTACTATTTGTGTGTCAGGATATGTCCTTGAATGAATCTTTAAGGATAGAAACTGATATGTTTAATGTTTACCAAGCTAAATTAGTATGAACTACACTGTCTGAGCTGATAATAGCTGGGTTTGTGATACTTGAATTAAGGGGAATGGGAACACCTGGATGATTTTCCGCCATTTTGAAAGGGAGACAACTTTTGGTACTTTCTGTTGACTTTTCTATAAGCCCTGTTTTCGCTGAAAAAGGGGTCTACTTTTAAATGAAAGAATTTGCTCCTGAGGAGCAAATTCTTTCCTTTAAGAGTTGACCCCTATTGGCATGGGAGACAAAAATACTTTTGCAGGAGTTGCCTCCCCTGAAGATGTATCCATTCCCTTCAATACAATAATTAGCAATCTTCACAGTGGTCACACAACGTGTTTGCAAAGTCGTAGTAACGTCATGACGTGGCGTCGACGTTGATGCAAAGTTGCTTAAACGTTATGTGTCCTTTGGGTTGGTTAATTCATTTTATGCCGAGTAAATTCTTTCATTTTATATATTGAAATAATCCATTTTCAGTTTTATTACTGTCATATTGGATTGTATATAGAATTTTATTTAGAAAGGGTCAGAACTTATTTCCAAACAGTGTAGGGACTCACTCGGCACCACAAAACTTGGCGTGTAATCTTGGCCTTCTCTGTTAGTAACTGTCTTTTTCTTGGGTTTTCCTTCTAAAATGGGTGGAGCATTGATACTTTTCCGAAATGGGTGTTGTTTGAGCTACGTCAAGCAAAAACTTGTCTTTGAACAAATGTGCCCAGAGACGACTGAGATTAGTTTACTTACCCGCTCAGTCTGGTCAGAGCCTTCATTGTGTGTTGTATTGATGCAGTTCCTTCCTTCAGCCAGAGAAGGCTCTGAAGCAAGACTTTGTGTACTACTGCTATCATGTGGGGGATTCCGTTACAAGGGGAACGGATACATATCCAACCCTTCTCTTGCTGAATATTCTGACTTTGAACCAATCAGATTACTTAATGTAATTTATTCTTTAAAAGCCATAACCTTAATGTCAAACAGTGTAGATCCTGATCAGATGGCTTCGTCAGAAGCCATCAGATCTGGATCTACACTGTTTCCAAAGATAGGGGTTGTCGTGAACAGCATGATAAGAGTTAATCTATGTAAATTGATTTACTGTCCTTGTCAAATTTGCTGTATTCACATTTGTTTTTGCCCTAAAGAGTACTGCCAGCGGGCACCTGATGTCGCAGCAGCGTCGCATCAAGTTTGATGCATCGCCGTCGATACGACTTTGGTGCTCCCCCCCCCCCACACACACACGCAGACGCGCACGCGAGCTTAAGTTGAAAATAGGACGTGTCAAAAATAGACGGCTTTCTATAGTCTGTTGTGTGTTTTTATCCCCCGACCGAATAGGTTCGGGGGATATAGCGATCAGCCTGGCGTCCGTCCGTCCGTCCGTCCGTCCTTAGACGCAACCTTGTGATGGCCCTCACTCCTATACCCTTTGAGATTCATTGATGGTTCTTGGCACAATTGTTCACAAGGCTGAGACGGCGTGTCATGCGCAAGAACCAGAACTCTGGATTGCATACTTTTTGAGTTATCTCCCCTTTTAATAAAATAGAATGCCTACTTTGTGATGGCCATAACTCCAATACCCTTTGAAGTATGTTGATAGTACCTGGCACAGTTGTTCACAAGGCTGAGACGGCGTGTCATGCACCAGAACCACAACTCTGATTGCCATGGTTTTTGAGTTATCTCCCCTTCCAATAAAATTGAGTGACTACCTTGTGATGGCCATAACTCCAATACCCTTTAAGATATATTGATGATACCTGACACAGTTGTTCACAAAGCCGAGACCGTGTGTCATGCACAAGAACCACAACTCTGAGTGCCATGGTTTTTGAGTTATCTCCCCTGACAATATAACCTTGTGATGGCCATAACTCCAAAACCTTATAGAACCCCACCCCTAAACCATATATATTATTGTTCCTTATGATAAGACACATTCATTGACACCAACCTGGGGGGCCCCGGATGCGCTGGGGCCTTGCCCCACCCCCTCCACTTCATAAAAGGCCCAATATCTTGGAAACCGTACAGATCCCCACCCCCAAACCATATATATTCTTGTTCCTTATGATAAGATACATTCAGTTACACTAACCTTGGGGCCCTGGGATGCGCCGGGGCCATGCCCCACCCCCTCCACAACATAAAAGGCCATATTATATCTCAGAAACCGTTTAGACCCCCACCCCTAAACCATATATATTTTTGTTCTTTATGATAAGATGCATTCATTGACCGAATAGGTTCGGGGGATATAGCGATCAGCCTGGCGTCCGTCCGTCCGTCCGTCCGTAGACGCAACCTTGTGATGGCCCTCACTCCTATACCCTTTGAGATTCATTGATGGTTCTTGGCACAATTGTTCACAAGGCTGAGACGGCGTGTCATGCGCAAGAACCAGAACTCTGGATTGCATACTTTTTTAGTTATCTCCCCTTTTAATAAAATAGAATGCCTACTTTGTGATGGCCATAACTCCAATACCCTTTGAAGTATGTTGATAGTACCTGGCACAGTTGTTCACAAGGCTGAGACGGCGTGTCATGCACCAGAACCACAACTCTGATTGCCATGGTTTTTGAGTTATCTCCCCTTCCAATAAAATTGAGTGACTACCTTGTGATGGCCATAACTCCAATACCCTTTAAGATATATTGATGATACCTGACACAGTTGTTCACAAGGCCGAGACCGTGTGTCATGCACAAGAACCACAACTCTGAGTGCCATGGTTTTTGAGTTATCTCCCCTGACAATATAACCTTTTGATGGCCATAACTCCAAAACCTTACAGAACCTCACCCCTAAACCATATATATTATTGTTCCTTATGATAAGACACATTCATTGACACCAACCTGGGGGCCCCCCGGATGCGCTGGGGCCTTGCCCCACCCCCTCCACTTCATAAAAGGCCCAATATCTTGGAAACCGTACAGATCCCCACCCCTAAACCATATATATTCTTGTTCCTTATGATAAGATACATTCAGTAACACTAACCTTGGGGCCCTGGGATGCGCCGGGGCCATGCCCCACCCCCTCCACAACATAAAAGGCCATATATCTCAGAAACCGTTTAGACCCCCCACCCCTAAACCATATATATTTTTGTTCTTTATGATAAGATGCATTCATTGACACCAACCTATGGGCCCCCGGGATGCGCCGGGGCCTTGCCCCACCCCCTCCACTTCATAAAAGGCCCAATATCTCGGAAACCTTACAGATCCTCACCCCTAAACTATATATATTATTGTTCTTTACGATAAGACACATGCAATGACACCAACCTGGAGGCCCCCTGGGATGGGTCAGGGCCCTGCCCCACCCCCTCCACTTCATAAAAGGCCATATATCTGAGAAACCATTCAGATCCCCAACTCAAAACCATATATATTCTTGTTTCTTATGATAAGACGCATTCAGAGATACCAACCTAGGGGTCCCCCGGGATGCGCCATTGCCCCACCCCTCCACTTCATAAAAGGCAATATATCTCGGCAACCTTTCAGATCCCCACCCGAAAACCATATATATTCTTGATTCTTATGATAAGACGCATTCAGTTACACCAACCTGGGGGTCCTCTGGGATGTGCCCGAGCCATGTCCTACCCCCTCCACTCCATAAAAGGCCCCAAATTCTCAGAAACCGTTAGATCCCCACCCCTTATCCATATATATTCTTGTTCTTTATGATAAGACGCATTCAATGAGTCCAACCTAGGGGTCTTCAGGGGTGTGCTGGGGCCATGCCTCACCCTGCCACTTCATAAAAGGCGATAAATCTCAGAAACCTATCAGATTCCCACCCCTAAACCATATATACATTCTTGTTTTTTATGATAAAACGCATTCATAGACACCAACCTAGGGTCTCTTGGGATGTGCCCGGGCCATTCCCCATCCCCTCCACTTCATAAAAGGCCCAATATCTCAGAAACCGTTAAGATCCCCGCCCCCCACCCATAAACCATAATATATTTTCTTGTTCCTTATGATAAGATGCATTCAATGATATCAAAGTGGGTTCTGTTGCGTCATCTCCCACCCCTCCACTTCATAAAAGGCCTAATATTTCAGATACAAAGTCCTCATGAAATGGGGGTTCATTTGGGAGACTTTATAATCAATAAATTAAAACCATACATGGCTACCAGTGGGCAGTGCCTGCCTGAGCTCTGGTGAGCATCGTGGCCCATGGACCTCTAGTTTCATTATTTCCCCTGACACTATAATCTTGTGATGGCCATAACTGCAATACTTTTGTGATATATTGCTGGTTTAATTCTGGTGCACTTTCTATTGGTGAACAATCTTCTGAAGGCCATATTGGCTTTTGGTCGGGGGATTTGCCATCTCTTCCGATGGCTATTTTTTATTTATCAAGGTTCGATTCACCTCTTTGGGGAAAATCGGCTCTTGGTTATTCTTGTCCTATGCTATGACCCCGTCAACAATGTGGAACTTCTAGGAACTGTATATTGATATCCTTCATAATAATAATAATGGACCCTTTTCTTTATAAATGGTTGCTTTCCTTATATGAGTAGCCTGGGTGACACAGAAAAGTAGCCACCAGCCTCCACCAGAAAGGCGACAGATTCTTCTTCACTTGGAGAACTGAAAACTGAATTCTTCGCACGTTCTTACCCTGCTACATGTTTAGCCTGGGCGTCGATTTGTAGTTCTTTAACTCCTTTGGTACCAAATGGAATCTTCCTCCTTATATATAGCACAAGTCCATTTCAAAATATTGGGGTGTCAGGTTGTTTTTCTTGAAAACCTATTTGGAAAATAGATGAACTTTTTGCAGATAGTTTAGGACCTGATCAGACTCGCGTTCTGCGGCGTGTGATCTAGGCCTGCACTATTTCCCATAGGTACCCGTTTTGGGGTTTCTGGTACTAAATGGGTTAATACGAGTCCATATTTTCCAAACCATATGATGGGTTGGATTCATATTTTGTATGAAGGTAGATTTATTTAACAGTACCGCCACCCACGCGACGTCTAAGGCCCTAATTCAAGATCACGGACAAAGCTTAACATATTTTTTTAAAACCTCACTATATCCCGGCCCATGACCTCAAGGTCAAGGTCACGGAGTTAAAGTTTTATGTTCAAGCTTTTTAAGATCTTGATTTTTTTTCTTACCATATCACGGATTAGTCAGAATAGCTGTGTGGTTAGTGCACTCGCCTCTGATGCTAGATGCCCCGGTTCGACCCCCGGCGGTAGTGATAATGTCGGTGTCCGAACACGCTTCACTGGCATCATTTGCGGGGATGAATGTCCAAAAAGTTCGGATACCGTCGTTCGGATCGGGACGTTAACTGGAGCACCCCCCCCCCCCCCCACACACACACACCACCACCACCACCTGTGCAGGTTAAACGACTCCTACCGGAATTACACGATTGCTGCGTAGGCTTTCATCCTGCAAACCTGGTGTGTATGTAATATAGGTCAAATGCGACCGATCGCAGTTAATGTTGAAAGATACGAGGGCGAGTCAATAATAATAATAATAATAAAAACTTATTTCTGGGTGAGATCTCTTTTTTTTCGATGTAACTGCCCTCTAGAATGATACACTTGGACCGACGCTGTTCCAGTGCCATCAGCTTAGAATTGAAGATGCCAGGGTCCTTGTCTCCGACCCACTCATCAACTGCCACCATGACTTCTACGTTGGACCGGAAATGACGTCAACGGATATCCTTTTTTTCAAGTTTGGGAATAGGAAATAGTCACTATAGAAGCTAAGTCCGTTGAATAGGCGGGGTGCGGTATTAGCTCGCACCCATTTCGCTCAACAGCATCCACTGCAATTTTGCAAGTTTTGACTCTTGGATTGTGTTTACCTCGTCGCAATTCTCCCCCCCCCCCCCCCCCCCCCCTCCAAAAAATAAATATACAACCCAGAAACATCTGTAGAAACTGTTTTTCCATGAAAAACAGTTTCATGGAACATTTCATGGAAAAACAGTTTCTACAGATTTTTCTGGGTTGTATATTTAATTTTGGTAGGGGGGGGGGGGGGGGGGGTTTGAGTTTTATTCTCTGGCTTATAATAATGGACCAGTCATCATGTTCATTTGCTGCATACTGATGCTCTGGTTGCCATTTGCTCGTTGCTAAGGGATTTTGGGACCCAACGGGCTGTTAGCTTGCGCATACCCAAGCGATCATATAAAATTGTTGAAACGCTGGGTTTGGTTTGTAATAGACATTCACAGTTTAGTTCAGTAATTTACTGCCATTACGGTATTTAATATTTTTTGTATGAGAATATTATGAACTTCCATTTTAGTCTGGCAGTTACCCCCCCCCCCCCCCCCCCCCCCGGCTCGCACTGTTGGCTACAACTTTTAATAAGGTTATGCAGTGTGTGACTATGGAAGATATAGATTTAATATTGTTCCAGAACCACACCCTGCCCATGACCTTTTATGTCAAAACGATTGCATTGAAATTTATAACAACTCATATTTATAACCACTAAAATTCTACACTATTATATACATCTCTACAAATAGTGCCCGTGTGCATGCTGTGGGGCTTTTTATAGGAATAGGCCCTCAACAGCTAGGAAATCCCCAGTTCTTGTAAGTCGTCATTCTTGGGAGGGCGCTCATAATTCCTCTATTGCCTTGCATACATCATGAACACAGTTTGTGTGACTTTCCTGGTACAGAGCCAAAGCAACGTGTCTTTACAACAGTATTGTCCATTCCCTTCAATGTTGGTTCCAACTTAAAGCAAAGGAATTCAAATGATTTCTTGTTCATTCGACGGTTCTCCATCAGCTGAGTCCCAGTAAAAGTACCTAAATTTTAGCACAATTTTGTCCAACCCGTTAGATGTTGTGATGACCTCTTACCCCATGGATAGCCAAAAGTGAGGCCTACAATAACACCTTGAAGGAAGTTCTTGCTGCTTTGCCTTCGCATGAAGTTGTATTGTTTGATTTGAGGTTTTACGTCCCCGTCAACACTTTTGGTCATTAAGGAGGCATTGCTTCCGATTCTGTGGGACTTTTACCCGACATTGAGAAATGACATCTTAATCCCTGTCACCCAAACAAACCGCTAGGATTTATAACTATTGGGACGATCCGACCCGCAACACTTTGCCCGGGCAGGCTTTGACCGTCAGTATTTGTGTTCGGTCACTTTCAGTTCTACGCTGCAGACAGTCCCCGCCCATCGGGGCTTGAAGAAGTAGATGAGCTGCATGATGCTTCCACGCAGAGCAGAAACCGACCGGCACACGAGTACTGGTAAACCGCTTAGAGGATTTAAGCCTGCCCAGCCAAAGCTGTGCGAGTCCATGCTTATAAACCATATTCGCAGGGCTTGAGAAGTCAAAAGTCCCACAAAATTGGAAGAAACGTCTCCAAAATAACATTTACAGTGCTGACGGGGACGTTAAACGTCAAATCAAATCAAACAAACACGTTCTGCGCAGAAGCATTATCCTGCAGGCACCAAACGTTGACTCAACGTTGAACTAACGTTGAAACAACGTTTTCAGTTCAACGTTGAGTGCCTGCTGGGATGCAGCCCAGTTGTAAGTAGACATGTTCACTCAACAGAATTAAAGTAATGACTGGTGTGTAATGTTTGTTTGATTTGCGGTTTAACGTATTGACACATTTTTGGTCAATATTTAACCAATTTTGTACCGGAAGCCCCAAAACGGGCACCCGGGCAAACAGTGCAGGCCAAGATAAGACTGTTTACAAAAGTTGTTTACAAAAGTTGTCTTAAAGGATCCCAAGGGTGTTCTTAATGGGGTGTTCTTAATGGGGTTCTTTTGGGGGTGTGTGTGTGTGTGTTTTTTAGCTCACCTGAGCACGAAGTGCTCATGGTGAGCTATTGTGATCGGTCGATGTCCGTCGTGCGTCGTGTGTCGTGCGGCGTCAACAATTTGCTTTAAATGCTAACTCCTCCTAAATCCTTGAGCCAATTTAAATGAACCTTCATAGGAATATTGCTGAGGTGACCCTTTACAAAAATAGCTAAAATTGTTCCGCTCCGCTGAACAAGATGGCCGCCAGAGCTAAAATTAGAAAAATCTTTAAACGACAACTTCTCCTGTACCTTAAGGCCAATTTCATTCAAACTTTATAGGAATGTTGCTTAGGTGACCCTCTACCCAAATAGCTAAAACGTTTTCGCTCCGGTGAACAAAATGGCCGCCAGAGCTAAAAATAGAAAAACTTTGTAAATTTACGTCAAAACGCAACTCCTCCTCAACCCTTAGGCCAATTTGATTCAAACTTCACAGGAATGTTAGTTTGGTGACTCCCTACCAAAATAGCTAAAATCGTTCAATGCGGCGAACAAGATGGCCACCAGAGCTAAAAATAGAAAAAATCTTCAAACGACAACTCCTCCTTACCCCTTGGGTCAATATGATTCAAACTTCACAGGACTATTATGTGGTTGACTCCTTACCAAAATAGCTAAAATTGTTCCGCTCTGGCTAACAACATGGCCGCCAGAGCTAAAAATAGAAGAATTCTTCAAACGACAATTCCTCCTTACCCCTTGGGCCAATTTGATTCAAACTTGACAGGAATATTATGTCGTTGACCCTCTACCATATTAGCTAAAATGATCCCGCTCCGATGAACAAAATGGCCACCAGAGCTAAAAATAGAGAAATTCTTCAAACGACAATTCCTCCTTACCCCTTGGGCCAATTTGATTCAAACTTCACAGGAATATTATGTCGTTGACCCTCTACCATATTAGCTAAAATGATCCCGCTCCGATGACCAAAATGGCCACCAGAGCTAAAAATAGAAAAAGCATTGTAAATTTGCTTCAAACTTCACAGGAATGTTGCCCAGGTGACTCCCTACCAAAATAGTTAAAATCATTCCACTCTGATAAACAAGATGGCCACCAGGGCTAAAAATAGAAAAAATCTTCAAACGACAACTCCTCCTGTACCCTTGGGCCAATTACATTCAAACTTCATAGGAATGTTGCTTAGATGACTCTCTACCAAAATAGCTAAAATGGTCTTGCTCCGATGAACAATATGGCCGCCAGGGCTAAAAATAGAAAAACATTGTAAATTTGCTTCAAATGTGAACTCTTCCTAAACCCTTGGGTCAATTTGATTCAAACTTCAAAGGAATGTTGCCTAGGTGACATCCTACCAAAATAGCTAAGATCGTTCCACTCTGATCAACAAGATGGCCACCAGAGCTAAAAATAGAATGTACTAGAGACAGTGACATTCAGGTGAGCGAATCAGGGCCCTCTGGGCCCTCTTGTTTTTTTTTGTTTTTTTTTTTTTTGTATGTATTTTTGCGTTAGTCATATTTCCATACAAATCTAGATATATATATATGTATTTGCATTTCATTTTAGTTTCGATGCATTATTACTAGGCAGTTATCAACAGAACCACTCCAACCATAAAGTGTAAACGGATACATAAACAATGTTTATTATACATGTCTTGAGAAGAGCAGTTGCTGACAACCCATTAATATATGATGAATATTTTTGTCACATGGGAGTGACACGAGAAAATATTTTCATATATCACCCCTTCTAAATATCAAAACATTGTTGAAGCATCCGTAATGTAGCGGTTATGTTACTCGACTCATAAACCAGGGTGGTGTGTTCGATCCAGACTTTCGGACGGGTCTTTCAACCGAGGTCCTGTCGCTGTATGACCTTCGTTGTTGGCGGCCCCCGCCCATAGGGGCTTGAAGAAATATATGGGCTGCATGATGCTTCCACGCAGAGCTGAATCCGGCCCGCACACTAGTACTGGTAAACCGCTTAGAGGATCTAAGCCTGTCCAGGAACCGCGGTGCGAGGTGGACCGTCCATGCTAATAAACCCTATTGGTTTCATTGGGTGACAGGGCTTGAGATGTCATTTCATCTCAATGTCGGGTAAAAGTCCCACAAAATTGGAAGCAACGTCTCCAAAATGACCTTTACAGTGTTGACGGGGACGTTAAACCTCAAATCAACCAACCAACCAACCTTCGTTGTTGGTAGGACGTAAAACTTAAACACACGCACGCACACACATTACATTACGCTGAGGCTTACGACTCAGTCCTGTCGTCCTGACCGAGTCGTACCCGGGCCCGGGAAAACTTGCCTTTATCTTTACTTCAGTTTACATGATTGTTTTCTTAATCTATAGATACTTCACGCAGAGAGCGAAGGCTTTAGTCAGTCTACTTGGATGCGCAGGCCAATCTATGCCACTGCCTGCCCATGCTTCTTCAGTGATAGTCACGTGGACTCCAGCAATAATACAGGTTTTGTCCTTTATACCTTTGGGTCGATTGATAAATAATCGACCCCAAAACAGGTATGAAATCACTGCTCGGTACTCATTTTGTGAAGAAAATTCGGCAACACTGACTCCTGCCATGTTATTTTACCTCGCACTAGAGTGACCGATAAAACTTTGTGTAACCATTTATAAGTATGTGAAAAGCGTGCACTTGTCACGGGTCAGTAGTTGGGCAAGGCCAGTTAAATATTGAACGACCCTCTTAGTTTAAATGAAAATGCTATTCACACTGTTTGAGAAAGAGAAAAAAACATATCCGCGAGTTTTACCCTTATATTGCTGTTCACGACAACCCCTATCTTTGAAAACAGCGTAGACCCAGATCAGATGGCTTCTTCATTGGCATTCAGTTTATGAATTTGTAGCAATAAATTACATCAAGTAATTTTATTGGTTAATTGACAGAAATGGGTGTTGCTTAAATGAATAATCAGCAAGATAAGGTTAAATGTTCAGTTTTAGTGATATGTTAACTAACGACAGCTTTTGTTTTTGAACATCTTGGTCCTGAAAATAGACATAAACTTGAAATTATACATGTACACTGGGATGAGGGAAGTGATTATCTTTATTACTAGGGTGTTTACCTTTTTCAGTCCCTTTGTCAAGACTGCAACATGAAACTTAACCTTGGTATTTAACACGGTTTGTGAAATAAATGAAATGTCAACATACACATTCCGTACTAATGATGTGTCATTTCTCCCACATAATTTCACCACGATTGACCAAAGTCAAGACAGCCACTATGGAAAAAAAATAACTGGGCTTGTCAAGGCCAGGAAAATGCCGGTAATGATCGATTTCACTAAATCCCATCCGGTTGGACTGCATGGTGCTTCCACGCAGAGTTGAAACCGACTGAACTGGAGTTCGCTTAGAAGGTGCAAGCGTGTCCTGCAAAAGTGGTGCCTGAAAACCTATTGGTTTGTTTGGGCGGTAGGGCAGGAGATGACATTTCATCTCAGTGTCGTGTAAAAGTCCCACAAAATCGGAAGCAACGTCTCAAAATTGACCTCAACTCAAACAAACAACCAAACAAAATCCCTATACTTGTGTACCTGACCAGACGTCGCGTTCTGTGGCGTCTGTTTGTGTCTACACGGTTTACCAAGCCCAATACATAAGTCTAACCTCACAAGGATAAGAACATGGCCGTTATATTGTTTTCCTACAATGGACAAACCAATGGACGTAACCCGACTGCGCTTAGTTATTTTGGGTCTGTTACCAGTAAAAGCAATGGGGCTGCGTCAAGAGCACGTGCGTTCAGCGAAGATTCAAATCATCCAGCATACCCACTCAGAATGAAGCATTCTCGGTCTACATATCGGAGCTTTGCGTCACCAGACATCTATAAATCGAACAGCGAAAACTCTGATCAGACTGCACAGACTGTTCTGAGTCTTTGGAGGGAGTACATGCTTGAAGATCCAATGTCACGTGACGCGATCTATTTATTTTGTTTCGCAACATATCTGATTTTTTTTCTAGGCGTAACTTTTATTTTCAGTTGAGCACTCTTGACCATGCAAAAGACTCTTGAACATGCAAACGACTCTTGAACATGCAAAAGACTCTTGAACATGCAGAACACTTGCATGAACATGTTAGTGTTTATAGCGTTTATACAAATACTTAAATCTTAATCCTCAACTTTGCATCTACAGTGAAATTCCACTATTAAAACCACCTAAAATTAAGAACCATTCTGCTTTAAAAAACTTATTAAGAACGTTGTAGTTACTCTATCTGCTTGTTTACTGCCTTACGTCTTATGGTCAGGGACCACCTTTGGGAATGTTCAAAAGTGGTCTTCAAGACCACTTTTGAATATTCCCAAAGGTGGTCTTAATATAGGAATTTTACTATAGTGTAAATGCAGATCAAATGGCTTCTGACGCAGGATTTTACACTGTTTGTCATGCAGTTTGTGAATTCAACAAATATACTGGTGTTACTAATTACCGGTGTATTAATTGTTCAACTCAATATATAAAACAAACTGTTCTACCGATTCTGATAAATTGTGTCTAGTCAAACTATTGTTTCATTCCTTAAACAGAAATAAACAATATATTTTTTCAAAATATACTCCAACCGGCTAAATTGTTTATTTATATTGGACTACCCCTGCCACCATCTGGCATGCCCAGTGTTACTAATTACCGGTGTATATGTAAACAAATCCTGTAGAAAGTTATTTGGGTATAAGAGCATACATTGGACGAGGTTATGTAATGAAATAGTTATTAGCCTTCAAAATGAAAGCAAAAAGGGCCTGTTTGAAAGCTTTATTTTTGTTCCTACAGCATGTTTTATGAAGTATACCATTTTATTAACTACACAAAACAGAACATCATTATTTATGATTACAGATAAAAGAAGTCACTTACCCTGAGAAACGGACAGGTCTGACATATGTTTTTCTTAATACAGACAGAGAGAAAAACGTCTTGTAAACAATGATGTGAGAAATTCCGAAAGATGTTAATGCACGCGATAGTAATTCGGGTAAAACAGAATACACCGGTAATTAGTATACACCGGTAATAAGTACATTGGGGATACATTATATGAAGTCATTTGAATGGCTGATAGTGAGAAATGGTTGTGGCTTAATATGCTCAGCAGGAAAAGGGTTAACCCATTTATGCTTTGTATTAAGAGACTTTGCGAAAAAGCGATGACCACGTTATCTGATCCGGGTCTTTACTGTGTGCCAGAGTTACATGGATTGCTTGTGTTGTAAGAAGAGATTTTGTCATATAAGGGTATTTGTTAGCCAAAGCTTGCACAAGTATGATGAAAGTGCTGACAGCTCTAGTAGACCGATTGTCTCCGAGTGCATGCTGGACAAAAATGGCACTGAAGTTAACACAGACTGTGGCGTTTCGTCTTTAATAACTATACTTTTGGCAAACAGCCACAGCGTCTGATCTGGGCCAACATTGGTTGCCAATGTCTCATTTTTGGGACCATATATGTATGCTGTGTGTACACATTAGAATCGCCTCGTTGAGGCGATTCTAATGAGTACACAGAGCATACATAGCATATATAAACATCACTTGCTTGTGAGTCCTTTATTTTCATTGAGCTGTGTGTGAAAACCTTTAATTTGTGTACGCCGGTCATTATCCGGTGGACAATAGTGATACTGGCACTGTTGTATTGCTAACTTTCTGTCGATTAACAAGCTGAAGTCTCTCGGCCTAAGTACTGAGACCTTTGTGGCGCTCACAGACAAACAAAAAATCCACTGACATTACGAAAATATGCCAATTCAAATATATTGAAAATTTTATGACAAAAAAAAAAAATGAAAATTTTCAGATACAAATTTTGATCTTTTTTCATATTTCTGCTCGAAACATAGATCGTGGGAACTCGTTGGAACCGCCTCTTTGAGCAGAAATAACTAAGGACTGGATGATAAACTGCAAAACTAGACAAAAATTAAATAGAAACGTTTTACCGTACTACTTTTTTAAAATCTCAACGTTTCCTAAATGTCTGGTTTACTGGAATACATTTCATAATGCCAATTATTATCTGTTGCTGGTTTCAATTGTGGTATCAAACATCACAGTTTCTTAAAATTGGATTTAAATGATAGCCAGACATTCCCCCTCTTCCGCAAAAACTGTTTAAACATGAGTCACTGTGTTGACATTGTCACTGCGGAAACTAAACATCTTTAAAATTCATGTTCACAAAATAATAATTGTTTCTATATTAACAGTTGGTTGTGTTTGGAAACCCTTGTGGATCAATTTGTGTCGTCTCTCAGGGAAAGGGAGAAAAGAGATAGTAGAAAGGGTGGAAAAGAGGAACAAAGATAAAAGAGCTGAATGAATATAAGTGAAGAAAAAATATCAACACCCTCCCCCCCCCCCCTCCCCGCCTTAGCCTTTACTTGCTGCAAGGACAGCAGGCTTTGCCCTACTGTGAGTCAATATCAGTTGAGCACAGTGGCATATGATACAGGGCACCTTCGCCTTACTCAACCACCCCAACAGCAGTGTCTTTGGTGTTCCAAACTCTGTAACTGCCCCCACCAGCAACAGTAGGCTGGAAATGTCTTTCAGAATATGTTGGTCCATGGGGTGGACAGATTTTTGCAGGTCTATGAGTCACAAACTCCCAAGCAACTGTTGGTTTTGGCGTCCATTGAAATGGCAGTAGCACGTGGCTGGCCTATCGTTGCCTCCAAAAAATTGAAAGATGGTTCCCGGTTTTACCTATGGTAATTTGCTGGATTTAGCATACATGGTTTCTTAATATTACAGATATTCATTACCTCACCAAAATATGTTCAGGTATCATGGATTCGAAACAGACCACGGGCCTTCATTATACCCCCGGCGTACAAAGTATGATATGGGGGCATATAGTATTCGTCCTGCCGGACGTCCGTCCGTCTCTCTGTCCGTCCGTCCGTCAGTACGTCCGCCCCTCCGTCTTTCAGTCTATCAGTCCCGTTAACATTTTGGTACTGCGTCATAGTTTCTAAGAGATTTATCTTCTGAACCCTTTGATAGATTTAGTTGATACTTACACTGAAGTTGCATACTGGTCTAAAGATTTTAATGATGCAAGTCACATCCCCCACAGTGACATTGGGCACTTAGAAATTTTACATTTGGTTAAAGTTTTGTGACGAAGTTTATAGATGCCTGTAGTTGTAGTCTAAACTCTAAGACAAATTCAGTTGATACTTGCATCAATGTTGCATACCAGTCCAAAGATTTCGTGATGTATGTCCCTTCCCCAAACCATGGTGACCTTGACCTCAAGGTCACGGACTTGGACATTTTACATTTGGTTAAAGTTTTATGACAAAGTTTATAGCTGCCTTTATGTTCTAAACTCTAAGACGAATTCAGTTGATACTTGCATCAGTGTTGCATACCAGTCCAAAGATTTTGTGATGTATATCCCTTCCCCAAACCATGGTGACCTTGACCTCAAGGTCACGGACTTAGACATTTTACATTTGGTGAAAGTTTTATGACAAAGTTTATAGATGCATGTATGTTCTAAAGTCTAAGACAAATTCCCTTGATACTTGCATCGATGTTGCATACCTGTCCAAAGATTTCATTAATGCATACCCGACCCTGCTGCTTCAGTAACACTGATGCTCCCACCCCTTCAGTAACTTTGAACCCTCACACCCTTGGTCCATTTAGAAATTTTATGTTTGGTTTAGCTTTTGCAAGCACATTTATAGTTTCTTATATCTTCTTGACTTCTTCATTCATATTACATACAAGCTCGAAAGACAGAGGGTGGCGCTTGCCGGGGGTATATGTGACCCACTGGTCGCTTGCTGTGGTATTTACGATTGTTGAGTGGCATGTCATTTTGTTGAGTATATCCGTGCCTGGTTCATGTGTTGATTATCTTTTTCTTTCTTTGTTTTCGCTTTACTGCAAACTGCATGAAATGCACTGACTTGTTATTTTGTATAGCAAAGAACACAGTAGTTCTAGAGCTGTTCGTGCAGACTATACATACGTTTGTTGTCAGACAGTTAGTCCATGAAAAGAGAATATATATCCGCGTCTTTCAATCCTTACATTACAGATACGAGATCAAGGAGTTTTATAAGTCAGTGATGGGTGGAAAGGGAAGTAAAGAGAAGGCCAAAGATAAGAAGGCAACAGAGGAAAAGGGAGAAGATAAGAAAGAAGCGCAAGGAGAGGAAAAGAAAGGAGCACAGGGAGAAGAAAAGAAAGAGACTACAACAAATGAAGGACAATCTACTGAGAAAGGTACTAGTGAATCAAGAGAGAACGAGACTGTGGATCCAGGAGAAAAGACGGAAAATCCAGAGAATAAGACTGCAGTAGTAGAGGAGAAAGTTGAAAAAGAAACTAAACAGGTTTGCTTTTCTTCACTAACAATATTTTTAAACTTGATTAGGGCTTGAAGAAATAGATGGGCTGCATGATTCTTCCACGCAGACTCACACGAGTACTGGTAAACCGCTACAGGATCTAAGACTGCGTAAAACTGTGGTATACAGGGGTAAACATTATTTTCTTATTTCTATTCCAAAAACGTAGATCGTGGGTACTCGTTAGAACCGCCTCGCCGAGGCGGTTCTAACGAGTACCCACAATCTGTGTTGAGCGGAAATATGAATCATATCAGGAAATGTCATTTTTGGTGATAAAAATTTTACAATATAGTTGAATAGGCGTGTTTTCATAATGGTTGTGATAAATATAGCGAATACATGAGGCGCGACGAGAAAAAAAATACGCCAGTCGGATCGTGCCTTATACGTTGCGGTAGGGCTGGAGATGTCATTTCATCTCAATGTCAGTAAGAAGTCCCTCAAAGTCTGAAGAAACGTCTGCAAAACGACCCGAATAGTGTTGATGGAGACGTTGAACCTCAATACAAACGCAAACGTCTTCGACTATGTGTGCGACTCTGATCGGCTTGCACATTCCTACTGTCTCATGAGAGGTTTTGCTGTGAACTACAATAAAACTTCAGTAGCTCGGACACCAGTGGCTCGTTTACCCTAATTAACTCGGTCTAGAACCCTTGGAGAATCTATCTGTAGCCCCTGATGACAAATAGTTAGGGAGGATTTAGGAAGATATTCTATCATGAAAATGTATGTTGTTGTTTGTTCTCATTAGATTCGCCTCGATGAAGCGATTCTAATGTGTACACACAACATACCTATATTTTATAGCAACATGATGCGTCCTGACTATGAATAATAAAAGTGAAGGCAATGATCAGGAATCGATACAATTAACCCACACCTCCCATCAAAGACACCAAAAGGAAAGAAATACAAACATTAAATAACTAGACCCTGATGGAAACACCAATAGCGGAAAGCCAAAAGGACAGTTACTTTCCCACAAAATGACCAATTGGCTATCCAAAACTAAAATATATAAGCATTACCCACACTGAAAACCAAGCCATAACAAAAAACAAGAGCACCGCATGCGGGTGCCAACGCTCGGCTGCAGTTTCTTTTAGTTAAACAAAAATTCTAAGTCGAAAAATGGGCATAACTGTGCCAAAAATATTTTAAGGGTTACCTCACCTATTGGTATGAGTTCTTAGAAGCATCCATGGTGTAGTGGTTACGCTACTCGCCTTGTAAACCAGGGATCGCAGGATCGATCCCGGGCTTCTCCAGACTTTCGGATGAGTCTTAAAACCGAGGGTCCCGTCTCCGTATGACCTTAGCTGTTGTTGGGACGTAAAACTCAAACTCTCTCTCTCTCTCTCTCTCTCTCTCTCTCTCTCTCTCTCTTGGTATGAGTTCCCCTTTTCATAATGAACAACTTGTCCGAGTTTCAAGTAAATATGTTCAGTAATGACAGAGATATTACAAAATGTCAAAGTTTTTTCAAAAATTCTAAGTCGAAAAAGGGGCATAACTGTGCCAAAAATATTTTGAGGGTTACCTCACCTATTAGTATGAGTTCCCCTTTTTGTAATGAACAACTATTCCGAGTTTCAAGTAAATATGTTCAGTAATGACAGAGATATTACAAAATGTCCAAGTTTTTGCAAAAATTCTAAGTCCAAAAAGGGGCATAACTTTGTCAAAAATATTTTGAGAGTTACCTCACCTATTGGTATGAGTTCCCCTTTTCATAATGAACAACTATTCCGAGTTTCAAGTTAATATGTCCAGTAATGACAGAGATATTACAAAATGTCCAAGTTTTTGCACGACGACGACGCAGACGACGACAGAGCTATGACAATACATCGTCGTTTTCTTCGAAAACAGCCGAGCTAATAAACCGCGACAGAAAAAACGCCTTGGAACTGGAGTGGTTGGGTAGGCGAAGATATCGTGTAGCTTACATCACCAGGGCGTCTAATTGATATATGTTTACAATTGGGCAAGACCTGATATCATTAAGGTTAGAGAGGAATGGTTTTATTTCTTCTGTTTTTACACTTTCATTCCTTTTCGTATTTCTCCTATACCCCTTGCTTTCATCTCCTCTACTATCTCCGTATGTTCTCCCATACTCTGGATTACCAACAAATGCTGACATGTCCATAGCGCCAGTAAGCGATGAGTAAGAAGGCAGATCTACTCATAATTTTCTTTATTTCTCGTTGAAAAACGTATGTTGTGGGTACTTCTTTGAATCGCCTGATAAAGGCGATTCTAAGAAGTACCCACATCATATGGGCCCCGTCAAGCGATTTTGGTACTTATCGCCTATGCGAGCAGCGAAGGTTCAGGCGAGCCTGCGCATCCGCGCAGTCTCGCCAGAACCTTCGCTGCTCGCTCATACAAGCAGTGAATCAAGAGGAACCTTCAGACAGAAAGCCATATCCCTGGCCCCTCTGAATGGCTGAGCATGCGCAGTTAAAATTTGTCATAACGGAATGCTCGAAGACGCAAATTCGCTTGGCGGGGCTCAAATAAATAAATGGAGAAACAAGAAAAATATCCCAACATTATCCTGTTAAACCCTTCTTATCTGGTGTTATGCTTGTCGTTCCCAGCAGGCACACGTCGCAAGGGCAACGTCAAATCAATGTCGATACAACGTCACGACGTTGCAACAATGTAGATGTGACGTTGCATATATCTCATGACGTTGCACCGACGTTGATGTGACGTCACAATTACGTCAGGTGCATGTCTTTAAACCTCTACACAATCAATCGCTAAGGGTATAATGTCCGTGTTGCGGTGCGGTTTAGCCCTCTTTAAAACATTTGTTTGTTTGTTTGATTTGAGGTTTAACGTCCCGGTCAACACTGTAAAGGTCATTTTGGAGACGCTGCTTCCAATTTTCTGGGACTTTTACCCGACATTGAGATGAAATGACATCTCGAGCCCTGGCACCCAATGAAACCGATAGGTTTTATAAGCAAGGACGGTCTGACTTGCACCGCTTTGCCAGGGTAGGCTTAGATCAACTAAGCATTTTACCAGTACACGTGTGCTGGATTCAGCTCTGCGTGGAAGCATCATGCAGCCAATATATTTCTTCAAGCCCCGATGGGCCGGGGCGGGTTTAAAACATTGAAAATATTCTGATGAAAAATTGTGATTGTTCTCTTATTTCTGTTCAAAATATAGATTGTGTGTGCACTTTAGAACCGCCGCGGCGAGGCGGTTCCAACGAGTACCCACAATCTATGTTTCTGATCAGAAATAAGAAAATGTAAATTCCAGGTTTATTATATAAAAGTGGGATTCAAGGGTGGGGGTGGGGGTCAGACTTATATAGGCGTGTTTTTTATGTTGAGGCCCGTCGTCTGTTTTGTTGTCTGCTGATTACTTTAAAAGTCAAAGTTGCGAACGGAGTGGACCTAGATCAAACTGCTCTGATCAGGGTCCACACTGTTTGCTGGTAAACAGCTTACCAGAAATAAGCAGCAGACGACACAAACAGATGGCATTTCTTGGCATCTTAATTTTATTTGTTTGATTTGAGGTTTAACGTCCCCGTCAACACTGTAAAGGTCATTTTGGAGACGTTCCTTCCAATTGTGTGGGACTTTTACCCGACCGTGATATGAAATTACATCCCAAGCCCTGTCGCCCAATGAAACCAATAAGGTTTATTAGCATGGACGGGCCGACTCGCACCGCTTTTCCTGGGCGGGCTTAGATCCTCTAAGCGGTTTACCAGTACTCATGTCCGGGTCGGTTTCAGCTCTGCGTGGATTGACATCTTAAGGATTATTCAGATCCTGGTCATGGGCACCGTCACACATGTGAGAGAAAAAAAGAGTGATTTTAGGTACATCAATCTTTGTTGCGCGTTTTTATTGTTGTTATAAATTCAGAAGCAGTCATAATTTAAGCATTAGTAACCTAAGCTGAGGGCATTATCAAGGTTTATGGAATACCCCCGAGCCAGGCTCTAGTCCGTGGCCCGAGGGCAGTCCATAACAACCTTGCGATCCAGGCCCTGGCCCGAGGGCAGTCCATTTACCTTGATGGTGCCCTCATCTTAGGTATCTATTGCTTTTAGTGTAAATGAAAGGTGGGAGGACATGTTGTTGTTAGGCTGATTTCCTGCAAATCAGCGGAGCGACAACCAGATAACCAGTAAATTTTTCAATTTAGCCACACCCACTACTGATTATCAACCAATCAGATTACTTGATGCTAAATCATTGCAGCAAATTGCACGACCCGCAGGAAAAGCGACCGACTGAATCGGTTGATTTTCTAAGAGTGCCCTAAAATCACCGTGTCATTCTGTCAGTCTGTCAGTCCGTCTGTCTGTCCGTCCGTAACCCGTTTGTGAAAATTGGTGATAGTGACTTAACCGCTTGGAATATTTAAACAATTTTTGGCATACTGATAGATATCAATGAGATCTTACCAATGAACTTGCGAAATATTACATTCCATTTAGTATAGCCTCGCCGAGGCGAAAAATGTGAAAATTTTCGAACTGCTTCTCCTCGGAAACCGTTGGGCCGATTGAAGTCAAATTTCATATGGAACCTCTATGGGATGGGGGAAACTAAAATTTGCTCATGGAGTCCAGGTCACATGACCAAAATGGCCGCCAAGCCATATATGGTCTGTCTGTCTGTCCGTCCTTAACCCGTTTGTGAAAATTGGTGATAGTGACTTAACCGCTTGGAATATTTAAACAATTTTTGGCATACTGATAGATATCAATGAGATCTAACCAATGAACTTGCGAAATAGTACATTCCATTTAGTATAGCCTCGCCGAGGCGAAAAACGTGAAAATTTTCGAACTGCTTCTCCTCGGAAACCGTTGGGCCGATTGAAGTCAAATTTCATATGGAGCCTCTATGGAATGGGGGGAACCAAAATTTGCTCATGGGGTCCAGGTCACATGACCAAAATGGCCGACAAGCCATATATGGTAAAAACCCTTCAAAAATAATCTTCTCCAGAACCACTTGGCAGATTTCCACGAAACTTGATAAATAGCATCTGGGACGTAGGCCCATCATAAATTGCTAAAATGGTGACCTTGGGTTGACCTTGACCTTCTTTGTGCCTAGGTCAAACTTTGACACATATGCTTTTGTATTGGAAAAGTGAGAATGCATTTTATCCTGCAAACGATTCAGAATACTGTACTAAAGTATAAGATATATTTTTGCTCCTTACGATAAGGCGCATTTATTGGGGGAACCGTTTTAGGTCAAGGTCACATGACCAAAATGGCCGCAATACCCATATATGGTAACACTCATAAAGCTAAAAGCATCCGGCGGGTCGTGCACTTCATTCATAAACTGAATGACAAACGATGAAGATCCTGATCAGATTGCCATCTGATCTGGATCTACATTGTTTGAAAGATAAGGCATATCATGGCTCAGCAGGACAAGGGTTAATCGCGATTGTCCATAAACGTTTTCCGGTTATGTCCGTAGCGGGCACAATAAGAATGGACTTGGACCGGTCCGATTTAAATGTTATCGTGCCCGCTGTGCATCTACCGCAGATTGGCGACTTGCACGTGATGCGTTTCAAGCCAATGAAAAAATACCTGTTTCACAGGTGATATGCATCATTTCATGAGAGAGCATTTAACACTGTTTTTAATACAGTAAAATTCCGCTATTAAGACCATCTAAAATCAAGAGAAAATTTGCCTTTAAAAGCTTATTGAGAAGGTTTTACTTAGTCTTGCTATGTGTTTTCTACACCCAGTGTCTCCTTACAATAGACCACCTTTGGGACTGTTCAAAAGTGGTCTTTAAGACCACTTTTGAACAGTCTCAAAGGTGGTCTGAATAGAGGAATTTGTATGCTCTATAAAAGGGTTATCCTTTCGAAGCAAGGAATACACCAGAGAACAGGAAAACATAACTATAACTTGCATGAAACTTTATTTCATATTAGATAGTTAGGCTACAGATCATCTTTTTGCGAGCCTGTCTGTACTTTGTAACATAAGAAAAGGAAATCAGTAAACACAGAAACTTATTCAAACCTGTATAATAACGTGTAATTATGATAAACTATATTCTGATATGCTATCTCCTGGTGATAGTGCCTGTGAGTTATCGGTTCTTGGTTTAAATCATTAACCCTTTTTGTACCATATGGACTCTTCCTCCTTATATATAGCAGGAGTCCATTCTAAAATTTAGGGGTCTCGGGTTTTGTTTTCATCAAAATTTATTTGGAAAATGCCTGAACTTTTAGCAAACAGTGGAGGCCCTGATCAGACGCCGCGTTCTGCGGCGTCTGATCAGGGCCTGCACTGTATGCCAAGGTACCCCTTTAGGGGTTTCTGGTACTGAATGGGTTAATCAGTTATCTTGATAAAATTCCATTGCATGGTTTTATCAAGCATGTTGTAGAATAGAATAGTTTCATTTTATATTTTATATTTTTATAACACAGTCATTTGTCTACTTATATTGCATGATTATGTTTTAATCAAAGATATTTTACAGCCAGAGGAAAGCCAAGACCAAACCAAATATGATGATACGGACATTGACGAAGCTTTACGAAAATCAGAAAGTGCCAAGGAGGAGAGTAAGAAGGAAATAAAAGCAACCCAAGATGTTTCGGCAACTGATGATATTCAAGCTGAAACAAGTAATAAACAAACATCTGAAACTCAAGATGTAAAAGTAGACCAATCAGAAATTAACACTGAAAACTTAGAACAAACCATAGAACAGCAAGAAAGTAAAGAAATAGAAAATAAAACTGAAGAAACAACACACATAGAGGTTAGTGCTAAGGATGAAAACAAAATTATTGAACAAATATCAGAATTATCAATTAATGAACCAAAAGCTGTATCGGAAACCGAAGTACTTGATTCCAAAGAAGAAAGTGCTGAAAATCCCATCGAGGCAAAATCAGAATCAGACATCAATGCAAGTACAAATGCACAAAACACGATGCAAAAAGAAAGTTTAGAACCTCAAACTGGTGGTACAATAAATGAAGACAACAAAGAAATAGAAAAAGAGCAAGAACTGGAATCACCGTCGTCAGTACAGAAAGAAGAACCGGCGACAACAGATAGTAATGCTGTGGAGGCTAGTAAAGATGACAAAGACATTGCTGAGGCAAGCGAAAATAAAGATTTACAATCTAAAGATGTCCTTGAGGTTTGTATGCATATACGTTATTGCTGTCAAATTGAGTTCGCTTGTTAGCACACAAGTTCAAAATTTCTAAACAAAAACTAACAATTTGAAAACAGTTTATGAACTTAATGTCTTAATGTGTTCATTAACTGAACTAATGAAAAACATACCTTTGTTTGCTTTAATATCTATGCATGTGTTTTGTCAAAACTGGCTGAATGTATGATATGGTAGAGGTTTTAATTTACATGACAGTATATTATTTTGTATGTGATAAAGGAACAATGTACCTAATGTTCATGAAGTTCATTGAATAGTTCATACAAAGAAAAACCGTACTGTCTTTTCATGTAGTTCATTGAATATTTCAGACAAAGAAAAGCATAGAAATTAAATGGGAACATGGTGGAGAGAGTGTACTGCTGACAGGGTCTTTCAACAACTGGAATGATAAATTAGCACTTGAAAAAAGGTAACGAATTTTCTGTTTTATAGGTGAGACTGGGCAGAGATGAATTAAGCAATGTGAATAGAGAAACAGTTGGCAATATTAGGATTATTCAGACAGAATGCCATGGTTACATGTAACTGATCAGACAATATCTAAATTAACTTTGGAGTGGTTTGGCGAACCCACTCTCATTTTCTTTAATGAGGGGGTACACTTTAAAACATCACGAAAACACGCCTATATAATTTTGACCCCATCAAATCCCTTATTTGTAATTTAAACTGGGGTTTGCAGGGGGTATACATTATTTTTCATAATTCTGCTAAAAAAACATGGGTACTCGTTAGAACCGCCTCGTCGGTTTTTATGTCCGCCCACCGGAGGGAAGGGGGACATTGTTTTTGGTGCGGATCCCGTTTGCGTCGGCGTCGCCGTGCGTTGGCGTAGCCTGTTTGAAGCACTATATCTCCTAAACCTATGGATGGATTTTGACCAAACTGGCATAGTTACATCATTAGCATGGGAGAAAACAGTCATTAGGTTATGATGACCTTTGATCTTGACCTCATTTTCAAGGTCATAGGCCCCAAAAACAGTCATTTTGGGGACCAAAATGGCTTGTCTGCACTATCTCATTAACGAATTGACCAATTTTAGTCAAACATGGTACAATATATCATTACAACATACCGCAAATTTGATTAGATTACTTTTTTCAAGGCCACAGGCCACAAAAACCAGTCAATTGTGGGCCAAAAATGACTTGTCTGCACTCTATCTCATTAACAAATTGATTAATTTTAGTCAAACTTGGTACAATATATCATTGCAATATACCGTAAATTTAATTAGATTTTGGTGACCTTGACTTTTTTTCAAGGTTACAGGCTCCCAAAAACTGTCAATTTTGGGCCAAAAATGGCTTTCCTGCACTCTATCTCATTAACGAATCGATTAATTGTAGTCAAACTTGGTCCAATATATCATTGCTATATACCGCAGATTTGCTTAGAACTTAGTGACCTTGGCCTTTTTTTTTCAAGGTCACAGGCCACAAAAACAGTCAATATTGGGCCAACAATAATGGCTTGTCTGCACTCTATATCATTAACGAATCGATTAATATTATTCAAACTTGGTACAATGTATCATTACATCATACCACAGATTTGATTTGATTTTGGTGACCTTGACCTTTTTTGAAGGTCACAGGCCCCCAAAACACTCATTTTTTTTTGCCAAAACGGCTTGTCTGCACTCTTTCTCATTAACGAATTGTACAATTATAGTCAAACTTGACACAATATACCATTACAATATACAGCAGATCTAATTAGATTTTGGTGACATTGACCTTTTTTCAAGGTCACAGGCCCCCCCAAAACAGACAATTTTGGGACAAAAATGGCTCGTCTGCACCATATCTCATTTATTAATAGATTTATTTTATAACATGGTACAATATATCATTACAACATAGATTTTGATGCCCTCGACCTTTATTCAAGGTCACAGCCCCCCCCCCCCCCCCCCAAAAAAAAAAAAAAAAAAAAAAACAGTCAATTTTGGGCCAAAACGGCTTGTCTGCACTGTTATCTCACTAACGAATTGAACAATTTAGTGAAATTTGGTACAATATATCATTACAATATACAGCCGATCTTATTAGATTTTGGTGACCTTGACCTCTTTTCAAGGTCACAGGTCCCCCAAAACAGACAATTTTGGGACAAAATGGCTTGTCTGCACTATATCTCATTTATGAATTGATCAATTTTATTTAAACTTGGTACAATATATCATTACAACATACCGCAGATCTGATTAGATTTTGGTGACCTTGACATTTTGTCAAGGTCACAGCCCCCCCCCCCCCCCACACACACACACAAATAATAATAATAAAAAAAAACAGTCAATTTTGCGCCAAAAACGGCTTGTCTGCACTCTAAGGTCAAGGGCTCCAGAAACCTGTACTTTTGGGGCCAAAAATGGCTTATCTATCCCCTATATCATTTAAGAATTTATGAATGTTGGTCAAACTCAGTTCAATATTTAATTACAGTCTACCAAATTTGATTAGATTCTGGTGATCTGAGGTTTTTAATGACTTAGAAGAAACTTTTATGTGAGCTTAAAATTATATATTTTTTGACCAATATTTGAAACCAGGGTTACAATTGGACTTTGTATAACCGATTTAACCTTGCCTACCCTCACCCCATCCCCAACGGCCATCGTTGTTGACCGTTCTCAGGCGGTCCTCCTTGAGTTTTTTTTTCTATGAAGCTCGTTGCTATGTGGAAGTTTTCATGTTGAAAACTGTTTGATACATTGTCGTGATTTTGGGTCATTGTTTATCATAAAAGCTTCCCGCCTGATATTCTGCACGTGACTTTCGCTGACCACGTATAAAATCCAGGTACCGATTATTTATAGCAGCACCTAGTCTACTCCACGTGGCGTTAAGAGCTCTGTGTAAAAAGTAAACCTCTGGACTGGGATTGTGTACTGGGTGATTGGAAACCGTGTTAACCCTGATCAGCGGCGTCTACACTGTTTGCTTTAAATACTGGAATTTAAGGCGAATGGGAACACCTTCAAGGGAGGCAACTCCTGCAAAATTATTTTTGTTTCCCATGACAATAGGGGTCAACTCTTAAAGGAAAGAATTTGCTCCTGAGGAGCAAATTCTTTCCTTTAAGAGTAGACCCCTTTTTCATTGGGACAGGGCTTATAGAAAAGCAAACAGGAAGTCCCGAAAGTTGCCTCCCTTTGAAAAATGGCGGAAAAATCTGCCAGGTGTTCCCATTCCCCTTAAGGGTTAAACGAAATAATTTAAGTATCAGTTCAGGATCATTTTCCCCAGTCTACACTCAAGACACAATAAACCTAGCAGTACGGCCTACGTGGCCTGGTGGATAAGTGCGATGACTCTTAATCATTAGGTCTATCACCGCTGTGGGTTCGAGGCTCACTCGGGGCACATGTGAGACGCCAAATTCTGCAACGGAAGGTCAGGTGGTTTTTCTCCGGGTACTCCGGTTTTCGCCCACCTCTGGTTAACGATCGGCTCGATATGAGTGAAATAATTTTGAAAGGGCCGTCAAACCACCCCCCCCCCTAAAAAAAAAAAAGATATACCAATGTTGTCAGTACTTTAATTTGTTTCCTTTATGATGATGTTATCATCACTTCGTCAGAGGAGAGTGGATGGGGATGGTAGGGTGAAACAAAGGTGTCGTGTATCTCGCGTCACCGGGGCGTCCAACTAATACTGGCTTACAGTTGGGCAAGGCCTGTTGTCCTTGCAGCAGGTAAGGTTAGAGGGGAGTGCTGTTATTTCTTCTGTTTCTACACTTCCATTTATTTTCTTCTTTCTCCACAGTCATTCACTTTCGTCTCTTCGGTTATCTATTCCTTTTCTCCCTTTCTCTGGGAGACGACACAAAATGACCCACAAACAATCAATCGTCAGGGAAGAGAAACTCAAAGCTTTGATTTCCGTTGTGTTTGTCCTGTATATGTAATTATTTGCTTTACTTGCTTTTCATCATCACTGATAACCCGGCACCCTGCTAGCATTCTACATGAATCTACAGCGGGCCGTTAGCGGCCCGTCAGCTACCCTGACGGGCCGCTAACGGCCCGCTGTAGATTTATGTAGAATGCTTACTGGGCAGGCTCTTATCTAAGAGCTCGCCCTGATGATGAACAAATGGTTAAACCCGCCTTTATTTTACGTCCCCTCAACACCGACTTTTGTAGTTTTGTACAGTGAAATTTCGATGGCTCGAACACCGATGGCTCGTTTACCACGACTGATTCGGACTTGTTTTAGTCTAAGAAATTCTTCAAATAATTTAATATAACAGCGCCATTTTTCCCCTGGGGAAACTGAGCTACATGGCGCTTAACCGCTTAAATGGTATAGTGGCGCAAATAGGACCGTCTCTTAAATCATAGCAGTTTCTTCGGACCGTAGGGTTTGAGATGTCATTTCATCTCAATTTAGGGTAGATATCCCACAATATAGGAAGCAACGTCTCCAAAATGACCTAAATAGTGTTGACAGGGACGTAAAACCTCACAGCTACACATAACAAGCATTTAGGGATACTTGGGGAAGAATTACGTATTTTATCATGGACATGAATGGCGCGTGCACTCGTCAGAATCGCCTCGGTGAGGCGACGAGGCGATTCTAATGAATACCGACAACATACCAATATTTTGTAGATCGGAAGGGTATCCTAAATGATTCCCATTAACCCCCCCCCCCCCCCCCCCCCACACACACACACACCCTACCCCGACATGGCGCTATCAGCAACCCTCAGGGGCTCGAACAAATTTTCATGGCCCCAAGAGTGTTGGACGTTTTGAATAGTTTCCAACAATTAATGCAAATTTATTACGTTGTATTCAGACTCTAAGCACTTTGAATTAGAATGGTTGATTCAGAACAGTTTATCAATCAATAAATGCAGAAATGATGCATCTTTGATGACTAGTCAGTACAGTTTAACGCTAAAGGGGAATGGGAACACCTGGAAGATTTTTCCGCCATTTTTCAAAGGGAGACAACTTTCGGGACTTCCTGTTCGCTTTTCTATAAACCCTGTCCCACTGAAAATGGGGTCTACTCTTAAAGGAAAGAATTTGCTCCTCAGGAGCAAAAATATGTGGGTACTTGTTATGTTTTGAGCAGAAATATGAAAAATAAAAAAAATCGTTTTGGGCGATGAAATGTGCAGTATATTTAAAGAGGCGTGTTTTCGTAATGCTTTTAATGGCTCCATGTTTAGAACAGGCTACTTTTATCGGTGAAGCAAAAATTGATTATCAGAAAAATCAAATAAAACCCTGATAAACCGAGTCGTGAGCAAATAAGATGCATCCTACGTCCAGCATTGCAGTTTCAATGAGTACGGAAAATGTAAGATTATCGACCAAGAAGAGGTATCGACCGAGGAAGGAAAGCTTATTAATCACTCGATAAGATGTCATTGCTTCAGTCACCTTTGATGTTGTTTCTCATTGATCCCAAGCCGTATCTGTTTTAATTAGTCGCAAGTAAATGAACAGCATGGCAAAATGTAGCTGACATCGTAGTTGAGCAATCCAAATAGTAATAAACCCTTGCAGTACATAAGTTTTCAGAGAAGACGGCGATTTTATTATAGTTTAGTTTTTTAAGAGAAACATGCTTGATATTTTGTGTGACATGGTCTGCGTATCGCTTGCTGCGCAGACGATTCACATGTAATAGCTAGCCATATGCTCTCTGAAAAATAAAACAGTGATATTTTGAAATGACGTCTATACATGCCGTGATTGGCATTGTCATGTGTATGCGCTCAAGGGAGGTAACGCTTACAAAACATTTTTGTGTGTGTCTCCATTATTTACCTTGTTTGGTCTTAACGAAAATAAATCTGTCAAGTAACCTCTCATTTGCTCCTGAAGAATACCAGTGAGCTCCGGCAGCAATGATAAAATTTCAATAGCAGGAAGCAATGTAATTAAGTGCACCGTCTTTCGGATCCCATTCCGCAATTACACTGTATATGATTATCCCGTCCTGCAACTCTGGAGCGTATGTAATGCACCGAAGTTTACAGGAATGCAAAAATAAACAAATAAAGCATGGCTTGTCTCCCCCTTTCCCCTTTTCAACGGTCAGTCACAGGGGTCCAGTTGTTCAAAGCATCGTTAGCTTAACGAGCTCGTAAGTGGTCATTTTGTTAACTCTTCTAACAAGTTTAATATTTAAAATTTTGTTTTTTTTGCTGAAAAATGTGAGCAGCTGCTCACATTTTTTTCAGCAAAAATATTAGCATATTTGCCATAATAAATGATCAAAGTTCTAACGATACGTTAACTAACGACGTCGTTAGTTTTGAACAACTGGCCCCTGGTGAGCACACTACCTTTCAACCGTCTAGATCGCTTCAAATGCTTATGCAAACACTGTAGATCCAGATGACACGGATCATAATTAGGGGATAACTGTATTGAAAATTGTCATTTGGGGAGGTTAATCGGTGGCGCGGAGCCGTAAAACGAAATTTCCGACCGTAAAACCACCGATTTACCTCCCCAAATGACAATTTTCAATACAGTTATCCCCATTCTAATGCACTTATTCGGTTGTTTGGTTAAAAATTGTACTATTTTGCACAAAGCGGCAGGCGTTGTGAGCTGCGTAAAACCAAATGTCAGCCAATGAAAAACGACGTTACGTGGTGACGTCGGATTTCCGACAGTATATCGTGGAATATACTGTCGCAAATTTTTGACGTTATCCAATCAGACGTCGCGTTACAAACGTAAGTGCATTAGAATGGCCAATCGTATCACGTTTGCAATCTTGTTTATGATTTTTTAATAAGTCGCCTATTTACAAGAATGTACATGCCAAATTTCAAAGTTGAGGGAGCCCCTTTTGAAAGCTAGAAGGTTGGTCTCATTTTCCATGAGAACCACTTGAGGTCCCTCTTTAAATCGCCAAGTTTTAACTGCCTAATTTCAAGGCAGAGTTAAGTGAAAACTTTTGTCTGTCCTTTTCCAAAGTGAAACTCCGATGGCTCACACACTGATGGTTCGTTTACCATGAGTGGTTCGAACTCGTTCTTGGGGTTTAGGAGGGACGACAAAACACACACACACACACACACACACACACACACACACACACACACACACACACACACACACACACACAAATGTAGATATTTATATACTGGTTAATTTTTTCTTATCTTAAAATGTATTTTGTTGGTAATGATTCTAATGAGATGGTATCATTGAGGCGATTCTAATGAGTAAATGTGACATATTTTTATTAAAAAAAAAAATGTGAAAGTTTTTTGTACTATGTTTCCTGACCTGGGACTATTATTAACCCTCAGTAGCTAAAACTGTTTCATAATCCCAGACATCACGAAACACACCTATATAATTTTGACTCCCTTGAACCCCACTTTTATATAGTAAAACTGGGGTTTTCGGGGGTATACCTTATTTTTCGTATTTCTGCTCTAAAATATAGATTGTGGGTACTCGTTAGAACCGCCTCATCGAGGCGGTTCTAACGAGTACCCAAAATCTATATTTTAGAGCAGAAATAAGAAAAATATCACAATCTATATTTTAGAGCAGAAATAAGAAAAATATCACAATTTTTCATCATAAAATTTTCATTTTTTTTGGGGGGGGGGGGGGGGGGGGGGGGGCGAAAAAGGTGGCAATGTATTTGTATAGGCGTGTTTGCGTAATGGGTGTTTCGACTGTACTTCCGACATAGCGTTCCATTATGATAACACACCCGTGCGACATAGTGCATTTTTTCGCATCTCCAAAATGGTTATTTTTCTGATAAAAATTCATAATATTTTTCTAACTTATACTGCAATCATAGTTTGTGGGTACTCGTTATAACCGCCTCAATACGACCCGCAATCTATGTCTTGGAGTAGAAATAAGAAAAATAGTAACAGAATGGCCATAAACAGATGGGCAAAAAGCATAGATCCAGATTGGTCGGCTCGTGTCGCGCGGTCTCGTATAGATCTACATTGTTGACACAGGTATCTGTATATACACAAAAACAACAACAACAAAACATACCAGGTACCTTTTTAACCGTTTGCCCGCCAGGCCTTGAACACAACAGCCCCTACCTTTTCTAACAGTAAAGATCCAGATCAGATAGTCCTGATCAGGATCTACACTGTTTTTCATGCAATTTGCGAATTGAATGAATACATTATATCAAGTACTTTGATTGGTGGATAGTCAGAAATTGGTGTGGCTAAATTAATTGAATCAGCAGGATAAGGTTTAAGATCAAAATTTGTCTCCGGCCATTTTCAAAAATTGTTTCAGTCTGCAACTTTGATTGTAATAATGTATTTTGGTAGCTCAACCAGATGCGCGCCTGACTGGTGATCTTCAGGTCTCGGGTTCGTTACCTTCCGTGTCGGCAACTTTTTTCTGGGAGATTTAGCTTTGAAATGAGACAGCGTACGACAAAACCGACAATAAGACGTGCGCCCAGCGAAGACTCGGATCAGCCTGCGCATACGCGCAGTCTGATCAGAGTCTTTGCTGTGTGATATTAGGACAGCTAAGGGCCAAATGCTCCTTCATGCAGCAAGAGAGGTCTCTGGTTAGACAAAATGGTTGCACAGACCGATCTGATTCTTCGCTGGGCGCAAAGGTAAATTGTAGGAAATGCTGTGCCCCGGCTCAAATCGTGTTGACTGTTATTCTCCCACTTCTCCTACTTCCACTGATTCATGAATGACAGTTTCACTTTCTAGCGAAAGAATGTGCACTGTCCTGGTTAACTCTACCCAGGTGGTTAGTTACATTGGCCGGCTCAGTTTGACCAGATTAGAGTTTACTTGGCCGGCCCAAATGACCGAATGACCTTCAAACCCCAGAAGAGTTTGGTCTCCTGTTTTTCTTGTAAAGTCAGAGTTTTGTCCCCTCTGTTCAAATGACACGAGTCCTTTGAAAGTTTAGTCTTTCTCATAGGAGCGCCCCTGCCTTCAGGGCTGAGAGAAATAAACTTGGCTACATGGTGCTTCCGCGTTGTGCTGAAACCGAACGAACTTGAGTACTAGTTGACCTGGGGTGTCATTTCATCACAGTGTCGGCTACAAGACCAAAAAAATCGGAAGCAACGCCTAAAAAGTATTGACGGGTATGTAAAACCTCAACACGAGCCTGCCCAGGCAAAGCGGTGCGATTCTTATAAACCCTGTTGGTTTCATTGGGTGGCAGGGCTTGAGGTGTCATTTCATCTCAATGTCGGGTAAAAGTCCCATAAAATTGGAAGCAACGTCTCCAAAATGACCTTTACAGTGTTGACGGGGACGTTAAATCTTAAATCAAACAAACAAATAAAACCTCAACACAAACAAACTTTTTCATAGGAAAACCCGCAAACATGTTTATGAAATATTTTCCGTTATTTCAACATCTGATTAACTTCCTGTTTCCCTATTGAAAATTGAATCCCTCTAAAAATTGGGCATACTCATAGAGGAAAGAATGTGCACCTCAGGAGCAAGGGAAAGGAAGCCCCTTTGGCCTAGGGAAACAAAATCAAATCTGAAAGACTTTCCATCCCTGAAGGTGTGTCTTAATCTAATACATTCAGCCACCTGCTACCCCTATAGCCTACTATCTCTCCCAACCTGTTTGAGGAAAAAGTGCAGCTCCATTGTACTACATATTTCACTGAGAAGGTCGTCGAACATGTGTCACGTCTTTAAAGGGCAGCCCGAAGGTGCATCTAGGCAACATCTAGGCAACGTCGCATCAACGTCGAAGCAACTTCTTGGCGTTGCATCGACGTAAGTACGATGTAGTGGGTAAGAGCACAGACTCTTAACCATTACGGCCCCTCACCGCTCGGGTCAAATGTGAGACGCTGAGATCTGCAACTGGTCAGGTGGTATTCCTCCGGGCACTCCGATTTAGTCTGGCATTTGGTGGTGTAAAGAGCAAAATATAATCTTAAAAGGGCAGTAAACCAAACGAAAATGATAAAAGGAAATTATCAAAGTTACCTTTCTTGTGAAAGCTGGAAATATGTGTCGTTAGGATTTATTCTGTCAAGTCGTGACTCATTGACTGCAATTTAATCCGCAATATTGATGAAACGATACAAGATGCTGCGTTGCCATATTGTCCTTGACGGTATGAATCATAATTAGTAAGAAAGTTAATTTTAGATATAAAAGTCTCTCACTGCTGTGGTTCGAGCCTGGCTCGGGTAACGTGAGACGCTAAGTTCTGCAACGGAAGGTCGGGAGGTTTATCTTCGGGTACTCCGGTTTTCGCCCACCTCTGATTAACGATCGGCTCGATGAGAGTGAAATAATCTTCAAATAATCTTTAATCTTGCAACCCTCACCCCCCCCCCCCCCCTGAAAAAAGTTAATAAATAATAATAATTAAATAAATAAATAAAAAAAAAAAGTAAAATTAAAAAATAACCTACAGTCAAACTTCAATGTTTCGAACCATGAAAACTTAATTGAGATACACTGACGGTTCATCATATCGCCAGGTCAGCAGGTATAATGGGGATGATATTTCTGTTCTCCATAAAATAAAGGTATGTCGTGTGAACTCATTAGACTGGCCTCACGACCTGTAAACCTTTCTGTATATATAAAGGCCTGTAGGGATTTAGCCTATATACGACAATGATGCATGTAGTTGAAGAGTCTGTTTTTTCTGGGTTTATACATGTATATACAGCCCTGTAACGCAGAAACCTTTAAACTTTTCCAGATGTATAAAGTCTTCGGAGTTAGAGTTTGTTTTTAGTCCGTATATACGAGGGCGATTCTATAAAAACAGCCTAACTTATATATCTATAGTTCTGGGCGAGATCGATCACTTCTTTTTCTATGTAATTGCCCAATAGAATGATGCACTTGGACTAACGTTGTTCCAGTGCCATCAGCCCAGAACTGAAGAAGTCATGGTCCTTGTCTCCGACCTACTCCTCAACTGCAGCCACGACTTCTTTGTTGGACTGGAATTGACGTCTGCGGATATCCTTTTTCAAAATAATCACTAGTAGCTAAGACTGGAGAATTGGTGAGGTGAGGTATTAGCTCGTACCCATTCCGCTGAACAGCATCCATTGCAGTTTTGCAAGTTGTTGAAACGCTACCATGTGAAATGTATTTCTTCCATCTTAACTCGCCGATCAGGCGCCGGCCTCGGTAGCTCAGTCGGATGCGCGTCTGACTGGTGATCAGGAGGACGCGGGTTCGATACCTGCCGGGGTTGGCAACATTCTTTCGTGGAGATTGATCATGGAATCTTTTCTACGGTCATTCTCTCCCTTCCGCTGATTCAAGAAGGGCAGTTGTCAGTTTCTGGCGAAAGAATATGCACAGTACTGGTTAACCGCTTACGTATAAGCCTGCCGAGGAAAGTGTGAATATGTAAACTGACCGGCTCAAAAATGACCTAAAATAGTGTTGACTGGGCCGTTAAACTCCAAAACAAACACACAAAACTCGCCTATCAGAGTACACCAGATCCCGTACTTTGTTACATATTTCTTCATCGATGGTATCTGATGGTCGTCCAGACCAGGTTTCGTCTTCTAAAGACTTTTCTACCGCGTTTGAATTCCCCAACCCAAACTTTAACATGTGCATACGATGGTGCAGAAGACCCATAAACATTGGTCAATTCGCAATGACTCTTTTTCCCTTTCAAATATAAGTGCCGAATTACAGCACGGTACTCAGCTTTTGACGAAAAGCTTGCTTTTGCATCGCTAGCCATGTTTGACGTTCAATATCTTATGTTTGTCCTCATGCCTTAAACTTGTATTGAAACAAGGTATGAAAATCGTGGGTATCTCGGTCTATTGGAAATTGGATAGGCTTGTTACTTATTGACTTACCTCGTACACATGCCTGTGATGCTTTTTGAGAAGACGTCCGGAAACTTTTCTGTATAGATACAGACCCATGAAGTCTGTATACATACATGCCTGTGGAGTAGGTCTGAATTGGTACAGGCCTTCACATTAGAGGTTTGTTAACATATCGGTAAGTATACAAGCCCATGCAATGAAAGCCTGTTATCTTTGTGCATTTACATGTTTATGGAGTAGAAGCTCGTAGAAACATTTCTGTATATACACATGCATGTGAAGAATGTAATACATATGTGCAGATTTTATTTGATTTGAGGTTTAACGTCCCCGTCAACACTGTAAAGGTCATCTTTGAGTTGTTGCTTCCAATTTTGTGGGACTTTTACCCCGACATTGAGATAAAATGACATCTCAAGCCCTGTCGCCCAATGAAACCAATTGGGTTTATAAGCATGGACGGTCCGACACTCACCCCGCTTTGCCTGGGCAGGCTTAGATCCTCTAAGGGGTTTACCTGTACTCGTGTGTGGGTCGGATTCAGCTCTGCGTAGAAGCATCATGCAGCCCATATATTTCTTCAAGCCCCGATGGGCGGGGGCCTATATGTGCAGAAGAAGCCTGTTCATCACGAACAAACACCTATATAATTTAGATCCCCTTTAACCCCATTTTTTTACATAGTATAACTGGGGTTTACAGGGGTAAACATTTTTCTTATTTCTGCTAAAGTGTAGATTGTGGGTACTCGTTAGAACCGCCTCGATTGTAGGTACTCGTTAGAACCGCCTCGATGAGGCGGTTCTAACGTGTACCCACAATCTCCAAAATATAGATTGTGGTTACTCGTTAGAATCGCCTCGATGAGACCGTCCTAACGTGTACCCACCGTCTATATTTTGAACATAACTAAAACATTACAACAGAAGGAATGTCTTAAAATGTGCATTTTTTCAGCGGTAAAATTTACATTATATTTGTATAGCTGTTACCAAAGGGTCTTAGTATGAATTTTCAATCATTTGCTTTTCAGAGACGATATATTTGTTGCCTCATTAGACCTATTCCCGGGAGAATATACTTATAAATTCCTTGTAGACGATGAATGGGTAGTCAACCATAATCAGGTAAATAACACCCTTAGCCCCATTCCATGTGTGTGTGTGTGTGTGTTTGTGTGTGAATTGGGGTTTAACGTCGCTTTCAACAATTTTTTCAGTAATATCACGACGGTGTCTGGTTGCGACAGGGAGCTCAATGCTCACAGTTATAGTGCTGCCTCACTGAAGTATAATGTCCTAGACACATTACATTGTCCTAGACACATTACATGATACCACATCCAGTCACATTATCCTGACACTGGGTCGACCAGTCCTAGCTCTACTCCGTAAATCTGAGTGCTAAGCGAGGAGCAGCTAGTACCATTCTTAACGACTTTGGTATGTCGCGGCCCGGGATCGAACTCGTGACCTCCCGTTCCCCGGAGCTGACACTCTACCAACTAAGCTTTTCGGGGCCGGTAGCCCCACTTCATAAAATAGCGTGTATCGGATATGTATGTTTGTTTGTTTCAGTTGAGGTTTTACGTTTACGTCCCCATCAACACTATTTTGGTCATTTTGGAGACGTTGCTTAAAATTTTGTGGGACTTTACATAACATGGAGATGAAAAGACATGTCAAGCCCTGCCGCCAAAATATACCACAAGGATTTATATGTAGGGACGGTCTGACTCGCAACACTTTGCCTGGGCATGCTTAGACACTCTAAGTGGTTTACCAGTACTCATGTTCGGTCGGTTTCAGCTCTGCGTGGAAGCATCATGCAGCCCGATCTGTTTCTCCAAGCCCCGATGTATGTAGTTTTGAAACCAAAATATAATCATTACCTTCACGTATTAGTTGAATAGTATATTATTTTAATAGTATCTATCAAGGGGAATATAAAAAAATATATAAACAAGCATCGTCGTACCATGAGTGTTTGAGTTTTAAGTCTCACCAACAGCTAAGGTCATACGGAGACGGGACCTCGGTTTATCGACTCATCCGAAAGTCTGGAGAAGCCCGGGATCGATCGTGCGACCCCTGGTTTACAAGGCGAGTAGCATAACCACTAAACCACGGAGGCAATCATCGTACCATACAACCTTGTTTGAAATATCAATGGGGAATTATGTAATAACTTCATTTAGTGTTTACTTCATTAGAGGTTGCCTTGTTCAACCTAAAAGTAACAAAAGCAGAAATTGTGTTTGTAAACAACCGTGTTACGTGCCATTTTTGTCGCGCCTGCTATTAGCATGGCGCGATATAGGCGCCCGGTTTTCCGTCCGTTCGTTCGTTCGTCCGTTTGTCAAGGCGTCAACATTTGCGACCACCCTAGCGTTAACCCTTAGGTTCAAGTTTATTTCTCAAGAACTATAAGAGCTTCATTTATGATACTTGGTACAAACTTGTATCACGGGATTACAACTTACATGCAAGCAACCATATTTGACATCGACCTACATTTCATGGGTCACTGACTTTGTAAAATATTGCGACCACCCTAGCGTTAACCCATAGGTTCAAGTTTATTTCTCAACAACTATAAGAGCTTCATTTATGATATTTGGTACAAACTTGTATCACGGGATGAAAACTTACTTGCAAGCAACCATATTTGACCTCGACCTACATTTCATGGGTCACTGACTTTGTAAAATATTGCGACCACCCTCGCGTTCACCCTAAGGTTCAAGTTTATTTCTCAACAACTATAAGAGCCTCATTTATGATACTTGGTACAAACTTGTATCACAGGATGACAACTTACATGCAAGCAACCATATTTGACCTTGACCTACATTTCATGGGTCACTGACTTTGTAAAATATTGTGACCACCCTAGCATTCACCCTAATGGTCACTTTTATATCTCAAGAACTATATGATATTTGGTACAAGCTTGAATCTGGGGATGGCAATGAAAATGCAAGCATCCACATATGACCTTGACCTAAATTTCATGGTTCACTGACTTTGTAAAATATTGCGACCACCCTAGCGTTCACCCAAATGGTCAGGTTAATTTCTCAAGAACTATAAGAGCTTCATTAATGATACTTGGTACAAACTTGTATCTGGAGATGGAAACTTAAATGCAAGCATCCATATTTGACCTTGACCTACATTTTATGGTACACTATCTTTGTTTAATATTGCAACCACCCTAGCGTTCACCCTGATGATTAAGTTCATTTCTCAGGAATGATTAGAGATTCATGAATGATACTTAGTACAAGCTTTCATTTAGGAATGCCAACTTTTATGCAAGCATCTATGTTTGACCTTGGCCTAGATATCATAGTTCGATGACTTTGCACCCCCACAGGCGCGACATAGCGTTCGGCGGAATTCTTGTATTTCATAGAAAACTACTCATTTTGGCATCAGTCTTTAAACATCTTCAACGCATACCAGGTTTCAATATAAGTATAACGGAATACCAATAATAAAATTCCTACATTAGCTAACTGTTGGTTTTCTTTTGCTCCAGCATTTTAGTGGTGTCTTGCTGTCGAGTTCTCACCGTTGTTTCATCTCTGTGGTTGATTGATATTTTTGTGTTCATGGAGATGTTGCTCTGATGAGTTAGGAGGCCTTCATGCGGACTGAACAAAGTATTTGTCAAAATCGCGACAGAAGTAAGGGCGATGATTGTGGCCACGTAAAATCGATTTAAGCCCCACAGTGGAATTCGTTTCACTGACCGTTCCAAGGCGGTTCTTCTGTCGTGGTGTATTTTTGTTATGGCTTGTATTTGAATGTGTGTATCGCTTATATTATTGTGCTTTTGATAGCCAATTGGCCATTTTGTGGTAAAGTAACTGTCCTTTTGGCTTTCCCCTAGTGATGTTTCCATTAGGGTCTGTTGTTTCATGTTAATTTTGTGTTTCTTTCCCGTGGTGTCTCTGATGGGAGCTGTGGGTTGATTGTATCGATTCCTGATCATTGCCTTCACTTCTATTATACTGGTTAACGAAGCTTCGCAACAGTCCATATAAAGCTCGTTTTATAGCCAATTCTTGTTCGTGTACGACAACCGAACTTTCAAAATTACTAACATCGTGTTTATCGTGTTGCCACATGCTGTGAAAAGGCTTACGAAAATTCTGGCATTAACTTGTTTTGGTCTATAAACAAATTCAAATGAAGTTTTGAATAAACTGAAAGCAAGAGTTTTTCGTGGATCTAGTTTGTTAATCTATGATTTTTCTACTCTGCATCACGAAAACACACCTATATAGTTTTTACCCCCTTGAACCCCACTTTTATACAGTAAAACTGGGGTTTACAGGGGTAAAACTTATTTTTCTTATTTCTGCTTTAAAATATAGATTGTGGGTGCTGGTTAGAACCGCCACGATGAGGCGGTTCTAACGAGTATCCACAATCTATATTTTGAGCAGAAATAAGAAAAATATCACGGTTTTTCATCTGAAAATTTTCGTTTTTAGCGGTAAAATTTACAATGTATTAGTATAGGCGTGTTTTCGTAATGTACACAACTTTACCTCATAATTTGAGATGCCAACTGTCGTTGTGAATATTGGATATATCAAGAGGTTTGCAGAGCACTTTACTTTTTACCGGCAATTATGTAGACAAGTAGTTGGTATTCCTTGCTGCAAATTTGTTTCTGTTTTGTTATGAAAATGAATTCATGTGCTCCCTTTCTAAATAATAAACAAACCGATGTTATTGAGGCGTTAAGTTAAAGGTGCATTATTTAGCTACCGGGTCTCAAATTTTTTTCTGGGTTTTATCTTCAATGCATACTCCTTTGTCATGTGTACACTTTTGGAGCCAAATACAGCTTCAGAACTTTGTGAAAATGGTCGTTTTCATTCGTGTTTACCCTTCGCTCTGAACATGTGTTCGGAATTTCGGTTCTAAAAATAAATCTGTCACTTTACACATACATGGCGACAGTATCGTCTCTGAGTGTCGTTACTTATGGCATGGCATTCAGCGTCATATTTTTTTTTCGATTCAGGCATGGCCTAAGCAAACAAGGCCAAAACTGAACGTCGCATAACGTCATATATGGGGATTCTATTTTTGTCACGAACTAAAAATAGATCTAACTAGGGTTCGAAACCTAATTAGGGAATCCCTCTGAAACTTGTTTACCTGTCATCATAATTGTTCGCATTTTTGCATAAAACTCATTCATTTGTATTGTTTTAAAGAAAAATACCGGCTATATGTATTTTATTTTTGGAAGCATTTTTTCCAGATAGCTCAATAATGCATCTTTAAACATTTGGATGATCGTTTAAATATTGACAATATTTATTTTGAACAAATGGTTGGTAGAATTTGTTAGTTTAAACATATTTTATTGCTTTTCATTTACAATGAGACAAGCAAGTGGGTTGGGCCACAAGTTCTAGCAACATTAATTACGGCCCTCCCCGTATACACAATTCATTTACAAATTTTGATGATGGCTATGACACAATGCTTCAAAACAAATAAACAACAAGAGTATTAATTATGGTAGCAGAAGAGTGATATAAAATTGCTTTAAGAGAGAGAGAGAGAGAGAGAGAGAGAGAGAGAGAGAGAGAGAGAGAGAGAGAGAGAGAGAGAGAGAGAGAGAGAGAGAGATCTACCGAGCACATTCATCAATTGTCAAACAATTTGCAATTTTACAATGACATAATACAACACAAAACCATGTTATATGTGTAGGGACTACATCAACTTCAATCAAACCGACCTGTATTCTTAATATAGAGATGTACTAAATTAAATAAATGTTGGTTTTCTTCGCTAGACAATTCATCTTTACCAAACAATAAAGTATTGCAGCTGAGAGGATGAAATGCACGTGTTGCCTCAAAAAGATTCCAACGTTCATTTGAAAAATTGGGACACTGAAAGAAAAAATGATCTGCGTCCTCTCGCGCATAGCCACAAATACATGCGGCGTTTTCAATGAGATGGTTAGCGAAGAGATCGGAGTTTAAATTACTGCATCTGTTTCTAATTCTGGCATGTATTATTGAAAGTCTTCTGTTACCGTGTATATAATGGTTTGGAACTGTATTAACTACAAATAAATTGGATAAGATTAGTTTTTTAAAAGACGAAACAGATGTACAATTACGAAAGTTATTAGGTAGTCCATTCCAAAGAGAAATAGCTGATGGTACAAATGAGCTAGAAAAAGTTGCAGTCCTTTGGCTTAAAATTTGAAAATCCTGAGCATTTCTTAGAGCATATGTTGTTTGCGTTCCAACTATCGGAGGGAACAAGTTTAGGAAGTAATCTGGAGATATTCCATTTTTTACTTTAAATATTAGTATATATTTCTGGTAGGTGCGACGGTCATTTAAAGATAACCAACCTATTTCTTTATATAAGTTGTGAATTGAGACTGAACGAGTTAAGCCAGTTACAATTCGAGCAGCTTCGTGTTGATTTTTTTCTAATAAGTCTTTTTCATATCCGGTACAGCTATCCCATACAACAGAAGCATATTCAAGAACTGGCCTTAAAAATGATATATATACTTGATTTAAAGCTTTTCTGCTAAGCGTATATTTCAATCGTCTCATAACACCTAATATTTTAGAAGCTGAAGAACTAATAGTATCTATGTGTTGGTGCCATTTAGCATTACTTGACAAGGTTATACCAAGATGTCTGTGGTGAGTCACAAATTGAACTGGGACATTATCAAAACTTAAATTTGGGACCTCTATACCTGTTTCCAGGGTAAACAACATAGCTTCTGTTTTGCTCGGGTTAAAACTAACTAACCATTGTTTGGCCCAAAGGGATACTACTTTTAAGTCGTGGTTCAATATACCTTCTATATCGTTTAAATTTCGCGCCGTGAACGCCAAAGACGTGTCATCAGCAAATAACCGAACGACACTCAGAAGATTGTCAACAATATCATTTACGAAGATCAGAAAAAACAGTGGGCCAAGGACCGATCCTTGTGGTACACCAGCTGTAGTTTCTTTACAATCTGAGAAGGAAGAACCTACGAAAACTTTTTGTTTTCTATGAGATAAATAATCACTGATCCAGGTTAGTAGATCGCCGGAAATTCCATATTGTCGTAGTTTAAATAATAGCCCTTTGTGCCAAACACGGTCAAATGCCTTGGAGATGTCGCAAAAAACCATACAGGTATAGTGCTTAGAATCGATACTTTGACATATTTGATGATACATATCAATTAGTTGGTAAACAGTGGAGTGTCCTGCGAGAAAACCTGACTGTTTAGGATAAATTAAATTATTTTCTAAGAGAAAATTGTAAATATGTTTATAAACTGTTCTCTCCATTAATTTACCGAGGCAACTTAACAGAGCTATAGGTCTATAGTTAGAAGGCGAACATGCCTCGCCTTTTTTGAAAAGAGGCATTATAATGGATGATTTCCATGGTTCTGGAAAAGCACATTCCTCTAATGATTTATTAAATAAGATACCCAATGGTTTAGCTATTGAATGTTTAACTGCTTGCAAAACTTTGTGACTAATTAAATCTTCACCTACTGCTTTATTCGGGTTGAGTGTTCCAATCATATCTATAATTTCAGATTCCGTAATTTGTACATTCGATATTGAATTATTAGTTTTTGGAACAAAATTTGGTAAAGAAGTATTAGAATCATCTACTGTGGATATTGATACGAAAAAATCATTTAAACAATTTGCTTTTTCTGTTTCAGTGAACATGTATTGATCTGAGCCATTACTCGTTGATTTTAATGGCGGAATATTTTCTGCATTTTTATTTGCTTTTATAAATTGTCTTAGTAATTTCCAATATAATTTCGGATTGTTCGTACTTGAATCTACAATAATTTGCTCCATGTTGTCATAAAATTGCTCTTTTGCGTGTTTCTTTTGGTTATTTACCTTATTTCTCAGCGACTTGTATTTATTCCAGTCCTCCAGTTTTCCTGTTTTTAAAGCTTTTTTATGTTGTCGATCCCTTTTTCTAGAAGTATTTCTAATTTTCGAGTCATACCAAGGCTTGTCATTTGGTCGTATGGTGACCAGTTTATGAGGAATTGATTGGTGAATAAAATCTAGTAATTTCTCAGTAAAAAGTCTACAGGCGTCGTTCATAGTGTTCGACAAGAATTTGTTCGAAAGAATTGCAGTTAAATATGGCTAATTCTGATTATTCTGAAGCCCCATTTGTAGCTTGTCTGTTTTTCGAAGAAAAACTTTCGAGTTATTGTCTTCACTCCGCCGTCTACGTGGTCGTTGTCGTCGTCGTCGTTGTTCGGAACAAAATCTTAAGCCTGGCTATAACTTCAGAAGCATTTGCCCTAGCCTCGGGAGACTTCATACACAGACTCATCAAAAGAGCTAGATTCTGACCAAGGGCCATAAATGTATTGTTGATATGGGCTGAATAATGTATTTCTGTCTATTTTTCTCTTTTTTGAATACTATGTATAATAGAGCCTTCAACCTTCACATGGATGTTCCTTGGGACAAGATCTTTCCATTGATACCAAACCTCTTCACCGGACAACTTTTAACTTTAAAAAAAAAAAATAAATTGTGTCCAGTGGGGTTAGTCTGTTTAGCCGCAGTGAGCAGACCGGATTGTACCTTTCCTAATGGTGTGCCATGAAGATTTGATTTCTTGTGCAGGGTTCTTGTCATCTCTTATATGTTTCAGGACGTGAGGAAGGACGACGCCGGAATGGAAAACAACATCGTCGTCGTTACCCAGTAGACGTTTAATCGAGGTCAAGTTAGGTCGTTGTGTGATGAAAACGTCACGACCATGCGACGTTTATACGACGTTGTTGTGTTCCAACGGAGTGGATAATCATTAGTATTTCTTAGAACTACTTCAGTATTAAAAGCCCCTCTTAGTTTAAAAGAAACGTGTACAAGTTACACTTATAAAACTTAAAGGACTTTGTGTTAGCTGGCCTTTACAAATGTACAAGCCCAAGTTGTTCCATTACGATAATAAATCCGTGTGATATAATGCATTCCTTTAAACCTCAAAAATGGGTCCATTACGAAAACATGCCTATACAAATACATTGTAACCTTTATTGCCAAAAGAAAATGAAAATTTTAAGATGAAAAATTGTGATATTCTTCTTATTTCTGCTCAAAATACAGATTGCGGGTACTCGTTAGAACCGCCTCGATAGATTGTGGGTACTCGTTAGAACCGCTTCATAGAGGCGGTTCTAACGAGTACCCACAATCTCTATTTATGAGCAGAAATAAGAAAAATAAGTTTTACCCCTATAGACCCCAGTTTTACTACATAAAAGTGGGGTTCAAGGGGGTCAACATTATATAGGCGTGTTTTCGTGGTCATTTTTTCGTATGAAAGTAGGTGGAATTTTTCTTATTTATAATCCAAACATACGTTTTGGATGCTCGTCTACCGAGTACCTTCAACCTTTGTCTTGGAACAGAAATAAGTAAAATAATCTATGCCCATGTAAAAACCAAAGTTTTCCTATATAAAGTGGGGGTTTAGAGGGGTGTTCATTACACGGACTTGTTAACATGATGAAATCAAAGGGTTAGCATCAAATTGCCAACTCATTACGAAAACACGCCTATTCAAATACATTGCAAATTTTACCGCCGAGAAATGAAAATTTTCAGATGAAAAATTTCGATATTTTTCTTATTTCTGCTCAAAACATAGATTGTGGATACCCGTTAGAACCACCTCGACGAGGCGGTTCTAACGAGTACCCACAATCTATGTTTAAGCAGAAATAAGAAAATTAATGTATACCCTGCAAACCCCAGTTTTACTATATAAAAGTGGGGTTTAAATGGGTCAAATTTATAGAGGCGTGTTTTTGTCATGTGTTCTTGTAAGTACACATTCTTACACAGTGGTATTTTTGTTGCAAACGTACAAGCTAATCACATTTTTGTTTCAGCAAAATTTTTAGCATATCTGCCACATTAAATGGTCAAAGTTTTATTGATACATTACCTGAAAGCATCTTCAGTTTTGAACAACTGGCCGCAGGGATTGCTCTGACCCCTAGTGTTGACATCCACTATTTATGTTCCCAACTTCGAAGTTGGAGGGGCATATTGCTTCTCGAGCCATTAAGATCACACGCCCGTGTGACAATGCATTTTTTCATATCTCCAAAATGGCTACTTTTCCAATGAAAATTGGTATATTTTTCTTATAAATACTCCAAACATAGGGTGGGGGTGCCCGTTAGAACCGCCTCATTGAGGCGGTTCTAACGCGTACCCACAACCTATGTCTTGGATTAGAAATAAGAAAAATAATGTATACCCGGGTAAACCCCAGTTTTGTCTATATAAAGTGGGGTTTAGGGGATGTTCTTTTCACGGACTTGTTCACGTGATGGTTTGTCCGTTCGTCTGTTTGTTCATCCGTTATGCTTTTTGATGTATATCATAAATTTAGAACCATGAGTGCTAGGGCTTTGCTTTGAAATTTCATATATGGATTCCTCACATGCGATGGTTGGGTGAGATAAAGGTGACGTGTATCTTGCGTTACTTGGGCGTCCAACTGACATTGGCTTACAGTTGGGCATGGCATACTGTCCTTGCAGCAGGTAAGGGTAGATGGGGAGCCTTTCTCTGGGAGAGGACACAAAATGACCCACAAGTGTTGACGTGTTGTTAAACCTAAAACAATCAGTTATTCTTCATGTTATGAGTTATTGTCCTTTGAAAAGAATGGGCGGATGGGTGGATTGCAAGATGATGAGTGGATTGCTAGTGATGCTTGGATGACCTGGTTAACTTTTGAATAAATTCCAAAAATATACTTTAGTTATGACCTTTGGGCATTTGTACATTGCATAGTTTGTGGTGCATAGCGTAATTTTCAAACCAAATTATTGAAATTTCATATCATGGGTTCCTGATGAAGAAAATAGCTGACATATATTTTTTCTCGTCCGGATTATGCCCCTTTCCCGAGTTATCGCCCTTTGGAAAAAAAATGATGAAATCTTGTTAGCAAAATACCTTCAGAACCATTGAAACTAGAGCCTTGAAGTTTTAGAAATGCATTGGAAGTGATGAGTACATGGCCTGATTAAGGATTGAATATTTTTTTAAAAAATACTTCATGAGTTATGGCCATTTGTAAATTTGGGCATTTGTACATTGCATGCTTTGTGATGTATTACATAACTTTAGAATCATGTGTACTAATGTTTTGAAATAGCATATATATGTTGAATACATCTGAATGTTTCATACATGTGTTGAAAACGTCGTGAAAATTTAGTTGTTTTCAACACACTCGATGAAATATTCTGACCCGATGACGTCTTTTTGGTTTCCCCTCCAAATTTTTATATGAGCGATGTGTGTTTGCAGCTACAGCCGAATGTCAATGCCTTTTGAGACTATAGAGATTTGTTCTCATCATGTGAACAAGTCCGTGTAAACCACACTTCATACAGAGAAAACTGGGGTTTATGGGAGTATACATTAGTTTTCTTATTTCTACTCCAAGATATAGGTTGTGGGTACTCGTTAGAACCGCCTCAATGAGGCGGATCTAACGAGCACCCACAACCTATATTTTAGCATTTATAGGAAAAAATATCACAGATTTTCTTCAGACAAGTTGCTATTTTTGGGGATCATAAAAATGCACCCTGTCGCACTGGTGTGTTATCGCAATGAGACAAGGCGTAGCACATTGCACCAGATCATAATTATGGTACAATCTAGATATTTTAAGCAGATCTTTTCAATTTTTATAAACCAAACATAGTAATACTTTTAAGACTTATGCGCCCGCCCATGGGGGCTCGGAGAAATAAATTACGCAGCATGGTTCTTCCGCGAGAGCTGAGACAAACCAAACTTAAGAGTACTGGTAAACTGCAAAGATGCCTGTCCGAGTCGAAATGCCCCTTAAACCCTTGTGATTTTTGGGCGGTAGGGCTTAGGATGTTGGACTGTCCCTGAAACCCTTGTGGTTTTGGGTGGTAGGACATATGATGTCATTTCATCTCCGTGTCGGTTAAAAATCCTATCAAATGGGAAGCAACGTCATCAAATGATCTAAAGAGTGTTGACGTGAACATAAACCAACTTATGAACTTGTTAGAATAGCCACAATGAGGTGTTTCTAATAAGTACACAAAACATGCATTTTAAGATAAATTTCCCACAATTACCGCTGTCTCCGAGGTTCTAAAACTCTTTTCATGCTCATTTCACGTGAGCATGAAGTTTGTCCTGCTCATAAATTTGAAAATGCCAACACATGTTGGCTTTTTCAGATTGATGAGCAGGACAAATGACATTCTCTGCTAACTGAGAAAGGAAAAACACTCAACTTATTTGTATTTCAATTTTTATGAGCACTACAAATTTCATGCTCATTTGAGTTGAGCATGAACAAAAGTTTTACAACCTTGGGGCCTGAATATTTATCCGGGGCTCTAGGAAGAATTCCAGCAGAGTTTGACTGCCTTTCAATGTCTCTTCAACAGTTGAACAATTGTGGCATTTCAATACAGACATTTCACACACAAAAAAAAAAGCTTTTATCTTTTTTGCCAAATGTCAATACTTGTCACGTTATTATACTGGCTGTTTTCCAACACAGTGGACGCTTACAGTAACATCTGTTACATCGTCTGGTTCCAATTTCAACATTTTTTTTTATTTTTATTTTCTCAATTAGTAGACAGTGATTATCATAATTTGCCGTTCAGGTTATGCATTTAACATATACATGCCTAGCGTCCCATTTCCGGGACATTGGCAAACAGTCCAGACCCAGATCAGTGGCGTCATTTTGCTTGAGGTACTGATGTTTTGTTTTGTAAAATCCCAGCAGGCACACGTCGCTAGGGCAACATCAAATCAAAGTCGGTGCAACGTCACGACGTTGCACCGACCTAGATGTGACGTTGCACCGACGTCATGACGTTGTACCGACGTTGTGACGTCACAATTACGTCATGTGCCTGCCGGGATTGCATAAAAAGCAAGCCTGACACCAAGCTGTCTTGGTAAAAATATCACCAGACGATATATTAAAATATTTGTCTTATTTTCCCCTGAATATTTTGACATTTCATGCAAATTGTTGGAGACAATTTGCATGAAATGGCTAAATTTGTTCTCCGGGGAAAATAAGAAAAATCCAATTTGTTTGTCTGAACCAGCCAAGAGAATGGTAAAGGTTACGTGGAAGTTTCTACGCAAAACGTCATTGCATGTATATGTTCGTGCAATGACAACTTATGCATGGGTCAAGTTCATAACTTAGATTTACATTTGTTTGAAGTCGGATTTACATTTGATTGAAGTAACATTATTTAGAATTTACCATTATTAATCTCCGTTTTACTCGTTCATTGTAAATCGTGTATAAATGACGATTTTAAATAAACTTCATTGTCATCTTGTCTTTTAGTGTTTCACTTGCAATATATGCAATCGAGAGAAGAAGCTTATAAGAGCCGCTTCAATGAGGCGATTCGTACAAGTAGTTTCGAAATCTTGGAACAAAGATAGTTTTGTTTACCATATAATGATAAAACAAGGGTATAATGTGTGATTTGTTTGTTTGATTTGTGGTTTAACATCCCCGTCAACACTGTATAGGTCATTTTGGAAACGTTGCTTCCAATTTTGTGGGATTTTTATCCGACATTGAGATGAAATGACTTCTCAAGCCCTGTCCTCGAGTGAAATCAATAGGGTTTATAAGCATGGATGTTCCGACACGCACTGCTTTGCCTGGGCAGGCTAAGATCCTCTAAGTGGTATACCAGTACTCGTGTGCGGTCATTTTCAGCTCAGCATGGAAGCATCAGGCAGCCCAACTATTTCTTAAAGCCCCGATGGGCGGGTGCCGTTAATATGGGATTTACAAGGTTGTTCATTACACCCGCCTGTTCACGTGATGGCAATCTATGTTTTGTTGTTGTTGTTTGTTTTTGCTGAGTAACTTGAGTGGCATGAGCAACCGTTGTGTCATAAAGTGAAAATTATTCACCAGAGATGCGTTCAATTACGAAAATACGCCTATAAAATATATTGTAAACTTTACCACCAAACAAGTATAAAAATTTAGATGAAAAATTGTGATTTTTTTCTTATTTTTGCTCAAAATACAGATCGTATATACTCGTTAGAACCGCCTCATCGAGGCGGTCCTCACGAGTAGCCACAATCTGTATTTTACAGCAGAAATAAGAAAAATACGAACCCCATTTTAACTATTTAAAAGTGGGGTTCAAGGGGGTCAAAATTATATAGGCATGTTTTCGTGATGCAATAAACGCGGGCGCCTGCCGAGCGCTCACTTTGTTTGCCTACAGAAAGTAGGCAAACAAAGTGAGCGCTCGGCGAGCGCCCGTGTTTTTTAACGCACCTCTGGTGAATATAGAATCTTCTGCTTCATGTGCAGGAGGCTGGGTTGCAAGGTTCAGTCTTTTTATATTCAGAAGATACTGAGCTTTTTGCAAACAGTGAAGGCTGATCTCGGTCTGCGCTGTTTGCCAGGTTTCCAGTCTAAATGAATAAGCCTAACAAATAACTTTATAAAGAGAGAATTTTGGGTCTGCAAAAGTATAAATATTAGCTCATCTCATCCGAAGACTCGGAGAAAACATGAAATTATAGCTTTCGCCGCCGGTCATCTGTCACGTGTTGTCAGCACGCTAAGTACAGCCAAATGTCTACAGACTGATCTCGAACTTTATTTGCGACAAGGACTACAACATTGCACTACATACTGCATGCATGGTAGTTAACCCAATCACGGTTGATAACTTTACTTCCCTCTTTAATTACACGCCGGTGGGTCAGGCCTCAGATTCTATGACGGTTCCAGCGTAAAGGCTTACTTATGTAATGTTGGTTGGTACCTGCTGCTCTGTCTCTGGTTGGGCCCATCGGAGTCTAACTGTTGGTCACAGTTTCTTCTGCTCCAGCATTTCAGTGGTTTGTTGCTGCGAGTCCTTAACGTTGTCGCATCTCTGTGGTTGTTTGATTTTTGTGTTCTTGGAGATGTTGCACTAATGAGTTAGGAAGCCTTCATGCGGACTAAACAAATTGTCTAAATAGCGACGGAATCAAGTGCGAGGATTGCGGCCGCGTAAAACGATTTTAACCCCACCTCCCCTTTCACTAACCTTTCCAAGGCGGTTCTTCTGGCGCGGTTTTTATGATGGTTTGTTTGAGTGTGTGTATCGCTTATGGCTTTTTGTTTTGGATAGACAATTGGCCATTTTGCGAGCGAAAAAAACTGTCCTTTTGGCTACTGATGTTTCTATTAGAGCCTAGTTATTAGCTCGGCTGTTTTCGAAGAAAACGACGAGGTATTGTCATAGCTCTGGCGTCGTCGTGCAAAAACTTGGACATTTTGTAATATCTCGAGTTATTCTCGACTGTCATTACTGCACATAATTACTTGAAACTCGGACTAGTTGTTCATTATGAAAAGGTGCTGCAACCGAGCGTTGGCACCCGCATGCGGTGCTCTAGTTTAATGTTTGTGTTTCTTTCCCTTTGGTGTCTCTGATGGGAGGTGTGGGTTAATTGTATCGATTCCTGATCATATTGCCTTCACTTCTATTTTAAAGACTGCACAGTGGCTGGTTGCTAGGGCATCTGCTTAAAGTGGTAACTTACTAGATCTGATATTAATTCCCCCTTGAAAATTAAAAATGAGCAGTATTTAACACCAGTCTTGAAGCTTGCAGATGGCAAGAAGAGGCAGAGGCATGGTGTGTAAACTGACCGAATCCGATGGTTTATAGAGGAGCTATTTTCCACTGAATACTGAAACTGTCAACAGAAGAACTTGCCATCGGCGTATCTTCTTTGGCTCGGAATTAAGCTTTGTTCTTGTCGTTAGTTCGGCTGTTTTCGAAGAAAACGACGAGGTATTGTCATAGCTCCGGCGGCGTCGTCGTGCAAAAACTGTAATATCTGTCATTACTGAACATATTTACTTGAAACTCGGACTAGTTGTTCATTATGAAAAGGTGCTGCAGCCGAGCGTTGGCACCCGCATGCGGTGCTCTTGTTTAATGTTTGTGTTTCTTTCCATTTAGTGTCTCTGATGGGAGGTGTGGGTTAATTGTATCGATTCCTAATCATATTGCCTTCACTTCTGTTTTAAAGACTTCACAAAGGGTGGTTGCTAGGGCATCTGCTTAAAGTGGTAACTTACTAGATCTGATATTAATTCCCCATTGAAAATTGAAAATGAGCAGTATTTAACACCAGGGGCCAGTTGTTCAAAACTAACGAGTTCGTTAGTTAACGTATCGTTAAAACTTTGATCATTAAATATGGCAAATATGCTGAATTTTTTGCTGAAAAACTGTGAGCAGCTTTTGCAGACGCAAAAGCTGCTCACATTTTTTCAGCAAAAATACCAAAATTTACGATATTGTACTTGCTAGAAGAGTTAACAATAAGACCACTAACGAGCTCGTTAAGCTAACGATGCTTTGAACAACTGGCCCCAGTCTTGAAGCTTGCAGATGACAAGAAGAGTCAGAGACCTGGTGTGTAAACTGACCGAATCCGATGGTTTATAGAGGAGTTATCTCCCACTGAATACTGAAACTGTCGACATAAGAACTTGCCATCGGTATCTTCTTTGGCCCGGAATTAAACTTTGTTCTTGTTCTTGTTATTCATGAACAAGAAAAACGCTTCACGGCATTATGGACGAGTTTTTCCAAAAAAAGTTACTCAATCACGTGTACACCGTGAATGAACACCCTATAAACCCCACTTTATATAGAGAAAACTGGTGTTGGGGGATATACATTGTTTTTCTTATATCTGCTCCAAGACTTAGGTTGTGGGTACTCATTAGAACCGCCTCAATGGGGGCGGTTCTAACGAGCACCCACAAACTATGTTTGCAATATCTATAAGAAAAATACCACGGGTTTTCATCAGAAAAGTAACCATTTTGGAGATGTGAAAAGTTGCACTATGTCGGAAGGGTGTTTCGTCGTAATGCAAGGACGTCGCCCGCCCGGATATCTTTATTCTTAAGGACTGAGTTTTGAAATGACGGTCAAAAATTTAACGTTGACAAATAATCCCAGTAAACTCATTGACTATCTATGTCAGGACTCTGGGTCATTGAATGTTTAATGTGATCTTGTGCAGAATGACAGTCGGTCACCTCAGGTCACAGACAAATCGTAAATAAGGAAAACTGCTGACCAGGGCCTATAACGGTAGTTGACGTACACGCAGAGGTTTATATGTAACAACAGAGATGGAATCGTGGCAATCTTGACGACCACCATGTTTGCAAAACACATTGTATCTGCACATAAACTTTTTTTATAAAACGGTTCATTATAACACGTGTTATGTAACAAATGAACCAGCGCACGACAAAACCTATAATAAGACATGTTCTCCCATCGAAGACTCAGATCAGCCTGCGCATCCATAAAGTCTAACCAGAGCCTTCTCTTATTGCATGAGGGGGCATTGTGCCCTCAGCTATCCTTAGAGCGCACAAGGAAGACTGATCAGACTGCGCGGATGCGCAGGCTGATCTGAGTCTTCGTCGGGCGCTTATGTCTTATTGTAGGTTTTGTCATGCGCTGGCTCAAATTTAAAGCTGGATTCCAACAAACAAGAGGGCCCAGAGGGCCCTGAAACGCTCACCTGAGAATTAGTGTCTCCAGTACATTCTAGGCCCAAGGGCTATAATTTGAACAAACTTGGTAATGGTCCACTAGATGAAGCTTCATACCAAATATCAAAGATCTGGGCTTTCTGGTTTCAGACAAGAAGATTTTTAAAGGTTTTCCCTATATAAGCCTATGAAAAATCAAAGGGTCCCGGGGCAGGGGGCAATTTTGGCCCTAGGGCTACAATTTGAACAATCTTAGTAAAGGTCCACCAGGTAAAGCTTCACACCAAATATCAAAGACCTGGGCCTTGTGGTTTCAGAGAAGAAGATTTTTTTAATGATTTTCCCTATATAAGCCTATGTAAAACCATAGGCTCCCGGGGCGGGGGCATTTTGGCCCCCCAGGGCTATAATTTGATGAATCTTGGTAGAGGTCAACTAGGTGAAGCTTCACACCAAATATTAAAGATTTTCCCTGTATAAGCCTATGTAAAACCAAAGGCCCCCGGGGCGGGGGCATTTTTGGCCCAAGGCTATTATTTGAACAATCTTAGTAAAGGTCCACCAGGATAAGCTTCACACAAAATATTAAAGACGTGGGCCTTGTGGTTTCAGAGAAGAAGAGTTTTTAATGATTTTCCCTATATAAGCCTATGTACAACCATAGGCCCCCTGGGCGGGGGCATTTTAGCCCCCAGTGCTATAATTTGAACAATCTTGGTAGAGGTCCACTAGATGAAGCTTCACACCAAATATCAAAGATCTGGGCCTTGCGGTTTCAGAGAAGAAGATTTTTAAAGATTTTCCCTGTATAAGCCTATGTAAAACCAAAGGCCTCCGGGGCGGGGGCATGTTTGGCCCCAAGGCTATAATTTGAACAATCTTAGTAGAGGTGCACCAGGTAAAGCTTCACACCAAATATCAAAGACCCTGGCCTTGTGGTTTCAGAGAAGAAGATTTTTTTAATGATTTTCCCTATATAAGCCTATGTAAAACCATAGGCTCCCGGGGCGGGGGCATTTTGGCCCCCAGGGCTATAATTTGAACAATCTTGGTAGAGGTCAACTAGGTGAAGCTTCACACCAAATATCTAAGACCTGGGCCTTGCGGTTTCAGAGAAGAAGATTTTTAAAGTTTTCGTTTAAAAAAATCTGTTTTTAGCTCCTGTGACCTAGATGTGCAATGGACCGGAACCATTTGAACAACTTTGAAAGGGGACCAGCTAAGGATCATTCCTGTGAAGTTTGGTCAAAATCTGACCAGTGGTTTAGGAGGAGATGTCATTTGAAGAAAAAGTTTACGCACACACGCACGCACACACGCACGCGCTGACGACGGACGAAAAGTGATCACAAAAGCTCACCTTGTCACTACGTGACAGGTGAGCTAAAAATGTATTAGATTATTTAGAAAAGTGACCATTAATGGTTATTTTGTATAAAATCTATACATTGAAAATGTATTAGATTATATAGAAAAGTGACCATTTGTGGTCATTTTTGCATATACGAGTAATCTGTACATTTATGTTCAGATGTAACACGGTTGTTTAAGTAACACGGCATCTCGAACAATATTCGTCAAGACACAAATAAATATAACTACTACCCCATTACCTCCTCATCGAGGTGGTCCTACCGAACACTCACAATCTATTTTACTGCAAAAATAATCTATTTTACAGCAGAAATAAGAAAAATAAGGTATACCCATGTAAACCTCAGTTTTACTGTATAAAAGTGGGGTTCAAGGGGGTCAAATTTGTATAGACGTGTTTTCGTGATGCTTTCGACAGATAAGTTCCTTGAAGACCGCCGACGGCCCCGCCCATTGGGGCTTGAAGAAATAAACGGGCTGCATGATGCTTCCACGCAGAGCTGAATCCGACCGCACACGAGTTCTGGTAAAGCGCTTAGAGCATCTAAGCCTGCCCAGTCAAAGCGGTGCGAGTCGGACCGTCCAACCTTATAAACCATATTGGTTTCATTGGGTGACAGGGCTTGAGATGTCATTTCATCTCAATGTCGGGTAAAACACAAGACCGCCGATGTTTGAAGAGTATTCTACAATGCTATATCAATTCAAACTATAGGCGATTCTCTTTGTGATGATAGCTTCTGAAATTTCATGTCTTCGCTGGTATAACGTTGCATACACGACTGCTGGTTGGAAACATATTAAATGCCATTTAAGGAAGATGTGACTATTGAGATGGCACCGTGGGAAATAATGAAAGAAATTGCATGCAAGTTTAAATCAGGCTGAGTGAGGGTAACTGGTGAGGCCTAATTGGCCGAAACTAGCTAGTCCGGCCCAGAAAACATGTACACTCCATATTTTTCACTTCTGTGGTGTATTCCTTGCTTCCACAGGATAACCCTTTTATAGAACATATTATACTGTCTAAAAGCGGAGTATTGCTGAAACTGGGACTATTAGGCTTCTTGATACAGTAAAAGTCCTATATAAAGACCACCTTTGGGACTGTTCGATGAAGCGATTCTAACGAGTACCCATAATCTATATTTTGAGCAGAAATAAGTAAAATATCACAATTTTTCATCTTGAAGTTTTCTTTTTTTCGGCGATAAAGGTTACAATGTATTTATAAAGGCGTGTTTTTGTGATGTGTGATTTTACACCAGGAGACCATGTATCTGTTTCGACAACGTAAGCGTAAGTGCAATCCGGGCTAAAAAGAGTGAAACAAGACTCATCTGTAAAAAGGTCTCGTCGGAAATCGGCTGGATGTAGTGACCACCGACCTAAGGACAGCGTGCCTGAAGACCATTACCGCACAATCGATTTCTCACAGTTTTTGGTGTCTATGGGGCGATAATGAACGCCTACAGGAGCACGGGCATTTGGTGACGACTGCGCAAGTGTTCGAGACGAAGTGTCCGGACGTCGCGACGTAACCTAGGACATTCAGAACCCACGGTCGGTCTGCACCCCATCCTGACTCCCTTTACCATGCGTTTTCTTGTCCTTTCAATATACAGCCGACAGCAGTTACTGTATTTTGTCTCTTCAATACTGCACGATGAGGGCAGTCGAAACATAGTCTGCAACAGCCACTACATCTATATTGATATGTCTGAAACATAAATGAAATAAAGACATCAATTGAAAGAATTCTCTCTTTTGAAGTTGAGTGCAGTCAAACCTAACATAAAATGAAATGAGTTATCATTGCAAAGAAAAATAACTTCAAATGAAAGAACTAATTCTTTTTATGCAGAGACAACATGCAATTGTGAAGCAAACTTAACATTAGATGAAATAACTATTTCTTTCATTGAAGATAAAACATGCAGATGGGACATGAAATAACACTACCCAACGAAGAAGAAGAATAGAATGCCGCCAGTCACAACCATCACGAAAACACGCCTATATAATTTTTTATCCCCTTGAATCCCACTTTTATATAGTAAAAACTGGGGTTTACGGGGGTATACCTTATTTTTCTTATTTCTGCTCTAAAATATAGATTGTTGGTACTCGTTAGAACCGCCTCAGTGAGGCGGTTCAAACGAGTGCCCACAATCTATATTTTGAGCAGAAATAAGAAAAATATCACACTTTATTCATCTTAAAATTTTCATTTTTTCGGCAATTAAGGTTACAATGTATTTTTATAGGCGTGTTTTCGTAATGAATTTTCGTCCGGTTAGTTTTCTGCTGGTTCCTTTAAAAGTCACAGTTGCGAACAGTGTGGACTAGATCAGACTGGTCCTATGGGAGCAGTTTGATCAGGGTCCACACTGATACCCACTGGTTGCATGTATGCTGAAAATCTATTTGAAATGTTTGCAAGAAGATGCAGCAGACGATATAAACAGACGACATTTTCAGATGCAGTTTTTCTTGACATCTAAGGGGTTAACTCACTTTGTACAGGAAACCTCAGAAGGGGACGTTGGCAAACACTGCAGACCTAAACCAGGCATTTGATCACGGTCTTCACTGCTTGCAAAGAAGTTAGCCATTTTCTAAATAATTTTCAATAATTAACTAAATCTTATACCCCTGGATTTCGAAATGCACTCCTGTTTGGAATGGCAAAGGTTTTAACTTAGTTATTTTGTCTCAGAGTTTTCATTTTCATTAACCCATATATGACAATGGAATCTTCCACCTAGTTAGTTTGGAGTGGTCCATTTCCAATTATAGGGGTGTCATGTTTGGTTTTCTTTGTGGCAAATTTTACAAAAACGAATGTTCCTTAAGCAAACAGTGTAGATCCAGATCAGACGCCGCGTTCTGCGGCGTCTGATCTGGATCTACACTGTTTGCCAATGTCCCAGAAAAGGGCCACTAGGCATATATGGGTTAAACTCACTGTAGTTTTTTTTTCCAAAACTGGATGAACTTCAAAGCAAAATAACATTTTCAATTTGTGTTTCACAGTCCTTTCAAGATTATTTCACTTATATCGAATTGATCGTTAACCAGGCTTGAGTGAAAACCAGAGGACCCAGAGAAAACAACATGGCATTTGACGCAGAACAAACAAGATGTGTTTGTGAAACACGAACATGTCCCGGGGCATGGTCATTTTTTTTCAAAGTTGGTCACTGTTCAAAGTCAAGGTCACAGGTCAATTTTTGGTTTGAGTGGGAAGCCCTTGGCACAAGGAACTTACATGCCAAATACGAAGGCTCTATCTTAAACGATTCAAAAGTTATGATCAATTTTATTTGTTCTTTTAAGTAGGTCAAGGTCATGGTCAAAAGAATTTGCATGAATGTAAAGCTTTTATCACAAGGAACCTACATGACAAATATGAAGGCTCTATTCCAAACGGTTCGAAAGTTATGAACAAAATGTTATTTTTTCTTTTAAGTAGGTCAAAGGTGTAGGTCACAGGTCAAAAAGTTTTGCATGAATGTAAAGCTCTTGTTACAAGGAACCTACATGCCAAATATGAAGGCTGTATCTCATACGGTTCAAAAGTTATGACCAATGTTAACTTTTTCTTTTATGTAGGTCAAAATTTTTGCATGAATGTAAAGCTTTTGTCACAAGGAACATACATGCCAAATATGAAGGCTGTATGTCAAGCGGTTCCAAGTTATGACCAATGTTATTTTTTTTTTCTTTTAAGTAGGTCAGAGGACAAAGTCACAGGTCATTTTTTTTGCATGAATATGAAGCTCTTGACACAAAGAACGTTCACGCCAAATATGAATACTCTATCTCAAACGGTTCAAAAGTTATGACCAACGTTAAAGTTGTCCACGTACAAACCATCAAAAAAAAAAAAAAAAAAAAAAAACAAACAGACAGGTGCTGGTTTATCTTAAGTTGACTGCATAAGATAACATCTTGTGCGCACAAGATAATATCTTGTTTGCACAACTTACTATCTTGTTCGCATAACATAATATATTGTTCGCACAACATATTATCTTGTTTGCACAACAAATTATATTGTTTGCACAATATATTATCTTGTGCAAACAACATTTATTGTGCCCACAAGATAATATCCTGTTCTAACAACTTATTATCTTGTCCGCACAATATATTAACTTGTGAGCACAACATATTATCTTGTTTACATAACATACTATCTTGTTTGCACAGCATATATTGTGTGCACAAGATAGTATCTTGTTTGCACAACATATTATCTTGTTTCTTAAAGAGGAAATAATGTTGTGCGAACAAAATATTATGTTGCGCAAACAAGATATAATATTGTTCGAACAAGATATGTTGTGCAACAAGATAATATGTTCTGCGCACTAGCAATTATGTTGTGCGGACAAGATAATAAGTTGTGCAAACAAGATAATGTTGTTCGCACAAGATAGCATATTGTGCACAAAAGATAATAAGTTGTGCCAGCAGATAATATTTGTGCGCACAAGATAGTATGTTGTTTGCACAAGATAATATCTTGTGCGAACAAGATATTATCTTGTTTGTTCAAGATATTATGTTGCTTGCACAAGAATATCTTGTGCGCACCAGATATTATCTTGTGTGCAAAAGATATTCTTTTATGCAGTTATTATCTTGTGTAGACAATTAAAAAAAATGTCCCTCCCCGGGTTCCGTAAATATGCAGTGTAATGAGACGAACACCAATAAGCTTCATTTGGGATAAACTAAAAAATTTAAAATGTACTTAAGTCTGATTTTAGTATTATAAATTTTAATACTTCATATAAAGTAAGTCAAGTCTATATATGTATTAGCAAAATAATAAGACATAGAAAAGAAAGACGGAGACAAAGGCTGATTTGTTTGAATCTCCATTACGAAAACACGCCTATAAAAAATATATTTTTTGAACTTTACCGCCCAAAAAACTAAGATTTTAAGACTTAAAATTGTGATACGGGTTTTTCAAGGAAAAATTCCGTCCTTTAGAATAGCGATGTCCGTGCGGGCGGGCGGGCGGGCGGCTGGCCGGCCGGGCGTTTGCGTCCCGGTTTACCTTTTGGTTAGCCCTAAAAACCCGTCCATAATGTCATTTGGCGTTTTTTTCTTGTTTCTGCTCAAAATATAGATTGTGGGTACTCGTTAGAACAGCCTCAATGAGCCACAGCCATAAAAATAGCCATAGTGACCTTGTTTCTCTAAAAATAGCCTTAGTGGCCTTGACTTGAGGCAATGACCTTGAAAGTGGATCTTGCTCGAGATACTATCATAAGCATCTTTTTGTGGGAAGTTCAATAAATGTAGGCGGTAGAGCGAAGATTTTTCTTAAAATAGCCACAGTGACCCTGTCCTTGAGGCCATGACCTTGAAAGTCGAGCTAGCACGAGATGTTACAATAAGCAACATTTGTGTGAAGTTATATTAAAAATCTGTCAATAAATGTACGGGCTAGAGCGATCAAAGTTTTTCTAAAAATAGCCACAGTGACAATGACTTTGAGGCCATGACGTTGAAAGTCAAAACAACTCGAGATATTATCATAAGAAACATTTGTGTGAAGTTCTATTAAAATCCATCAATAAATGTAGGCGCTAGAGCGATGATATTTTTTTCTAAAAATAGCCACCGTGACCTTGACACCATGACCTTGAAAGCGAACTTGTTTGAGAAATTATTATAAGTAACATTTGTGTGAAGTTATATTAAAATCCGTCAATAAGTGTAGGAGCACAAAGTTTTTCTAAAAATAGCCACAGTGACTTAGACCCCATGACCTTGAAAGTTGAACTCTCTCGAGATATTATCATAAGCAGCATGTGTGAAGTTATATTAAAATCGGTCAATAAATGTAGGCGCTAGAGCGATGACAAAGTTTTTCTAAAGAATAGCCACATGGACCTTGACCTTGAGGCCATGACCTTGAAAGTTGAATTCTCTCGAGATATAGTCCTGAGGAACATTTGTTTGAAGTCATATTGAAATCGGTCAATAAATGTAGGCGCTAGAGCAATGACAAAGTTTTTTCTTAAAATAGCCACAGTGACCTTGACCTTGAGGCCACAACCTTGAAAGTCGATCTTGATCGAGATATTTTCATAAGGAAAATTTGCGTGAAATTATATTGAAAGCGATGGAGAAATATAGGCGCTAAAGCGATGACAAAGTGTTTTCTAAAAATAGCCACAGTGACATTGACCTTAAGACCACGACCTTGAAAGTCGAATTCGCTCGAGATATTGTTGTAAGGAATACGTGTGTGCAGTTATATTGAAATCGGTGAAGAAATTTAGGCGCTAGAGCGATGACAAAGTTTTTTTCTGAAAATAGCCACAGTGACATTGACCTTGAGGCCACAGCCTTGAAATTCGAACTCGCTTGAGATATTCTCATAAAGAACATCTGTGTGAAGTTATATTGAAATTGGTGAAGAAATGTAGGCGCTAGAGCAATGACAAAGGTTTTCTAAAAATAGCCACAGTGACCCTGACCTTGAGGCCATGACCTTGAAAGTCGAACCTGCACGAGATATTGTAATAAGAAACATTTGTGTGAAGTTATATTGAAATCGGTGGAGGAATGTATGCGCTAGAGCGCTGACAATGTTTTTATAAAAATAGCCACAGTAACCTTGACCTTGAGGCCACAACCTTGAAAGTCGATCTTGCTCGAGATATTGTCATATGGAACATTTGCGTGAAATTATATTGAAATCGGTGGAGAAAAATAGACGATAAAGCGATGACAAAGTTTTTTCTAAAAATAGCTACAGTGACCTTGAGCTTGAGGTCACAACCTTGAAAGTCGAACTCGCTCGAGATATTGTCATAAGGCTGAATATGTGTGTGAAGTTATATTGAAATCGGTGAATAAATGTTGGCTCTAGAGCGATGACAAAGTTTTTCTGAAAATAGTCACAGAGACCTTGAGCTTGATGTCACAACCTTGAATGTCGAACTCTCTCGAGATATTCTCACGAGGAACATCTGTGTGAAGTTATATTGAAATCGGTGGAGAAATATAAGTGCTAAAGCGATAACAAAGCTTTTCTAAAAATAGCCACATTGACCTTGACCTTGAGGCCATGACCTTGAAAGTCGAACTCGCTCAAGGTATTGCCATAAGGAAGGTTTATGTGAAGTAATATTAAAATTGGTGGAGAAATGTAGGCGCTAGAGCGATGACAAAGTTTTTCTAAAAATAGTCACAGTGGCCTTGATCTTGAGGTCACGACCTTGAAATTCGAACTCGCTCGAGATATTGTCATAAGGAACATTTGTGTGGTTGCATTGAAATCAGTGAAGAAATGTAGGCGCCAGAGCGATGACAAAGTTTTTTTCTAAAAATAGCCACACAGACCTTGATCTTGAGGCCACGACCTTGAAAGTCGAACTCGCACGAGATATTGTCATAAGGAACATTTGTGTGAAGTTATATTAAAATCGGTCAAGAAATGTAGGCGCTATTTCAATGACCAAATAACGTACGTACGTACGTACACACGTACGTACGTACGGGACAAACGCTATATCCGCCTCACAACTATGTTGTGCGAGGGGATAATAAGTTTTACCCATGTAAACCCCAGTTTTGCTACATAAACGTGTTGTTTAAGGGAGTCAGAATTATATAGGCGTGTTTTCGTGATGGGGCCATCCGCTTGCTTGGGGTACCTAGAAGATTCATGCCTCCGCCCATCGGGACTTGGAGAAGTAGATTTGGCTGCATGATGATTCCACGCAGCGCTGTGCACATGAGTACATATAAACCGCTTAGAAGGCCTTAACCTGCCCAGGCGAAGAAGTGCGAGTCCATGCATATAAACCCTATTTGTTTCAATGGGTGGCAGGGCTTGAAATGTCATTTCATCCCAATGTCGGGTAAAAGTCCCACAAATTGGAAGCAACGTTTCCAAAACGACCTGAATAGTGTTGACGGGGACGTAAAACTTCAAATCAATTTAAAAAAAAGTAGAAGAATCAAAGCAATGACAAGACTGGTGGGTTGACTGTCCCTGAGTGCAGGCTGGAAAAATAGTCCAGATCTGAGACTTAACCCTTAAATCGCAGTGTTATAACCAAACAGTGAAACCCGTCATCTGGGTCTACAATGTTTGCCAGTGTCCCAGTGGACTTTTACAGTTACACATCACTCTGACATCAGGGAGAGGAACTGCGCTGCTAGAATGTGAGCAGTAACAAAATTCGTCTTAAATGCTACTCAACATAGCACGAATGACCGAAGTGTATTGAAGGCTCGCGTTGAAGCGGAGCTGCTTCCATAGGTCATCATATCCCGGCTCATTTTATATAATAGATATACTGAAACTTCGCTGGCTCGAACACCGATGGATTGTTTACCATGGTTCATCCGAAATTGTTCTTTAGATTCCAGAGGACTTTTCTAATAGCTTTAGATATCCATTTACTTAGGATACTTTCGGGCGTTTTTTCCTTGTGTTGCATTGAAAAGATTTTGTTTGTTTGATTTGAGGTTTAACGTCCCTGCAACACTGTCTGGGTCATTTTGGAGACGTTGCTTTTAATTTCGTAGGACTTTACCCGACATTGAGATGAAATGACATCTCAAGCCCTGTCGGCCAATGAAACCAAGAGGGTTTATAAGCATGGACGATCACATTGAAAAGATATTTTGTGTGCACTCCTTAGAGTACACACAACATACGTTTATTTTACTTAATGAGTACACAGAACATACCTTTATTTTACCTAATGAGTACACAGAACATACCTTTATTTTACCTAATGAGTACACAGAACATACCTTTATTTTACCTATGAGTGGACACAACATACCTTTATTTTACCGAATGAGTACAAACCTTTATTTTACCTAATGAGTAAACACAACATACGTTTATTTTACTTAATGAGTACACAGAACATACCTTTATTTTACCTAATGAGTACACTGAACATACCTTTATTTTACCTATGAGTGAACACAACATACCTTTATTTTACCGAATGAGTACAAACCTTTATTTTACCTAATGAGTAAACACAACATACCTTTATTTTACCTAATGGGTACACACAAGATACCTTTATTTTACCTAATGACTACACACAACATACCTTTCACTTACCTAATGAGTGTACACAACATACCTTAATTTTACCTACTGAGTACACACAACAAACCCTTATTTTACCGAATGAGTACATGCAATATACCTTTATATTCCCTAATGAGTGCACACAACACACCTTTATTTTACCTAATGTGTACACACAACATACCTTTGTTTTACCTAATAAGTACACGCAACATACCTTTATTTTACCTAATTAATGCACAAACACACCTTTATTATTTTACATTATGAGTACAAACAACATACCTTTGTTATGTCCCCGCCTATTCGAAGAATAGCGGAAGGGCATTAAGTTTTACCCCTGTCCGTCTGTCCGTCCGAATAGTGAAAGGCGAATTCGGTGTTACTCCTCTCCGTCCGTTCGTCCGTCCTTCCGTCCGTCCGTACATCCGTCCAACTTTGTGTCCGGGCCATAACTCCTAAACCGTACGGAATATTTATGAAACTTTACAGGTGTCTGCATGGCAATTAGATGATGTGTCATGTCCGTCCGTACGTCCGTTCCACTTCGTGTCCGGGCCATAACTCCTAAACCGTACAGAATATATTTATGAAACTTTATAGGTGTATGCATGGCATTGAGACGATGTGTCATGAACAAGGAAAACAACTCTTGCTTTTTTGGTTTTTGAATGATCTGCCCTTGACTTAGTTCCTTATAGTAAACTGTGTCCGGGCAATAACTCCTAAACCGTATGGAATATATTAATGAAACTTTACAGATGCGTGCAAGGCATTGAGATGATGTGTCATGAACAAGGAAGACAACCTTGGTTTTTTGGTTTATGAATTATCTGCCCTTGACTTAGTTCCTTATAGTAAACTGATTCCGGGCCATAACTCCTAAACCGTATGGAATATATTTATGAAACTTTACAGGTGCATGCATGGCATTGAGCGATGTGTCATGAAAAAGGAAGACAACTCTTGCTTTTTTGTTTTTTAATCATCTGCCCTTGACTTATAGTAAACTATGTCCGGGCCATAACTCCTAGACCGTATGGAATATATTTATGAAACTTTATAAGTGCATGCATGGCATTGAGACGATATGTCAAGAACAAGGAAGACAACTCTTGCTTTTTTGGTTTTTGAATTAACTGCCCTTCATTAAGTTCCTTATAGTAAACTGCGTCCGGGCCATACCTCCTAAATCGTATGGAATATATTTATGAAACTTTACAGGTGTATGCATGACATTGAGACGATGTGTCATGAACAAGGAAGACAATTCTTGTTCTCTTGAAAATGATGTCTACCTTAATAATAACTTCATACTATACCTGTTATCATTACATATAAACTCTTTTTTCTGAATGACATTTTGGCGGGGGCATCCATGTCCTATGGACTCATTTTCTAGTTTTACCTAATGCGTACACACAATATACCTTTACTTTACCTAATGAGTACACACAGTATACCGTTAATTTACCTAATGAGTACACACAACATACCTTTATCTTGGAACAAATTTTCATGATCCCAAAGATGTTCTAGCCAAAGAAGATCGACTGTATATTGTTTGTTTTGAGGTTTTACGCTCCAGTCAACGATATTTAGGTAATTTTGGAGACATTACTTCTGATTTTGTGGGACTTTTACCCGACGTTGTGATGAAATTACATATCAAGCTCTACCTCCCAAGGACTCGAACCACTTTTCCTGGGCAGGCTAAGACCTTCTAACCGGTTTACCAGTACTCGGGTTAAGTCGGTTTCAGCTTTGCGCGAAAGCACCATGCAGTCTAATCTCGTCTGTGTATTATTAAAAACGAAGTCGCGTCCAAAAATTAACCTTTTTGTACCAAACTGAATCCTCAAAATTCTGCAATGGTCAGGTGTTTTTTCTCTGGGTACTCCGGTTTTCGCCCACCTCTAATTAACGGCCGACCTGTTACAAGAGAAATACTCATGAGAGGGCCCAAAAAACCGAAAAACGCATGATTGGTTCTCGAGACGGGGCTTTTATTACTGGGTCAGTTGTTTGTCAATTGCCCCAAACTTACTAAACACAGAAGCTTTCCGTCGTTGATGTCAACGTGACTATCACTGATTTGTAGGAAACCCAGGAAACAATTATTCATAGAGAATAGCCGCGCTATTGTTATCACTGTGACATCAAAGTTTTGCATATTAGGGTTATTTATAGAATCTGGAAGGGAATCATGAGTTGGATTTGGCAAACAGTGTAGACCCGGATCAGGCGCCACGTTCTGTGGCGTCTGATCAGGGTCTATACTGTTTGAGTTTAAGGGAGGGTTCAACGATACCGTCTGCTTTGATTATAAGTACGTTTCGGCAATACACTACACGGAGTCACGAATGAAGTATGAACGTTATCTCAATTAACGTTGACATTACGTCATATTACGTCATAAATTGACGGATAATCAAGTTTGTACTTCCGGGTAGCAGTGCCTGAGACAAGATTACTTCATTAAATTGCCTATCCATATTAAAAAATGTCCGACTATTACCTAATCCTGACCAGTTGCTTTGGTATAAAATTGGCGAAGAAACCAAATCATCTCACAAGCTTTTGGAACTACCCAAAGTAAGTATTGGCTGATTTTCTTATTTATTTTGTTATATTTGACTGAAAAATGTAAAAAGAAAAAAAATAATGTAATTGTCGATTTTTACTTTAACAGCTTTATAAAGTAGGCTTGCATGCCGAAGATACATTCCTAATACCTTTGGTGATCCAGAAAAAAATAAAAAGACTGAAAAAATCTTTTTTTTTTAATGTGACGCTTTCTTTCTGTACTGTATGATCATTTCATTAACACGTCCGTGCAATGTACACTCATGTTAACATCACTTTATTTTTAGCGAAATTTGGGTCTTCTTAGTTTTACTCATAAACATAGATTGTTGGTGCTTGTTAGAAGCGCCTCACTGAGGCGGTTCTACTGAGCAGCTTCATTCTGCTAGCAGCAGGAAAACAATAAGAGTTGGAATCACGAAAACACACCTGTATAATTTTGACCCCCTTAAACCTCACTTTTATATAGAAAAACGGGTTTACAGGGGTATACATTATTTTTCTGTCAAAACACACAGGTTGTGGGTACTCGTTTAAACCGCCTCTTAAGCGGTTCTAACGCGTACCCACAACCTATGTCTTGGAGTTGAAGCAAGAAAAATAATGTATCCGCCCTGTTAATCCCAGTTTTCTTCATATAAAGTGTGGTTTAGAGGAGTGACACGGACTAGTTAACGTGAACCATCATTTTATGCTTTGCTTTTAGAATGAAAAGCCTAGTCTCAAAACGTTGAGTGATATAAAGGGGAGATTATTTGCTCCTAGCACTTTTACAGTAGACACCGCCTGTTGACTTGAACTAATACGATTTTATTTGTATTGGAGTCCAGTTTACGCCCTACTTTAAATAATGAAAAGTGGGTTTATATGGGTGTACATTATTTATTTAAGAAATGAATTTCATTTTTCTGCTGTTCATGGAAATATGAACGCAGTGGGTCGCGTGCAAAGTAAATAAACTCCGAAGGGGCTCATGTAAACTTTCCTAGCGACCCGTTGTCGTTCATACTTTGATGGAAAGCAGAAAAATTAAGTTTATATTTTTATATTAATATTCTTTGCCCATCATCCCTGGGCGAAAAAAATGCTTTTGTGACAAACTTGTAAAGCTTAAAAGACATTTACACGCTGTTTTTCTACACATAGCGGAACAGCGTTGACGTCACCAATTCCCGTAGAGAACCATGGTTTAAACTGCATGGCATCACTCGACGTCACTGAAAAATCATGTGACTCGTTGCGTTCATGGAAGTATGAACTACATTGTTTCCTATAGGTTTACATTAGACTTTACACTGGAAATGTAAATATTTATAACTGTTCAAAACATGGATTATTATTTGTTCTTGATAGAACATAAATCTATGTTTGTAGCCAACATAAAACAGTCTCACCAGTTGTGATAAAAATGCCACTGAGTGGGTTTGGGCTTTAAATAAAGCATTATCTCGCGTATTATCCTAATATACCGTTTTAGATCATAAATCTTTTCTCTTTGTTTTTCTTCATAAATTAATAATTAATCATGTTTCTCTCTTTTGACAGACAAAATGAAAACTATAATTTGCTTGCTGGTGTGCGGGTTCGCAATCGCACACGCCTTCCCAGGGCAGTATGGGTACACTCCAAAGAATTACTTGCCAGTCAAGCCGAAATTCAAGCCTATAATCCCAGTACCCATGGTACCAGTGGCCAAGATTCAGTACATGCCCGTCAAGCCCATCATCCCAGTACAGGTGAAACCAGTGATCCCAGTCAAACACATTCCAATGAAACCAGTCATTCCAATGATCAAGAAACCAGTCTTTCCTATGATGAAGGGTAAGTTTATTGCCTATAAAATGTTTGAGGTTTTGCCTTTTAATATAACGACCCAGTCAACAATATTTAGGCCATTTCGAGCCGGTTAGTTTACTAACCACACATGTCTATCATATGATATAAGGCCTAAAACAAAGTTGTGTTTCCGCTAACATGCCAAAAAAATAGGATCGTTAGGTCGAAAAACTTTTTATTTTTGTCAACTTTTTATTTGATGGAAAAAGAGCAAAAACTTTTAAAAGGGCTTAAGCCCAACCATATTTTCAGAAAACATTCCAATCATGAGGTTAAGAGCAAAGAACATAATTTTAAGTTTCACTTTTGCTTTTTTAACAGCTTTACGAATTCTGTCAAAACATCACGAAAACACGCCTATATAATTTTGACCCCCTTAAACCCCACTTTTATATAGTAAAACTGGGGGTTTCCGGTGGTATACCTTATTTTTTATTTCTGCTCTAAAATATAGATTGTGGATACTCGTTAGAACCGCCTCGATGAGGCGGTTCTAACGAGTGCCCATAATCTATATTTTGAGCAGAAATAAGAAAAATATCACAATTTTACATCATAAAATTTTCATTTTTTTTTGCCGATAAAGGTGGCAATGTATTTGTATAGGCGTGTTTGCGCAATGAAGCTAGAAAATATAATGGTGGGTAGGTAAGAAAAAAATAAGGTGGGTAGGTAAGAAAATATTAAGGTGGGTAGGTAAGAAAATCTTAGTATTTTTTCTTGATGACCATAAAAATGCTGGGTCTGCACAAAACAAAATCAGGGTAACACAGATATTTTTAGGCCTAAGAATGTTTTACCTTGACTTTTACGCCAAGATCATCACGTGAACAAGTCCGTGAAATGAACACCCCCTTACACCTCACTTTATACAGAGAAAATTGGGGTTTACGGGGGTTAACAATATTTTTCTTATTTCTGCTCCAAGACATAGGTTGTGGGTACTCGTAAGAACCGCCTCGATGAGGCGGTTCTTATGAGTACCCACAACCTATGTTTGCAGTATAAATAAGAAAAAAAAATCACAGATTTTCGTCAGGAAAGTAGCCATTTTGGAGATGTAAAAATTGCACTATATCGCACGGGTGTGTTATCGTAATGATCTGTCGAAAAAGTGTCTGCCTATCAGAACATTTTTGCGAAGACACGGTTACGTAAGGAAGGCCTTTCCTCATTGCCCTAAATCACATAACTAGTGTAAAACCATAACAATATGTTAACTACCTTTCATGTTAGCCATTACCCACGCCTCCCACCCCTTAAAATTTGTGTTGATTCTTCCACCAACATCTATTATGGTTAGTCGGGGTTAGTCAAAAACATTCATCGTAAAACACAAACAAAATGTGTTTATATAGCCGATATACTTTCGAACTACACGGGGCTTGGAGCAATAGACTGGGTTGCATGGTGCTTCCACGCAGATCTAAAACCGACCGCACATGAATAATGGTAAACCGCTTAGAAGGTTTAAGCATGCCCATACAAAGTGGTCCCTGCATATAAATCCTATTTGTTTGTTTCGGCGGTAGGCTTGAGATGTCTTTTCATCTCAGTGTCGGGTAAAAGTCCCTTAAATTGGAAGCAACGTCTCCAAAATGACACAAGCTGTGTTGACTGGGACGTAAAACCTCAATTCAAACAAACAAAATGTCGAACTTCAATGGCTCGTAGACATATGGAGTGAACATGAAACAATTTCATGTAGGCCCTGAGGGCAAATCATAACGCAAAGTCACACGGTATGATATATATAGGGATCTTTAAAATAAAAGTATGTCGTGTGTACTCATTAGAATCGCCTCGTCGAGGCGATTCTAATGAGTACGCGCAACGTACATTTTCAAAATAAATTACAATTCTCTCTTAACTATCTCAAATGTATCAATATATGCTGTACTCTGAAATTTTGCATAGGGACGCAAGAACGAGCTTGAAGCGAGCCATCGGTGTTCGGGCCACCGAAATTTCGCAATATTAGGAAATGATAATAGATTTCACAAGAATGATTAGTAATGATTACAGACTATATATTCTCTTAAAATGTCTTTTTACCTATCGGGAGAACCCATTCATCCTTGCAGAACAATACAAATGCATGTGCAAACAGTGAAAATGCTTTCTTTCTTTCTTTCTTTTGATACTGCGATCGGTCAAATTTGACCATTACTCGCAGGTGTACATTACATACACTCCAGGATTTTGCAGGACGAAGCCTACACAGTAATCATGTAGTTACAGGGGGCCCCCAGTTAACGTCCCGATCCGAAGGACGGTGCGCTTTATGACATTCATCCATGCAAATGATGCCAAAGAAGCGGGTTCGGACACCGAAATTTTATCGCCGCTGCCGGGGATTGAACCCGGGACCTCTAGCATCAGAGACAAGTGCACTAACAATTGAGCTATCACGCTTGTGTGCCGACACGATTCGTAAAATAGAAGTGAAGGCAATGATCAGAAATCGATACAATTAACGGCTCCCCCATCAGAGACACCAAGACATGAAACAACTAAACCCTAATGGAAACATCACTAGCGGAAAGTCAAAAGGACAGTTACTTTCCCACAAAATGGCCAATTGGCTACCCGAAGCAAAATAACACAAGCGACACACACACTCAAAGACAAGCCATAGCAAAAACTAGAACTGCGCAGTCGATGGCACGCCATCTCATATCCCCACGCCACTACATAATCTACTCATCATGCTGTTCGCTTTGATATGTTACACGACCATGTTCTGGAAATTTTGATTTTGACCCCCGCGGGCCCCACCCCCTTGGCCCACCCCTAGGGGTGTGATCAAAATTCCGAAAATGTCATGCACTCCCCAGACCAATCAGTCTCCGAAGTTTCAAGTTTCTAAAGTTTCTATTTATAACCGTCTAGGAGGAGTTATCCGGTAAGACGGACGGACGTACGTACGGACGGACGACGAAGACCATTACAATATCCCCACTTTTTCTTTGAATAGCGTGGGAAAAATAAACCGCCTTAGCACGGTTAGTGAAACGAATTCCACGGGGGTGGGGGGGGTGCTTTAATCGATTTTACGTGGCCACAATCCTCGGCCTTATTAAGACAAATAATTTTTTCAGTCCGTATGAAGGCCTCCTAAGTCATCAGTCTATTTTTCTCTGGTTCACTCCTAAAGGAAAGAAGCAAATTCTTTTCATTGAGAGTGAGGGCAAATTGTACGAAGTACCGAACATTATCTCCCTTATAAATAGTGCCGGAAATTAGCAAGGTTTATCCATCCGCCTTTTAATAATGAAAATGTATGTACTTTATTTATCAGGTTATGGCGGTGGTTATGGTAAGCAGTTTTATGGTAAGGGATATGGATTTGGTGGTCAGGGTTACGGATTTGGCGGTAAAAGCTTGAACTTCTGGAATGATTACAGTGACAACAGCTGGAAGTACGGTGGCAGCGGTAAGTGAATTTTTTTCAATCCTGCTTTGTCTTGTTTTTTGTTTTTCTGGTTTTACGGCCTTTTCAAGATTATTTCACTTATTTCAAGCCGAGCGCTAATCAGATTCACCCGGGATTCTCCAGACTTTCGGATGAGTCTTTAAACCGAGGTCCCGTCTCCGTATGACCTTAGCTGTTGGTGGGACGTAAAACTAAAACTCACTCAGAGGAATGCAAAAACCGGAGTACCCGGAGAAAACTCACTGATCTTGGTTATAGTGTAGGCCTGGAATTATTCGACTTCGCGGAAGGACACTAATGTGAAAATGGTACCCAACTGTTACATCTGTTTCAACCCTTAGAGCGCCATGGCGGGATTCTAAGTTCTCTTATTTTTCAGAGAGGTTTGACATTTCGTATGAATCGTTTACCCAGCAGACGATTCACATGAATCTCATTTTATCTAAAAAAAAAACAACAAAAAAAAAAAACTCGGAAAATGCCGTTTGCTAAACAAACTCTAATAAGCTAGTTTAAGTGGCGCTATAACGGCTTCAGCAAAGATGTGCATTATTGGTACTTTCTAGGGGTGATATAAATTAAATGATCAAAGGATTTTTTTTCTGAATGATAACTCCAGCATTGCTAAAGTCATTATAGGGACCGTGCAAAGGTGCTCGCTTTGCAGAACATTTAAAACTAAGCACATTAAGTTTTGTTGAAAAATAGCGCAAAAAGAAATTGAGGTTTGGGTGTTTGTGTCGCATATATTGTTATATTTGGGATAGCTCATTGACCATTTTTTGGGAAAGTAACTGTCCTTTTGGCTTTCCGCTACTGATGTTTCCATGAGGGTCTGTTGGTTAGTTTGTGTTTCTTTCCCTTTGGTGTCTCTGATGGGAGCTGTGGGTTAATTGTATCGATTCCTGATCATTGTCTCCACTTCTATTTTGTTTATCTGAATTGTGTCTTTTCAAAAATGGGGGCTTTTCAAAGACACATTGTTTGCTTATTTGTTTGTTTTGTTTGATTTGAGGTTTAACGTCCTCGTCAACACTGTAAAGGACATTTGGAGACGTTGCTTCCAATTTTGTGGGACTTTTACCCGACATTGAGATGAAATGACATCTCAAGCCCTGTCGCCGAATGAAACCAATAGGGTTTATAAGCATGGACGATCCGACACGCACCGCTTTGCCTGGGCAGGCTTAGATCCTCTAAGCGGTTTACCAGTACTCGTGTGCGGGTCGGATTCAGCTCTGCGTGGAAACATCATGCAGCGGCCCATATATTTCTTCAAGCCCCGATGGGCGGTGGCCGACACATTGTATACATCTGGTTGCTAAGTGCCACTGCAGTCGGTTTATATCTGGTGCTTCTTACACGTTTTTGTCGGCTTCGGGTTTTCAGTCGGAAGCACATCTGACTGATGAGCAAGAGATCGCTTGTTAGATCCTTGCCGGGCCCAACAACATTCTGTCCTTGACTTTACGATAACACACCCGTATGACATAATATAGTGCATTCTTTCAGGTCTCCAAAATGATTACTTTTCTGGGGGAAATTTCTGATGTTTTTTTATTTACACTCCAAACATAGGTTGTGGGTGCTCGTTGAAAGAGGCGGTTTCAACGAGGACCCACAACCTATGGCTTGGAGCAGAAATAAGGAAAATAATGGAAAACCCATCCAAACCCCAGTTTTTATCCATATAAAGTGAGGTTTAGATGGGTGCTCATTACACGGATTTGTTAACATGATGAATCATCATCACAAAAAGTACGCCTATATAATTTTGCTCCCCTTGAGCCCCACTTTTATATAGTAAAACTGCATGGGGTTTACAGGGGTAAACCTTATTTTCTTATTTCTGTTCTAAAGTATAGATTGTGGGTACTCGTTAGAACCGACTCGATGAGGCGGTTCAAACGAGTACCCACAATCTATAGTTTGAGCAGAAATAAGAAAAATATCACATTTTTTCTTCTTAAAATTTTCATTTTTTCGGCGATCGCTCATGTGTTAGTCTAGCCGGAGAAAAGCTAAACGGCACGTCATGCCGACTCATGAGCTATATACGAATGGTGATGTACATGTTGATGAATCTTACTGATTTTTTTTTTCAGGTTATTATGATGATGGATACCGAGGTGGATTCGCTGGTGGTGCAGTGGGCTCTGTCGGTGGAATAAGCTCTGTCGGTGCAGTAGGCTCTGTCGGTGCTGTTGGCGGTCTATCAGGTGGATTTAGGGTAAGTATCGAGACGGTCGCATATGAGCCCCGCCAAGCGAATTTGGGTCTTCGAGCATTCCGTCATGACAAATTTTAACTGCGCATGCCCAGCCATTCAGAGGGGCCAGGGATATGGCTGTCTGTCTGAAGGTTCCTCTTGATTCACTGCTTGTATGAGCGAGCAGCGAAGGTTCTGGCGAGACTGCGCGGATGCGCAGGCTCGCCTGAACCTTCGCTGCTCGCATAGGCGATAAGTACCAAAATCGCTTGACGCGGCCCATATTATGTTATCAAGTCCACGAAATGAACACCCCTCTAAACACCACACTATATAGAGAAAGTAGGGTTTATTGGGGATACATTATTTTTATTATTTCTATTCCAAGACATAGATTGTGAGTACGAGTACTCGTTAGAACCGCCTCATTCTAACGTGCACCCACAACCTAGGTTTGATGTATAAATAAGACAAATATTACAAATTTTCTTCACCCCACGAGAACACGCGGGTTTTATTCTAACCCCCCCCCCCCCCCCCCCCCCCCTTGAACCGCACTTTTATATTGTAAAACTATAGTTTACATGGGTAAATCTTTTTTTCTAATTTCTGCTCTAAAATATAGAGTGTGGGTACCATTTAGAAGCGCCTGATCGAGGTGGTTCGATGAGGCGGTTCTAAGGTGAACCCACAATCTATATTTTGAGCAGAAATAAGAAACAAAATCACCAATAATCATCTTAAAATTTTCGTTTTTCCGGCGTAAAAGCCTACAATGTATTTGTATAGGCGTGTTTTCGTAATGAGAAAAATGAACGTTTTGGATAAAATAAAAGGATGCACTTTGTAACATGGGTTGTTATCATAATTGTAGGCTTTATTATTTTGTTTTATTAATACCCAATAAGCTAGTCAAACAATAGTCTACATCCTATCATTATCCATGTTTGTAACCAGGGGTCGCAGGATCGATCCCAGGCCTCTCCAGACTTTCGGATGAGTCTTTAAACCGAGGTCCCATCTCAGTATGACCTTAACTGTTGGTGAGACGTTAACCCAAACAGTCACTCACTCCATGTTTGTAATTTGCTCAGATAACCATAGGCGTCAAAATATATGAAATGACAAGTCGAGATGACAAGTGCGGACTAGTGGAGACGCATATACGCAGTCTGATCAGTTTGCACCGGTTGCCTGTGCCGTATAAGACGGCGTTTGTTTTGACAGCTCCCAGATTAATTTAACATAAATGCTGGGTTATACATTTTATTCATGACTACTCGAAAGATAATGTATGTACTCGTAAGAATAAGCGGTTCTAGCAAATCACAAAATTCAATTTCTTTAGCCATGAAAAAACCTTTGTTTTTGATTGTGACAAATTTTACAAAAATGAATGTACTTTAAGCAAACGGTGTAGACCCAGATCAGACGCCGCGTTCTGTGGCGTCTGATCTGGGTCTGGACTGTTTGCCAAAATCCCAGAAAAGTGCCGCTAGGCATATATGGGTTAATATCATAATGTGATCTGAATCTTGGCTTATCGCACATGTCTAAAACCTATTTTTTCCTTGTCATGACGAAAACACGCCTGTTCAAATATATTGAAAATCTTACCACTAAAACGAAAATTTTAAAGGCAAGGCGGATTGACTTGTATATAGCATTGCCATTTCTCTTGCTGATAAAAAATTCTTTTTGACTATTTTGAATTGCCAAGTCTACTCAAAGTCAGGTATGGTACATTTTTGTGCGGACATATACACCGTGTCGACTGACTAGCATTCTCAGGAATGCAGTTGCAGTTGTAGACATTTTTGACAGGCTTAGGCATCAAGAAATAGTTTGGGCCCGCGCCGCACTGCTCATAGGCGACAACTCCTGGAAAATGCGATAACTTTTATTTATTTTTTTTTCAAAGTTCTCTTCACATGAACAAATTCTACAACACACCCGTGTGACCTAGTACATGCTTTATTTTTTTTTCCAAAATGGCTACTTTTCCGATAAAAAAAACAGATATGTTTCTTATTTATACTCCGAACATAGGTTGTTGGTGTTCGTTTGTGTTACGAGCCAGGCGTAGCAGAAAGAAAAAGCAAACAAGCCTTATGGAAAAATTTCACAAAATTTATTTGCGAACTATTTTTAACCTGTAGAAGTAAGAAAATTAAATGTACTTAGCTCTGTTATGAAATATCCTTGAATGAATCTATTTTCTTTGATCCCACAGAATTCACAGTCCAAAATGAGATATAATATATCCTTTAACAATCCAACACAGAATTTAGAAATAAATTTTCTTGAAAACCCAAACTTCAAACTCCAAAGTCTGACTCAAAGAGAAAAATCAAGCTCTTTTATTGACCCTAAGATTTCCATAGAACATTTCAGAGGGCTGTGGAATAAGATTAGGTAATTTTCAGGTTTTCTGGAAGATTCCAAAGTACTTTTCCTTGTAAACAAGTTGTTTACAAAAATGAAATTAATCTGTGACTCATCTCCTTCCAGAAAGTTCTTTAAGAAGAATAAACATGATGTTATTAGGTCACCCAATGAGGTGAAAGTGGGAATCAGAAAAATAAATTCTTATGCATAACAGTTAGAACCACCTCAATGGGGCAGTTCTAACGAGTACCCAAAACCTATGTCTTGCTCGTTAGAACCTCAATGAGGCAGTACTACCCGCAACCTATGTTTTGGAGCAAAGATAAGCAAAATAATTTACACCCCTGTAAACCCCAGTTTTCCTCAAAATAAAGTGGAGTTTAGACGGGTATTCATTTCACTGACTTGTTAACGTGATACAAATAAAGCACATCTCTTTCATTGCACTTACCCCAACCTCTTTTTGGACAATCTGTCGTCCTGAATTCAGACATCCTGCCATATGTTTACCTTTCACAGCATCCAGACTCCTGAGGTGTCAGTTTGGTATTCCATTTCAACAAATACAGATGCCCAGTAAACAAGCCATACCAATATTCATATGTCCCAATTTCTATGAGAAACGGTGCCATCTTTGATCCTACCACAAAACCATTTGTAAAAAAGGCCACCCTCAAATGCAAAACTGTCCCCTGATGTCTTTCTGATTACATGGCTAGTGAGGAGAATTCTTTGTGGTTTAAACTCAGTCTAAAAACAAGAAATATCTTTAAAAATATGCAGGTAGATTTAATTGGAAGGTTGTTTTAAAATATGAAATATCAGCTACGAGAGTGATTAAGCAACGTTTTAACGACACTTCAACCCTTGTGGGTCATTTTGTGTCGTCACCCACAGAAAGGGAGAAACGAGGGAGAAGGAAAGTAGTAGATGAGATGAAAGCAAGGGACAGAGGAGAAAGAGGAAAATTAATGGTAGTGTAGAACCAGAAGAAATAACAACAGCCCCACTCTACCCTTACCTGCTTTAATGACAGCAGGTCTTGTCCAACTGTCAGCAAGTATTAGTTGGACGCCCCAATGATGCAAGATACACGCCATCTTTGCCTCACTTGACCAGTCAAGCTTGAAATCGTAAGCTATGATTTCCCTTTTCAAGTTTTTATTGTTGCAGAGTAAGAATATTTCTCGCTGAGCATCTCACCACTCCCAATGGGAAATATCACTTAATTATTTTGCTAAGAGATGTGGGTAATTCATTATCAGAGATTTGATATTTGTATATTTTACGGTTTTCAGCGATCATGGGGCGACGACAACGGTTGGGGTAACGACAACGGTTGGGGCAACAACAATGGCTGGGGTAATGACGATGGTTGGGGTAACAACAATGGTTGGGGTAATGACGACGGTTGGAGAAACAACAACGGCTGGGGTAATGACAACGGCTGGGGAAATGACGATGGCTTTGGTCGTAGAGTCGGTGGCGGTCTTGTGAGTGGCGGCGTAGTCGGCACTGGCGTCAGCGGTGGTGTCAGCAGTGGCGTCGTTGGTGGCACCACATTCCACTAGAAATAAAACTCACCAGCCTGGGCTACAAAGGTGAGTGTGCCTATTTTATAACCCATACGAAATCTGATTGCTTGGAACAGAGCCACGTTCAATTTAAGGGGTGTCTGCTTTTACAAAAATCATTGTATTTTAAACAAACAATATTGTGTTCTGGGCACATACTGTTTGAAAATGTCCCTTCAAGGAACGCTAGGTTAAGATGTGTTAAAACTGGCATTCAGAAACAAAATGAACTCTATTCTATTCTACTCATTGTCTACGCCTGGTAGACGTAGGGTTTAACATGGAAGAACAGCCATTAGTTACCCACTTTAAGAAGGAAAAAGCGGCCCATAACAAGTATAAACTTTAACACAAAAAGAGGCCCGCGGACAGAGCTCTGGCATACAATTGCTAACGCATTTGTACAAGTCCATATTTGCTGTCATATTTGTGCAGGCTAATACAAAATTTTCATCTACAAACTCTCGAACACGACGGACCACTGCCTATTCTATAAGCTCCCCAGGAGCCTTCGGCTCTGGTGAGCTCAAACACTCGCCTCGCCGTTCGCAAAAGGTTTGGTTTAATCTTCAATTAGTTTTCTTTTACGCAATAGGATAGTTGTCTACTTAACTTCTCCAACAGTTTTCAAGCATTCCATTTGATAATATTGAAGTTGCACATGTGACTTTTTAAAGATGAAAAAGTACTTTTGACTAAATTACAGCATTTGCAAATTTGCCATTTCAGACATTATACAGTAAAATTCCGCTATTAAGACCACTTAAAATTAAGACTAATTCTGCTATAAAAAGGTTATTTAGTAGGTTTCAAATATTCTTTCTTTGTGTTTTCTGCATACAGTGTTCTCTGGTCAGAGACCACCTTTGGGACTGTTCAAAAGTGGTCTTAAAGACCACTTTTGAACAGTCCAAAAGGTGGTCTTAAAATAGGAATTTTACTGTACTTATGTCGGCAGGCTTCTGGATTAGAATATTGCTGTATAAAACACATTCTAGGATATAACTCTAGACATTCACTTTTAATATGTGCTAAGCGTAGACCTAGCTTTTTGTAAAAGCTATATTTGTGCTGTTTCTAAAATAAGGCTTATTATTTATATGAAACTAGATTCAAACGCTTATTCACAATATTGCATCCTATGCAGAATAGTTTCATTATGTCGTTTATGTGAAGAAAGTATCAATTGTTGTTTTTATATTTATTTTCTTGGCGCTTCAGAAAGATTGCCTGTCCCTTAATGGATACCCATTTTGTACCAAATGGAATTTTCCTCCGTAAATATAGCAGGAGTCCATTTCAAAATTTAGGGGTGACAGATTATGTTATCTATTTGGAAAATAGCTGGACGTTTGGCAAACAGATTAGGCCCTGCTCAGACGACACGTTTTGGGCCTGCAACGTTTGCCAGTATCTCATTTTGGGGTTTCCGTTACAAAATGGGTTAGATACCCATTATATTTTATATCAGAAATAAGAATAAAATGAAAACCTATCTAACAAAGTTGTTTTTCTATCTTTTTCAGAATGCACATGGTTTAGCCTTAGGAGATGTATGACAGGCCATTACAGACGATGAATGAGTCTGTACAAAACAAAAGGAATAACTTGGCATATGTGATGAGTGAAGATTCAAATCAGACTGTGCGCCCATCTCCTCAGACACAACTTTGACTGAACGCTGTGAACGTTGTTTCAATGTTAACCCTTTTTGAACCAAATGGAATCTTCCTCCTTATATATAGCAGGAGTCCATTTCAAAATTTAGTGGTGTCAGGTTGTTTTCTTCAAAATTTATTTGGAAAATGACTGAGATTTTAACAAATAGTGGAGGTCTTGATCAGACGCCGCGTTCTGCGGCGTCTGATCTGGGCCTGCACTGTTTACCAGGGGATCCGTTACTAAATGGGTTAATGCAGTGCTGAGTGTCTACTGGGCATGCAGCTAAGTCAGTCTTCACATGTTGCTCTGTGGATGCGACAGGACCAACAGTCAATCCATCCGACTTGCAAAGACTCTGATTAGACTGCGCCAGAGGACAGGCTGATCCGGGTCTTGCTGACAGCACATGCCAAATTGCACATTTTGTATGTACAGGCTCAAATCATTTACATCTGGAAGATGCAATGCGTTGAAATGCAGTCTGTATTATTAAATTATTAAATTAATAAGCATAACTTGTTTTTCTGTTATCTTCTGATATTTCTTTGTTTTAAACAACCACTTTCTTTTAACACTTATCCTGCTGAATAAATTAATTTCCTGCACCCATTTCTGCCTGAATACCAATCAAATTGCTTGAAATAATGTATTCATTCAAACTTGCAAACTGAATGACAGTGTAGAACCTGATCAGATGGCTTCTACAGTGTAGAAAGCATCTGATCTGGATCTACACTGTTTGCAAAGGTAGGGGTTGTGGGTCAGTAGAATAGGAGTTGACACGCAATATACTGTTCACAACTACAAAAATGTGTGCAGTATCTTTCGTGTATAGTGATTGATTGATTGTATTTGAGTTTAACGGCCCAGTCAACACTATTTAGGTCATTTTAGGCCACGTTCGCTTGTTTTCCTTTCCACTCTTGGAATTTAAAACAATAAAACTAGAATGGGACAGAAAACAAAAATATGTCGTTTAAACGACGTGTTCTTTGTTTTTCTTTCCACAAGTAGCGTGGGATTTAAAACAATAAAGATATCGTTTAATCGACATAATCTTGACCTTTCATTGGTTGATATCACCAACCAATGGAAGGCTAGGATTATATCGTTTAAACGACATATTATGTTGAAAAACGAGATCTTTAACCAATGGTAGGTCAAGATTATGTCGATTAAACTATATCTTTATTGTTTTAAATTCCACGATACTTTTTCAGAGTGGAAAGGAAAACAAGAAATAAACGACATATTTTTGTTTTCTGTTCCATTCTAATATGATTGTTTTAAATTCCACCATACTTTTTCAGAGTGGAAAAAGAAATATTAAACGACATATTATATCGTTTAAACGACATATTTCTTGTTTTCTTCTCCACTCCAATTTTATTGTTTTAAATTCTGTTCTGCTAGATATTGGAACAGAAGGCACACGAGCACACAAGCACTGGTAAACCGCTTAGAGGATCTAAGCCTGCCCAGGCAAAGCGGTGCGTGTCGGCCCCATGCTAATAAACCCTATTGGTTTCATTCGGCGGCAGGGCTTGAGATGTCATTTCATCTCCATGTCGGGTAAAAGTCACATAAAATTGGAAGCAACGTCTCCACAATAACGGTTACAGTGTTGACGGGGACATTGAACCTTAAATCAAACAAACTCCTCCCAGGTTTTAAAGGTTACCGAGCGCAATAAGCGCATGGTGGCTACCCCCAAAAGGAATATGCTCGCGTGTTTGATAAATGCACTTGTTTAATACGACCTCATATGCGCCTTTGGTTTTGTTTGTTTGATTTGAGGTTTAACGTCCCCGTCAACACTGTAAAGGTCATTTTGGAGACGTTGCTTCCAATTTTTGGGGACTTTTACCCGACATTGAGATGAAATTACATCTCAAGCCCTGTCGCCCAATGAAACCAATAGGGTTTATTAGCATGGACGGTCCGCCTCGCACCGCGGTTCCTGGACAGGCTTAGATCCTCTAAGCGGTTTACCAGTACTAGTGTGCAGGCCGGATTCAGCTCTGCGTGGAAGCATCATGCAGCCCATATACATCTTCAAGCCACTAAACATCACTGTAGTGTCATCACAATATGGCGAACATCGGCAATTGGCAATCGAGGTGACTGCAGTATTAAAACCCACATTCAGAAATGGAAGGTATGCAAGAAAAAGAATCCTACTTGGGTGTGAGGGGTGGATGGAAAAATCCGTCCCGAGGGTCACTGTCCGGCATCACGAGGGGTGGATGGAAAAATCCGTCTGTCCGGCATCACTCGTCAAGCCTCGTGATGCCGGACAGTGACCCTCGGGACGGATTTTTTCAACCACTCCTCACACCCATGTAAGATTCTTATTTTATCGCACAGACGATCAGCATAGGCTCAGGCGAGCTTGCGCGTCGAGAGGCTTTAGCGCGATTTTTTTCTTATAATTTTACAGGGGATAAAGGCGAAATTATTTGCTGCTTTAACTTCTATAACAACTCTGAAAGTGTGTTTGAGTTTAAAATGTGCATTGTAAACATTGTGGACAGTTTTTATTGAAAATATCTAAAAACAACAACAAAAAAACCACCACCAACAACAACAACAACAACAAAACAAAACGAAAAAAAAAAAAAAAAAAAAAAAAAAAAAAAAACACATAGACTAGTGCAAATTACGTTTAGTGCGAAACTAGTCTATGTTGTGGAAAAAAAGTTTGAAGCCAGAAGAGTATTGCATTTAGTAGAAAATGAATTAATAATTATGATATAATTATTTGGTTCAGCAGAAACTTTAAAATTATTTTTTATTCTCATATCAAATTTAAAACTATACCATAGAGTTTTTAACGACACTATCAACCATTGAAGATCATTTTGAATTTAGGGAGAAAATGCCATTTTATTTTACTTCCCTTGCATGAAATATGAAGTTTGATTAGAAGATATTATAAGGAAGCATGGACACAAGTTATTCTTATCCCTGCATCTATCTTTATACACAACCTTGTGATTACTTTTTGAGATAATAATAAAGGTATTAGTACCATGGTACATGCCAATGAGAAGGCATGCCATGTGCAAGAACCACAAGTCTGGTTGCCTTTGTATTTAATTTACCTCCCCTGACAATATAATCCTGTGATCTCCGTTATTTCAACACCCTTTGAGATATATTGATTGGACTTGGTACAGTGATACATAAGGTTATAAAGGCTTGTCATGGGCAAGAATCACAACTCTGGGTGTTATGGCTCCAACACCCATTGAGATATATTGTAAGCACTTGGTACATTAATAGTCAAGGACAGTCAATGCGATGAAGGCATGTCATGAGACAGAATCATAACTCTTGCTGTCACTGCATTTTAGGTATCCCCCTTGTAAATATAATTTTGTGATTTGCTATACATTCAACCCTTTTGATGCCTTACCGTACAAATGTACACGATGGTGAGAAGGCGTGTAAAATGTGCAAGAACCACAACTCAAGATGTCATGGTATTTTTTTGTAATCTCCCATGGCAATGTATCCTTGTGTTCACCATAGCTTCCAGATATAGTGATGGCACTTGGTACAATTATATTCAAGGTTAAGAAGGCAAGCCATTAGCAAGAACCACAACTCTGTCTGTCATCGTACTTGGCAATATAATCTTGTGATAACTATAACTGCAATGACCTTTAATATATTTACATTTCCAGTATAAAGTCTAATGTAAACCTATAGAAAAGAATACACTTCATACTTCCATGACCGCATAGAATCACATGATTTTCACTGACGTCAAGTGACGTCATTCTAAACCAGTGTTCTTTACGGGCGTTGATGACGTCAACGCTGCTCCGCTCTTAGTAGAACACAGCGTGTAAATGTTTTTCAGCTTTAAAAGTTTGCCATATAAGCATCTTTTCGCCCAGTGTGAGGGGCAAATAATGTAAATAATATGAAATATTGGCACTGCCTTTTGAGCAAACACACTCATTTACAACACGTAAGTTTTAATAGTGCTGTAGAACATAAAAAATACCGATAGTGCTAGCTAGATTGGTAGCTCAGTGGTTAGTGCACTTGCCTCTGATTCTAGAGGCCCTGGTTCGATTCACAGCAGCGACAATAAATTTGGTGTTTAAATATCAATGACATCAATTGTAAGGATGAATGCCACAAAGTGCACCGTTCTTCGGATCGGGGTGTTACCTGGAGGCCACCTGTGAAGGGAGAATCATCCCCTATGCAGGTTAAAGATCCTTGTCATAATTTCATGATTATCGCACAGGCTTTCGTCCTGCAAATCTCGAGTGTATGTACACCTGCGAGTAATGGTCAAATGGGGCCTATCGCAATACTAGTAGATAGATAGATAGTCACGCTAGCCAGTCCTAGGTTAACCGCCTATATACAGGTGCAGGTGGTATTCATGTGGGCATACTTAACATTTCTTATATCTACTCCTAAGCAAAATAAGGGGAGTCATTCACACCATTCTCCTATGATATTTTCACTATTTTGGCAGTACTTTCTATGCGTTTCCCAAATGAGATCATTTGCCTCTTGTCTAGCAAACCAAAAGAACAGATTTCGAAAGAGGCAGTCGTGTGAAAGCCAGCTTACTTTGACCAAAGTCCAGGCATGACCTTGCATCAAAAATAGATGTAGGTTAACAGATAGACATCGTAAAGTTCCGTGGACATGAATTGCTTGGGCACTGTCAAGCTCAGACATGCCAGCATGCAACCTCTTACAGTGGATTAAGAGCTTCCTGGCCAACAGGGGCTTACCAGACCTGGTCAAGGCCAATTTGCACTATTGTCCCAGCTGTATCCAGTGTCCCTCAAGGTGCAATGCTCGGACATGTATTATTCTGCTCATGCATAAATTACCTGCCACAGAAAGTCAGGTATGGAGCTCACCTCCTTGCTAATGACAGCCTTTTATATCACCAGCTCTCAAGCACGACTCATACTGCAGCATTTCACAGGGAACTTGAAGGACTACAGCTATGCCAATAATGGAATACAGACTGGCAAAAGTCTTTTCATCCGAACCAAATATGCGACAGTCAGGTAATAAAACGGAGCACATTGCCATGAACTGTCAGTCTAAAAGACTTGAAAGTACCTAGGTATCCTTTATTTCAGAAACATGTCATGGGAAATCCATTTTGATGCAACTGCAAAAAAAAAAAAAAAAAAAAAAAAAAAAAAAACCGGCTGGCGTTTCTTTGGAAGGAACATAACCAGCTGTTTTGGCGGTTAAAGCACGATGGTAGAGGCCATGGTTAGACTTATCCTGGATTATGCCACATCGGTATGGGATCCACATTTTGTATCCAGCTGCTTGAGACGGTGTATCGGCGAGTAGCTCGCTTTGTCAGAGGTGACTACCGCACAACCAGCATTACTTCCCGAGTGATACAACACTTTGGCTGGCAAACTCACCAGCATTGACATCCTGTGTCAAATTTAAAGTTGTGGTGGCATCTCTCTGGGCTAAGTGGACATCCATGCTTGCAGGGTCTCCGACCCGAAAGTAGCGAACTGTATAGGATACTCCCTGGGAAATATGAACCGACAGCATATGTCAGCTCTCCTTCAGACTTAAGGACAACTTTCTACATAGTATTATCGCATCAGGGATCATTGAGGGCTTCAAGAGGGATCGTGCAAGTCTTCCCTAAACAACGTAAAACTGTTTTTCATTTGTTCTGTTGTGAGGAAAAGGTGACGTGTCGCTTGCATCACTGGGGAGTCTAACTGATATTGACTTACATTTTGGCAAGGCCTGCTGTCTTTGCAGCAGGTAGGACCTGCTGTCCTTGCAGCAGGTAGGGTAGAGCTCAGGGCGTTGTTACTTATGTTTCTACAATTTATTCATCCTCCGTCTCCCCTGTAACTCCCCCTCCTCTCCTCTACTATCTCTTTTTGCAGCACTAGCGCTATGCTATTGGATTTAGGGTTCATCATCACTTTGTAAATCTTGGGAAGGTAGAAATACGCAAGTAACCAGATAGCTCATTGTGTCTCTTACTATTCCCAGTACTTTATTGTATACACCTGAGTAAATCTGTGAATAAATTTTAATTGCTTGTCCAGACGAGAAACGCTTTCCACCCTCCCGAGAAGTTCCGGTAAATCCTTCGGTAAATCTCCGGGAAATCGTTGGTCCAAGCGCGGTGCTGGGTTTTACCGGCTAATACGTGACGCAGTTTCGAAACTTTCCCGCTGTCAAACTCCAGCGTTTGATGCAACAGTCTTTGAAAAGAACTTTTAAAAAATATTCGACGTTTTTTGTGTTTCTGTTGTAATGGTACATGACTTTTTTTTGTTTTTGAGAAGCAATTATTGATGTGAATACAATTCTCATGAACTCTGTAAAGATGGTGAATTATCGCGGGAAATTGAACGAGATTCCAGGCGAGATTTGGGTGCCTAAGTATGTTGTTTCACCCTCTCTACAGTAAAGCAAACACTTCGTGTGTTTATTATGAAAATAACTTAATTTTTCTGCGTTTCATGAAAGTATGAACGACAGCGGGTCGCTAGCAAAGTTTACATGAACCCATTCGGGGTTCATTTACTTTGCACGCGACCCACTGCGTTCATACTTCCATGAACTGCAGAAAAAATAAATTTCATTTCTTAAATGAATAGATGGTATTTGGTAGATAAGAGGGCATGTCATGTGAAAGAACCACAACTCTGGGGGCAATTGTATTTTAGTTACATCCCTGACAACAAAACCTTGCGATAGGCAGAAGTCTAACATACTCTGAGACTTCTAATGGTACTTGGTACAGTTTTACATGATGTTAGAAAGGTGTGTCATGGTCAAGAATCACAACTCTGGGTGCCTTGGCCGTGTGATTATCTCCTCTGAAAGTATAGCATTGTAATGGCCATAACTGTAGCAACCTTCGAATTATATTTGTGTTTCTTGGTATAGTTGAAAACAAGGGTGAGAGGGCGTGTCATAAGCAGGTCCACAACTGTAAGTGCCACAGTATGTTAATTATCTCCCCTGAGAGATTGGCCTTGTGGTCCTCAAAGCACAAACACCCTTGTTTTGTTTGTTTGATTTGAGGTTTAACGTCCCCGCCAACACTGAAAGGGTAATTTTGGAGACGCTGCTTCCAATTTTGTGTGACTTTTACCCGACATTGAGATGAAATGACATCTCAAGCCCTGCTGCCCAATGAAAACAACAGAGATTTTAAGCATGTGCGGTCCGACTCGCACCGCTTTGCCTGGGCAGGCTTGGGCCCTCTAAGCGGTTAACCAGTATTTGTGTGCATTGATGATATATGTACTTCGTACAGTTGTACACCAGGTTGACACAGCACATTATGATGCTGGATGCAACGGTAATTGTGATCTCCATAACTCAAACCCCGTTTTGGGTCAGTAGTTTATCAATCGAACCAAAGTTACTAAGCACAAACTTTCTTTCAGTGCTGGAGTCCATGTGGCTTTCACTGATTCGGGGGAAAACCCAGGTTATTATAGTTGCTTTAAATCAAAGTGTTGCGTCAGAGGGTTATCAACAGAATCTGGTTGGGTTTGGCAAACAGTGTAGATCCATATCATATCGCAGAACGTGGAATCAGATCAGGGTCTACACTGTTTGCTTGGACATGGCCAACTTTCGATAACTGAGTCACTCTATTACCTGGACGACCGATACACAAAATGCATTGATTTAGATAGGAGATTAGTTTTTAATAATATATTTCAAATTTTTTGCTACAGATAGAATTTTTTTTTTCAGTCGGCATGGATTGCTATATTATATCCAGAGTAAGCTGATATTTTTTTTCGTGATTTTATCGCCACAACAATTTGGTCCTTTTTCGGGTTATTTGTTACCACCATTGAAATGATTAAATTATTTAGCAAAATGAAGAAAAAATGACGACGAAATAAAATATAAATAAAGATTAGTACGTGCTTTTCAGATTTGATCGATCATTTGCAGTCGGGGTCGTTTTTCTCAATATCAGACGTTTATATTGATGTAAATTTTACTTAGTTAAAGGCATAGGTACGAAAGCCTACTAGGGTCAAAATAAGATGAGAAAAAAAATATATTTTCTCGTACAAACGAGAAAATTTCTCGTACGAACGAGAAACTTTCTCGTACAAACGAGAAATTTTCTCGTACAAACGAGAAATTTTCTCGTTCAAACGAGAAAAAATCTCGTACAAACGAGAAACTTTCGCGTAGGAACGAGAAAAATTCTCGTACAGACGAGAATTTTTTCTCGTTCCTACGAGAAATTTTCTCGTACAAACGAGAAAAAATCTCGTACAAACGAGAAAAAATCTCGTACAAACGAGAATATTTTGGTCAAGGTAATGACTCAATTACTCCTAAGGCTTGTAAAGTCGATGATGGAAAACCATTATGTAGACAACCCATCATTATTACAATAACAGTTTTTGGGTCGATTGTTTTGTCAGTTGACCCAACGTTTAGCAAAGTAGTTGCTGTCCACGTGACTATTACTGATCTGTAGAAAATCCAGGTAACGGCAATTTAAAGAATAAAGCTGCGCTATTCTCATCGCTGTGATATCATTGTGTTGCGTACGAGGGTTATCTATAGAATCTGGTCAAGAATCATGTGTTAGGTTTGGCAAACAATGTAGACCCAGATTATGTGTCGCAGAACGCGATGTTTGATCAATGTCTACAGTATTTGCTTACAGTACAGAAATATAAAGGTTAAACGAAATGGGCCAGGATCATTTTTACAGTTACATTTATTTGTTTTATGCTTCCCCTTAAGAAGGGAAGAAACAAAAATAAATAAAACGTTGCTTCCAATTTTGTGGAATTTTTACCCGACATTGAGATGAAATGACTTCTCAAGCCCTGTCACCGAATGAAACCAAAATGCTTTATAAGCATGGACTCGCACCGCTTTGTCTAGGCTGGCTTAGATCCCCTGAGCGGTTTACCAGTGCTTGTGTGCGGCCGGTTTCTGCTCTGCGTGGAAGCATCATGCAGCCCATCAATTTCTTCAAGCCTTCTTCGGGGGCGAATATAAATAAATTATTAAATAAATTAAATAATGTTACAGATTCAGTAAGAACAAATGCAATCTTCTATTAGGGCTTATTTATTTATTTATTTATTTATTTATTTATTTATTTATTTATTTATTTATTTATTGGAAATTTCACGACACATATACACACATTGCAAAAAGCAGGTACCATCTGCGGGCCTTTAACCCTTTCAACCCTGTAGATCGGTACAGATACCTTTGCAAACAGTGTAGATCCAGAAAAGACGGTCATAATGAGCCGTCTTACTAGCACGGCCACCATTTGAGGTTGGTTGGTTGATTTGTGGTTTAACGTCACCGTCAACACTGTAAAGGTCATTTTGGAGACGTTGCTTCCAATTTTGTGGGACTTTTACCCGACATTGAGATGAAATGACTCTCAAACCCTGTCGCCCAATGCAACCAGTAGGGTTTATTAGCATGGACGGTCCGCCTCGCACCGCGGTTCCTGGACAGTCTTTAGATCCTCTAAGCGGTTTACCAGTACTAGTGTGCGGGCCGGATTCAGCTCTGCGTGGAAGCATCATGCAGCCCATATATTTATTCAAGCCCCTATGGGCGGGGGCCACCACCATTTGAGGTGAAAGAGTCAATTAACTTCTACCCGTCGTAAAACACCACGTTGTTCAATACACGTGTTATGATGAGTTTCCAGATTCTTGTTATAAACAAGAAAAATGTTGTACAAACGAGAAACTTTCTCGTACAAACGAGAATATTTCTCGTTCCTACGAGAAACTTTCTCGTACAAACGAGAATATTTCTCGTTCCTACGAGAAACTTTCTCGTACGAACGAGAAAAATTCTCGTACGAACGAGAAATTTTCTCGTTCCTACGAGAAAGTTTCTCGTTCCTACGACATTTGTTTCTTGTTCATACGAGAAATTTACCATCTTCTTAATTTAATTACCCCTTATCACCTCCTTTAAAATGGCCATTGATTCGGTGCTAGGCATAGGAATCGGGGTCATTTGTATAATCCCTCTTTTGATACATACCTTTTCTATTCAAACTGTAGTTTGTAGCCATTGCCTATGTGTACCTTTAACTGCCAAACTGCTGTTTGTTTCTTTTGTTTGTTTGAGCTGAGGTTTAACGTCCCCGTCAACACTGTAAAGGTCATTTTGGAGACGTTGCTTCCAATTTTGTGGGACTTTTGTCCGAGATTGAGCTGAAATGACATCTCAAGCCCTGCCGCCAAATGAAACCAATAGGGGTTAAATGCATGGCCGTTCCGACACGCAACACTTTACCTGGACAGGCTTATATTTCTAAGCGGTTTTCCAGTACTCATTTGCGGTCAGATTCAGCTCTGCGTGGAAGCACCTTGCAGCCTCATCTATTTCTCCAAGGCCCGGTGGGCTGGGTTTAAAAAGCGGTCTGACTCACACCAGAAAGTTAACAGACAACAATTTCATGTGTAATTTATCTTAGCATCACTATGGGCCAAGTGGCATCCATGTCCCATAGAGCAAAGCCTCTGATCAGACTGCGCAAATGCATAGACTGATCTGAGTCTTCACTGGATGCACATGTACGACAAAATTTCTATGAGAAATATTCTCGTTCGTACGAGATTTTTTTCTCGTTTGTACGTGAAAGTTTCTCGTTCGTACGAGATTTTTTCTCGTACGTACGAGATTTTTTTCGTTTGTACGAGAAAGTTTCTCGTTCGAACGAGATTTTTTCTCGTACGTACGACATTTTGTCTTGTCATAACGCCAACACGGGTATTGATTAACTTGGCGTTTTACAACGGGTAGAAGTTAATTGACTCTTTCACCTCTGAATTCTTCCATCTTTGTACATGTATTTGGAATCGTCCATACTTGTATATAGGAGGTTGAGATGAGACCAATAGCAGGATAGCAACTGGTGTTCGTGCTGGTAAGACGGCTCATTATGAGCGTCTTATCTGGATCTACACTGTTTGCAAAAGTATCTGTACTGATATACAGGGTTGAAAGGGTTAAAGGTCGGTAGATGTAATGAAAGCATGCGTACGTGTGTATATGTTTCAAGAAATTTCTAATAATAAATAAATAAATAAATGTGATGACAGCATATATACCAGCCCTTTGTTAAATCTAAAATAGAAAATTGCATTTGTTCATACTGAATCTACAACGTTATTTATTTATTTATTTATTTTTGTTTGTATGAGCATAAAATAAATAACTGTAGAAGAGCCGATAGCTCAAGTTTCATATTGATCACTACAGGCAGGGTCAGTTTTATCCACTGCAACTTATTTTTTTATAACCAAAGCATTGGCAGCACTGGTGGGTCGATTGTTTTTTGTTTTTTTAAGGGTAGGCTGGAAAAATGATCCTGACCCATTTCGTTTAACCCTTAAATTCCTGTACTGTAAGCAAAAAGTGTAGACATTGATGAGACATCGCGTTCTTCGACACATATTCTGGGTCTACATTGTTTGCCAAACCTGACACATGATTCCAGTCCAGATTCTATATAGATAACCCTCGTACGCAACACAATGATATCACAGCGATAAGAATATCGCAGCTATTTTCTATAAATTACCATTTTCTACAGATCAGTAATAGTCACGTGGACAGCAACGACTTCTGACAAATCAATCGAACCAATCACTGTTATTATAATAATGATGAGTTATCTACAAAATGGTTTTCCATCATCGACTTTACAAGCCTTAAGAGAAATTGAGTCATTACTTTGACCAAATATCCTCGTTCGTACGAGATTTTTTTCTCGTTTGTACGAGAAAATTTCTCGTTTGTACGCGAAAATTTCTCGTTTGTACGAGAAAAATTCTCGTTTGAACGAGGTAATTTCTCGTTTGTACGAGAATATTTCTCGTTTGTACGAGAAAATTTCTCGTAGGAACGAGAAAAAATTCTCGTTTGTACGAGAATTTTTCTTGTTCCTACGCGAAAGTTTCTCGTTCGTACGAGATTTTTTCTCGTTTGAACGAGAAAGTTTCTCGTTTGTACGCGAAAATTTCTCGTTTGTACGAGAATATTTCTCGTTTGTACGAGAAAGTTTCTCGTTTGTACGAGAAAATATTTTTTTTTCTCAACTTATTTTGACCCTAGTAGGCTTTCGTACATAGGGGCTTGAATCATGAAAAAAAATTTTTTTTTTTGGTACTATAATAGAGACAAGGGGGGAAACTTCGGCTCAATTTTTTGGGGGGTTACCTCATTTTACCCAGTGTATCTTTTTCGCAAATGCAGTTTTTTACCTGCTTATTATGAATTATACAAGTTAAATAAGTCCACTTTGCAAAAATAATCCGCCTCTGTCTGTCGTGAGCATTGAGCTCCCTGTCGCAACCAGACACCGTCGTGATATGACTGAAAAATTGTTGAAAGCGACGTTAAACCCGAATTCACACACACACGCCTCTGTCTGCCACTTGCAGGAAACATGTTTTTCTCGCATGAATTAACTCAGCAAAGCAAAATTCGGCATAAACGTGTGACAAAAATTTTCAGGTTTTGGTCAATCACAACCGAATTAGTGATACTGTCTTTCATTTAACTTTAGCTCGCTTTGCCAATTTGAATCCAAAAAGATGTACTCGCAGCTCTAAATAAAGATTTTGCAGCTTTTGCTTCACTTTCCGCAGTGTTCTGTCAATGATCGGTACAGAAACCCGGGCGCTTGCCATAATCGTGTTTAAAAAGCGAGACGTGCAGGACAGATATAATCCGGAACTTCGGAAACTACGTCCGGCAGTGGAGTTGTTACTGTTAAAATGTGTATTATAGCCTTGACTTCTCCTTTGATTTATTTTTTCAATGTAACATATTCTGCTAGGACTACGTATACACGTATTACGCAGATAAGATAACTGGATGGTGTTTCTACGTATAATGGGCTGTGCTCTGGGAATTTTGTATTGTATCGCTTTGTGGTCAACTTCCAATCAGCCGCTGTAACTTTTTTGACACATGCGCAGAAAAGGAAATAAAATGTTTACTAAAAAGCAGAAGACGGCCTTTGATCTGATAAAAAAATAAACAAGGCCCAACTGCCTTGTTTATGTCCAGGCTGGGACGGGCACAAACCACGTTATCGAGGAGATTGCTAGAGAGCTCCGTATTGAAGGGAAATGTTTGTCAGTTTCTTGCACAACGGGTATCGTTATAAAATCTATGTGTTTTAGCAGAGTGCTAAAGAACGTGTGTACATGACGTTTGTTTGTTTGTTTGTTTGTTTGATTTGGGGTTTAACGCCCCCGTCAACACTGTAAAGGTCATTTTGGAGACGTTGCTTCCAATTTTGTGGGACTTTTACCCGACATTGAGATGAAATGACATCTCAAGCCCTGTCGCCCAATGAAACCAATAGGGTTTATAAGCATGGGCGGTCCGCCTCGCCCTGCGGTTCCTGGACAGGCTTAGATCCTCTAAGCGGTTTACCAGTACTAGTGGGGGCCAGATTCAGCTCTGCTTGGAAGCATCATGCAGCCCCTATATTTCTCCAAGCCCCTATGGGCGGGTGCCGCTGTGTACATGACGTCGTCACCTTATGTTTAAACGCTCTTTCCCGGTACACGGCGACGGTTAGCTTAGCAAAAAAAAAAAAAATAATAAATAAAAATGCAGCAGTGTTAAGCCAAACGGTTCAGAATTTTAGTTAAAAGAGATACGGCTTTAGAAATAACTTTGTTTTACAAATTTGAATTCATAGTGGTCGGAATGACTGACGACTTTAAGCTTGTGTCCTAATATTGTTACCTATATAACAATGGCTGTTTTGGTGCCAATAGGCCTGTAGGAATTTTCCTTTTTTTTTTTTTCTTTGTGGTAAGTGGAAACCATGGAAAAAGCGTTTCAACATGTATTTTGTATTTTGTCTAATGTTTGCTGTTCTCTCTCTCTCTCTCTCTCTCTCTCTCTCTCTCTCTCTCTCTCTCTCTCTCTCTCTCTCTCTCTCTCTCTCTCTCTCTCTCTCTCTCAGACCTAAACTGCACCAACCTGGCCCAAGGATTATAAAACTTTTTTCATGCTCAACTGATAGGGTATGAAAATTATCCGGCTCATAAATAAAAAAATGTAACGTGAAACACATAGAAAACAGTGTAATTCATACTTCCGTGAGCCCATTGAGTCACATGATTTTCAGTGACATCAAGTGACGTCATTCTTAACCATGGTTCTCTACGGGCGTTGGTGAGGTCAACGCTGTTTCTCTCTTTGTAGTAAAATGGCGTGTACATGTTTTTCAGTTAAAAAGTTTGCCCTATAAGCATTATTTTTCGCCCAGTGATGAGGGGCAAAGAATGTAATTATAAAACAATAAACTTAATTTTTCTGCTTTTCATGAAAGTATGAGTCGCTTACAAAGTTTACATGAACCCCTTCGGGGTTCACTTACTTTGCACACAACCCACTGCGTTCGTACTATCATGAACAGCAGAAAAATAAATTTCATTTCTTAAGTGTTTGTTTTCTTTGCCTCATACTACTGCCTCACTCTAGGGTTTATTAGCTGTCTCATTATGTCAGTCATTGCAAAACACCCACATTGAGCCGGAGGTAATTTTGTTTTCAAAACCGTCTTCTGTAGCATGTTTTGTTATCCATGCAATTAGGGGAGCAGCTTCTCAGTTTCCCCTTAAATGTACATTTTTAACAGTCAGAATGACATGTCCTTATCAACTTTTAATGAAATGGACTTTCAATTTGTCATCAAACTGCTGTCAAGTGTCAAAGAAAGCAGGTCATGAAATGTACATGCAATGGTTTTTATTTCATGCGTAGCACTTTACATGTAAACGGATGCTTTAGACACAAACTTTAGCGGCTCACTGAAAAAATGATGACGATATTCTTCAGGAGGTATGAATATTAAAATACTGACATTTTGTTGTGTTACATTGGTGTGAATGTGCTTTATCGCTTATTAATTTCTGTATATTTGTGCAGTTCACAACGCATTCTTTAAAGTTTTCGGACCTGCCCATCGGGGCATAAAGAAATAGGTGGGCTGCGTGACGCTTCCAAGCAGAGCTGAAACCGACCGCACGCGAGTACTGCTAAACCGCTCAGAGAATCTATGCCTGCCCGGGCAAAGCGGTGCGAGTCAGACCGTTCATGCTTATAAACCCTATTGGTTTCATTGGGCGACAGGGCCTGAGATGTCATTTCATCTCAATTTCGAGTAAAAGTCCCACAAAATGGATTCAACGTCTCCGAAATGACCTGTTGATGGGCACTTTAAACATCTAATCAAACAAATAAATTCCATAAAGTTTTTGGGTGAGAAAAATAATTAATATTGCGGTCGTGGCTTCGGGCTCGTTTTCAGTGAATTAAGTCTCATGCTCGACAAAACCCTACATGATACTTAACTAAACTGAAAACTTGCTTGAAATTCCTTGTTTCGGCCTCAATCCAATCAGACATTCTATTATTCAGGTCTTATCTAAGCAGGAAACGGCCCCGCCCATCGGGGCATGAAGAAATGATGCTTCCACGCAGAGCTGAAACCGACCCGCACACGAGTACTGGTAATCCGCTTAGAGCATCTAAGCCTGCCCAGGCAAAGCGGTTCGAGTCGGTCCGTCCATGTTAATTTACCCTATTGGTTCATTGGGCGGCAGGGCTTGAGATGTCATTTCATCTTAAGGTCGGGTAAAAGTCCCATAAAATTCGAAGCAGCGTCTCAAAAATGACCTTTGCAGTGTTGACGGGGACGTTAAACCTCAAATCAAACAGGAAAATTTAAGAACTGTTAGTATTTAAAAATAGCGAGCATTACAAATTTAACGCTCGACTGTATTGAGCATGAAAAACGTTTTATAACCTTTTAATAGCCTGGTCGAGAAACACTAAGATTGGAATGCCGCTTTACTCAACAGCACCAAAATTAAATGTTCATATATTGAAAAGGTCCCATTTCTCACTTACTTTCCAATACACTCTAGGTTAATACAAGTACTTTTTCAACAGATCAAACCTTTCATAAAAGTAATCTATTTTAAGGCATTCAAGAGTTCTGCATCGGAAGGCCTGGTGTTTTTTTTATTATTATTATTATTATTTCTGTCTACACAAGCATGAGTGAAACTGTTTTGAAAATAACACAAAACGTCCACGATTTCAACAAAAAATACATTTCACTTTTTCTGAGTCCGGTAAGGAGATAACTACGGCTAATCCCTGCCTTCCTAAATTTAGCCACCCACCTAGCTCAGTGCCTCAGATGCTAAAGGTCCCAGGTTCGATCCCCAGCAGCGGTGACAAAATTTCGGCGTCAGAACACGTGCCATTGGCATCATAAATTTTGCAGGTATGAATATCATAAAGTGCATCGTCCTTCGAATCTGGACGTTAACTGGAGACCCCCTGTGCAGGGAGAACCATCCCCTCTGGAGGTTAAAGAACCCTACCGTAATTATATGGTGACTGTGTACTCTTTCAGCCTTCAAAACTGGAGTATATGCAGTATACATTGTCTGTGTCCTCTCTTGGGGTTTAGTTGAAAATGGAAGAAAAATAGCGATAATGCTCATTTGTCACTACTTCGAACGGTATAAAAATTAAACAGCACCGGTCGTTCCGGTCGTTAGTTCATCGATAGAGTAGCCCGGAATCAGCAGAAAAACCAAGCTCCGCGACGATTGTTTTCTTGATCTGTTACATAAAGCGATGTAAAAGTAGTAAAATCTTAATTTAGAGCTGCAAATACATCATTTTGGATTCAAATTGGTCAAGAGAGGTTCATTTTAATGAAAGGCATCAGTTGAAAGCGAAAAAAGTTTCCTCCGTAACACTAGTTCGCTTGTGACAGATGAAAACCTGAAAATTTTTGTCACACGTTTATGCCGAATTTTGCTTTGCTGAGTTAATCCATACGAGAAAAACATGTTTCCTGCAAGTGACAGACAGAGGTGGATTATTGTTGCAAAGTTGACTTATTTAACTTGTATATTTCGTAATAAGCAGGTGGATAACTGCATTTGCGAAAAAGATACACTGGGTAAAATGAGGAAACCCCCCAAAAAATGGAGCCGAAGTTTCCCCCCCTTGTCTTTAATATAGTACCAAAAAAAAAAAAAAATTTTTTTTTTTTTTTTTTTCATTTTTTTTTTTTTTTTTTTTTCATTTTTTTTTTTTCATGATTCAAGCCCCTATGGTTAAAGGCACAGCTTTTTGGTCCTTTTTTAGTTTGAAATTAACAACCATATTCTCAAACTTGGTTGAAACAGTAATCCGGGAATGTACGATAAATCTCGGAAACTAAAGAGCAGCCGAGATAACAAATGTCTAATTTGTTTGTATGATTTGAGGTTTAACGTCCCCGTCAACACTGTAAAGGTCATTTTGGAGACGTCGCTTCCAATTTTGTGGGACTTTTACTCGACATTGAGATGAAATGACATCTCAAGCCCTGCCGCCAAATGAAACCAATAGGTTTATAAGCATGGACGGTCCGACTCGCACCGCTTTGCCTGGGCAGGCTTAGATCCTCTAAGCGGTTTACCAGCACTCGTGTGTGGGCCGATTTCAGCTCTGCGTGGAAGCATCATGCAGCCCATCTATTTCTTCAAGCCCCGATGTGCGGGGGCCGACCAAATGACTTATGGTAAATAGTATCGTTTCCTGATCATTACCTTCACTTCTAATTTTCATGCTATTTACTTAACCTACAACCCCCCCCCCCCCCCCCCCATTCCTCTCGAAAAAGGTATGACAGGTACCCCGGCGAGGTGATTCTAACGACTACCCATAATTTACGTTTTCGAGCAACAATGTGAAAAATCTCTCTCTCTCTCTCTCTCTCTCTCTCTCTCTCTCTCTCTCTCTCTCTCTCTCTCTCTCTCTCTCTCTCTCTCTCTCTCTCTCTCTCTCTCTCTCTGTACGTGCGCGCTCGTGCGTGCGTGTGTGTGTGTGTGTGTTATCAGTATTTAGATGATGAAATTGCTTGAATATGCGTGATTTTATATTGAAACTCCTCTTATCAGACTACCCATCATAAAACTATAGACTGTCACGCTACGCAACTCTGTTGACCTTAAGGTATTATTATCGAAACTTCATTAATTCCCCTAATTTACCTTTATTTGCCAGTATTAAAATAGTTGGGAGATGATACTGGTATTTAAGGGTTAAAAGAAAAAAATTATTAGTCTCAGTTCAGGACCTTCGACCAATCAGTGCTGTCTAATTAACCCTTAAGACGCCAACAAAAAAATTGCATCTGAAAATATCGTCTGCTTCTTATTCAAGCCAACTTTTTAAACCTATTTTATGCATGTAGGCAAACATAGTGGTTCCTGAACAAACTGCTCCTAGAAGAACTGTCTGAACTTGGTCCACATTGTTTGCAACAACAAAGTACCCAGCAGATAACAAAGCAGACGACAACTGTTGTGATTGACATTTTAAGGGCAAAAGTTGCGCTAACGTCCCCGTCAACTGTGAAAAGATCCTTTTGGAGACGTTTCTCCCGATTTTGTGGAATTTTTACCCGACATTCAGATGAAATGACATCTCAAGCCCTACCGCCCAGTGAAACCAATAGGGTTTATAAGCATGGGTGGCCTGACTCCAACCGCTTTGCCTGGGCAGGCTTAGATCCTCTAAGCAGTTTACCAGTACTCGTGTGCGGGTCAGTTTCAGCTCTGCGTGGAAGCATCTTGCAGCCCATCTATTTCTTCAAGCCACGAAAGAATGTTGCCGACCCAGGCAGGTATCGAACCCGCGTCCTCCTGATCACCAGTCAGACACGCACCCGACTGAGCTACCGAGGCCGGCCATTTTAAGTATATTGACTTTTATAAATAAAATAAATCAGAAACCCCTTAAATTGAAATGGACCTGTACAAAGTTATTAGTTGGAAGACTGTTCGACGCGCCGCTGGCAAGATGTCTTCCAGACAGACAAACCAACTATTAGTGTGAGTTCAGATGTCATACATACTCATTTCATCTCAGTGTCGGATAAAAGTCCCACAAAATAGGAAACAACATCACCAAAATGACCTAAATAGTGTTGATGTGGACATAATGATTGATTGTTTTGGGTTTAACGACACGTCAACCCCTGTGGATCATTTTCTGTCGTTTTCCAGAGAAAGGGGAAAAACGATATAGAAGGAGATGAGAAGTGAAGGACAGAGGAGAAAGAGGAAAATGAATGGAAGTGTAGAAACAGAAGAAACCTTTAAGGACAGAAGGCCTTTTCCACACGTCAACCCCTGTGGATCATTTTCTGTCGTTTTCCAGAGAAAGGGGAAAACGATATAGAAGGAGATGAGAAGTGAAGGACAGAGGAGAAAGAGGAAAATGAATGGAAGTGTAGAAACAGAAGAAACCTCTAAGGACAGAAGGCCTTTTCCACACGTAAGCCAATATCAGTTGGCCGCCATAGTGACGCAAGATGCACGTCACCTTTGCGTCAACCAACCAGCTCCTGACGGGATCCAAACAAACAAACTTCTGTGTTTGCACTTAAGTACAACAAAATCATAGGCAGAGGTTTTGTGTGTATTGTAATGAGACCCTATGTTACAACAAAATGTTCTTATCTAACTGCTTCATTTTATTAACATTGAGCCCTTGAGATTCCTGCGGCCTGTCTATCTGTTGATTTTCTTTTGCTCCTGCATTTCAGTGGTTTCTTGCTGTCGAGTCCTCATCGTTGTTTCATCTCTGTGGTTTATTGATTTTTGTGTTCACGGGGATGTTGCACTGATGAGTTAGGAGGCCTTGATGCGGTCTGAACAAATTGTTTGTCTAAATAACGACGGAAGTAAGAGCGAGGACTGTGGCCACGTAAAATCGATTTAAGCACCCCCGCCCCAGTGGAATTCGTTTCACTGACCGTTCAAGGCGGTTCTTCTGTCGTGGTTTTATTTTGTTATGGCTTGTCTTTGAGTGTGTGTATCGCCTATATTATTTTGCTTTGGATAGCCAATTGGTCATTTTTGTGAGAAAGCAATTGTCCTTGTGATGTTTCCATTAGGGTCTAGTTGTTTCATGTTTGTGTTTCTTTCCCTGGGTGTCTCTGATGGGAGCTGTGGGTTAATTGTATCGATTCCTCTTCTATCGGGAACCAGACTATGGATTTTCCAGTCGAGCTTATGTGTTAAATAGATGGGCTGCACGATGCTTCCACGCAGAGCTGAAACCGATTAAAACAAGAAATATCTTTAAAAAAGATATGCGGCGTAGATTTAATTGGAAGGTTGTTTAGAAACCAGTGCTTTAGCTGAAGTGCACGACCCGCCGGATGCTTTTAGCTTTATGAGTGTTACCATATATAGGTATGGCGGCCATTTTGGTCATGTGACCTGGACCTAAAACGGTTCCTCCAATAAATGCGCCTTATCGTAAGGAGCAAAAATATATCTAATACTTTAGTACTGTATTCTGAATCGTTTGCAGGATAAAATGAATTCTCACTTTTCCAATACAAAAGCATATGTGTCAAAAGTTGACCTAGGCACAAAGAAGGTCAGGGTCAACCCAGGGTCACCATTTTAGCAATTTATGATGGGCTTACGTCCCAGATGTTACTTATCAAGTTTCGTGGAAATCTGCCAAGTGGTTCTGGAGAAGACTATTTTGAAGGGTTTTTACCATATGGCTTGGCGGCCATATTGGTCATGTGACCTGGACCCCATGAGCAAATTTTGGTTTCCTCCATCTCATAGAGGCTCCATATGAAATTTGACCTTAATCGGCCCAACGGTTTCCGAGGAGAAGCAGCTCGAAAATTTTCACATTTTTCGCCTCGGCGAGGCTATACTAAATGGAATGTAATATTTCGCAAGTTCATTGGTTAGACCTCATTGATACTATCAGTATGCCAAAAATTGTTTAAATATTCCAAGCGGTTAAGTCACTATCACCAATTTTCACAAACGGGTTACGGACGGACAGACAGACCATATATGGCTTGGCGGCCATTTGGGTCATGTGACCTGGACCCCATGAGCAAATTTTGGTTTCCCCCATCCCATAGAGGCTCCATATGTAATTTGACTTCAATCGGCCCAACGGTTTCCGAGGAGAAGCAGTTCGAAAATTTTCATATTTTTCGCCTCGGCGAGGCTATACTAAATGGAATGTAATATTTCGTAAGTTCATTGGTTAAATCACATTGATATCCATCAGTATGCCAAAAATTGTTTAAATATTCCAAGCGGTTAAGTCACTATCACCAATTTTCACAAACGGGTTACGGACGGACAGACAGACAGAATGACACGGTGATTTTAGGGCACTCTTAGAAAATCAACCGACTTCAGTCGGTCGCTTTTTCTGCGGGTCGTGCAATATGAGCTACAATAGTGACAGCAACAATTGTCTAGCTATGAACTGGTTTACTGTATTCAAACAATTCAGATGTCACGCGAGGAAAAATAGCTTTGCAGAGGGCGGTGTCCCGCCTGTTTGAGCTAAGGTCAATGTAAAAGGTCAAGGTTAAAAACATGACCTCATTTCAAGAGCATATGATCTCAAGTATATGCACAACAAATAAGAAAACGTTATCATTTACTGTTTTTGAACACAAATTCTAGGGTTAACATTTAGGGTTGTCGTAAACGCATAGGCGGACGAACAAACGGACGAGCAGACAAACGGACGGAAACGTGATCTTATGTGCACCTAATTAAAACTCAAATTACACTTATTCCTTTTCAGAATTTATATAACATTAATGATATTCGAAAATGTCCATTTTGTGTTAAAATGGAGGACATAAAGTATGCTGAAGACAAATGATACACTGCAACTTTTATTTAGCAGATATTGTAAATTTATCATCTGTCAATTTGTACACATATGTATATATACGTATGTATATGTATGTGTATGCAGCATCGTATCCTTATTATGTTGCATGGCTATATCATATAGCTACGATTAGTCTTGGTGACTTGGGCAGCACCTGTCTCCATCGGGTTTTGCCTAGTTCCGAAGGTATCGAGTTATCGAAGTTCGACTGTGTAAGATACTATAGTCTCTCTCTCTCGCTCTCTACCTAGCTACACTTCGCATAAAGGACACTGTCTCGCCGTTATTTTAAGCTATTTGTCTTTACCTCATATGTCATTGTATGACCTGAGAAGAAATAAAGTGTATGTTATGTTATGTAATGCGATTATTACATGTTTTTGTCATGCTATATCTCTTTATTGGTTTCATTGGGCAACAGGGCTTGAGGTGTCATTTCATCTCAATGTCGGGTAAAAGTCCCACAAACTTGGAAGCAACGTCTCCAAAATGACCTACACAGTGTTCATGGGGACGTTAAACCTCAAATCAAACAAACAATTCCTTTCGCAGAAAATTCTTCCTTCCGCGAAAGGAACCTTCCTTTCGCGAAATGGTTCCTTTCGCTATATAGACCGACCACGTGAAATTAGGTCAAAATAGCTATTCACCGCAGCAGTTACAGAATTCACGAGAAACACAATTATACATATGATGTATGGTCATCAAAGGACAAGACGGTGAGCAAGCCGAAACTGTATATATTTTTCATTCATGTCTCACATAAAAAACGAAACATTTCCTAGGTTAAAACTTCAGTAAACTGTCGTATTTTGGAGTAGATTTATTTATGCAAATCATTGACCAATGAAATGGTCATCTCCTTGGACATGTGGTTTTATTGACCAATGGAATAACGAAAAATGTAGGACAAAAGCAAAACCCATAACGGCTACGCCGTAAAAAAAAAAAAAAAAAAAAAAAAAAACGAGTACGGGTAAACCGCCGCCTGCCCTTGTTTGAAGTATTGAAAACTAATATGAGTGACTATAAAAAGCTAGGTAATCGACAGCCCGACTCACAAAAATGGTGTGGCGTACAGTAAAATAAATTACAACCACTAGCAAATAAATCGAAAAGCATTTAATGGTTTATATTAGCATACATTAAAAGTGATTTAGAATGGAGAAATCAGATCACAACTTTATCATGTCAAATGCAAATATTACAAACAGCATCTGAAACCTGTGCAGGCAGCGTTTTTTTTTTTTTTCACTGAGCAGAGTGAACATATTCTTGTTTTCGCGATAAAATTTTCAAATTTGGGACAAAGTTCGAATTTAATCCACATTGGAGAACAACACCTATGCATTCTTGAGTAACAGCTGGTATTTTGACAAATGAAAATAAGTAAACTGAAAATTAATTACAATTATTCTCCAACGCATCATTTTCTCACTCGCTTGTTGCCGCCATGTTTTGCTCGAAAAAGCGGTGTCATATGTACAGTCTCCGATAGCTTCTTTTAAGGTCTAGGCAAGCTACTCTGGTCTGTCTACATCTCGCCACGAAATGCGCCTATATAATTTTAACCTCCTTGAACCCCACTCAAGTTAATATAATAAAACTGGGGTTTAAAGTGGTAAACCTTATTTATCTTATTTCTGTTTTAAAATATATACTGTGGCCCGGGTAGTCGTTAAGAGTACCCACAATCTATATTTTGAGCAGAAATAAGAAAACTATCAATTTGAAAGTTTTTCTTCTTAAAATTTTCGTTTTTCGATGGTAAAGTTTACAATTTGTATAGGTGTGTTTTCGTGATGTTAAATGATAGGCCCTTGATTATTACGAAAAAATAAAGTTTAGCTGGAATACTATCATTCAATTTTGCTATCTACTTTTGATATGGGTAGGATTTTGTTTGAATTGATGTTTTACGCCCACATAAACACTATTTAGGTCATTTTGGAAACACTGCTTCAAATTTTGCGACATAAGAAAAGCATTCGACAGAGTCTGGCACCGAGGTCTCCTATACAAACTCTCCCGCATAGGCTGTTCTGAACAAGTTCTCAAATGGTTTTCTAGTTATCTCTCAGGCAGACATCAGTGTGTTGCTCTGTGCGGGACCATATCTGACTGGGCACCAGTCCATGCTGGTGTCCGCCAGGGTTCCATTCTTGGTCCCCTTCTATTTCTTATTTTATTAATGATATTGTGATGAATATAAACTGCTCTATTTGCCTATTCGCAGATGACATGAGTTTGTATACTGTCGTTGAATATCCACAGACCGCTGCTATTAGTTTAAATTTAGATCTAGAAACTATATCCAAATGGGCTTCGGACTGGCTCGTCGACTTCAACGAACGCAAAACAGTATCACTCTTAATATCTAAAAAGCATAATCATGTGGCCCACCCACCTCTTATAATGAACAATACCCTTCTCACCGAATCTACTTGCCATAAGCATCTTGGCCTTACCTTTTCAAACACCTGTGACTGGACTGAGCATGATAGCTCAGTGGTTAGTGCACTTGCCTCTGATGCTAGAGGTCCCGGGTTCGATCCCCGGCAGCGGCGATAAAATTTCGGTGTCCGAACACGCTCCATTGGCATCATTTGCAGGGATGAATGTCATTAAGTGCACCGTCCTTCGGATCGGGACGTTAACTGGAGGCCCCCTGTGCAGGGAGAACCATCCCCTGTGCAGGTTAAAGAACCCTACCATAATTACATGATTACTGTGTAGGCTTTCATCCTGCAAAACTGGAGTGTATGTAATATACACCTGCCTAGAATGTCCGCGAGGGCGTATGGCAGTATATATAGAAAAAAAAAAAAAAAAAAAAAAAAGCATATCAATAGGATATCCGAGACAGCATGGTCTAGAAGAAACCTTCTTCGTGCACTTAAATTTCGAATTTATAGGAATGCACTTGAACGTATGTACGTTGCTTTTATACGGCCTTTACTCGAGTACAGCGACGCAGTCTGGGACAACTGTACAAATGAATGCAAAACGCGGTTAGAGTCTATTCATAACGAGGCAGCAAGAATAGTAGCCTGAGCAACAAAGCTCTGCAGTATCCAAAAACTTTTATCAGAACGGGATGGGAAACCCTACAAGAACGGAGGACCAAGCACAAACTTGTTATTCTTTATAAAATCTCCAATGGCCTTACACCCGAATACCTCTCTGACATACTGCCACCCCTTGTAAGAGACGCGAATCCATATAATGTACGCAACGCAAACAATATTCAATCGATTCGTAGTCGCACTAACTTGTTCTTCAACTCATTTCCCCGTCCTCTAAAAGAGCTTGGAATGATTTGGCTGAAGATATCAGGGCTGCCAGTTTCGTTGCATCTTATAACAAGAGGCCCATGGGCCACAATGCTCACCAGAGCTCAGGGGGCCACTGTCCACTGGCAGCAATGTATTTAAATTAACCATGGAAGCCCTGCTCCCAAGGCTGCTACAGATAAAATTTCGACCCAGTCAGACTAGTGGCTTCAGAGGTCTGATGTCGCTTGAAGACAACATATGACAATTGACAATTTCCCATCTGTGCAATAGGCCAAAAAGAACATTAATAAAGGAACATTTCTATGAAAGTTTGACAAAATATCTTGAGAGGCATTAATGTCATTTTTCAATTTTCCCCATTATAAGTCAATGGAAACTCTTAACTTGCCATAGCAAACAAACCAAAGAGCCAAATTTCATAAACCATAGCTCAGGGGGGGGGGGGGGGGGGGGGGGGCACTGCCCAATGGAGCCCTGATTGGTGTCACTAAATGGGTCTTATAAAAAGGAACAGAGACATATATGGTTTAGCGGTGGGGATATGTATTGTTCCTGAGACGTAAGGCCTATTAAGCAGTGGAGGGATTCGGGCATGGCAGATCCCAGAAAAGCCAAAGATTGTTGTCACTGAATATGTCTTATCATAAAGATCAAGAATATATATGGTTAAATGGTGGGGATCTAAACCATTTCTGAGATATGAGGCCCTTTTATGAAGTGGAAGGGAGAGAAATTGCCCCTGCTGACCCCCCAAGACAGGGTTGACTGAATGTGTCTAATAACAATGAACAAGAATATATGTGATTATAGGACTGGGATTTGAATGGTTTCTGAGATATATGGCCTATTATTAAGTGGAGTCTTATCATTAGGAACAAGAATATATATGGTTTAGAGGTGGGGAGCTGAACGGTTTCTGAGATATATGGATTTTTATGAAGTAAAGGGATGGGGCATGGCCCGTGGCACCCTGGGGGACCCCCATGCTGGTGTCACTGTTTGTGTCTTATCATAAGGAACAAGAATATATATGGTTTAGGGGTGGGCTCTGAACAGTGTCTTAGATATATGGTCTTTTGTGAAGTCGAGGGGTGGAGTGTGGCCCGGGCGCACATAGGATGACACCTAGGTTGGTGTCACTGAATGTGTCTTATCATAAGGAACAAGAATATATATGGTTTTGGGGTGGGTATCTGTAAGGTTTCTGGAATATTTAGCTATTTTATGAAGTGGAGGGTGTTGGGCATGGCCCCCGCACATCCCTGGGGACCCCCATGTTGGTGTCACTGAATGCGACTTATCATAAGGAGCGAGAATATATATGGTTTAGGGGTGGGGATCTGTCAGTTTACTGGGATATTGGGCCTTTTATGAAGTGGAGGGGGTGGGGCATGGCTCCAGCACATCCCGGGGGACCCCCAGATTGGTGTCACTGAGTCCATCTTATCATAAGGAACAAAAGTCTATATGGTTTAGGGGTGGGGATCTCAATGGTTTCTAAGATAAATGGCATTTTATGAAGTGGAGGGGGTGGGGCATGTCCCCGGCACATCCCAAGGGACCCCCAGGTTGGTGTCACTTAATGCATCTTAGCATAAGGAACAAGAATATATATAGTTTAGGGGTGGGGATCTGAATGGTTTCTGAGATAAATGACATTTTATGAAATAGAGGGTGCAGGGCATGTCCCCGGCACATCCCGGAAACCCCCAGGTTGGTGTCACTTAATGCATCTTATCATAAGGAACAAGAATATATACGGTTTAGGGGTTGGGATGTGTAAGGTTTCTGAGATATAAGGCATTTTATGAAGTGGAGGGGGCGAGGCATGGCCCCGGCACAACCTAGGGGACCCCTAGGTTGACATAAAAGCATATGGCTGAGAGAAGTTTACTCAAGGAACATGTCTGTGTAAGTTTTGTCACAATATCAGCAATGACTTGGCAGAAAATGCCATTTTTCAGTTTTCCTCATTACAAGTCAATGGAAACTAAAGCAACACAACTAAAAGGCCAAATTTCATAAAAAAACACAAAACCTATAAAGGCAAATATGGTGAATATTTTCATAAAGTCTCAGCCTCCTAGAGCATATGGTTTCTGAGGAGATGATTTTTTAACTATTTTTTTGTCTATTTTTTGCATTTTGGTTTCCATGGCAACCAATAAAAATGAGCAGAAGGCCTAAAATCATACGGCAGATAGTAGATTGCCTATGGAACATTTCTATGCAAGTTATGTCAAAATATCTGCAGAGGCTTGGCAGTAAATGCCATTTTTCTATTTTCCCCATTACAAGTCAATGGAAACTAAAAGTGCTATAGCAACTAAACTAATAAGCCGATTTTCATAAAAAACACAAACTTTCAATCCCCCAGCCAAAGGATGCTACAAATAAAATTTGGGCCCAATCGGCCCAGTGGCTTCAGAGGCGATGTCCTTTGAAAATGTTGACGTCATAGGACAGACGACGACGACGACGACAACGACAACGGACAACTGCCTCTCCTATAAGCTCCCCCGGAGCCTTCGGCTCTGGTGAGCTAAAAACCGCTTAAAAAGAATTATATATATAAAAAAAATTTAATGCCGGTTCAAGAATATGCCATTTTTTTACATGTCCGCCTACGCATGGAATGCAGAGCACTTTACTCACATTTATATCGTAAAACATTGTTCAAAGCCCTTCGTGCGAATGTGGTGCCTTTGAAAGTCCTTACCATTTTCTCTTTCAGTGTGCCAGGTAATCGGCAATCAGAAATACTTACCTGAACAATTACCTTCACAATCATTCTACACATGAGTTACTTTATGGTAAAGAAACGTAAACCGACATTGACAATGAATCTTTATTCCTCAGTGTGCAAGAATATTTTTTTAAAATCCAAGCGTTTTGGTTGAAGAGAGCGCTATTTTTGGTACTATCTCACAACTTTTATGAAGAAAGATATCCGATATTATCCTTCACGTCAGTCCGTCTGTTTGTCTGCCTATCCATCCGTCTGTCGTTCTGTCTGTGTCTGTACCTCGTTTATCTGTTCGACTGTGTTTGTTTTTTCTCGAGTTGTCTGCATGTCTGTCTCCACTCTATCTTGATGCATTGGATGCTTCTAAACACTCCCTGACCATTCAGATATCATTGCACGTTTTTGTAGTATTCTAACCAGGAGATGGCCACTGCACAGGCCTTTGGCTTAATGTCAAATCATGGATAATATATAATTTGTCTGTTACATATGCATGTCATTGAAACAATTAAAATAAAGCTTAAAGCAAGTTTTGTAGGACTTTTACGCAATATTGAGATTAAATGACATCTCAATTTGAGTTTATATGCAAGGACGGTCCGACTTGCACCACTCAGACTACATTTCATTCATTTATTCCCTCGAATCATCAAGATTAACTCTCAGCATGTCTGTCTCGATGAAAGAATATCGACTTCCAGAGCCACTTGTGGCTTTCTTGCAGTCATGCCGACTGCATGGGGTGCCTGAAGTGACCACAGGCCTTCAGCTCCAGTGCGTGACTGTCAGCCTCCGCTGGGATCTGGGCACTCCTGCTCCAGCCAGATCCAAGAAGACAGTCAAGAACCAACAACCAAGACTACAACAAACTGCGCCTCCAGCTGTCAAGACAGTCCCCACAACCACTGCGACCATCACCAGAGAACAGAGGCCGCAGACAACAGCCATTGCCGAGCCAGCGCCCACGATACAGAAACCGACGCTCCCGCCAACGCCGTTATCGCCAGTACCAACTCATCCCCAGCCCGAGGAAAGTCCACAGAGAGACCACCGCTCCATCACCCACAGAGAGACCACCCCTCCCCACCCCCCCCCCCCCCCCCCACGCCTAAAGCACAACGACGCTCGTTACCTGCCCAACCCACTAGAAGAGGAAGGATCTGGACGTCCGAGGAAAAATACTTTGAGAAACTGCCACCAACCAACAACAACCATGGCATGAGAAATATCACCTGGGCAGAGTCTGGGTGGCAGCTACCTCCGACCCCCCCTCCACCATCCTAGAATTGCACCGCCTGAAAAGACCTAACGAAACGATCAACGTGGACCTTGCCGTATATGCATTCAAGACAACAGATACACCAGCCTTCCTAATTTACAACGGGCACATTTACAAGTCCATGGAAAAATGCACTGAAGAGACCCCCCCCACCCCCCCAACCCGAACAAGAAGAAGGAAGGTCCACAAGCTATTCCTAGATACGGCGATGACGGAGGGAGTGATAGTTAGGAGGGCGCATCACTCCTAAACCTGCATTGGACCGAGATCGTGAGCTTAGGACCGCATGTCCGAAAACCCTGTTTACCATGGGTATTGCAAGGCTACTTCATGTATAGCCAGTCCGACGTCAATCACGCGGCCCTAAGAGAGAGCAATATGACCTAGTTTGCTCTGGCGAAACAGAGATTTTCAGCCGAAATTGGCATTGATTTCTCTGTTGCTTCATGCCCACCTTCGTGGCGTTCAAAATTTCAAATTACAGTGCTTCTATTCTACCTAGGGGTGGGCACCGCCAGACCAGCACGATTCGTATTCCGCTGGCCACTGCCTCGATTCGCAGCCCAGAAGCACTAAAACTTAGCCTACTTGCCTTCCTCCTCTACCACGGCCAGACGGGCACTGGATATGGAACACGGTTTGCCGGTCGGAATTGACCATGTTCCATAGCAACGATTGACAGCCCACAACTATTTGGAGTCTCCATCAAAAACCACGGTAACTTACAGACCACTTTCACCTTTATTGCACCGTGACTGAGGCGTGACTGAGGCGAGATGAGTATACCGGAATTAGTGTACAACTCCATGCGAAACCCATTCAGAAAGTGGGAACACTAATCCTGGACACGGTCTAGGGGTAGTCCCTATGTGCTTATAGCGCCCGGTTACTTTAAAAACCAGTCCAGTCAGACTTGCCCCACTTTGTCTGGGCAGGCTTAGACCTTTAGTTGTTTACCAGGACTCGTGTGTGAACGGTTTCAGCTCTGCATGGAAGCAATATGCAGCCCAATCAGAATTTCGGTCCCTCCCATCTGGGCTTGGAGAAATAGATGGGCGGGGACCAATTAAAGGTAATTTGTCTATGTGCTTTGCTCCAGATATTCTAGGTTCGAAATGACTGAAAACAAAATGCAGATAAACTAGTTGGACAAAATGTGTTGTTCTCAGCAATTTGTTAGGACACCAAGGTGAAATTTTTACACACCATGTAAAATGTAAAATACCACCAAACCATATAAAAATGAGCGTTTTACCAAAAATGACACTTAGAATAGTTTCGCACTAAAGCCACGACATAAGCGCAGACTACCCAGAACATTCGCTACTTACATACATGACATGACGTCACATTGCCGCAACGTCCACGCCGATACGACTTTGCATTCATGCTGTGTTCCTACTGGGGTAGAAATTGAGTGTCTATGGTTTAATGACACGTAAACCCTTGTGGGTTAATTTATGAAATCTCCAAGAGAAAGGGAGAAAAAGGCAGAGGAGATGTTGAGGTGTCCATCTCAGAAGCCATGCGTCTAACCTTATCAGATGCCCGAGTACACTCATAATGAAATAATTCAGAGAATGTCAAGGGTCCTTTACTGTTGAGTCGGCTCGAATATTTTTGTTCAATTTATCAAATACGAGGTCTGATTGATATGTTTTGAGCCTCATATTGAAGGATTTACATTTTGTAGGACATATTGTATTAATTTTTTCAACATAATCCCCTTCAGTATCTTTACACTTTTGCCAGCGGTGTTTAAGGGTTATAGAACTCCTTTTCTTGGCTGTTCAGAAAGACATCCATGCATATATGACGTCATCATCAGACTTAAAGTGGTTGCCTGAAATAGCCGATTTCAGTTTTGGAAATAGATGAAAGTCTGATGGAGCGAGATCAGGCGAATAAGGCGGATGCTCAGTCAATTTAAAGCCACAATTGTGAATGGCAGCCATAGTGAACAGGAGCATTGCCCTAATGGAACAACACACCTTCAGTGAGCTTTCCGCTGCGCTTAAGTGTAATATTTTCCCGTAACTGCGTCAGAAGTGAAGCAGAGTATGCGCCATTGATTGTTTGGCTTTTCGGAGATAATCTGTCAGCAGAATACCATCTGCATCCCAGAATTCCGAGGCCATAACTTCCCAGCTGATAGGACAGTCTTTACCTTCTTTGGCGGGGATGAGCCAGGGTGCTTCCATTGTTCCGACTGGGGTATAATGATGGACCCATGTGACAAATCTCTAAAGAAAGTTGGGAGGATCTTCCTAAAAAAGGTTACGATTAGCACTTTCACTGTTGCATATGAAGGGGCATCTTTCCCTAATGTTGCTATCATATCAGGTGTTAAACCTTTTTTAAGCAAATATTGAATCACTGCTCTTTCTCCGATTTTGCCCATTTTGCAAACGCTTCTTGTCTTGTTTACTTTAGAGTGTTAACTCGTCAATATATACTGACCAAATGAGACCAGTCCTTGGGTACACGGCCCTTCATCAAATCAAACAAAACAAACAATCCTGCGTACCTCCTTCAATACGAGGGTCACAACATATCAATCTGCTCGTAAAAAAAGTAAAACTCCTGATCTTTGAGGCCAGTTTTGAATAGTTCCAAAAGTGGTCTCTTACTAGAGGACACAGTATGTACAAAATACAAAAAAGGAATAACTGAATCTTTTAACTATATGTTTGGAAAACGAAAAGGTAGATGGTCCTAATACGGAATAATAAGTAGGCGGAATTTCGCTGTAATTGTTGATTCGCCATTGTCAGAATAGATAAGTGGTAAACTGAGGCATCACGTTGTCAGCTACAAATTTTCGCACAAATCCTGCAACTCCAGTTGGCATAGTCAATTTTAGTTAACCGAGTAGTTGGAATATCCGAATCATTCAGTACAAGAAAATATATGAAAAGATCAAGTGACTCGAATGTAATGGAATCAAGACGTCCCACAAATGCTCTATAGGAGAGAGATCTGGACTATACGGAGGTCAGTGCATCAAGTCAACGTTGCTTTGCTGAAGAAACGCCATGCTGAGCCTTGCTACATGCGCCCGAGCGTTATCCTGTTGAAACGTAACGTTGTGCTGTCGTACATATGGAACAACTACCGGTCGTAAAACGACGTCAACGTAACGCTGAACCGTCAAAGATCCATCAATGAATACCAGGGGCGTTCTATGACCATAAGATATGCCAGCCCACACCATCAACCCACCGCCTCCAAATCGATCACGTTCAACCAAACAGTTGTCACGATAACGCTCTCCGTCACGCCTGTACACACGTTGACGGCAGTCAGCTCTGTACAGCAAGTACCTGGACTCGTAAGAAAACATTACGTTACACCACTGACGAAGGGGAAACAGCTTTGCCTATATATGTTGTGTGTACCACGCCATTCTAACCCGACGTCGTCGTCGTGTTAATTGCATACCAACGTACGGACGACGAGGATGTAAGCTAAACTCTCGAAGGCGATTCCTGACAGTATCTGCACTTATTCGATTGTTGTGCGTTCCTGGTGTCAACTGAGGCGTCTCGACGGCTGTACGGAACCGATTACGAAGGTGGGTTAGACGGATGTATCGGTCCTGTCGACGTGTCGTGACGCGTGGACGTCCACTTCTGGGCCTGTCATTTGTCGTTCCCGTTTGACGTAGACGCTGGTACAAGCGAGTTATCGCCGATTTACTCATTTGGAAGTTCCTGGCGATGACAGCCTGAGACGTCCCGCGTAGAAGCATTTGGACAGCTACGTTACGTTGATCTTGCGTCAAACGTACCATATTCCGCAGAGAAATTTACCGGACTTTTGAAAAGAAAGTTTAAAAAGTATGAAAGTAAATCGCAAAATGATTTTTCAGTCAACCTGATGGTTGCATGAAAATCTTTTGGGTTAAAACGTTGCCTTTCATTTTCGGTTTAGTAATTTTCGGGAAGGAAAATGCTATTTTTCACAGCTCACACATTAATTCAGTTATAAACTACAACACTACAATTATAAGATTGTGTATGCATAAACATTGAAGTTGCAGTATCAAATTCAACAAAACCGGTAATCCTTTTCGACAATTTTAGCTCACCTGAGCCGAAGGCTCCGGATGGGCTTGTGGGCTGGTAGCCTCCGTCGTCCATCGTCGACCACACTTTCAAATTGGAATATCTTGCAGTCTGCAAGCAGATCCAAACCAAATTTTATCTGTAGCATGTCTTTAGTGGGAGTTGCTTTCTTATGCATTTTAGGAAAATTGCACCAGAACGTTGGTTGCTATGGCAACTAATACGTCCCATAGGCTTGATACTTGCTTGTGAACAGCGTTGCTTCTTCAATTTTTGTTTGATCTTCATGAAATCTGTAGATAGCAATAACATACATATAATTTCGGAAGAGTTCGAAAATGTGTCAGACCGGACCAATAATAGCAGAGTTACGTCCTCTTGATTGTCAAAATGGCCATTATCGACCTTGTGAACAGCACAGCTACTTTATAATTTTGTTGGGTCTTCATGAAATTTCCAAATAATATTGACAGGGGTAAAGTAATGGAAATTGCCCTTGTAAAATGGGTTAGAGCGGACCAAAAATGGAATAGATAGGTGCCCTTGATTGTCAAAATGGCCATTTTCGACCTAATTTTCAGGTTTCGTTGGATCTCCATGAAACTTGTAGATAATAATGACAAGGTTTAAATCTCAGGACGAGTTTGAAAATGGGTCAGTTCGGACCAACAGTGGAGGCGTTATGTCACTTTGATTGTCATGATTTCATGTGAACGCTACACAGGGCACATTTTCAGCCTAAGCGACTTCAAACTTTCTCGTCAAGTTCGAAACGTGGTCATGTGGGGTAAAACAATAGGTCACAAGGTCAAATAGCAGAACAACCTTTTGAAGAAATCTAGCAGTAATAGCTTCGACCCAATCAGCTTCAGACGTGTTCAGAATGATGTCCTTGATAAAATCTGGATCAAGTGCAAAACTGGATAATGTGAGGTCAAAAAGTAGATCACAAGGTCAAATTATAGAATTGCCATGTGAACACTCTAGAGGCCTTATATTTTTCCTTCTCAAATTCAGACCTGAGCTGAAGGCTTGAGTGTGTGTGTGTGTGGGGGGGATGCTAATAGATTGTTCAAATTCCACAGAGAAGTTGCAAAGGAGGCTCCCTACCCAAATAGCTAAAACCGTTCCGCTCCAATGACCAAGATGACCGCCAGAGCTAAAAATAGAAAAAAATCAAACAACAGCCTATACACTTTAATCAATTTCATTCAAGCTTGATATGAATGTTGCTAACATAATACCAAAAACAGTTTTGCTTCGATGAGAAAAATGGCCACAAGAGCTAAAAATAATAATAATAATAATAAATGTCAACAGTTTGCTTTAATTGCGAACTCCTCCTAAATACTTGGGTCAATTTAATTCAAACTTCACTGCCCCAAGGGGGCTTCCTACCAATATAGCTAAAATAGTTTCGCTCCGATGAGCAAGATGGCCACCAGAGCTAAAAATAAAAAGAAGACAACCCCTCCTATATCTCTGTGTCTATTTTAATCAAACTTCGTGTCATAGGGTATAGGTATATTGCACACGTGTACTGCATTGCGGTACAAGCCGGCTTTTATAGCGACGCGGTAGAGTGTTAGCCTGTCGATCTGGCCGCGACCGGGTTCGATCCCCGGCCGGGTAAAGGTGTGAAGCATTGTTTCATCTGTTACATTTGGCACCCACCGTAAATAACCCACATGTGCAGTAAAACTCCTTGAGTATCATTTCACGTGATTCTCGGACTCCCAGAAATTTGAGGACGAATTTCATTGTGGAGGGGGAGAATGTCATAGGGTATAGGTATATAGCACACTTGTACTGCCTTGCGGTTCAAGCCGGCTTTTATAGAGACGCGGTAGAGTGTTAGCCTGTCGATCTGGCGGACCGGGTTCGATCCCAGGCCGGGTAAAGGTGTTGGATTTTTTTTTCACCTGTTACATTTATAAGATTGCCTTAGGTGACCTCCTACAAAAAAGGCTAAAATGGTTCCGCTCCGTTTAGCAAAATGGCTACAAGAGCTAAAAGTAGAAAATGCTCCTAAAACCTTAGGCCAATTTGATTCAAACTTCGCAGGAATGTTGCCTGGATGGCCCTCTTCCGAAACAGCTAAAATCGGTTCGCTCTGATAAACAAGATGGCTGCCAGACCTAAAAATCTTAAACGACAGCTCCTCCTGTATCCCTTGGCCAATTCCAATCAAAGTTCATATTTAACTTCACTACAGCTGGTGTGTGGGAATGTGTGGCGGCGGTAAAAGTGTAGATTATATTTTCTTGTCCTTTGGGATCATCGATTCCATTGTGGAATTTTGAAAATATCTGAGGGTCATTGATGAGGCCTAATTGGCCGGGACTAGCTAGTCTGGCCCAGAAAACATGTACACTCCATATTTTTCACTTCTGCGGTGTATTCCTTGCTTCCAAAGGATAACCCTTTTATAGAACATACTTAACTTCACTACAGCTGGTGTGTGGGAATGTGTGGCGGCGGTAAAACGTCTCCCTGCCCTACATCATAGTGTAGATTATATTTTCTTGTCCTTTGGGATCATCGATTCCATTGTGGAATTTTGAAAATATCTGAGGGTCACTGATGAGGCCTAATTGGCCGGGACTAGCTAGTCTGGCCCAGAAAACATGTACACTCCATATTTTTCACTTCTGTGGTGTATTCCTTGCTTCCAAAGGATAGCCCTTTTATAGAACATATTCATAGGAATATTGCTCAGCTGATCCGTTAGCAGAATTAGTTAAATACTCTAGATAGCCACCAGAGCTAAGAATAGAAAAACAACCTTTGAATGACAACTTCACAGGTCCTGGTGAATGAATGTCATTTGATGTGTCACCAGTAACAATTCTGATTCTGAACACAAATATAAACATTATTAAGTCCATTAATGCTGTGTTTACAAACTGGCATGCGCGATTAGCGAACAAACTGTCATTTTTATTCTGTACACTTTCTATTTTCTCTTCTTGTCAACACCAAGAGTTCATTTATGCTGTGTTTGAACATCGTCACCATCATCATCATCATCATCATCATCATCATCACCATTATTATTTTTATTCCAATCGTTTTTATAGTTTATTAACATTTCTTATTCTTCTTCTTCTTCTTCTTCTTCTTCTGGTGTTCATTGTAAGGGGCGTTTTCATCAATACTAATACTCTTTTAAATGTTATTTCTATGGCAAGAATAGGGACACACTCGTAGAAGTAAAATATGTAAACAATATATAATATATACTGCTATTTCATGACGTTTGGTTAATTACAGAAGGCAAAATGCCATTGTTTTTTAATGACAAAATCTATCTGTCATTCCTAGCTAGCACAGCCGTTTTTATTATTTCTGCTCAAAAACCTGGACTGTGGGTACTCGTTAGAACCGCCTCTCCGAGATAACCATATTTCTTATTATTATACATCACGTGACTTTCCCAAACAAAACGCCCAAAGGCCTGAGGATGAAATTTTTTTTTCTTATTACCCAATCTACTATATAAAGTATTGTGATGTATTTTTGGTGAACCAGTTACGTCCAATTTTTGTTTACTATTGGCCGGTCATTGGTCTGTATAATATATGCATTTTTAACCTTGGTATATCCGAAACAGCGTTATAAAGAAACAATCGAAAACACGCTTCATGTGTTCTTTGCTTAACACCCTAATGACCAGATGTGTGCATTCAGACATTTAAAGTGCAGAAAACCCCAGGGTTGGGGGTTATCAGGGGTAATAGCCTACAAAACAAACTTCTATGAAATTCTTGAAAACCAAGTTTAAGGTAATGTAAAGACGTCTTGGGATAAGAAGCTAGGGTTGTGTACTCGTATGAAGTTTTATGAGATGAAAACCAGCTAGAATCATTTTATATGAGGCCGAAAAATTAGATGCTCTAATTTGTTTCTACCTTCAAAAAAAGTAAATCAAGTCTCTGTGAATAAGAAAGGATTTTCGAGCAAATTATGGCGAACAAAGAAATAGACAAATCCTGTACTCCGAGGAAAACGGTAAAATCGTTAGAATTTGGCCCACGTACTAGCTTGCCGTAGCAAAATAAATCAACGGATCGATTGTTTCCGATTATCTCGTTAGCTGAATATTTTCGTTTAATCCTTAAAATCCCGTATTTTATGCAAAAAGTGTAGATCAGTACACGAGCCCAGTCCAGATTTCCTTTTACAAAGAGTTCTGACATCACAGGGTGAAGAAAATCGGTGCTATAAATAACAATTAGTGATTTAATACATTGTCAGTCACGTGGACAATAGCAGGCGGGAAGATTGTACTTTGGGTCGACCAAAAATTCGTCTTTCGTTCGTGCTGTAGTGGCACGGAAGACAGAGGTTTATGACCCAGAGGCTATAGAGACTCACATTGAATGCGAAGACTCCGAGCAGTCTGTACAAGGCTGAACTCAGTCTTTCCTGATCGTACAGGTCTTCTTGTAGGGTTTATCGCCCCGCCCATCAGGGCATGAAGAAATGGCTGCATGATGCTTTCACGCAGAGCTCAGACCACCGCACACACGTACTGGTAAACCGCTTAGAGGATCTAAGCCTGCACAGGCAAAGCGGTGCGAGTAGGACCGTCCATGCTGATAATCCTTGTTGGTTTCTTTGGGCGACAGGGCTTGAGATGTCTTTTCATTTCAATGTCAGGTAAAAGTCCCACAAAGTTGGAAGCAGACCTATACAGTGTTGACGGGGACGTTAAACATCAAATCAAACAAACAACCCGCCTTATACCGACATTCGTTATAACGACAAAACGCGTTATAACGACAATTCAATGGAATGACTTCTTAGCTTAAGACTTAGCCTCGATTCCGAGCAACGTGGGCTTCCCTTGGGTTTGAATTGCCCAAATCGAATCCATAGTCATGAAAGATTCTTGTAATTCAATACTTCAAGAAACAAATGTTGTAGATGTTTGTTAAAATCGCGTCACCGAGGCGATTCTAACAAATATCTATAACATTTGTTTCTTGGAGTAATGATGTGGAAAAGACCTTTTATTACCTATCATACGAGTACTCCTAACTGGGATTCTTTATAAGGGCAAATTCATTATAACGGCACAATAAAAGGGAACGATACTGTTGTTAAATAACGCGAGTCCTCTGAACCTCCTTTTCATATGATACAGCGCACGACAAAACCCACAATCAAATCTCTGCATTACGAAAACACACCCGTGTGACATAGTGCAATTTTTCATCTCCAAAATGGCTATTTTTTCTGATGAAAACCCGTGATATTTTTCTTATTTAAACTGCAAACATTGGTTGAGGGTGATCGTTAGAATCGCCTCATCAAGGCGGTTCTAACGAGTACCCACAACCTTTCTTGGAACAGAAATAAGAAAAATTGTGTATACCCCCATAAACCCCAGTTTTTTCTATAAAAATTGGAATTTTTCACGGACTTTTTAACATAATGCAGACCTGCATAGACTCGGATCAGTCTGCACATCTACCAAGTGCGGTAACAGTTTTCGTTGTCTCTCACTGTAGTAGGTCCATGCAATTAGCGAAGATCCTGATCAGACTGCATGAAAGTGCAGGCTGATCTGAGCTTACGCTGTTCGTTTAGATCTTATGGTAGGTTTTGTCGTGCGCTGGCTCATATAATACATATATTATTTAAAAATGATCGCGACCACATATTTTAAATTAGTTTCTGTTATGAGATTAAACCTCAACTTTCCCAAACTTTGCCAACATTATGGATCCTGGTTAGATGGCTTCTATAAAGCCAATTAATCAATATGTACACTGTTTGTCATGTAGTTTGTGAATTAAATGAATACATTACATAAAGTAGCGTGCTTGGTTGAAAGTCAGGGAGTGGCTAAATTAATTTATTTAGCATGATAGGGGTTAAAATATTAAGACAAAAAGGCGCATTAAAGACTCCGTTTTATACCGAGATCCTGAAAGAGTTGGTGGCAAATAAATTCCCCATCATGTCCCAAATTTCAAAGCTAACTTCGCCGACGAGCACTTTCATCTCGGACCAATGTCTGGCCCATATCGATGCATGGCATGGCAACGTCGCGAACCAGTGTCAGGTCTGACCTTGTCGCGCTGTTTTTATACAGTGGCTGGGCATTCACTATATACGATTTTCTTTAAGTTACATTCATATATGAGTCGCTTCATAAGAAAACCTTATCTGCCATTTACGATCAACAAAACTGCAGATTCAAATCCGTGCAGTCTGATCAGTAGCTTTGTGTTATATCTAGAGCTGAAATCGACCGCACATGAGTACTTGTAAACCGCTTAGAAGGTCAAAGCCTGCCCAGGCAAAAGATTGCGAGTCTGATGGTCCCTGTATGTATTATTGGTTTGTTTGAACGGCAGGGGCCTCACCTCAATGTCGGTGAAGAATTCCAACAATACCTCAATTCAAACAAACAAATACCATTAGTACCTAGGCATAAACACTAAAAAGTCTCTAAATAGTCAGAGTAGTTGAGGAGGCCGATTTGAGCCATTACGAAAACAGGCCTATACAAATACATTGTAACTATTACCACCGAAAAACCGGAAATATTTAGATGAAAATTTGTTATAATTTTCTTATTTCTGCTCAAACTATAGATTGTGGTACCCACAATCTATATTTTAGAGTAGAAATAGAAAAATAAGGTTTACCCCTGTAACCCCAGTTTTACTATATAAAAGTGGGGTTCAATGGGATCAAAATCATATAGGCGTGTATTCGTGATGTATCCCGGACGACCGGTTTTCTTGTGACGTGGCTAGTTACCGTAATGATCCTAAGTGTTGGAACGGACAGGCCTTAGCAAACAGTGCTGACCCAGATCAGACGGCTCCTGAAGTCTGATCAGGGTCAACACCGTTTGCCATTCCGTCTGCACCTTTTGGACTCCTTATTGGATCATAAAACGAATTTGTTAAATTTTAAGAGAATTTCAGCAAGTCCTCAAGGTGTCCGAATTTTTTTTTTTTATTTTTACAGTATTTTAAGTTTTTGATGTTTAAAAGGTGAACGGAGTCATATACGAAGTATGAATGTTATCTTAATTAACGTTGACATTACGTCATAATTTGACGGATAATCACGTTTGAGCTTCCGGGTAACCGTGTCTGAGACAAGATTACTTCATTATGTCTGACTGTCCAACTTCGTTGGTATAAAATGGTCGAAGGAAAAATCATATCTCACAAGCTTTTGGGGGATAACCAAAGTAAGTATTCACAGATTTGTTGTTTATCTTATAACATTCGAAAAAAATAGTATAATTCTGTCATAGAATTGTCGCAGTTTTTTTTTTTTTTTTTTTTTTTCAATTTAAAGTAAACTTGCATTCATGCTTTGTGATGACTATGTTAACCCTTATCTTGCTGAATATTCATCTAAGCCACACCAATTTCTGTCTATCAACCTGTCAAATTACTTGATGTAATTTATTGTTACAAATTCATAAACTGAATGCCAAACAGGGTAGATCCTGATCAGATGGCTTCCATCTGATCTGGATCTATACTGTTTGCAAAGATAAGGGTTGTCGTGAACAGCAAGATAAGGGTTAAAAAGATTTTTTTTTTTCAATTTAAAGTAGACTTACATTTACAAAATTCAGTTCGTGCTCTGTGATTACTGTGTTAAAAAGATTCTTTTTTTTCTCCTGACTTAAATAAATGCTTTGCTGTTTTGGTTCTTGGTGAAATTTCTTTTTCTGTTTGGTTGAATCTCATTCATTTTAACCCTTATCCTGCTGAACACGACAAACCCGACCTTTGCAAACCGTGTAGATCCAGATCAGAGGGATCAGGATCTGCGCTGTTTGTCATTCTGTTTGTAAATTGAACAAATACATTATATGAAGTAATATGACTGGTTGACAGTCAGAAATGGGTGTGGCTTAATTATTTTATTCAGCAGAATAAGGGTTAACATGTCAGTGTAGTGAATAATTTTGTAAATCCAATTAGTCCATTTTGTGCTGGAAACCCCGAAACGGGTACCCTGGCAAACAATGTAGGCCATGATCAGGGCCTACACTATTTGCAAAAAGTTCAGATATTTTCCGAATAAATTCTAAAGATAACACAACCTGGCACCCCTAAATTTCGAAATGGAATCTGCCAAATATAAGGAGGAAGATTCCATTAGATACAAAGAAAAAAAAGGTTGAGGCCCATTTTTATATACAGAGACACGTGATTTTTACAAGGTTATATATTTTCTTATTTTTGCTCAAGAACAATAGATTAAACCGTATCACTTTTAGCAGGAGGAAACAAATTAAATTTATCCAAAATTTCCATAAGAAACCTGACATTTTGGTTTAAAGAATAATAATGTTACCTGCAGCTGGTACAGGGTTTTTGATAAGAAAGAACGCGTTTTGTCGCCTTTGTCATATAATGTTGGGTGAGACGAAGGTGACGTGTATCTTACGTCACTGGGGCGTCCAACTGATATTGGCTTACAGTTGGGCAAGGCCTGCAGGTAAGGGTATAGGGGGAGTGTTGCTATTTCTTCTATTCTTTTTATTTTTCGCCCCTGTCCCTCACTTATCTCTTCCATCTCTTTTCTCCCTTTCACTGGGAGACGACACAAAATGGCATATAAGGGTTGACGGGTCGTTAAACCTCAAACCCAATCAATTAATTATTAAAAGCCCTACTCTTAGGGAGAGTACTTTAACAGTACAGTACTCTCCCTTAGATACTAAATCCGGGGTTTACAGGGTGTATACCTTATTTTTCTTATTTCGGCTAAAAACATCGATTGTGGGTACTCGTTAGAACCACCTTATGAACATTAATTTCTTTATCACTGCTCTGCAACTTGATTATTGGTACTTGTTAGAACCGCCTAAGCGAGGTTCTTACGGGTACCTATACTGCCCTGCCTATCTGGGCTTGAAGAAATAAATTAGCTGCACGATGCTTCCATGCAGAGCTGAAACCGACCCCACAGGAGTACAGGCAGTCCGCTGAGAGGATCTGAGCCTGGCAAGGTAAAGTGCAAATAAACCCTATTGGTTTCTTTGGACTTCAGATGTCTGTTTTTTTTTCGGATTATTTGCGCTGTTTGCCTATGATTCTTTAATTATTTTCCATATAAGAATACCCTATAAATGCTTAAAATAATATTATTCTTTCTCAGCCCCCAACCCCCTTAAATTTCGTCCATGTTTTCTCTTTTTCTCTTTACAGAAAAAAATGAAAACTATAATTTGTTTGCTGGTGTGCGGGTTGGCAATTGCAAATGCCTTCCCAGGGCAGTATGGGTACACTCCAAAGAAATACCTGCCAGTCAAGCCGAAATTCAAGCCTATAATCCCAGTACCCATGGTACCAGTGGCCAAGATTCAGTACATGCCCGTCAAGCCCATCATCCCAGTACACGTGAAACCAGTGATCCCAGTCAAACACATTCCAGTGAAACCAGTCTTTCCAATGATCAAGAAACCAGTCTTTCCTATGATGAAGGGTAAGTTTACGAATATTGTGTCTATCCAAATTTTTCATGTGTTTTATTTATAACTTGCAAACCATTGAGCATATCAGCTTCAAATTTTATAGATATGGCCACAACAGCAATGTATGTGTGTTCCACCAACAACTAAGGTCGTATGGAAACGGGACCTCAGTTTAAAGACCCGTCCGAAAGTCTATGATCCTTTGACAAAATTCAAATTTTTATCATTTTTCATCTCATTTTCTTCATAATTTCAAAACCATTATGGATATTCCAATGTAACTTGCTGTACTTTTTTAGCAGGGGCAATACCCAGTTGGGTAGCAAAGAGCAACAACTCTAGCTTTAATGAATTTTGACTTCTGTCCCTTTATCAAACCATCTGTTCATCCACATTTTTCATGTATTTTCTTAATAACTTGCAATCCGAGAAACGCATCAACAGCAAACTTTAAACATAAGGTCACAACAACATTACACAATTTTTTGTCAAGTAATGTGGCTCTAGCTACAATATTGTTAGAGTTATGGCACTTTGTAAAATTCAAATTTTCAGCATTTTCTTTTTCCCCAACTCACAATTTCAAAACTGTTATAGATGTTCAAATGGAACTTGCTGTACTGATTGACAGTGATAAAACACAAATGTGTAGCAGAGGGCCACAAATCTGACTCTGGAAATCTTCCACTGACCGTTCCAAGGCGGCTCTTCTGTGGTGATTTATTTATGTTGTTGTTTGTTACTTACTGTGTGTATCACTTGTGTCTTTTAATTTTGGATGGCCATATGGCCATTTTGTGGGAAAGTAACTGTCCATATGGCCTTCCTTTGTTTAGGTTTCCATTATGGTCTGGTCGCTTAATGTTTGTATTTCTTTCCCTTCGGTGTCTTTTATGGATGGAGTAAGTTAATTGTATCAATTCCTGATCTTTGTTTTACTTCTACTTTTCATCTAATACAGTTTAACGTATGCTCCTTTATCGGCTAAAAACGGTTACATCGGTCACAGTTCTACAGCCATGCAAGATATTCAAATGAAAATGACAAAATTTACGTATGTTGTAAAGGACAAAAACTCTAACTTGAATAATTTTGACTTATTCAGTTATTTCTCTATATTGAAGTGCTAAAGACATTCACCCATGCGAGCAGCGAAGGTTCAGGCGAGCCTGCGCATCCGCGCAGTCTCGCCAGAACCTTCGCTGCTCGCTCATACAAGCAGTGAATCAAGAGGAACCTTCAGACAGAAAGCCAAATTAAAACCGTCTGAGAGTACAGACTGAGACTACCGACAGTGCATTCCCATTGTGCGTCTAAACTTGTCTACCAATTTGCCTCCAGCCCGACCCTCAAACAAGCTATCGTAGGACCCTGATCACGATTGCGATGGTTCTAGTTGACAAAGGGTGTTCAGGTTTAAACAAATCGTGCAGTTTCTTGCATATAAGCATTTTACCTCTTTTTGTACCAAATGGAATCTTCCTCCATGTATATAGCAGGAGTCTATTTCAAAATTTAGGGTTGTCAGGTTGTGTTTTCTTCCAAATTTATTTAGAAATTGGCTGAATTTTTTGCAAACAGTGTAGGCCCAGATCAGACGCAGCTTTATGTGGCGTCTGATCTTGGTCTGCACTGTTTGTCAGGGTACCCGTTTCCAGGTTTCTGATCAGCTGTTTATATGAATGGCTATTTTGGTTGTTGTACTCAGTTTTAAGGATGGCTTTTGAGATTCTGAGACAAAGCCTGTGTACATTGTTTGTTTGATTTGTTTGATTTGAGGTTTAACGTCCCCGTCAACACTGTAAAGGTCGATTTGGAAACGTTGCTTCCAATTTTGTGGGACTTTTACCCGACATTGAGATGAACTGACATCTCAAGCCCTGATGCCCAATGAAACCGATAGGTTTTATAAGCACAGCTTTCCCTGGGCAGGCTTAGATCCTCTAATTGGTTTACCAGCACTCGTGTGCAGGTCGGTTTCAGCTCTGCGTGGAAGCATCATGCAGCCCATCTATTTCTTCAAGCCCCGATGGGCGGGGACCGCCTGTGTATACTGGTTTAAACGTAGTTATTCACATACTATTTACACATAATTATGAAATATAGAATACCATATATTATTTAGAACGGAAGTAAGGGCGAGGATTGCGGCCGCGTAAAATCGATTTAAGCCTCCCAATGACATTCTTTTCACTGACCGTTCCAAGGCGGTTCTTCTGTCGCGGTTTATTTTTGTTATGATTTGTCTTTGAGTGTGCGTATCGTTTTGGATAGCCAAATGACCATTTTGTGGGAAAGTAACTGTCATTTTGGCTTTTCGCTATTGATGTAGATATTTCATGTTTGTGTTTCTTTCCTTTTGGTGTCTTTGATGGGAGGTGTGGGTTAATTGTATCGATTCCTGATTATATCCTTCACTTCTATTTTTGTGAAGGGACTCAGAACTATGTAGATCTGTCTCTATCCTTAAACCGGTGAAGTATTAGACTCACATAAATAGAAACTGTACTGCATATGGTTCAATATGTAACATAGAAAAGAATTTGATTTATACTAATAAAGGACTACATTGATTTTAACCCTTTCATTCCTCATACATGTGCAAACAGTGCACATCCGGATGAGACGTCTCAAAAGGATCTACCCTATTTGTGAGTCTGTTTGCGAGTTGTGGGAAAGTACCTGTCTTTTTTGGCTTTCCGCTATTGATGTTTTCATTAGGGTCTGTCGTTTCATGTTTGTGTTTCTTTCCCTTTGGTGTCTCTCATGGGAGCTGTCGATTCATGATCATTGCCTCCACTTCTATTTAACACAAACGTCGAACTTCGTTCCCCGATATGCCACAATCAATGTCATCCCCTAAGATTTTGTTTTCTTATTTTTTCTGGATTTTTTTCATGCAAAGTGTATCCATGAAATGTCAAAAAGAATAAGAAAAATATTTCGTCTGCAAAAAAATACCCAACATGCAGAGCGTAAGACGCCTTCAGGGGATTCAACTCTTTAAAATCTTGTTCTCTCGCTTGCCAAAGTTGGGTCCAGTATGAAAGGAAAGAATTTGCTCTTAAGGAGCAAACTTTGCTGCTAGGGAGCGAATTCCGAAGTTCGATTTGAGTGTGGAACTCTTTTTCAGAGGGGCGAATTGCTACAGGAAAACAAACAATAACTTGCTGAAAATTGTCTCTCTTGCGAAAACCGGCCGAAATATTCCCACCGCCCTTTAATAATGAAAATTTATGTAATTTATTTTACAGGTTATGGTGGTAGTTATGGTAAGCAGTTTTATGGTAAGGGTTACGGATATGGTGGTCAGGGTTACGGAAAAAGCTTGAACTTATGGAATGGTTATGGTGACAACAGCTTGAAGTACGGTGGCAGCGGTAAGTTAACTTTTTTCTGTGCTTTTTGTCGCACCTGCTTGTAGCAGGGTGCGACATAGGCGTCCGATTTTCCATCCGTGCGTCCGTCCGTCCGTGCGTCCGTCCGTCCGTCTGTTAACATTTACGTCGAAGTTCGACATTTACGTCAAAGTTTTTATATTGCAAACCTCAGCTACCATCAAACCTTACATGAAACATCTCATAGACCTTCTCACTTTGTAAGCACCTTGACCTGGTGATTTTGACCTATATTTTGCGCTCAAGTGACTTTGACCATTACGTCGAAGTTCGACATTTACGTCAAAGTTTTTATTTACAGACCTCAGCTACCATCAAACCTTACATGAAACATCTCATAGACCTTCTCACTTTGTAAGCACCTTGACCTGGTGACTTTGACCTATATTTTGCGCTCCAGTGACTTTGACCATTACGTCGAAGTTCGACATTTACGTCAAAGCTCGACATTTACGTCAAAGTATTTATTTTACAAACCTTGTCTACCATCAAACCTTACATGAAACATCTCATAGACCTTCTCAACTTTGTAAGCACCTTGACCTGGTGAATTTGACCTATATTTTGCGCTCCTGTGACTTTTACCATTACGTCGAAGTTCGTCATTTACGTCGAAGTTTGTATTGTAATCATCTATAAGACTAAACAACCATCAAACCTGTCATGAAACATCACCCTGACCTTGACCTATATTTTACGCTTCAGTGAGTTTGACACAAATTACGTCAATGATCCAGATCTTCTCAAATAAAAGGCCTACACCAATAAAATCTTGAATATTGTTTCTCCTAGATGTATTGACTCTGCAGGTACCTTGACATGGTGACCTTGACCTATATTTTACGCTCCACTGACTTTGACACATTTTACGTCGAAGTTCCAGATCTCCTCAAATCAAATGCCCACAACCATCTAATCTTGCATAGTGCTTCTTCTAGATATACTGACTCTGCAGGTACCTTGACCCAGTGACATTGACCTATATTTTACGCTCCAGCGACTTTGACAAATTTTCATGTCGAAGTTCCAGATCTCTGCAAATAAAAGGCATACAACCATCAAAGCTTGCATAATGCTGCTCCTGGATGTACTGATTCTGCAGGTACCTTGACCTGGTGACCTTGACCTATATTTTACGCTCCATTGACTTTGACACAATTTGCGTCAATGTTCCAGATCTTCTAAAATATAAGGCCTGCAACCACCAAATCTTGCATAGTGGTTCTCGTAGATGTACTGACTATGCAGGTACCTTGACTTGGTGACCTTGACCTATTTTTTGCACTCCATTGACTTTAATACATTTTAGGTCGACATTCCATATCTTCTTAACTATAAGGCCTACAACCACCAAACCTTGCATACTGCTTCTCCTACATTTACTTATTCTGTGGGTACCTTGGCCTGGTGACCTTAACCTATATTATGCACTCCAGCGACTTTTACGTCAATGTTCAATATGTCCTAAAATAAATGGCCTACAGCCACCAAACTTTGCATAGTACTTCTCCTCATTGTACTGATTTGGCACGTACCTTGACCTGGTGACCATGGCCTATATTTTTGATCCAGTGACTTTGACACATTTTACATCAACTATCAACTGCTATGTAATTTACTTAATTAATAACAACATTCTGATTGTGGCTTCTATGACTTTTGCCCACAGCAGGTGCGACGCCGCCTTCTGCGGAATTCTTGTTTCTCTTACACAGCTGTCGCAGCGGTTTCCACCCTTTAAGCCAAATGCAAAAGCAGGCGGTATTTTTTTTTTCAGAGAAATTCGGCTTTGAAATGCCATGTAATTCAAATGTTTATCAAAGAAAACGATAAAAACAAAGGGGGGTGGGGGGGGGGGGTGAAAATAACGTCAGCTGGTTTCTGTAAGTGGCGCTTAATTGGCTTAAACAAAGTTTGTTTGTTTGTTGTGGGGTTTAACGGCCCAGTCAACACTATTTTAGGTCATTTTTGAGCCGGTCAGTTTACCTATCTACACTTTTCCTGGGCAGGCTTATACGTAAGCGGATAACCAGTACAGTGCACATTCTTTCGCCAGAAACTGACAACTGCCCTTCTTGAATCAGCGGAAGGGAGAGAATGACCGTAGAAAAGATTGCATGATCAATCTCCATGAAAGAATGTTGCCGACCCCGGCAGGTATCGAACCCGCATCCTCCTGATCACCAGTCCGACGCGCATCCGAGCTACCGAAGCCGGCTGGCTTAAAGAAGGGGATGCATTATATATAGATGTTTTCTGCTATGACAGTAATTTAATGATATAAGGAGCTTTTCTGATTGGTCAAGGGTCGGTGACAACTCCAGACTACTCCTGATGAGCAAATTCATTCCTTTAAGAGTAGACCCCTTTTTCTGTGTGACAGGGCTTATAGAAAAGCGAACATGAAGTCCCGAAAGTTATCTTCCTTCGAAAATGACGGAAAACTCAGGTGTATCCATTCCCTTTTAGAGTCATTTGGAACCACGTAAAGCCGAAAAAAGATAGCACGAAAAGATATTGGGGTCTCTTTGGTTGAAGTTTGTTATTTAAATGACATCTTTCGGAAAGTTTTTTTTTCTGGTCGTATACATATACTGCAAATAAATGGCTCTGACTGCTCATGTGCGTGCACTAGGCTTCTAGTTGGTGCTCCTTACAGGATTTTGCCGTTCACGGTCGCTTAGTCGTATTCACGTCTGACTGATGACCAAGAGATAGTCTGTTCGAGTCCTGTCGGGTCCAGCAACATTCTGTTGTAGAGATGAATCATGAAAGTTTTCTACGGTCATTCGTTTCCTTCCTCTGAATCAAGGAGGGCAGATTTTAGATTCTTGCGAAAGAATGTGCACTGCTTATGTTTGGTTTGTTTGTGTTGAGCTTTTACATCCCCATCAACACTGTTTATTTTGAAGACATTGCTTTCTATTTTGTGGGACTTGCTCCTGACATTAAGATGAAATTGCATGTCAAGCCCTGTCGCCTTAAGAAACCGCTGCGGTTAATATGCAGTGGACAGTCCGACTCGCGCCACTTTGCCTGGACAGGCTTAGAATTTCTAAGCTGTTTACCAGTTCTCTACTGCTTTTGTATAATAGAAGTGAAGGCAAATGTCAGGAATCGATAGAATTAACCCACAGCTCCCATCAGAGACACTAAAGGGAAAGAAACACAAACATGATTTTACTAGACCCTAGTGGAAACACCAAAAACGGAAAGCCAAAACGACAGTCACTTTCCCACAAAATGGCCAACCAGCAAAAGGTTACGATTTTCATAACATAAATTGTGCTGATTGACCAACCAATCCTTACACCAAAGATAATATATATGATATATTATATATGATGTTGTTGTTCTTGTTGTTGTTGATGATGATGAGGATGATGATGATGTGATGATGATAAACATGTAAGTGAATCTTTCTGATTGTTTTTCAGGTTATTATGATGATGGATATCAAGGTGGATTCGCTGGTGGTGCAGTGGGCTCTGTTGGTGCAGTAGGCTCTGTGGGCTCTTTAGGTGCTGTAGGCTCTGTAGGTGCTGTAGGAGGTGGAATCAGGGTTAGTATCGACCAGTTCCTTTTTTCGGCGACTGCCGTAATGTCGTATTTTATACGAGGACTGTTCAAATATGAATGCAAGTAGAACGTTTTCTCATGCACTAATGCGAAAATCACCTGGAAACAAATAACACAGCGTAGAAAAACATTTTACCTATACATTGATACCAAACCTGTTAAATTCCGTGCACTTTAGCCATGTATATCGTTCGATAAACACTGTCTACTCTTGTATACTAATACAAAACATGGTTGGAAGAAGGTCAGAGTACGCCGTTGAAATACGGTCCTATATTAAGAATCGTTGTATTCTTGGTATACGGTGCAAAGACATTTTTGATGAAATATGTTCGGTTTATGGGCATAATGAAATGTCTTTTCCGACAGTTTTTCGTTGGTGTAAGTAATTCAGCTGTGGGCTAGGCTCAACAGAAGATGTACCACATGATCGTCGGCCGAAAAGAGCAACATCTGCCAAGATGGTTGCTAGAATGAAAGAAATAGTTGCCACCGATGCACGATACACCACTAGGCAAATAGCTAGTATGGTCTGCATCTCATTAGGAGCAGCTCATACAATTCTTAAACGGGATTTCAAAATGAGAAAGATCTGTGCTAGATGGATTCCCCATCTGTTGACAGATGAGCAGAAAAAGACACACGTTCAGTGCGCCAAGAAGTTGCTTAAAAAATTTCGAAAATTACAATGCACGGTCTTTCGCTAATGTCGTCACAGGTGACGAGACTTGGGTTCACTTTTTTGAGCCAAAACGAAAGATTCAGAACAAAATATGGGCAACAAAGTATTGCAAAAGACCATGCATTGCAAAGCGGACCATGAGGTCAAGAGGGTAATGTATGCCATATTCTTTTCAAATCAGGGCCCTGCTATTCAGGTTGCTGTGCCTAAAGGCAAATCTGCAAATGCGAAGTTTTACAAGAATAAAGTTCTTCGAAAATTGAAGAAATATTTCAAAGAACGAAGACCCGCAACTCGTTTGGCCAATGTCAGATTGCTACATGACAATGCGTCATCGCACAAGGCGTTCATTGTGCAAGACTATCTGAAGCAGGAAAAGGTTGTTGAACTCCCTCACCCCCCGTATTCCCCTGACCTTGCCCCGTGTGACTTTTTGTTGTTCCCGCGGCTGAAAAAATACCTTTCTAGTCGAAAATTTGTACAGCGCAAACACCTCGGTTCTGCTATATTCCAGTGCCTTCATAGTATACCTCGAAAATACTACCAAAATGCATTCAATGATTGGATCAGAAGACTGAAATTTTTGTATATCTGTTAAAGGGGAATACTTTAAGGGGACAAAATAAATTTTTCATCGAAATCTATGACGGAATCATTTTTATGTGCTTAGTTGCATTCATATTTGAACAGTCCTCGTATATATTTCAATTTTCTGTTAACTAGTGAAATAATAGCCTACGTCGTATCCATATCCATTTGTAATACGCCTATTATTACGCTCCATGGTCAAGAGCTGCTTTATGCTGCACACTCTTTTGTTTATCGGGTAATATATTTCCAGTATTTAAAACGCAATGTGGATTAACGTGGCTATACAGTTCATTGTCATTTCTTTGGATTATATTTCTAGACTGGAATCGCTTCCCTATTCAAGTAGTTAAAATATTTCTCACTGAGAATCCCATCCCACCCTTCTCTGGAAATAGCACTTCGTTACCAAAAAATGTAGTATTCGCAATATTTTACGGTTTTCAGCGATCATGGGGTGACGACAACGGTTGGGGAAACAACAATGGTTGGGGTAATGACGATGGTTGGAGAAACAACAACGGCTGGGGTAATGACGATGGTTGGAGAAACAACAATGGCTGGGGTAATGACAATGGCTGGGGAAACAGCAATGGCTTTGGTGGCAGAGCCGGCGGCGGTATTGTGAGGGGCGGAGTCGTGGGCACTGGCGTCAGTAGTGGTGTCAGCAGTGGGGTGGTTGGTGACACCACGTTCCACTAGATATGAAACTCTCTGGGCTACAAATGTGAGTGTACTTATTTCATAATCTATACATGACCTAATCAATCCTCGATCTAAAAGCTCTGGACAGGCCTAATACCAATTTATCTCATCATTAAAATTATCATCTAGTGATAAGACGCCAAGAAAAACTACATCTGAAAATGTTGTCTGCTTGTATCGTCTTCTACATCTTCATGCAAATTTTTCAAAACTTATTTTTTGCATACAGGCAAATAGTGTGGACCCTGAGATCTGACTGCTTCTATAGGAACAGTCTTTTATTGGTTCACACTATTTGCAACGATGGCTTTTAAAGAAAGCAGCAGATAACAAAGCAGACAGCAATGGTTGTAATGGTGTGTTAACCCTTGAACTGCTGAATATTTAAATATGCCACACCCTCCACTGATTATCAACCAATCAGATTTCTTGATGCAAATCATTGCAACAAATTCATAAACTGAATGACAAACAATGAAGATCATGAAGCCATCTGATCTGGCTCTGCATTGTTTGAAAGATCAGACATATCCGGGCTCAGCAGGACAAGGGTTAAGGGTGAGATTATTTCCTTAAATCTGTCCGTGATAAACTGTTTACAAGGTCTAAGCCTGCTTGAGCAAAACCATCCACGTATATAAACCCTATTGGTTTAATAGGGCTTGCGATGTCATTTCATCCCAATATCGGAAAAAAGTCCCACATAATTTGAAGCAGCGTCTCCAAAGTGGCCGACGTTAAATCTGAGTTCAAACATACAAACACGGTGTTGCTGAAATAAGGCTAATTATGTACAATGCAGAAGATTTAAGTTTAATTCAATATGTATAAACACACACACACACACACACACACACACACACACACACACACACACACACACACACACACACACATTTACCAAACCACATAAAACATTTTATCGTGGCTTGGAGGAAAAACTTGGACTGCATGGTACTTCCTAGCATATCTGAAACCGACTGCACATGGGTACTGGTAAACCGCTTAGCGGGCCTTTGACTGCCAATGCAAGTGGTGCGAGTCGGACCGCACATGCATATATAAACCCGATTGCTTTCATCGGGCGGCAGGGCTTGAGATGTCGTTTCACCTCAATGTCGGGTAAAAGTCTCACAAAATTGGAAGCAACTTCTCTAAAATGACATATAAAGTGTTGAGTGGGACGCTAAACCTCAAAATACTGTATTCTGAGGACGACACAGTTTGTTAATGCTATTAAATATTACCTATTTACATTAGTACCGTGAGTTGTCAAGGATGAACCAAGTACTCCCAGTGTTTACGAGCAGCACACCCTTGTGATGTGGTCCTCGGATAACAGTACTCAAAGCAGATTGTGTGTTCCTTTTTGTTTCTAAGTTTTGGACTGGAATATAGCCATGCCGGTAACGAAGTTGTTTCTTTTTTCTTTTTCAGAATATACATGGATTAGCCTTACGAGATGTCTGACAGGTCACGAAGTTTACAAATGACTCTGTACAGAAGAAAAGATATAACTTGACACGAGTAACGAGTGAAGATTCAAATCAGACTATGCGCCCATCTCCTCAGTCAGACAGCTTTGACTCAACGTTTAAACAACGTTTTCAACGTTCCTTGTACGTTGATTCAATGAATGCCCGATCGCACAGAGCAACACATGAAGACTGACTTGGTTGACAATCAACATTGTCAGCCAAGTCAATCTTCACATACCGCTTCTCGGATTGGACAGGAACCACAGATGAACCTTTCGACTTGCAGCGACCCTGATTAGACTGCGCAGGCTGATCTGAGTTTTGCTGGTCACACATGACAAATTACATCGTTTCGTACGTACATGCTCTGGAAGATACAAGGCTTTGAAATGCAATTTATTATTTAATTATTAAATTAATATAAACAACTTGTCATTCGTCCTTTGATATTCCTCTGTTTTAAACACTCGTTATCGTTTGAACAGGCCCTCCGCTTTATATGTGTGTAGTATCGTAAAATAAAGCTTTGCAAGTCAATGGTCTAAGTCCACTTACGGTTCCCAGTGGACTTGAACCCTTGGTTTACGAAGATGAGTAAAAACTATGGAATGTAACTCGACGACGTCTGATTGGATAAGTGAGTGAGTGAGTGAGATTTAGTTTAACGTCCCACCAACAGCTAAGGTCATACGGAGACGGGACCTCGGTTTAAAGACTCATCCGAAAGTCTGGAGAAGCCCGGGATCCTGATTGGATAACGTCAGAAATCTGCGACAATATATTCTGCAACCAGACGGCATCACGTAACGTCGTTTTGGGCAAAAGCGTACAGGTTTTAACAAAACAAACGAAAAAGTGTATTAGAATGGAGATAATTGTATTGAAAAATTGTCACTTGGTGGTAGTGGGGGATAAATCGTCGGCATTTTGATCGCAAATTCCGTTTTACGGCTCCGCTAACGCGTCGCCGTAAAACGAAACTTCGGACCATAAAACCGCCATTTATTTCCCCAAATGACAATTTTTAATACTGTTATCCCCTAATTACACCAAATGAGCGAGCTCATGAGAAATGGATCATTATTGCTAAGGCGACAAGTGAAGGGTCATGTGATCCAGCGCACAAACGCAGTCTCGCCAGAGCCTTTGCTAAAAACGCAGAAATGTAAGGGAGACTTTTTGGTAGCTCCGTGTGAACATTCCTGCTTCTAGCCCTATTATTTGGCTGCACATTTAGTGAATGATATGATATTAGAAAGGTCTGCTTAACCCTTATCTTGCTGTTCACGACAACCCCTATCTTTGCAAACAGCGTAGATCCAGATCAGATGGCTTCTGAAGAAGCCATCTGATCAGGATCTACACTGTTTCGCATTTAGTTTATGAATTTGTAGCAATAAATTACATCAAGTAATTTGATTGGTTGATAGACAAAAATGGGTGTGGCTTAAATGAATATTCAGCAAGATAAGGGTTAAATATACAATTGTTGGTCCGCCATCGTCTGAACGGATTAGTGGTCAAATATGGTATCGCGCCTGTAGGGAAAGGGTCCGCTACTAGGCTATCGCACGAATCCTGCATTTCCAGTTGGCACTAGAGCGAAAACAAAGTTTTTTTTTTCTAAAAAATAGCCACAGTGACCTTGACCTTGAGCCCAGGACCCTGAAAGTCGAACATGCTCAAGATATTATCATACCCAACATTTGTGTGAAGTTATATTAAAATCCATCAATAAGTGTAGGCACCAAAGTGATGACAGAGTTTTTTCTAAAAATAGCAACAGTGACCTTACACTGCAGCTTTAAACAAAGTACCATAACTCTGTGACAAATCATCTAACCAGATAGCATCCCCTATTGCTGCTTAAGATTCCATTGAAGTTTCGTTTAATTGCTGCAAGTAGTTGCTGAGAATTCGCGTGGACACGAACAGTACCCTATACATTCATGTAGAATTCATCAAAGGGCCATTACTGTTGGAAAAATCATCGAAACAAAACACGCAGGTGATATGCGCATCCACTTTGGATACTTAATATTCCCATGAAGTTTCATTGAAATCCGACCAGTAGTTTCTGAGAATTCGCGTGGACAAGAGCGGGACGGACGCACGGACGAAGCGGCGACTATATGCTCCCCCGAAATTCTTCGGGGAGCATAACAAAACTACATATCAGCCACGCCATTAGAAAACTTGCTTTTTGCCATTTGCAAACAAAAATTGTTTTATTTTTGTTGTTGTTGCTGCTGTTGCTCGTCCTTGTGCATCACAAACACTAATGTACTATGCCAGCTACGGTACCAGAAGACAGTTGAGAGGACAGTGCTGCTCTACTCACAAAAGAGTGGAGTACATCAGTGGTTTCTATGACTGCGATGCATTCTGAGTTGACGGCCCCCGTCCATCGGGGCTTGGAGAAATAGGTTGGCCTGCATGATGCTTCCACAAACTGACCGCACATAAGTACTAGTTAACCGCTTAGACGGACCAGGCTTGCCCAGGCAAAGTGGTGCGAGTCAGACCGTCCAGTGCATATAAGCCTCATTGGTTTCATTGGACGGTAGAGCTTGAGATGTCATTTCATCTAAATGTTGGGTAAAAAGGCCCACAAAATTGGAAGCAGCGTCTCCAAAATGACCTAAAAATCAGAGTGTTGACGGGTACGTTAAGCCACAGTCAAACAAACAAACAAACATACTATATTACAGATCTCATCCCCTCTATCGTCACACCTCGGACACGAATATCCCTTTGTATGACAGTGTGTGATTTCTTTGTCTCACACCTCTGTCTCACCTTAAGGTTTATTAGCTGTCTCAATATGTAAATCATTGGTTTATATAAACAAGTAAATTGAAGTGGAACTATTTCTTTTTTTTTTCAAAAATGTCTCCTGTTGCATGTTTTGTTACCCATGCAATCAGGGAAGCACTACGAAAGAGCTTTAGGGCCGGGTATGCTTTAATTTCCTTTGATGTGCATCTCGAAATTTCTTAGTATCTCGATATATCGACTTATTAACTTGAAATTTAGTCTTACTCGAAATTTAGACTTACTATCTCGAAATTTAGACTTATTCTCTCGAAAATTCGACTTATTATCTCGAAATGTCGACTTAGTATCTCGAACTTTCGACTTAGTATCTCAAAATTTCGACTTATTATCTCGAAATTTCGACTAAGTATCTTGAAATTTCGAACTATTCACTCGAAATTTCGACTTACTATTTTTCGAAATTTCGACATAATAAGTATAAGACAATGTGGACATTTTGAGTTATTATGTCGAAACGAAATGCTTAGTCAAAATTTCGAGTTATGTCGAAATTTCGGGTTAATAAGTCGAAATTTTAATATAATAAGTCGAAATTTCAAGATACAGGGTCGAAATTTCGATATACAACATCGAAATTTCGAGTTAATAAATCGCAATTTCGAGTAAATAAGTCGAAATTTCGAGATATCTGTCAAAAGAAATAAAAAGTATAGCTGGCCCAAATGCTCTTCCGTAGGGAAGCAACTTTTTTTGTTTATCCCAAGAAGAACAATTTTGATATCCCTGGTCCACTTTCAATGCAATGGACATTAAGTATGCCATCAAAAGAGATGAAATGCACATCCAAATGGTTTTAACTTTAAAACTAGAAATGGTGTTTGTAAAACACAATGCCCCCAACCATATGCTTGCCCCTAAATGCCAAAATTTCCAAAGCCATAACCACAGAAAATTTTTCAGCGTTTTTTTTTGTTTGTTTTTTTTTCAAGTGTTAATCAGGTCATGTACTAGTCATTCTCTATCAACCTGTCAAGTTTCTAGGCTTGAAATAACGTGCTACAAGACAGAAACACAATTAAGTGACCAGAAATGGCAAAGGGCCATAATTCCAACAAAATATTATTAAATTGGTTGAAAATTCAACCAGGTATTCTCCTCCAAAGACCTTATCAGTATACCTATTGAAAAGGGCAAATTAAAAAAAAATCAAGGGGCAATAACTTTTGGAAGGGGCAAAAACCGGATGAGAAAAAAAACTACTAGTCGCCTCATTTTCCATGAGGAATTCATATATGAAATTTCAAAACCCTAGCATACACGGTTCTTCAGTTATGTTATGCATCACAAAGCATACAATGTACAAATACTCAACGTGACAAAGGGCCATGAAGTATTTTTTCGGAATTTCGATAAAAGTCAATCAGGTCATCTACTCCTCACCACCAATCTATTCACCAATTTTCTAGGCTCTAGCTCCAATAGTTTATGAGATATTTTGCTGACAAAATTTTATAAACAAGAGGCCCATGGGCCACAATGCTCACCAGAGCTCAGCGGGGCACTGCCCACTGGCAGCCACGTATTTTAATTAACCATGGAAGCCCTGTGCCAAAGAACGCTACAGATAAAATTTGGATCCAATCAGCCTAGTGGCTTCAGATGTCTGATGTCTCTTGAATGTGTTGTTGCAAGACAACAGACGACAGTTAGCAACCATTTGTGGCAACCAATTAGCCTTAAAATCATATGGCATATAGAACATTGTTTATGGAATATTTCTATGAAAGTTTTTAAAATATTTTGAGAAGTGTAAAAGTCATTTTTCAATTTTCCCCATTATAAGTCCATGGAAACTCTTAACTTCCCATAGCAACCAAACTAAAGAGCCAAATTTCATAAAAAAAAACAACAAACAAACCAAAAAACAACAACAATATAATGTTTGTGTGTGTGTGTGTGTGTGTGTGTGTGTGTGTGTGTGTGTGTGTGTGTGTGTGTGTGTGTGTGTGAATTCGGGTTTAACGTCGCTTTCAACAATTTTTCAGTCATATCAGTCATATCACGACGGTGTCTGGTTAGGAACGGGGAACTCAATGCTCACTTTTATAGTGCTGCCTCACTGAAGTATTATGTCCCAGACACATTACATGGTACCACACCCAGTCACATTATCCTGACACTGGGTCGACCAGTCCTAGCTCTACCCCGAAAATCTGTGTGCCAAGCGAGGAGCAGCCAGTACCATTTTTAACGACTTTTGTATGTCGCGGCCCGGGATCGAACCCGTGACCTCTCATTCCCCGGACTCCACCAACTGAGCTATCGGGGCCGGTTACAACAATATAAAACCTGTAAAGGCAAATATGGTGAATATTTCTATAAAGCCTCAGCCCCATAGAGCATATGGTTTATGAGGAGATGATTTTTTTTTTTTTTTGGGTTTCCAATGGCAACCAATAAAAATGAGCAGTAGGCCTAAAATCACATGGCAGAAAAACATTAAAAAAATATGAACATTTTGCCAAAATATCTACTAAGGCTTGGCAGTAAATGCAAATTTTCAGTTTTCCCCATTACAAGTCTATAGAAACTCTAAGATGCCATAGCAACCAAACTGAAGAGCCGAATTTCATTAAAAAAAACACAAAACCTGTTCAGGCAAATATGGTAAATATTTCCATAACGTCTCAATCGCATAGAGCATGTGTTTTTTAAGAAGACGAGTTTTAAGTGTGTTTTTATTCTATTTTGGGCGCATTTTGGTTTCCATGCCAACCAATAAAAGTGACCAGTTGACCGAAAATCATACGACAGATAGATGATTGCTTATATTTCTAGGAAAGTTTTGTCAAAAACTCTGCAAAGGCGTAGCAGTAAATTCCATTTTTCAACTTTCCCCATTATAAGTCAATGGAAACCCTAAGTTGTCATAGCAAACAAAGAGCCGAATTTCATAAAAAAAAAATACAAAACCTGAAAAGGCAAATATGGTGAATATTTCCATAAAGGGTCAGCCTCAAAGAGCATACGGTTTCTGAGGAGATTATTTTTAGGTATTTTTTTCTGTTTTTTTTTTTTTATTATTATTTATTTTTGGTTTCCATGGCAACCAATAGATTGAGTAACTGGCCTGAAATCATATGACAGATGTAAGATTACTTAAAGAACATTTCTATGAAAGTTTGTGAAAATATCTGCAAAGTTGTTCCAGTAAAGACCATTTTCAATTTTCCCCATTATAAGTCAATGGAAACTTTAAGTTTAATAGCAACCAAGCTAAAGAGCCGAATTTCATAAAAACACAAAACCTGTAAATGCAAATATAGTGAATATCTCCATAAACTCTCAGCCTCATAGAGCATATGGTTTCTGAGGAGACGATTTTTTTTTTTTTAGATTTTTTTCTATTATTTTCATTTTAGTTTCCGTGGCAACCAGTAAAAATAAACAATAGTCCTAAATCATATGGCAGATGTTTGATTGTTATGGGACATTTCTATGACAGTTTTGTCAAAAATCTGCAAAAGCTTGGCAATTAATAGCTTTTTTCAATGTTCCCCATTATAAGTCTCTGGACACTCTTAATCGCCATAGCAACCAAACTAAAAAGCTGATTTTCATAAAAATATAACACAAACATATAAAGGCAAATAGGGTGAATATTGTAACGGCGTTACCTCGGCCAGCTATGACCTAAAAAGTGTTGATTTGTCAGGAAAGGTGACACCGTTGCAATAAATTATTGTGGGATCGACCTGGGTCGTGCTCAATGTTGAGCGGGAGTGAAATAAGAACGGGTCATTTAGTTTTTACTATTTATTGAGTTTCCCTTAACAATATCCAGTATGGACAGTATTAAACTCAAATTCACAAATTCATCTAACACATCAAATACATATATGCCAATAGTTCAAATCTACAGTTTCGAACCGATAGCCCTTAAACAAGCAATACAGAATTTAATATGATTGTGAGCATTCACTTTAGCCTAGAATAACCAATATAATTAAGAAGCAAATCTATACAAGATTTAGCCACTTTAATTTGATTGTATGATTTCTACTATTTAATGAATTTATTGAAATATGATAAGCAGGCGGAGTTAATTCTGGTTAGGCTTAGCTACAGTTAATTCCCTTAATATGCTTTGATACAACTGATATCAATGAACTCTACTTCGGTAACAGAGAATAACATCATACAATTTCACACAACATGCTTTTCACAAGCAATCGGGGCTGCAACGAAGTAGAAGTTCATCCTGCAGTAGCATCTATTTTAATATGAAAGAATATGAAAGTATTTAATATACTTGGAATACACTTTCTTGACCAGTTAGCGCCTGGAAAAATTATCAAAACAATATGTCCATTAATTTAGCTTGGCAGGCCTCGCCTTTAAAAGCAATCTTCAGCCGGACTAGGCAGAATTCATCCTAGGTAGGAGTAAGCACTACTACCTCGATATGAGTGTTTACAAAGATGAACCAAAGTGAATAACTCAATCATTGACAGATTAGCAGTTGCCAACAAACGCTTTTCACAAGCACACAAACATGCAACGAGCCAAACTGCCAATGATTCTTGTGCTCTGCCTATCTCGGCGTAGTCAGAATTCTGCCAGATTCGGCTGAAAATTAAATTAAGCCAAAAATGCTCAAAAAAAGATATATACAACAAACTGTTATTATACACAACTTCAGCCTTACTTATACTATCAATTTATATTGAAAACCTGTGCCAACTTCGCCTAAATGAGGATAGAAGAAGGAGAGAAAGTTTCAGCCAAGCTCGGCTGAGCCTAGATCGGCTGAGCCTAGATAGAAGTGGGTGGGGTGGATAAACAAAGTTTATTCATACACTGGATGGGCGATTCTCGAAAGACTTCTTTCTAGGGGGCATATTCAGCCAAAGATCAAGTAGTTTTATGATCAGGCTGCTCCTAAGTCGGCTGAACAATTCAACTTCGGCTGAACAAGCGATCTCGGCTGAGTCTAGCTTCGCAAACTTCGGCTGAGCCAACAACAACAACAAGCCAACAGCGGTTGCTACACGATCTTAGCAACTCTCATTTTCAGCCAATGAATGGGTATTTATACTATTGCCTGGTTCTGCACGTTCTGGTGCTTTCCATAGTGCAGAACGTAAGCGGCCGGGAACCAGTCATGTCACGCGATAGAATCAAGATGGTTGAGCGGGACGATTTGAAAACACATTTTTGAGCAGGAAAACACGAACAATGCAGCAATTTAAGTGCAGTAAACGGGATAAAATCAGTAAGTCCAGACTGCGGCAGGGGATTTCTTTATATTTGTAAGCTGAAATGAAGCTGCCAGTGCGTTTTCGTGCTGAAAAATGTGGGCGAAGTTGACGCAAATCGGAACTGTCAAAACACATTTCAGAGAAAAACATCGGGATTTATACAGCGAAAATACAATATTGTAGGTCGAAAACAAGCATAAAAATGTTGTGTATGTAAAGTTATTGCAGAATAGCTCAGCGCCGTTACAACAGCCCCCTACCTTGAAAAGGCATGGACCCCATGTGGAACGTAAAGTAAGTATTTAATAGTCTATATACAGCTTGGAAAGTTGGAATATCATAATAGTATAACAATTTTATGGAGGCAGCTGGCTATCATGCTGTAACTTTATATTTCTTGGCCATCGGTTCGGATTATAAATATTCATGAATTAGTATTGAACACTAAGAGGCATTTTACTCTTTTGGAGCACAACTCTTTGTATGTGCCAATATAGATCAATAAATTGTACAATTATCTACCAAATACCTACAACAACATATAAATTCTGCAGGTATAAATAAGTTTAACCATTTGTTACTTACAGTTTCATTTTAGCATCAAGGAAGGAGGAATAGGTCCATAGTAAATGAGGCATATTCCCACTCACTTGAGTCTAACCCACTCAAAACTTCAGGTGAACAGCAATGACATTCTGCCACCAACTGTAATTGTAACATGTGAGCTTGAGACAAAGCAAAATGTGCCTCTAGGAAACAGAGTCATACATACATATACTTTCACAATAAATAATTGACTCTCCAAGGTGAAATAATCAGACAATTTCAATATACAGTGTTTGTCAATAACAACTATTAGTATATACGAATGCGCTTGCATTCGTTGTCAAATTGTTGCTCTCATTATTTTCATTCAAATACAATCATACTTCATTCATATTATGATTTGGGATAATATCAAATGCAACATGACAATACACACTACTCAGAGCTTACATCAAATATGAAATATTGTATCTTGAGCATTTCTAACATAAATTCAATACAATTAATAATGGGATTAGTCTTATCATCAAACATAACTCAGTTGATGATAACTGAACTTGAATGCTCTAAGCGGTCATTTTGCATAAACATTTTGAAATCATGTCAGTGACAAAACTTGCACACAAATATTAATATGTTAAGTTATTGCAAATGTAAAGTAGAAGTAGAGCAATGACCATGAATCTATACACTTAACTTACTCCTCCTAGCAAGTTTTGTTGGTCTCTTCAAAAGCATAAGCATTCTAAAATTGTTGTTATCAACTCAAAACATGTTATAAGGTGAATTAATTCTTGATGGAAATTCATATGATCCATAGAATTTGAATTATCAAATGTTCAGATACATACAAGATGAGGATAATTACAATTGTCAATTTCCTTACCATACCCCTTCTCAAGATCAGTAATAGCATTAGTCTTAACTTAAGCTCTTCCTTATTAGTTGTATACTTCAAGGCCACACCTGTACTCCTATTAATAAAATACAGGAACAAGTTAAAAGAATACAGTCGTGCAAAGATGTTTAGGGCCTAAACATTTTTACTAAGACCGTGCTTGGCCAAGAAGGAGTCAACTATAGGAAGCATGGAGAGTCAGTGGCATAATGATTAACATTTGGGATAAAAATGAACAATTATGTAATCATCAAAATTGCACGCAAAATGAATTCCAGCAAGGAAACAACAAGTGAATCAGTCATGCAGTAAGATGTGAATATTTAAATACCCTTACTACCATAAAAGTCTAATATATCTTGCAAGACTTTACATGAAAAAGAAATATTTGGTAAGGCTTTCAGTGACACAAATATGAATATTCTCCTCAATTGCGATCAAGCTTTGTACTTTCGTAATTCTGGAACTCTTAGACAGTGCCAACCATCCTAGAAATTAGGCAAGTTACATGAGTAGATAACCTCACCTAACCACATATAACCAGCAGTCGCCCAATTGCTAGGTGTAAAGCATCGTCCAAGAATTGCAGAAAGATATAATCAAGTTTTCAGATATTGTTACCGGTATATACCAAAAAAAAAAAAATCTTATTCCAGAGTAAATCTCTTTTTTTTTAATTTAAGCCATTAAACTTGCTTAATTGATTAACTGAATTGACCACTATATTTCAACATTTACAGACTGTGGACTGCTAGACCATAACCTAGATGAGAAGTTGACTTTACAAGATGATAAATTAAAAGGTAATTGTTTCAAAGAATTTGAAGATCCAAATATTTGCTCAGAAAGTACGTAAACAGTTGTTTAAAACTTTTGTACAATACTAAAACTTATTACCTAGAATATCTTAACTAATAGACTTAAACTAATTCCAGTGTCCTCTTTCAGTGGTATCTCCATAGATGTTGTTGCGATTATTGTAAATTGTCTATAAATGGCGTTGCCGCGATATAATTATCTCTAAAATTGAAGATGAAATACAATTGTCTCTATTTTTGTTAGAATCTCTTCCTGATGAATATTAAAGTTCATTTTTGTTAATCTATGCTTATGTTAAAACGCGTAAAATTTCACAATAGTTAAATTTGATATTTAAACAAGTTATATTTATAAGTACGCGATAACGCGGGTCTTGTTGGAATTGTTTCTTCAGGTCATCTCAGCTAGCCAACAACGTCCATCTGGTCCTTACGAACCACAGCAGCAACATAAGGTTCATACGAACCACAACAACAACAGTTGGTTCATTTGAACCACAACAGCAAGGTCTGGCTCAAAAGAACCACAGCAGCAACGTTTGGTTCATATGAACCACAGCAGCAACAAATCAGCAACTCAGCCTAAATAGTAGGGGTTACAGTAAGCATTCCATCTATGTGTTACCGGTGTAGATATTCTACATCAGTCCATCCCGTACAGTTCTGAAGTTATTTTCAGCCTTCTTTTAACCAATTTTGTCAGTCCTTTAACTCTATAATATTCACATTCCTTTTTCAATTCTTGCAGATGTCGCCTTTCCCTTGGAAGCATTGATGGAATATACTCCAGACCATACCGTAAGTAATTTAAAATTATCTTGAAATGTGAAGCATCTCTATCAATAAACACACTGTTTCCTTGTTGTATAATTGGGGAATCACTTGTAAATAGTTTAGCTAAAAGGGAGTTAGGATCATTTCTCAAGGTCTGAGTACATGTTTCAAACCGTTGTCCTCCTATGTTAAGGATTACTTTACTCCCTTGAATCTTGGCTATAAAGTTGCGATCTTCATCCTCTTCTTCATCGCTCTCATTACCCTCCAGCAACTGTCTTTTCTTTCCTGCACCATCATTCTCTTTCTCATCATATTTCCTCTTTTCTGCTTTCTTTCTTAACTCCTCCATTTCTCTTTCATTATTTTCATTTATTAATTTTTCAACCACCTGCCCTGCTAGTTCATCGTACTCACAGTGTGCAACAATCTTACTCACTCCATCAACCACTATCCCAGCAAACAGATCAACCCCTTCATCATATGTGTTAAACTGAATGGTATTTTCTCCTGATATGCTGGCTACTGCTCTTTCAGTTTCTTCAAAGTCTTCACTCTCCTTTCTGCCCTCAACCTCTTGAATGGTAGATGCACATATTGGTATATTGGGAGTGTTCAACTTATCATGTTCAGTATTTTGATTCTCATTCCTTACATTCTGTTTCACCTTCAGCTTTCTACTTTCATATTCTTTTATAGAAATTTTTGATTTCTTTGAATTTTCTTCGTTTGTTTTGTTTTTATTATCTTTACACTTTTCTCTTTCCTTTTCAGGTGTATTTATTCTTTCAACACTGTCCTCATCTTTCTCTTTTTCATTTACTATTTTGTTGTCACTGACTTTTTCTGCTTTATCATTACTTCCTACAGTCCCTATCTGAATTTTATTTCTCTTATCATTAACTGATTTTCTATCCTTTTTGTCATTTGCTTTCATAGTTTCTTTATCTTTCAATGAACTATCGCCTTCTTTCTCACAATTTTCCATAACTACTTTCCTTATTTCAGCTCCACTATCCTTTCCTTCAGGTATTCCTCTATCTTTCTGAGTTTTACAATTGTTTTTGTCCACATTGTTTTCTGTTGCTACATCTTGATTATTGTCATTGTCTCTTTCTTCACTTATGTCTCTTTCTTCACTTATATCATTTTCCATTTCTTGATTTTCAATTATTTCACTTTCAAACATACTTTTCTCAGTTTCGTTTTCTTCACTTATTTGTTTATCCTTTTCTTCTCTGATTTCCGTTTCTTTGCCCTGTTTTCTACTTTCATCTTCCATGATCTCTTTCTCTTCACTTTCAGTGTGTTCAGTTTCATTGTCTATACTTATCTCTTCACATTTATGTATACTTGTATCCGAATCCTTGTCACTATTCTCCTCAGTCATTTCCTGTCCTTTATCAACATTTTCCTTTGTTTCATTTTCTTTTATCCTTTCTGTTTCTTTATCAGTTTCTGTCTGTTTTCCCTGAGTTTCATTATTAACTGGCATTACTTCTATCCCTTTACTAACACTTTTCTCAGTTTCCTTATCTTTGTTTGTCTCTTCCTCAGCTCTTGATTCATTCTTTTGACTTTTACTACTGACTTTCACTACTTCCTTTTCTTTTCTAACTCCTCTTTCAGTTTCTGTTTCTTTGCTTTTCTCATTTTCCTTTGCATTTCTTATTTCCTTGTCTTTGCTTACAGCATTCCTACTTTCACTTTCTTTTCTCTTTACTTTATCTTCCCTAGTTTCTGTTTCCTTTCTTGTACCTTTAACACTTTCTTGACCTCGCCTATTTTCTTTCACAGTCTGTTTTTCTTTCTGATTCTTCATTGTCTTTTTCTCAATTGATAAATCTTTCACTGTCCGCCTATCCTCTACTCCTTCAAGCTGCCTGATTCTATCACTGCTCAACTTCTCCATTTCTGACTTATCTCGAACTATTTTCGGCACAATGTCATGATTTGTGTCATCTGCTTTCCTTACTACTTTCCTTCCCTTTTCGTTCTGTTTTACACACTCGTTATCATCGATTTCACTTTCATCTTCAGATGATGATGAACTTGATGAAGATGAGGATGAGCTGGATGAGGATGAGCTAGATGAGGAGCTACATGATAAATCCCGGAGCAGCCGACTCAGTCGTCGTTTCTTGGATGCCGGCCGCGCTTCTTCCAACGTGATAGGCTCTGGGGATCCCATTGACTCTGGTGACCTTTCTTGCCTCTTCCGTGACTTCCTCGGCCGTGGCTCTCTTGCTGGCTCTGTTCTTTTCTCTGGTATAGGACTCTCTTGTAAGTACATCTCCTCATCTGATCTAACAAACTTCCAGTAGGTATCCAGCTCCTTCTCCTTGAAATTCTTAAGAGTCTGGAATGCTACCTCCCCGAATTCTCCAGTCATCACATTCACATAGTCCATGTCAGATTCTTTGGCGTTGCAAGTGTGGCCCGTGTTTCGTCTGTGGAACAGCCACCCGCACAGGTTACATTGGAACTGTATTCCTGAGTGCTGTTCTTCAAGGTGCCTTTTAACATCAGACTTGTTCCTGAAGAACCTGGGAATCTTCAGACACTTTAGACATTGGTAGTGGAACCCCTAGAATACAAATGCAAATATCGTTAAGTATAATGTGCCTGTATGATATGCCTGTTAGCATATCCTCAGCTACAGCAACATTGACAATTCTTTGGGTCAGCACCACGGTTTTGCAATAAGTAGCTTTAGTTTCAGTCTACAACTGATTTATCATTCAGTCCAGTTCATACTTAAATCTTAATTCAGATATGTATGTTCTTTTTCAGCTTAGACAACGTACAGCTCACTTCATAGCAGTCATCGTTAACAACAGTGAAGTGTTCCATCTTTGCCTAAGTCAACATTCAACGCTATCAAGGGTACCAGCATAAACATCAACCATCCTCAGCCAGTTTTCAGCAATCAGTGCATCTATGTCAACAGTGCTACTACATATGCAGCGAAGTCATAAGATACTTGTTTATAAAAGAATGTATTTGTAGATATACATATACTCAACAATATAACATATATGTTATGATTCAAGTATCTTTAAAGATTTCCAAATTTATAGCTTTGGATTGGGGTTCAACACTCTTAGTAATTTTTTTTTTTTTTTTACCAGTAAGTTTACGTATCTACACCTTGCCTGGGCAAACTTAACTGTAAGCAGTTAACCAGTTCAGTGCACGTTCTTTTGCCAGAAACTGACAAACAACCCATCTTGAATCAACGGAAAGGAAAGTATGACTGTAGAAAAGATTTCATGAACAGCCTCCATGAAAGAATGTTGCTCGCCCCGGCAAGAATCAAACCTGCGGCCTCCTGATCATCAGTCAGAGGTGCATCGGACCTAGATACCGAGGCTGGGTAAAAATAAATTTACTACAATTTGATATGTGTGTCTTTTGATACAAGCTCCACTAAACCATCAGTGGACATACAACAAACAGTCAAAGGCACACAAATGAACAAATACTTTATTTATTTTTTTTTTTTTTTTTTTTTTTTTTTTACTGATTTATCTTTCAATTTTTTTTTATTTTTTTTTTTAGGGGTTTAATAGAATAGATACAGGACTGAAAGATCAAGGATACAGAGAATAAGCTAGTTGGCACAGGTCATTTTTTCTCATTAAAGGGATAACCAATGTTTAATTATAAAAATGCATTTATATGTATAATAAAGATCTTTGTGTTATTTATTTTCTTCCCTTACAGTCTTAGCCACGTTTTGCGTGTTTAGGTTTTCTTATTGACAAACCATTCAGGCTTGTCCTCCCCTAAGTATGGTTTTAGCTTATCATGATGAACAACTATTGGTTTATTCTTTGGACCAGCTTGGATTCTGAACAGAACATCATTCAAGCATTCAACCACGATCATAGGTCCTTTCCACGGCCTCTGCAATTTTGGATTAAACCCGACTTTACGTTTTGGGAAATAGTACCAAACTGCATCACCTACTTTGTATGGTATTTTAAATGTCTTCACATCATATCTCCTTTTCATGCTTTCGCTTGAAATGTTTAGATGTTTTCGAGCAAAATCATGAACATCAAGGAGTTTTTGTTCAAGTTGGTATGCATGCTCCGTGGCACAAAGTCTGTCATCACGAATAGGTCTGCCAAGTGTCAAATCTATAGGGAGGGTCAGTTCCCTGCCAAACATCATCATGGCTGGTGAAAGTCCTGTTGTTTCATGCACAGACGATCTATATGCCAACATCAGCAGAGGTAAGTTCTCATCCCAGTCGTCTTGTGAATCAGAAATATAGGAGGAGATCATATTCTGTATAGAGCGATTAGCCCTTTCAACCATACCATCGGACTGGGGTCTTCTAACAGTCGTTCTGGTCTTGTCAATGCCAAGAAGCTTGCATACCTCTTGAAAAACTTTGGACTCAAAGTTTGAACCTAAGTCAGTATGTAATTGTAGGGGTACACCAAATATGGATATGAACCTATTCACCAACTTTGAAGCAACATATTTTGCTTCTTGCGTTTTTAATGGTATAGCATCTACCCATTTGGTAAAATAGCAAGAAATCACCATCAAATATCTATGTCCTTTCTTTGAAACAGGAAAAGGACCACATATATCTAATCCAATGCGTTCCATTGGAAAACCAACATTGTACTGTCTCATGGGTGCTTTTGCATTCCTGTGAGGCGTCTTCCTTGACCCACAGGTAGAACATGTCCTACACCAGTATGATACATCTTTATGCATACTACACCAGTAGAATCTTTTCCTCATTTTGTCATAAGTTTTTCGTCTGCCTAAGTGTCCCCCAGTCACATTTGCATGTAACTGACGGAAGACTTCTTTTCTGAGAACAGCTGGCATAAGAAATAGATATTCGGCATCATTTTCAATCTCTCTGAAACGTTTATTACAAAGAATACCATCTCTCAACTCTATGGTATCCCATTTATGCCAATACGCTTTAAGTTCTCGGCAGAAAGGTGCCACCGTAGACCAAGGGGGTTTATCACCTTCACTCTTCCATTGTAACAAATGTTTTAAAACAGCATCACCTGCCTGTTTTAAACGTATATTTTCCTGTGTAATTTCTACGCATTCATCTCTCTCTTTACAGGAAGTATTGGATTGGCCAGATCCATCTGTAAGCTGACTGACATTGAAACATAATTTACATGTGCTGTGGTTACATCTTTGATCAGCCTGAAGACTGTCAGTGTTTGGGTTATTTGTACTCCTACTATTCTCGCAAAGACCCTGCAGCTTGTCATTACGAGCCTTTTCTAGTTTTGCCACGCCAGCGTGAGCAACATTCGTCTCATCCGGGCTGTTCCCAGTCTCAAACAAACACCCAAACACCGATGAATCTTCAAGCCCATCCATCCAATCTTCTCCATAATTTGCTGCCTCTCTACAGCAACAACAACATTGTTGACGACTGTCAATATTTTCATAAACTTCTGCATTTTCGTTGTTGCTTGCAGAACTGTTTGTTATATGCATAGAAAGAGGAACCCCAATCTGAGACATTCCATTTGATGTCCCCTGAAAGGGCACGTCTTCTATGTCAGATATCAAACATGTGATAGAGTGATCAGTTCTACCACGGTGGTCGTCAAAAGTACTGGGCCCATAAAAACCAGGATTCTCATCCTGTTCAGCATGAGAAACACTTCCTACGTGTTTCACGATGGTACCATCATTAGGTAGAGTGATGTCATGGTCATCCCCATCATTAGGGCAAACAACAGCATGATCGTCACTCCCAAAGCAGGGAAGGGTGACCCCCATTTCACCCTCAGTATTGCCTTCAACTACGGCAAGTTTCTTCACAGCACTAATTTTCCCTGCAGTTTTATTTAAGTCAGCTAATATCTCGGGAGCATACCTCTGCTCATAGCGATCACAATATTTGCATCGATCACTGTTACATGGTCTACGTGACATTGAATCAGCATTGTTGTGCACCCTTCCTGCACGGTGTACAACAATAAAGGTGTAGGCTGATAAGGTCTCAATCCAGCGTGCGATTTGACCTTCACAATTTTTAAATCTCATTAGCCATTGAAGCGACCCATGATCAGTCCTGACTGTAAACTTTTGACCAATCAAATAATGATGGAAATGTTTCACAGCTTTAACAACAGCTAACAACTCTTTTCGGGTAGTGCAGTACTGCCTTTCCGACCTGGAAAGACACTTACTGAAGTAGCTAATAACCCTTTCCTCACCATTCTGCTCCTGAGATAAAACAGCACCAACCCCTACATTAGAAGCATCACAGTCCAATATAAAAGGTTGGCCCTGCAACAAAGGGTAGTTAAGGATTGGAGCAGTGGTAAGTAAGTGCTTAACATTATCAAACGCTTTTTGACATTGTTCACTCCAAACAAACTTCACTTCTTTCTCTGTCAGCTTATGTAATGGTTTACATATGGTGGCAAAATTGGGAATGAACTTTCTGTAATATGATGCTAACCCAACAAACTGTCTTACTTCTGTAGCAGACTTAGGTTCAGGCCAGTCTCTAACAGATTCTATTTTTGTTGGGTCAGTAGCAATACCCTCTTCAGATACTTCATGCCCAAGGAAAGCCACTTTATTGCACAGCAAATTACACTTTTTGGGGTTGAGTTTGAGGTTAACATTCTTAAGCCTTTCAAGGATGATATTAAGGTTCTCCAAATGCTCATCGAACGTCTTTGAATAGACAATTATATCATCCAAATAAATGAGCAAAATGAGAAAGGTTAAACCCGCAAAGACTCTCTCCATCAGGCGTTCGAACACACTTGGAGAGTTGATTAAACCAAAAGGGAGAACTCGCCATTGCCACAAACCACTGCCTGGTATGGAGAAGGCGGTTTTGGGCCTATCTTCCTCTGCAATGCTCACCTGATGAAAACCACTTTTTAAGTCTAAAGTTGAGAACCAACAGGAACCCCCGAGGGCATCTAATGTATCGTCAATTCTCGGCAAGGGGTGACTATCTGGAATAGTCAGCTGGTTCAGTCTTCGATAATCAATGCAAAACCTAGTCGAACCATCACGTTTCGGAACGAGAACAGCAGGGGCGGACCATGCGGAGAAAGAGGGCTCAATCAGTCCTTTTTCTGCCATGGCCTTGACTTCATTTTCAGCAAAATCTCTTTTGGCAAGAGGTATCCTGTAGGGTCTCAACTTCACAGGTTTACAATCAGGTATAGTTTTGATTGTGTGCTCTACCAAATTTGTACAACCTAAGTCATGTGAGGATTTGGAGAACTGATCCTTATATTCATACAGTAAATCCCTCAATCTATCAACTTGCGACTCATTTAAATTTGAAGAACTTTGGCATAAGAGCTCATCAACATGAGCATAATTCTCATCAGTTTTATTCGAGTCAGTGTTAATTGAATTGACCTGCTCATGTTTTCCCATTTGTACTGGCTCATACATTGCAGCAACAGTGTTTTTATACAGGGTGTAAGACTTATCACTCAAATTCATTATTCGCAGTGGTACCGTTCCAAATTTAGGACATACTAAAGCTTTTGCGATCAGAAGTCCACTGCGATCAACAAAATTTTCAGTAGCCTCCAGTACACCAACACCCTTACTATCAACAACATCTAATGGTTTGCCCATCACCAGGATTTCACACCCTGGTGGTACTTTAACAGTCTCTAGTATTGCTATCCTACTACAGGTGGGCAAGGCATCAACAGTGCTACGAAAACATGCAATCTCCTCACCATTCAGGAGCAAATAATTTCTGCTCAGAAACATATCACAACGGTGTTTTGTCAAAAAGTCCATTCCAAGAATACCATCATTCTTGACATCAGCAAACAAAACATCATGGCGAAATTTCTGATTGCCCAACATAATTTCTACCTCAGCCTTGCCAAGAAACGGAGAACTTTCACCTGTAGCAGTCACGAGATGTAAGTTAACAGGCATCAAAGTTGGACGTGTCTCGGGTGGCCATCTTTCAAACATAGCTTTACTAAGTATAGTGCAGCATGAGCCAGTATCAACAAGGAAAGCATGGGTCTCATTATGTATCTTACCAGCGACAAAATAACCATCCTCCATACATTTTAATGGTGTATCATGGGGCCTATTTAATACTGCTGCCGGGTTGTGGCCCTCCAACCCGACTGGTTCCAGTTTCCCTGGTAGCTTCTTGACTGAGCATCCCCACTTCTTTGATTATATGCAGCAGCATCTCTATTGTCTTGCCTACCCCTCGGACCAAAGTTATTGTTTCTGTCATTAAACTTACGGGTAGACTGGTTTTGTCGACTGTTTTGATGAGGGATATTACCTCTGTACTGACTATTAGACTGCCTTTGTGGGCCATAAGAAGGAGGATTATTTTGACGTTGTCGATTTGGTCTGTCATTTTTACCTTGGCTAAAGTTATTTTGTTGTCTATTGACCTTGATAGGAGTTTGAGAGTTTTTGTTTGGGCCTTTAAATTTATTTAGATCTTTCACCTGAGTGGTGAGCGAATCAATTGAATTTTGTAAGGTTTCAAACTGGGGACCAGATTCCCATTGAGTGTCAAGTTTGTTCTGCCCTGAATTAGCGTCAATCTGACCAACTAAACGAGCACGCTGTTTGTCGGCAATCTTATGAGACTCAAGACGAAGAGCAGTTCTTTCAGCATCAGCCAAAGTCTTTGGACAGAACTCTCTAACTCTCAGGCGTATATCAGAGTCAGACAATGCATCTATAAAATGATCTATAGACAGTATTTCAACAACATCCTTGCTAACACCAGGATATGCTTGCCTTACCAATTTCTTAATTGCTTGTGCAAGTTCAGGAATAGTCTCACCCTTGTTCCTCGCCCTGGATTTCAACTGTGTTCTAAAAATTTCAGATCGATTCTCTGAACCAAATCTGCCAGCAAGTTTATCAACTAGGGTGTTATAATCACGTTTACCCTCATAATCAAGTTCACTGAAAAGAGAACGTGCATCACCTGTCAAACAGCTTGCCAGGTATAGGGACTTCTCTCTATACAGCCATCCGTTTAGCTCACTAACAATTTCAAATTGTGAAAGAAATTCATCAAAGTCGGTTGCCCCATTGTAATTTTGTGGTTTGATTTTACATTGATGGCGATCTATGGTTTGTTGGGAGCTACACTGAATAGGTGGTTCACCAGACGCTAGGTTATTTCGAGCAGGCCCTGTAGGGGTATGAGGGACAGAAGAATTTACATTAGAATTTTGTCTGGCGGGTATGAGATCAGCAATTAAACTGTTAAACCTCATATCCACTTCGTTCAGCCTTTGATTCATGGTATCTGTCAGCCCTGTGACTGTATCTTTCATCATCTTGCCCATTTTGGACAGTTCAGTCTCAACTCTATTCTCTAGCAAAGACATCTGCAAAGTTCCTGCCGAACTGGGGATGGAAATGTCATCATTCAGGGTATCATTGTTAATATTTTGTTGGGATGTTGATGGGTTAATATTATCCCTATCAGGTGGATTATTTTCATCTGCCATTATTCTAGGTTATTAGGTTTATTTAGTGAAACCTATTCACTTCCACTCCAACAAAGACCAAACACCAGGATTTAACACTTCAGTTTTTGTGATAGGTCAACAGTATGTAATACAGTATGTAACAAAGCTCCGGCTATTGTCTCAAGGCTTATGAACAACTGCCTGAACAATCATCAGCCACTGTACTCGTAACTGCCAACCACAACTTTATTCAATAAAAGTTTTCTATCCCACTTCTGACACCAAATTGTAACGGCGTTACCTCGGCCAGCTATGACCTAAAAAGTGTTGATTTGTCAGGAAAGGTGACACCGTTGCAATAAATTATTGTGGGATCGACCTGGGTCGTGCTCAATGTTGAGCGGGAGTGAAATAAGAACGGGTCATTTAGTTTTTACTATTTATTGAGTTTCCCTTAACAATATCCAGTATGGACAGTATTAAACTCAAATTCACAAATTCATCTAACACATCAAATACATATATGCCAATAGTTCAAATCTACAGTTTCGAACCGATAGCCCTTAAACAAGCAATACAGAATTTAATATGATTGTGAGCATTCACTTTAGCCTAGAATAACCAATATAATTAAGAAGCAAATCTATACAAGATTTAGCCACTTTAATTTGATTGTATGATTTCTACTATTTAATGAATTTATTGAAATATGATAAGCAGGCGGAGTTAATTCTGGTTAGGCTTAGCTACAGTTAATTCCCTTAATATGCTTTGATACAACTGATATCAATGAACTCTACTTCGGTAACAGAGAATAACATCATACAATTTCACACAACATGCTTTTCACAAGCAATCGGGGCTGCAACGAAGTAGAAGTTCATCCTGCAGTAGCATCTATTTTAATATGAAAGAATATGAAAGTATTTAATATACTTGGAATACACTTTCTTGAACAGTTAGCGCCTGGAAAAATTATCAAAACAATATGTCCATTAATTTAGCTTGGCAGGCCTCGCCTTTAAAAGCAATCTTCAGCCGGACTAGGCAGAATTCATCCTAGGTAGGAGTAAGCACTACTACCTCGATATGAGTGTTTACAAAGATGAACCAAAGTGAATAACTCAATCATTGACAGATTAGCAGTTGCCAACAAACGCTTTTCACAAGCACACAAACATGCAACGAGCCAAACTGCCAATGATTCTTGTGCTCTGCCTATCTCGGCGTAGTCAGAATTCTGCCAGATTCGGCTGAAAATTAAATTAAGCCAAAAATGCTCAAAAAAAGATATATACAACAAACTGTTATTATACACAACTTCAGCCTTACTTATACTATCAATTTATATTGAAAACCTGTGCCAACTTCGCCTAAATGAGGATAGAAGAAGGAGAGAAAGTTTCAGCCAAGCTCGGCTGAGCCTAGATCGGCTGAGCCTAGATAGAAGTGGGTGGGGTGGATAAACAAAGTTTATTCATACACTGGATGGGCGATTCTCGAAAGACTTCTTTCTAGGGGGCATATTCAGCCAAAGATCAAGTAGTTTTATGATCAGGCTGCTCCTAAGTCGGCTGAACAATTCAACTTCGGCTGAACAAGCGATCTCGGCTGAGTCTAGCTTCGCAAACTTCGGCTGAGCCAACAACAACAACAAGCCAACAGCGGTTGCTACACGATCTTAGCAACTCTCATTTTCAGCCAATGAATGGGTATTTATACTATTGCCTGGTTCTGCACGTTCTGGTGCTTTCCATAGTGCAGAACGTAAGCGGCCGGGAACCAGTCATGTCACGCGATAGAATCAAGATGGTGGAGCGGGACGATTTGAAAACACATTTTTGAGCAGGAAAACACGAACAATGCAGCAATTTAAGTGCAGTAAACGGGATAAAATCAGTAAGTCCAGACTGCGGCAGGGATTTCTTTATATTTGTAAGCTGAAATGAAGCTGCCAGTGCGTTTTCGTGCTGAAAAATGTGGGCGAAGTTGACGCAAATCGGAACTGTCAAAACACATTTCAGAGAAAAACATCGGGATTTATACAGCGAAAATACAATATTGTAGGTCGAAAACAAGCATAAAAATGTTGTGTATGTAAAGTTATTGCAGAATAGCTCAGCGCCGTTACAATATTTTCATAAACTCTCAGCCTCATAGAGCATATGGCTTTTGAGGAGATGATTTTTAAGTATTTTTTTATTTTTTTTTTCAGTTTGGTTTCCATGGCAACCAGTAAAAATGAGCAAAAGGCCTAAAATCATATGGAAGACTTTAAAATTTGACTCCTAAATTGTTAAACAAAAATATTGTTTTTTTTTATCTTTTAGAATGGAGCTTAAAATTTTATTTGATACTAATTTTATTAATTTTTGACAACCCGAAGTGGAGAAATTAGGGATAACGCACCACAAACCCCCATTTCCCGGACAATTTCCGGACATTAGTGTGCACCCCGTGTTTGTCTAGACTGCTTCTATTTAAGAAATAGAGGGTCTGTGTACCAGTCAACCAAACATATACCAGACGTCGTTCGATCACGCCGATGAAAAATCATGGAAATCATGGGAAGAACGTGCAATTCTTTTTACTTCCGCTACCATGGTCTGGTAGATGATCGAATTCCCTATATGGTTATCTTATCCAATTAATGTTACATACTTACCAATGTTTAAGCTGGTCAAAACTCATAGAAGATCAATGCCTTCAATATGTTTTGATGAAAAAAGTTTCAAACATTACGAAAACACGCCTATATTATTCTGACACCCTTGAACCCCATATTTATATAGTAAAACTGGGGTTTACAGGGGTAAACCTTATTTTTCTTATTTCTGCTCTAAAATAAAGAAGTGGGTTCTCGTTAGAACCGCCTCGATGAGGCGGTTCTTACGAGTGCCCGCAATCTATATTTTGAGCAGAATTAAGAAAAATACCACAATTTTTCATCTTAAAATTTTCATTTTTTTCGGTAAGTTTTACAAACTGCATGTACGTTGCGCAAACAGTTTAGATCTTGATCAGATGCATCGTCTGATCTGGGTCTGCACTATTTGCCAGTGTCTCAAAAAGGGCCGCTAGGCATATATGGGCTAATTCCAATAATTCAAGGTGAATGTAAAAAGCAGGAATACTTGATTCCAGTTTCCCATTTCCCGGTAAAGAAGTGAATAAGCACTGCTTATTAGATACCCCCGCATGACACTGGTCAATAATAAAAAAGAGCAGACATGTTAAAAAGAAGTTGAACTCATAGCCTGCAACTTGGCCCAAAATTATCGAAACACAAGACCTATTTGATGAGTTTTAAGCATCTGTTCATCTTCGTGCTAACAAGGCACCTACTCCCTATTGTTACGGACAGCATTACCTCCCTTCCATTATCTACCCTGGTAGATCATATGCATAGCTTCTAGGTTTATAACCACTCTCTGACAGCTGCGTCAGGGAGTCGACTCTTTGGCTCAGCGGTTAGAGCACTGGACTATCACCCGAGCGGCTTGGGTTAGAATCCCACCATAGGCGGGGATTTTTTTCAGGCTATGTTACGGCTTTAATGTCGTAAGATGAGGGCTCGTCCGGGATCGGACTTTATATGCCGAAAATGGCTTCGTGCCGTAGTTGGCTTCACGTCATCATACATGATGACATCCTTAAAGAGGGGGTGTGTTACGGACAGCATTACCTCCCTTCCATTATCTACCTTGGTAGATCATATGCATAGCTTCTAGGTTTATAACCACTCTCTGAGAACTGCGTCAGGGAGTCGACTCTTTGGCTCAGCGGTTAGAGCACTGGACTATCACCCGAGCGGCCCGGGTTCGAATCCCTTCATAGGCGGGTATTTTTTCAGGCTATGCTTCTTTCCATTGTTACGGCTTTCATGTCGTAAGACTATACACTTAGACCTCAAAAAATGGCTAAAACTGTGATGTACACTTTAACATTATTAGACCTATAACAATGGCTAAGATAAACAAGAGGGCCATGATGGCCCTGGATGGCTCACCTGATCCATAGAGTAACAAGTGGGCCCCGTGGAGGGCCATTATTGACCCCATGGTTATACTGTGCATAATGTTGAGGGAGGTCTAAAAAGGTGAAGCTTCATACCAAATATCAACAAAGGCTATAATTTGAACAATCTTGGCAAAGGTCTACTAGATGAAGCTACACACCAAATATCAAAGACCTGGGCCTTGCGGTTTGAGAGAAGAATATTTTTTTAAAGATATTCCCTACATAAGCCTATGTAAAACCAAATGCCCGGGGCGTAGGCATTTTTGGCCTCAAGGCTATAATTTAAACAATCTTGATAGAGGTCCACCAGATGAAGCTTCACACCAAATATCAAAGACCAGGGCCTTGCTGATTCAGAGAAGATTTTCAAAGATTATCTCTATATAAGTCTATGTAAAACCAAAGGGCCCCGGGGCGGGGGCATTTTTGGCCCAAGGGGTATAATTTTAACAATCTTGATAGAGGTCCACTAGATGAAATTTCACACCAAATATCAAAGACCTAGGCCTTGTGGTTTCACAGAGATTTCCCCTATATAAGTCTATGTAAAACCAAAGGGCCCCGGAGCGGGGGCATTTTTGGCCCCAGGGCTATAATTTGAACAATCTTGGTAGAGGTCCACAAGATGAAGCTTCATACCAAATATCAAAGACCTGGGCCATGCAGTTTCAGAGAAGAAGATTTTTAAAGTTTTCCCTATATAAGTCTATGTAAAACCAAAGGGCCCTGGGGCGGGGGCATTTTTGGCCCCAGCACTATAATTTGAACAATATTGGTAGGGGTCCACTAGATGAAATTTCACACCAAATATCAAAGACCTAGGCCTTGTGGTTTCACAGAGATTTCCCCTATATAAGTCTATGTAAAACCAAAGGGCCCCGGAGCGGGGGCATTTTTGGCCCCAGGGCTATAATTTGAACAATCTTGGTAGAGGTCCACAAGATGAAGCTTCATACCAAATATCAAAGACCTGGGCCTTGCAGTTTCAGAGAAGAAGATTTTTAAAGATTTTCCCAATATAAGCCCATGTAAAACCAAAGGGCTCCGGGCCTGGGGCATTTTTGGTCCCAGCATTATAATTTGAACAATCTTGGTAGGGGTCCACTAGATAAAGCTTCATACCAAATATCAAAGACCTGGGCCTTGCGGTTTCAGAGAAGAAGATTTTTACAAATTTTCCCTATATAAGCCCATGTAAAACCAAAGGGCCCGGGGCGGGGGTATTTTTGGCCCCAGCACTATTATTTGAACAATCTTGGTAGGGGTCCACTAGATGAAGCTTCATACCAAATATCAAAGACCTTGGCCTTGCGGTTTCAGAGAAGAAGATTTTTTTAAGTTTTCGGTGAAAAAAAAAATCTATTTTTTTTTGCTCCTGTGACTTATATGTGCAATGGACTGGAACCATTTGAACAACTTTGAAAGGGGACCACCTAAGGATCATTCCTGTGAAGTTTGGTGAGAAGGAGAAGATGTCGTTTGAAGAAATTGTTTACGCACGGATGACAGACAAAAAGTGATCCTAATATAAAACACAAGAGGGCCATTATGACCCTGGATCGCTCACCTGATCCATAGAGTAACAAGACTGGGCCCCGGGGAGGGCCATTATTGACGCCAGGGCTATAATGTGCATAATTCTGAGGGAGGTCTAAAAAGGTGAAGCAGCATACCAAATATCAGCAAAGGCTATAATTTGAACAATCCTGGCAAAGGCCCACTAGATGAAGCTCCACACCAAATATCAAGGACTTGGGCCATGCAGTTTCAGAAAAGAAGATTTTTATAAAGATATTCCCTACATAAGCCTATGTAAAACCAAATGGCCCCGGGGCAGGGGCATTTTTGGCCTCAGGGCTATAATTTAAACAATCTTGATAGAGGTCCACTAGATGAAGCTTCACATCAAATATCAAAGACCTGAGCCTTGCTGTTTCAGAGAATAAGATTTTCTAAGATTATCTCGATATTAGTCTATGTAAAACCAAAGGGCCCAGGCGCAGGGGCATTTGTGGCCAGAGGGCTATATTTTTAACAATCTTGGAAGAGGTTCACTAGCTGAAGCTCCATACCAAATATCAAAGACATAGGCCTTGCAGTTTCAGAGAAGAAGATTTTTAAAGATTTTTCCTTATAAGTCTATGTAAAACCAAAGGATCTCGGGGCAGGGGCATTTTTGACCCCAGGGCCATAATTTGAACAATATTGATAGAGGTCCACTAGATGAAATTTCACACCAAATATCAAAGACCTAGGCCTTGTGGTTTCACAGAAGAAGATTTTTAAAGATGTTCCCTATATAAGTCTATGTAAAACCAAAGGGCCCCAACGCGGGAACATTTTTGGTCTCAAGGCTATAATTTGAACAATCTTGGTAGAGGTCCACTAGATGAAGCTTCATACCAAATATCAAAGACATAGGCCTTGTGGTTTGAGAGAAGAAGATGTTTGAAGATTTTCCCTATTTAAGTCTATGTAAAACTAAAGAGCCCCAAGGCGGGAACATTTTTGGTCTCAGGGCTATAATTTGAACAATCTTTGTAGAGGTCCACTAGATGAAGCTTCATACCAAATATCAAAAACATAGGCCTTGTGGTTTCAGAGAAGATTTTTAAAGATTTTCCCTATTTAAGTCTATTTAAAACTAAAGAGACCCACAGCGGGGGGCATTTTTGGCCCAAGGGCTATAATTTGAAAAATCTTGGTAGAGGTCCACAAGATGAAGCTTCATACCAAACATCAAAGATCTGGGCCTTGTGGTTTCAGAGAAGAAGATTTTTAAAGATTTTTCCCTATATAACCCTATGTAAAAGCAAGGGCCCTGGGGCGGGGGCATTTTTGGCCCCAGCACTATAATTTGAACAATCTTGATAGGGGTCCACTAGATGAAGCTTCATACCAAATATCAAAGACCTGCGCCTTGCGGTTTCATAGAAGAAGATTTTTAAACATTTTCCCTATATAAGCCCATGTAAAACCAAAGGGCACTGGGGCGGGGGCATTTTTGGTCCCAGCACTTTAATTTGAACAATCTTGGAAGGGTCCACTAGATGAAGCTTCATACCAAATGTCAAAGACCTGGGCCTTGTGGTATCAGAGAAGAAGATTTTTAAAGATTTTCTCTATATAATCATATGTAAAACCAAAGGGACCCGGGGCGGCGGCATTTTTTACCTCAGCACTATAATTTGACCAATCTTGGTAGGGGTCCACTAGATGAAGCTTCATACCAAATATCAAAGACCTTGGCCTTGTGGTTTCAGAGAAGAAGAATTTTTAAATTTTGGGCAAAAAAAATCTATTTTTGGCTCCGGTGACCTAGATGTGCAACGGACCGGAACCATTTGAACAACTTTGAAAGGGGACCACCTTAGGATCAATCCTGTGAAGTTTGGTCAAAATCCGATCAGTGGTTTAGGAGGAGATGTCATTTGAAGAAAAAGTTTACGCACGGACGCACGCACGGACGGACGCACGGACGCACGACGGACGAAAAGTGATCCCAAAAGCTCACCTCGTCACTACGTGACAGGTGAGCTAAAAAGTGAAAGAAATAATTTTAGGAGTATAAAAACTCACATGCACATCTTCAGACCTATATGAAAACACATGCAAAGTTTCAAAACGATCAGCCTAAAACTGTAACTTTAACATTATTAGACCTAAGAAAAAAATGGCTATGTTAAATGAAAACCTATCTAGGGACATAGCTCCAAGAGTTATGGGCCCTTGATAAACAGTTTACTACAACAGATTCCTTACCTCAGGCACCAAGTGTGATATAATTTTCATTAATGTAGAACAATAAATACAAAAGTTATTAAAATTATTAAGCAAGATATACAGGAAAATCAAAAGTGTCACGGACAAGTTTTCAAGAATTACAAAGGGGAATAACTTTAACAGTATTGATCGCAGGACCTTTATTTTCATGTAGCAGCAGCATCTCATCAATATCAACACTTATGCAAAAATGATAAGATTCTGTAAACTATTAAGCAAGATATGCAGGGAAAACCAAAGTGTCACGGACAGGCGGACGAACGGACAGGCGGACGTGAAAACGGTATACCCCCTTAAACTTCGTTTGCGGGGGGTATAACTATCATAACTGCCGTATCCGACGTGATAAGCGTTTGTTGTGACTGGAAACTTACCCTAGGGATCATTATAAAACATCTATGTGCTAAACATTTTCAATTCATTATTCAAATATATACACACCGGCCCCGATAGCTCAGTTGGTAGAGTGTCCGCTCTGGGGAACGGGAGGTCTCGGGTTCGATCCCGGGCCGCGACATACCAAAGTCGTTAAAAATGGTACTAGCTGCTCCTCGTTTGGCACTCAGATTTACGGGGTAGAGCTAGGACTGGTCGATCCAGTGTCAGGATAATGTGACTGGGTGTGGTATCATGTAATGTGTCTGGGACATGATACTTCAGTGAGGCAGCACTATAAACGTGAGCATTGAGCTCTCTGTCGCAACCAGACACCGTCGTGATATGACTGAAAAATTGTTGAAAGCGACGTTAAACCCGAATTCACACACACACACACACACACACACACACACACACACTCAAATATATACAGAATTTTGTGACCCAAACGAAAATTGTCCGATAAAAAAAAGGATTTTTTTCATATTTCTGCTCTTAACATAGATTCTGGGTACTGCAAAATTAGGCAGGCGTGTTTTCGTGATGTGAAAAAAATATGCTTATTTTTTTTTTTCTAGTCCAAATATAGATTGTCGGTGCACGGTGTTCTGGACCCCCTAAAAAAGGAAAATAATGTACCCCTGTACACCCAACCTTCTCTATATAAAGTTGGGTTTATAGGGTTGTTCTGTACATATGGGGTAGCCTCAATGTGCTTCTAGTGGCCGGTTACTTAAAAACAAGATCATCGTTGTTCAGTACACGGACTTGTTGATGTAATGCTTTTCTTTTCTTAAGGATTTGCAAAAAAAAAAAACAAGAAAAAAAAAAAAAAAAAAAAAACAAGATTACACATTAATTCTGTCACTTGAGTCACACTTCTCTCTGAGTCTCAAACTTTTCATTGTCACTCAGAACTTCCAGGACGAGTTTACGAAGAGTATGACAGTTGAAATCAGTAAACATAGTTTTGCTGAGTCCAGTTACAGGCAAATAGTCTAACTAGCTGGTAACTTATTGTGTAAAACAATTTGTTGTAGGGTGGTCTCTATGAAAATGATATGTTTTTTTTTCTTCATTTATTTAGGAACATTATTAACCGTTCCTTTATAAGCGGTTGGTGAAGAGAAAGACAGTTTTAAACGATTGCAGAACTTTTCTCGATCGTGCCTCGAACTCAGGCAGAAAGTTGTCAGTTTTACAAAACATGCCATTGTTCATGTCTGAAATCAAATTGCGTGTCAAACGAGTAATTTAAAAACTTAAAAAGTTTCCTTTTAAAAGGAAGGCTTCCCCAATTTGTAAAGTTGAAAACCCGCCATTTTTGCTCGCCTTTCGAAAGTAAGGGGAAGCTATTGCCATACCCCCGGCGTCCGTCGTCGGCGTAAGCATCGGCGTCCGCATTTGGTTGTTTGTTTGTTTGATTTGAGGTTTAACGTCCCCGTCAACACTGTAAAGGTCATTTTGGAGACGTTGCTTCCAATTTTGTGGGACTTTTACCCGACATTGAGATGAAATGACATCTCAAGCCCTGTCGCCCAATGAAACAAATAGGGTTTATTAGCATGGACGGCCCGCCTCGCACCGCGGTTCCTGGACAGGCTTAGATCCTCTAAGCGGTTTACCAGTACTAGTATGCGGGCCGGATTCAGCTCTGCGTGGAAGCATCATGCAGCCCATATATTTCTTCAAGCCCCTATGGGCGGGGGCTTCCGCATTTGGTTGAAGTATACCTGCAAGCAATCATTTGTGCTGTTTTACAAATTCTTTTCAACTGGTAAAAAAAAAAAAGTGTTTTTTACGGAACCCGGGAAGGGACATGATTTTTAGCTCACCTGACCGAAGGTCATGGTGAGCTTTTGTGACCGTAAGATGTCCGGCGTCGTCGTGCGTCGTCCGTCGTCCGTCGTCCGTCGTGCGTAAACTTTTTCTTGTGAACAAACTAGAGGCCACAGTTTTGGTCCAATCATCATCAAACTTGCTCAGAATGATCATCATGACAATATCTCGGTCAAGTTCGAATATGGGTCATGTCGGGTGAAAAAGTAGGTCAGTAGGTCAAATCATAGAAAAACCTTGTGAACACTCGAGAGGCCACAATTTTGGTCCAATCATCATCAAACTTGCTCAGAATGATCATTGTGACAATATTTTAGTGAAGTTTGAATATGGATCATGTCGGCTTAAAAAGTAGGTCAGCGGGTCAAATCATAGAAAAACCTTGTGAACACCCTAGAGGCCACAATTTTGGTCCAATCATAATCAAACTTGCTCAGAATGATCATCATGACAATATCTTGGTCAAGTTCGAATATGGGTCATGTCCGGTCAAAAAGTAGGTCAGTAGGTCAAATCATAGAAAAACCTTGTGAACACTCTGAAGGCCACTGTTTTGGTCCAATTATCATGAAACTTGCTCAGAATGACCATTGTGACAATATTTCAGTCCAGTTCGAATATGGGTCATATCGGGTTAAAAAGTAGGTCAGCGGGTCAAATCATATAAAAACCTTGTGAACACCCTAGGGGCCACAATTTTGGTCCAATCTTAATCAAACTTGCTCAGAATGATCATCATGACAATATCTCGGTCAAGTTTGAATATGGGTCAAATGGTTCCGGTCCGTTGCACATCTAGGTCACAGGAGCCAAAAACAGATTTTTTTCACCAAAAACTTAAAAAATCTTCTTCTCTGAAACCACAAGGCCCAGGTCTTTGTTATTTGGTATGAAGCTTCATCTAGTGGACCCCTACCAAGATTGTTCAAATTATAGTGCTGGGGCCAAAAATGCCCCCGCACGGGGGCCCTTTGGTTTTACATAGGCTTATATAGGGAAAATCTTTAAAAATCTTCTTCTCTGAAACCACAAGGCCCAGGACTTTGATATTTGGTATGAAGCTTCATCTAGTGGACCCCTACCAAGATTGTTCAAATTTGAGTGCTGGGACGAAAAATGCCCCCGCCACGGGGCCCTTTGGTTTTACATTGGCTTATATAGAGAAAATCTTTAAAAATCTTCTTCTCTGAAACCACAAGGCCCAGGTCTTTGATATTTGGTATGAAGCTTCATCTAGTGGACCCCTACCAAGATTGTTCAAATTATAGTGCTGGGGCCAAAAATGCCCCCGCCCCAGGGCCCTTTGGTTTTACATAGGCTTATATAGGGAAAATCTTCAAAAATCTTCTACTCTGAAACCACAAGGCCCAGGACTTTGATATTTGGTATGAAGCTTCATCTAGTGGACCCCTACCAAGATTGTTCAAATTATAGTGCTGGGACAAAAAATGCCCCCGCCACAGGGCCCTTTGGTTTTACATTGGCTTATATAGGGAAAATCTTTAAAAATCTTCTTCTCTGAAACCACAAGGCCCAGGTCTTTGATATTTGGTATGAAGCTTCATCTAGTTGACCCCTACCAAGATTGTTCAAATTACAGTGCTGGGGCCAAAAATGCCCCCGCCCCGGGGCCCTTTGGTTTTACATAGGCTTATATAGGGAAAATCTTAAAAAATCTTCTTCTCTGAAACCACAAGGCCCAGGTCTTTGATATTTGGTATGAAGCTTCATCTAGTGGACCCCTACCAAGATTGTTCAAATTTTAGTGCTGGGACAAAAAATGCCCCCGCCACGGGGCCCTTTGGTTTTACATGGGCTTATATAGGGAAAATCTTTAAAAATTTTCTTTTCTGAAACCACAAGGCCCAGGACTTTGATATTTGGTATGAAGCTTCATCTAGTGGACCCCTACCAAGATTGTTCAAATTTTAGTGCTGGGACAAAAATGCCCCCGCCACGGGGCCCTTTGCTTTTACATTGGCTTATATAGGGAAAATTTTTAAAAATCTTCTTCTCTGAAACCACAAGGCCCAGGTCTTATATATTTGGTATGAAGCTTCATCTAGTGGACCCCTACCAAGATTGTTCAAATTATAGTGCTGGGGCCAAAAATGCCCCCGCCACAGGGCCCTTTGGTTTTACATAGGCTTATATAGGGAAAATCTTTAAAAATTTTCTTCTCTAAAACCACAAGGCCCAGGACTTTGATATTTGGTATGAAGCTTCATCTAGTGGACCCCTACCAAGATTGTTCCAATTTTAGTGCTGGGGCCAAAAATGCCCCTGCCCCGGGGCCCTTTGGTTTTACATAGGCTTATATAGGGAAAATCTTTAAAAATCTTCTTCTCTGAAACCACAAGGCCCAGGACTTTGATATTTGGTATGAAGCTTCGTCTAGTGGACCCCTACCAAGATTGTTCAAATTATAGTGCTGGGACAAAAAATCCCCCCCTGCCACGGGGCCCTTTAGTTTTACATAGGCTTATATAGGGAAAATCTTTAAAAATCTTCTTCTCTGAAACCACAAGGCCCAGAACTTTGATATTTGGTATGAAGCTTCATCTAGTGGACCCCTACCAAGATTGTTCAAACTATAGTGCTGGGGCAAAAAATGCCCCTGTCCCGGGGCCCTTTGATTTTACATAGGCTTATATAGGGAAAATCTTTAAAAATCTTCTTCTCTGAAACCACAAGGCCCAGGACTTTGATATTTGGTATGAAGCTTCGTCTAGTGGACCCCTACCAAGATTGTTCAAATTATAGTGCTGGGACAAAAAATCCCCCCCTGCCACGGGGCCCTTTGGTTTTACATAGGCTTATATAGGGAAAATCTTTAAAAATCTTCTTCTCTGAAACCACAAGGCCCAGAACTTTGATATTTGGTATGAAGCTTCATCTAGTGGACCCCTACCAAGATTGTTCAAACTATAGTGCTGGGGCAAAAAATGCCCCTGTCCCGGGGCCCTTTGATTTTACATAGGCTTATATAGGGAAAATCTTTAAAAATCTTCTTCTCTGAAACCGCTAGGCCCAGGTCTTTGATATTTGATGTGTAGCTTCATCTAGTGGACCTTTGACAAGATTGTTCAAATTTTAGCCTTTGTTGATGTTTGGTATGAAGCTTCACCTTTAAGACCTCCCTCAACATTATGTACATTAAAGCCCTGGGGCCAATAATGGCCCTCTCTGGGGCCCACTTGTTACACTATGGATCAGGTGAGCGATCCAGGGCCATCATGGCCCTCTTGTTTATTTTTATTATGTTGTGCGAACAAGATAATATCTTGAGCGGACAAGATATAATCTTGTTCGGACAAGATATTATGTTGTGCGAACAAGATATTATCTTGTGCGGACAAGATATGATCTTGTTCGCACAACATAATATCTTGTGCGCACAAGATATTATCTTGTTTGCACAACATATTATCTTGTTTACACATTACATATCTTGGGAAGTTGTGCGGACAAGATATTATCTTGTGCGCACAAGATCTATGTTTTTTTTTTTTCGTTGTTTTTTTTTTTTTTGTTTTGTTTTTTGTGACGTGGCCAGTTAGCTTAAAATCCCCCCCCCCCTTCAAAAAAAAAAAAAAAAAAAATCAGACCCCTTGCTGAAATTCTCCTAAAATTGTAACAAATTTTTTTCATGGTCCAACAAGAAGTCCAAAAGGTGCAGACGGAATGGCAAAGGGTAAAGACCCTGATCAGACTGAGCAGGCGGATCTGGGTCTGCACTGTTTGTTTAGGCCTGTCTTCCAATACTTAGGATCATTACGGTATTTTAGGTTTTCTAGGCGTTAGTTATATTGAATATACTTATTCAATTAGTCAATTAATAGAATAGTCATTAAAAGACCAATAATTAAAATCCGTATTATATTGAACTCTTCCGGTAGGGTGGGGTGGGGGTGTCAGGATTCCACAGCTCATAACACAGACACAAGCAGCCCCCAGTTATTAACTGATATGGTTGAAAATGCCCTTATGTGTAGTGACCATATACTCAAGCTTGCAAGTAGTAAAGCATGTTTGGATAGGTCTTACATTTGTAAGCGTCTAAATAGTGATCAGGAGGATGCGGGTTCGATACCTGCCTGGATCGGCAACATTCTTTCGTGGAGATTGATCATGGAATATTTTCTACGTCATTCTCTCCCTTCCGCTGATTCAAGAAGGACAGTTGTCAGTTTCTGGCGAAAGAATGTGCACTGTACTGGTTAACCGCTTACTTATAAGCCTGTCCAGGAAAAGTGTGGATAAGTAAACTGACAATCTCAAAAATGACCTAAATAGTGTTGACTGGGCCCTTAAAACCCCAAAACAAACAAACGAACTAACATTTGCAAGTCGCCCCCGCCCATTGGGGCATGGAGAAATAGATTGGGCTGCATGGGGCTTCCACGAAGAGCTGAATCTGACTACACACGAGTACTGGTAAACTGCTTTTAAGAAGGACTAGGCCTGCCCAGGCAAAGCGGTGTGTGTCAGATCGTCCAATGCATATAAGCCTTCTGGTTTCATTGGGCGGTGGGGCTTTAGATGTCATTTCATCTCAATGTCGGGTAAAAGTCCCACAAAATTGTAAGCAACGTCTCCGAAATGACCTTAATAGTGTTGATGGGGACGTTAAACACCAATTCAAACAAACAAGCAAACAAAAACTAACATTTGTAAGTACTTGTTTACAATACTAGCTCATGTTTATACTGAGGACTATGACAGTTTTAAAAGATGTACTTGTAGTCTGATATCGCCTAATAGTACAGCACAATCATTTTATAACACATTTTATATAACATTGTTCAAAGCCCCAACACCTAACTAATTGCATAGAAAAAATGTCCAAAAACATGTTTGTTTGTTTGATTTCAGGTTAAACGTCCCCGTCAACACTGTATATGTCATTTTGGAAACGTTGCTTCCAATTCTGTGGGACTTTTACCCGACATTGAGATGAAAGTGGGGTTCGAGGGGGTCAGAATCATATAGGCATGCTTTCGTGATGTCAGCTCTGCGTGGAAGCATCATGCAGCACATATATTTCTTCAAGCTCAAATGGTCGGGGGTGGGCGGTCGAAAGACAAATACGTACGGACGGTGGATAGATAGATAGATAGATAGATAGATAGATAGATAGATAGATAGATAGTAGATAGATAGATAGATAGATAGATAGATAGATAGATAGATAGATAGATAGATAGATAGATAGATAGATGGATGGATGGATGGATGGATGGATGGATGGATGGATGGATGGATAGATAGATAGATAGATAGATAGATAGATAGATAGATAGATAGATAGATAGATAGATAGATAGATAGATAGATAGATAGATAGATAGATAGATAGATAGATAGATAGATAGATAGATAGATAGATTTTATACACATTCGTATTTAAAATTTAACCTAAATAGGGTATCAAATAAAAATTCAGCATATCAGCAGTTCAGCGTTTTAGTCCCCTTAAGCTAATCAGCTGGTTGCTGAATTCAGCCAATAATTCAGCGTTTTAGTCTCACCCGTTTATATGCATGGACGGTCCAACTCGCATCAGTTTTCCTGGGCATACTTAGAACCTCTAAGCGGTTTACCAGTATTCCATCTGCGGTTGGTTTCAGCTCTGCGTGGAAGCATCATGCAGCCCATCTGACAAAAACATGTAAAGGAAGTTGTTTTACACTATTCTACCTTTTTGTTTGGATATAACACTGTTTAACTAAGAGGTTTATGTCTGGATTAAGAAAACAGTATTATAAAGAGGTGGTGTTTCAAAATGGCTAAATACATAATATAACATTACGAAAACACATATAACTCAAATCCATTGGAAGATTTTACTACCCCCACAGCACCCCCCCCCCCCCCCCCCCCCAAAAAAAAAAAAAACCAGATAAAAATGATATTTTTCTTATTTCTGTTCAAAACATAGATTGCGGAGACTCGTTAGAACCCTCTCAACGTGGAGATGCTGTCGAACGAACACCCTTAAGCATAAATTAGAAAAAATAATGCTTACCCCTGAAAACCCAAGTTTTTCTATATAAAAGTGAGGTTCAAGGGGGACAAAATCATAATGGGCATGTTTTCGTGACGATATGAAAACAGAACTAAACATTATTGTGAATGTCCTCTACTACTTAATTGTCTAAACTGAAGCAGACACCTACCAATCCCTTGTGTGTGAGCATTTATGTGAATGAATTTTACTGGTAAACTGAGTGGGTTGGGTAATTCTGGGGCTAAATTGATCATAACCAACCATACATGTATTTTAGAATAGTGTAAATTGTATTTTAGAATAGTGTCTTAGTTAAAATAGAACAATAGATATGTAAAAACTGTTTAAATTTTGAAACATCAGAATTGCTTTTATGTACCACCTATGAAACTGGACACAAAAACAATAAAATATCATCTTTTAACCGGTTTTCAAATCAAACCTAACAGGTTGATCTATATTCTAGCACAAATCTTCTTTCTACACCAGAAAAATAAATTAAAATAAGTTTGTAAGATGATTTGTGGTATTTATATTCATATTTTACGAAAACCTGGAATTTACAGCTATGGCGGCCATCTTGGACGCCATCTTGGATTTCTCAGTTCGCCATCATTTATGCCAATTTATGCCGGCTGTTTCAGATACTACGGATCCTGACAAACATTTTGATATATGACTTGTCTTGTTATACGTGTGTGTGTGTGTGGGGGGGGGGGGGGGTGGGTATTGGTTTCCATTTTTTGGTTCAGATTGTCACCCTGCCATATCGTTTAATTGTTTCTTGTAATATTTTTAACTTATTTGTTTCAAATGAAGTTTGTAACAGTTAATTGAAAGGGACTGAAAACAATTTGCTATTCATTCACCCATTCTGTGTAAATGGCATTTTTCTAACGAAATTGCGGGCTGAAATATAAACCTTATTTTTCTTGACATAAGGGTATTACTGGAGAATTTTAACGTGATGATAATAGATAAAACTAGGCAATATGGCCGGTTGGAATATACATAAATAATAATAATAATACTAATATAACTACTACTACTGTTACTGCTACTTCTACTACTATTACTGATAATAATTTTAATAATAAAACGATGATAAATATTGTACAGTTACTACTTTTTCCACTACTGCTACTATCATTGGGCCCCCGCCGATAGGGGCTTGAAGAAATAAATTCGGCTCCAAGATGCTTCCACGCAGAGATGAAACTGACCGCACATGAGTACAGGTAAACTGCTTAGACGGTCTTAGCTTGCCTAGGCACAGTGATCTGAGTCGAACCATCCCTGTATATAAACCATTTTGATTTCTTTGGGCGGCAGTGTTTGAGATGTCATTTCATTTCAATGTCGGGTTAAAGTCTTACAAACTTGAAGCAACGTCTCCAAAATGACCTTAATAATGTTGTCGGGAACATAAAATCTCAATACATGTACAAACAAACAAACCACTACTACTGATGATACTACTTATAATAACGAAAATAATAATTTTAAAAATAAAAACGATGACAATAATAATTATAGTCTTACTACTACTCCCACTACTACAACTCAGTACTACTACAATAATAATAACAATAAAAATTTGTTTGAATGATTTGTGTTTTAACGTCCTCGTCAACACAATATAGGTTATTTTGGAGACGTTGTTTCCAATTTTGTGGGACTTTTACCCGACATTGAGATGAAATGACATATAGGGTTTATAAGCATGGACGGTCCGACTCGCACTGCTTTGCCTGGGCAGGCTTAGATCCTCTAAGGGGTTTACCAGTACTTGTGTGCGGTCACTTTCAGCTCTGCGTGCAAGCATCATGCAGCCCAACTATTTCTCCAAGCCCCGATTGGCGGGGGCCAAATAATAATAATAATAATAATAATAATAATTATCAAAACGATGGTAATAATAATTATATTTTGCTACTACTAAAAAGGCTATAACTACTAATAGTACTGCTGCTTCTATCACTGTACTACTACCACTACTTCAACTATTATTATTATGATTATTATTAATGTGATGAAAATAAAGTGGATAAGCACTAAAAATGAAACGCCAGTGAATGATGATTTCTACAGTGCCTAGCTTATAGGAAAGAACAATTAATAATAATAATAATAATAATAATAATAATAATAATAATGTGTTGTTCTTGATGTTTGAAAGGAGGGTTTAAGTATGAAGAAGACCAGACCTTTTGTTGATTGTGCTCGTCGGTTTATAATTTCGCTAAGGCTGTGCTCGCTGATCAAACACGGTCGAATTCAACTCTGTGAAATATACATTATTACATTCAACACTGGTTTATACGTCAATTTAGATAGTCAATCTTTGGAATTCAACAGATACAGAAAAAAGTACAACCGGCATTTGATACTGCAAACTCACTGATCATGTAATTCTAGTTATAAGTTTACAACTAAATGGCTTTACTGATGAGATATCATTGTCTTTTTCGTTCCGAAATGGATAAATCATAGCTTCAGATTTTTTTTACGGCCCCCGCCCATAGGGGCTTGAAGAAATATATGGGCTGCATGATGCTTCCACGCAGAGCTGAATCCGGCCCGTACACTAGTACTGGTAAACCGCTTAGAGGATCTAAGCCTGTCCAGGAACCGCGGTGCGAGACGGACCGTCCATGCTAATAAACCCTATTGGTTTCATTGGGCGACAGGGCTTGAGATGTCATTTTATCTCAGTGTCGGGTAAAAGTCCCACAAAATTGGAAGCACCGTCTCCAAAATGACCTTTACAGTGTTGACGGGGACGTTAAACCTCAAATCAAACATACAAGGTCCGTTTTTCATCGGAAAAGTACTGATATTTTTCTTATTTCTGCACGAAAACATACGTTGTGGGTACTCATTAAAAGCGCCTCAGTGAGGCGCTTCTAAAGAATACCCACAACGTACGTTTTCGTGCAGAAATAAGAAATATAACATTTGGATACCCTCTCTTATCTGGCGCTATGGATAAATGCAATCACAATCGAGTCACTTGATATGGCACTTTGTGCCCTATCTTTTCTTGTTCTCGTTGATGTTTAAAAGGTGAACGGAGTCACATACGAAGTATGAATATTAGCAAAATTAACGTTGACATTACGTCATTATTTGACGGATAATCACGTTTGAGCTTCCGGGTAGCAGGGTCTGAGACAAGATTACTTCATTATGTCTGACTGTCCAACTTCGTTGCTATAAAATGGTCGAAGGAAAAATCATATCTCACAAGCTTTTGGGGGAGTACCAAAGTAAGTATTCACAGATTTTGTTGTTTATCTTGAAAAATTCGAAAAATAACAAAAAGCTGGAATAATTTTGTCGTAGAATTGTCGCCAGGTTCTTTTTTTTTTTTTTTTCTTTAGTTTTTCATTTTAAAATAGACTTGCATTTACAAAATAGATTTTATGCTTTGTAATGACTATGTTAAAAAGATTCATTATTATAATTATTTCATTTTTTTCCTGCTGGCTTAAATGTTGGTTCTTGGTTGAATTTCGTCACTTTTCTGGTTGAATCTCATTAATTTTAACCTTTATCCTGCTGAAAATGACAAGCCATACCTTTGCAAACAGTGTAGATCCAGATCAGGTGGCCCAGGATCTGCATTGCCTGTCATTCTATTTGCGAATTGAACAATTACATTATATTAAGTAATTTGATTGGTTGACAGTCAGAAAAGGGTGTGGCTTAATTATTTTATTCAGCAGGATAATGGTTAACATGCCCGTGCAGTGAATAATTATGTTTATCACATATTCAGTACTATATTTAACACGATAACCCATGTTTTGCATGTGTGATAATGCTTGTTTCCATTTCCGGTTATCAGCCCGCCCGGTCTGACAACCGGAAACAGTGTATTTTGAACGGAAAGCGGTTATCAGCCCACTCATGACTTTATTGTGACGTTGCAAATTACATGACGTAACACTAATAGTTAGGCGTGACATTACGCGCTTTTTTGCTTGAATCACGCTTTTTATCACATTTTTTTTTTCAATTTATGAACGTCAAACACAGTAATAATAGGATCTGAATATGTGATAAACAAATTATAACATGGGGTTTTGGTTATCGCCCTCTGTATCAACCCTCGACCATTATCTGCCCTCGAGCTAAAGCCTTCGGGCAGATAATGGGGTCTCGGGTTGATACATCGGGCGATAACCAAAATCCCATGTCATAATCTCTAATTATCATATGACGTCGCGTCTGAGAGTGTAATAACGCCATGCAATAAATTCGATAATCCACTAGTGGATTAAATATGCAAATTAGTTAGATACGCCCCGTTACGTTACATGTACGACGTCGCGTTTACTAATGACGGAGTATTGACATTTTTTGTCAACAAACCGTGGATAAAATGCGTTTTCAATGGCATATGATAAATAGAATCTTGCATTCGTGCTCATGTAAAAAGCCACGCATTTTATCCCTTTTTCTCAACTCGTTTAATAAATTCAATAATACATGAGCACTCATGTAAGATCCTCTATAACTTGCAGCTGGCACATGGATGGATAAGAAGCTGCCATCGATGCATGAAAGACCTTTGTCATTAAAAGCCTATGGGTGGTTGGGTTAGGCAAAGGTGTCGTTGTTCTTGAAGCAGCTAAGGGTAGAGGAGGAGTGTTATTTCCTCTGTTTCTACACTTCCATTCCTTTTCATTTTTCTCCCCTGTGCCTCACTTTCATCTCCCCTACTATCTCTTCCAACTCATCCCCCTTTCTCTGGGAGACGGCACAAAATGACCTGCAAGGGTTGACGGGTCGTTTAACCCTTAACCAAATCAATTAATTATTAAAAGGATACTCTTAGGGATAGTCCTTCTACAGTAGAGTACTCTTTTTGTGTAGGTTTTGTAGCACTAAATCTGGGGTTTACATGTCGGGGGTATACCTTATTTTTCTTATTTCGGCTAAAAACATAGATTGTGGGTACTCGTTAGAACCACCTCGCTAAGGCCGTTCTATCGAGTACCCAAATCTATGTTTTGGGGAGAAAAATGTATAACCCATTGCATGCGGGAACCCCTAAAGGGGTACCTTTACAAACAGTGCGGGTCCAGATCAGACGCCGCAGAACGCCGCCGCAGAACGCGGCGTCTGATCAGGGCCTGGACAATTTGCTAACATAATGTCCGTCAAAAATACAATAAAAACGGAAAAAATGGCCTGACACCCCTTATATAATAAATGGACTTGTCCAACAAATAGCAGTGGAAGGGTCCACCAGCATACAATAGGATAATATCAGAAATAATGAAAAATATATTTTTTATCTTTCCTTTTTTTTTTATTTTTTTTTTTATTTTATTTTTGTTAAAGTTTTCAATATATTTGAATAACGATCACCACTCTACACCCAACTTTATTTAAAGAAGATTGGGTGTACACGAATGAACATTTATTTCTTTATAACTACTCCTAGAAGTCTCCGTGGTGTAGTGGTTACGCTACTTGCCTTGTAAACCAGAGGTCGCAGGATCGATCCCGGGCTTCTCCAGACTTTCGGATGAGTCTTTAAACCGAGGTCACGTCTCCGTATAACCTTAGCTGTTGGTGGGACGTAAACGTGACTCAAAACACTCACTTGCTCCGCAACTGGATTATCGGTATATTTGCGGGTTCTTACGGGTACCTATGTGACCCCCACCGGGGCTTGGAGAAATAGATGAGCTTCCACGCAGAGCTGAAACCGACCCCACAGGAGTACTGGTAATCCGCCGGCCCCCGCCCATCGGGGCTTGAAGAAATAGATGGGCTACATGATGCTTCCACGCAGAACTGAAACCGACCGCACACGAGTACTGGTAAAACCGCTTAGAGGATCTAAGCCTGTCCAGGCTAAGCGGTGCGAGTCAGACCGTCCATTGGGTTTCATTGGGCGACAGGACTGGAGATGTCAGTTCATCTTAATGTCGTTTTTTTTTTTTTTTTTTGGGGGGGGGGGGTTTACCGCCCTTTCAAGATTATTTCACTCATATCGAGCCGATCGTTAATCATAGGTGGGCGAAAACCGGAGTACCCGGAGAAAAACCACCTGACCTTCCTTTGCAGAACTTGGCGTCTCACACGTGACCCGAGCGAGGCTCGAACCCACGGCGGTGAGAGACCTAATGACTAAGAGTCAGCGCTCTTATCCATTAGGCCACGGAGGCCCACTTATTAATGTCGGGTAAATGACCCACAGAATTGGAAGCAACGTCTCCAAAATGACCTATACAGTGTTGACGGGGACGTTAAACCTCCAATCAAACAAACAAAACTGGTAATCCGGCCGCTGAGAGGATCTAAGCCTGCCCAGGTAAAGTGGTGCGTGTTGGACCCGTACATGCATATAAACCCTTTCGGTTTCATTGGACTTGAGATGTCATTTCATCTCAATGTTTGGTTAAAGTCCCACAAAATTAGAAGCAACGTCTCCAAAATGACCTATATAGTGTTGACGAGGACGGTAAACCTCAAATCAAACAAAACAAATAAAAATACGAGCATCTATGATCTATGTTTGTAGCAGAAATAAGAAACGTTATCACAGATTTTGATCAGAAAAATGTCATTTTGGGACTCTCCCATCGTCATATGATTGACAAATCCATTTGGCATTTTAGGGGTATCAGGCCTGTTTTTTTTTTTTTTGTTTTTTTTTTTTTGTTTGTTTTGACGAATTATTTGCACTGTTTACCAATGTTTATTTTTGTTAAATTTCCAGATAAGAATACCATATAAATGCTTAAAATAATACTATTCTTTCTCAGGTTCCCCCCAGCTCCCTTAAAGTTCATGCACGTTTTCTCTCTTTCTCTTGGCAGAAAAAAATGAAAACTATAATTTGCTTGCTGGTGTGCGGGTTCGCAATTGCAAACGCCTTCCCAGGGCAGTATGGGTACACTCCAAAGAAATACCTGCCAGTCAAGCCGAAATTCAAGCCTATAATCCCAGTACCCATGGTACCAGTGGCCAAGATTCAGTATATGCCCGTCCAGCCCATCATCCCAGTACACGTGAAACCAGTGATGCCAGTCAAACACATTCCAATGAAACCAGTCATTCCAATGATCAAGAAACCAGTCTTCCCTATGATGAAGGGTAAGTAAACGAATTTATGCCTTTACTAAATGCGTCTATAGCCCAGGCAACCCTAATACTTGTCTAGCATTTTGGTATAGACTTTTATTTAACCCATTTAGTACCAGAAACCCCAAAACGGGTACCTTGGCAAACAGTGCAGGCCCAGATCAGATGCCGCATAAAGCGGCATCTGATCAGGGCCTACACCGTTTGCAAAAAGTTTAGTCATTTTCAAAATAAATCTGGAAGAAAACACAACCCGACACCCCTATATTTTGATATTGGCTCCTGCTATATATAAGGAGGAAGATTCCATTTGGTACAAAAAGGGTTAAACATGTCTGTGCGAAAATTTTCTGACCAGAAAACCTTTTGCAAAGACATTTTTCGCGTAAAAATTACAGTGTAAACCCCGAACAGCCACACTGTAATTACCACGTCATGTCAGCCCTTACCCAACTGAAATTGTAGTGGACTCTTCCATCTTTGTGTTGGAAACACCCATTATTTGGGCCCCGCAAAATGTTTTAGTAATCACCCAGTCTGTCCGTCTGACTATCCGTCTGTTTGTTTGTCTGGCCGTCCACATTTTTCATGTTGTTTTTTTTGTTTTGTTGTTTTGTTTTCATAATAACTTGCAAACCCTTGAACACATCAGCTTCAAACTTTAAAGATTTTTTCACACCAGCAATGTGTGTGTGTCCCCCCAACAACTAAGGTCATATGGAGACGGGATCTTAATTTAAAAACTCATCCAAGGTCTGTGATCACAACAGAAATACACAATTTAATGACAAGTTACGTAACCCTAGCTACAATATTGTAAGAGTTATTACCCCTTGAAAAATTTCATTTTTTGTTAGCATTGTTCATCTCTTTTTTCTTCAGAATTTCAAAACCATTACATATATTCAAATGAAACTTGCTGTACTTATTGAAAAGGGCAATACCCAGATTAGTAGCAATGTGCAACAACCCTAGCTTTAATGAATTTTGACTTATGTCCCCTTATCAAGCCGTCTGTCCGTCCACATTTTCATGTATTTTTTTTTTAATAACTTGCAATCCCTCAAACGCATCATATTCAAACTTTAAACATAAGGTCACAACAACATTACACGATTTTATGGCAAGTAACGTGACCCTAGCTACAATATTGTTTGAGTTATGGCACTTCATAAAATTCAGATTTTCAGCATTTTTCTTTTCGTTTATTTTCTTTCACAATTTCAAAACTGTTATAGATATTCCAATGAAACTTGCTGTACTGATTGACAGTGACAATACACACATGTGTAGCAGAGGGCAACAACTCTCACTCTAATAAATTTTGACTTATGCCCCTTTATCGACTTAAAAGCGGTTACATCGGTCACAGTTCTAAAACCATGCAAGATATTCAAATGAAAATGACAAAATTTACATATGTAGTAAAGGGCAACAACTCTTATCTTGAATAAATTTTGACTTATTCAGTTATTTCTCTATATTGATTCCAAAAGACATATACCTGGATTTAGCCGACAATGTTTAACTCTTATCCTGCTGTTCACGACAACCCCTATCTTTGGAAACAGTGTAGATCCAGATCAGATGGCTTCTGAAGAAGCCATCTGATCAGGATCTACACTGTTTGATATTCAATTTATGAATTTTTAGGAATAAATTACATCAAGTGATCTGATTGGTTCAAAGTCAGAAATGGGTGTGACTAATATGAATATTCAGCAAGAGAAGGGTTAAAACAATTAGCAAGAAACAGAGTACACACTGAGACTACAGACAGTGCAACCCTATTGTACGTCTTAACTTTTCAACCAATTTGTCTCCTACTCCCCACCTCCATCCCTCAAATAAGCTATCGCCGGGTCCTGATCACGATTGTGCAAAAAGGGTTTAAGTGTAAACAATTGGGGCAGTGTCTTGTAGCTGTATATATGTATGGATATTTTGGTTGTTAGACTCAGTTTTAAGGATAGCTTTTGAGATTCTGAGACAAATTCCTGTATACATTGGTTAAAACGTATATATTCGCATACCGTTTACATCATGAAATATGGAGTACTATATACTATTCAGAACGGAAGTAAGGGCGAGGTTTGTGGTCGCGTAAAATCGATTTAAGTCATTCACTGACCGTTCCAAGGCGGTTCTTCTGTCGAGGTTTATTTTTGTTATGGTTTGTCTTTGAGTGTGTGTATCGCTTATATCTTTTTGTTGTGGATAGCCAAATGGCCATTTTGTGGGAAAGTAACTGTCCTTTTGGCTTTCCGCTATTGATGGTTCCATTATGGTCTGTTGTTTCATGTTTGTGTTTCTTTCCCTTTGGTGTTTTTGATGGGAGGTGTGGGTTAATTGTATCGATTCCTGATCATTTTCCTTCTCTTGTGTTTTTGTGAAGGGACTCAGAAAGAAGCCTATAAGCATATGTAGATCGGTCTCTCTAAATACCCTTAAACCGTCGAAGTATTAGAATCACATGAATAAAGACTATTTATGGTTCAAACCAAAATAATGAATATGTAACGTAGAAAAGAATTTGATACTGACTAATAAAGGAGTAGGTACACATTGATTTTAACCCTTTCATCCCTCATACATGTGCAAAAAGGGTACATCCGGATGAGACGTCTCATAAGGATCTACCCTATTTGTGAGTTGCGAGTTAACTCAAACGTCGAACTTCGATCCCCGATATGCAACAATCAATGTCATCTCCTAAGATTTTTTTTCTTACTTTTCTGGATTTTGTTTTTTCATGCAAAGTTTCTCCATGAAATGTTAAATCCTGTTTCATGGGAAGAATTAGAAAATATTTCGTCTGCAGAAAAAAATACCTAGCATGCAGAGCGTAAGACGCCTTCAGGGGATTCAACTCTTGTTCTCTCTCTTGCCGTAGGTGGGTCCAATATGAAAGGAAATAATTTGCTCTTAAGGAGCAAACTTTGCTACTATGGAGAAAAATCCGGAAGTTAAACAAACAATAAGTTTCTGAAAATTGTCACCCTTGCGAAAACCGGCCGAAATATTCCCACCGCCCTTTAATAATGAAAATATATGTTATTAATTTTACAGGTTATGGTGGTAGTTATGGTAAGCAGTTTTATGGTAAGGGTTACGGATATGGTGGTCAGGGTTACGGAAAAAGCTTGAACTTCTGGAATGGTTATGGTGACAACAGCTGGAAGTACGGTGGCAGCGGTAAGTTAACCTTTTTCTCTGTGCGGAATACTACTAGCCAGCTGTCGCAGCGCCGGGTTTCCACTCTTTAAGCACAATACAAAAGCAGGCGGTATTCTATCTTTTTTTTTTTTTTTTTTTTTTGGTTTACACGGAAATTCGTCTTTGAAATTTCATGTCACTCATGTGTTTATCAGAGAAAAAGATACAAACGAAGCGGGGCCTTTGAAAATGCCGTGTGCTAGTTTCTGTAAGTGGCGCTTAATTAGCTTAAACAAAGGGGGTGTATTATAGATGTTTTCTGATGTGATAGTAATTTAATGATATAAGGAACTTTATTGGTCAAGAGTAGTTGACAACTCCAGACTACTCCTGATGAGCAAATTCATTCCTTTAAGAGTAGACCCCTTTTTCTGTGTGACAAGGCTTATAGAAAAGCGAACATGAAATTCCGAAAGTTATCTCCCTTTGAAAAGGACGGAAAACTCAGCCAGGTGTATACATTCCCTTTAAGAGTCATTTGGAACCACGCAAAGCCGAAAAAAAATATTGGGGTCTCTTTGATCGAAGTTTGTAATTTAAATGACATCTTTTCGAAAAGGTTTTTTTTTTTTCTGGATATATACATATATACATATACCGCAAATAAATAGCTCTGACTGCTCATGGGAGTACACTAGGCTTCCAGCTGGTGCTCCTTACAGGATTTTGCCGTTCACGGTCGCTTAGTCGTATTCACTTCTGACTGAGGACCAAGAGATAGTCTGTTAGAGTCCTGTCGGGTCCAGCAACATTCTGTTGTAGAGATGAATCATGAAAGTTTTTCTACTGTCATTCTTTTCCTTTCTCTGAATCAAGGAGGGCAGATTTCAGATTCTCGCGACAAAATGTGCACTGCTTATGTTTTGTTTGTTTGTGTTTAGCTTTTACATCCCCGTCAATACTGTTTATGTCATTTTGGAGACATTGCTTTCTATTTTGTGGGACTCTTTCCCCGACATTGAGATAAAATTGCATCTCAAGCCCTACCGCCTTAAGAAACCGCTACGGTTAATATGCAGGGACAGTCCGCCACTTTGCCTGGACAGGCTTAGACTTTCTAAGCTGTTTACCAGTTCTCTACTGCTTATATATAATAGAAGTGAAGGCAATGGTCAGGAATCAATAGAATTTATCACAGCTCCCATCAGAGTCGCCAAAGGGAACCCCAATAGAAACACCAATAGCAGATAGCCAAAAGGACAGTCACTTTCCCACAAAATGGCAAATTGGCCAAGCATGTCCAGCAAAAGGTTACGGCTTTTCATGACCTAAATTGTGTTGATTGGCCAACCAATCCTTACACCAATAATATTATATATTATATATGATGTTGCTGTTCTTGTTGTTGTTGTTGTTGTTGTTGATGATGATGATGATGATGATGATGATGATGATGATGATGATGATGATGATGATAAACATGTAAGTGCATCTTTCTGATTTTTTTTCAGGTTATTATGATGATGGATACCGAGGCGGATTCGCTGGTGGTGCAGTGGGCTCTGTCGGTGGAATAAGCTCTGTGGGTGCTGTAGGCTCTGTAGGTGCTGTAGGAGGTGGAATCAGGGTTAGTATCGACCAGTTACTTTTTTCGGCGCCAGCCGTAATGTCGTATTTTATATATATTTCAATTTTCTGTTAACAAGTGAAACAGTAGCCTACGTCGTAGCCATATACATATTTGTAATTCGCCAATTATTACGCTCCATTGATCAAGCGCTGCTTCATGCAGACATGGCAGGGTGTGCTCTGACTCCGCGGTATGTAGGACGATCAGAGTCATCGCTGAAAGCACTTGTCTGAAAACACATTTTTGCTTACCGTGGCTCATGAATAGAGCTTTATCCACCTGGTGCGTGGGGCCTCCATGGTCTAGTAGATAAGAGCGCTGACGCTTAATCATTGGGTCTCTCTACGCCTGGCTTTGGTCACATGTGAGACGTCAAGTTCTGCAACGGGAGGTCAAGTGGTTTTTCTCAGAGTAATCCGGTTTTCGCCCACCTCTGACTAACGATCGGCTCGATAGGAGTGAAATAATCTTGTAAGGGCCGTAAAACCAAAAACTATAAAAACAAATCCACCTTATGCTACGCACTCGTTTGTTTATCGGGGAATATAATTCCAGTGTTTCAAACGCAATGTGGATTAACGTGGCTATATAGTGCATTGTCATTTCTTTGGATTATAAATTCCAGTTAGATATTTCTAGATTGAAACCGCTTCCCTATTCAAGTGATTAGAATATTTCTCACTGAGAATCCCATCCCACCCTTCTCTGGAAATAGCAATTCGTTGTCAGGAATATAGTGCTCGCATATTTTACGGTTTTCAGCGATCATGGGGTGACGACAACGGTTGGGGAAACAACAACGATTGGGGTAACGACAATGGTTGGGGTAATGACGATGGTTGGAGAAACAACAATGGCTGGGGTAATGACGATGGTTGGAGAAACAACAATGGCTGGGGAAACAACAACGGCTGGGGTAATGACAATGGCAGGGGTAATGACAATGGCTGGCAAAACAACGACAATGGCTTTGGCGGCAGAGTCGGCGGCGGTATTGTGAGGGGCGGAGTCGTGGGCACTGGCGTCAGTAGTGGTGCCAGCAGTGGCGTCGTTGGTGGTACCACGTTCCACTAGATATGAAACTCTCTGGGCTACAAATGTGAGTGTACTTATTTCATAACCCATACATGAACTAATCAATCCTCGATCTCAAAAGTCTGGACAGGCCCAATACCAATTTATCTCATCATTAAAATTATCATCCAGTGATAAGACGCCAAGAAAAACTCTGAAAATCGTCTGTTTGTATCGTCTTCTACATCTTCTTGCAAACTTTTCAAAACTTATTTTTTTGCATACAGGCAAATAGTGTGGACTCTTAGATCTGACTGCTTCTACAGGAACAGTCTGTTATTGGTTCACACTATTTGCAACGATGACTTTTAAAGAAAGCAGCAGATAACAAAGCTGGCAACAATGGTTGTAATGGTGTGTTAACCCTTGACCTCCTGAATATTTAAATATGCCACACCCACCACTGATTATCAACCAATCAGATTTCTTGATGCAAATCTTTGCAACAAATTCATAAACTGAATGACAAACAATGGCGATCCTGATCAGAAGCCATCTGATCTGGATCTCAATCTTTTGAAAGATCAGACATATCCGGGCTCAGCAGGACAAGGGTTAAGAGTGAGATTTTTTCCATTATGCCTGTCTGTGATAAACCGCTTACAAGGTCTAGGCCTGCTTCAGCAAAACCGTCCACATATATAAACCCAATTGGTTTAATAGGGCGGCAGGGCTTGCGATGTCATTTCATCCAAATGCGGAAAAAAGTCCCACATAATTTGAAGCAGCATCTCCAAAGTGGCCGACGTTAACCCTGAGTTCAAACATACAAACATGTTGTTGCTGAAATAAGGCTAATTATGTACAATGCAGAAGATTCCAGTTTAATTCAATATCGTTTGTTTGTTTGTTTTAATTTTAGGTTTAAAGTCCCCATCAACACTGTAACGGTCATTTTGGAGACGTTGCTTCCAATTTTGTGGGGCTTTTACCCGACATTGAGATGGCATCTCAAGCCCTGTCGCCCAAGGAAACCAATAGGGTTTATAAGCATGGAAGGGCCGACTCGTACCACTTTGCCTGGGCAGGCTTAGATCCTCTAAGCGGTTTACCAGTACTCGTATGCGGCTCGGTTTCAGCTCTGCGTGGAAGCATCATGCAGCCCATATATTTCTTCAAGCCCCGATGGGCGGGGGCCGAAATTCAATATCGTGTCTTATGTAGAATAGCTTCATATATTATTTCGCACGCACGCACACACACACACACACACACACACACACACACGCACGCACGCACGCACGCACGCACACACACACACACACACACAAACCACATAACACATTTACCAAATCCTAATATCGTGTGGGCCCATCGGGGCTTGAAGAAATAAATAAGGCTGCATGGTGCTTCCACGCATATCTGAAACCGTGTGGACCCCTGCCCATCGGGGCTTGGAGAAATAAATTGGGCTGCATGGTGCTTCCACGCATATCTGAAACCGACCGCACATGAGTACTGGTGAACCGCTTAGAGGGTCTTTGCCTGCCGATGCAAAGTGATGCAAGTCGGACCGTCCATGCATATATAAACTCTATTGATTTCATCGTGCGGCAGGGTTTGAGATTTGAGATGTCATTTCATCTTAATGTCGGGTGAAAGTTTCACAAAATCGGAAGCAACTTCTCCAAAATGACATGTGTGGAGTAGAAGCCTCCGTGGTGTAGTGGTTACGCTACTCGCCTTGTAAACCAGGGGTCGCAGGATCGATCCCGGGCTTCTCCAGACTTTCGGATGAGTCTTTAAACCGAAGTCCCGTCTCCGTATGACCTTAGCTGTTGGTGGGACGTAAAACTCAATCACTCACTCACTCACATGTGTGGAGTGGGACGTTAACCCTCCGAGTACGACGCAGTTTGCTTATGTTATAAATATTGCCTATTTACATTGAAACCGTGGGTAGTTAAGTGTGAACCAAGTACTCCCAGTGTTTACTAGCAGCACATTGTGTGTTCCTTTTTGTTTTAATGTGTTGGATCAGAATTATAGCTATGCCGGTAACAAAGTTATTTCTTTTTTCTTTTTCAGAATATACATGGATGTCTGACAGGCCACAAAGTTTACAAATGACTCTGTACAGAAGAAAAGATATAACTTGATATGTGTAACGAGTGGAGATTCAAATCAGACTGTGCGCCCATCTCCTCAGAAACACAACTTTGACTCAACGTTGAAACAACGTTTTCAACGTTTCTTGTACGTTGATTAAATGAGTGTCCGATCCACGGAGCGACACTTGAAGACTGACTTGGTTGACAATCAACATCAAAACCAAGTCATCTCCTTAGATCCAACAGGAACGGGGAACCACAGATGAACCTTTCGATTTGCGGCGACCCTGATTAGATTGCGCAGGCTGATCTGTGTCTTGCTGGTCACACATGACAAATTACATCGCTTTGTACGTACATGCTCTGGAAGATGCAATGCTTTGAAATGTAATTTATTATTTAATTATTAAATTAATACAAACAACTTGTTTTTCGTTTGTCTTCTGATACTTCTCTGTTTTAACCCCATATGAGCCCCGCCAAGCGAATTTGTGTCTTCGAGCATTCCGTCATGACAAAATTTAACTGCGCATGCCCAGCCATTCAGAGGGGCCAGGGATATGGCTTTCTGTCTGAAGGTTCCTCTTGATTCACTGCTTTTATGAGCGAGCAGCGAGGGTTCTGGCGAGACTGCGCGGATGCGCAGGCTCGCCTGAACCTTCGCTGCTCGCATAGGCGATAAGTACCAAAATCGCTTGACGGGGCCCATATATGCCTAGCGTCCAATATTTGGGACATTGGCAAACACTGTATACGCTGATCCGGGTATAGACTGTTTGCTCAAAGTACATACATCTGTGTATAACTTACCTCAAACAAAACAAACCTACCACCCGTATAATTGAAAATGAACCACTCCAGGCTTGTAAGGTGGAAGATTCCATAATCATATATGGGTTAAACGATCATTATCTTTTGAACAGGCTCTTCGCTTTACATGTGTGCAGTATCGTTAGATACAGCTTTGCTGGTCAATCTCCTAAGTCCATTTCGTTCCCTACATCTGGAACGAAGTGTACCACGAATAAGAGTAAAAACTATGACACCAATGAGCAAGCTACGCCAACTTCTCGTAAAGGAGTCAGCCTCCAGAATATTACACTTTTTGCTCTAATCAGATGGGCATTTTGTGCAATTTTTCGATAAAAGCCCAAGCCCAAGCCGCTCAGAATCGATGCTAAACCTTGAGCCGCCATAAAGCTTTTGCTCATGCATTTTCACAATGTTAACCGAGGCGAACTATTGCACGGCATTGTGTTTTCGATCGATTGTTAATACAAGCGCAGTTAAAATAAATAACGGTATCAGAAAGTGCTTGGGTTAACCCTTTTTGTACTAAATGGAGTCCTCCTCCTTATATATAGCAGGAGTCCATTTCAAAATAATTTAGGGGCGTCAGGTTGAGTTTTCTTCAAAATTGATGATGAAAAAGGCTGAACTTTTTGCAAATAGTGTAGGCCCTGATCAGACGCCGCGTTCTGCGGCGTCTGATCTGGGCGTGCACTGTTTGCCAGGGTACCCGTTTTGGAGTTTCCGGTACTAAATGGGTTAACCCAACGGTATCAGAAAGTGCTTCGTTTAACCCATACTCGAGTATATGCCTGTGGTCTCAAAATGGGAAAATGGCAAAAAGTGTGGATTCAGATCAGTTTAAACATATTTTATTGCTTTTCATTTACAATGAAACAAGCAAGTGGGTTGGGCCCCAAGTTCTAATAACATTAATTACGGCCCACCCCGTATACACAATTCATTTCAAATTTTGATGATGGCTATGACATAATGCTTCAAGACAAATAAACAAGAAGAGTATTATTTATGGTAGCAGAAGGGTGATATAAAAGTGCTTTAGAGAGAGAGAGAGAGAGAGAGAGAGAGAGAGAGAGAGAGAGAGAGAGAGAGAGAGAGAGATCAGACGCAAATGAACGCTAGACCTGATCAGAGTTTACACTGTTTGCTTAAAGTACTGAGCCCAGCATCGTTAGCTTAATGAGATCTTTATTGGTCAAATTCTTAACTGATCAAGTAAGTACAATATCTAATACAGTGGAATTTTTGCTGAAAAAAAAATGTGAGCAGCTTTTGCATCTGCATTAGTTTTGAACAACTGGTCCCAGGTATTTTAAGTACTGGACTATTTTATAGCCTACACTCAAGAAACAATCGACCAACCAGTTCTGTCAGACAAAAACTGGCTAGAAGCCATATGCTGTTGCTGCTGCTGTTATGGATGATGATGATGATGATGATGATGATGATGATGATGATGAGAAAGTCAGTTACTTTGAAGGAGTCTCACATTCATTACGAAAACATGCCTTTACAAATACATTGCCAATTTTTTGGCCAAAAATTAGAAATTTTAAGATGAAAAATTGTGATATTTTTCTTTTTTCTGCTCAAAACATAGATTGTGGGTACTCGATAGAACCGCCTCGACGAGGCGGTTCTTTCGAGTACCCACAATCTATGGTTTGAGCAGAAATTAGAAAAATAATGTATACCCCCTTAAACCCCAGTTTTACTATATAAAAGTTGGGTATGAGGGGGTCAAAAATAAATAGGTGTGTTCTCGTAATGATAGGTTTATTATGCTGTTTCTGATGATGAAGTCAGCTGCTATCTAGACATACAAGGAGAATCCTCTTATACAAGCGGGTTCAAGTCTCTGTAACAACGCCAGAAAAGGCGAGTCATTTTCAACTGGTGCTGTTATTAGAAATACAGTGAAATTCCGCTATTAAGACCATCTAAAATTAAGACTTATTCTGCTTTAAAAAGATTATTTAGAAAGTTTCAGTTATTCTTTCTTTGTGTTTTCTGCATGGAGTGTACTCTGGTCAGACACCATCTTTGGGACTGTTCAAAAGTGGTCTTTAAGACCACTTTTGAACAGTCCAAAAGGTGGTCTTAATATAGGAATTTTACTGAGCTAGTGTTATTCACTGATTGTTTATAAAGTAGGTCCCTAGAGAAATTTATGCCCAAAATCACCAATGAAATACAAAATATATATAACTGTCCCATTAGTCAGCAGGGTGTAGCTGAAATGTAGGTTTCATAAAATTTGAAAGAACTCGAAGTTTCGACTTATTATCTCTAAATTTCGACTTATTAGCTCAGTATTTCCAACTTTCGACGTAGTGTAGGTTTCTTGACGTTTCTACTAAGTACTCAGAAATTTCGACTTATTTACTGGAAATTTCGACTGTATATCGTAATTTCGACTTATGAATTTAGACATAATACTTATGCGACAATAAGTCGAACTTTCGAGTTATGTCGAATCAAGATACTAAGTCGAGAGTTTTTATGTCGAAATTTCGAGTTATTATGTTGAAACGGGATTTAGTATCGATATTTCGAGAAACTGAGACACATTTCGGTATACAAAGTCGAAAATGCGAATTAATAACTGAAATTTCGAGTTAGTTATCAAAATTTCGAGATGCTGAGTCGAATTTCGCGATACCTATCGAAAGAAATAAAAAGGTATAGGTGGCCCTCCTGGTCATTTGTAGGGAAGCACGTTTTCTGTTTCTGGAATGGGCAGTCAGCACGTCATCAAACTGCTGTCAAGTATCAGGGACAGAAAGAGATGAAATGTACATCCAACTTCAAGTATGGGGTTGAGACTTAGATAGGGAAAACTTGCCTGAGGTTCCCTAGTCTCGGTTTCAACACCGTCATAGATTCTATTATTCTCATACTCCAAATGACGTCACCAATTCTCTTCTGACACAGTGCTTCTCATCCAGTGCAGGTTCTCACAGTCGCCATTAAGCTCTTGCTCATGCATTTACACAATGCTAGCCGAGGCGAACTATTGCTGCGTGGTGTTTTCGACCGATTGTTAATACAAGCGCAGTTAAAACTAGATGGCGCAGTCGATGGTATACCATCGCAAATACTCGCTTTTTCTATGGATAACACTAAAGATATGGCAATGTCATACTTTTTTACCTTTGACCCTGGGGGCATGTTGGGGTCAAGGTCACACGAACAGTATTCCAATTTGTTCTACATTCCAAGGGCTATCCAATAATCAAGTTTCGGAAGTGCAATCCCAACAGATTCTCTGACGAGATACTTAATAAACTTTACTGTTCATATATACGACCGCTGCTCGAATACGCTAGTGAAGTCTGGGACAGTTGCACCCAAACAGATGCAAACCGATTAGAACAAGTCCAACTAACGGCTGCAAGAATCGTTTCCGGCCTTCCTGTCTTTGCATTACGGAACTCTTTGTATTTAGAAACAGGTTGGGAAACCCTTGCAGAACGATGTAGACAAAAAAGACTATCATTAATGTATAAAATTGTTAATAACGAAGCGCCTTCTTACTTGGTCGATTTACTTCCCACACGTGTCGAATCAGCAAGCAATTACAACTTACGCAATAGAGATAACTTCGAAATTCCTTTTATCACATGACGTCGCGTCTGAGAGTGTAATAACGCCATGTAATATTTTCGATAATCCACTAGTGGATTAAATATGCAAATTAGTTAGATACGGTCCGTAACGTTACAAGTACGACGTCCTTAAAGACGTCGCGTTTATGGCGGAAAATTGATATTTTTGTAAACAATCGTGAATAAAATGCGTTTTAAATTTCATATGATAAATAGAATCTTGCATTCGTGCTCATGTATTAATGAATTTATTAAACTCGTTGAGGAAAAGGGATAAAATGCTCGGCAAAGCCTCGCATTTTATCCCTTTTCCTCAACTCGTTTAATAAATTCAATAATACATGAGCACTCATGTAAGATCCTCTATTTACAAGATTGTGTGCTCTTTCGAATCATCATTTTTCCCGGCCACTTTGAGACTTTGGGACGAATTAGGCGAAACGACCAGAAATATGCCAACTCTTTCTCAATTTAAAAGAACTCTAAGACAACACCATGAAAAAAAAAACATGCATTTTTAACGAGCAAACAAAGAACACTTGAGGTAATGTTGAACCGTCTTAGACACAATTGTAGTAATCTAAACGGAGACCTATATTGCATTAACATAGCGACAAACCCTCAATGCAGCTGTGGTTCGGAAATCGAGGACGTCCAACACTATTTCTTTACTTGTCCGCGTTATTCAGATCAAAGAAACAGCCTTACAGCTTCTCTCAGCTTTGTGGCAAACTTTAATATAGCCATGATAACATGAGGAAACTTTGAATTAGACACGGACACCAATATAAAGATAAAAAATGCAGTATTGAAATATTTAAGGATACCGAACGGTTTGCGTAATTATTTAAAGGCAACATGGTCTGGCCGTGCGGAGCGACGTGATGTCGTGTATTGTCGTTTGTTGGGGGAGCGTGCGGAAATTTGAATGATAATGATTTAACATGTTTTATACATACACTGTTGTACCATCAGCAGTTATTAGTTATATGTATAGGGAGAGGACTACCTAATGTTGATATAACTTGTGTCTCATCCCTTTGTATGAAATGATGTTTAAACAAAATATGTTTAATCTAATCTAATCTAACAGTTTAGAAGATATGATAAAGTCCTACTTTTTGACCTTTGACCCTGGGGCCATGTTGGGGTCAAGGTCACACGAAAAGTATTCCAATATGTTCTACATTCCAAGAGCTATCCAATAATCAAGTTTCGGAAGTTCAATCCCAACAGTTTAGAAGATACGATAAAGTCCTACTTTTTTACCTTTGACCCCAGGGTCATGTTGGGGACAAGGTCACACGAAAAGTATTCCAATATGTTCTACATTCCAAGGGCTATCCGGGCCAATAATCAAGTTTCGGAGGTGCAATCCCAACAGTTTAGAAGATATGATAATGTCCTACTTTCCGACCTTTGACCTTGGGGCCATGTTGGGGTCAAGGTCATAAAAAGTAGCCCACTGCCATCTACATACCATGTACTATCCACATGCAAAGTTTCAAAAGTGTAACTTCAGTGGTTGCAGAGAAGATCCATTTACAAGAAACGTGACGGACGCACGCATGGACGGACGGACGGACAGACAGACAGACAGACGGACGCACGGACGGACGGACGGACGGACGGACAGACAGACAGACGGACTGACGCCCACTAAACTCTGGTACGAAAACAATATACCCGATTTTTCTTCGAAAAAACGGGTATAATAAATAGCGGTATCAGAAAGTTCTTGGTTTACCCATATATGCCTACGGTCAAAAAATGGGAAAATGGCAAAATGTGTAGATCCAGATCAGACGCCAGAGTTACTACTGTTTGCTTAAAGTATTGGGCCAAGCATAACTAGCTTAACGAGCTCTTTAGTGGTCAAATTCTTAACTGATCTAGTAAGTACAATATCTAATGCAGTGGTATTTTTGCTGAAACAAGATGGCCAAATGGCCCTATATCCCTCACCTGTGTACCAGAAAATCATTAATGATGTTTTAAGAATGTCCATCGGGGCTTGAAGAAATAGACTGGGCTAATGGTGCTTCTATGCAGAGCTGGAACCGACTACACATGAGTACTGGTAAACAGGTTCTAAGCCTTCCAGGAAAAGTGGTGCCAGTTGAGCCGTCCATTCATAATGACCCTATTGGTTTCATTGGGTGGAAAAGGCTTAAGATATAATTTCATCTCGATGTCGGGCAAAAGTTCCACAAAACTAGAAGCAACGTCTCCAAAATGACCTACACTGTGCTGACGGATGTTAAACCTCAAACCAATAAACAAGGACAGGTAACTCCAAAGTTGTTTGTCTCATGCAGCCGAAATTCGAACTCTATGTAGACTGTATGTCCCTCCTGGTTATCTGCAAGTTTGATGAAGATCGGATCAGAAATGGCGGAGAAAAAGTGGAGACGTCGTTTTACCTATTATAAGTCTATGGAACCTTTTTGTTTCCATGGCAACCACAGTTCTGATCAAAACTGGTCCAAAACCTAATACAGTCAATCCCCCAACCCAGTGATGCTGCACATAAAATTTGATTGGGATTGACCAGCTAGTCATTTAGATATTCAAGTTCAAAGGTGTGGACGACGGACGGACGACGGATGAACGACGGACGGACGCCGGATGCCTACCTATACTATAAGCTCTACTTGTGAGCCTTCGGCTCAAGTGAGCTAAAAAGATCAGATCAAAAACGGCTGAGAAACGCAGGAGACACCATTTTTCACTTATATTTATGCTCAAGGGCAGGTAACTCAAAAGCTGCTTGTCCCGTGCAGCCCAAATTCGAACTCGACGCAGAGTGTAAGCCTCTCCTGGTTATCTGCAAGTGTGATGAAGATCGGATCAGAAATGGCTGAGAAAAAGTGGAGAGGTCGTTTTCCTCATTAAAAGTCTATGGGAAAATTTTTAACGCTAAAGGGGATGTAACTGGAAAACCGCTGGTCAGATTCAAACCAAATTCAAACTCGTCTGAGATTTTATGCTTGTCCTCTTTTATGAAAAGTAACAAAAAGGTCAGATCATAAACGGCTGAGAAAAGCTGGAGACACCATTTTTCACTTATATTTATGCCCAAGGGCAGGTAACTCCAAACCTGTTTGTCCCGTGCAGCCTAAATTTGACCTCGACGTAGACTGTAAGCCCCTCCTGGTTATCTGCAAGTTTGATGAAGATCGGATCAGAAATGGCTGAGAAAAAATGGAGACGTCATTTTCCCCATTATAAGTCTAGTGGAAAATTTTTCACGCTCATGGGGATGTAACTGGAAAACCGCTGGTCAGATTCAAACCAAATTCGAACTCGTCCGAGATTTTATGCTTGTCCTCATTTATGAAAAGTTACAAAAAGAGCAAATCATAAACGGCTGAGAGAAGCTGGAGACACCATTTTTCACTTATATTTATGCTCAAGGGCAGGTAACTCCAAACCTATTTGGCCAAATTCGAACTCGACGTAGACTGTAAGCCCCTCCTGGTTATCTGCAAGTTTGATGAAGATCGGATCATAAATAGCCGAGAAAAAATAGAGATGTCGTTTTCCCCTGAATAAGTCTATGGAACCTTTTTGTTTCCATGGCAACCAGAACTCCAAACTGATCAGCCCAAAAACCTTATGCAGCCTTTCCCCCTACCTGATGATGCATGAAATTTGATCAAGATTGGCCATGGGGTATTAGAGATATACTTATTTGAAATTGTTTACGGACGCACGGACGCACGCACGAAGGACGACAGACAAAATGTGATCACAAAAGCTCACCTTGTCACTACGTGACAGGTGAGCTAAAAAAGTGAGCAGCTTTTGCATTTGCATTAGTTTTGAACAACTGGCCCCAGGTATCTATAGGTGTTAGTCCTGGTACTGGACTATTTTACATACCATACTCAAGAGACAATCGACCCACCAGTTCTCTGAGAGCTTTACAGATACTGGCTGGAAGCCATATGCAGTTGCGCTGTTGTTGTTGTTGATGATGATGATAACGAGAAAGTCAGTTGCTGTGAAGAAATCTCACATTATGCTGTTATTGATGATGAGGCCAGTTGCTATCTAGACATATAAGGAGAATCTTCGTTTACAAGCGGGTTCAAGTCTCCGTAACAACGTCATTTTCAACTGGTGCTATTATTAGAATTGCAAGAAAGATCACAAGTGCCTGGCATATACATAAGTATTATCCACTGACTGTTTATAAAGAAGGTCATTAGAGAAGTTTATTATCCCAAATACCAGAGAACAGAAGCCACATGTGCACAACATCCCACGGTACGAGCTCCACTTCTGCACCCACAATACCATCCAGTGATTGGGTTCAGTCCTTGAGTATATTCAACCCACATGTTATATGTTTTATTAGACGTGTGGTGATAACGTATCTGTGCTTTGAGAACACCATCTTCTTCTTTGTGTGCCATTATCTCATATGATCCATTGTCGTAAAAAATGTTCATCTGTGTAGGATTTGGCTTGTTTCAGCTGGTATATACCAAGTTTCAAATCCTGAGTTCATCCACAGTCATCTCTGGGAAATTCTCAAGTTTCTCATCATCGATCTTTTTCCAAGTAACCCGTTTTTTATCCCAGCCATTTTTTGTCGCGCCTGCTATTAGCATGGCGCGATATAGACGCCAGGTTTTTCGTCCGTCCGTTCGTCAAGGCATCAACATTTGCGACCACCCTAGCGCCCACCCTAATGGTCAAGTTTATTTCTCAAGAACTATAAGAGCTTCATTAATGATACTTGGTACAAACTTGTATCTGGGGATGACAACTTAAATGCAAGTATCCATATTTGACCTTGACCTACATTTCATGGTTCACTGACTTTGTAAAACATTGCGACCACCCTAGCTTTCACCCTAATGGTCAAGTTTATTTCTCAAGAATTATAAGAGCTTTATTAATGATACTTGGTACAAACTTGTATCTGGGATGGTAACTTAAATGCAAGCATCCGTATTTAATCTTGACCTACATTTCATGGTTCACTGACTTTGTAAAATATTGCGACCACCCTATCGTTCACCCTAATGGTCAAGTTTATTTCTCAAGATTTATAAGAGCTTCATTAATGATATTTGGTGCAAACTTGAACTGGGGATGGCAATTTAAATGCAAGCATCCATATTTGACCTTGACCTAAATTTCATGGTTCACTGACTTTGTTAAATATTGTGACCACCCTAGCGTTCACCGTAATGGTTAAGTTCATTTCTCAAGAATTATTAGAGCTTCATAAATGATACTTAGTACAAGCTTGCATTTGAGAATGGGATCTTTTGAGCAAGCATCTATGTTTGACCTTGCCCTACATATCATGGTTCGATGACTTTGCGCCCCCACAGGCGGGACATAGCCTTCGGCGGAATTCTTGTTACAACCTTATCCTGCAGCTTATTTGGAGTTTTTGCTAGGGCCATCATTCTTCTAGCAATTACTTTGCCTGAATCTTTGCTTGTTACCAAAGGTGGTCTTAATGCATTGCACAATGAGCAAACAATCCTTACACAGTCGCCAACATATGGTATTTGACTATTTGGCATTGTGTTGCTAAGGGCTTTCCACTTTTTAATTCTCCCATTAGCTGATTAGACAACCCATCTCACCTTTGTAACTAGCCTTGACTCATTCGCCTCTTCAGTCGTATGTTGCTTCTGAGATTTGTTTAGGAAGTTAGGCATATGAGAATTGATTCCAAAATCCTTTAGTATATCTATAGCATCCCTGAAGCCGCGGTCTACAACGAGAACATCATCTTCTTCAAACCAGTCAGTAATATTTTCTGCATTAGTCTTTAACATGTGTTCGGTAATTTTAGCATCTGTGTTTTCCCATCTGCAAGATATGGTCCCATCACAGTCAAAATGTAGCCATCAGTGGCCACAAGCATCATAAGTTTCAGCAAGGGCTGTCCTTTATGTACGGAATAAGATCTTCTCTGAAATGAGTAGTTTCCACTCTTCTCAATATATATGTATGTTCCATCAGCCACTGCGATTGCAACATCAGAATTTGAATCCCCAAATAGGACATTTGCAAAAGTTGATGTATGATTCAGGGATGTTAGAGAAATACTAAAGGGTTATGAAATCAATTCTCATATGCTTCACTTCCTAACCAAATCTCAGAAGCAATATACGACTGAAGAGGCGAATGATTCAAGGCTAGGTACAAGGTGAGATAGGTTGTCGAATCAGCTAATGGGAGAATTGCAAAGTGGAAGGCCTTAGAAACAAAATATCCAATAGTAAAATACAATATGTTGGCGACTATGTAAGAATTGTTTGCTCATTTTGCAATGTGTTTAGACCACAAGGACTAAACCCAATCACTGGATGGTACTGTTGGTGAAGAAGTGGTGCTTGTACCACGGGATGTTGTGCTCATGTGCTTGCTAGCATGCACTATTAAATCAAATGACTTCTTTGTCCACATCTATTTAATTATATTTGCATGGAATCGGTTTATTCACTTCCAAATGAAGTTGTGAGTACTACAAACGGATAAATGCACTCCACTCTGATTTAAAAAAAAAATGGGTAAAATCCAATTTCAGGGGCAAGTAACTCATTAAGTTTTATGAACTAACAATAATTCTGACATATACCTAGAATGACTATTACATCAACATTATATTAATGAAAGATCTTTGAAATAAGTTGAAAACTGTAAAGGTGTTGTGGTTTTTCGTAAAGTTGGGGAATAAAAATTACTAATATTTGGGTACAACGTACAAGCGCGTATAAACTCTTCTCTTGTTTGATATTTATAAGACTGTTATCACCGGCTGTTATGCCTAAAAGGGTAGTAAGCATACGGCAAACATCGCCTCCAGTTTGAACAAAAATAATAGCATTTTTGTTGGTATACCCTTGATGGGGTGACATTACCCCACCCACTTTAAAAGTGTATACAGCAAAACCCAGTGGACCAAAGAGTCTAAAAATTCACCATTAGACAGCCAATATGTACCAATTTGAAGCTACAAAGTTTAAAGGAAATCGGTTGTGGCCATGAAAACAGCCTTATAGAGACTGCTCCTTTCGATATTATAATAAATTTCGAGTTATTATGTCGAAACTAGATACTTCTGATTAACGACCTCCTCGAAACTTTCTCTTATTTCGAGGAGGTCGTTAATCAGAGGAGGGCGAAAACCGGTGTATCCGGAGAAAAGCCACCTAACCTTCCATTGCAGATTTTGTCGTCTCACACGTGGCCCGGGGTAGGCTCGAAGCCACAGCGGTGACTGGCCTAACGATTTGGAGTCAGCGCTCTTACCCATTAGGCCACTTAGGCCCGTATACAGATTTCCCTGTTTATCCGTCAACGAACTTGGCCTGTATTCTTAGCAAATGCACTATTTGATGATTTATCAGATTAACCGCCATTACGAAAATACATTATAAAAAATACCGCCGAAAACATGAAACATTACCGATAAAATTGTGATATTTTTCTTATTTCTGCTCAAAATAAAGATTGTGGGTACTCGTTACAACCGCCTCATCCAGGCGGTTCTAACGGGTACCCACAATCTATACTTTAGAGCAGATCTAACGAGTACCCGCAATCTATAATTTAGAGCAGAAATAAGAAAAATAAGGTTTACCCCTGTAATCCCCAGTTTTACTATTTAAAAGTGGGTTTCAAGGGGGTCAAAATTATATTGCCGTATTTTCGTGATGGTAAATGTTTCTTCAAGCATGTGCGTAGGCAGAAGACCAATAAAGCACTGACAGCACTGGAGTGTCTCTGAACGTAGGCACGAAAACAGGATCCTTAATAGACTGTTTCGTTTAATCTGTACTGTAACCAAACAATGTAGACCCTGACCAGACGTCTGATCTGGGTCTACACTGTTTGCCAAGCACAAAACGTGATCCCAGTCCAGATTTTTCGAGGCCCCATTTTGAAATAGCATAATGGCATTTCTTGGAAGCTTTAAATTCATTATTTGCAAAGGTTCTAAATAACTCTGTAAAGCGAGTTCTAATGTCTTGTAGAAGTCTTTTCGATCTAATTTTAAAATTCAATGTTGGACAAAATTTTCTTCTGCAACAGTTTCTATCGAAACCTGAGATTTATATATAAATTCAGGAATCTACCAGCAAGCAATTATTTGTATAGTCAATTTCGAAAAATCATACTTCGATTGAACTCCATAAATATTAAACACGTGCATGCATGTTGGTTAACCCAATCAGGACGGCCTTCCCACTGAAATTGCACACCGATAGGTCGGCGCCGATGGGTTGGACCTCAGACTCTATGATGGCTCCGACCTAAAGACTTTTAAACATGTTGGTTGGTGTCTGATAAAAGGGACAGAATGAAGCTTTGATGATATGCAGTTAAACCTGTATTAAGCAAACACCTACGGTATAATTTAAGACTGGTGCTTGCTTAACCCATATATGCCTAGCGTCCCATTTGTGGGACATTGGCAAACAGTGCAGACACAGATCAGACATGCATCTACATTCTTTGCAGGTCGTTTGACAGGGGATATTGTTCTACCTTTGATAGTGTACTCATTAGAATCACCTCTTTGAGGCGATTCTAATGTATACACACAGATTCTCTTGGAAAGAATGGTCCTAAATATATGAATATCTGAACTATGGGAATGATTTTAGGGACTTAAGGGACACGGAACCCTTTTTCAATTGGACAGGGCTTAAAGGAAAGGGAACAGGAAGTCTCGAGAGTTGTCTCCCTTTAAAAATGGCGAAAAATTTGCCATTTCCCTTAAGAGCGAGTTCACATTAGCCAATTCGTGTTCGAGTTATTAAAGTTTCACTGCATTTTGTTCAAAAGCAATCCAGTGGACTAATGTACATTGTTGTTCAAAGGCAATCCAGTGGACTAATGTACATTGTTGTTCAAAGGCAATCCAGTGGACTAATGTACATTGTTGTTCAAAGGCAATCCAGTGGACTAATGTACATTGTTGTTCAAAGGCAATCCAGTGGACTAATGTACATTGTTGTTCAAAAGCAATCCAGTGGACTAATGTACATTGTTGTTCAAAGGCAATCCAGTGGACTAATGTACATTGTTGTTCAAAGGCAATCCAGTGGACTAATGTACATTGTTGTTCAAAGGCAATCCAGTGGACTAATGTACATTGTTGTTCAAAGGCAATCCAGTGGACTAATGTACATTGTTGTTCAAAGGTAATCCAGTGGACTAATATACATACTAATGTACATTGATGTTCAAAGGAAATCCAGTGGACTAATGTACTGTTGTTCAAAGGCAATCCAGTGGACTAATGTACATTGTTTTTCAAAGGTAATCCAGTGGACTAATGTACATACTAATGTACATTGTTGTTCAAAGGCAATCCAGTGGACTATTGTACATTGTTGTTCAAAGGCAATCCAGTCGACTAATGTACATTGTTGTTCAAAGGCAATCCAGTGGACTAATGTACATTGTTGTTCAAAGGCAATCCAATGGACTAATGTACATTGTTGTTCAAAGGCAATCCAATGGACTAATGTACATTGTTGTTCAATGGCAATGTAATGGTGTTGTTCAAAGGCAATCCAATGGACTAATGTAAATTGTTGTTCAAAGGCAATCCAATGGACTAATGTACAATGTTGTTCAAAGGCAATCCAATGGACTTATGTACAATGTTGTTCAAAGACAATCTAATGGATTAATGTACATTGTTGTTCAAATGCAATCAAATGGGTTAATGTACATTGTTGTTTAAAGGCAATCCAATGGACTAATGCACATTGTTGTGCAAAGGCAATCCAATTGACTAATGTACATTGCTGTTCAAAGGCGATCCAATGGACTAATGTACATTGTTGTTCAAAGGCAATCCAATGGACTAATGTACATTGTTGTTCAAATACAATCCAGTGGACTGATATACATTGCTGTTTAAAGGCAAATTCAGTGAACTAATGTACATTGTTGTTCAAAGGCAATTCAGTGAACTGGTGTACATTGTTGTTCAAAGGCAATCGAATGGACTTATATACATTGTTGTTCAAAGACAATCCAGTGAACTAATGTGCACAGACAAAACTGTCCGTTAAACATAGATATGATACTCAGAGAAATTAGAATAGAATATTTCATTTTTACTGGTGTTAAGATATACGAACCAGGGTGCCCGTACAAATAGAGGTTTGAACACCTAAGAAGCAACTGTCATGCTCTTCTGTACCTAAAACGGTTTATAAAGGCAACCGTACTGTCCCTTTTCCACGTGTTATATTTTGAGTCCCATCGTGCGAAACCCTATGTATTTTTTCAGTTTTCTTTTTGTGTGTGTGTGTGGGGGGGGGGGGGGGGGGGCTGTCCGAACAGGTAAGAAACAATCTGGCCTGCAAGCTACACAGCCTAGCTAGAGTCTTGAAATTTCGGATATAGAAATCAGGGGCATTGTAATTTCTAAGCAGTGAGCATAAAGGTGCAGATCAGACTGTGCGGATGCACAGGCTGATCTGACCCTTTATTGTTAGCAAATTCAATAAACCAGGTTTTCTCACGGCGCGGCTCATGTAGTTTTGGAGTTCAGAATTTTTACATGAACCATTTTCCTTTTTTTTTGTATTGCATGTTTTGGGTACGAGATTATTTTAGGATACAGAAAACAAGAGACATACAAAGGCAACGTTTTAATTAATTAAATAAATAAACAGTAGAACAAAATACATGATGTGTAATGTATTCATAGATTAAAATAATCGCAAAGGTTTGATATCACTGCGTTAAGAAACAACAAGCCTGTGTGATGAACTCCTTCCATATTATATCTTGTTTCTGTGGAGATACTCGATACAACCACCAGTATATGTTTGAAGTAAAGTGGCATGGTAAAAAAAACGTACTAGAGACATTTTACATGGTGGCATAATGCATGTGACAGACCCATGCGATGCTGTATTATAAATACCCATTTCTGTTGAACTGAACCCTAGTAACGGAATTCTTAGGGTAAAATTTGAGACGGGGCACAGCATTTTCTACAATTAACATGTGCGCCCAGGAAAAACACAGACCAGCCTGCGCATCTGCGCAGTCTAATCAGAATCTTCGTTGTGCGTTCAAAGGATAGCTAAGGGCCCAATGCTCTTTCATGCAGCAAGAATAGTTTCTGGTCAGACTTTATGGATGTGTATGCTAATCTAATCTTCGCTGCATGCATGTGTGAATTGTAGGAAATAATGTGTCCATTTTATACTTATCAGTCAACCGGATGGCCAGGGTCTATTCTGTTTGCTAGGTTCCTTAATGGGACAAAGGGTTTAACTATATAACATGGAAGATGATTCCTATCAGATGCAACCAATATCCATAAGAGAAAACGCAGAAAATAAACATACATAGTTACTAGAATGTTGCAAAACTAACAAACAAAGGAAACACTGTTCCCATGTGGCTATAGATGGTCTGTACATGACAACATGTAAGGGCGTGTATGTTTAGTGTGGCGAATTTCATTAAGTAACTTTGTTTGATTTTAAGTAAGTAAATAAAGTTTGAATTTAATTAACCCATTGAAAATCAAAATAAAAAGTTACACATATTCTTTTCAGTAATAGTAATAATATAAATAACAAAAATAACGATAAACGTTTTCTCCAATTTTGTTGTTAATCGCTTATTGAAACATTTTGGATAAACGTCATCCTCCCGATAAAGATAGCTATGAAAAAGACAAAAGTCATATTAGAAATAGCATTAAAAGATAAAAGCTATTGATGAAGTGTTCAGCTTTTCCTGTTTTTATAAAGGAAAGTCTGAAACTATAAATTGATAAAATAATGATTTCCACATTGTTTTATTAAAACATTGTAAAGTTTAGTATCAAAATACTGAACACGCAACACGAAACAAGGTCTTATAATCTGTACAAGAAAACATACAAATAAAACAATATTTGCAAAAACTTTTAAAAAGACTTTATGTTCGTATAATCTTTGTCACTTGTATGCATAATCAGTTGTATAAATCTAACAACATAAGACACTGTGAGTTAAAACATGTGTCATTATCTACTAGTCGACATTTATGAAGAAGAGATACTGTATGAGAGGAAGAACACGTACTGCATACTATCCCGATCGCGCAATCTGATTGGCTAGACATGTTTTCTGTCTAACGGTATACGTGGAAGGCCGGAGGCGCGGTTCATCACTTTGGATTTGGAATGATAAAGACATTGAAAATAGTCGGCCTTCCCGACTTTATTTCAGTGCAGCCATAAAGCGTAAACAATGCTAATTTCCCTTGTTTTCGGCGTTTAATTCCCCGAACAACGAGTACACAAAACTGGTGGAGAATAGTGGTTACGATCCTATGACTGTACAAAACAACCACAGCCTGAGGAACCCGCAGCTTGAAAGGTACCCTGGAAGTGCCGTTTAATCCACAGAAAGTACGGGGTCCACAGTCGGAATCAAACGTCCCACAGGAAACCCAGCCAGCACCAGGTACTTGATATGATGTACATTGGTGAGGGTCAACATGTGGTTTGCATATGTTGAATGATATAAGACATTTATGAATCTTTAAATGAGTAAGGTCGGTCCTGGTCCGTAGTTTCTTTACAAAAGGAGCGACCAAGTTTCGGTATACGTCACACCAAGAAGAATTGCAGGTGAACCTAGAGAAAGTTACAAACAGCTTTTACATTTATGACTGTACTAACTGTAACCCAGAAGGAGGCAAGTGCGTTTTCAAAACGAATGTAGGTTGGCAAAAAGAACTATATCATAAAACGAGGGATTCGTGCCTGACTGCAAGTTTTCATGACGTGTAGGTGGGCACAAATGTAAAAATGAAACGAGACAATATGCCGAGAAGACGTAAACGATGAATATGCCTCTAAGTGAATTTAATACATTCACTCGACGAACAGAAAGGAAAGGAAACACATGTTACTAGAACCAACATGAAACCTGCTGATACCAGCTACATGTAAGGGATAAACAATGAAAATAATGCAGCCCTTGGAAAATTAGAAATAACTGTCTTAATTTCTGGAAAACAAATATCTTTTGACTTTTATGTTCTGGAAAACTTGACATCTAATGATTTTTGTTCTGAATTTTCTAAAATTTCACAAAGCACGCATTGTATGGTTCTAAAGAGATTTACATCCAGGAAAAAATAGTATTTGCTTGTTTAATCAATTTCAGGTTTAGATCCGTACAAGTAACGACATCACAAAACCATCAGATTCTCAGGTTCATGCCATCTTTTATATTTCAAGAAGACAGCTTTGTTGGGACCTGTTCCCGTCTTACATTCAAGAGGTATTGCTGCTGCAAGATCGCTCGTGTGTTAATCAGGGTAGGACGCCCAAGAGACTGTTGAACTCAACAGAAAAGGACACATACTTGCCAAGGTACAACCATATTTGCATAGTACATGTATTTCATATTGATAATGATAACATATACCCCTTAGATGACAAAGCCACAAAAGATGTATCATGTGCATTTATATTTTCTGTACAAATATAATTGTAAGGCTACTCGTTAGAACCACTTCATGGAAATGAACAGTCTAAGTTTGAAATAAAGTGATCTGAAAAGAAAACATTAAAATTTGATTTCCAGAGACATATGTTGCATTTTACATGATGGCATAATGCGTGTGTGGTGTTTGTTCGACAGACCCATATCCGGTTCTTTAAAAATGGTGACGTTAGCAAAGCTGTATTATAAGGCCTAAACATTTCAGTTGATCTGAACCCTTGTAACTTAATTCTTAGGTCCATATATAAAATGAAAGATGTTTATAGTTATCAGACAACATGTTAAGCAACATCTGATGATCAGGGTCTGCCCTGTTTGCTGGGTCCCTTTATAGGACTAAACACATATGTTGAAGGTGGAAGCCGCGGTCCATCCCTTTGGCTTTGGATCGCGGACAATAAAGACATTGAAAATACCGACGTTTCTTACTTTATTTTAGTGCTGCCATAAAGCGAGTTGCCTAGCCAGTAAACTGTGCTCTCGTCGCTTATTCACCGATAAAAAGCACACAAAACTGGTGAAGAAAAGTGGTCTCGATCCTATACCTGAACATGAAACTACAGCCCGAGGAACCCACGGCTAAACAGTACCCCGGAAGTGCCGGTTAATCCACAGCAAGTAAGAGATCCTCAGCCGGAACCTAACGCCCAAGAGGAACTTCATCGAGAACCATTGATGAACCAGAACCAGAAGCCCAGGTACTTGATATGATAGACATGAACCAACACTTAAATAGTGGAAACCTTCATGGGTAAGGGTCAAGATGCCGACAAGTGCGATTTTAAGACGATATATGACATTAACGAATTTTAAATGAGAAAAACCATTCCTTTTCTTTCAAACGCATGGCTAAGTGTTGGTACGAGTCAGTTCAAGAGGAAACGAAGAGGAACATAGAGACGTTAAAATCAGCTTTCACATCTCGATTAAAAACAACGAAAAAGCCCGCCAGTGTTGGCCGAAAAGGCCAATTGTGGTTAGTGATCTATATAATTCGTCTAGTTATTGGATATTTAAAAAAAAAATGTTATTGTTCAATACAAATAATTGTGAATGGTTTATATAATTTTATATAACAAATTGCAAGAAATATCTCAATTTGCATAAAATAGTGATTTGAATCCAAAGTATTATAAGTACATGCACATTGGAATTGAAAAGTAGAAGTAAAACAAAGATAAGGAATCGATACAATTAACTTACTCCACCCATCAAAGACACCAAAGGGAAAGAAACACAAACATTAAGCGACCAGACCATAATGGAAACCTAAACAAAGGAAGGCCATAAGGACAGTTACTTTCCCACAAAATGGCCATATTGAGTTATTTATGATTTCATTTTGTTACTTTCTAGGCAAGCCACTACCAAACGTTGTTTTCCATACTTTTCGTGTATTGGGTAATCACCTTGCTATTTCTAAAAATAGATACACTACTGAGAACCTTTTTGGTTGGGTTGCAGCCCATTCAAGATTGTTTCACTTAATTCGGGCCAATCGTTAATCAGAGGTCTGCGAAAACCAGAGTACCCGAAACAAGCACTGAACTTCCATTGCAGAACTTGGCTTCTCGTATGTGACGAGACATGGCAAACAACCTGGCCAGATGGCGCAAAATATAGTGTCTGTTCATACACTAATGGCTAGAAGTTCAATATCTGTAAATTTTACAATAACAAAAATAAACCAGACACCGCCTAAATTTGAAATTAACTTATCCAAAGATATCAGCCCTTAAATCATCAAGCATATTCGGAGCAGAGTGCATTTTTTACATTTTTTTTTCACTGAAAATCAGGTTTGACATGTAATGCGATCATCTGCAAGCAGACGATTTACAAAGAGTCCTTATTTTCAACAAACAACATTAATAGAAAATATCAGAAAAAGTTATCTGCTTCAATTGCGTTTGGCACGTTATGATTCCATTCACCATAGGCGGGTTTAACCACATCAATTCTCGTCTGCTTTTTTGTCTGCTGGTTACTTTTGAAGTCATTGTTGCAAAACATTGTGGACCAAGATCAGACTGCTCCCCTGAGAACAATCTGATCAGGGTCCACAATGTTTGCCTGGATGTAAACAACAGTGAAATTCCTATATTAAGATCACCTTTGGGACTGTTCAAAAGTGGTCTTAAAGACCACTTTTGAACAGTCCCAAAGGTGGTACCTGACCAGGGGACATTGTAGGCAGACACCAAGAAAAATTCAGTGTATTCTTATATTCTTCAAAATAAGCTTTTTATAGCAGCATTAGTCCTAATTTTAGGTGGTCTTAATAACAGAATTTCACTGTATTTAAAAAAAGTTAAAAAGAAACAGCAGCAGAGTACATTAACAGGCGATATTGCAGGTTTTTCTTGGCGTCTTAAGGGTATATTACTGTGTTTTTACACTGGGTGGAACATGATGCTGACCCTGCTGATGATGTTGCTGCCCCTGCTGATGATGCGGCTGTCCCTGCTGATGATGTTGTTGTCCCTGCTGGAATTGTTCCTGTCCAGCTGCTGGTGGTGGTGGAATATGTCCTTGGTTATGCTGACCTGGTTGCTGCTGTTGCATTTGTTGTACATTGGGTTTTTGTTGATTATGCTGTTGAGCCTGCATTGCCTGGAACTGTTGAAACTGCTGGAACTGGGCCATTTGTTGTTGTCTCATTTGTTCTTCCATCATCTGACGCTGGTGGTACTCGTCACGACGTCGAGCTCGGATAAACTCGGCGTAGTTTAGATAACCGTCACCATCTTTATCGTCATCTAGCAGTACTCGGTCTATGACATCTAGAAAGCAAAGCAGATTATTCAATTCTAATTTCTTAATAAACAAATGTATCCCAGCAGGCACCCAACGTTGAAATCGGTGATTCAACGTTAAGTCAACGTTGTATGCCAGTGGGTAAGGCGCATTACCAGGGTCTGAATTGCTTTATTAAAGTACTGGGGCCAGTTGTTCAAAACTAACGACGTCGTTAGTTAACATATCGTTAAAACTTTGATCATTAAATATGGCAAATATGCTGAAATTTTTGCTGAAAAAATGTGAGTAGCTTTTGCGGACGCAAAAGCTGCTCACATTTTATCAGCAAAAATACCAAAATTTACATTATTGTACTTGCTAGAAGAGTTAACAATATGACCACTAACGAGCTCGTTAAGGTAACCATGCTTTGAACAACTGGCCCCAGGACTTTAGCAAAAAATGCAATACGTAAAACAAAACAGACTACCTTACAGAAGTAAGGTAGAAGTCTGGGCGGGGAGACTACTTGGCATATTAAGTTTAACTCAGCAAAGCTTTACTTTACTTTAGGCGGTGTCATTTCTTCTGCTGAACAATATACATATGACACTTGAGGCCATTGTAGTTGCTGTGAACAGAGTCAGTGTTCATTGATGCTTTGTTGTTGTTTTTATCCCTTGTCCTGCTAATCCCGGATATGCCTTATCTTTGAAACAATGTAGATCCAGATCAGATGGCTTCTGACGAAGCCATCTGATCAGGATCTACATTGTTTGCCATTCAGATTGTGAATTTGTTGCAATAATTTGCATCAAGTAATCTGATTGGTTGATAATCGGTAGTGGGTGTGGCATATATAAAAATTCAGCAGGACAAGGGTTAAGTGAATGCTGGACTGGACACGAAACATCAGTGAGTTTAAATTTTGGCCATGCTTCTCATAAGGCTTCTCATAAGGCATTTCTATGCCCCAACTTCGTTGGGCATATTGCTTTTTGATCGTTCGTCTGTAAGTCCGTCCGTTCGTCTTGAATGCTTAGACTGAATTTGAAATTTCATAGATTGAGAACGGATTGAAAATAGGCAGACCAGGATGTTTTATTTTTGCGTTAGACGTGTAGTTTAAGAGTTATGTCCCTTTTTCGTTTTAAGAATTGTAACCGAAATGTTGTGAACATGATATCTCAAAAACTATCTGAGCTAAGAGCATGAAACTTGGTGAGCATATTCAGACCGATTAACATTTTTTACAAAATTCTGATTTGTTTTCGTAAATATGCCTCAAGTACAAATGTAAATGTAGTCTTGCGAATATCTAAGACCTGTATGGGCTAGGACCTTGAAACTTTGCGAGCTTACTTAGGATGATGGGTGGCTTGCCTGAATAACTGTTGAAAATCCATATAATAGTTATGACCCTTGTAAAAACGATAACGGAACCAAGATATCCAAAAAGGAAATAAGTAAAACAGACAAAAAGTAAAACAGCTTGTGCTAGCACCTTATAACTTGGTGAACACATTGAGGATGATAAGTGAATTACCTGATTAGCGTTTGCTTTTATTCCTAAACTTAAAGTTATGCATTGTAAAACATGATGGTGCCGTCTTGTGAGGAAGTTATCTTTAAAGCTACAGTCGAACTTCGATGGCTCGAACCCGTTTAGGACCATGAAAATTTGTTCGAGACAGCGGTAGTTCGAGCCATAGAGGGTTACTATTAGTGCCATACCAGGAGTCATAATCGAGATATTGTGGATATCTTTTCAGTGATCTGTATTATAAATGTGTGTTGTGTGTACGCATTAGAATCGCCTCATCGAGGCGATTCTAATGAGTACACACAGCATACATTTGCAAGATAAATGAAGAAAATCTTCCTAAATTACCCTATATCGTATTTGGAGGAACTCCCTGCGGACTCAAGAATGGGTTCGACTCATCCATGGTAAACGAGCCATCGGAGTTCGAGTCATCGAAGTTTAACTGTATTTCCGCAAGAAGATTGGCGCTTTGTGAGCTTACTCTGAATAATGAGTAATTTTTGACATTGGCTTTTTGCTTTAATTTAATAAAATAAAATGAAACCAACATTTTTACGGAATTTTGCCCCTTATAAAATGATAAAGAAGCCATGTCCCCATCATGAACACAGTATGGGAGCGGAAGTGAACGGCCATTTGCGATTGAACATCACTTGCGATTTGTACAGTGGACGATCAGTCACTTGCGATATGACATTATCACGTGGTATATCAAATATGTAAACACAGAAGCCATTAGCGTGAGGTTTTGGCCATTGCTTTTATTTGTGTAAGTTGTCAATATATGTGTCACTTTATTGATAATGATTTCGTTGGTGTCATTGATCCTAACGGTGGAATTAACGATGGTGATCAGTTGACATGTTGTTCGCTGTTGCTGGCACACGTTACTAAAAAGTGGATTAAATGACGGATAAATATTTAGAGGCAACTTTTTTAGTTTTCCTGACATGTTTAATAAACTATAAAGACTACTGACCAAAAGGATGTATACGCTGAAGTAAAATACGGCAGCTAAATCTTAACTTTTATTCCCATCACTTTGGATCAACTGAACGGTCACTTGACATTGGATTGAACGGTCACTTGCGATCTGTAATCATTTGAGTTGAACAGTCACTTGCGATGGTGATTTCACACTTGACATGTTTTTGTGATACTGGATCATTCTAAGAAGTTTGATCAGATATTGACATCAAATAACCAAAAGACTTCCTTCTTATACGATTGGGACACTACTACTGTTTCATCAGCATGGTGTGGAACTCTTTTCACTTCCGAGTTATAAAGTGAAAACACGCGCTTTATATGATTAGAGGTGTGACGTCCAAGTCAACACTATTCAGGTAATTTGTCGGACGTTGAGCACTTCCAATGCTGTGGCTTTTAACCGACACTGAGATGAAATGACATCTCAGTCCACACCGCACAAACAAACCAATAGGGTTTATATGCATAGACGGGCCGACTAGCACCACTTTGTCTGGGCAGTCGACGACCTTCTAAGCGGTTTATCATTACTCATGTGCGATCGGTTTCACATCAGCTTGGAAGCACAATGCATCCCAGCCTATTTCTCCAAGTCTCGATGGACAGAGCCTAAAGACACGTTTGCATATTTACTATGACTCTTTCAGTAACATTTAATTATGTCTCCCCCGAATTTTTTTTTTCGGAGAGACATATTGTTTTTTCCCCGGGCGTCTGTCTGTCTGTCTGTCCGTCTGTCCGTCTGTCACACATTCGTGTCCGCTCTATAACTTGAAAACCGTTCGAGCTATCTTCACGAAACTTAGTATAAATATAAATCAGCATTAGACGACGTGCAGTGCCCAAGAACTATAACTCTCGCATTGATACTTTTTGAATTATCTCCCTTGGAAGTTTGTTGGTATGTATACATGTATGGGCAAATTGTGTCGGGTCAATGACTTTCTTATTTTCAGATGGTTTTTAAAATTACTAGGCAGAAATATTAACAACCATAAGACGATGTGTGTTGCGCATGAGGCTGGTCGGTACCTCAAAGGTCAAGGTCATACTTAGAGGTCAAAGGTAAAAAAAGGGGCCTTTTTTCGTATTTGGTCAATCACTTTCTTATTTTGAGATGGATTTTAAAATTACTTGGCAGAAATATTAACAACCATGAGACGATGTGTGGTGCGCATAAGGCAGGTCGGTACCTCAAAGGTCAAGGTCATACTTAGAGGTCAAAGGTCAAAAAAGGGGCATTTTTTTCGTGTTTGGTCAATAACTTTCTTATTTTGAGATGGATTTTGAAATCACTCGGCAGAAATGTTAAATAATATTAGACGATATGTTGCGTGCATGAGGCTGGTCGGTACCTCAAAGGTCAAGGTCATACTTAGAGGTCAAAGGTAAAAAAAGGGGCCTTTTTCCGGGTTTTGTCAATAACTTGCTTATTTTTAGATAGAATTTGAAGTTACTTGGCAGAAATGTTAACTTTCATGAGACGATGTGTTGCATGGATGATTCAGTTTGATACCTCATATGTCAAGGTCTCACATAGAGGTCAAAGTAAAAAAAGGGGCCTTTTTTCGTGTTTGGTCAATAACTTTCTTATTTTTAGATGGATTTTGAAATTGCTTGGCAGAAATGTTAACCACCATGAGATGATGTGTTGCACGCATGACCAAGTTTGGTACCTGAACGGTCAAGGTCATACATAGAGGTTAAAGGTCAAAAAGGGGCCTTTTTTGTGTTCTGTCAATAACTTTCTTATTTTTAGATGGATTTTGAAATTACTTGGCAGAAATGTTTACCACCATGAGACGATGTGTTGCGTGCATGACCCAAGTTGGTACCTCAAATGTCAAGGTCGTACTAAGAGGTCAAAGGACAAAAAGGGGCCTTTTTAGTGTTCCGTCAATAACTTTCTTATTCCTGGATAGATTATGAAATTACTTGGCAGAAATGTTAACCATCATGAGACGATGTGGTGCACGCTAGACCCAGGTCGGTATCTCTAAGATCAAGGTCATACTAAGAGGTCAGAGGTAAAAAAAGTTGTTGTTTTTTGTGTCCCGTCAATAACTTTTTTATTTCTGGATGGACTTTATAAAGTTACCATGCAGAAATGTGCACCGTCATTAGACCATGAGTCATGTGCAAGACCAAGGTCCATAAACCTCCAATGTCAAGGTCATACCTAGAGGTCAAAGTTAAAAAAAAGGGACAGTCAATAACTTCCTTATTATTTGATGGATTATGAAATTACTTGGCAGAAATGTTAACCATCATGAGACGATGTGTTGTACCTCAAAGGTCAAGGCCATACTTAGAGATCAAAGGTAAAAAAGGGCTTTTTTTGTGTATGGCCAATAACTTTTTTCTTTTTCTATGAACAGTTTTAAAGTTACTTTTCAGAAATGTTTATCTTCATTAGATGATGTGTTGCACACAAGACCCAGCTCAATACCTCCAATGCCAAGGTTATACTTAGAGGTCAAAAACGGGGGAGATATCTGTGTTTTTGTAGAAAAACAAATTCTAGTTACTTTTAATATAACTCACAAAGCATTTAATTAATCCCCCGCTGCGAGGCGGAGCGGAGATTATAGGAATGGCCTTCGTCTGTCCGTCCGTCTGTCCGTCTGTCTTTCCGTCCGTCTGTCTGTCCGTAACACTTTCTTGTCCACTCCATATCTCCTGAACCCTTTGATAGATTTTCATGACACTTTGGTCAGTTATTCGTCTCAGTGAGCTGGTGTGCAGAACCCATAAATAAACCATGCAGACTCAAGGTCAAGGTCACGGTTGAAGGTCACGAGTTTGAAACTTGGAATTTTTTGTCCGTTCCATATCTCCTTTACCCTTGGAAGGATTTTCATTAAACTTTGGCCAAATATTCTTCTCAGTGAGCTGATGTGCAGAACCCATGTCCTTCCTTCCGTCCGTCCGTGTGTTTGTCCGTAACACATGTCCGCTCCGGAATTTTTTGTCTGCTCCGTATCTCGTGTACCCTTTGATATATTTTCATTAAACTTTGGTCAATTATTCTTCTCAGTGAGTTGATGTGCAGAACCCATAAATGAACCATGCCGACTCAAGGTCAAGGTCACATTTGAAGGTCACGAGTATAAAACTTTGAATTTTTTGTCCGTTCCATATCTCCTTTACCCCTCAAAGGTTTTTCGTTAAACTTTGGTCAATTATCCCCCTCAGTGAGCTCACGTGCAGAGCCCATATAAGGATCATGTGGACACCAGATCAATGTCACATTGGAAGGTCACGAGTTTGAAACTTTGAATTTTGTGTCCATTCCATATCTCCTTTACCATTCAAAGGATTTTCATTTAATGTTGGTCAAATGTCCCCATCAGTGAGCTGATGTGCATAGAACATAAATAAACCATGCCAACTCAAGGTCAAGGTCACATTTGAAGGTGAAAAGTTTGAAACTTTGAATTTTGTGTCTGTTCCATATCTCCTTTACCCCTAGAAGGATTTTCATTAAACTTTTGTGAAATATACCCCAGAGTGAGCTGATGTGCAGAACCATAAATAAACCACGTCAACTCAAAGTCAAGGTCACAGGTCAAGGTTACAAGGGTGAGCCTTGATACAAAGTGCGGCGGGGGATTTGGCTGTCCTTGCGATTGCATTAATGTGAGGTCGGTTTCACCTCTGCCCGGAAGCTAAATGACATCCTTTGTGTAGTCCATGCATGGTACTTGTTACAATTGTTTTACGGTCCTCGCCCATCGGGGCTAGAAGGAATAGATGGGCTAAATGATGCTTCCACGCAGGTAAACCGCTTTGAGGATCTAAGCCTGCCCAGGCAAAAAGATGCGAGCAGGACCGTCAAATACCATAGCACCTAGAGTCGTGGTGCTTGTGCAAACCGCTTAGAAGGGGTGCGGGTCGGGCTGTTCCTGCATATAAACCCTATTGGTCTGATTGGGCGACAGGGCTTGGGATGTCATTTCATCTCAATGTCGGGTGAAATTCCCACAAAATTGGAAGCAACGTCTCGAAAATGACCTATACAGTGTAGACGGGGACGTTGAACCTCAAATCAAACAAACAATTGTTTTTGTTTAATTCGGGATTTAACGTCCCCGTCAACACTATGAAGGTTATTTTAGACGTTGCTTCCAATTTTGTGTGACTTTACCCGACATTGAGGTGAAATGGCATCTATAGCCCTGCCGTCCAAACGAACGAATATGGTTAATATGCAGTATAGCTTTTACAAAACTCTAGATCTACGCTGAGCTCATATTATACTGTCTAAAGTTATATACCAGAAATATGTTTTATACAATTTACTGTCTTTGGCAATATTCTAATTGCCTGTCTGCACCCAGGATCATGCCGACTGAAGTATGAAGTGTCAAAGTTGCAAATGCTGCAATTTTGTCAAAAAGTGCTTTTTCATCTTAAAATGGCACATGTGCAACTTGCTTGTAACATCATTTCAAATGGAATGCTTGAAAACTGTTGGAGACGTTAAGCAGACAACTTTCCTACACTTTATAGAAGACTAACTGAAAAGTAACGCCAACATTTTGCTAACGATGGGGCATTTTTTTTCAGCTCACCAGAGCCGAATGCTCTAGGCGAGCTTATAGGATAAACAGTGGTCTATCGTGGTCGAGAGTTTGTTGATGTATAGTTTGTATAGCATGTACAAATATGACAGCAAATATGGGCTTATACAAATGTGATAGCTGTTTTATGCCAGGGCTCTGCCCGTTGGCCTCTTTTTTATGTGCAAGCTTTGACTTATTATGGGCTTGTTGTTGCATATCTGCATTGTCGTGCAGAAATTGGACCACACTCACCTTGTCGTTGGTGTCGCATAAAAAATCGTTTGATCATCTGAACAGCCTACCAGTGACTACATAGTATACCACTGGCCCTGTGGTCTTATCAAATAAAATGTCTGATCGACATGGTTCCAAATAAGACATATAGCATTCTCAACAAGCGAAACCACAAGCGGGAGACCAAAAAAAAAAAAAATAAAAATAAATAAATAACTTCTGTTAAAGTGGGGCTAATGGCAGGAGTTAATTTTTTTGCCTCTTTTCTCTTTTGCCAGAAAAGTGGAGATGCTGTGATACATCAATGCAGTATGAGTTAGTAGGGTGGAGATAGGGAAAAAGGTGCCAGTAAGCGAAAGACTTAAGCATATTCAGAATATCACCTGTCAAGTGACCGTTCAAACTAATCGCAATTGACCTGTACAATCCCAATACTTACAAAAGCAAGTGACCTGAACAGCGTTTCCTTTCCCCTGTGTCATACTTTTTAACAATCCTTCGGTCTGATTTAGATTTTTGAAGATGTCTTTGATTTGTATTCAATCAGTGATAATATTAGAAGACTAAAATGCTAAATAACAAAGGAAATGCTTCTTAACACACGTTTTATGCATATTTACACTTGTGTCACCCGGTTATGGCATTACGATAAACAAAGTGATCAACAATCTAGCTCTTCTCATGCCTTCCAAAAAATAACATATTTATGTGGTTGGAATATGATAAAAACATCCATCTTACCAGCAAGACATATATATCGCATATAAGCGTTATGTTCGCAGAACAAAAATGAAATTACTTACCGTGTCGGCGAAAATATCATACCGCAAGTGACTGATCGTCCACTGTACAAATCGCAAGTGATGTTCAATCGCAAATGGCCGTTCACTTCCGCTCCCATACTGTGATGAAGTCCACCTTGAAACTTGGTGTGCTTATAGGGAATCAGTGTATTACATGATTACCTTTTGAAAACATCCCGAGTTTATTCCCCTGGTATAATATGATAATAAAAGTTTTTAATATTTTTGGCTTCTCTGAGTCCGAGGCTCCGACGGAGCTTATTAAAGGCCTTCTCTGAAACAACTAGACCATTTAAAAAAAATCACATGCATTCTCAAAACAAATGGGGCTGAATGTTTTTTTTTTTTTTTTGTTGTTTTTTTTTTTTTCAAATTGTTCAGGTTACAGGATCAAAATGGCCGTCATGCCCAAATATGGTATAAACCTAATAAAAATCTTCTTCACCTAGTTTTTGGTCCGTCCATCTGTTTGTGAGGGCTTTCACATTTTCAAATTTTACATGTGCATTCCTTGTCACAAGACCTTTCCAGTGGAACCAAAATGTTTTATCTCGTGACCTTGACCTTGACCTTTGACTTACTTTTTTTAAAAAATGTTTGTCTGTCTGCAAAAACCTTAACATTGGGCATAACTTTTGAATAGTAACTGACAGGGCTTTCATATTTCACATAATTTTTTGTCATCATTTTTTTTATCTCGTGACCTTGACCTTTGACCTATTTTTTTAATTTTAACATTGACAACATTGGGCATAACTTGTGAATGGCGCTGTCCGGGGGCATCAGTGTTTCCCAAACACATCTTGTTGTTGTTTTTTAACCACTGGGCCAGTTTCAATTCGATTTCATGTAGAGTCCTCCTGATGGATAAATAAAAAATGTTCAAATTGTCCAGATCGCATGACCAAGATTGCCGCGAAGGTCATATAAGAATACTTTAGTGTGTTTGTTTGTGTTGGAGTTTAACGGTCGAGTCAATACTATTTAGGTCATTTTTTGAGTCGGTCAGTTTACCTATCCATACTTTTCCTGAGCAGGCTTATACGTAGGCGGTTAACCAGTACAGTGCACATTCTTTTGCCAGAAACTGACAACTGCCTTTCTTGAATCAGCAGAAGGGAGATAATATTTTTTTTTCAGAACAACTGGACCAAAAGCCTTGAAAATTGGTATGTAGCTTTACACGACTGAGTACTATAAAACTGTTCAAATGATGGTCCTCGGTTGACCTGTGCCTATTTTACGGCAGGGTCAACCTAGTAGCCCTAGGCTTTTGAATGAGAAAAAGGGTAAAACAATGCATTTATCGAAAACAATTGTAGACTATGAAATGAAAGTAGGTACTATATGAATTTTCATACAAGCCGGAGGTCAAGGTCATTCAGTGACTGCAGGTCTATCAACATTTTAAAGGTCTCCATGACTGCAGGTCTATCAACATTTCAATGGACACTTTCCCATAAACTGCTGGGTCAATTCCAATGAATTTTCATACGGATCCCCACCAGCATTGGTTAAACGAAAATGTGCTCCAGCGGTTCGGGTCACATGACCAAGATGGTTGGTCGCATTGTATAAATATTAGAAATGTTTCTTCAGAACTGCTGGTTGGATTGTCTCGAAACTTGCTATGCAGCATCATGTGACTAAGTTCTTAAAAAATTGTTGAAATGATGGCATTAGGTTGACCTCGCCCTATTTAACGACAAGGTCATATTTGGTTCCTTAGGCCTTTGGATGGAAAAGAGTAAATGATATCTGCAGCCCATGGAAATGGGAGCGTTTGTTTGAATGTCCAAGTCATGTGCAATATCCTGGCAATGGGTTTTTGTAAAACAATTTTTTTCCCAAATTTGTTGGCATCAGGTAATAAATGCTAAAAGTCCGGTAGACGAGTATATTTTATATTAAATAAATCTTTATACATGTAAGTACCAAAAATAAAGGTCACTCCGATAGGGAACGATCAGGACCACATGGTCCTCTTGTTTTTCTAATCTTGTTTAGCGCAGATGACCACTGGCTAAAAAGAATGTTCCCATTGGTAAACATATGGCGGGACACAGAGTGTGACAACATATTTTTTGGTTTCTTTGGGCGGCAGGGCTTGAGATGTCATTTCATCTCAATGTCGGGTAAAAGTCCCACTAAATTGGAAGCGACTTCTCCAAAATGACCTTTACAGTATTAACGGGAACGTTAAACCTCAAATCAAACAAACAAACAAACAAACTGAAAACATATTCTTCTAGTAAAGCGCTCAGTCTCGTACATATATTCATGTAAAGTAAAACAAATCGTTTACTGTTACCATGAATAAGAGTGATCCTGCGGAACCCGGAATGATGATTTTATCTAAATGTGTTGTGCCAACAAGATATGATGTTGTGCGAACAAGATATTATATTGTGCTTACAAGATAATATATTTGGGCGCACAAGATAATATCTTGTGCGGACAACATAATTTATCTTGTGCGGACAACATATTATCTTGTTTGCACACCATAGATCTTGGGAAGTTGTGCGAACAAGATATTATCTTGTGCGGACAAGATAATGTCTTGTGCGCACAAGATATCAAAATGTGCGAACAAGATAATGTCTTGTCCGCACAAGATAATATCTTGTGTGCACAAGATATTATCTTGTCCGAACAAGACCTATGTTGTGCGGACAAGATAATATCTTGTTCGCACAACTTAATATCTTGTGCGCACAATATAATATGTTGTGCGAACAAGATATTATGTTGTCCGCATAAGATAATATCTTGTGCGCACAAGATAATATGTTGTCCGATCAAGATAATATGTTGTCCGCATAAGATAATATCTTGTCCGAACAAGATAATATGTTGTACGCACAAGATATTATCATGTGCGCACAACATATTAAAAGATAAAAATTCATGTCCCTTCCCGGGTTCCGTATGATCCCCCCTTGTGAATGATAGTTTACTCATGCCAGTGAATCTTCCAACCTATTTGTACATGACGTTAAAGAAACGTCGGATCAACGTCGATGCAACGTCATGGCGTTGCATCGACGTTGATACCGTGTTGCCTACATGTTATTTGCTGCAGGGAAAAGATGAACCGTTACCTTCGTAATATTTCATCATTCCCTTCTGTCTCTCCGCCATCATTTCTTCAATCTGTTCCTTGGACTTGCCGAGTTTCTCGTGCAGCTGTAACTCCGGAACTGGCATCATGTGACTCATGGCCGCCAGAATCTCAAGCCCGTCCAGATGGGTATCATTGTTTACGTCATGGATTCTGGTGTAAAGAGATGATGGGGTTTAACAGTTCGTTTTTGTAGGCTGTGTCCTCATGGTCATAATTTATCGAATTCAACATTGACAAATTCGGTCTCGGTAGCTCAGTCGGATGCGCGTCTGACTGGTGATCAGGAGGACGTGGGTTCGATACCTGCCGGGGTCAGCAACATGTTTTCTTGGAGACTGATCATGAAATCTTTTCTACGGTCATTTTCTCCCTCCCGCTGATTCAAGAAAGACAGTTGTCAGTTTCTGGCGGAAGAATTTGCACTGTACTGGTTAACCGCTTAGGTATAAGCCTGCCAAGGAAAAGTGTGGATAGGTAAACTGACCGGCTCAAAAAGACCTAAATAGTGTTGCCTGTGTCATATATTAAACTCTAATACAAACAAACAAACAAACAAACAAACAAACAATAATGACAAATTCGACAAGTTCGATCGTATGGACAGGCGGTCCTAAGAAGCAAATCCGGTAACCCTTAAATAGATCAATGCTCATAGCAGTGGCTGACTGATATCAACGCATAATTGGTCACATAAGCTGAGCATCCATTTGAATCCATTACAGATCAAGTAAACAACCATATTATCTAAATGTTACAAATAAATCAGCAAAAAACAGAATCATCTACAGCTCCAGATAAGAAATAACAAGTATAACTAAAGGATAATAAAATGGATTTTTGTGGTTTGCGATCGTATGCACCGTCGTTTCAACGTCGATGCAACGTCAAATAGACGTTGATACGGCGTTGCTTGAACGTCATATGCCCTCGGAGTGCCCACAACATAGATTTCAGAAGAGAAATAAGCCGGGAAAATACCACTTGCTTATTCTCGTTCGTCCTCCATGTCTGTGGGGAATAAATAAACTTGGTAACAGGTATTCTTCAACCGAATACAGTGCAATTCCGCTATTAAGGCAACCTAAAATTAAGGAAAATTATGCTTTTATAAGCATATTTAGAAGGTTTCAGACACATTTTCTTTGTGTTTTCTACACTCAGTATGCTCTAGTGGGAGACCACCTTTGGGACTGTTCAAAAGTGGTCTTAAAGACCACTTTTGAACAGTCCCAAAGGTGGTCTTAATATAGGAAATTTACTGTTCATTGCAAAATTATTTTGACTTACTTACCGAAAATAATGGAATTCCATCTGCTCTGGTGACATCTTCTGATTAACATTGATCTCATCTTTCAAATGCTCTTTTAAATGACTGAAATGATATAACGCATTATGAAATAAAAATCAAAAATGAGTTCCTTTAAGGGCAATGAAATCATTCATAAGAAGGAAGGTGGATCATACTACGTAGTTTCGGCTAATAAAGCTTCATCAGTGACCCTGTAATCACCCGGCAATGAAAGCCAGAGGAAACACTGCAATTTTGCGAATTTCAAATAGGCAGTCGAATCAAAGACTGAATAAATCAAAATGGGTCCAAATAAATAAAAACCTGTCTAGAATATGAATCTAAACCAATCACTTATTTCTGATTTCTCAGAATATTACCACTGATCTCAAAGGACCAAAATGAAATATAAACTGCACTATGGTTGATGTACGGGGAGACGTTTTACGGCCGCCACACGGCACACCACCAGCTGCAATGAAGTGAAAGCCTTCATACCCAAACTAGAAGCCTCCGTGGTGTAGTGGTAACGCTACTCGCCTTGTAAACCAGGTATCGCAGGATCGATCCCGGGCTTCTCCAGACTTTCGGATGAGTCTTTAAACCGAGGTCCCGTCTCCTCTTAGCTGTTGGTGGGACGTAAAAATCAAACAATCACTCACTCATACCCAAACTACATCAAGGCATGCGCAGTCGGATCATTGCCCCCGTCCATCGGGACTTGGAAAAATAGATTGGGCTGCATGATGCTTCCATGCAGAGCCGAAACCGACCGCACATGAGTACTGGTAAACCGCTTAGAAGGTCTAAGCCTGCCCGGTGCGAGTCGAACAGTCGATGCAATAAACCATTTTGGTTTTATTGTGCGGCAGGGAATGAGATGTCATTTCATCTCAATGTCGGGCAAAGGTCCCACAAAATTGGAAGCCACGTCTCCAAAATAACCTAAATAGTGTTGACGGGGACGTTAAACCTCAAATCAAACAGACAAACAGTCGGATCAGCTCGTAACATGAATGCTCACATTTTCAGGGAGGCGTCATGTGTTTTGTCGTCAGTGAAGAATTTGCTCATTGTTTCTTCAATCCTTAAGATGCAAGTCACAGCCATTGTCGTCTGCTGGTTACTTTAAAAGCCATTGTTACAAACAATGTTGACCCAGATCAGACTGCTCTGATCAGGGTCCTAACTGTTTGCCTGGATTTTAAAAATACATCCGAATGTTTGCAAGAAGATGCTGCAGACGAAATAAACAGACGACAGCTTTTCATGCAGGTTTTCTTGGCATCTTGAGGGTTAGAATGAGCAGCTCTGTTAAATGGGGAGTGGTATGACAGAAAATATACAGATGCCTAGTCATAAGAAAATACGACTTCTAACATGGGCGGTCTTGCCGGCCTCGATAGCTCAGTCGGATGCGCGTCTGACTGGTGATCAGGAGGACGCGGGCTCGATACCTGCCGGGATCGGCAACATTCTTTCCTGGAGTTTGACCATGAAATATTTTCTACGGTCATTCTCTCCCTTCCGCTGATTCAAGAAAGGCAGTTGTCCGTTTCTGGCGAAAGAATGTGCACTGCACTGGTTAACCGCTTACGTGTAAGCCTGCCCAGGAAAAGTGTGGATAGGTAAACTGACCGGCTCAAAATGACCTAAATAGTGTTGACTGGGCGGTCAAACTCCAACACAAACAAACAAACAAAGCATGGGCGGTCGGCAGGGCTCAGATCAGCGTGTACATTTACGCAGGCTGAGTTGATCCTTCACTGTTCGCATGAAACTTCAGCGTTACCAAAACTATCTCTAGGACAAAGAGCAGTGGCTCCTTTATGGTATCTGGACTATGCCAACACTGTCAGAGGACTCCGAAGTCATGTTTTCTCGCGGTGTGGCTCATTTGTACGAGAAACCCCTGAGGTGCGTTCAACAAAGCGGGTGCCGACCAAAGTGAGCGCTCGGCGGTCGCCCGCGTTGTTGAACGTTCCTCTGTCTTCAGTGTGTGAAACCATGCAAGACACAGTAAAGTTCCTCGACTACTCATACAGCAAAAAATCATAAGGCTGAAATGATGTGTACGTGTCTCCCTCGCCAAGACCAGTTAATGGAACAAGATGTGGAAGACAAAAGAAGAGATGGGAAGATGATATCAAGGAGTGGTCAGGGTTGAGTTTTGCGGCATCTCAGAAGGATTAAACTTGAAAGTGATCACTACGACCAGCAACGTTATGGTATAGCTGAAGTGAACAGAAGGCACAAATCAGTCGGCTTAACTTTGCAGTAGCAATTTTGATTTTAATTTTTCATCAAAATCTATACTGTTTGCATGGCCCCCGCCCATCGGGGCTTGAAGAAATCGATTGAGCTGCTTAATTGTTCCACGTAGAGATAAAACTGACCGCACATGAGTACTGGTTAACCGCACTAAGGCTGCTCAGGCAAAGTGGTGCGAGTCCAATACATATAAGCCCTTTTGGTTTCATGTGCGGCAGTGATTGATCGATGATTTCATCTTAATGTCGGGTAAATGCCCCACAAAATTGGAAGCGGCGTCTCCAAAATCACCTAATTAGTGTTGACGGGGACGTTAAACCTCAATTTATACAAAACACTGTTTGCAAAGCATCACGAAAACAATTTATTTATTAGCAATTTCTTGACAACATGTATACATAAATAGTACATACACATGCATCAAGGGATTGGATGTAGGCTCAACCTATATATATCCTCTCCTTGATGTCCGGTACATTAATGAAATACACACAAACAAGTGTATATAATTTTGACCCTCTCAAATCCTCAAATCCCACTATCATATGGTAAAACTGGGGTTTACATGGGTATACATTATTTTTCTTATTTCTGCTCAAATACATAGATTGTAAGTACTCGTTTGAACCGCGGTGAGGCGGTTCTATCTAAGTATGTTTAGAGCAGAAGTATGAAGAAAAAACAAACATGAGGATTTTTCATCGTAAAATTGTCTTCTTTTTGTGATAAAATTCTCAATACAGTCGACCTTCAATGGCTCGAACACCTTTGGGACCTCGAAAATCTGTTCGAGACTGGGGTAGTTCGAGCCACTGCGGTTACTGTCAGGAGGCATAAGAGATACTTTTAAACATCTTTTCGGTGTTTTATAATGAAAATGTATGCTGTGTGTACTCATTAGAATCGCCTCATCGAGGCGATTCTAATGAGTACACACAGCATACATTTGCAAGATAAAAGTAAAAAATCTCCTTAATTATCCCACACTTTTTCTTATGCAGGGGAATTCCCTAGGGACTCAAAAACGGGTTCGACTCAACCATGGTAAACGAGCCATCGGTGTTCGAGCCATCGAGGTTCGACTGTATATTTGAAAAGGTTTGTTTTTGTAATGGGTATTTGTAACGGTCTACAGAGTTGAAATATTTAACGGTATGTGTACTTACGCTTCGTCTTGTGTGATCTTTGGGTCGTTAAAGCTGGTAGGTTTTTCTCCTGTCATCTCATGTCCTGCGTGAGACAGGACTGGTACTGTGAGACAGACCCCCATGATGACTGACACGAGTAGGAACTTCATTTTGGCCACTGAAATATTAATATTATCAGCTTCATTAACTAATGCATTAACCCTTCTCTTGCTGAATATTCATTTTAGCCACACCCATCTCTGACTTTGAACCAATCAGATTACTTGATGTAATCTATTCCTTCAAAGCTATAAACTTAATGTCAAACAGTGTAGATCCTGATCAGATGGCTTCTTCAGAAGCCATCTGATCTTGATCTACACTGTTTCCAAAGATATGGGGTTGTCGTGAACAGCATGATAAGAGTTAAGTTTTATTTCCTGAATCATTTTAGGATATAAGAAATGTTGTTCTTTATTTTAAAGAACAATTAAAGCAAACACAAGAGACCCAAGCACACTTTCTGTACTTAACCCATTGCATGCGGGAAAGCCCTAAAGGGGTACCTTGGCAAACAGTGTAGGGCCAGATCAGACGCCGCAGAACGCGGCGTCTGATCTAGGCCTGCACTATTTGCTGGCAGAACTTTTCGTCAAAAATAGAATAAAAACGAAAAATAGACCTGACTCCCCTTTTATGACAAATGGTCTTATCCAACATATAGCAACGGAAGAGTCCACTAGTATACAATGGGTAAAAATATTTTTGTGGTTTCTTTCAGCATATGTTCATAATAGTTGTTAACATGATCTCGTTTATGTTCATAATAGCATATGTTCATAACAGCATATGTTCATAATAGTTGTTAACATGATTTGTTTGTTTGATTTGAGGTTTCCCCGTCAACACTGTAAAGGTCATTTTGGAGACGTTGCTTCCAGATTTGTGGGTCTTTTACCCGAGATTGAGATGAAATGACATCTCAAGCCCTGCCGCCCAATGAAACCAATAGAGTTTATAAGCAAGAACGGTCCGACTCTCGCACAGCTTTGCCTGGGCAGGCTTAGATCCTCTAAGCGGTTTACCAGTACTCGTGTGCGGGTCGGTTTCAGCTCTGCGTGGAAGCATCATGCAGCCCATCTATTTCTTCAAGCCCCGATTGGCGGGGCCTGTTGTTAACATGATCAGTTCGCAACTTTAAAGTTTTGGAATAATCATATGGAATCTTTCTTTCTAAATGAACAAATAGCTTTATATGACTTAGGTATATCTAAACATATGTTATAATGCGTAACAAATCCTGTGAACAAAAAACCTCGGGAGTCACTCCAAATATGGACGACGGCGTTTTCAAAAAGAAAATAAAATTGCAGTACTCACTGTTAGCTGGATCAGAATAAATAAATTGAATAAAATTAACTTATACACTCACGTGTGTTGATCCTACTTCCGTTGTCAACATAAAGATGTACCTCTTAAGGACACGTCAGTCTATGTAAGCTGTCAAGTGTAACGACGTTAAATTGCTACACGTTACCTTAACGTTGCGTAAATATGTGTTTACACCTTTATACCCAGCGGCACACAACGCGTATGTAGCAGCGTCAGATCAACGTCAATGTAACGTTAAAACTAAGTTGCTGAAACGTTGATGTCATGTTACGGTCTACAGCCATTATTTATTTATTTATTTATTTATTTTCAACTTGTCCTGATCTTTATTTTTTATAAAGATAACACAATCTTTTTGAATAGCAAAAAAAAAAAAAAAAAAAATAAAATAAAATAAAAAAAAAAATGACACTTTTCTGGTGAAATTTACGATATCTGTCTTACCGCCAAACATAGACTGTTTGTGCTCGTCAGAGCGTCTACTCACAATCTATTTTTAGGCAGAAAAAAATGTTTAACTTTGTAAAGTGAGCGTACAATGGTACTCATAGCGCGGTCCGCCCCCGCCCATAGGGGCTTGAAGAAATATATGGGCTGCATGATGCTTCCACGCAGAGCTGAATCCGGCCCGCACACTAGTACTGGTAAACCGTTTAGAGGATCTAAGCCTGTCCAGGAACCGCGGTGCGAGGCGGACCGTCCATGCTAATAAACCCTATTGGTTTCATTGGGCGTTAGGGCTTGAGATGTCATATCATCTCAATGTCGGGTAAAAGTCCCACAAAATTGGAAGCAACGTCTTCAAAATGACCTTTACAGTGTTGACGGGGACGTTAAACCTCAAATCAAACAAACAAACAAAATCATAGCGCGGCCGTGTTAACGCATTTTATTTATTTATATAGTTATTTATTTACAAATGTCTTGAAAATTTTACACCAAAGAAAGTGAGAAGAAAAATGATATAAGTTCTAGTATTTTTCATAATTCTGCTCAAAACACAGATAAGCGTCGAGGCAGTTCTAACGAGTACCCACAATCTATGTTTTTGAGCAGAAATAAGAAAAATCCTGAATACCCCCATAAACCCCAGTTTTACTATATAAAGTGGGGTTTAAGGGAGTCAGTATTATATAGATGTGTTTTCATGATGCATAAGAAAACTGCCAGTATTCTATAATACAGTCTGAAACCGTTCACCATGGATTATCATCAAGTTAACATGTCCATGTAATGTATACCCCTCTAATCCCCACTTAATGTAGAGAAAAGTTGTGCTTACGGGGTATACATTATTTTCAAGACATAGGTTGTGGGTACCCAACATAGGTTGAGGGAGCTCGTTAGAACCGCCTCAATGAGGCGGTTCTAACGAGCTCCCACAACCTATGTTTGGAGCAAAACTAAGAAAAATTATCACATATTTTTATCAGAAAAATGTCCGTTTTAAATGTCACGCATGTATTACTCGTTCTTCAGTGCTTCACCATGATAACACATCCGTGTGGCATAGAACATTCAAATGGTTATTTTTCTGGTGAAAACTTGTGGTAAATTTCTTACTAATGTCCAAAACATAGGTTATAGATTCTTGGTTCTAACGGGTACCCACAACCTATATTTATTTTGGGGGAGCCCCGTAGGCCCTTACACGGTTGTTCGACACGGACCTGTAAGCGTGATGTAGAGAAATTATTTCATCACTCTAGCTGTCAATATAGGTAGGTTTTCTGCGAGTAAGGATCACTGCTACAGGGGTGACAACCTACGTCATAGCAGAGATGTCGTAACCATTTCAGAAGCGGCCATATTGGTGTAAATAGGGTAAATAAAATGCTTCAAACTAGATATGTACATTACGAATCTTCAGAAAACACACTTCAGCTGGTAACGAACAATATTTGCATCCCATCAGTGAGCTAATTCCACCTAGAAACATTATAAAGGCTTCCATTATAAAGGGTCACTGATGAGGCTTTATTAGCCGAAACTACGTAGTATGACCCATCTTCTTTCTTATGAATGTTTTCATTGCTCTTAAAGGAACTCATTTTTGATTTTTATTCGATAGCTTCGACACAAGATTTGATTCGGCGCTGTAAACAATGATAGTTCCGACATCATTGCCAAATCAGCTTGTGTCGAATTATTCAAAGAAAAGGCCACATTTCTGAGACAGATTTCAGTCTGTTTGATTCATTTATGACCTAATGCACCGACTGCGCTTACTTGTTGTGGCAAATGCCTTTTGTGTAGTAAAAGCCGACAAACCTACGAATGGTTATGACGTCACTGCTCTGACGTAGGTTGTTCCCCCTGTGTTAGACGACAAATTATCGATATTTTTGAAATGTCGGATCCTGTGTTCAGGAAAAAGAAGAAATTATTTCAAAATGCTCTTTGCTGAAAAAAAAATACCCATCATGAAGAGCGTTACGCGGAGTGCACACAAGATACTTTTATTTTATGAGTGATCGAAAATATATCCCTAAATCACCCCACTATGTTTCCATGATTATCCATAAGAGGCCCAATTTACTATTATCCCCAATAACACCCGTGTACATAGCGCATTCTTTCGTATCTCCAAACTGGTTAATATTCTGATGAAAAATCATGATACTTTTTCTTATCAATGCTCTGAACATAGGCAATGTGTGCTCGTTAGAACCGCCTTATTGAGGCGGTTCAAACGAGTACCCACAAGCTATGTCTTGGAGCGGAAATAAGAAAACTATTGTATACCCAAGTTTTCCCTCTATAAAGTGAGGTCAATGGCTGTTCGTTACACGGATGCAAATTTTCATATTCCCAAAGATGGTTATATTGTATACTGTTTGCGGTTTATTTCAGAATATATAAACAAGAGGGCCATCATTGCCCTGAATCGCTCATCTGAGTCTAATATGTTTCATAGCTTATGGCAAAGGAGGGGTCACTGGTTTAAGGACATGTGGACAAAGATTTTTACGTTTCTGTTTTTAGCTTTGGGGGCAATCTTTGTCATTGGAAAGGAGTAGCATTAGAGGAACATTTTCGTGAAATTATTTTGAAACATGGCAATTGGCCTAAATGTCGTTTATGAATCTTGCTATTTTAAAGGTGCATTATTGAGCTATCTGGAAAAAAATGCTTCCAAAAATAAAATACATATAGCCAGTATTTTTCTTTAAAACAATACAAAAGAATGCATTTTATGCAAAAATGCGAACAATTATGATGACAGGTAAACGAGTTTGAGAGGAATTCCCTAACTAGGTTTCGAACACTAGTTAGATCTATTTTTAGTTCGTGACAAAAATAGAATCCCCATATATGACGTTATGAGACTTTCATTTTTGGCCTTGTTTGCTTAGGCCATGCCTGAATGGGAAAAAATATGACACTGAATACCATGCCATAAGTAACGACACTCAGAGACGATACTGTCGCCATGTATGTGAAAAGTGACAGATTTATTTTTAGAACAGAAATTCCGAACACATGTTCAGAGCGAAGGGTAAACACGAATGAAAACGACCATTTTCACAAAGTTCTGAAGCTGTATTTGGCTCCAAAAGGAGTATGCATTGAAGATAAAAACCAGAAAAAAAATTGAGACCCGGTCTTTTAAGCTGTGTTGGCCAGTTGTTTAGTTGATGTGAACCATTTTAGCAATTTCGGATAGATATCGTCAAGATAAAGTTTAACATTCTGGTAAAGTTTTATGAACATTGAAGCAAATCTGTGGTCTCTAATGACAGATGGTGAACAAGAAATTTAACCTAGTGATCTAGTATAACCCATATTCAAGCTTGATAGAAATAGCATCAAGACAAACATTCTGGCAAAGTTTCATAAAGACAAAGCAAAACTGCGGCCTCTAGAGGGTAAACAAGATATAAAAAACAATTTGACCTAATGATCGTATAATAAGTTTTTGATCAGACATAACATATACAGTCGAACTTCAATGGCTCGAACACCATTGGGACCTCGAAAATCTGTTCGAGACTGGGGTAGTTCGGGCCACTGAGGTTTCTGTTAGGAGGCATAACCAGACTTTTTGACATCTTTTCGGTGTTCTATAATAAAAATGTATGCTGTGTGTACTCATTAGAATCGCCTCATCGAGGCGATTCTAATGAGTACACACAGCATACATTTGCAAGATAAAAGACTAAAATCTCCTTAATTATCCCCCACTATTTCTTATGTAGAGGATTTCGCTAGGGACTCAAGAATGGGTTCGACGCATCCATGGTAAACGAGCCATCGGTGTTCGAGCCATCGAAGTTCTCCTGCATTCAATTTGACTAAGGTATCTTCAAGACAAACATGCTTGAATAGTGTCATAAAGATTGAAGCAAATCTGTGGCCTTTACGGGATGTTAAGGCAGTTTGACCTAGTGACATAATGTTTGCCCTCACATGACCCATACTCCAACTACATCAACTTGATATCATCAAGACAAACAACCAGGTAGAGTCAGTTTTATGAAGACTGAAACACACTGTAGCCTGTAGAGGGTGAACAAGGTTTAGAAACAATCTGACCTAATGACAAAGTTTTCTTTTTTCTGACCGACATTCAAACTTGACCAAGCTATCATCAAGATAAACATTCTGGTTCAGATTCAATGAGATTGAAGCAAAACTGTGGCTTTCAGAGGGTGAACAAGATTTTAAAACAATTTGGTCTAGTGCTCTAGTTTTTTATCCGACATGACCTAGATTTAAAGATGACCAACATTTCATCGGGACTAGTATAGTGTCTTGAAAATTGAAGCAAACCTGTGGCCTCAAAATTTCACGCACCCACGTAAAAAGTATAATATGATATTTTAGTATGTGAAAGAAAAGGTGACGATATTTTGACGTGTATTGACTGACAATAAATTGTCATAGCTGTGACTTACGGAAGTGCATATCAAAAATTCCCTAAAGCAATACACGGATGTGCTACAAGAAATAAGGTGAGCTTGGTCACGGCAAAACCTACAGGCTATGAGAAGATAGCATGGCATCCAAGGACCATGCAGTATAGATTCCGATTTGAAGACTCTTTGGAGTCCCCTGCAAGTTATATCGCATGCTTTATTATACCTGATCCAAAAGCTTGAAAAACAAAATTATTCATATTTGAAGAAAACAACAACAACAACAACAACAAATAAAAACTGGTATTTGTCGAATTTAAGGGGAATGGGAACACCATCAAGTTTGATTTGAGGTTTAACGTCCCCTCCAACGCTATTTAGGTCATTTTGGAGACGTTGCTTCCAATTTTGTTGGACTTTTACCCGACATTGAGATGAAATGACATCTCAATCCCTGTCGCCCAATGAAACCAGTAGGGTTTATAAGCATGGACGGGCCGACTCACAGCAGTTTTCCTGGGCAGGCTTAGACCTTCTAAGCGGATTACCAGTACTAATGTGCAGTCGGTATCAGCTCTGCTTGGAAGCATCGTGCAGCCCAAGGGCGGGGGCACCTTCAAGGGAAGCAACTCCTGCAAAAGTATTTTTGTCTCCCATGTCAATAGGAGGGTGAGCAAATTCTTTCCTTTAAGAGTGGACCCCTTTTTCAGCGGGACGTGGCTTATAGAAAAGCGACCAGGAAGTCCCGAAAGTTGTCTCCCTTTGAAAAATGGGGGGAAAAGGTGCTCCAATTCCCCTTAAATGCGGAAGGAATCACGCTTTCGAGTCGATTGTTAATCATCGACACAAAGTTACCGATTGGTCGAAAAGCTTCCCGCGCTTGTCCGCGTGACTATCCCTGACATGTATGCAATCTGAATCTGACTGATGACACATCAAATTACATTCATTCGCCAAGATGCCCCCGCCCATCGGGGCTGGAAGAAATGGATGGGCTGCATGATGCTTCCACGCAGTGCTGAAACTGACCGCACATGAGTACTGGTAAACCGCTTAGAAGATCTAAGCTTGCCCAGGCAAAGCAGTGCGAGTCAGACCGTCCAATTGATTCCATTGGGCGACAGGGCTTGAGATGTCATTCCATCTCAATGTCGGGTAAAGTACCACAAAATTGGAAGCAACGTCTCCAAAATGACCTATACAGTGTTGTCGGGGACGTTAAACCACAAATCAAACAAACAAACAAATCATTCGCTTTGTTTAAAGCCGCGCTATTTTTATCACTGTTACGTCAAAGTGTTGTGCAAAGAGGGTTAATTATCTGTCAACCTATTTTGTAACAAATGGAATCTTCCACCTTAAATATACCAGGAGTCCATTTTAAAATTTAGGGTTGTCAGGTTGTATTTCTACAAAAATAATTTGGAAAATGGCTGTCCTTTTTGCAAACAGTGTAGACCCTTATCAGACGCCGCATCTGGGCCGGCACTGCCAATTACCCGTTTTGGGGTTTCTGGTAAAACAATGGTTACACATGGACTGACTCGTGCTGGGATACCGGCAAACAGTGTAGACCCATATCAGACACCACAGAATGATCAGTGTCTACAACGTATCCTTAAAATATAGGAATTTAAGGTTTACGATCAAATAAAACGCAAACAATACGAAGTACCAAGTTTTGAAATTTTAGATGTGGAAAATTAGAGGGATTCTACTATCCATTACGAAAACACGCCTATACAACTATATTGCAACCTTGATCGCCGAAAAAATGAAAATTTTGAGATGAATAATTTTGATATTTTTCTTATTTGTGCTCATAATATAGATTGTGAGTACTCGTTAGAACCGCCTCATTGAGTTCCAGATCTTTGTCTAGACTGTTTGTCATTCGGTTTGCAAATCTTAATGACTATAATATATCAAGTAATTTGATTAGTTGATACTCAGAAATGGATGGGCAAAATTGATTATTCAGCAGGATAAGGGTGGTTTACTCTAAGTTTTGTTCGAAATAGGCAAATCAGGTATCCTCATGATGGCAGTATGTTCACTCATTGAGGCGGTTCTAACGAGTACCCACAATCTATATTATAGAGCACAAATAAGAAAAATAAGCTTTACCCCTCTAAACCCCAGTTTTACTGTATAAATGCGGAATTCAAGTGGGTCAAAATTATATAGGCGTGTTTTCGTGATGTGGAAAATTAGAGGGATTCTACTATCGAGGCAGCTGATCAGCCTCTAATTTGTACAACATTGGACGATATCCATTAGATGAAGTCACGTGCCTTTTAACCCTTATCCTGCTTTTCACTTTGCAAACAGTGTAGTTCCAGATCTTTGTCTAGACTGTTTGTCATTCGGTTTGCAAATCTTAATGACTATAATATATCAAGTGATTTGATTAGTTGATACTCAGAAATGGATGGGCAAAATTGATTATTCAGCAGGATAAGGGTGGTTTACTCTAAGTTTTGTTCGAAATAGGCAAATCAGGTATCCTCATGATGGCAGTATGTTCACGTTATGCTTAACACAAGAACGTGCGTGCAGTGGTTCATCCACTTATAGCTGACCCCCAAAACAGTGAATTATTACTCAACAATTCATCAGAATCAAGAGTTGTTACTGGTGACACGTCAAATGACATTCATTCATCAGGACTGTGACATGGTATTCACAAGAGCTCTCACCAAAGACATGTGCCTTCAGCTGAGAAAATGATCGAATCGGGAAGGCCATTCTAAGCTCTAATGGTCCGAGGGAAGAAGGAACCTTTTTTAAATGTCAGTTCTTACAGCGGGGTGTGAACTGACAACGAATGGTGGTTTCTACAGCGCCTAGCTTGTTGAACAAGGCCATCCATCTGTTGGAATGCTGGCAGCACTCTTTAGACTTGAGCCTGCTGTCTAGTCACCTTTTCTTCAGAGATTACTATCTTAAGTTTCCTAGTATCCAAGTTACACTCCAAGTTTCAAAGTAGTGTATATAAGTCGAATTTTTTATCTTTTTTGCCGCGTTTTTCGGCGATAACTTCTTTATTTTTTTTATTTTTGATCAGCACATCCAGCGAGAAAGTTGTAGAGGACAAGCTCCGCCAACTTCTCAAAGAGGTTTCGTGTCCCCTAGTTATCTAAGAAAAGCTGTAATCAGATAGAGATTTCTGCAATTTCAACTTCGTGCTAAATTTTCTGTTTCCACAAGGCCCGCCTTGATGGTGTGGTTTGTCGATTTGTCGTCTGTTCAGTGCTTGACTGATGGAAAATTATGAGGGCCATTCAAATATCCTGCAGGTTTATGATGTGCATATTCGGGAGTGAAACAAAAAGTCGCGATTACTGGTTAGTATTTTAATATTTGAACAACATAGATCAAATGCGTAGGGTCTGTTTTCTCTATACTCTGGTTTTTTTTCTGACTAAAACCACGTATTTCATTTTTTAGACTGTCTACACCACAATGCTTTGAACAATGTCCCTTCAGTTGGACGCTTCGTTGGGTGCACGGGATTTATCCATATATAGATATCGTTTCAACTATAGTTTATCAACGACCTTTGAAATTTCAACGTTCAAGCGTGCTAAGACTATTCCATGTTTTAGAGGAAACAGGTTTCAGATTTCTTTTTTCACAGGATTTTAAAATTATAAATAACTTTTTTTGATTATGCAATTATGTAGATTCGTGGCCAAGTGGTTAATATAATGCAGTACGATCCTCAGTAAAACTATATCGCCCACTATAAAATCCCAACTGAAGGCGATTTACCTAAAACGCGGACGAGTCCAAAATTAAAAGTGCATTCACGTCTCACTGCGTTTTGAAAAACTATAGGATAGTCATTTGTTTACATTTCAATAGTGTGAGTGACAGAAGTGGTTTGTTTGATTTGAGGTTTAACGTCCCCGTCAATACTATAAAGGTCATTTTGGAGACGTTGCTTCCAATTTTGTGGGACTTTTACCCGACATTGAGATGAATTGACATCTCAAGCCCTGCCGCCCAATGAAACCAATAGGATTTATAAGCATGGACGGTCCGACAGTCCCACCACTTTGCCTGGGCAGGCTTAGATCCTCTCAGCGGTTTACCAGTACTCGTGTGCGGGTCGGTTTCAGCTCTGCGTAGAAGCATCATGCAGCCCATCTATTTCTTCAAGCCCCGATGGGAGGGGCCGGTGACAGAATTGGACGAAAAATTCAAAAGTTGTAAAAAGTCCCACTGATTAGAACAAATAGTATACCATTCAGGAGGCTGAGTCCTTAACGAGAAGTTGTCGGAGCTTCTCCACAACTTTCTCGCTGGATGTATTGACCCCGATATCTCCGTGGTAGAGCGTCCGCTTCGGGAATGGGAGGTCGCGGGTTCAATCCCCGGCCGCGCCATACCAAAGGCGTAAAAATGGTACTAGGAGCTCCCTTGGCTGACGCTAGCATTATATTGTGTAGTCCTAGGAAGATAAATGAAGGCAGGTATGTATTTGTTAATTGTTAAAGGATACTTTGTTTGTCACAATAAAAGCTCTATAGAGCTTATGTTATTTGTTTCTAATATGTGACGTTAAATAAAGCTTCTTTATTTTTATTTTAATAAAAATTAGAAAAAATAATTTTATCGCCCAAACACGCAGCAAACAAGATAAACAATCAATTTTAAGTTATTTCTTGACTAACTTCCCTTTTCACATGCCCTGGTGAATGCATGTCATTTGATTTGCCGTGTCAGAAGTAACAATTAAGATTCAGATCTTACAAGATGACCTGGATATCCGAGTTCTTTGGGAAACCGATTGGCAGTTGAAGTTCATTGTGGCCAAATGATATTCAATGAGGGTATCACGGCACCTTCCGGACTTGTAAGCAGAGTAAATTAACTACTCGATACACGAGCAAACATTGGAGCAGGCTCAATCCGCTAAATATCTTAGCATCACCATCACTGACGGTCTCGATTGGGGTCAGCACATTTTTGAGATTACATCTTAAACAACTATGACATTAGGATTTCTTAGACGTAATTTGGCTTTTGCTCCTAGGCAGACAAAGGATGTTACATGCAAATTATTGGTTTTACCTCAACTCGAGTATAAATACATGCATCACCTGCTTGTCACCCCCATGTTAAATCTCAGATTCAGCAGGTTGATAAGGTTCAGAGGAGGGCTGCCCGATGGACCTGTAGACGATGGCGTAACAGAAGTAGTGTTGGTGAAATGTATGCTTGATGAGCAGAAACTTTATTTGGTAATATAACAAGACTTGCAGACTCCGCTGTTGAAAATCGTCTAGCTATAAGGCAGCTTGAAGTTAAAACTTTCAGAAGTCACAGTTGGTTCATCAACGTCAAAGAGATCCTTATAAAGTACAACCTACCATGTGCTGACGTGTTTTTGGATAATCCACCGGGGAAATTGCAATGGAAAAGACTTTATAAATGCGCGGTTAATAAATACTGGTCGGAACTGATTCTCTCTCAGTTCAGACTTTATTCGTCACTGAAATATCTATCCAAGTCTTATACTATTGGGAAGTGTCACCCAGCTATAAAGCCATACGTGTCAAGCTGCAGACATTAATCGAATCCCATTGAAGAATAAACTAATGACAGGAACACTTATCCTACAATACATTCGTGCTAAATTCAACCAGAATGATGTAAACTCAACTTATCAGATGTGTTATGCTGAAGATGAAACTATTCAGCTCTTTCTACTACAATGTAAAACCCTAGAAACTGTTCGAAGACTTATTCGTAATGACATTAAACAAGTTAACAGTGACATTGTCAAAAAATATCCGGATGCCAGCCGTAATTCATTAGTACAACTATTGGTGGACTGCAGTATTGTGTTGCTCAATTCTCCTTATGATTTATGTTCTGAGATTGGCAGTCGGGTAGACTTATTGCATTATCATAGTAGATGACTAGTTTACCTACTATATTCGACGAGATACTTAAGGCTTTCTGAAACAACAAAGTGTACCAAGAAACGTCGTGGCATGGCAAACCATGCTAAGCAGATGGTTTAATTTCTTTTGATTGAGCAACTGTGACAGAATATAAGACGTTTTATGTGGAACTTTTAACAAACTTATTTTATGAGATATATCTTGCTTGTGCGATATTTGGTAACGGGACTATGTACATATTGTGGCTTTTAAAGGGTGTACAATTATGTAATAGACTTTACCTAAGAAGATTTTACTGGTGCTACCAGGTGTGCCTTCAAAGGCAGAACGTAGTTATAGAAACAAGATACAATGGCAATCGCTGGAGGCCCGTCGCGATCAGTCCTCTTTTAACCTTCCTTTAATAAGATACACTCCAGTGTAGTGTCTTTTAATAAAGATCAATACTTGTACTCATCGTGTGATTATTATTATTATTATCAGTAGTAGTAGTAGTAATAGTAGTAGTAGTAGTAGTAGTAGTAGTATTTATGCTAAATTCTTAATCTAGCGAACCAACTAACACAGTAACAGCCAAAATATGACTGACTCAGTATATGAAAATAGATAGATAGGAATGATCTTCCTGATTTGTTCATTTCCACAGCTGTAGATGATGAGGAGAGTGTAGCTAATTTTACCTCTTTGGTGAGAGCTATGGGCTAACTTCCCATATCACAGGTCCTATATCAGAATCAGAATTGTTACTTGTGACACGTCATTTCTGCTTTGAAACTGGGAGCATGACTGGAATACTTGGAAAATTAAAATGGGAGTCTCTCAAGAAAAGGAGGAAAGCCAGTATGCCCATCCTTGTATACAAAGGCCTAAAGGGCGCTGCTAGCATTCCAACAGATGATCTCCCCCCCCCCCCCCCCCCGGCTAGGCACTGTAGAAATCACCATTCATTGGCGTTTCAGACCCTTACTGTAAGAACTGACATTGATAAAGAATCGTTCTTCCCCCCCCCCCACCCACCCCCCCCCCCCCCCCCCGAACCATTAGAGATTGGAATGCCCTTCCCGATTCGATTATTTCGACAGCTGAAGGTGCTGATGACTGTGTAACCAAGTTTACCTCTTTGGTTATAGCTAGGGACTAACTTCCCATATCACAGGTCCTGGTGTATGAATGTCATTTGACGTGTCATCAGTAACAATTCTGATTCTGAGTCAAATGACATTCATACGCCGTTAGAGAAAACGAGGAACATTTTATACTTTATTGTACAAAAAAAATCTAGTATAAGAAGCAATTTATTTCAGAAATTGAACATTGGATACCATGGCTTGATCCCAATACTGATGTTATCTATCTATCTATCTATCTATCTATCTATCTATCTATCTATCTATCTATCTATCTATCTATCTATCTATCTATCTATCTATCTATCTATCTATCTATCTATCTATCTATCTATCTATCTATCTATCTATCTATCTATCTATCTATCTATCACCACTGGTGGAGCGCTTTGGTGCAGTGGTAGTGCATCGGATTTATCTATCTATCTTCATATACTGAGTCGGTCATACTTGGCCATTACCCCAGTTGGGTGGTGCGCTAAATTTAGAATTTAGCACAAAAAAAAACACTTGATGAGTTCTTAAAACTATTTACAATCTGCTTTCAGGGGTGTACTAAAACGCACACCAATCTACACCATGCGGGCTTTGAACTCCTCTGCAGTTTTGGCATTTACCACAGAGGAGGGAAGACTGTTCCACTGAGGAATAGTTCTAGGGAAGAAAGACTTCTTCAGGGCATCACTATAGACCTGGTACCTGTGATATTGACTGTTGTTTAGTTTTGATGCCCTTGTTTGAGTTGAAGTAGTCACAGGAGTCAAGTATTTATCTTTATTAAGAGACACTGTGTCAGAGTGTATCTTATAAAAGAAGGTTAAAGAGGACTGCTCGCAACGGGCCTCCAACGATGGCCACTCCAGCTCATTGAGCATTTCACCAACACTACTTCTGTTCCGCCATCGCCTGCAGGTCCATCGGGCAGCCGTCCTCTGAACCTTCTCAACCTGTTGAACCTGAGTTTTAACATGGGGATGCCAAACAGGTGATGCATACTCTAGTTGAGGTCTAACCAAGGTTTTGTATGCAACATCTTTTGTCTGCCTAGGTGCAAAAGCCAAATTGCGTCTAAGAAACCCTTATGTCCTAGTGGCCTTAGAGGTAATCTCAGAAATATGTTGACCCCATTCAAGATTATCGGTAATGGTGATACCAAGATATTTTGCGGTTTGGACATGTTCCAAAGTATGCTGATGTAATGAGTAGTTGAATCTAATCTGCTTGTCTGGAGTGTGCCTTGACATCCTCATTGAATGACATTTGGCCACATTGAACTTCATTTGCCAATCGGCCTCCCAACGTGGTAGGCTATCCAGGTCATCTTGTAAGATAAGATAGTCAGAAGAAGTATATATATTCCTATACAAAACACAATCATCAGCAAACAAGTGAACAGATGACCTGATATTATCAGGAAGATCGTTAATATATATCAAGAACAGGACCGGTCCGAGTACCGAACCTTGTGGGACACTGGACAAAACAGGGACTGGATCCGACGCTTGGCCGTCAAGTACAACTTGTTGTGTGCGTCCAGAGAGCCATGAGCTAACCCACTTAAGTGTGGATTTGTGATCAAGAGGTTGCGGGTTCGAGCCTCACGCTGAGCAAAGTGTTGTGCCCTTGAGCAAGGCACTTCATACTCACTGCTTAAAAAAAGTACTGGTTACCACCCAGGAAATCCTGCTCGTAATGCTCAGATGTGGGCGAGTAGCAGTAATAGGAGGAAAAAAAGCTCTTGTCCTGTTTTATGAACCCAGTAACTGTACTCAGAGTAGATGAGAGAAAATATATTTGTGACTTTATAACGACATATTTCAACCTAAGATAATTTGAAATGCTCATTATTAATTCATACCATTTCTCCAGATTCATCTTATATTGCATTGTTACATTATTGTATACTTGTGTTGGGGGGACACCGTCGGTTAAGTCGGTTCTGATATTCTCAGTAACCGGTTCGGTTTACTCGTTGTGTTCAACTCAAAGTTGATGACGTTTTTCACATAACACATACGCGCGTTTGTCAAAAAGACATCAAAATCGCCCTCAAATTGATAATTAAAGATGATTTCAAGGATAAACTGCTTGAAGAGAATTGGCGAAAGTGTTAAGAAATACAAGATAATCGATTTATCAGAAAAAGATGAGGTATATTTTCAATTGACTCGCCTATCTTAATAATTTTATTTATCTTAGGTTGCCCAGAAATGGTGACTGACCTGTTTCGGTGACACTTAGTTCCCTCGGTGACAGGACATCTCGGCCCCTAGCAAACTCGGCCCCTGACAAACTCGGCCTCTAATACTTGTATTAGTTATTTTTTGAATGGTGATAGCCAGCTAAAATATATTTTTTTGTTTGTTTGATTTGATATGTTTAACGTCCCCACCAACACTGTAAAGGTCATTTCGGAGACATTTCTTCCAATTTCGTGGGACTCTAAAGCCCTGACGCCAAATGAAACTAATAGGGTTTATAAGCATGGCAGTCCGGCTCGCCCAGCTTTGCCTGGACAGGCTTAGATCCTCTTGTAGTGTATTAAGTATTATATCTATATCCTTAAGGAGCCTCTAGCAGAAGATACATACCTGCAGTATATATAATAAGATTTGCCTCTCTAATACCAGTTGCTTTGTTTTAGTTCTTATGTCAGTCTCCATATTATGAGTATTAAAAGTATATAATCTTAAATGTGTTACTTAACTGTGGTTCAATCCTGTTAACAGTTATTTACGGCCTATCACTCGGACACTACATATTTTGGCGACGAGTAAAAGAATGGAACTGGCATTTTGTTTAAATACGGAAAAAGAACTTTAACTTTTGATTAAATTCGGAAATAAAAAGTGAACTCTCTTGGATTTAAATATGGCAGTAGCTCTACATGATGTACAACAGTTACAGACATTTGATAGTGCAAACACAAGTGGAATAGGCCCAAGGTGGAGAAGATGGATAAGGGCGTTTGAACTCTATGTTGATGGAAAAGGAGTAATTGATCCTGATCAGAAGAAAGCGTTGTTATTACATTGTGGAGGAATGGATGTCCAGGATATTTATTTTACACTTCCGGAAGGACAAGGAGAGGATACTTATAAGAAAGCAAAAGACGCTTTAAATACATATTTCAACCCTTTATCAAATGTTCCATTTGAAAGGCATCAATTTAGAACAACGGCACAAAATGAGGGCGAGTCTATAGAACAGTACATTGTGCGACTCAGACAAAAAGCTGAAACATGCGAATTCGGGACTCAAAATGACGTCAACATGCAGATAAGAGACCAAATTGTTGAAAAATGTCGAAAACATGAACTCAGAAGGAAACTGTTAGAAAAAGGCCGTACATTAACTTTGCAACAAGTAAGGGACATTTCCAGAGCATTTGAAGACTCAGAAAAACAAGCATCTACAATAGAGGGTGCAGTTCAGGAAATCAACAAATTGTCATTTAACAATAAGGATAGAGGAGCCAAACCTAAAGAAAAATGGATTAACAAGAAAAAGATAATTTGTTACAGCTGTGGGCTTGAAGGTCACATGAGGAAGGATCCAAAATGCCCTGCAAAGGGTAAACAATGCAGGAAATGCAAGCAGTATAATCATTTCCAAAAGATGTGTAAAACCAAAACATTTAAAGACAGGAAAAATGAAAGGAAAAATGAAACAAGCCACAAGAAAGTACGACAAATAGAGGAAAACGAGAGTGATAACAGTGACTATACGTTTGTTGTGACAAATGATAAAGATCGTGACAATGCCAAAATTATGGTGAAAGTTGGAGGTATAAGCTTAAATATGATGATTGATTCAGGAGCCAGTTGTAATATCATCGACAGAGAGACATGGGAGAAGCTTAAGGAAATGAAAATTAAATGTTCTACCAGCAGAGAGACTAGGAAAATTTATGCTTATGGAAGTAAAGAACCGCTTCAGGTGGCTGGGACATTTTGGACTAACGTTTCTCTAGGTGATAAAATGCTTGAAAATGTTGAATTTATTGTGTTGGAAGGACAGGGGAAACCGTTACTGGGTCGTGACACTGCTTTAACATTGGATGTTTTAAAATTGGGACCGTTTGATGTAAATTCTATCAGTTCTTCACAAATGACAAAAGAACAAATTATTCAGAAATACTCCAAATGTTTTGAGGGATTTGGAAAACTTAAACATTTTCAACTTGAAATTCCAATTGATTCAAATATTGATCCTGTGATCCAGAATGTGAGACGAGTTCCTTTCAATCTGCGAGAAAAGCTTGGAAATAAACTTGATGAGCTTGAGAAAATGGATATAATTGAAAAAGTAAACGAACCAAGCAAATGGGTGTCTCCAGTAGTAGTCGTTCCAAAGCCAGGAGGGGATATTCGTTTATGCGTGGACATGCGCCAGGCTAACCAAGCTGTTAAACGGGTGCGTCACTTTATTCCGACGATTGACGAATTACTTCAGGACATGAATGAATCAAAGGTATTCAGTAAAATTGATATACACATGGCGTATCACCAGATCGAGTTAAAACCGGAGTCAAGGGAGATAACTACATTCATAACGCACAAAGGGTTATACCGGTACAAACGATTAAATTTCGGGATCAGCTGTGCGGTAGAAATGTTCCAAAAGGTTGTTCAACAGCTCCTACAAGGATGTGAAGGCGTGAACAATATCTTGGATGATATAATAGTGCATGCCCCGAATCAGCAAGAGCATGATAAAAGGCTAGAAAAAGTGCTAAGTGTGCTACAAGAAAAAGGAATCACTTTAAATCGTAAAAAGTGTGAATTCAATATGCCAAAATTAGAGTTTATGGGCCATGTGTTGTCAGAAAGCGGAGTCGGACCGTCCGAGGCTAAGGTTTCAGCAGTTTTAAATGCGCGAGAACCGAGAAGCATATCTGAGGTACGTAGCTGGTTGGGTTTAGTTCAGTATAATGCAAGATTTATACCTGATCTCGCAACCATTTCTGCGCCGCTGCGTGAACTTACACATAAGAATGCAATTTTTAAATGGGGGCAAGCTGAGCAATATTCATTTGATAGGCTAAAGAAATGTTTAGCATCAGCAGGAACACTTGCTTACTATGATAAGAATGCTAAAACCCAGGTAATTGCAGATGCGAGTCCAGTAGGACTTGGTGCAGTGCTTACACAAAAGCAAGGGGATGACTATAGAGTCATAAGTTATGCAAGTCGTAGTTTAACTGATACAGAAAAACGTTACTCACAGACTGAAAAAGAAGCTTTAAGTCTTGTTTGGGCCTGTGAGCGGTTTCATGTATATCTGTATGGTACAAATTTTGAACTTCTGACAGATCATAAACCCTTAGAGACTATTTTTGGTCCAAGGTCAAGGTCAAAATCCTGTGCAAGGATTGAACGATGGGTTTTACGATTACAATCGTATAAATTCACTGTCCGATATATTAAGGGTCACAAGAATATCGCAGATACCCTAAGTAGATTATTAAGTAAGTCAGAACAGCAAGAACCGGACTTGTCGAAAAGTGTCGAGTCTGACGACTATATAAAATTTGTTGCACGTGAATCGACACCAGTAGCAATGACTACGCGTGAAATCGAACGAGCTTCAGATCGAGATCCGGAGTTAGTCGCTGTGCGAGAATGCCTGTTAAAGGGCAAATGGTATCAATTACCATATAAGGAATACCTGCCTGTATGAAGCGAGCTGTCTGCTATAGGTAAACTTATTTTAAGAGGGACTAGAATTGTTATTCCTATATCATTAAGAGAACAAGTTTTGACTTTAGGTCATGATGGTCACCCTGGAATTGTAAGTATGAAAAGAAGATTGAGAACTGTGGTACATGTACAGGTGTACAAATAAAATACAAGTTACATACAGTAAATACACAAGTAAAGACGTGCAATATCATAATACCGCGAAAAGTTGAGAAAAAAAAACAAAAAAAAAAACAAAAAAAAAACCCCTGATCTTTACTCTCCTCCGATATACAGATTCTGTATAAAACGTATACATAGAATGGCCATATATATACTACATACATTTTATACATACTAACTTAAGATATACCCAGAGCATTGTAAGCTATATCTCGAGATCTCCTTACAGCTTATCCTGCTGCTTTAGAGATGCATAATAATTCATAAGGAAAAAAAAAAAACATATAATAGGCACAAATTGAAGTATACTAAATAATTGACCCATTTAGTACCAGAAACCCCAGAACAGGTATCCTGGCAAACAGTGCAGGCCCAGATGAGATGCTGCAGAACGCGGCATCTGATCAGGGCCTCCACTGTTTGCTAAATGTTTAGCCATTTTCCTAATCAATTTTGAAGAAAACCAACCTGACACCCCTAAACCCTGAAACGGACTCCTGCTATATATAATGAGAACGATACCATTTGGTACGAAAAGGGTTAAAGCAATTTTGGCATGGTAGGTGTATAATTATTTATGTAACTAACCATTTTAGGCACCTTCTGTGAAATGTATCTAGGGTCTGAGAGTTTCTCAATTCTTCTGGAAGACTATTCCATACTAGGCAACCAGAATACCTCAGGCTATGTTTGAAATATTCAGTCCTGGGTTTAGGGGGAACAAAACAACCCGAAGAGGTTGATCTTAAAGTTATAGAGGTATTGGCATTGTTGCGTACCATAAAGTTTTCAGTGATGTATTGCGGTGCAGTGTTGTTATAGACTTTAAACATAAACTTTGCTTTTCTTAAATAGAGTCCGTCATAGATGGACAAAATTTTTAAAGAACTCATGGCTTCAAGTGGATTTTCCACATCATAATCAAGGATTACTCGACATGCTCGTTTCTGCAGTTTAAAAAGTTTTAGTTTATTAATCTCAGAAGAGTTTCCCCATACAATGTTACAGAAGTCAATATGCGGTTGGATGTACGACTTATAGTATTGAACTCTATGAGCTTGAGACAAGAAATATTTTATCTTTGAAAGAAGCCAAATACTTGAAGAAATCTTTTTTGTTAAATGCCTTATATGCTCAGACCAGGTCAAATTGTTGTCAACAAGGACACCCAGTATTTTATTGTTCGTAATCATATCAAGAGTATCACTATTAAACTTAAGGTCAAGGGTTTCTTTGTTAAGCCTTTGACGTTTCTGGTTTGTTGTAACAAGCATAACCTTAGTTTTGGCAGAGTTAAGAATCATGCCATTGCTTTTGCACCAAGTGTGAAGGTTAGTTAAGGCAGTTTGAAGGTTATTTTCAATCAGTTCAAGTGAATCCTGAATGTCGTACAGAGTTGTGTCATCGGCATAAAGGTCTGTACTGACATTATTTGTGTACAAAGGGAGATCATTTATAAAAAGTAAAAACAGAAGTGGACCTAGAATGGATCCCTGTGGCACCCCATATGTGACTTGTTTAAAGTAGAAGTAAAACAAAGATCAGGAATTGATACAATTAACTTACTCCATCCATAAAAGACACCAAAGGGAAAGAAATACAAACATTAAGCGACCAGACCATAATGGAAACCTAAACAAAGGAAGGCCATATGGACAGTTACTTTCCCACAAAATGGCCATATGGCCATCCAAAATTAACAAAAGACACAAGTGATACACACAGTAAGTAACAAACAACAACATAAATAAATCGCCACAGAAGAGCCGCCTTGGAACGGTCAGTGGAACGGTCAGTGAAAGTCTGAAATACTACCACTTACTGAAACTTGCTGTTTCCTTTGACTGAGATAGGAGTTGAACCAACCAATAGCTTCATCTTTTATGCCGTAGATTTTAAGTTTATCAAGTAGAATATTATGATCAACAAGATCAAAAGCCTTCTTGAAATCCACTAATACAACACCAATCATTTTACTGTTTTCAATGGCATTTAACCAGGAATCTATCATGTGTACAAGAGCTGTTTCACATGAATGCTGTGATCGAAAACCAGATTGGGTTTTGTGAAGTAATTTGAATTCATGCAAATAATCTGAAAGGCAGCTATGAACATGTTTTTCTAGTACTTTAGAGAGGACAGGTAATATTGATATAGGGCGATAATTGTTTACTTCCTCATGAGGACCTGACTTGTGAAGAGGGGTAACTTTTGCTTCTTTCCATTTGTTTGGAAAAGTAGACTTGCTAATACTGTGATTACAGATGAACGTAACTTGCTCAGCAATATGAGGGGCAGCTAGTTTTAATAAACGTGGCCCAATATTGTCAGACCCTGTAGCTTTACTTACATCAATAGCTGATAGAAAGTTTAAGACTTTTTCGGTTTGAATATTCTGAATTACAAATTTTGCATTGTCTGTAAGCCTATCTTGGCAAAACGCTTTCAATTTGTTATGGTTTGTATGGGTAACTGGTTCTTTTATTTTAGCGGCAATATTGACAAAGAAATCGTCAAATATATTTGAAATTTGTGTTGGGTCTTCAGCATGAAGATTTTCATTCCTTACAGTATCAATAGAAGTTTGCCTTTGTTGACCTTTCCCAGCACCCACCTCCTGAAAAATCTTGAAAATACTACCAGGATTGCCTTTATTGTTGTCAATAAAGGTTTGAAATCGTTCTCTTTTAGATGTTTTTATAAGTTTTGTTACCTTGTTTCTCCAGAATTTGTACTCGTGCGTATTATCTAAAGATTTATGTCTGTCTCTGCTCTTTATTGCATCGATAATTTCAGGTGTAATCCATTGGGGTTGATTTTTATGTTTAACTCTGTGCTGTTTTATTGGCACATGCTTGTCTACAACCTGCAGAAAAAGGTCTGACCATGCCTCAAGAATATCATCGGTGTCATCAAAAACCTTTATAGTGTCCCATGGGACAGCTTGAAGGTCCTCCGCAAATTTTGCTTCGTCGAAATTACGAAAAGATCTGTAAGATATTGTGTAATGATTACTTTTAGGTGGTTGGACATGCAGTTTCCGTGTAAAGAAAATGGGAAAATGATCGCTCAATCCAATTTTGGGAACATTTATAGAATTAACATTTTCGGGACAGTTGGAGTAAATGTGGTCAATTAGTGTACTTGACTCAGTAGTTACTCTGGTGGGTTCAGTAATCAGCTGTTGAAGCCCAAAAGGTTCCATATAATCTTTCCATGCCTTTTTGATGTTAGTATTCAAAAGATCCCTATTAAGATCTCCCATAATATAAGTTTCTTTTTCTTCTTTTAATACATTTTCTATGCAATCCTCAAAAATTCCATTCCATTGTATAGTTGAATTTGGAGGCCTGTAAATGTTCCCAACTAAAAAAGATTTGCTTTTCGGGGGTTTTATTTCAATCCATACACATTCAAGATTTTCAAGTTCAAGGTCAGGTCTGCGTTTGCAACCGACTCCATCTTTGACATACGGTACACTAAAGTACCACCTCCTGAGTTCTCATTTCGGTAAATTTATGATAAACGCGATGACTTTGATTTTGAGATTGTAAATTTTCCTTTTTTTGGATGGTGATGTTCCTCGTGCGCCATCCTATGGCGTTTATATTTCGCAATTAATTCGATTTGCTAGAGTGTGTAGTCATGTAACTGACTTCAACACTCGTAATAAATTATTAACGGCTAAACTCCTTAATCAGGGTTATCGGTACCATAAACTACGCAAAGCCTTTTCAAAATTTTATAGACGCCATTCTGATTTAATTTCAAAATTCAATATTGGACTTAAATCTCTTCTGCAACAAGGTCTATCGGAACCCGAATTTTATGGTGACTTAGTATATAAATTCAGAAAAATATATAATCGCAATGACTTCAGCACCCAATTTCGTAAAATCATTCTTCGATATAAAAAGATTGGGTACAACATGGATATTATACGACAGACTGCATGCATGGTAGCTAACCCAATCACGGTTGGCAACTTTGCTTCCCTCTTTAATTGCACGCCGGTGGGCCAGGCCTCAGATTCTATGACGGCTCCAACGTAAAGGCTTATTGAAAATTAGAGAGATAATGTCGGTTGGTGCCTGATGCTCTGTCTCTGGTCGGGCTCATCGGAGTCTAACTGTTGGTTTTCTTTTGCTCCAGCATTTCAGTGGTTTCTTGCTGTCGAGTCCTCACCGTTGTCTCACCTCTGTGGTTCTTTGATTTTTGTGTTCACGGAGATGTTGCACTAATGAGTTAGGAGGCCTTCATGCAGACTGAACAAATTATTTGTCTAAATCGCGACGGAAGTAAGGGCGAGGATTGTGGCCACGTAAAATCGATTTAAGCCCCCCAGTGGAAATCTTCCACTGACCGTTCCAAGGCGGCTCTTCTGTGGCGATTTATTTATGTTGTTGTTTGTTACTTACTGTGTGTATCACTTGTGTCTTTTAATTTTGGATGGCCATATGGCCATTTTGTGGGAAAGTAACTGTCCATATGGCCTTCCTTTGTTTAGGTTTCCATTATGGTCTGGTCGCTTAATGTTTGTATTTCTTTCCCTTTGGTGTCTTTTATGGATGGAGTAAGTTAATTGTATCAATTCCTGATCTTTGTTTTACTTCTACTTTATATAGGGAAAATCTTTAAAAATCATCTTCTCTGAAACACAAGGCTTAGGTCTTTGATATTTGTTATGAAGCTTCAGCTAGTGGACCTCTACCAAGATTGTTCAAATTATAGCCCTGGGGCCAAAAATGCCCCCGCTCCAGGGCCCTTTGGTTTTACATAGACTTATATAGGGAAAATCTTGTTTTACATAGACTTCTATATGCAGGGTAAACCTTTAAAATCTTCTTTTCTGAAACCAGAAAGCCCAAGTCTTTCATATTAGATATGAAGCTTCATCTTGTGGACCTCTACCAAGATTGTTCAAATTTTAGCCCTGGGGCCAAAATTGACCCTGCCCGTGGCCCACTTGTTATGCTTTGGATCAGGTGAGCGAACCAGGGCCCTCTGGGCCCTCTTGTTTTGTAATTTGTAATTAATTTTATGTCATAGACACTGCATTCCATATGGTTAGAAAACTATTCAAAATTTTTCTGAAACCAGGGGTTAATACAAAAGCCCAATTTAAGTTGGGATTGAGTGTCAAAAGCATACATAATGGGATACGTTATTTATGGGGATAAACAATTGTCATCAATGACAAACTTGAGTTTTGCATCTGTCCGTTCTGGTAAGTGCTATCTGGATCCCCCATTTGCTTAATGATGAGCAGTGATGTACGAAATTGCAGATTGCATAGCAACTGCTGAAGAAATACCCAAAATATCAGAAAAAAAGGTGTTTGGTAGTCTCGTATCTGATGATGAGATATTGTTCCAATTTTTATGAGCCCAAGCCGGAAGTTGGTAACAGGATATGGGCTCTGAAGCATGCCATAAGACCACCAATTACTAAATGAACACTGACAGCAAAGAAGATTGCGTCATTGTGTCATTTTCAAGATTCAGATCAGCCTATATGTCAAGCTAGTCTGGTCTGAGTCTTTGCTTGTTCCTGTTTGGATAGAGCCAATATAAGTCCCATGCAAAGAGCACAGTCGGATCAGACTGCAGATGTGCAAGCTGATCTGAATTCTGACTGTCACACTGCTTTTTATACGGCCGTTTTGAAAAACTGGTTGTTTTATTGAATGGCACTAACGATCCATCCATAAACATTCTTGTACTTTTCATAACTCGGTAACCATTAGGGATAGCTTCATGCAACTTTATAGGAATATCTATTAATTGATTATCCTGTATTACACCAGGTCAACTGATATTAAATAGAGGTCAAAAATCATAAAGCATGTTTTTTAATTGCGTCAATAAAATTATCATTAATCAAGTAATTTCTTATTGGCCAAGTTACAGGTCCTCGGTCAGTGTTATTGACCTCAGCCTCGGGCAAATACAGCAGACCTCGGACCTGTATCTCGGCCAATACGAAATTACTTGATTAATAACTATCTAGTATTAGGACAAGACGACATGTCACACACAAGAATGATAGTTCCCCCTTTCTTAGTTTCTGAGTTATGCCCCTTTGATTATTTTTAGCTCAGATCGGATTTTGACCAAACTTCACAGGAATGATCCTTAGGTGGTCCCCTTTCAAAGTTGTTCAAATGGTTCTGGTCCGTTGCACATCTAGGTCACAGGAGCAAAAAATAGATTTTTTCACCCAAAACTTTAAAAATCTTCTTCTCTGAAACCACAAGGTCCAGGTCTTTGATATTTGGTATGAAGCTTCATATAGTGGACCCCTACCAAGATTGTTCAAATTATAATGCTGGGGCCAAAAATGCCCCCGCCCTGGGGCCCTTTGGTTTTACATCTATAGGCTTATATAGGGAAAATCTTTAAAAATCTTCTTCTCTGAAACCACAAGGCCCAGGTCTTTGATATTTGGTATGAAGCTTCATCAAGTGGACCCCTACCAAGAATGTTCAAATTATAGTGCTGGGTCCAAAAATGCCCCCGCCCCGGGGCCCTTTGGTTTTACATAGGCTTATATAGGGAAAATCTTTAAAAATCTTCTTCTCTGAAACCACAAGGCCCAGGACTTTGATATTTGGTATGACGCTTCATCTAGTGGACCCCTACCAAGATTGTTCAAATTTTAGTGCTGGGACAAAAAATGCCCCCGCCACGGGGCCCTTTGGTTTTACATTGGCTTATATAGGGAAAATCTTTAAAAATCTTCTTCTCTGAAACCACAAGGCCCAGGTCTTTGATATTTGGTATGAAGCTTCATCTAGTTGACCCCTACCAAGATTGTTCAAATTACAGTGCTGGGGCCAAAAATGCCCCCGCCACGGGGCCCTTTGGATTTACATTGGCTTATATAGGGAAAATCTTTAAAAATCTTCTTCTCTGAAATCACAAGGCCCAGGTCTTTGATATTTGGTATGAAGCTTCATCTAGTGGACCCCTACCAAGATTGTTCAAATTATAGTGCTGGGGCCAAAAATGCCCCCGCCCCGGGGCCCTTTGGTTTTACATAGGCTTATATAGGGAAAATCTTTAAAAATTTTCTTCTCTGAAACCACAAGGCCCAGGACTTTGATATTTGGTATGAAGCTTCATCTAGTGGACCCCTACTAAGATTGTTCAAATTTTAGTGCTGGGACACAAAATGCCCCCACCACGGGGCCCTTTGGTTTTACATTGGCTTATATAGGGAAAATCTTTAAAAATCTTCTTCTCTGAAACCACAAGGCCCAGGTCTTTGATATTTGGTATGAAGCTTCATCTAGTGGACGCCTACAAAGATTGTTCAAATTATAGTGCTGGGGCCCAAAATGCCCCTGCCACGGGACCCTTTGTTTTACATAGGCTTATATAGGGAAAATCTTTAAAAATCTTCTTCTCTGAAACCACAAGGCCCAGGTCTTTGATATTTGGTATGAAGCTTCATCTAGTGGACCCCTACCAAGATTGTTCAAATTTTAGTGCTGGGACACAAAATGCCCCCACTAGGGGCCCTTTGGTTTTACATTGGCTTATATAGGGAAAATCTTTAAAAATCTTCTTCTCTGAAACCACACGGCCCAGGTCTTTGATATTTGGTATGAAGCTTCATCTAGTGGGCCCCTACCAAGATTGTTCAAATTATAGTGCTGGGGCCAAAAATGCCCCCGCCCCGGGGCCCTTTGGTTTTACATAGGCTTATATAGGGAAAATCTTTAAAAATCTTCTTCTCTGAAACCACAAGGCCCAGGACTTTGATATTTGGTATGAAGCTTCATCTAGTGGACCCCTACCAAGATTCTTCAAATTTTAGTGCTGGGACACAAAATGCCCCCACTAGGGGCCCTTTGGTTTTACATTGGCTTATATAGGGAAAATCTTTAAAAATCTTCTTCTCTGAAACCACACGGCCCAGGTCTTTGATATTTGGTATGAAGCTTCATCTAGTGGACCCCTACTAAGATTGTTCAAATTTTAGTGCTGGGACACAAAATGCCCCCACCACGGGGCCCTTTGGTTTTACATTGGCTTATATAGGGAAAATCTTTAAAAATCTTCTTCTCTGAAACCACAAGGCCCAGGTCTTTGATATTTGGTATGAAGCTTCATCTAGTGGACGCCTACAAAGATTGTTCAAATTATAGTGCTGGGGCCCAAAATGCCCCTGCCACGGGACCCTTTGTTTTACATAGGCTTATATAGGGAAAATCTTTAAAAATCTTCTTCTCTGAAACCACAAGGCCCAGGACTTTGATATTTGGTATGAAGCTTCATCTAGTGGACCCCTACCAAGATTGTTCAAATTTTAGTGCTGGGACACAAAATGCCCCCACTAGGGGCCCTTTGGTTTTACATTGGCTTATTTAGGGAAAATCTTTAAAAATCTTCTTCTCTGAAACCACACGGCCCAGGTCTTTGATATTTGGTATGAAGCTTCATCTAGTGGACCCCTACTAAGATTGTTCAAATTTTAGTGCTGGGACACAAAATGCCCCCACCACGGGGCCCTTTGGTTTTACATTGGCTTATATAGGGAAAATCTTTAAAAATCTTCTTCTCTGAAACCACAAGGCCCAGGTCTTTGATATTTGGTATGAAGCTTCATCTAGTTGACCCCTACCAAGATTGTTCAAATTACAGTGCTGGGGCCAAAAATGCCCCCGCCACGGGGCCCTTTGGATTTACATTGGCTTATATAGGGAAAATCTTTAAAAATCTTCTTCTCTGAAATCACAAGGCCCAGGTCTTTGATATTTGGTATGAAGCTTCATCTAGTGGACCCCTACCAAGATTGTTCAAATTATAGTGCTGGGGCCAAAAATGCCCCCGCCCCGGGGCCCTTTGGTTTTACATAGGCTTATATAGGGAAAATCTTTAAAAATTTTCTTCTCTGAAACCACAAGGCCCAGGACTTTGATATTTGGTATGAAGCTTCATCTAGTGGACCCCTACTAAGATTGTTCAAATTTTAGTGCTGGGACACAAAATGCCCCCACCACGGGGCCCTTTGGTTTTACATTGGCTTATATAGGGAAAATCTTTAAAAATCTTCTTCTCTGAAACCACAAGGCCCAGGACTTTGATATTTGGTATGAAGCTTCATCTAGTGGACCCCTACCAAGATTGTTCAAATTTTAGTGCTGGGACACAAAATGCCCCCGCCCTGGGGCCCTTTGGTTTTACATTGGCTTATATAGGGAAAATCTTTAAAAATCTTCTTCTCTGAAACCACAAGGCCCAGGACTTTGATATTTGGTATGAAGCTTCATCTAGTGGACCCCTACCAAGATTGTTCAAATTTTAGTGCTGGGACACAAAATGCCCCCACTAGGGGCCCTTTGGTTTTACATTGGCTTATATAGGGAAAATCTTTAAAAATCTTCTTCTCTGAAACCACACGGCCCAGGTCTTTGATATTTGGTATGAAGCTTCATCTAGTGGGCCCCTACCAAGATTGTTCAAATTATAGTGCTGGGGCCAAAAATGCCCCCGCCCCGGGGCCCTTTGGTTTTACATAGGCTTATATAGGGAAAATCTTTAAAAATCTTCTTCTCTGAAACCACAAGGCCCAGGACTTTGATATTTGGTATGAAGCTTCATCTAGTGGACCCCTACCAAGATTGTTCAAATTATAATGCTGGGACAAAAAATGCCCCTGCCACGGGGCCCTTTGGTTTTACATAGGCTTATATAGGGAAAATCTTTAAAAATCTTCTTCTCTGAAACCACAAGGCCCAGGACTTTGATATTTGGTATGAAGCTTCATCTAGTGGACCCCTACCAAGATTGTTCAAATTATAGTGCTGGGGCAAAAAATGCCCCTGTCCCGGGGCCCTTTGATTTTACATAGGCTTATATAGGCAAAATCTTTAAAAATCTTCTTCTCTGAAACCGCTAGGCCCAGGTCTTTGATATATGATATATCATATAGTGGACCTTTGCCAAGATTGTTCAAATTTTAGCCTTTGTTGATGTTTGGTATGAAGCTTCACCTTTAAGACCTCCCTCAACATTATGCACATTAAAGCCCTGGGGCCAATAATGGCCCTCTCTGGGGCCCACTTGTTACACTATGGATCAGGTGAGCGATCCAGGGCCATCATGGCCCTCTTGTTCCTATTTTTTCCTATATTTTCAGGTTTCCTAGGTTTTTCCTATATTTTAACCCCATTTCCTATATTTTTTGCCAAATTCCTATATTTTTTAAAATGCTGCATGATTAAGTTTTTCTTGGAAACAGAAAAGAGCACTTTTAGATGTAAGAAAGTTCTTCAGTACTGGAACCTGTTTTCTTATTTTCCATTTGATAATGAACATCTGAAAGATTTGGGCTTTTTACATCCTGAACATAGACATAAGCCCAGTAGCAGTTCAGCAATAGAAAGGGTAGCAAAAAGGTTACCTTTTGCAGAAAATGTAACATTGCTTACTGATGAGTGGAACATAGTGGCTTGAAGAAATATATGGGCTGCATGATGCTTCCACGCAGAGCTGAATCCGGCCCGCACACTAGTACCGGTAAACCGCTTAGAGGATCTAAGCCTGTCCAGGAACCGCGGTGCGAGGCGGGACCGCCCATGCTAATAAACCCTATTGGTTTCATTGGGCGACAGGGCTTGAGATGTCATTTCATCTCATTGTCGGGTAAAAGTCCCACAAAATTGGAAGCAACGTCTCCAAAATGACCTTTACAGTGTTGACGGGGACGTTAAACCTCAAATCAAACAAACAAACTGATGAGTGGAAGGCTTACTAAGGGGCAGAAACTGATGAGAAACTTTGGAAAATAGAGAAAGATGATGAAGTTGAGTTGAGAATGATTGATCATTACTAGAGAGATATTCTGAAATTGAAAACTGGTTGTGGCAAAGATAAGTAACATAGGCTTGGAAAAGTAGTATAAGGTGCGCTGGTATTGCCACATAGTAATGCTGCTATTGGATAATAAGAAAATGTTGGGAAAAGATAGGGTAAAGCTGTCATCAGAATCAGTTATAGGGAACAGAGTTTCCAAACAGGGTGTGAAAATTCATGATCCTAAATATATTCAGCCGGAATTTCTTAATTTTAATATATTCAGCCGGTATAGGCTGTTTGTCATGTTTTACAAAGGACCTAATAAGTTATGTCAAAGGTAGCCATAGAGTTTTCAATGAGAGGATAGACAAGGAAAAGAAAAATAAAGAAAAGGAGGAGAAGAATAGAGAGCAAAAGAAAGAAGAGCGTGCACAGGTTGAAAAACAAAAACAAGAACCAACAAAAGAAAAAGTCTATGAATGAAACAATGAATGTTACAGAAAAGAACTCTAAAGAATAACTTCATGCTGCTAAAAACTGCTTGAAGAAGGAAATGAAAAACTGGATGGAGCATTAACATGATAAAAAAGAGAAATTTTTCTAGTGCATCAGTGAGTCAGTCATTGCTTGAGACTGCTCAGAAAAAGATTAAAGAATCAAGAGAGCGTCTAGACAGAGTAAGAGAAGAACAGAAATCAGTGGAAAGTAGGAAAATGAAGAACCTGGAGAAAATTGCTCATGGGGATTCAAATAAATAAGTTCCTTTGGAAGCAAGGGATACACCAAATAAAGCTAAGAAATGAGGTGAACTTAGCCTAGCCCCCCCCCCCCCCCCCAAAAAAATAAAAAAATCTGGAGATAGTGACTTGTATTTATTGCAACACAGCCTAGCTTGAATTGGTCTGACACATATGATGTCATGTTGACTGAAAGCAATAAAGATGATTATGAATTAATTTGTATTGCATCTAATATAAAACCTTTGATGACATTTAAGATGGTGATTGAGAGCTGGCCGAAAGGGGAGGTGGAGGTCAGGGCCATATCAAAACTATTAAAATTTCAGAGTGGCTAACAGAAGTTTGCATCCTTTGACCACAACTTTTTGTTGTTTTTTTGTCTTCATTAAACCGTCTGTTTAAATTTAGCATACTTGCATTTTTGGTAATTTTTTATGAAAATAAGGCCTTTTTTTGTTGCTAAACCTTGATAATTATCCTATAAATTTCCTATTTTTTTTCCTATATTTTTCCCATAAATTTCCTATTTTTTTTTTAAGCCCAGAATATATATTTTGCACCAAAATACACTTGACAGCCTGGGAATGTATACCAATGTGCGAAGCCCTTTTCGTGTTGATGACAGTTTACAGCGAAGAGTTTGAAATGAATTTCGGTGTTCATCAAGGCTCAGAAACTCAGCCCTCTGCTTATCATCATCATGCTTGAAGCCTTGCCACGCGAGTTCTGTTTTGCAGTCCCCTGGGAGGACCAGACCTCTATGCCAATGACTTTGTTATCATAGCTGAATCACTCGAGGAATGTATCAGGAGGCCATTAACTTGGGAAAAAAGCTATAGAGGAGTAGGGCTTGGAGTAAGTGCAGGAAAGAAGAAAATCATGTTCTGTGGTACTGACTCGGACCTCCTGCCGAGTTCAAGCAAATTTCCATGCGCCATATGTCGCACTGGAGTGGACAGCAACAGTATCTTTTGCAATGGTTGCAAGCTCTGAGTGCACAAAAAATGCAATTTCAGTATAAAGAGAAAGAAAATTTAGGACAATTGGGCCCCGTCAAGCGATTTTGGTACTTATCGCCTATGCGAGCTGCGAAGGTTCAGGCGAGCCTGCGCATCCGCGCAATCTCGCCAGAACCTTCGCTGCTCGCTCATACAAGCAGTGAATCAAGAGGAACCTTCAGACAGAAAGCCATATCCCTGGCCCCTCCAAATGGCTAGGCATGCGCAGTTAAAATTTGTCATGACGGACTGCTCGAAGACACAAATTCGCTTGGTGGGGATCAGTTGATAAACAATTAACCCCAAAACGAGACTGCTGTGTGCCAAGGCACAGATAACCCTCTTTATACTGATATTTCATATAACCTCAAAACTCGTTATAACACCAGTTTCAATGGAACGAACCCTTAGCTCAAGTTGGAAGGTGTTATTGTGGATGTTCAACAATATACATTTATTACTCCAAGAAACAAATGTTGAAGATATTTGTTAGAATAGCTAAATTTTGCAGACATTTGTTAGAATTGCTTTGGTGAGGCATTTCTATCAAATGGCCACACAATTTATTTCTTGGTAGTAACTGGGGTGAAAACTTCATATTGGGATTCTTTATAGCAGCAGATTCTTTATAATGGCAAGGTGCCAGGGGAAAAATACTGTCGTTACATCGAGGGTCTTCTGTTGTGTGTTTGATTTTTATGTCCCACCAACAGCTACAGTCGACTCATACAGAGAGAGAACCTTGGTTTAAAGACTCATTTGAAAGTCTGGAGAAGCCCAGGATTGAACCCACGGCCCCTGGTTTATGAGGGGAGTAGCATAACCACTACACCACTTAGGCTTTTAGAATTCTGTTGTATCAAATATATCAAGTTCATTGCTTTCTTACACACAGATACTTGGGGCCTGGACTCAGGTGAGTGATCATGGGCCGAACTGACCTATTGAAGTTCGTTTTTGCACAGTTTTTCCATAGTTAAACATGGCTGAGCACTAGCAAAACCTTTTAAAAAAGCTTAATCATGTCTAGAAAGCTTATAAAGAAAGTAGTTGTGATGGCTATATAGCCCCTTTATTGAAAGATAGAAAACTTCGCCAGTCTCAAATTCGACGAGTCCCAGACAAACTATCCCAACGCTGCCAAAATACAAAACGGGACTGTATCTACATTACGTCCGTTTGTTCTGCATTCATTTACCTTTACAACAATACTAATCTTTTTCCTCTTTATTATTTATTTCTTCCAGAAAACGATTTTAAATTGTCTGACAGTCGTCAAAAATCTTTTCAACACACAACCTTTCGCAGCTTTTCTCGGCTTCAATATTACAACACCGCATGCGTCGGGAAATAAACTGGAAATTCCGACCTTTTTTTTTTTCGGTGCATGCGGTGTTGTAATATTGAAGCAGAGAACCTTTGCTAGTGCTCAGCCATGTTTAACTGTGGAAAAAATGTGCAAAAATCGAATTTCAAGATGTCAGTTTGGTCCATGATCACTCACCTGAGTCCAGTCCCCAAGTATATGTGTTCTTACATCCAGTTACACGTATTTTCTCCTTTCATGGTATGTTTTTTATGTTACAGGTGACAATAGGTCGTAATCCAGACGTGACAGTATGTATTCTATCCACAATGATTTCCAGATGTCATGCTGTGCTGAAGAAGAACCAACATGGAGCTTGGACTATCAAAGACAATAAGGTGACCTACCACAACCATATGATATATAAAGCTTATGTTGTACCACTGCTGCATTTTTTCAACCCTTTCACCCCTGAGTTTCTGAAGTGTACTCTTCTATGTTTGAATTTGGACACTTCCATTCTTGTAAATAGGGGGTTGGGTAAAAATAATTTGGAGGATGGCAAACAGTGTAATTCCAGATGACATGGCATGTGGCCTTTACCCATTTTGTACTGGAAACCCTAAAACAGGTACTTGGCAAACAGTGCAGGCCCAGATCATATGCCACAGAACACAGCATCTGATCAGGACCTACACTATTTGCAAAAAAAGTTCAGTTACTTTCCAAATCAGTTTTGAAGAAAACACAGCCTTAAGTCCATAAATTTTGAAATGGACTCCTGCCATATATATGAAGGAAGATTCCATTTGGTACAAAAAGAGTTAATTAGAAATTGTTTGTCCTTTACATACCCAATTTTTTAGCATTGGGTAGGTAGGCAAACTATTGTATTATAATATAGTCTGATAAGGAGGCGTATCAAAATAATTATAGGATAATTTCCCTTACTTCTTGGCAGAATATATGTTGACAGTTGTGGGTACATGGTGGAATTACCTCCATTTCCAACAACCGTCAACCTCAATAGCTCAGTGTTCTACTTATGATTGAGAGGTTGTGGGTTCGAATCCGGCCGCCGGAGCCAAGGTGTGTCCTTGAGCAAGTCACGTTATGCCACTGCCCCACTCCACCCAGGTGTAAATGGTTAGCAGTGGTGTAAAAGTCACTACCCCTCTCTCTTGCACACTCGTGAAAACATCCGGAATGAGTGTTTGAGAGCGATTCAAATTATCTTGAAGCTTTCATCGCGATCAAACTAAAATAAATTTGTATAAACTAATTTTCCACAACATATGTTTTGTTTTCATGGAGTAATAAGAAAATCTAACCCTTAATTATCCTTGTTACACCTCCTTATCTGGAGCTACATGTATGATCTGAACATCTGTCCTTTCACATTGCTTACATTATTTTTTCCATATAAATGCTTTGAACAACTGTAATATACATGTATTACAATTGTGTTTTCGCCTTGTATCAATTTTAAGGATGGGAACACCTGGCAGATTTTTCTGCCCTTTTTCAAAGGGAGACAACTTTTGGGACTTCCTGTTTGCTTTTCTATAAGCCCTGTCTGACCGAAAAAGGGGTCTACTCTTAAAGGAAAGAATTTGCTCCTTAGGAGCAAATTCTTTCCTTTAAGAGTTGACCCCTATTGACATGGGAGACAAAAATACGATTGCAGGAGTTGCCTCCCCTAAAGGTGTATCCATTCCCCTTAAATACAGGTAATGGTTATTTATATCCACACTATTCTTATCATTGTGGGGTAAGAGTGTTGTGTAATAAGGATTATCTGTAAAATCTGGACTGGGCTCATGTACTAGCACATAGCAAACTGAAGACCAAGATCAGACACTCAGAACATGGCGCTTGATCAGGGTCCACACAGTTTGCTTAAAATAAAGGACTTCATACGGGTTAAACAACTGCATTCAAGACCTTTTTCACAGTTGAGAAATAACCCACCAGTGCTGCCAGTGCTATGATTTCATGTGGCTTTAAGATACTGCTTCGGACTTTACCATAAAAATTCTTAAAGTTTGGACACCTTAAGAACTTGCTGTAGAAGCACCTAAATTTAAAACTGCCTCAATGAGGCAGTTCTAGCTAGTACTTACAATCTGCAATGTAGCCATAAATAAGGAAAAATTGTGTATACCCTTGAAAAGCCCAATTTTTCTCTATGATGTCTGGTTTGCAAGGATCTCGTTAGAAAGATTTGTTCACACCATTTCAAAAACACTCCTATACAAATACATTGAAAATTTTACGACCAAAAAACGAAAATTTTATGATGAAAAATTGTGATATTGAGGCAGTTCTAACGTGTACCCACAATCTTATATTTTGAGCAGAAATAAGAAAAATAAGGTTCACCCCAGAAACTTGCCGGCCTAGGTAGCTCAGATCCGGATGTGCATCTGACTGGTGATCAGGAGGATGCGGGTTCGATACATACAGGGGCCGGCAACACTCTTTCATGGAGATTGATAATGAAATCTTTTCTACAGTCATTTTCTCCCTTCCACCGATTCAAGAAGGGCAATTGTCAGTTTCTGGCGAAAGAATGTGCACTTTACTGGTTAAACACTTAGTATAAGCCTGCCCAGGAGAAGTGTGTGGATAGGTAAACAGGTTAAAAAATGACCTAAATAGTGTTGACTGGGCCGTTAAACTCCAATTAAAACAAACAAGCAAATCACCCCGGTAAACCCCAGTTTTACTGTATAAAAGTGGGGTTCAAGTGGGTCAGAATTATATAAGCATGTTTTGGTGATGCGATGATGCAAATTTCAGAGCTTAAATGGTGTGTACATCAATGACAAAAGACTTGATCCCATGGTTGCCTATGAGCTGAAGGAAGGAGATAAAGTTCAGTTGGGAGTAGCGACTAGTCCTGATGTGCCTCCAGAGTTTGTGTACCAGTATTACACAGCAATGAAGGTGAAGCATACCAGACCTCGGGCTACTGAAGTGACAGATGGTGCACAAGTCGGTTCCTCTGATTACCCTAGAGTGAAAAGATTTAAGACCAGAGAAGCACAGGTATGATTTATGTGCATAATATACATTACGAAAACACGCCTATATACAAATACATTGTCAACTTTATCGCCGAAAAAAGGAAATTTTAAGATGAAAAATAGTGATATTTTTCTTATTTCTGTTCAAAATATAGATTGTGGGTACTCGTTAGAACCGCCTCAATGAGGCGGTTCTAACAAGTATCCACATTCTATATTTTAGAGCAGAAATAAGAAAAATAAGGTTTACCCCTGTAAACCCCAGTTTTACTATATAAAAGTGGGGTTCAAGGGGGTCAGAATTATATAAGCATGTTTTGGTGTGTTTTCATGATGATTTTGTGATAATTGAATGATAATTTTTGTCAGTTCTCCATAAAAACCGATGTTGTGGCTGGGCGGTTCAAATGAATGCCAACCTAAGTTTATAATTACTAAATACCCTCTTCATCCTATTATTTGAATAACATACCGTATTTCCCTCTGTATAACACACACTTTTTTCACCCAGAAAACAGAGAAAAAAATCTTGTATGATGGATTCAGTTCATACATGCTGAGGTGATAGATACTGGTCTCAGAATTTTATCAGCAGCATCTGCTCCCATGACCGTGACCTTTAGGTCAAAGTCAAGGTCACAGACTGACTTTTTAGCTCATCTAAACAAAGGGTTCTACTTTCCTTGCATTTGCTGTTTGTCACCCTTTTTGATTCATTGAAAGCAAGTGAAATGGTTTCAATATTGCCATGAAAATCTGCCTGTTTCCATGGATATGGGTTAAATGGAATGAGAAGGGTTACTAATGTTACAAACTTGAATCATACATGATCACCAATATTGATATACAGTACAGTTGCCGCGAAGCCTCGACGGTTCATGCATCATGCGTGGATAAATTTTATTTTCCGCGTTTCTGTTACGTAATTTTTGCGTGGATTTTGCGTGGTTTTTGCGCGAATTTTGCGCGAATTTTGCGTGGAAGTCGTTGGCTACACGCGTGAATTTTATCTCGAGTTGCGCGGAGTTTCCGCGGTTGAACCAAAGTCACCACGCATGATGCGTGGAACATCCCGCGTGGTTTGTCTTTAGTCCTGAAAGATCGATTTTTTCTCCGCGCGTGGATGCGTGAAAATGGGTAAACTTTCAGACCATGTACATGTAAATTAAGTAGAATTACGGCAACTATACCATTTTCCGTTTAAATAACTATTATTAACCACAAACGTGGAAGTAACTGAGAACTCTGACCAAAGCCTTGAGACATTAGGCGTACGTACTTGTATGTAACAGGACCATCCACCACATGAACAGGTACAGTATATACATGTAGCTTACGCCAGTAAATCATTCTTATTCTTAATCGGAAACAACATGATTTTTGTAATCATTCATAGATCCGATTGCAGCTACATGTTTAATATCCATCATCTTCTTTCCGAGTTTCATTCTCACCATCATGCATATAGCATACCGGTACTCAACGATTTCATTTTGCGCCACGTCCAACATGATCCGAGGTACAGCAATACTATACGGTTCATGCGTGCGCCCAGCACAGACAAAGACCAGCCCATGCATCTGCACACGTTGATCAAAGTCTCTGCCATACGCACCGAGAACCATCGGAATTCCAAATACCGCAGACCCATAACCAGGTTGTGCGATTGCGCAGGCCCATCCAAGCCTACACAGGGCACCCATTTACATTGGCACCGCGCCTTATATGAGCCTGAGCACAGCAACACATGTGTGCGGCCCATCTAGTCGGTTCTAACGAGTACCCACAAACTATACTTTAGACAGCAGAAATCAGAAAATTAAGGTTTACCCCTGCAAAACGTATTTTCACTCGAAAACTTGCAAACAACCAATTACCGCTGTTGCTAAGTCACACGTAAAGTGCCTGGCGCCACGTGCAGTATTTGCATTGTATAGGTGCTCAAAGTGACACCACAAACAGCTGAATGATGAGCAAGTTACCTTTGTGTTCTAACAGTGAATGTCCCCGCCCCTCGGGGCTATTAGAAATAGATTAGGCTGATTCCTCACAGAGCTGAAAATGAGTACTGGTAAACCGCATAGAAGGCCTAAGCCTGCCTTGGGAACATCAGGTAATAAGTCCGTGTAATTTATACCCCATACACCCAACTTTATATTATATAGAGAAAGCTGGGGTTTACGGGCGTATAAAACAATTTTCTTATATCTACTTATTTCGACATAGAGTGTGGGTACTCGTTAGAACCGCAATGAGGCATTTCTAACGAGCACCCACAACCTAATTTAGAGATATGAAGACTGCTTTATGTTACACGGGTATGATATCAAAGTAATGGGAGTCGAACCGCCCATGCATATAAACCGTAATGGTTTTATTGGGTGGCAGGGCCTGAGAAGTCACCAAAAATTGGAAGCAACGTGTCATAAACAGTGCCGACGGGAACGCTAAACCTCCATTCAAACAAACTAACAGGCAGAGACTGTAGATTTTTTTATTATTATTATTATTATTATACATGTACGACACATTAAAAGAAACCGTGTCGTATCGTATTGTATTAATTAAGACATGGAAGGGAAAAATAGCCAAATACATTTCGAATTTTTTATGGTTTAATAAGTTATCCAACAACATACAATTGTAATACTATGGGTTCCGTATCATTATTTCATTTAAGGGAAATAGATACACCTGTCCGATTTCCGACATTTTTCTTAGTGAGACAACTTTCGGGACTTATTAACTATGTGCCACAGAAAAAGAGAAATACTCACGAGGGAAAAAAATTGCTCTTAAGGCGCAAAGGAGTCTAGTCCCAAGGAGCAAGTTCTTTTCTGTAAGTCTTTTCCAAAAAAGCAAGTTCTTTCCTGTAAGAGTCTATCCTTAAAGGAAAGAATTTGCTCCTAAGATGCAAATTCGTTCCTTTTAGACTTGACCCCGAATTTTTGAAGGTTTTTCCTCCACGGAAGGCATCACGAAAAAAAAACAAAAAAAACACGTACACAAAATAAGCCTATTCAATTAAATGGGAAAAACCTTTCGGTAAAAAATTCTGATAGTTTTCCTTATTTCTGCTCAAACATAGATTCTGGGAACCATAATTCGTTTTGAGCAGAAATAAGAAAAACTATACCCCTGGAAAGCCTGGTTTTACTATATAAAGGGGGTCAAAATCATATTTTCTTGTTTTCGAGATAGTGTATCTATTCCCCTTAGACTATTTACAAAAGCTCGCCCCCGCCCATCAGGGCTTGAAGAAATAGATGGGCTGCACGATGCTTCCAAGGTAAAGCGGTGCGAGTCGGTCCGTCCTTGGTTATAAACTCCATCGGTTTCATTGGGCAACAGGGCTTGAGATGTCAGAAGTCCCAAAATATGGAAGCAAAATAACCTATGTAATGTTGACGGGGACGTTAAACCTCAAATCAAACAAACAAAACACTTTACAAAAACTGCCTATTTTTTATTATGTGGAACACAACACAAGCCGTGTAATGAGCAGCCAGGCCTTAGTGTATCATCACATGAACAAGTCCGTACAATGAACGCCCCCTAAACCCAACGTTTTATAGAGAAAATGGGGTTTATGGGGGTATGCATCATTTTTTTGTTATTTCTGCTCCAAGACATAATGTTGTAACTCGTAAGAACCGCATCGTTGCTGCGTTGCTGCGGATTCTAACGAGTGCCCACAACCTATGTTTGTGGTATCAATATGAATAATATCACACATTTTCATCAGAAAAGTGGCCTAGTTGAGATATAAAAATTGCATGGTGCAGCACGGGTGACTTATCGTAAGTTATTAAACCCAGCTAGCACCAGAAACCCCAAAAGGGGTACTTGGCAAACAGTGCAGGCCCAGATCAGACGCCGCAGAACACGGCGTCTGATCAGTGCCTCCACTGTTTGCTACACATGTAAAAGTTCAACCATTTTCCAAATCAATTTTGAAGAAAACACAACCTGGCACCCCTAATTTTTTAAATGGACTCCTGCTATATGCAAAGAGGAAGATTCCATTTGGTACAAAATGGGTTTAATTGACTTCCCCGTATTACACCAGATCAACCAATATTAAGATCAAAATTCATAAATCATGTTTTTAATAAAATTTTCATTAATCAAGTAATTTCATATTGGCCAAGTTGCAGGTCTTCGGTCAGCTGTATTGGCCTTGACCTTTGGCCTCAGGCCAATTCAGCAGACCTCGGACCTGTAAATGGGCCAATACGAAATTAGTTGATTAATAACATTATATTATTAATTGACTATCCTGTTTTTTTTGTTTGTTTTTTCGGAGGTCATCCGCATTAACACATACATGTAGGTAAAAAATCAATGAACATGTTTTTATTGGTGTCAATTAATAAAATTGTCATTTATCTTGCAATTTGGTATTGTCCCAGTTACCGGTCCTCTGTCAGCCGTATTTTCCCGAGGACCTGTAGCTGGGCCAATACCAAAATAATTTATTAATAACATAGTATAGCCGGCCTCGGTAGCTCAGTCGGATGTGCGTCTGACTGGCGATCAGGAAGACGCGGGTTCGATACCTGCCAGGGTTTGCAACAATCTTTCGTGGAGATTGATAATGAAATCTTTTCTATGGTCATTCTCTCCCTTCCGCTGATTCAAGATTGGTAGTTCTCGGTGGTTAACTGCTTGCGTATAAGCCTGCCCAGGTAAAGTGTGGATAGGTTAACCGACCGGCTTAAAATGACCTACATAGTGTTGACTGGACCGTTAAACTCCAGCACAAACAAACAAACAATACAAAGAAAGAAATCAAATCATAGTACGTGTATACAGGTTCGTGTAAACTTTGCTTTTGGATCTTCTATGAAACAAAGGAATGTTGTGTGTACTCATTAGAACTGCCTCAGTGAGGCGAATATAAGGAGTATACAGACATGCCTTTTCAAGATAAAATTACCTAAATATTTAAAATGAGAAATTTCATACAATGCATTTGGGACGATTTAACATGTCTATGTAGTTCTATGCGTTCATTGGTGTCTTAATCTTAAGATTTTTTCTCCTCAGAATTTCATTAACAGGGTCTATCACATTACAGTGGTACGCTTTAGGATCATTAAGGTGAGGATAAAAGTACAGCATGTACCTTTGAAGATATGACTTTTTTGTTATGTCCAGCGTTTCTTTCCCATAACGAACACCGTTATAATTATACTTGAATCGAATGTTTTCTGCTGTAAACAATTCGGGAAATAGGATAATTGTCAGAGAAGAAGCAAAATTTCCTATGCTCTGTGCCTCGCGTTTTTTTTTCAACAGCTCGTCGGCCGGAATCCTGTACGGGAGGGGAATATCAGCAAACTGTTCGTCTATCTGACATTGAGAAATTGCTGCTGACGAGATACTTAACGAAGGTACTGCTGGCGCTGCTGCTGGCGTACATGTAACTGTTGCAGCTACCGTTGGCGTTGACGGTTGCACTACTGGAACGCAGGTGTCAGTCGGGACTAGTTGTTGCTCAAGGTTACCGTTACACATAGCTGAGTTGCAGTCATTTGAGGTCACTTTCTGGGCGATGAAGGTCACCATTCGGACAAGTTCTGTCATTTGCCTTTGCATGGCGGCAAGGCGCTTGTTCATCGCCTCCAGTTTCCGGTCCCAAGAAGTGGTAAGCTTTCTGTCGTGCATGTTCGGACTTGGAAACAAGTCTGTGAAGGGCGCATCTCCATCAAACAGCTGACGTGGTAGTCCCGGGCTGGCAGTATTGTGTAATGGTTCCGGGTTCAGTGACTGGTCTATATAAGGTGTCGCGCCAATGTCCGTGTTATCTATCAAAGAGAAAGCTTGACGAAGTAGTTGGGGCGTGGATATATTTGTCAAGGTATGATGTTGAGAAGCTTCTGTGCTGACGTGGGTAGATGCACTTGCTGATGAAACTGGTGGAAACGGAAACGCCGTGAATGTGTCAGGCGCGGTCTGTGAAGGCGTGGTTATGACATGTGTGTCGGGCGCAGTCTGTGAAGGCGTGGCGATGGCATGTATGTCAGGCGCAGTCTGTGAAGTGGTGGCGATGGCATGTGTGTCGGGCGCAGTCTGTGAAGGCGTGGCGATGGCATGTATGTCAGGCGCAGTCTGTGAAGTGGTGGCGATGGCATGTGTGTCGGGCGCAGTCTGTGAAGGCGTGGTGATGGCATGGAAGTTAGGCGCAGTCGGCGTAGGCGTAGTCTGTGAAGGCGTGGCTATGGCATGTATGTCAGGCGCAGTCTGTGAAGTGGTGGCGATCGCATGTGTGTCGGGCGCAGTCTGTGAAGGCGTGGTGATGGCATGGAAGTGGGGCGCAGTCGGCGTAGGCGTGTAGGTGAGGTCACTGCTGTCTGTGAAATGTTCATTATCCACAACACGGCTTGGAATGCTCGATGCAGCAGTCACCGTCTCTGCTGGTAAAGCGGGTCTCTCTTCAGTTAAGAGGGTGCCCTCCATAGGCTGTCTTGTGACTGCAGCTATTGTCTCTTCTAGAAGAGTGTCTGGTGATGACTGCTGTTGCTGAAGCAGCGCAGTCTTCTGCCACTCTGGCTCACTTACCATTATCATCTTAGCTGGCGGTTTCTGAAAAGAAAGGGAGAAAACAAAGATAATAAAGAATAGGATGGCGATGCCCTTAATCTTTGTGCTCAGCTCCATCAGTGACTCATTGTGAGTTACTGTTTTGAGTTTTGCGTTCCACCAACAGTTTAAGTCATACATCGATGCGGTTAGAACTAACGAATACCGACAGTCTATATTTTAGAACAGAATTAAAATGACTGCTGTAAACAGTTTGCTATATAAAAGTGGGGTTCAAGCGGGTCAAAATTATATAGGCGTGTTTTCGTGATGAGAGATTATCTTTTCAGATTCTACCACTTAACAGGATTTTTTTTTTCACATCAACCACCAATACGAAAACACGCCTATATAAAGTTTGACCTCCATCAGCCCCACTTTTATGTACTTGTACTGGTGTTTACAGGGGTAAACCTTTTGTCTTTTCTCGGTGAAGCTCTTGTTTTTTTTTTTATGTCAGTTGTAAAGCAAATCGCTCGCGAGCGCGAAGCGCGATTGATTGATTTGCTCTCAACTGACCTACAAACGGATTTATCACTCAATAATTCACACGCTCGTTACGAAAACACGCCCATACATACGCAATGTAAACTGTACCGCCGATAAAAAAACGAAAATGAAATTGTGATTTTTTTCTTATTTTTGCTCTAAAATATATATTGTGGGTACTCGTTAGAACCGCTTCATCGAGGCAGTTCTAACGAGTACTTACAATCTATATTTAGAGCAGAAATAAAATGACCGCTGTAAACCCCAGTTTTACTATATAAAAGTGGGGTTTCAAGGCAGTCAAAATTATACAGGCGTGTTTTCTTGATGAGAGATTATCTTTTCAGATTTTAACACAGGATTTTTTTCACATCAACCACCAATACAAAAACACGCTTATATAAATTTTACCCTCCATCAGCCCCACTTTAATGTATTTGAACTGGTGTTCACAGGGGTACACCTTATTTTTCTTATTTCTCGATGAAGCTCTTGTTTTTTATGTCAGTTGTAAAGTGATGTAACCGCCGAAAAAAAACGAAAATGAAATTGTGATATTTCTCTTATTTCTGCTCTAAAATGTATTGTGTGTACTCGTTATAACCGCCTCATCGAGGCAGTTCTAACGAGTACCCACAATCTATATTTTAGAGCAGAAATAAAAAATGACCACTGTAAACCCCAGTTTTACTATATAAAAATTGGGATTCAAGGGAGTCAAAATTATACAGGCGTGTTTTCTTGATGAGAGATTATCTTTTCAGATTCTAACACTTAACAGGATTTTTTTTCACATCAACCACCAATACGAAAACACGCCTATATAAAGTTCGACTTCCATCAGCCCCACTTTTATGTAGTTGAACTGTTGTTTACAGGGGTACACCTTGTTTTTCTATTTCCTCGATGAAGCTGCTCTAACGAGAACCCACAATCCATATTCATCTAGGCGGTTCTAACGAGTACCCACAATCTATTTGAGCAGAAGTAAGAAATATAAATTTCTGAAATATACACAACTTTTTAATCTTAAATTCTCGTTTTTTTTTGTTGTTTTTTTTGGGTGGCGTGGGGGGGGGGGGGGAGTATACAATGTATTGTTTATTTGTTGACATTTTTGGCACCTGAACCTGACACATGTCAACCTGTTTAATGTCAAGGTAAAACATGATTTTGCAATCTTGTCATTCATGCTGAGATATACAGAAGACCTCAAAATACTACATATATATATAAATGCGTTCTTAGTTTCTCATAACCTTTCTTGGAAAAAAAAAAAAAAAAAAGTTGAGTCAATATTAAATTATTAAGAGGGAATTACGGGCTATCACGATACAATATTTCTATTTGACTTAATTGTTTCAATTAAAATGCCTAAAATAAGGAAGAATAAACCTACACATGATAACAAATTAAAAATCACAGAATTATATGAAAAAGGTTGGAAAACCTACGCAATTAAAAGAGAACTAGAAAGTGAAAATGTTTTTGTATCCTGGAATTCCGTGAAATATGTTATAAATCAGTACATTCAAGGTAATTTTCTACCGTATGAAATAGTGGCGGAAAAGAAACCTAGTTTCAAAGTGCTCAGAGCTAAGGATCTTAATATGATTCACTCAACCATGAAGAAGGACTGCAACACAAGTGCAACAGAGATGCGAAGACGATTAGAGGATGAAGGGTCTAGTGTCAGTTTATCGACAGTTAAAAAAGCAATTGATGCAGCTGGGTTTACTGCATCGAAGCCCAGATATTGTCAATTAATCAAAGAAAAAAACAAAGTTGACAGAGTTGAATTTTGTTCTAGATTAGTGGCAAGTAATGACACTTTCGATGACGCAATATTTTCCGACGAATGTACCATTCAGCTCCATGACAATAAAACAGTAGCATACAGAATCAAGGATTCTACGGCCCCAAACCACTGCCGTCCAAAACATCCTTTGAAAATTCATTTGTGGGGTGCCATAAGTAAGAGAGGACCATCAAAACTGCTCATTTTCGACGGGATTATGGACTCTGAATTTTATGTAGAGAGTGTATTAAGAACTGGTCTCCTACCCTTCATTCAGAACTTCTTTCCTGATGGCCATAGGTTCATACAAGATAATGATCCCAAACATAGATCTAAAAGAGCCAAGGAGTTTATGACTGAGAACGAAATAAATTGGTTTTCCTCGTGGCCTTCCGGTATGTTATTATTATTTCAGCAATAATGATTAAAAATGAGGTATATTGTGTTTGTACCCGACATTGAGATCACGAAAACACGCGTTTTTAATTTTGACTCCCTTGAATCCAACTTTTTTATATAGTAAACCTGGGATTTACAGGGGTAGATCTTACTTTCCTCGTTTCTGCTCTAAAATAAAGAGTGTGCGTATTCGTTAGTACCGCCTCGATGAGGCGGTTCTAACGAGTACCCACAATCTAAATTTTGAGCAGAAATAAGAAAAATACCCCGCCTTCTATACATAAAAAATGGGGATTACATGGGCATGCATTGATGGCTATAGGTTCATACAAGATAATGATCCAAAACATAGATCAACAAGAGCCAAGGATGGCCTCGACCCATACTACATGTAGTACTGGTAAACCGTTTAGAGGATCTAAGCATGTCCAGGAACCGCGGTGCGAGGCGGACCGGTTTCATTTGGCGACAGGGCTTGAGATGTCATTTCATCTCAATGTCGGGTGAAAGTCCCACAAAATTGGAAGCAACGTCTCCAAAATGACCTTTTCAGTGTTGATGGGGACGTTAAACCTCAAATCAAACAAACAAGAGCCAAGGAGTTTATGACTGAAAACCTAATAAATTGGTTTTCCTCGTGGCCTTCCGGTATGTTATCATTACGAAAGCACGCCTATACAAATACATTACACATTTAACCACCAAAAATACGAACATTTTCATCATCATCATCGGATTTTTTATTAACGTGCACGTTTCAGATGAAAAATTGTGATATTTTTCTTATATCTGCTTAAAATATAGATTGTGGGTACACATTCGAACAGCATCATCGAGGCGGTTCTAACGAGTACCCACAACCTATATTTTAGAGCAGAAATAAGAAAAATAAGGTTTACCCCTGCAAACCCCAGGTTTACAGGGTAAGATCTAACTTTTCTCGTTTCTGCTCTACAATACAGAGTGTGGGTATTCGTTAGTACCGACTCCATGAGGCGGTTCTAACGAGTACCCACAATCTAAATTTTGAGCAGAAATAAGAAAAATACCCCCCCCCCCTTTTCTATACATAAAAACTTGGGATTACAAGGGCATGTATTGTTCTTAGTTCTACTAAAAACACGGGTTCCTAAAATCTGTCCATACTTATTATTACTGCTATTATTTTAATACTTCAACGTTCTGAATTGAGGCGAACCACTCCGTCCTTATGAGTGCACCCAATCTATATAAAAATTCCATCATGAAAACACGCCTACATAAGTTTGCCCCCCCCCCTCGAACCCCACTTTTATTCAGTTTAACTGGGGTTTCCAGGGGTAAACCTTATTTTTCCTATTTCTGCTCCAAAATATAGATTGTGTGGACTTGTTGAGGCGATTCTAACGAGTACCCACAATCTTAATTATGGAGAAGACCTTACGAAAACTTACCCGTACGACATTTCACATCTCCAAAATGTCTACTTTTCAAGTGAAAATCCATTTTCTTATTTCTGCTCCAAGACATATATTGTGTGTGCTCGTTAGAACCGCCTCATTGAGACGGTTCTAACGAGTACCCACAATCTATGTCTTGGAGCAAAAATAAGTTAAGGGGGTCTTCATTTCACGGACTTGTTCAAGTGATGAATGGGGAAAATATCACAACTTTTCATCTTACTGTAACAATGTTCGTATTTTCGGCGGTAAAGTTTACAATGTAATTGTATTGGTGTGTTTTCGTAATGATATCTTGGTGGTAAACTTTCCAGAACGATAACACACCCGTGTGACCTTGTGCATTTTTTACATTTATCTAAAGCGGCTAATTTTCGAAGAAAAAATGCGACTCCGCCATTTGGGCTTGAATGCTGTTTGTCAGCCTAGGACAGGAGAACGCTGTACTGGTTAAACACTAGAGTATAGTCCTGCCTAGGACAAGGGCTCGGTTTGACCCAAAAAGTGTTGACTGAGCCGTTAAACTCCAATACGCACTGTACTGGTAAACCGCTTAAGTATAATCCTGTCTAGGATAAGTGTGGATAGGTAAACTGACTGGCTCGATATGACCTAAATAGTGTCGACTGAGCCGTTTAACACAACAAAACTCGGGAATATGTTTATGAAACATGGATTGTGAATACTCATTAGGACCTCCTCCGGCAGGCAATTCTAAAGAGTACCCACAATAAATGAAAAAGAACGACTATAAACCCCCATTTTTACTAAAGATAGACCACAGTATACTTATTTGTTTATTTAGAGAGCTGTGACCTGAACCCCATTGAGATGGTCTGGAACATGTTAAAGAGAAATGTTTCAAGACGGAATCCAACAACTAAAGCTGAACTGGCCCAATACTGTAGAGAATTTTGGGACTTTGAACTGACTCCAGCTGTATGCACAAGATTCATTCAGCATAATTTTAAAGTTGTGCCTTTGACAGTTAGAATAGGTGGCAAAGCGACGGGCGACCTTCCAAAGAAATTGTTTAAGGACTCTTCAGAAGGAAAGGACGTTGAGTATTTTGCGAAAATTCTTGACTCGGAAGACTCTCGCGAAAAGCTGCGTAGATTAACAAAGTGAAGCATACATCAGGCTAGAGATTATATATGTCACATGCAGTGTACATTACAATAACAAGTCTGAGAGGGATATACATTATTTTCTTATTTCTACATAGTTTGTGCGTACTCGTAGGGCCCGCCTCAAAGAGTGGGTTCTATTGAGTACACACAGACTATGTTTGGAGCATTAAAAAGAGTGAGTAGTTTTACGTCCCACCAACAGCTAAGGTCATACGGAGACGGGATCTCGGTTTACAGACACATCCGAAAATCTGCAGAAGACCGGGATCGATCCTGCGATCCCTGCTTTAAAAGGCGATTAGCGTAACCACTACACCACGGAGGCTTCTAGCATTAAAAACATCTATACAGTGTTGATTGGGACGTTAAAAATGAATCCCAAAAATGTAACAAACGTGTGTTCTTGTTGATATTTGTCTTCGTTGGGAGTAAATTGTGAAAACCCGTTTTCGACATACATATGCTGTTTCTGACCAGAAATCAGGGCCAAGGAGTTAGAGGATTCGGTAATGGCTATGGCTAAACTCATCCACAAAATGACCATTGTAGCGTTGACGGGTATGTAAAACCTCAAAAAAGAATAATGTGTTTAGTGCACATGTATGTCAAACATCAAGTTAATAAGTCCGTGCAATGAACACCCCATGTGGCGATTCTAACGAGTACCCACAATCTGTGTTTTGGGTAGAAATATATGTCAGCTTGATTTGAGGTTTAACGTCCCCGTCAACACTATACATGTGCGGCGGCCGATGAGCAGAAATATGAAAAATATCAAACATATTTTTTTCAGCTAATTTTCAGTTTTGGGTGGTTTAATTTTCCAATATATTTGAATAGGCGTGTTTTCATGACCTTACTGCCCGAAGCGCAAAAGTAGCACACGCCCTACAGAAGGTACAGTATTATCATGCGCTGGCAGTTAAGACCTTTTGGATTGTTTACATTTTCGTGTTTATATTTCATGCTTATATATGGATAGAACATTTGAAAGAAATGCGAGTAATAAAATTGTTCAGCATGAATTTCTTGTTTCTTCTTTCACATTCCAGAAAAATGTATTTGATTTCAAGAAAAGGTTAATATGACTTCCGGTTATGCGGGAAGTTTATATCATGTTAACAAGTCCGTGTAATGAAGAGCCCAATGAGCCCCACTTTATATAGAGAAAACTAGGGTTTACGGGTGGTTTACATTATTTTTCCAATTTCTTCTACAAGACATAGGTTGTGGGCACTCGTTAGAACTGTCTCAAGGAGGCGGTTCTAACGAGCGCCCACAACCTATGTTTGAAGTATAAATGAAAAAAAAAATATGACGGATTTTCAACTACTATAGGTCATTTTGAGCCGGTCAGTTTACCTATCCATACTTTTCATGGGCTGGCTTATACATACACGGTTAACCAGTACAGTGCACAATCTTTCGCCATACACTGACAGCTAGCCTTCTTGAAACAGCCGAAGGGAGAGGATGATCGTAGAAAAGATTTCATTATCAATCTCCACATTATTTTTCCAATTTCTTCTACAAGACATAGGTTGTGGGTACTCGTTAGAACTGTCTCAAGGAGGCGGTTCTAACAAGTGCCCACAACCTATGTTTGCAGTATAAAGAAAAAAAAATATGACGGATTTTCAACTACTATAGGTCATTTTGAGCCGGTCAGTTTACCTATCCATACTTTTCATGGGCTGGCTTATACATACACGGTTAACCAGTACAGTGCACAATCTTTCGCCATACACTGACAGCTAGCCTTCTTGAAACAGCCGAAGGGAGAGGATGATCGTAGAAAAGATTTCATTATCAATTTCCACATTATTTTTCCAATTTCTTCTACAAGACATAGGTTGTGGGTACTCGTTAGAACTGTCTCAAGGAGGCGGTTCTAACGAGTGCCCACAACCTATGTTTGCAGTATAAATGAAAAACATCCATTTTTTTTTAAACTGTATAAACATAGGTTATGAGTGCTCTTCAGGCGGTCCTCGTTGAGGCGGTCCTAACGAGTACCTACAACCTATGTCATGGAGCGGAAATAAGAACAATATTGTATACCCCCGTATACCCCATTTTTCTCTATATAAAGGGGATTTAAGGGGGTGTTCATGTCGTGCACTTGTTCACGTGATGGAAAATTAGTGAATGCTACATGGATAACAGCAACTTACCCCAGATTTCAGTTTCTTTGCTGGCTGTTTTTTCTCCTTTGGTGAATCTTTTGACGCAGGGCGTTTCTTTGGTTGGGTTGGGATTTTTTTTACAGTTTTCTTGTCAGCACATTTAACTTTTTTTTGTAAGTCAGTATATTCTCCGCACTCTAACAATTTACCTTCACTAGATTCATCAGAGTCTCTACCCCACTGCACATTATATGTCTCTCCAACTTTTGGCCGACCATCGCAAAATATCCTACTTCTATTGACAACAAGTTTCTCATTATCTTCAAGAAACTGAACTAAGAAGCTAGAACCCACTTCTCGTGTTAAATTTCTACTTGACATGGCTAGATAATTCACTTGAATTTTAACACACAGAACAACAACAACAATTGATAGAATAAGCACCGTTTTCAAACACTGATAAAGAATATCACCAATTTTTTTCATTTAAAAATAATCCTCACTGAAACATTCACCATAAGCACATTGAACAGATTGATGGATGGAAAGTTGGAAACAGACTTTTTAAAGGTAATGACCAAAAAATCTGAGTAATTGTTATTGAAACAAAAATTGTATGGTTTCATCAAGTTCAAAGGTCTGTTTTTGTAACAATTATAGTCTGGCCCCATTAAGCATAATTTAGTCCCTGTGTTCTGTCATGCGGTTGTGAATACCGGCCCCGGGGAAATTTTATTAAGAAGCCAATTTGTTTTTAATTGGCGCCAATTTAAGGATTATAATTAGTTCCTCTGTTGAATAACAACTGTTGCCTGCACGGTAACATGACCCACCTCTCTCTCTCTCTCTCTCTCTCTCTCTCTCTCTCTCTGTTTGCTTGAGTTGAGGTTTTACGTCCCCGTCAACACTATTAAGGTATTTTGACAAAACAGCAAAGACCCTGACCAGACTGTGCATATGCACAGGCTGGTTTCTGTCTACTTTTCGCATTTTCTGGAACGCTAGGCAAATGGGGGTAGTCATTTCCAGAAACGTTTTGGGATTAATAACCTGAAAATATCAGATCATTTCATAACTAACAAACGAAACAAAAAAAAACAAAAAAAAAAAAAACATGGTTTTGCAAGGGTTAACGCAACTTCCTCACTGAGTATATGTACTCGTTGCGGCCCCCGCCCATCGGGGCTTGAAGAAATAGATGAGCTGCATGATGCTTCCACGCAGAGCTGAAACCGACCCGCACACGAGTATTGGTAAACCACTTAGAGGATCTAAGCCTGCCCAGGCAATGCGGTGCGAGTCGGCCCGTCCATGCTTATAAACCCTATCGGTTTCATTGGGCGGCAGGGCTTGAGATGTCTTTTAATCTCAATGTCGGGTAAAAGTCCCGCAAAATTGGAAACATCTCCAAAATGACCTCAAATAAAACCTGCTGAACACGACAGACCCTACTTTTGCAAACTGTACATCCAGATCAGTTGGCTTTTGAAGTAGTCTGATCTGGTCCTACATTGTCATGCAGTTTATGAATTATGTTTAGAAATTCGAATGCTTGATAGTCAGCAATAGGTGTGGCTAAATTAATTTATTCAGCAGGATAAGGGTTTCTGGGTCTCTTCTTCTTTTTGTTTTTCTTTCCGCCAATTTTTGTCCAGACAAGTTCTCAGTAACCACTTGATGGGTTGTTCTGAAATTTTTGTATACGATTGATATGTACAGGAAGGTTTCAAAATTTAAAACGGTGGATCCAAAAAGGTCCCGGGGGCAGGTAAAAATCCGACATTGAGATGAAATGACATCTCAAGCCCTGTCGCCAAATGAAACCATATAGGGTTTTTATAACTCGCACCGCTTTGCCTTGGCAGGCTTAGATCCTCTAAGCGGTTTACCAGTACACGTGTGTGGTCGGATTTCAGCTCTGCGAGGAAGCATTATGCAGCCCATCTATTTCTTCAGGCCCCACGTTATATAGAGGAAACAGGTTTACGAGAGTATACATTATTTTCTTATTTCTGCTCCAAGACATAGGTTGTCGGAACTCGTTAGAACCGCCTCATTAGAACCATCAAAATGAGGCGGCTTTAGTGAGAACTCACAACCTATGTTCGCAGAAAATTAAGAAAAAGATGGAATTTCACTAGAAAAATAGCAATTTTGGAGATGTGAAAAAATGCACTCTGTCGCACAGGTCTGTTATCGTAATATATACCTAAAGGTATTTTTGTATCCCATGTCAATAGGAGTCAACTCTAAAGGAAAGAATTTGCTCCTTAGGAGCAAATTCTTTCCTTTAAGGGTAAACCCCTCTTTTTCGTGGGACAGATCTTCTAGAAAAGTAGGCCTAAACAGGAAGTCCCGTTTGGAAAATGGTGGGAAAACTGCCTTAAAAATGTTTTCATGTACCAAAACTTGGATTTACAGGGGTACGCATTAGTTTTCTAATGTACTACAACTCGGATTTACAGGGGTACACATAGTTTTCTAAATTCTGCTCAAAAACGTAGATTGCGGGTACGTGGTATAACCGCCTCGCCGAAGCGTTTCTAACTAGTGCCCAAAATCTATGTAGAGCAGATATATAAAAATCAGAATATTTATTTGAAATTTTTTAGGTAAAATATAGAATGTGGGTGCCCGTTAAACACAGCCGCCCCCGTCCATCGGGCCTTGAAGTGGGGTACATGATCAATCTCCACGAAAGAATGTGGGTGAGGGGGGCGGGGCTTAAAAGAAAGAAGGTGGGTGTTGGGCGCTTACGGCCTTCCCAGCAGGCACACGTCGCTAGGGCAACGTCAAATCAACGTCGGTGCAACGTCATGACGTTGCACCGACGTTGATGTGACGTTGCATAAACGTCATGACGCTGTACCGACGTTGATGTGACGTCACAATTACGTCATGTGTCTGCTGGGTTGGTTCTTTCAAACACATTTCGAGCCGATCTTAAATCAGAGGTGGGAGAAAAACGGAGTATCCGGCGAAAACCCTCGTTCAGATAAAAAAAGATCAGATTATTTTTATATTTTACTCAAAAGCTTGGATTGTTGGCACTGTTAGGGACGACACAGCAACGCGATTCCAACGAGTACCCACAATATATGTGTTTTTTTAGCAGAAAAAGATAATAAGGTATACCCTTCAAACCCCAAAAGAGGTGATTCAGTGGATCAAAACTATACAGTTGTTTTCTTGATGGTTCCGCTTTTGACCCGAGCGAGGATCTAACCATGCAAACCTGAAAATTCCAATGCATGTTAGCAGTTTGATTCCATTGAGCGACAGGCCTTAAGATGTGGCTTTATCTAAATGCCGGGTAAAAGTCGCTCAAATTAGGAAGCAAATAAGAAGCAGCGCCGCCGGACAACGGAATGAGCCTCCGTGGCCTGGTGGGTCAGTGCGCTGACACTTCATCATTACGACTTTCTGTGTTGTGGTTCGAGTCCTCGGGTTCAAGAGTCGCTATGGTCACGATGCTCTAAATCGAAAGACCAGGTGTTTTTTTCTCGGGGTACTCCGGTTCTCGTCCATTTATGATTTACGATAGGCTCGATATTAGTGGAAGTATATTGAAAAGGCCTTAAAAACAAACCCCACCCCCTTCTTTTCTTGTTGTTTATCGTTTTAAAACAGCACAGGTGTTTCTTTAGAATCTGCAGGTATTCTGACTTTTATGCCCCCGCCGAAGGGAATATACGCCGTGTGGAATCTGTCCCTTCGTCAGTCCGTCCGTGCGTCCGTCACTTAAATGCAGAAACTTGAACATATTTTCAGGCGGGGGCATCTGCATCCTGTGTACGCATTTTGTTTCTTTGAGGGGGGGGGAGGGGTATTGTTTTGGTTGAGAATTTTTAGTCATGTAAAAGTGTTCAAGCCAGGAAAACGTCCCGGCATGTCTATTTAAAAGTCGTTAACGGCGAGTAAAAGCTACTAAATTTAAAGTTTAGTATTTAGGAATAAAAATGGGATATGTTCAGTGTACATGCATACACAGATTCCCCGACCTACTGTACAAGAAAACTGCTACGATAAACAACGTGACGCCAGCCTCGGCAGCTCAGTCGGATGTGCATCTGACTGTTGATCAGGAGGACGCGGGTTCAGTACCTGCCAGGGTCGGCAACATTCTTTCGTGGAGACTGATCATGAATTTTTTTCTACGGTCATTCTCTTCCGCTGATTCAACATGGGGAGGGGGGTGGGGTCAGTTTCTGGCGAAAGAACTACATACACTACAATAACACATCCGTGCGACATAGTGCATTTTTTCACATCTCCAAAATGGCTACTTTTCTGATGAAAATATGTGATATTTTTCTAATTAATACTGTAAACATAGGTGGTGTGTGTGTGTGTGTTAGAACCGCCTTATGGATGCGGTTCTGACGAGTACACACAATCTATGTCTTGGAGCAGAAAGAAGAAAAATAATGCATACCCACGGAAACCCCAGTTTTCTTTATATAAAGTGGGGTTTAGGAGATGTTCACTACACAGACTTGATAACGTGATGGTCCTGGTTAACCGCTCATGAATATGCCTGCCCAGGAAAAGTATGGACAGGTAAACTGACCAGCTCAAAAATGATCTAAATACATGATTAGTGTTGTCTGGGCCGTTAAACTCCAATATAAACAAACAAAATATCGTGATAAGAACGATTTCAAATTTATTCAATAAGAACATTTAGAACTACATCCGAATATAGATAAGTGAGATGATTGATTGTTTGTGGATTGTTTGTTTGTGGATCATTATTATATCGTCTCCCAGAGACAGGGAGAAAAGAGATTGAAGAGTTACAGTAGCAGTGGAGATGGTGCAAGATAGAGGAGAAAGAGTAGAAAGAATTGCATTATTGAAAAAGAGAAGGAAAAAGGTAAGATGAATCACAATATCAGTTTAGAAATCAACGCCCAAATTCCACCTTAGGGACTGTTCAAAAGTGATGCACACAATAGATCGTCTTCAGTAAATAATTGACCAGGCTCGTTCAACCATACGATTATTTATGTTCAAGAGTGATGCTCACAATACAACGTCTTAATTGGCTGTGTTCAGTAAATAATTGACCAGGCTCGTTCAACCATACGATAATTTATAATTGCAAAATTAAATTGTACGTCGAATAATCTGTAAATGGATAAAATTATCACTTTTCCACCAGATAAAATTTGTCTGGTGAGAAAAAACAGCCATTAAAATAATGGCTAAAATGTTTGTTTGTTGCACTCTCACAACTAGTGAAAATCGTACATCGGCTTAATAATAAAGATCGATCTTTATTTGTTAAACTACGTAGCTGTTTCCCCGTGTCATGCGCGAATTTTTCCGCGTAATTTTCACGTGAAGTTTTAGTCTTCCACGCGTGATACGCGTGAAGGCTATCGGTTCACGCGTGAAGTATGAGCTGGACCCGTGAATTTTGCGCGAATTTTGCGCGAATTTTGCGGGGATTTTGCGAGGTTCATGCATGGAAGTTAATCCCTTCCACGCATTTCCACGCATCATGCTTGTGCGCGAACCATCGAGGCTTCGCGGCAACTGTACTGTAGCACTGGATTCTTTATATGTGACTTTGTTTCTGTTATGGATCTGAAATATGCCTTTGTGCAACTAAGTCAGGGCGCGACTTCCGGTGAGTTATGCTGTCAGGTGACAGGTCTTATTGATATGCAGGCTATTTGGCAATATGATTGGCGCATGAACAATGTATGTCTCATGTTACATAACAATATAATAAATGATTTGTTATTCATTTATCAATAACTGCAAAATATCCGAGCTGCGACTTTAACCGGATTGGCTCTGACTGACCAATAAACAATGGGCCTGTCAACCCAGTTAAGGCAGATCGGGCACTGACTCAAAATGATCATACCAACAGAAAATGTGACAAGCAACCCATTATCTCAATCTCCCCAGAGATGGAAACTAGAAAGAAAGGGAATATATGATAGGATAGATGAAAAAAGAAAAAAAAAACACAGCCCCCATTCCACACCTGCTGCCCTACTAAATCCAGGCGCAGCACGGTCACACAGGCCCAAAACTCTCGCGTGACTGCAAAACGTGACCCATAACCATGAGGTGAGATTATCTGGGTTGTTTCCCTTTAGCACTCTTCAGTGACTAAGTGACCTGGATATTGAGAAAATGAAAGTAGATAAGTCTCTCATGTGTGAACCAGGTGAGAAATAATTGCTGCTATTATCAAGATACCAATGTGCATAATCATTCAGCAAGTGCAATAGCAATAATGGTATGTCATTGGCTTTGATAATATCACACCCGCACCCTGTTTTTTGAAATTGCAAAAGAATACAATGGAAACCTACATTATTTATTGAAATTGACAAAAATTCGGCTCGACAATCTCCGTAATACAGTCTTTTCTTCTTGAGCCCTGCCCTCCTGTCCCTCATTTGGCCCTGTCAGGGCTTGAGGAAGAAGTCACTTCTCCCTACTAAGTCAATTTTCCCGACTTCCTGGGCCTAGGATGGCCTCTATTAGCTACAAGCTTTTCTTCCTTAAGACCCACTTAAACTATCTGTCTGTCTGTCTGTCTGTCTGTCTGTCTTATCTATCGATCGATCGATCGATCGATCTATCTATCTATCTATCTATCTATCTATCTATCTATCTATCTATCTATCTATCTATCTATCTAATCTATCTATCTATCTATCTATCTATACATCTATCTATCTATCTATCTATCTATCTATCTATCTATCTATCTATCTATCTATCTATCTATCTATCTATCTAATCTATCTATCTATCTATCTATCTATCTATCAGGTTAAAGGAGAAGTTAAAAAAGATTAAAAGCAAGGTGGTGTTTCATTAAGGGAAGAAGTGGCTTATCTGGCTGAATGCCCTGTTGAACTCACCAACATTGGGCAGGATGACTACTGCTAAGGGGAGGGAATTCCAATGTACAATAGTCGTTATCATCTGTCTGTATGCCATCAGATGTGAGGTTCTGGACTGTCTCTGTAAGCCTCTGAGGTACTGGTTCCTGAGAATAGCAATGAGGTCGTTGGTGATTTTGTATGTAAGTGACAGAGTTATCTATGCGATGTTGGTCGTGACTTCTCCACTGAAGGAATTGTACCCTAGCAGTCACACTTAAACTTCTGCTGTAGTCTTGTTTGACCCACCCAGCTGCACAACATACTTTCTCTATATGATGTGTTGCTGTATTATTGTATTGGCTCCATGTGCAGTAAACATGCTAACATGAAAACAGTCAAAACCAATATAGCTAATTTACACTGTCATACATTTTCACACACTATTGTGCATATAAATTACATATAATTTAGTTAAGTTTTCATCTATTTTATGCATATGGAATGGAAAGTTGATACATAATGATGGATAATTTTATGTTCCAGATCACTGTTTCAGAGTATGGTATGCTGTGTTTGAACAATTCTTTGTTTGGCTTAGAAAATTGTTATTTTAAGAAGACCTGAAAACATGGAACTCATTTTCTTTTTGACATATAGAATGATTTGTAGTTAACCTCATAATAACTCAATTGGTACGAAACAACTTGACCTTGGAAATTGTTGATTGTCTGATTATAAAAAAACATTGTATTTACCCACACCTCAACCATTTCAATGATCTATGAACACTTACCAAAAACAATTATAAAACATGATAGCTAGACTTAAGTTTGTAGCAATATTGACCTGAATCCACAATTTCCTGTAGAGAGAAGTCACTTTTTCCCTAAAAATCTTGGCAAGGATGGACCCTGACACGACATTGTATTCTGAGGTCTAAGTATTACAGAGTCATTCTTTTTATATATAGGCTGCAGGACCAAGTACTGGAGACACAAGACAACCAACAAGTGACTCACAAGTAACAAGTTCCCAGCCTGACCTGGACCACCCTGATGGAGGTTTAAAGAACCGTAAATCACCTTATAAAGAGTCTTCCTATCTACAGTATAGTAACAAGTTAAAAGAACAAGAGGAGCAGTCAAAGGCCAAGTTGGCAGAATTTGAAGCAAAGTTGCAAGAAATGCATAAGCTTTTGCAGGTTAGTTGTAACATAGCTGGAGATAAGGTGCTTTTTTCATATGAAAAGGACTGATATTTTTCTTATTTCTGCACGAAAACATATGTTGTGGGTACTCATTAGAAGCGCCTCGGCAAGGCACTTCTAATGAGTACCTACAACATATGTTTTCATGCGGAAATAAGCGCCGAGGCGCTTCCAATGAGTACCCACAACAAATATTATTTGGATACCCCTCTTATCTGTGGCTGTGTTGTAACTTGTAATATTCTACACAACAGCCTCTTTGTAGGGTTTATATCTTAGTGTCTGTGTTTTTTTAGAGAACCAATACGTTTGGATTATACACCAAGAGATAGACTGACCTTTTAAAGAAGCTGGGTGCTTAGAGCACATTGGGTGCCCCACCCCACCACCCTCATCCCCTAAGCCTGCCCAGGCAAAGCATTGCGAGTTGGCCCGTCCATGCTTATAAACCCTATTGGTTTCATAGTGCGGCAGGGCTTGAGATGTCATTTCATCTCAATGTCGGGTAAAAGTCCCACAAAATTGGAAGCAATGTCTCCAAAATGACCTTTACAGTGTTGATGGGGACTTTAAACCTCAAATCAAACAAACAATGTACACCTATCTATGGTAATAAATGCTTGGCATCTTTTTCATTCTTGATCAAGTCTGCAGATAAGGAGGAGTAATAAGGAAAATAAAGGGATATTTTTAGCTCACGTGGGCCAAAGGCCAAAATATCTAAAAAAACATGCTCTGGAAAATTTGTAGGCAGTTTGGAACTAATGTGATGATAACCTACTTCAATTTTGGTATAATTTTTTTATAAACATTTGACCAATTTATGCCCCTTTCTGGAATTAGGCATTTCAACAGGAAAAAAGCTTGTAGGCAAAATATCACAAGTACCACATGGGCTAGGCTCTTGAAATTTTGAAGATAGTTTTGGACCAGTGTGTAGTTGACGTGATTAAATTTTGATACAATTTTATGGAAAAATGTCACAATTATGTCCCTTTCTGGACAGACATTTTAGCAGAGGAAGAGCTTGTAAGCAAAATATCTAAAAAGCTGCTTGGGCTAGGTTCGACATTTTGCACGCAGTTTGAAACTAAGGTGAAGGTGATCTGATTAAAGTTTGGTATATTTGTATAAAAATTTGACCAAATTATGCTCCTTTGTGGACTTAGGCATTTTTGCATAGGAAAAAAGACTCTGACAATGAAAGACCTCCCTCAGTTAATGTTTTCAGCCATTGCTCGTGGGATACTCTGACAATATTTGACCCGCCTCAGATAATGTTTCCTAGCCAACGAAGCAAGCATATGGTAGTGGCACAGTGTTTTATAGACACAAATTTCTAGTTAACCCTTGTGCTGCTGAGCATGACAGCCACTTCCTTAGCAAACTGTAGAACCAGATCAGATAGCCATCTATTCAGGATCTACTCTATTTCTCATTCTATTTGCCAATGTGAAAGAAGGCATTGATTGGTTCTCTGTCTCTCTCTATCTCTGTCCCTCTCTCCCTTTCTCTCTGTCTCAGCAATTCTGCTTTTGGTTCCTGATAAAGGTAAAGGCAGTAAACTCACATGTACAGACCAGCTACCGGTAATAACCCATTTTTTTTTGTTTCGCGGAGAAACAGCCTAACACGAAATCGGCTATTTTCTCCGCAAAACAGCGAGAAAAGATAAAATGAGTGAGAAATTTCTCGCTGAAATTTCTCCCGGTTTCGCGGAGAAAATTCTCAGAGATTCTCGGCGAAAATTTGACCGATTGCTTTCATTGAAAATGAAATTACTGGCGTTTCGCGGCGAAAAAAAATACAACTGGGCTTACGTGAAATTTTCCGCTCATTATTATTTCTAGGTTTGTTTGGTGTTGTTTTTGTAAACGAAGGCAAATTGTAGTCATTGTTAAATCATAATCAAATATTCTTTTATGTTACAAAAAATTCCTTTTAGTAATTTATTTTTTAAAAGTCTCATGACAACTTTTATTCACATCACGAAAATACGCCTATTTATTTGTTACCCACTTAAACCCCCCTTTTTACTGGGGTTTACAGGGGTATACATTATTTATCTCATTTCTGCTCACAAAGATTGTAGATACTCGTTAGAACCGCCTCGTCAAGTGGTTTTAAAGTGTACCCAAAATCCAAAATCTTGAGCAGAAATAAAACATGCCAGAAAATTTTCGGTTTTTAGTGGTAAAATTTTACAATATATTTGAAAAGGCGAGTTCTCATAATGAGTCGTACATGTAGGCTATTAACACCATAATGATGTGTGACATTTACCAAAAGCTCAGCTTGATGAAATAGATGGGCTGCATGATGCTTCCCCGCAGAGCTGAAACCGACCCACATGCGAGTACTGGTAAACCGCTTACAGGTTCTAAGCCTGCCCAGTCAAAGTGGTGCGAGTCGGACCATAAATGCTTATAAACCCTGTTGGTTTCATGGGGTGGCAGGGCTTGAGATGTCATTTCATCTCAATGTCGGGTAAAAGTCCCACAAAATTGGAAGCGACGTCTCCAAAATTACCTTTACAGTGTTGACGGGGACGTAAAACTTCAAACAAACAAAACCAAAAGCTCAGATTCGCCTCATTTATTTATGATTACAAGCTGTCAAATTGGTACAGCAAGCAGTGCTTTGAATGCAAAGTTAGTGACAAGTTAATGGGGAACACATGAATTCCACCGCAGGCTAGGTCTATGTTGCGAACGAACGGACGAAAAACCAGACACCTATATTGGGCCATGCTTCATGCAGGGGTGTGAAAAACGACATGCTACTTTGCATTGGCACACATTATTTGTGCTATCAAGTCTACTTCCCCGACCCCTCACCCACCCCTTACTAATAAATACTCCCAGTTGGAGCAAACAGGTGGTGCATCAACATGTTAATAAAGCCCATGTAATGAACAAACCACTAGTTACCATTTTACATGAACATAATTATACATGTATAGAGAGAACTGGAGTTTACAAGGTATACATTTTCCTTAATCTGTTCCTAGACGTCCAATGTAGGATGTGGGTACTCGTTACCAACTACATGTATGTGGCCCGAGCGAGGCGCAAACCACAGCGGAGAGACCTAATGACCCGATGATTAACCCTTTTTGTACCAAATGGAATCTTCCTCCTTATATATACAGGAGTCCATTTTGAAACTTAGGGGTGTCAGGTTTTTTTTTTCTTAAAAATTTAGTTCGGGAAATGGCTTAACCTTTTGCAAACAGTGTAGGCACTGATCAGACGCCGCGTTCTGCGGTGTCTGATCTGCACCTGCACTGTTTGCCAAGGTACCCCTTTAGGGGTTTCTGGTACTGAATGGGTTAAGAGTCAGCGCTCTTACCCATTAGGACATGGGGGCCAGTTACCTTCGGGGTGAACAGAAGACTTAACAAGATACCCATGTTGCATGTCTGGACAAACCTCGCTGATTATCTGGGAGAATTTTGTAGTTCTGCTCCAAGTTAGAGATCAGACTTATATGCAGCCTTGGAATGCTTGCCGCGCAATTTCCCTATATTAACCCTTTTTGTACCAAATAGAATCTTCCTCCTTATATATAGCATGCGCCCATTTCAAAATTTAGGGATTTCAGGTTGTGTTTTCTTCAAAATTAGCAAAATGGCCGAACTTTTTTGCAAAGAGTGTAGGCCCTGATCAGACCCCGCATTCTGGGGCGTCTGATCTGGGCCTGCACTGTTTGCCACGGTACCCGTTTAGGGGTTTCCAGTCTGAAATGGGTTAATAAACATGTATGAGCAAAATTGAATTGTAAAGGCAAGAAACACAAGCGGGCCTCCATGGCCTACTCTTAAACATTAGATCTCTCACTCTGGCTACATGTGAGCTTAAGTGTAAGCATCAGTGATGTTTAATTACTCGCAGTGTAAGAAAAAGATCAACCAAAATGTAGAGTGAGATCAGCGCCCACACATACATGTACAAGCAGGATGCACGTTTTTTTTAAAAATAAAGTACTCCCAATATGGTGAACCGATAGAAAATCAACAGTTTTCAAGTTATGAAGCGTTTACACAACAGTAAAATAAGTAACACAGAAAGCATTCATCATGTTCATACTGCTTTGTATAGTGCATAAGATGCAAATCATTATGATTCCAACCGGATCAAAATCATACTTACGATGCATTTGGTCATATGCTTCAAACTTTGTGTACCAAATTTTAATGCATGAAAAAAAAAAATACAAGCACATGAACAAAATACATGTAGGTATAGGCAGATTTCGCGGAGGAACACCTTGAACGACTTCACCTGTACTAATTGGCTTTCTCCGAGAAAAATCGATGTTCGTGGAGAAATTTCGCGGCGTTTCGCGGTGAAATTAACCGCTTTGAAACGCGAATTTTTTTCTTCTCAGAGACATTTCTAGCTTGTTCTCCGATGAAAAAAAGCCTATTACCGTGGAGAAAAATAAAATATGGGTTATTACCGGTAGCTGGTTCCTATTAAGCAAGCCCCTCTCTTAAGCATGCACATTCGAATAACCCCTTATGTGCTTGCTTAATAAAGGTTAGACTGTATTACTATTTCTTTTTTGTTGCTTATTACATCCTTAGTCATTAAGAACATGTACATGTAAGCTTTTGAATCCACAATTTATATAAAAGTATACAGGACCTTTGTTATAACAACAGTATTTGTAACACTTTGCTAATGTTAAGAATTTACCGCTCTTAAGAATTCCAAAAAGGAGTGGTTTATTTGATTTGAGGTTTAACGTCCCCGTCAACACTGTATAGGTCATTTTGGAGACATTGCTTCCAATTTTGTGGGACTTTTACCCAACATTGTGATGAAATGACATCTCAAGCCCTGTCGCCCAATGAAACCAATAGGGTTTATAAGCATGGACGGTCCGCCTGGCACCGCGGTTCCTGGAAGGCTAGATCCTCTAAGCGGTTTACCAGTACTAGTGTGCGGGCCAGATTCAGCTCTGCGTGGAAGCATCATGCAGCCCATATATTTCTTCAAGCCCCTATAGGCGGGGGCCGCATTCATTTCTTGGAGTATTAAACACAATATTCTTGAATACCTCCATTAACCCCTACCATCTTAAGCTAAGGATTCGTTCCTTTGAAATTGTCATTGTATCAAGTTTTTGTAGTTATATTAAATGTTGGTATTCAGGGGAATGGGAACATCTGGTAGATTTTTCCACCATTTTCCAAAGGGAGACAACTTTCAAGACTTCCATTTTGCTTTTCTATAAGCCCTGTTACACTGAAAAAGGGGTCTACTATTAAAGGAAAGAATTTGCTCCTCTGGAGCAAATTCTTTCCTTTAAGAGTTGACCCCCTATCGACATGGGATACAAAAATACTTTTACAGGAGTTGCCTCCCCTGAAGGTGTTCTCATTATCCCCACGTTTTTAAAAAAAAGTGGGGATATTGTTATCGCCTCCGTCCGTCTGTCCGTCTGTCTGTCCGGCTATCTCCTCCTAAACCGTTAGCCGGAATTCAACCAAATTTGGTATGCGAGTTGCTTACATGAATGGCTTGTGCAAGAGCACATTTTTTTTTTGTCCCCGCCCCCAGGGGCCCTGGGGAGGGGTCAAAAGGTCAAATATCAATAAAATTCAATTACAAAGTCAATTTTGAAGATTTTGATGCCAAACTTTGCACATGTACTTAGTTATGAAAAAAGTAAAACATATTGAACGGGATTTTGGCTGTGACCCCTAGGTCACGCCCTGGGGGTCGGACTTGGGGGTGTCGGGGGTCAAAATTAAAGTTTTTCAGAACATAGTCATGTTGCATATCTATGCGAAGGGGATAATGGGTAGAATAAACTACAAGTAAAATTTTGACCCTGGGTTCAGATTGGGGCCCTGGGAGAGGGGTCAAAGGGTCAAAATTTAAGTTTTTTGGAACATAGTCATGTGGCATATGAAATTGAAGGGCATGATTAGTAGAATATAATACAGGTAATATTTTGACCATGGAGTCAAATTAGGGCCCAGGGTGAGGGGTTTTCGGTACTTGGCCCCTCTGTAGAAAACGTGGGGATTTGCGATGGCGCGCCATCGACAGTATTCTAGTTCCCCTTAAAGTAAGTTGGTTTAAACAGTATTTATTAATGATAATGTTCAATACATGCAAACATGTACAAGAAGAATGTTCAGAAGCCACAGGATCTGACATTAACCGGCTAAGCTTATATTAATCATCTGGAAGAAGTATAATTTACGTGTATAAAACATGAATGGTGTTATGACAGTAAATTAAAATGTGAATTGGTATTGTAGGAGAAAGAATCAGCCCAGTCTGAGATGGCAAGAGAATTGGAAGCGGAAAAGCTGAAGAGAGAGAACCAGTCTAAGATGGTTGAAACATTGAAGCAGAAAGAAGAACAGTTGCAAGAAGAGCTGAAAAGTAAACAGGTGCAACTTTTACCCTTCAGTTGGCATGAAAACCTGCATCTGAAAATGTCCTCTGTTTATGCTGAATCTTCTTGTAATCTTTTCTAACATATTTTTTTTTGCATACAGGCAAACAATGTGGACACTGATCAGACTGCTCCTTTAGGAGCAGTCTGATCTGGGTCCATACTGTTTGCAACAAAGAATTTTAAAGCAACCAGCAGAGACAAAACAGGTGACTATTGTTGTGGTTGGCAGCTTAAGAGTTAACCATACATCAGGTTGAATATTCTCACAAAGCAACATAGTTTTTTGGCAACTTCAGAACAAAGATACAGATCATCACCAATGGCTCAAACACCTTTGAGCTGTTGAAATTAAATACGTTCATGATTGACCAGACTGAGTTTGCCATTCATTTATTGTTATTCTGATGCATGGAATGAATGTAAATCAATCAGATGAAAGGGTAATCCCAGTACTTCCATGCATATATTCAGTTGTAAGACTGAATAAAGTTTTAAAATCTATCTTTCTAGCATGTGTATTGTGTAGTCTGATCAGCCTTTGAATTTCAAATGACCTTTTCATGCCATTGTTAAAAAAGGGACATTAAATTACGGGATCTGGCATCCACCCCTCTGCTGGTCAGTTAACTTTCTTGTTTCTTGCTAACTCATTTTACAATTTACATCCAATTATGCTTAAATTTGATTTCAAGTGAGACCATGACATAGAGCAGTTAATGCGGTTTTATGGTTACAGTCCACCAAATATTTGTAGGGTTCTGCCGTTTCGTTGAATAATTCTGTAAAATTTTCATTTCTGGCTAACTCTAAAGATTACATCCAATATTAAAGGCTGCAACTTAGCAAAAAGATACACCATGATGGGGAGTAGCAACAGTCCACCAGTTATCAGCAGACTTGACGTTGTTGTTAGACCATGATGTGGAACAGCCCAATTGTTTCAAGGTTACAGTCCACCAACTATTAATAGAGTTATCCCCCTTCAATTTTTTTTGTAATTTTGATTCTGACTTGTGTCAGTACTTAACATCCAAGTTTTGAAACCAAGAAAATATTTAGACCATGATGTGGAGCAGCGCATATTGCTACAGTCCACCAAACAGCAGATTTGTTCCTTTGAAAGTCTCTGAAAACTTTTTGTTTCTCGCTTTCTCCTATAGATTTTTGTATGATCTACGTGAAAGTTAGTAAATAGTTATACCATGATGTGAACCAGCAAATATTGTTTAAGGGTTACAGATCACCAAATATTAGCCAACTTATGCCTCTTTGAAAATTTCTGTAAACTGTTCATTGCTGTCTAAATGCTCCTGAAGTTAACATCTGATCAAGCTGAAATATGTTTTATAGTTAGACCATGATGTGTAGTAGTGCATACTGTTTTGAGTAAACTGTCCCTAACACTGGTTTACAAGAGTCAGTTTATGCACTTCATCTTTTGAGGATATGATGCCCGGCAATAGAGATCCCTGTGATGTCTAAAGATGATAAGCAAGGATTGACCAGAATGAATGACAGGGCTGATTTGAGTCTTGGCCCTGTCACACAAATCTTGTAAACTCCAGGGTCCAGTTGTTCAAACCATTGTTAGCTTAAAAAGCTTGTCAGTGGTCAAATTGTTAACTTTTCTAGCAAGCACAATATCTAATACGCCAGTGTTTTAACTGGAAAAACGTGTGTAGCTTTTGCATTTGCAAAAGCTACTCATATATTTTCAGATCAAAGTTTTAACAATATGTTAGCTAATGACTTAATTACTTTAGAACAACTGGCCCCAGGTTTATATCATTTGGGCATGTTATTCAGTTATCCCTTATTATTCAGGAAGCTTTAGCCAAAGAGAAGGAAGAGTTGGAAGCCAAAATGAGAGAAGAGTTAGAAGACCAGCTGCAAGTTAAGGAAGCAACATTGATGGAATATCTGGAGGATCAGAGACAGGCACTGTTGAAAGAAAAAATAACTGTTGAAGAGAAATTACAGAAAGAACTAGAATCAGCTCTAGAGAAAGATAAGAAATTAGCTGAAGAACTGGAAAAACAGAAACAAAATCTAGAGAAGGTGAGAAAAGACCTGGTCATTTCAGGTGAAAAAATACCCCCCCCCCCCCAAAAAAAAAACAAACAAACAAAAAACGAGACTTAAATTATTGAAACACCTTTGGGATCATAAAAATATGTCCGAAATGGGTAGTTTGAGCCACTGAGGCTTACTTATAGCTCTAGACGAGGAGACATTTTGGTTTGGGGCGGGGTGTAATTAAGGAAGTTTTTTCGATGTCCTATTAACTGAAGATATGATGTGTGCCCTCATTAGAATTGCCTCACCAAGGCAGTTTAAATGAGCACAAAATATACATTTTCAAGCTGTAAGTAAGAAATGCTTCCTGGATTATCCCTCACTATTACTTAACCTGAAGCCATGGAAAGAATTCTCTGGAAACTCCAGAACTGGTTTGACAGCCAAGGTAAACAAGCTATTGGTGTTCCAGCCATTGAAGTTTACTGTTAGTAAAAGGATATTGTCCGCTTCAGATTGAACTGGCATTTTAATAATGACCTTCTTTAGGTGCCTTTCAACACTTTTAGGGGAAATATGTACCAGAGGTAATTTGTCAGTAGAATGTTATTGTAACATTGCGTTAGCTGTCCAAGCTAATGGTTTACATATTATTTGCCAGCACTGCCTAAGTATGGAACAAACTACAGTAGAACTTTGATGGCTCAAATTCCCATTGCTTGTTTACCATGGATGTTGAGTCTGCAGGGAATTTCTCCAAATAAGAAATAGTGAGGGATAATTTAAGGAAGTTTTCTTCTTTTATCTTGCAAAATGTATGGTGTGTACTCATTAGAATCGCCTCATTGAGGCGATTCTAATGAATACACACAACATACATTGCAAAATGTATGGTGTGTACGCATTAGAATCACCTCATTGAGGCGATTCTAATGAATAGACACAACATACATCTCTATAATAGAATGCTGAGAAGATATGTCAAAATTATCTCCATTATGCCTCCCGGTATGGCACAAATAAGAACCTTCTGTGGCTTAAATTACCTCTGTCTCAAACAAATTTTCATGGCCCTATAGAGGTTTGAGCCATAGAAGTTCAACTAAATCTCATAGCTAAGGAAAGGATGTTTGGATAGTACTTATGTTGATCAGAGATTATTGATGTTCTAGTTTGCCAGGTCAACACTTGAGTCAGTTAACATACAGTAGAAATTCAATTGCTGGAACACAGATGGCTGGTTTACCGAGGATGTAAAAAATTTTGTTCTTTAAATTCTTCCAACAGCTCCAGATAACCAATATTTTAGAGTCCTTTTGGGAAATTGCTCATCTTTTATCATGAATATATGTTATGTGCACTCATTAGACCCTCCTCAATGAGGCCATTCTATAATGAGTACAGTAAGCATATCCGTATTCCAAAGCAAGTTGGGAAAGATATCTGTAAATGATTCCCATTATGCCTCACAATCTGGTGCTTTGAATAACCCTCAGTAGCTTAAACTACCTGTGTCGGGAACATTGTTTCATGGTCCCAAGGGTGACCAAGGCATTGCAGTTTGACAGTGTATATAATTCCTGTGCAAACTAAGATTTCTTAGGAAGTTTACCATTACTGGGTACTCATTCATCACCAGTCATCATGCCTCTGCTTGTAGTTCTTGAGAAATGGACTTTAATATTTCTCTTGATACTAGTTTTGACGCATTGACTGACAGAAAACAGAACTCTGTTGTCCCATACGTAACTCGTTCTTAGCTGGCAACCTGCGAAAGGGACATAGGTAAATAGTGCAGTCCAGAGCAGGTGCTGCATAAAGTGGTATCTGATCAGGGTCTACATTGTTTGCTAACAAGATTTTCTATCAAAGATAGAATAAAAATGAAAAATGAAAAAAAAAAAAAAAAAAAAAAAATAGACCTGTAAAAATGAAAAAATTAGACCTGACACTCCATAAATTATAAATGGACTTAACTACCAGTAATAATAATAGTTCTTCTATCATTACTGACAATGACCAGTTTTATTCACATTCAAGAAATGCTTGTTGATGGGACCAATTCTAGCTCTAGATTGCAGATAGAGCAACAGGGGTTAGAGGAAGACAGCTCTGCTCGTGATGCCATAGTTTTGGCTTTGCACTGTTCATGTACCGTTTTCTGGAAAATTTCATGGTTCTTCTTGATCTGCGAAAATTAAAAGCAGCGAAATATTCTCTAGGCTTGTCCAAAGTAGCAGCTATAATCTCATAGTCCTTCCCTTAAAATTAGGGCTAGGGAAGCCAACGTAATGCAGGTACAGCCTGCAGCAAGGCTTGTGTTATGCTATCAGTAATTACTGTGACCATTGAACCCTTGTAAATCCCACTTCATATTGAGAAAATTCAGAATCCTTGTACCGGTACTTCTCCTGAAATTTTAACAAATTTATTTCACAATCAGCAAGGAGTAGACCTTGATCAGAGTGCTCCTTCAGGAGCAAGCCGATGAAGGAGCAGTCTGACCTGGATCTGCACTGTTTGCTTAGATCATCTGCCCCAATACTAAGGATCATTACGGTACATTATTTTTCTTATTGTTGCTCCAAACCATAGATTGTTGGTACCTGTACTTGTTTGAACTGCCTCAATGAGGCATTTCTGGGATTAATTACCCTAGTGATCAGTACTTTATGTTCCAAGTTTCTGTAATGCATGTAGTTTCAACATTGTATTTTCTACCTTAGGTTATCGAGGCTAAAGAAGCTGAACAGAAACTGCTAGAAAGTCAGTTAAATGATACAAAACAAGAGAAAGACAAGAAACAGGAAGAAGTGCTGAGAGCAAGAGAAGATGTGCTATCAAACTTTGCTGAATTGATGGAAACAGAATTGCAGTGTAGTATTTGTAATGAGTTGTTTATCAAGGTGGGTGAAAAAAAAGAATTGGTTCATTGTTGCTGGATATTCTGTAGTAACTACTGTAATGGAGAGATAGGCCTAAGCAAACAGTGCAGACCCTGATCAGACTGCTCTTAAAGGAGCAGTCTGATCAGGATCTCCTCAAGGTGTCCGAATTTTTAGGATTTTTATGGTATATATAGGCCAGAGGTTATAAAACTTTATTGTGCTGTGGCAACTCATTTCAGCATGAAATTTGTTATGCTGAAATTTGTAAAACTCATAAATATTAAAAATACAAAAAAATGAAGCAATTTTCCAATTCAGTTCAGTCGAGCATGGAATTCGTCATGTTTATAAATACTAAAATGCCAACAACTGTCTACAAACTAAAATTTATGAGCAGGACAAATTTCATGCTCATTTGAATTTATGATCCCCGCCCATCAGGGCTTGCAGAAATAAATTGGGCTGCATGATTCCACACAGAACTGAAAACAACCGGACATGAGTACTGTTCAAGTCCATTCTCGAACTACTACACCTTTATTAATGCTACTTCATACAGACCTACATCTAAGGATGATAATTTTAATGCAAGCATCCATATTTGACCTTGAATTATATTTTATGGTTCAGTGCCTTTGGGAAATTTTGCGACCACCGTGTTCACCCTAATGTTCGAGTCCTTTTCTCAAGAACTATGAGACCTTCATTAATGCTACTTCATACAGACTTGCATCTAGGATTTCAGATGGAATCATCCATATTTGACCTTGACCTACATTTTATGGTTCACTGACTGTGAATTATTGCCACCATCCTAGCGTTAACCCTAATGTTCAAGTCTGTTCCTCAAGAACTATTAGATCTTCATTAATGACACTTGGTACAAAGTTGTATCTAGGTATGACAAGTTTATTGCAAGCATCCCTGTTTGACTTTGGCCTATATTACATGGTTCAGTGACTCTGTACCCCCACAGGTGCGACATAGCCTTAGGTGGAATTCTTCTTTGGATTGTAGGGCTTGAGATGTCATTTCATTTCAATGTTGGGTAAAAGTCCACAAAATTCTAAAAAGACATTAATAGTGTTAAAGGGGAGATAAACCCTCAATTCAAAGAAAATTGTATTACTTTTATAACCTTGAAGCCAGAAGATGAATGTTCAAATCCAATCCCAATAACATTGATAATTTCCACACACTTTCCATCACATTAACAAGTTCCGTGTAATGAACACCCCTGTAATTCCCACTCTGTATTTAGAAAACTGGGGTTTACAGGGTAAACATGATTTTCTTATTTCTGTTCCAAGACATTGGTTGTGAGTACTCACTAGAACTGCCTAATTCTGGTAAGTGGTTAGAACTGTCTCAATTAGGCGGCTCTAACAAGCACTAACAACTTACGTTTGTAGTAGAAATCAGAAACATACCACAAATTTTCGTCCTCAAAATATTTTGTTTTAGAGATACTGTAAAAATTCTAAAAATTCGGACACTTCAAGGACTTCCTTTAGCTCCCCTTAAATTTTAACAAATTCGTTCCACAATCCAGCAAGGAGTCCAAAAGTGCAGACAGACTGGCAAAAAGTGTAGTCTGATATGCACTGTTTGCATAGGCCTGTATGTCCCAATACTAAGGATCATTACATGTAAATGAAAGAATGCAATGTGTCACATAGATGTATTAACGTAATGTCCCCCAGCCCCAGTCCATCTGATTGAAAGGCAGCAGGTGTCAGTTACTAGTAAATGTTCATATGTAGTGCTAGTTTACCTCTTATAAGGTCTTAACATGCATAGGAAATGTGAGTTAACTAATTGACTAGCCCCATAGAATCTTAATGGCGACTGGAGTGGAACAAATTTGTATGTATGCAGAATTCCTGACACAAAGAAAGATGTCCTCTTTCAAACACCAAAATGCATGTGTTAATGATAGTTCAGTGCATTTTGCTGAAGTTAATGTAAATGTTCTTATGGAATGCCTTTATATTTTCACAAAAATAAAATGCTTGTTTGATAACCTATAGCTATTATATATCATGATGCATATTATTTTGCACATCACTTTGTTAAATTATGAAATTTTAGTGTTGTTCTGCATGAGTTTCAGTCAAGCCATGTCATGGACCACCTTACAACACAGTTTTAGACATAATAGTTCAAAGATCGATCCCAAAAATGTTTCCATAGAAACATGTATAGATTATGTAGAAAAATGACCATAAAATGGTTATTTTTCTACATAATATTTTACATTTTATTACGTATATCTCACATATTAGTAGCATAGATACTGCTTTGGGTCACTGCTATAGGTGACAAGGCTGACCTGAGGCTTCTGATCGCCTATCTAAAATTGTCCTATGATAGTTGGCTTGCTTCCTTTGAAAAACAGAGTTTTGTTATACTATTGGTTTCAGGCCACCACCCTAAACTGTTCCCATGGTTTCTGTTACCTGTGTATAAATCACTGGATGAGAGTTAAGACTGAGTGCCCGGTCTGTAGAACTGCCATTACTACACAGATGAGGTCTATAGTACTGGACAGTTACATTGAGAAGATGGTCGAACAGTTCAGTGAGGATATGAAGAAGAAACGACAAGAACTAATTGAGGAAAGGAAAGGTTGTATTAAACCCTAGTCCTGCTGAATAGATTAATTTTTGACTATATACACATACCAATCAAATAACTTCCCATGATGTTTTTGTTCAGTTGCAGATCCTGATCAGATGGCTTCTTCAGAAGCCATCTGATCTGGATCTACACTGTTTGCAAAGGTAGGGGTTGTTATGTTCAGTGGGATGAGATTAAGCTGTAAGCCAATAGTTCTAAGAAAGCATAGTTTATCATTCTGCATGATAGTTGGAAAAATCAGTAAAATTACATATTGTCAGACTTTTATTTTAAATACCAGGGCTTTGTAGTGTGCTTAAATTTTCCAAAATAGTCGTAAATCCAACACATGCAGGTATTGCTGCTATATTTCTATATTTCATAATCATGGAGTATCTTCTAAGGCCATCTTCCCGAATTACTTGACACAAAAATATGTGCATTATATTTGGTATGTAACTTGGTCTCTAGTGGACCTCTACCCAGATTGTTCAAATTGTAGCACTGGGGGCAGAAGTGGCCCCATCTCAGGGACCACCTGTTTTACATAGACATATTGGGAAAATCTTAAAAGATCTTCTTGTCTGAAACCAGCAGGCCCAAACCAATATTTGGTATGAAGCTTCTTCATGTGGACCTCAGATTATAGCCGTGGAGCCAAAAATGCACTTTAATCCTTCAAGAGATACAGATAATTCTGCAGCAGAAGAAAATCTAATGGTTTACTCATTTTTATATAGCAAAAAAAAACACAAAAAAACCTTAACATTTCATGTGATTCACCTTCACCAGCAAACAAATTCACATTAAAAGCAGACAATTCTGATGTAATGTCAAGTCTTAATTTCTCCAAAACATTAGGAAAATTCTTGAAATTGCCGTCTGCTACTTGGCAGAGGTCCACTTGACAAAGCAGTGCATCAAATTAACTGTAATGATGCCAACCACAACACTCCTGGTGTGTCTTGCCATCTGCTGATTACTTTAAAAGTCAATGTAACAAACAGCATGGACCCAGATCAAACTGCTCCTAGACTAGAGGAGCAGACTGATCAGGGGCCACACTGTTTGCCTGAATTGAAAAATATGTTTGAAAATTTTGCAAGAAGACCCAGCAGCAGATGACATAAACAGACAACATTTTCAGTTGCAGTTAAGGGTTAATAATTGATGAATTTTTATGTACACCAGGAGAAGAGGCCAAATTCATGGAGTCAATCCAGGAACAACAGAGACAGGCTGGTACTTCTGGTAGAGGCAGAGGAAGGGGAAGAGGCCGAGGACGGGGCAGAGGTGGCCTCATGGCAGCACCTCCTCCAGTAACAACCACTGATCTGGTAGCTCCCCCGCCCCCTCTGGCACATGTGACAATCTCTGATGATGATGATGATGAGGATTCATTTCCTGCTAGTGATGATTCAGATCATGATAGCAGTGAAGTCAGTGGTGATGATGATGTGTACTATGGAGGATATGGAAGGTGCTTTAGCTGTGGTAAGGTTATGATCCTGATTAGAACGAACTACCATATTTACTCTTTTAAAAGTATTCAGACACCTCAACTCCTCACCATACTTGTTCTAAAATTTGAACGAGTACAATTTACTGCCGAATGTTGTGTGTCTAAAGTATCTGGGCATTACGATAACACACCCGTGCGACATAGTGCATTTTTTCACACTTCCAAAATGGCTACTTTTCTAATGAAAATCTGTGATATTTTTGTTATTTTTACTTCAAACATAGGTTGTGGGTGCTAGTTAGAACCGCCTCATTGAGACGGTTCTAACAAGCACCCACAACCTATGTCTTGGAGCAAAAAAAAAAATAATGTATACCCCCGTAAACCCCAGGTTTCTCTATGTAAAGTTGGGTTTAAGGGTGTGTTCATTTCACGGACATGTTCACATGATGGTGAGTGGCACTGTAGACCCTGATGAGATGCTTCTGTGGCATCTTATCTGGATCCATACTGTTTGCTCAGGTCTGTCTTGTCTGAAGACATGATAAATATGATAATTAAAAGATAATTTTATTTCTAGCTAGAAACATACATTGTGGGTAGTTGTTATAATCAACTCACTGAGGCAATTCTTTCAAGAACCAAAATGGTGTATGTTATGATGGAGAAATGTCTTCAATGCTCAGCCATATTAGCTCACCTGAGCACAAAGTGTTCAAGGTGAGCTATTGGGACCGCTTTGTGTCTGTCCGTCCATCACCAACATTATCCTCAAAGGAAATTTCCCAAACCACGAAGCCAGTTCCAAAATTATTCACACAAACGTTCATGTTAGCTCTTTATTAAGGTTGTTGCACCAAGTCCTGTACTAAAATGGTTCCATTCCTTTGAACATAGTGGCTGCCAGAGCTAACAAATAGAAAAATCTTAAAAATGGCTTCTCTTCTCAAGCTTATGGAATGGTTTCAGAATAGTTTGACAGAAATGTTTCTCTCAGGCCATGTATCAAAATTTCTAAACTGGTCCAAGTCCACTGAGAAAGTTGGCTGACAGAGCTAAAAATAGAAAAAAATACATCTCTCAAGCCAGTAGATTGATTTCAAAATAATTTCACAGAAATGTTTCTAGCATAACTCTACCAAAATTGCTAAAATGGTACAAGATGGCTACTGGAGCTGAAAATATAAACACAGCTGTTGTTCTTCAACAATTTGTTCAGATGACAGCTTCTAAACCAATGAGTGAGCCAGTTTCAAAATGATTTCACACCATTTACAAAAGTTGCTACAATGGTTCTGCTACATTGAAAAAGATCGCTGATAGAGCTAAAATAAGGAAACAAAATATATAAACAACATCTCTCAAGCCTATGGCTCAAGTTTCAAAATAATTTCACGAAAGTGTTCCAATTATGGGCTTCTATCGGAATTGCTTAAATGGTTCTACTCCATTGAACAAAATGGCCTACGGAGTTAAAAATAATAAAAAAAAAACATTTGAATGTCATCTCGCAAGCAAATAGTTCAATTTCAAAATAGTTTTTGGGGAAAGGTTCACGTTATAGCCTTGTACCAAAACTGCTCCATTATGCAAGATGGCCAGCCACTGTAGCTAAAAAAAATCTTAATATTACATCTCAAGCCAATGGCCTGATACATTAATAGAATGTCATTGAACTGTTTCACACATGGCCCTGCACCAAAATTGCTTAAATGGTTCCACTCCATTGCGCTACAAAACATGTTGATAATCTCCCATAGTAATGCATGTTGACTCATGTACTATATTTACCATATGTATTCGGACAGAGAGGTCTGAGCAGACAGTGTAGACCCAGCTATTTTAATACATAACATAGGGTAATAAATGGTACTTGGTCAAATTTTAGAACAAGTATGGTTGAGGTGTCCGACTTCTTAAGCAGCTCAGGTCTATAGTGGACCTCTTGTTTGGAGCTGTGAACTGTTTTGGCTGTCTTTATGGAAGGGCATGTATTTTTTCAAGAACACAAATGATGAATTTATCACTGACTGTATGCATATGCTATGGTGGCACTGGAATTCTGTGAGAATCACAGTTCATGCTGATGGGATATTTGCATCAGCTAAGAGCTCTGTAAAAATATAAGTATCTGTGAAAGATTCTTTTTTGAAACAAGAGAGTTTGTTTAGCTTTGCCCTTTTTTTTTTTAAAAAAATAACTTTGATTCATATATTGTATCTTGTATTCTTCAGTGAAGTTTAGTAAAATATTTATCTATTCTTGACTAGGTGCTAGACCTAGGGACACCACAGACACATTTTAGCACAGTTCCTTATAACATGATTTTTGATATAACACAGTTGGAAAAGGGTCCCGAAAATAAATAGATAATGTAGAAAAATGACCAAAATTGGTCATTTATGTCACGCCTGCTATTAGCATGGCGCGATATAGGCGCCCAGTTTTCCGTCCGTCCGTCCATCTGTTTGTCAAGGCGTCAACATTTGCGACCACCCTAGCCTTCACCCTAATGGTCAAGTTTATTTTTCAAGAACTATAAGAGCTTCATTAATGATACTTGGTACAAACTTGTATCGGGATGACAACTTACATGCAAGCATCCATATTTGACCTTGACCTATATTTCATGGTTCACTGACTTTGTAAAATATTGCGACCACCCTAATGGTCAAGTTTATTTCTCAAGAGCTATAAAAGCTTCATTAATGATACTTGGTACAAACTTGTATCTGTGGATGGAAACATAAATGCAAGCATCCATATTTGACCTTGACCTACATTTCATGGTTCACCGACATTGTAAAATATTGCGACCACCCTAGCGTTCACCTTAATGGTTAAGTTCATTTCTCAAGAATTATTAGAGCTTAATGATACTTAGTACAAGCTTGCATTTAAGAATGGCAACTTTAATGCCAGTATCTATGTTTGACCTTGGTCTAGATGTCATGGTTCGGTGACTTTGTGCCCCCACAGGCACGACGTAGTATTCGGTGGAATTCTTGTTCTATATAATCTATACATTTTTATTTGGATACAACACAGTTGTTTAACTTTCAGTTTTTGCTTTGGACCCCAACAATAGTGTTATGTTATAAAGAGGTTGGGGTGTATTTAGAAATTTTTGGGGAGGTTTACCTGATTTTATCTTTAGAAGGTATGCTGTGTGTACCTATTAGATTCTAATGAGTACATGCAACATACCTTTATTTTATAGAAAACATATTTGGATCAATATCTTGTACTTTTTCAAGATTCGTTTTGTTGAAATGGAGGTTTTACATCCCCATCAACAGGTCATTTTGGAGACATGGCTTCCAATTTTATGGAACTTTTACCCGACATTGAGATGAAATGACATCTCAAGCTCTACCGCCCAACCAAACCAATAGCTTTTATATGCAGGGAGAGTCCCACTGGCACCACTTTGCCTGGACAGGTTTAGACCTTCTAAGCGGTTTATGTGTACTCATGTGTGGTTCTGTTCATGGAAGCATCATGCAGTAAAATCTATTTGTCTATTTCTTGCCTCGGTTAGTTGGGGCCTGTTTGCAAGATAAAATGAAATAAGACTCCATAAATTATCCTCAATATATGATTACCTGGAGCTATTGGAAGAATTCTCTAGGGTCTCCAGTTTGATGTGAATTGAAACACCTGGCAGATTTTTCCACCATTTTTCAAAGGGAGGAAACTTTCGGGACTTCCTGTTCGCTTTTCTGCAAGCCCTGTCCCATTGAAAAAGGGGTCTACTCTTAAAGGAAAGAATTTGCTCCTCAGGAGCAAATTCTTTCTATAAGAGTTGACCCCTATTGGCATGGGAGACACAAATACTTCTGCAAGAGTTGCCTCCTCTGAAGGTGTATCCATTTCACTTAAGTTATCAAAGTTTCACTGTATCTTGTTTTACAGGTTCCAGAGGACACTGGGCAAATGGCTGTCCCTACAGATGATGAAGAGATGGTAGATCTTCTGCTATGGACCAGGATATGCTCTTGGAAAGTCACTGAATTCTCAGGGAAATCATCTGATTTCATATGAATGTGCATTGTACTTCAGCATGTCATAAGTGGAAGTACATGTGTGTTTTCTGAAACCAAGCACTTTTACAAAGTGTGCCTTATGGCAGTAAGGACTATGCTTTGTGACAGATTCCTGTATTGATGGCAAAGAATTTGTCCCATCAGACTGATAGTTGTAAAGTGAGAATCAGTCCCTGCTATGTGCTACTACAGAATGATGTATTAATTTTAAAGACTGGTCTTATGAAGTTTTTGTTACTTTTAGCATGTTTTAAACTTCCATCTCATGTGCTGTCAATGTGTAAAGCTGTATCATGTCCAACTTCTAAGAATAGTTTTATAGAAATCCTAAAACTCATTTGGCGCCAAATTGATTTCTGAACATAACTCCCAGCACCAAATTAATTTTTAGTCCCAGGCATTTTGCTACAACAGTAACAACTTAACCCTTTACCACTCAGGGATTTTGTGAATTTCGCCAATTTTCACAGTGTTGCACCTGACAGCAACTTCAACTAGCCATTGTTTCATAATGGATGGTCTGTTTTACACCAAACTCGGTATGAATGTTCATTGGGCAGTAGGCTTTCAAATGCAACATTTCATGACTTGATCATTGTTGTCATGGTAAAGAGGGCGCATCTCAAAGTTGGCAAAAAGTGTGTTTTCACATGAATTTTTGACCACATTTTAATCTTCACACAGCTGTCAAGGCAACAATTAAAGTGTTTGGCACTGGCCATTTTCACTGTTTGCAGCATGTTTTATCAGCATCATTTTTCAGGCATTTTTGACCCCAGACACCCTCAGATATGAATTTTAGCGGCCGGTTGGGCCATACACCCAAAATTTTTCGGGATGTGAGGGGGGCGTTGCCCCTCTTCAATCCCCCCCCCCCCAGAATATTTTTAGTGGGGAGGCGCGCATAAAAACAAGTCACTTTTTTGCCGAACAAATCCTAAAGCAAACATAACTAACCAGGGGTGGAAATGCAGATTTTAGGTGCTTCTGGGGCTTAAAATGGGGGAGGGGGGTGCAGACACGTAAAAACACGTATCTGAGTGGGAAAGGGTTAAACCACCTAAAAAGATGATCAAAAACATTGTAGCATGATTGTGCTGAAAACGCATCCTACCTAATGATTTGCAACATTTATGAGCTAGTTATTTCCCTTTATTTATTGATCTAAAAGAATCACATTGGTACTCTAGGTCGCAAAAATGTTATTAGGGAGCTCTGCTAGGCAGTCAAAATTATGCAACTAGGGTGCTGAAAACTCCAGCTTTGCAATTATTTTTATCATGCACCATTTCTGTGCATATGTTCTGATAATTGCAAGAAATATGACCTGCCATACCTGCAAAAATCGCATCATGAAGTGCTTCAAAGGGAGCGTGGTCATGGTGGTGGTGGGGGTGGAGGTTACAGTTTCACATTACCTATTCGGCAGACCATAACTGCCCATAACCCCAGTTTCTGATATCTTAAAATGGGATTAATGGATTCAAATGATATTGCCAGTAACTTTTTTTCTCTCTTAAGGATTATGCCCCTTTAAAATATATTGATGAAATCTTGACAGCAAAATATCTCATGCAGTTTAACCCTTATCTTGCTGTTCATGACAACCCCTATCTTTGCAAACAGTGTAGATCCAGATCAGATGGCTTCGGCTTCTTATCAGGATCTACACTGTTTGGCATTCAGTTTGTGTATTTGTAGCAATAAGGATGCAGGTTTGATACCTGCCGGGGTCAGCAACATTTTCGTTCATGGAGATTTATCATGAAATCTTTTCTACGGTCATTCTGTCCCTTCCACTGATTCAAGAAGGGCAGTTGTCAGTTTCTGGCGAAATTTACAATGGGTGATCACTCTTGTGCACTGTACTGGTTAACCACTTCTGATATAAGCCTTAGCCCCCGCCCATCAGGGCTTGAAGAAATGGATGGGCTGTATAAGCATGCCCAGGAAAAGTGTCGATAGGTAAACTGACCAGCGCAAAAATGACCTAAATAGTGTTGACTGGGCTGTTAAAGTCCAATACAAACAAAGCTACAGTTGAGGATTTGTGGGCTGGAGTATTGTCATCTAACAAATGGACATGCTGAGACTTTTTTATTTTACTTTCTCATTTTTGTTTGCATTTTCAGAACCACATTCTTATAGAAGCAACCAGACACACCTACCTTTTGGAACAGCAAAATATTTTCAACACAGTGTCTACCTTTTGTATGAGTGGCCCAGAATTTCTGAAGAAAATTGTGTATAACATCTTTGCTGTCAGTGTTTGTCTAGCAATAGTTGGACTTATGGAATGTTTTAGAACCCATATCCTGTTATCAACTTTACGCTTGGGCTCATAAAAATGGACCCATGCTGCATCACCAGTTGTGAGACTATCAAACAACTTTTCCTGGTATTTTGGGTACTTCTTCAGCAGTTGCTGTATCATTTGCACCCTCATACATTTTGCTCATCAGTGAGCAAATTGTGGATCCAGCGAGCAATGATCTTTGTAACCTTGAAAAAAAATTTCAGCATTAACTAGACAGATGCTAAACCCAAGTTTGTCATTTGTGCCAGCTGTCAGACAATGAATTGTGCATCTTTCTTAATAATGGACTTGATCTTATTAATGTTAGATTGAAACTGAAGACCTTGGTCTACCAGAATATGAGGCCTCTTTGATTCCTGACCAGCACTTAATCATATATGAACTGTGGAAAATGACATTTGTTTATCCCCATAAATAACACATCCTAACTTACTGCTGATTCTTATATAATCCCTCATTTCAGAAACTTTTTCTTTTTGTTTTCTAAACATTTTCAATTCAGTGTCTATGAATACACCAGAAACCTGTCAAAATTGCAAGAGCTGGTTTGTGGATTTCAAGTATATTTATACACAATATACAGTGAAAAACATCTATCACTTTCATAATGGTTTTGTAGTACTTACAAGTGTTATGTTGAGTATACATTGCATTTTTTTTTTATGCCCTCGCATTGGATGATGCCGGGGGCATAGAGTTTTTCGGTTTTCCGTACGTGGGTACGTGCGTACGGTTTCCGAATGTACGAAAGTGTGTACGTACGTACGTACGTAATCCTGTTAGACTCAGGTTAAGGTTTTTGTACAAGGTAGAAGTTGAGCTCATATTTTCCAAACCATACAATAGATTTGGTTTATATTTAGTATGATGATAGATATAGGTCCAAAGTTTTATTCAGCAATACCCCCACCCATACCCTAGACCTCAAGGTCAAGGTCGTGGACTTTGAAATTTTTAACGTTTAAGACCCAGGTTAAGGTATTTGTACCAGGTAGAACTTGATCTCATATTTTCCAAACCGTGTAATGAATTTGGTTCATATTCGGTATGATGATAGATATAGGACTGAACTTTTATTCAGCAATACCCCCACCCATACCCATGACCTCAAGGTCAAGGTCATGGACTTGAAATTTTTAATGTTTAAGACCCAGGTTAAGGTATTTGTACCAGGTAGAACTTGAGCTCATATTTTCATAACCATACAATGGATTTGGTTTATATTTACTATGATGATACATATAGGTCCAATGGTTTATTCAGCAATACCCCCACCCATACCCATGACCTCAAGGTCAAGGTCATAGAAATAGAAAATTTTTAATGTTTAAGACTTTGGTTAAGGTATTTGTACCACCAATTTCAATAAACTTCACACAAATGTTCCTTATAAAAATATCTCTTGCAGGTCGACTTTTAAGGTCATGGCCTCAAGGTCAAGGTCACAGAGGTTATTTTTAGAAAAACTTTGTCATTGCTCTAGCGCCTACATTTCTTCACTGATTTCAATATAAGTTCACACAAATGTTCCTTATGACAATATCTTGAGGTGATGACCTTGAAAGTCGAACTCGCTCAAGGTGAAGGTCACAGTGGCTATTTTTAGAAAAACTGTCATTGCTCTAGCGCCTACATTTCTTCACCAATTTCAATATAACTTCATACAAATGTTCCTTATGACAATATCTCAAGCTATTTTGACTTTCAAGTTCAAGGTCACTGTGGCTATTTTTAGAAAAACTTTGTCTTCGCTCTAGCGCTTACATTTCTTGACTAATTTCAATATAACTTCACACAAATGTTCCTTATGACAATATCTCTAGCGAGTTCCACTTTCAAGGTCAAGGTCACTGTGGCTATTTTTAGAAAAACTTTGTCACCCCTCTAGCGCTTACATTTCTTCACCGATTTCAAAATAACTTCATACAAATGTTCCTTATGACAATATCTCAAGCTATTTTGACTTTCAAGTTCAAGGTCACTGTGGCTATTTTTAGAAAAACTTTGTCTTCGCTCTAGCGCTTACATTTCTTGACTAATTTCAATATAACTTCACACAAATGTTCCTTATGACAATATCTCTAGCGAGTTCCACTTTCAAGGTCAAGGTCACTGTGGCTATTTTTAGAAAAACTTTGTCACCCCTCTAGCGCTTACATTTCTTCACCGATTTCAAAATAACTTCACACAAATGTTCTGTATGACAATATCTTGAGCGATTTCGACTTTTAACGTCAAGGTCACTATTGGTGGAACGCCGAAACTCGCACAGATTGGTATTTGCACCACTTAAAGATTAATGTGCTAAGCGGGGGCATCTGTGTACTTTGGACACATTTCTAGTTATCAAAGTTTTCGAAGACCCCTTGTTTTGTTTGTTTGATTTGAGGTTTAACGTCTCCGTCAACACTGTAAAGGTCATTTTGGAGACGTTGCTTCCAATTTTGTGGGACTTTTACCCGACATTGAGATGAAATGACATCTCAAGCCCTGTCGCCCAATGAAACCAATAGGGTTTATTAGCATGGACGGTTCGCCTCGCACCGCGGTTCCTGGACAGGCTTAGATCCTCTAAGCGGTTTACCAGTTCTAGTGTGCAGGCCGGATTCAGCTCTGCGTGGAAGCATCATGCAGCCCATATATTTCTTCAAGCCCCTTGTAATTGCAAACCAATGTAAAGTAAAAATCCCAAAAAAATTGTACACTTTGAGGACTTGCTGTAATTCTCCTAAAAAGAAATACATAGGCTGCATGATGCTTCCATGCAGAGCTGTAACAGACCCCATACGAGTACTGGTAAACTGAGGATCGAAGCCTGCCCAGGCAAACCGATTCGAGTCGGACCGTTCATGCTTATAAGCCCTATTGGTTTCATTGGGCATCAGGACTTGAGATGTCATTTCATCTCAATGTCGGGTAAAAGTCCCACAAATTGGAAGCAAAGTCTCCAAAGTGACCAATACAGTGTTAGCGGGGACTTAAACCTCAAATCAAACAAACAAATCCTAAAATTTTAACAAATTTGTTTCCTGATACAGCAAGGAGTCCAAAAGGTGCAGACGGAATGGCCAACAGTGTAGACCCTCATCAGACTGCTCCATCACTCTGTTTGCATAAGCCTATCTGTCCAAATACTTAGCCTTGGATCATTATTACATATTACATTATTTAGTGCTTTTAATGTGTTAAATGCAAATTTTCAGTTGCAGTTTTGTTTTCTCTCTCTACCAGCATGCCTTGTGAATTGTGTACAGCAGGTTCAGATAAGGAGGGTGAGATAAGAAGTTCTATACTGTGTGCAAATCTAGCGTGACATAATAACCCACTACTATCCTGTGATGGTGTATAGAAATACAAATTTTGGTTTCCTCTCAGTAACAAGTTTTTAACCTGTTGTATGTAGGAAGACCCTGAAGGGGTACCTTGGCAAACAGTGCAGGCCCAGAACAGATGCTGCAGAATGCGGTGTCTGATCTGGGCCTACACTGTTTACTAACAATTTTCCCTCAAAAGAGAATAAAGACAAAAAGATAGGCTTGACAACCTATTTATGGCAAATGGACATGTCGTACATATAGCAATGGAAGAGTTCACTAGTATACAATGGGTTACGGATAATATTATCCTTATGTCTTGGAATGTACTGTCCGTGTACTAACTAGATCATTATAAAATTGTTGCTTTGGGGTTTGTGGGTGGGTGGGTGGGTGTGTGTGTGTGGGGAGGGGGGGTGGAATGAGTTGTGCTTATTTGCGTTGAAAGCTCCTGCCATTCAAAAAATTATTAAAAAGGGCATAGCTTCCAGGTGGGGGGCACATTTCTAGTCTAGTTTGTTTCTTTTCCAAAAAAAAACCAAAAAACAACAAAAAAAAAATAGCTGACGCATGACAGAGATTCTGTGCAAGCAGCAAAGAACTCCAGATCAGCATCAGGGCAAACAACAAACTAGATTGACCAGACTGCAGCTGGCTTCCATAGCTTGGAGCTACAAGCAAACAGTCTGGTCATACAGTCCATACTTGCTTCACAACACAGGCTGATATATGTCTTCGCTGGTTGCACAGGTTTTTATGCTTTGTCTGCTTCATATTAGGTTTTTGCTCTTTCAAAGATCCATCTTGACTTCTCTCGCACTTCCAGATAATGAGGTGTAATAAGGATAATTGTAGGGTAGTTTTTCTTTTGTTGATTGTGTCGTGGGGGATGGGGGGGGGGTTAATGTCAACCACTATGGGTGATTTTGTGTTGTCTCCAAGAGAAAGGGAGAAAAGTGATGGAGATGAAAGTAAGGGATAGGAGAAAGAGGAAAATGAATGGAAGTGTAGAAACTGAAGAAATAACATCCCCCCTCTACCCTTACCTGCTGCATGACCTAAATAGTGTTGATGGGGATGTAAACCCTCAATACAAACAAAGAACAGCACGACTTGCTAGGCTATAAGCCAGTATCACGTTGACGCCCCAATGACACATGATACGAGGGCAAGTCAATAAGTAACCAGCCCATCCCATTTCCAATTGACCAAGACAACCGTGCCTTGTTTCAATACATGTTTTAGGCATGAGGGCAAAATTGCATCCTTATCATGTCATTCACTCATAAGATATTGAACATTAAACATGGGTAGCGATGCAAAAGCAAGTTTTTCGTCAAATGTTGAGTACCATGCTTTAATTTGGTACATGTACTTGCATTTGAAAGATAAAACAGGTCAAGAAATACGTTGGGAGTTGACCACTGTATATGGGTCTTCTGCACCATCCTTTGCACAAGTTAAGTTTTGGGTTAAGGAATTCAAATGCAGAGAAACATCTTAAGAAGATGAAACCTGGTCTGGACACCCATCAGATGCAACCGATGAAGAAATGTGTAACAAAGTACGTGTTCTGGTGTACTCTGGTAGGCAAATTGAGGTGGAAGAAATAGCAAATGCATTACAAATTTCACATAGTAGCGTTTCAACAATTTTACATGATCATTTGGGTATGCACAAGCTAACAGCCCGTTGGGTCTCAAAATGGCTTAGCGATGAGCAAATGGCAACCAAAGCACCAATATGCAGCGTATTGTTGAAGCGATTTAGGGCAAAGGAAGACAATCACGTCTCATCTGGTGGCTGTAGATGAGACCTAGGGCCATTGTTATGAGCCAGAGACTAAAATTCAAAAGTCGTCAGTGGGTAGGGCCGGGTCTCCATGGCTAAAGAAGTTTAAAACACAACCCTCTGCTGGCAAGGTGATGGCAGCTATATTTTTGGACACACAAGGCGTTATTTTGTTGGACTTTCTAGCAAAGAAAAGTACAATAACGAGTGCATATTAAGCAAATTTGCTGGACCAGCTGTGAAGAGGGATCTGTAAAAATGCAGAGATAAACTATCCCAAGGGATTCTGCTCCAACAGGACAATGCAAGAGTCCACACTTGCAATGGATGCTGTTGAGCAGAATTGGTACGAGCTAATACCGCACCCTGCCAACTCTCCGGAAATAGATTGGGCAGTTGAAACCGACTGCACACGAATACTGGTAAACCGCTTAGATGGTCTAAGCTAGCCCAGGTAAAGTGGTGCAAGTCAAACTGTCCAATGCATATAAACGCTTTTGGTTTCACTGAGATGTCATTTCATCTCAATGTTGGGTAAAAGTCCCACAAAATTGGAAGCAACATCTCCAAAATGACCTAAATAGTGTTGAAGGGGATGTTTAACCTAAAATCAAATAAATTTTTATTGACTCGCATTCGTAGATAACTTTTCTTATTTCTCAATAAGAACTTACATTGTGGGTACTTGTTAGAATCGCCTCAATGGGGCAATTCCAAAAAGTACCCACAACATTCAAAATGACCTATACAGTGCTGACGGGGAAGTTAAACCTCAAATCAAACAAAAAACGTTTCTAACAAGCAATAAAGAATTTATCCCGTATGCTTGTTATGCCTCGTCATTTGGAACAATGTTTAATGCAACATAACTGTTAAGCCACACCATGAGATAACCTATATCTGGTTGCTCTCAAATCAGTGTTGATAAGGTTCAGTGTAAAAGAAATTACTGCCTTACCATAATGCCGGGTATTTGGTGGATAGCATCATACCATAAAAATGGTATGGCTGCTTATATAATGGCACCTTGTTACTAGTGCCTGATGTTATGATACTGTCTGAAACAATCCTATCTTTTCTATTGAAATAGGCAATGAAGGGGAATGGGAACACCTGACACATTTTTTAAAGGTAGACAACTTTGGGTCTTCCTGATCACTTTTTTAGGCTCAATCCTGCTGAAAAAGGGGTCAACTCTTTAAGGAAAGAATTTGCTCCTCAGGAGGAGCAAATTCTTTCCTTCAAGAGTTGACCCCTTTTGACAGGAGACAAAAATTCTTTTTGTAGGAGTTGCCACTCCTGATGAACAAATTCATACACTCATATGAAATTCATGAAACTTGGCAGAAGCTGGTTTCATAAATTTCATAAGAAATGATGAGTGGTGTAAGATCCTGTATTTCTGTTACATCAGCTTTATGGGGAGTGTCTCAAGAAGCCTCATGGCTCTGAGCAGATATGCCGACTGATCTGAGATTTGCCAGGCTGCATGTCATGAAATAGGTTTAATTGTGGTGCAGCTTGTGTAATTACGGTATAATTTGCAGCAGATGCATGTTAAGATAATAATAATGATTGAACCAACCAGTTCTGTTAAGATAATAATGATGATTGAACCAACCAGTTCTGTCTATTTGAAATGCACATAAAATTTATGAAAAAATATTTTTGGCTTTTCTTTTTTTTTTCATACTCCAAACTTCATATAATGTTGAAGGGCCATAAAAACTGGCCTAGTATGATCTCTAGTGTTGATGGCAGGGCTCATATTTTTCAGGCATTTGCAGGATTTCAGGCTTTTAGAGCTTGATTTTTTTCTTGATTTCAGGCTTTTAGATTTTGATTTTTTGTTCCTTTGGTCTGTTTAAAAAGTATTTAACCCTTATTCTGCTGAATAAATTTCTTTACCAACGCCCATTTCTGACTATAAGTCAACCAAATTACTTGATATTTTCACAAACTGCATTACAAACAGTGTAGATCCTGATCAGATGGCTTCAGAAGCCATCTGATCTGGATCTAACAGTGTAGATCCTGATCATCTGATCTGGATCTACACTGTTTGCAAAGGTAATAGTTGGGTCTTGTTCAGCAGGATAAGGGTTGAAGCTGCAAAAACGGGCCTATCAGGCATGGAAAATCGTGGTCAGTATGAGGCCTGTGATGGGATGTAAAGATGTTTAATATTCACAGCTGTTTATATTTCTAAACTTTTAAAGCTTGATTATAAAACTTCCTATGTGCCCAAAATTATGGATTTATTTAGAATTATTGTACTTTCTAAAATGATCAGGAATCAATACAATTAACCCACAGCTCCCATCAGTGACACCAAAGGGAAAGAAACACAGACCTGAAATAACTAGACCCTAATGGAAACATCAATAGTGGCCAGTGGAAAGCCAAAAACACAGTCACTTTCCCTCAAAATGGCCAATTGGCTATCCAAAACAAAATAATAAAAGCGATACACACACTCAAAAGACAAACCATAACAAAAATAAACAATGACAGAAGAACCGCCTTGGAACGGTCAGTGAAACGAATTCCACTGGGGGGCTTAAATCGATTTTACGCAGCTGCAGTCCTCGCCCTTACTCCCATTGCGATTTAGAAAAATAATCTGTTCAGTCCGCATGAAAGCCTCCTAACTCATCAGTGCAAAATCTCAGAGAACACAAAAATCTCATAACCACAGAGATGAAACAACGGCAAGAAACCACTGAAATGCTGGAGCAAAAGAAAAGCAACAGTAAGACTGTTATGGGTCTGACCATAGATAGAGCATCAGGCACTAACCAAAATTACTTAAAATTAAATTCTCTCTAAATCTCAGTAAGCCTTTACACTCGAACCATCAAAGAATATGAGGCCTGACCCACAGGTGTGCAATTGAAGAGAGAAGCAAACTTGTCAACCGTGATTGGGTTAAGTACATGTACCATGCATGCAGTCTGTCATATTACATTTATGTTGCACCCAATCTTTTTATATCGGTGAATGATTTTACGAAATTTTTGTGCTGAAGTCATTATATATTTTTCTGAATTTATATACTAAGTCACCATAAAATTCGGGTTCCTTGTTGCAGAAGAGATTTAAGCCCAACAATGAGATTAGAAATTAAATTGGAATGACATCTATAAAATTTTGAAAAGGCTTTGCTCATAGTACATGCTTGTATAAGTTGGAACCCATTTCAGTACACTGGATGAGCTTCAATGCATGTGTTTAACTTAAAATATGTGATTATGCAGTTAACCCTTTACCACTCAGGGATTTTGTGAATTTCGCTGATTTTCACAGTGTTGCACCTGACAGCAACTTCAACTAGCCATTGTTTCATAATGGATGGTCTGTTTTACACCAAACTCAGTATGAATATTCATTGGGCAGTAGCCTTTCAAATGCAACCTTTCATGACTTGATTAGTGTTGTCATGGTAAAGAGGGGGCATCTCAAAGTTGGCAAAAAGTGTGTTTTCACATGACTTTTTGACCACATTTTAATCCTCACACAGCTGTCAAGGTAACAATTCAGGTGTTTGGCACTGGCCATTTTCGCTGTTTGCAGCATGTTTTATCAGCATCAGTTTTCAGGCATTTTTGACCCCAGACACCCTCAGATATAAATTTTAGCGGCCGGTTGGGCCATACACCCAAAAATTTTCGGGATGTGAGGGGGGCGGTGCCCCCCTTCAATCCCTCCCAGAATATTTTTAGTGGGGAGGCGTGCAAAAAAACAGGTCACTTTTTTGCCATAACTATCCTGGGGGTAGAAATGCAGATTTTAAGTGCTTCTGGGGCTTAAAATGGGGGGGGGGGTGCAGACACGTAAAAACACATATCTGAGTGGTAAAGGGTTAACACTTGTTTGTTCACACTTGGAGGAATGCTGACGTAGCCATTATTACTTGCATAAATAATGCTAAAAAGCTTATGGATAGGTAATGCTAAAAGATAACGTGTATATGCTTACATCTGTCACTTGAATACATGTGGTTCATGTCAGTTATTGCGGTGTATAGTTTAGGGTTCCGTCAATCATGCAGGTGCAGTAATTTTTTTCAAGGAATTTGGGAAAATATTAATATTTCAATAAATGCATTTGTGCAAATGACAAGTGTGTAAGCACAAATTGTAAAATGTTAGAAATGTCCAGAGACCAGGTTTGACCACCTTAGTTAGATCTGATCAGATTTATGTTTTAATCATGGGTCAGACATGATCAGTCTAAATCTTCCTTTGGAAGTATCAGAATGAAATTATTCTGATAAAAACTTTGGGTTGTCATGATGAAAATTAAAACATATAATCTTTTAAAAATTACTAAAAATTATAAAACCACTTTACGATATAGGTCTACGATACACAGCAACATAACAGATGGAGCTTCTTGTTTTTACCCTGTCAGTTGCATGGGTGAAGTTAACCCTCAAGATGTCAATGAAAACTGCATCTGAAATGTCTTCTGTGTCATCTACTGCATCTACTTGAAGAATCTTCAAATATTTTTGCATGTATGGGCAATCTGATCAGAGTCCACATTATTTGTAACAATGCCTTTAAAGTAACCAGCCATCAACAAAGCATACAATAACTGTGATCTTTGTCTAAGAGTTATGTATCTGGGGACCATATTAAAGAAAGACCCCATTCCTATCCTTTCACTGCTTTACACTGCTTTCAATTCTCCAAAGCAATTACAGTAAAATTCCGCTATTAAGACCACCTAAAATTAAGACTAAATCTGCTTTTAGAAGCTTTTTTTTGAAGGATGCACTTAATATTTCATTAACTTTTCTGGTCACAGTGTCCTCTGCTGAGGGACCACCTTTGGGACTGTTCAAAAGTGGTCTTTAAGACCACTTTTGAACAGTCCCAATGGTGGTCTTAATAGAGAAATTTTACTGTATCTCGAATGATTTCAGATTTCGGTTGATTGTTTATCAATCAGCCCAAAGTTACTACATGAACCCGAGTTGTTATGTTGGACTGTCTCTGACTGGGCAGTAGCATTTGTATGAAATACAGGTTATGTTTATATATATGAGATCAGTTACTGGCAAAAGAAAGAACAGTAGAACTCCTTATTTAGACCACCTTGGCACTGTTCAAAAGTGGTCTTTAAGACCACTTTTGAACAGTCTCAAAGGTGGTCCTTCATTAGGAGATGATGTGTGTTGTAAACCCAAAGAAAGAATAACTGAAACCTTCTCAATAAGCTTTTAAAACCAAATTTAGTTTTAATTTTTGAGGGTCTTAATAGCAGAGTTTTACTGTATGCTATACTAGCTATATAACCACATAGAAGGACTAGACCTTTCCAGGAAAAGTCTGGTTTAGTTAACAGACCAGTTCAACATGACCTTGATGGTGTGGACTGGTGGGTTATTATACTCCAAAAACAAACTAGACAAAGTGCCCAGTGGGGCACGTATACCCCCGGCCAGGGCCATCGCCTGAGCTGAAACAAGAACTACAAAGGGAAATAACTCTAAAAGGCCTGACCCCTTGGCCCTTATTTTCTTTCCCACAATACAAGTAGTCATACTGATCATGTGTGCAAAATTTCAAGTTTCTATGTGAAGCAGTTCCTGAGATATCTTTGACACAAAATAATTGTTTACGGACAGACAGACGGAAAAGACAACGAGAGGCCCATGGGCCACAATGCTCACCAGAGCTCAGGGGGCCACTGCCCACTGCCAGCAATGTATTTTAATCAACCATGGAAGCCCTGTGCCCTAGGATGCTACAGATAAAATTTGGACCCAATAAGCCTCGTGGCTTTAGATTCGATGTTGCTTGAATGTGTTTTGTTGCAGGAAAACAGATGACAATTGACAATTTCCCATCTGTGGCAACAAATAGGCCAAAAAGAACTTTATTAAAGGAACATTTATATGAAAGTGTGACAAAATATCTTGAAAGGCATTAATTTCATTTTTCAATTTTCCCAATTATAGGACAATGGAAACTCATTACTTGGCATAGCAAACAAACCAAAAAGCCAAAGTTCATAAACCAGAGCTCAGGTGGACACTGTCCAATGGCAGCCATGTATTATAACATGATATGATTTTTGGACGGGTTTTTAAAAAAAATCCGTCCTTTAAAATAGCGATGTCCGGGCGGGCGGGCGTCCTGCGGGCGGGCAGGCGGGCGGGCGTCGTCCCAGGTTTACCTTTTGGTTAACCTTTTTTCAAAGTGATATTTTTCATCTATTCTGCAGCAGATTGTTTTAATATCAGGACTGATGCATAAGTGGAGGTACCGCTTTCATGTATTATCCATAAATGGCGCAAAAGACTAAAATTTTGGCGGAAATTGTCATTTTTCAAACTTGCGTTTTTCAGGTTTACCTTTTGGTTAACCTTTTTTTCAAATGCCAGTGTAGTGGATAGAGTGCTGGACTACGGATCCTATTGTTGACTATGAATCTGAGGGGCTTGAGTTCAAACCCCGGTGGAGATATTTTTTTTTTTCTGTTCTTTTTTTTTTTCTGTTCTTTTTTTAGCTCACCTGTCACGTAGTGACAAGGTGAGCTTTTGGGATCACTTTTTGTCCGTCGTCCGTCCGTGCGTGCGTCCGTGCGTGCGTCCGTAAACAATTTCTTCAAACAACATCTCCTCCTCAACTACTGATCAGATTTTGACCAAACTTCACAGGAATGATCCTTAGGTGGTCCCCTTTCAAAGTTGTTCAAACGGTTCCGGACCGTTGCACATCCAGGTCACAGGTGCCAAAAATAGATTTTTTTCACCGAAAACTTGAAAAATCTTCTTCTCTGAAACCACAAGGCTCAGGTCTTTGATATTTGGTATGAAGCTTCATCTAGTGGACCCCTACCAAGATTGTTCAAATTATAGCCCTGGGGCGATAAATGCCCCCACTCCGGGGCCCTTTGGTTTTACATGGGCTTATATAGGGAAAATCTTTAAAAATCTTCTTCTCTGAAACCGCAAGGCCCAGGTCTTTCATATTTGGTATGAATCTTCATCTAGTGGACCCCTACCAAGATTGTTCAAATTATAGTGCTGGGGCCAAAAATGCCCCCGCCCCAGGGCCCTTTGGTTTTACATGGGCTTATATAGGGAAAATCTTTAAAAATCTTCTTCTCTGAATCCACAAGGCCCAGGTCTTTGATATTTGGTATGAAGCTTCATCTAGTGGACCCCTACCAAGATTGTTCAAATTATAGTGCTGGGGCAAAAAATGCCCCCGCCCTGGGGGCCCTTTGGTTTTACATGGGCTTATATAGGGAAAATCTTTAAAAATCTTTAAAAATCTTCTTCTCTGAAACCGCAAGGCCCAGGTCTTCGATATTTGGTATGAAGCTTCATCTAGTGGACCCCTACCAAGATTGTTCAAATTATAGTGCTTGGGCCAAAAATGCCCCCGCCCCGGGGGGCCCTTTGGTTTTACATGGGCTTATATAGGGAAAATCTTTAAAAATCTTCTTCTCTGAAACCGCAAGGCCCAGGTCTTTGATATTTGGTATGAAGCTTCATCTAGTAGACCCCTACCAAGATTGTTCAAATTACATTGCTGGGGCCAAAAATGCCCCCGCCTAGGGGCCCTGTGGTTTTACATGGGCTTATATTGGGAAAACTTTTAAAAATCTTCTTCTCTGAAACCACAAGGCCCAGGTCTTTGATATTTGGTATGAAGCTTCATCTATTGGACCCCTACCAAGATTGTTCAAATTATAGTGCTTGGGCCAAAAATGCCCCCGCCCTGGGGCCCTGTGGTTTTACATGGGCTTGTATAGGGAAAACTTTTAAAAATCTTCTTATCTGAAACCACAAGGCCCAGGTCTTTGATATTTGGTATGAAGCTTCATCTAGTGGACCCCTACCAAGATTGTTCAAATTATAGTGCTTGGGCCAAAAATGCCCCCGCCCCGGGGGGGCCTTTGGTTTTACATGGGCTTATATAGGGAAAATCTTTAAAAATCTTCTTCTCTGAAACCGCAAGGTCCAGGTCTTTGATATTTGGTTTGAAGCTTCATCTAGTGGACCCCTACCAAGATTGTTCAAATTATAGTGCTGGGGCCAAAAATACCCCCGCCCCGGGGGACCCTTTGGTTTTACATGGGCTTATATAGGGAAAATCTTTAAAAATCTTCTTCTCTGAAACCGCAAGGCCCAGGTCTTTGATATTTGGTATGAAGCTTCATCTAGTAGACCCCTACCAAGATTGTTCAAATTATAGTGCTGGGGCCTAAAATGTTCCTGCCCCGGGGCCCTGTGGTTTTACATGGGCTTATATGGGAAAACTTTTAAAAATCTTCTTCTCTGAAACCACAAGGCCCAGGTCTTTGATATTTGGTATGAAGCTTCATCTATTGGACCCCTACCAAGATTGTTCAAATTATAGTGCTGGGGCCAAAATGCCCCCGCCCTGGGGCCCTGTGGTTTTACATGGGCTTATATAGGGAAAACTTTTAAAAATCTTCTTCTCTGAAACCACAAGGCCCAGGTCTTTGATATTTGGTATGAAGCTTCATCTAGTGGACCCCTACCAAGATTGTTCAAATTAGTGCTGGGGCAAAAAATGCCCCCGCCCCGGGGGCCCTTTGGTTTTACATGGGCTTATATAGGGAAAATCTTTAAAAGTCTTTAAAAATCTTCTTCTCTGAAACCGCAAGGCCCAGGTCTTCGATATTTGGTATGAAGCTTCATCTAGTGGACCCCTACCAAGATTGTTCAAATTATAGTGCTTGGGCCAAAAATGCCCCCGCCCCGGGGGGCCCTTTGGTTTTACATGGGCTTATATAGGGAAAATCTTTAAAAATCTTCTTCTCTGAAACCGCAAGGCCCAGGTCTTTGATATTTGGTATGAAGCTTCATCTAGTGGACCCCTACCAAGATTGTTCAAATTATAGTGCTGGGGCCAAAAATGCCCCCGCCCCGGGGCCCTGTGGTTTTACATGGGCTTATATAGGGAAAAAGTTTAAAAATCTTCTTCTCTGAAACCACAAGGCCCAGGTCTTTGATATTTAGTATGAAGCTTCATCTATTGGACCCCTACCAAGATTGTTCAAATTATAGTGCTTGGGCCAAAAATGCCCCCGCCCTGGGGCCCTGTGGTTTTACATGGGCTTATATAGGGAAAACTTTTAAAAATCTTCTTATCTGAAACCACAAGGCCCAGGTCTTTGATATTTGGTATGAAGCTTCATCTAATGGAACCCTACCAAGATTGTTCAAATTATAGTACTGTGACCAAAAATAACCCCGCCCCGGGGCCCTTTGGTTTTACACGGGCTTATGTAGGGAAAATATTTAAAAATCTTCTTCTCTGAATCCGCAAGGCCCAGGTCTTTGATATTTGGTATGAAGCTTCATCTAGTGGACCCTTACCAAGATTGTTCAAATTATAGTGCTTGGGCCAAAAATGCCCCCGCCCCGGGGGGCCCTTTGGTTTTACATGGGCTTATATAGGGAAAATCTTTAAAAATCTTCTTCTCTGAAACCGAAAGGCCCAGGTCTTTGATATTTGGTATGAAGCTTCATCTAGTGGACCCCTACCAAGATTGTTCAAATTATAGTGCTGGGGCCAAAAATGCCCCCGCCCCGGGGGGCCCTTTGGTTTTACATGGGCTTATATGGGGAAAATCTTTAAAAATCTTCTTCTCTGAAACCGCAAGGCCCAGGTCTTTGATATTTGGTATGAAGCTTCATCTAGTAGACCCCTACCAAGATTGTTCAAATTATAGTGCTGGGGCCAAAAATGCCCCTGCCCCGGGGCCCTGTGGTTTTACATGGGCTTATATTGGGAAAACTTTTAAAAATCTTCTTCTCTGAAACCACAAGGCCCAGGTCTTTGATATTTGGTATGAAGCTTCATCTATTGGACCCCTACCAAGATTGTTCAAATTATAGTGCTGGGGCCAAAAATGCCCCCGCCCTGGGGCCCTGTGGTTTTACATGGGCTTATATAGGGAAAACTTTTAAAAATCTTCTTCTCTGAAACCACAAGGCCCAGGTCTTTGATATTTGGTATGAAGCTTCATCTAATGGAACCCTACCAAGATTGTTCAAATTATAGTACTGTGACCAAAAATACCCCCGCCCCGGGGCCCTTTGGTTTTACACGGGCTTATGTAGGGAAAATATTTAAAAATCTTCTTCTCTGAATCCGCAAGGCCCAGGTCTTTGATATTTGGTATGAAGCTTCATCTAGTGGACCCCTACCAAGATTGTTCAAATTATAGTGCTGGGGCCAAAAATGCCCCCGCCCCGGGGCCCTGTGGTTTTACATGGTCTTATATAGGGAAAACATTTAAAAATCTTCTTCTCTGAAACCACAAGGCCCAGGTCTTTGATATTTGGTATGAAGCTTCATCAAATGGAACCCTACCAAGATTGTTCAAATTATAGTACTGTGACCAAAAATACCCCCGCCCCGGGGCCCTTTGGTTTTACACGGGCTTATGTAAGGAAAATATTTAAAAATCTTCTCTGAAACCACAAGGCCCAGATCTTTGATATTTGGTATGAAGCTTCATCTAGTGGACCACTACCAAGATTGTTAAAATTATAGTGCTGGGGCCATAAATGCCCCACCCTGGGGGGCCCTTTGGTTTTACATAGGCTTATATAGGGAAAATCTTTAAAAATCTTCTTCTCTGAAACCGCAAGGCCCAGGTCTTTTATATTTGGTATGAAGCTTCATCTAGTGGACCTCTACCAAGGTTGTTCAAATTATTGTGCTGGGGCCAAAAATGCCCCCGCCCCGGGGCCCCTGTGGTTTGACATTGGCTTATATAGGGAAAACTTTTAAAAATCTCCCTCTCTGAAACCGCAAGGCCCAGGTCTTTGATATTTGGTATAAAGCTTCATCTAGTGGACCCCTTGCCAAGACTGTTCAAATTATAGTGCTGGGGGCAAAAATGCCCCCGCCCCGGGGCCCTTTGGTTTTTCATAGGCTTATATAGGGAAAATCTTTAAAAATATTTTTCTCTGAAACCGCAAGGCCCAGGTCTTTGATATTTGTTATGAAGCTTCATCTTGTGGACCTCTACAAAGATTATTCAAATTATAGCCCTGAGGCCAAAAATGCCCCCGCTCCGGGGTCCTTTGGTTATACATTGACTTATATAGGGAAAATCTTGAAAAATCTTCTTCTCTGAAACCACAAGGCCTAGGTGTGTGATATTTGGCGAGAGGCTTCATCTAGTGGACCTGTGCTGAGATTGTTCAAATTATAGCCCTGGTGCCAAAAAATGCCCCCACGCCAGGGCCCACTAGTTTTAGATAGGCTTATGTAGGGTAAACCTTTAAAAATCTTCTTCTCTGTATTGCCCTTGGGCCAAAAGGTCCACATGTTTTACATAGACTTATATAGGGAAAACCTTTAAAATTTTCTTCCCTGAAACCACAAGGCCCAGGTCTTTGATGTTTGGTATGAAGCTTCATCTAGTGGACCTCTTCCAAGATTGTTCAAATAAAAGTCCAGTGCCCAAAAATAGCCCTGCCCCAGGGCCCACATATTTTGCATAGACTTTTACAGGGAAATCCTTTAAAAATCTTCTCAGAAACCACAAGGGCCAGGTTTTTGATATTTCGTATGAAGCTTCATCTAGTGGAACTCTACCAAGATTGTTCAAATTACAGCCCAGAGCCCAAAAATAGCCCTGCCCCAGGGCCCACATATTTTACATATAGACTTGTATGTAGAAAACCTTAAAAAATCTTCTCTGACACCACAATGACCAGGTTTTTGACATTTGGTATGCAGCTTCATCTAGTGGACCTCTACTTAGATTGTTCAAATTGTAGCCCTGGGGCCAAAAAAGGACTCGCCCCAGGGCCCACATGTTTAACATAGACTTATATAGGGAAAATCTTTTTTCAATTCTTCTACAAAACCACAAGTCCCTGGTTTTTTTGATATTTGGTGTGAGACTCCTATATACATGTATTATTGATTTTGCTACCAAACTTTGCAGAAGTAATCATGTCATAAAACAAATTGAATGGGTTTTAGGGTTTAGGTTTTTCAGAATATAGTTATAATAATTATGGCATATCAAGTTGAAGGGGATGATTAGTAGAATCTAGTTTAAAAAAAATTGACCCTAGGGTCAGTTTAGGGGCCTTTGGGGAGAGGAATCAGAAGCCTCAAAATTTAAGTTTTTCGGAACATATCAAATTGAAGGGGATTATTAGTAGAATAATTTTGGTCCTTGGGTCAGAATGGGGCCCTTGGGCAGCCAAACTCTAGGTCCCCCTTGGGGAGCCAAACTCTAGGGCCATACCTCCAAGGTCAATGTCAAATTCAAGGGGATGATTAGTCGAATAAATTTGGTCCTGGTGTCAGAATGGGGCCCTGGGACAGCCAAACTCTAGGTCCACCTTGAAGAGCCAAACCTTAGGACCGTATCTCCAAGGTCAATGTCATACTTAGAGGATAAAGGTCAAGAAAAGGAGTACAAAACTTAAACACGATCAATAACTTTCTTATTTCTGTATGGATTTTGTAATAACTTGGCAGAAATGTTCACCATCATGAGATGTGTTGTACCAAAAACCCAGGTCTGTACCTCCAAAGTCAAGGTCATACTTAGAGGTCAAAGGTCAAGCAAAGGGGTCCGAAACTTAAACACAATCTTATTTCTGGATGGATTTTGAGGCGGGGCATCTGTGTCCTTTGGACTCATTTCTGTTTTTTTTCGGGTTCTGGTTTTCGGCCCTTTAAAGATTATTTCACTCATATCGAGCCAATTGTTAATCAGAGTTGGGGGAAAACCTGACTACCTGGAGAAAAAGCACCTGACCTTCGGTTGCAGAACTTGGCGTCTCACCTGTGACCTGAGCCAGGATCAAACCTACAGGGGTGAGAGAACTAATGATTAAGAGTCAGCTTTCTTATCTACTAAGCCACGTAGGTCTGTCTATGCATGGTAAAATCAAGAAAATAATACATTGTTGCACTTGTTATCCTCTGGTCAAATAGGCTCATGGGATACCTTGTCTGTCAGTCCCTTCATGTCATGAACAAGAACCACAACTCTGTATGCCATGATATTTAGTTATCTCCTCTGCCAATATAATCTTGTGATCATGAAAACTCCAATACCCTTTGAAATATATTGATGGTAATAAGTATAGTTTTATATGAGATCATCATGAGCAAGAACCACAATTCTGGATACTATGTTAATTTTAATTACCACCCCAAACCCTCCCCCCCACCCTCTTGTAAAATCTGGTATCACCATAATTCCAAATGTATTTAACCATATAAGTAATGCAATATTTTACAGATGTCTTGCTGATGCAGCAGTAAAGTTGTAAACTTGAGGATATCTGGTGTGTTTTATTTCTAGTGCACTTTCTGCATGTGTTAAATTTTCTGAATGCCATATTGGCTTTCGGTCGGTCAGGGGGATTTGCTATTTCTTCTGATGGCTGTTTTGTAGTAATGAAAAACAAAACAGAAGGTAATAATTTTTTTTGGTTTTGGTTTTATGGCCCTTTCAAGATTATTGCAATCATATTGAGCCGATTGTTAATCAGAGGCGGGCGAACACCGGAGTACCAGGAGAAAAAACACCTAACCTTCTGTTGCAGAACTTGGCATCTCACATGTGACCTGGCTCCAACCTACAGTGGTGAGAGATCTAATGATTAAGAGCCAGCGCTCCTATACGCTAGGCTCATGCAGAAGATGATTATAATAACTAACATGGACACTATGATTCTTTTTTTTTCAGATTCAAGGCACCATTTCAAATCCTCAAAGATTTGTAGTTCCAAGCTTGATGAAGAGTAGTATTGGTGTCATTTATAGTCGTACCCGGCACATTGTTGATGGTTTATCTTATGATATTAGTTCACCTAAACTGGCCTAGGAAGCTCTGTTGAATGCACTATTGACCAGTGATCAAAAGGTCAATGGTTTGATGCCTGCTGTCATTTTTTTGGCCATTCTCTCCCTTCCACCGATTCAAGAAGGACAGTTGTCAACTTCTAGCAAAAGAATGTACAATGTACTGGTTAACCACTTATGCATAGGCCTGTCTGGGAGTATGGTTAGTGAAAAAATGACCTGAATGTAGTTTGCTGGACCAAAAACCAAACCTTGTCCATCTAAAATGAACACTAACATTATAAACAATGAATATCTTCAAAAGGGGTAATCGCAGACATACATGTACCAGGTAATAAAGATGAAGAGTATCTCCTGTACCATCTGAAGATTAATAATTTTCGTGAAAGTTGTATCAGATGTTCACCTTTTGTCCACTAGTCTATAGTGGCCTAAACATACCATCCTGTAACACAGCAATGTGTGTGGGTATTAATCACTTTTAGTGATAGATCTACTTGGTTTTAAAGAAACACTAGATAAACTTTCCCTTTTGTATGTTGTAATACCTTCATCTTTGCATAGAGGTTCTCTTTCTGGAGTGAAACTGCCTTGCTGATCATGTTTTTATGCTCCCGGTGGGGAGGCATATTATAATACCTTTTTCACTGTTTAATGAATTATGAATAGAATTTTAATCAAATTTATATGCCATAGTCAAACCTAATCCACATTATAGCTAAATATAATGACAATTATTTATGAATTTCATTTTAAATACCTTTATAGATTTGAGTTCAAAGCAACTGCAATATTTGAAATGGTGCGTAGCTAATTGGTAATTTAAACAACTTTATTTTTCTTAATTTATTGAAAGTAATTTTATTTTAAAATTGGTTTGTTTATATTAGTAGAACTAAGTGTCTAATAAAGTTTTCTTTTTCTTCTAGTATCAACAAGATTCTTGATAAGAGATCATTGACATTGTATTTGGATATATGATAGAATTGACAAAGTGATTTATCTTTATTCTTCATTTACTACGTATATGAACTGTTGTGAAATAGTGTGAGGAGTCTAGTTTTCTGTGTTAAGAGAGTACAGGACTTTCCTTGAAACGTCTCATCACTGTGTTCCAAGGTAAATGAATGTTTTGTTAATGATGAGTAAGTAACAGTTAGATAATTTTGAAAGAATCAGTTTTTGTTTGATGGAAGAATAGCTTGTATGATATAGTCCCCGAAAGAATGGAGACAGTAGTTGCATTAGCAATAAGTTCAATTATTAACATGAAAATCCTTGTTATTGCATGTTGATAATTTGATTAAAGTTGTCAGTAATATTTAATGCTATTGTGCGTGAGACCAGAGGTGAATGCCACTTTTCCTTCAGTAAACAAAACCATAGAGGATCCCCACCCATCGGGGATTGAAGAACTAGATCAGCTGCACAATGCTTCCACTCAGAGCTGAAACTGACCAGACATCGGTACTGATAAACTGCTTACAGGATCTAAGCCTGCCCAGGCAAAGTGCTGCCCATGAATATAAACCCTATTGGTAACATTAGGCGCCAAGGCTTAAGATATCATTTCATCTCATTGTTGGGTAAAAGTCTCACAAAATTGGAAGCAACATCTCCAAACTAACCTATATAGTGTTGATGGGGACATTAAACTACAAATCAAACAAAACATGAAAGGCATTTGAGGGTAATTTAGTATCAAAGAATTGTAATTATCTTTTTAGACTTGTCCCTCTATGTATCAAATAAATGTAGGTCAAGAGCACTTCTAGAAAAGATTTCAAATTAATTTGTAAAGGTGCCACATGAACTGATCAAAACAGAACCCAGTGCCTATCCAAAACATGAAAGGGAAAGACTAATAGACACTTCTTTACAAACAGTAAAATCAAATGCACCAAACTCTTTTCTTGCTATCCTCGGTAGCTCAGATGCCTGTCTGACTGGTAACCAGGAGGTCACAGGTTGAACATCTGCAATTATTGGCAATATTCAGTTGTGAAGATTAATCTTGAAATCTTTTCTGTGGTCATTGATTCCCTGCCTCTAATTCAAGAAGAGCAGTTGTAAAGTAGAAGAGAAGCAATGATCAGGAATCCACACAATTAACTTTCGCCTCCATTCAGAGACATCAAAGAGAAAGAAACACAAACATGAAATATCTAGACCCTAGTGCAAACAACAATAGAGGAAAGCCAAAAGGACAGTAACTTTTCAGCAAAATGGCCAATTGGCTGTCCGAAATAAAAAGATATAAGTGATACATACATTCAATGACAAACAGTAACAAAAATAAACCACAAACGAAGAACAGCCTTGGAACTGTCAGTGAAAAGAATTCCACAGGGGGATGGGGTGGGGGTGGGTGGGCATTATTGATTTTATGTGGTTGCAATCCTAGCCCTTTTGTTGTGGTTTAGACAGTTAATTTATTCAGTCCACATGAAGGCTTTTTAACTCATCAGTGCAACATCTCGGAGAACATACGAGTCAAACAACTGCAGAGATGAAACAACGGTGAGGACTGAACAGCATGAACTAACTGAAATGCTGAAACAAAACCAAACCAACATTTAAGACTCCGAGGGGCCCGACCAAAGATAGAGCATTAGGTATACACCAACATAACATAAATTCAATATTAAAATTCCTTGTTGGCCTTTACACTGGAACCAAGAATCTGAGGCTTGAGACCTGAAGTTTAAGAATGTACAGAATAATAAAAGTCATTGAATGGAAGCCTTGAGGACAATCATTTGGTTTTACCGATTTTGATGTCAAATTACTCAAGGGTGAAAAATGTATATTTCTGTACAAAAACTCCATCTAGAATTAACACAATGTTGAATGGTTTTACGACACACAAGTTCCCCATATTTTCTATATATTTCCTGTTAAGACAGATATGTTTTTTTTCTGTATCAAGGCAGATATGTTTTTTCTGTATCTTTCAGGTTGAGGCATGCCACGTAAGAAGAATTGGAAGAAGTCGATGGCAAAGACAGTGGTGAGGGCTGATGGTGGCAGCCCTGGGTTGCATATTTCAGATGTGGGCCTTACCCACCTCTTAGATCATGGAGGATCTAAGCCTCATTCGCTTGTAGCGATGGGGACATCTGAACCAGGGTCGCATATCTTGTCAGATGTGGGTATGACCTGCCCCAGTGTATCATCTGATCCAGGGTCGACAAATATATCAGATGTGGGTATGACCTGCCTCATTGTAACATCTGATGCTATGAAAACACATGTTGCTCCGGCTCAAAGTACAAACGATATTAAAACACATGTTGCTTCGGCGCAAAGTACAAACAATATTAAAACACATGTTGCTTCGGCGCAAAGTACAAGTGATAAATATGTTCACAGAAAACAACCAGTACAAACTGCCAAAGTTTTGAAAAGTAGAAATGACAAAAAAATGAAAAAACATATTGCCAAAGTTTTGCAAACTACAAATGACAAAGATGGTAACAGAAAAGAACCAGTACAACATATCAAAGTTTTGCAAAGTACAAATGACAAAGATGTTAACAGAAAGCAAGTTGTACAAGATATCAATATCAATTCACCTATAGAGGTTACAAAGCCTGTATTTTCAAGCTCCACACAAGTTGCTGAAAACGCTATGTATACTGCCTTTCCTTTTACGCAACAAACTGAAACAATGCTATGGAAACCTTCTAATGGTCCATTTAACTCTGTCAAATTTGAACAGGGATCTTTTCACCAAGGGTCAGAAATATTTAGCAATGAGTCCAGAGGATGTCAGTGCACTGCAAATGCACTTTGTTCATTAATTTATGCAGCATACTCAGACATTTGTTGTAGTACAGATCTAGACAACATTCTTTTAGCTGGAGATGGCCTGTATAATAAAGTAATATATGATCTTAAGGCAAAAGGTAAATTCAGAAGTAAATTGCTTAGCTTTGACGAACTTCCAAGATTAGTTTCAATTTTAAACAAACAAGTTGTTGTGAAAAAATCTGCTGTTGTGACAGGCCTTTGCACAGAACAGTTTGCCAATACCAGTTTACCTACACTTCATCAAGCATTGTATACTGCTCTACAATCTTCTCCAGGTGTTTTACTAATGATTGGTTCAATTTGTTGTTCTGTGTTCAAGAGCGATTGCAAATATTTTATATTTGATTCACATTCACATGGTTTCAATGGATTATCCGCTCCAGATGGTAAATCATTACTTGCTGGTTTCAATTGTTTAGATGATCTAGTTTCATTTCTGTATGCGTTGTTTGAAAGTATGATGATTTCAATTTCAACACAGTTTGAAATTCTTCCTGTAGATTTTGACTTACCTAATCTTGAACATAATTCAGTATTTGATATTGAAAATCCTACAAAGCTTCATACTGATACTCCATGTGAGTATGCTTGGAAAACTGTTACTTACAAGAGAAATTTGTCTGAAAGCCATATGAGGAATGCACATGCAACAGAAGAATTTTTTACTCATTCAAACAATGAAAATAATGCAACACTTATTGGCAAATACTTTAAGGATCAAAAGCATAGACTTGAAAGAAAGGCATGTAATAGTACAAAGTTTACTAAAAATCAAAGAAATAGGAACAAAGAAATAAAAATGAATCAGGAAAAAGTTACAGAAAGAAAAAAATACATGAAAGATTATATGCAGAAACGAAGGCAAGACACTAACTTCAAAGTAAAAGAAAAAAAGTACACTCTTAAATCTAAGCAGAGTTCTAGACAATCTGAAGAGTACCGTAAAAAAGATAGGGAATATACACAGAAATCTATGCAGAGTGCTAGACAATCTGAAGTGTACCGTAAAAAAGATAGAGAATATACACAGAAATCTATGCAGAGTGCTAGACAGACTGAAGAGTACCGTAAAAAAGATAGAGAATATACACAGAAATCTAAGCAGAGTGCTAGACAATCTGAAGTGTACCGTAAAAAAGAAAGAGAATATACACAGAAATCTATGCAGAGTGCTAGACAATCTGAAGAGTACCGTAAAAAAGATAGAGAATATACACAGAAATCAATGCAGAGTGCTAGACAATCTGAAGTGTACCGTAAAAAAGATAGAGACTATACACAGAAATCTATGCAGAGTGCTAGACAATCTGAAGAGTACCGTAAAAAAGATAGAGAATATACACAGAAATCTATGCAGAGTGCTAGACAATCTGAAGAGTACCGTAACAAAGATAGAGAATATACACAGAAATCTAAGCAGAGTGCTAGACAATCTGAAGTGTACCGTAAAAAAGATAGAGAATATACACAGAAATCTATGCAGAGTGCTAGACAGACTGAAGAGTACCGTAAAAAAGATAGAAAATATACGCTGAAATCTATGCAGAGTGCTAGACAATCTGAAGAATATCGAAAAAAGGATAGAGAATATACTCTCAAATCTAAGCAGAGTGCTAGACAATCTGAAGACTGCCGCAGAAAAGACAAAGATATGACAAAGGCATGCATGAGAAGAGCCAGATTGATAGATGAATACAAAAAATGGGAAAGTAAAAAGAAACAAGAATCTCGAAAATGCCATGAATTCAAACAAAAAGATATTGCTATACAAAATCGGTCAAGGAGGAAGGCAAGGTAGAAGTAAAACAAAGATCAGGAATTGATACAATTAACTTACTCCATCCATAAAAGACACCAAAGGGAAAGAAATACAAACATTAAGCGACCAGACCATAATGGAAACCTAAACAAAGGAAGGCCATATGGACAGTTACTTTCCCACAAAATGGCCATATGGCCATCCAAAATTAAAAGACACAAGTGATACACACAGTAAGTAACAAACAACAACATAAATAAATCGCCACAGAAGAGCCGCCTTGGAACGGTCAGTGGAAGATTTCCACTGGGGGGCTTAAATCGATTTTACGTGGCCACAATCCTCGCCCTTACTTCCGTCGCGATTTAGACAAAAAAATTTGTTCAGTCCGCATGAAGGCCTCCTAACTCATCAGTGCAACATCTCCGTGAACACAGAAATCAAAGAACCACAGAGGTGAGACAACGGTGAGGACTCGACAGCAAGAAACCACTGAAATGCTGGAGCAAAAGAAAACCAACAGTTAGACTCCGATGAGCCCGACCAGAGACAGAGCATCAGGCACCAACCAACATTATCTCTTTAATTTTCAATAAGCCTTTACGTTGGAGCCGTCATAGAATCTGAGGCCTGACCCACCGGCGTGCAATTAAAGAGGGAAGCAAAGTTGCCAACCGTGATTGGGTTAACTACCATGCATGCAGTCTGTCGTATAATATCCATGTTGTACCCAATCTTTTTATATCGAAGAATGATTTTACGAAATTGGGTGCTGAAGTCATTGCGGTTATATATTTTTCTGAATTTATATACTAAGTCACCATAAAATTCGGGTTCCGATAGACCTTGTTGCAGAAGAGATTTAAGTCCAATATTGAATTTTGAAATTAAATCAGAATGGCGTCTATAAAATTTTGAAAAGGCTTTGCGTAGTTTATGGTACCGATAACCTTGATTAAGGAGTTTAGCCGTTAATAATTTATTACGAGTGTTGAAGTCAGTTACATGACTACACACTCTAGCAAATCGAATTAATTGCGATCAGATCCATACATATTAGAACAAGAAAGGATTGCAAAACAACAATGGAGATTGAATGAAAGAAACAAGAAAATTGAAAACATTATAGACTGTAGAAGAAAGGCTACAAAGCGTAAAGAACCATCCTTTTCACAAATTGAAAAGTTAACTACAAAGCGCAGAAAATGTGGCAGTGATATTGATGTTTGTATTGAAAGGTTTCACAAGAATATATCAGTTGGACCTCTCTATGTGTGTAGTTGTTGTCACCAGACATGGCTTGAAGAGACTGTATCAAAAGCTAGAACATTTGTTTGTAAAGACAAGGAAAAATACTTAACAGGTGTGAAATCAGTCAATGAAGAAGAATGGATATGTTGCACATGCAAAGACAATATTAAATGTGGTAAAATCCCAAAATTGTCTGTTTTAAATGGAATTAAGTGGCCACCAAAACCCAAAGAACTGGAGCTGTTTCCCCTTGAAGAACGCCTTATTGCTTTACGTATACCGTTCATGCAGATGCGAGAACTACCCAGCGGTCGCCAGTTATCAGTAAAAGGAAATGTTGTTAATGTACCTGTTGATATTCAACCAGTTGTAAATGCTTTGCCAAGACCGTTTGACGAAAATGTTACAGTTGCAGTGAAATTGAAGAAGAAGATGTCATTTAAGTCATATGTTTTCTCAGAAAATGTCCGACCATTCCATGTACTGTGTGCTTTGCACTGGCTATTGAGTGGTAGTGAATTGTACAAACATGCAAATGTTGAAATTGATCAGCAATGGATAAAGAAAATCACGGAAGAAAGCAATGAAACCCTTCATGCATTTTTGGAGTCACACAAAACAGCTTGTTCAGAAACAAATAATGTTGGTTTTGATGATATTACTCATGATGAGAATCAAGCTGAGATTATACATAATTTTTTCGAGTGGTGTACAGAGGAAGTCTCAAAATATGATATTGTTGATTTTGATGATGTTGTTAGTGAAATGTGTGACATTTGTACAAATGATCAGATTGGTAATATTTCAAACGATAATATTTCTCATGTGGAAGAACTTTATGATTCAGATGCAGAAGAAATCACACAGGAAAATGTGGGAAATATTGACACTCTTTTGGATGATGCAGATCTTGAAAACAGAAACTCTACTTTCACATTTGCTCCTGGAGAAGGTCAGCGACCACTCAGTATATTTCAAGATAAAGATTCAGAATATCTTTGTTTTCCAACCATATTTTGTGGGCAGAGGCGAATAGCTAATGATGACAGACAAGTGCCTGTACATTATAGTGATATTGCAAAGTGGGAATTGAGAAGTCAGGATAGGCGGGCTGCTAACAGTGTACCCAATATATTTTTTAAACTGAAAAAAATACAAATGAAGCAATTGAATGATAAAGCAAACCTTGCTGTTAGAAGGTGTCAGACTGGCACAAATAAGATTACTGCTGTAGAAGCAAGAAACTCTGAATGCATTGACAGTATTGTGAAAAATGATGAAGGTTACTATTTGTTTAAGCAGCTAAGAAATTCTCCTGCATATTTAGAATCTAGAAAAAAAGATGTTTATGCTATGATTCGACAGCTGGGTTTGCCAACTTTGTTTATGGCATTGTCCTCGGCTGATACAAGATGGATTGACCTTTTGAAAATGTTAGCTATCTTAAATAAAAATTTGAAATACACTGATGATCAAATTGAAAACTTGGCTTGGGAACAAAAGATAAAACTCATTCAATCAGATCCAGTCACTTGTTCCAGATATTTCGAGCACAGAGTTAAAGAATTCATCAACACAGTTCTAAAGAGTGAACACGAACCTCTTGGAAAAGTTGTTGATTACTTTTTTAGAGTGGAGTTTCAGCAACGTGGATCACCACACATTCACATGATTGTATGGGTACAAAATGCACCAAAATTCAATGTGGATTCGGATGCAGAGTTGGCTGCTTATGTGGATCAGTATCTAAAATGTTCTGTAGACAATCCGAACCTTGGTCGTTTGATAGAACTTCAAATTCACAAACATTCTAGAACATGTAGAAAACGAGAAGATAAAATATGTCGATTTGGTTATCCTTTACCACCTCTTTCCAAAACTTTGGTCTTGCAGCCTCTGGAAACCGAAAAAGACAAGTATTATAAACTGTACCAAAACATACAGAAAACAATGAACAATAAGAAAGATGGATATGATATGTCTTATGAAGAATTTTTGAAAGATGTTGTCCAAATATGTGAGAAAGAATATATTAAATGCATTAGAAGTTCCTTAAACTCTTCAAAAGTGTTTTTGAAAAGAAATCCGGATGAGATCCGTGTAAATTTGTACAATGATAGTGTGTTAAAAGCATGGAAGGCAAACATTGACATTCAATTTGTGTTAGATCCATATGCTTGTGCTATGTATATAGTTTCATATATTAGTAAATCTCAAAGAGGGATGAGTAATTTGTTGCATGCAGCTGCAAAAGAAGCTAGGAATGGCAATATGGATCTCAAAAGACAAGTTACACATATTGGAAATGTATTTTCAAACTGTGTTGAAGTAAGTGCACAAGAGGCAGTTTATCTGGTACTGCAAATGCCATTGACCAAAAGTTCAAGGAGTGTTGTCTTTATAAATACTTCACTTCCAAACCAGAGAGTACAGCTATTGAAACCAAAATCAGTGCTTGATGAATTGCCAGCAGACTCAACAGATGTAATGTCAGACAATAAATTTAAAAGATACTCAAAGCGCCCCAAACCTTTGGAAACTTATTGCTTAGCCGATTATGTGTCAGAGTTGGAAGTAATTTACCCGGATGGCCAGAATGACAATAAAGATGAGGAAGAGCAAAATTATGAGAAAGATGCAGAAATGTCAGATAGAGAAAGCTTTGGTGATGGTGAAACTATTTTAACTTTAAAGAATGGCATAAAAATCAAACGATGTCGTAATTCTAAAATAATTAGGTATGTGAGATTCAATCGCAAAACAGATGAAGAGAACTACTATAGAGAGAAACTTTTACTTTTTCACCCATGGAGAAAGGAAGAGACTGACTTACTTGGAACTTTTAAAACATATATAGAACACTATGAGTCTATCAAGCATGTGATAGATCATAAATGCTCAACTTATGAACATCATGCTGAAGAGTTGGAATTAGCAAGAGACTTGGCAGAAATGGAATATGATGCATTTGATGAAACTGCACCAAGTACACAACAAGTTGAAGGTGATGATGCTGAAATTGAACCAATTCAGTCAGAAGAGTTCATATATTTTAATCCTGATAGACCTGAACATAGAGATTATGATATAGGGACTGAAATTGGATGTTATGTTTCTGCACCTCAAATTGATGTAAATGAAAATATTCTGTCAGATATTGATTATAGAAAGCTCCTGCAGTGTTTAAATAGTAAACAAAAGCAGTTTTACTATCATGTGATTCACTGGATTAAAACAAAGGATGCCCCTTTATATGCATTTCTTTCTGGTGGTGCTGGTGTTGGGAAAAGTCTAGTTATTCGAGCATTGTATCAGACTTTGTTTAGAATATTAAATTTGAAAGAAGGAGAAGATGTGGATCATACAAGGGTTCTTCTATGTGCATTTACAGGAAAAGCAGTATTTAATATTAATGGTTCTACCATCTCATCTGCATTTAAACAAAAGTATAAGCAGGCGGATCAAACATTAACTTGTGACAGTCTGAATACCTTTAGATCAAAGTACCGTGATTTGTCAGTTGTGATTATTGATGAAATTTCAATGGTTAGTAATTCCATGTTGAATTTTATTGATCAGAGACTTCAAGCATTGAAAGGAACAAGAACACCTTTTGGTGGTGTTAGCATTATTGCTGTTGGTGATCTTTACCAGTTAAAACCTGTGAGTGGTGATTGGATATTTAATGACATGAAACATGATGCAGCTGCTTTGTCACAAAATCTGTGGAAAGAATTATTTACTATGTTTGAATTAACAGAAATTATGAGACAGAAAGATGACCTTCAATTTGCAGAATTGTTAAATAGATTAAGGACCAATTCCTTGACTGCTGAAGATAAGACTAGATTTAAGCAGTGTGAAATTAATACAAATGATGTTGAGTATCAGAAAAATGCACCTCACCTCTTTGCAGAAAACTATTTCATGCATGTTTTTAATAATGAAATTATAAGAAGTATGGCTACAGAAAAGGTTGAAATACCATGCATGGATACATATGTTTCACCTAAGCTATCAAAAGAAAAGATAGAGTGTGCCCTTAAGAACCTCAAGAATGTAACAGATTCAAACCAAACAGCAAATTTACATTGCTCTTTAACAGTTGTTGTTGACATGCTTTATGACTTAACAATAAACATAAAAACAGAAGATGGACTAGCTAACGGAGCTTCATGTGTAGTTAAGTTTATTGAGTATAAACTACAAACCACACGACGCCCCAGCATAATTTGGGTTCAGTTTGATGACAAGAAAGCAGGAATGGAAACAAGAATCAAATACAGAAACAGGGGACTTTATCATAGCAGTATCGATGAAAATTGGACACCAATTTTTTATGTTAACAGGTCATTTACATACAACAGAAAGACATTTCAGAGAATTCAGTTCCCTTTGCAACCTTCTGCAGGGCGTTCTGTACATAGAGCCCAAGGTAGTACCCTTGAAAGAGTTGTCATAGACTTATCACAGCGTAAAACCCGCAAAGTTCCACATTTACACTACGTTGCACTTAGCAGAGTTAGGTCAATTGAAAAGCTTCAGATCCTTAACTTTAATGAAAAAGCATTACAAGTTGATGATCAAGTTAAGGCCGAAATGCAGCGACTGCATGAAACAGCGATGCTTCAACTCTGCGATACTTCTTTAGAATTAATAGATCCAGTTTCACATTTCAAAGTTGCTTTCAATAATTGTAGATCCTTGAATCTTCATTTTGATGATATTAGACATGACAAAAATCTGTTGTCAACCCAGGTATTTGGATTAGCAGAAACACGACTATACCAGTCTGATAATGATAGTGATTATGCAATAGAAGGCTATTTTTTGATAAGAAATGACCAAATTGGATACAATTCTTCCAAAAGACCTCCTCATGGATTAGCAGTTTATGCTAAAGATGATACCATTATAACACAGGATAGAAAGTATAGTTCAGATACATTGGAATTCATTATGATAACTGCCAGGCATGTCTCAGTTGAAAGTCAGATTGTATTTTTATATAAGTCACCTCAAATGTCTGACAGTAATCTTCTTTCTTGTCTGAATAAGGAACTCATTCCATATTTTACCCCATCAAAGCCATTGGTGATAATTGGAGATTTCAATATTGACATTTTGCTAAAGCCTAACATCATTAAGAAATTAAGTGAAAACTTTTCAAGCAAAATGCTAATAAATGAATGTACCACAGATCATATGACAGTGCTTGATTTGATATTTTCGAATTTTGATTTATCAGATGTTGATGGTGCAGTTGGGACATGTGAGACATACTGGTCAGATCACAAAATAGTTTTTCTACACTTAAAATCCACATAATTCAACACATGTCACCCACTCAGTTTTAAATGTATAATACCAGCTTTTCGAATAAAGGTTGTTGTTTTTTACTCATTGTCTTGGTGAAATTGAAACGGAGGAATCTATTGGGCAGATCATAGTGTACTTCATGTCTCGCTTTACATCTTGGAAACTGTATCACGTGATTGTCTATGCTACTTTAAAGTGCACTCACCCGCCACATAAAATGCAGTACCTGCCCCTTAAAGGCAGGTATTGCTGGTGGTTTGTACAAGATAAGGGTGGCCACCACTAACTGACATCAGGAAATGAAGAGCCTTCTAAAACCCCACATTATATAGAGAAAAGTGGGGTTTACAGGGCTTTTTTTCCCATTTTCTCACTCAAAACATAGACTTTGGGTACTTCTAAGAAGTGCCTCAATGAGGCATTTCTGATATATATTATATGTATGCTGTTGATGCTTTGTTTGTATTTGAGTTTAAAGGCCCAGTCAACACTATTTAGGTCATTTTTGAGCCGGTCAGTTTACCTATCCACCCTTTTCCTGGGCAGGCTTATCCGTAAGCTGTTAACCAGTACAGTGCTCATTCTTTCGCCCGAAACTGACAACTCTGGAATCAGCGGAAGGGAGATAATGACTGTAGAAAAGATTTCATGATCAATCTCCACGAAGGAATATTGCTGACCTCAGCAGGCATTGAACTCCCGTCCTGATTACCAGTCAGACGCACATCTGACTGAGCCACTGAGGCTGGCATGTTCGTGATGCATGTTTTGGTTTGGTTATATTAACCCATATACTCCTAGCCACACTTTTATGGGACATGGGTAAATAGTGACTACCCAGATCAGCGCCACGGAGTTTGGCATCTGATCTGGGTGTACAGTTTTTGCTCAAAGTACATGCATTGTTGACAACTTGCCTCCAAATGAACCTTACACCCCTATAATTGGAAATGGACCACTCCAAACTAGTTTGGTGGGGGAATTCCATTGTGGTATATGGGTTAATGGTAATTACTACTGGATTTAGTGAAGTGTATTGCAAAATAATTGAAAAGGGTATTAACCCTTTTACACTGTTCACAACAATCCCTAACTTTGCAAACAATATAGATCCAGATGAAGAAGCCATCTGATCTGGATCTACACAGTTTGTCATTTAGTTTCGTAATTTGAATGAAAACATTATATCATGTAATCTGATTGGCTGATAGTAAGAAATGGGCGTGACTAATTTAAATATTTAGCAGGATAAGGGTTAATTTCTTTCCGTATACATAAACTTTTGTTGCCTTCATATTAAACCTCTCACAAGACACTTTTTAAGGGAATATAGACTTGTAATGTACATTCTGTAGATTTGTCACAATATTTTTAATTCTGTCAAAAACATACTGTATTGAATTCTTATTTACGACAGTGTTTTGTCATGTGAATCTGTTGTTCCTTATGTAAGAAAAGTTTACCCCAGTATTTGAATTCTGTCAAATAATATATTTTATTGTTTTCTTAATTGCAAGAATATTTTGAAATGGAAATCCATTGTTACATGTAAAGGCTGAAATTATATTTTCCTCAAAATGTTTCAAGTTACCATTTCCTAGATTATTGCAAGATCAGGAAAAGTTTTGTTGAAATTCAAGAGAATAAGTTGATGTATCTGTATTCTGTGGAAAGACTCAGATTATTTTTACCTGTTCTTTATATCAGATTTTATGCTCCTTAAGTTTCTATTTGGCATATATCGCCTCATAGATTCCACACATCTTAATCTGACTTATTTTATTCCTTATTCTCATATTTATGCCCACTGTATCAGAATTAATTCTTTGTGGCTTTTAGATAGATGAAAGAACCAAAATGTTTATGGCAGAAAGGTAGCTTAATCTATACAAGCCTTATAGATCAGTGTCAAAGATACAGGTCGGACAAAACTTAGGAAAATGTCTCACTTATGATATATAAAGAGCTATATTTCAGGTCAGCTGTGTTTCTTATGTAAATGTAATACCTTGCAATACTATTGTTAACCACTGTGTCAAAAGGAAATCATAGCTACAGATATTGATTTCTTTGTCAAATTATGACTTCATCGTGAACATGAACATAGAATTTCAGCATAGATTCAAGAAGTCTTGTGCACACAACATGCCCTTCAAGATTTCATCCTGAAGAGTTCACCTGGTTCAACCGATGTACAACTATATTGACAACCTTTTATCACTCAGGTAAACAATCATGTCTTGCTTTTCATCACAGTTTGCCTTTTTTAATTTTTTTCTTTTATTTCTTTTTAAACATCAATAATGATTTTCTGGTACACAGATGAGCGACACAGGGCCATCTTCACAGGAATATTATTGTTTTGGTAGGACTCCCTACCAAAACAGCTAAAATCATTCTGCTCTGACGAACAAGATGGCTGCCATAGCTAAAAAATAGAAAAACATCTTCAAACGACAACTCCTCCTATAGCCTTGGGCCAATTTCATTCAAACTTCATAGGCGTTTTGCTTAGATGACCCTCTACCAAAATAGCTAAATCGATTCTGCTCTGGTGAGCAAAATGGACACCATAGCTATAAATAGAAAAACATTGTAAATTTGCTTCAAACATGGACTCCTCCTAAACCCTTGGGCCAGTTTCATTCAAACTTCACAGCAATGTTACGTAGGTGACTATACCAAAATAGCTATAATCGTTCCACTCTGATGAACAAGATGGCCCCCAGAGCTAAAAATAGAAAAATATTCAAGCGACAACTCCTGTACCCTTGGGCCAATTCCATTCAAACTTCGTAGGAGTGAGTGTTTGAGTTTAAGTCTTACCAACAGCTAAGGTCATACGGTGACGGGACCTCGGTTTAAAGACTCATCTGAAAGTCTGGAGAAGCCCGGGATCGATCCTGCTACCCCTGGTTTACAAGGCAAGTAGCATGACCACTTCACCATGAAGGCTTCTAAACTTCATTGGAATGTTGTGTAGATGACCGTCTAGGAATATGGCATAAATTATTAACAAATGGCCACAAGAGCTAAAAATAGAAAAAAAACATTGTAAATTTGCTTCAAATGCGAACTTCTTCTAAGTTCAGGATCAGGAATTTATACAATTAACTTACTCCACCCATAAAAGACACCAAAGGGACAACGAGGAACGAACATCGGTTTAATAATGACCTTCAACAGGTATCTAAAGGATGTCAATTGATGAAACAGTGAAAAGCAATTGTATAAGCAATCCCTGAGGATTGGAAAAATAAGAGCATTAAATGCATGTTCGGGGAGACCTTTTACAGCTGCCACACGGCACAAACAAAACTAAACCCTAGGGCCAATTGGATGCAAACTTTACAGGAATGTTGCCTAGGTGACTCCCTACCAAAATAGTTAAAACTCATTCAACTCTGATGAACAAGATGGCAACCAGAGCTAAAAATATAAAAAAATCTTCAAACGACAATTCCTCCAGTACCCATGGACCAATTTCATTCAAACTTCGAAGTAATGTTGCTTAGATGACCGTCTACCAAAAAGGCTAAAACGATCGTGCTCAAATGAACAAAAGGGCCACCGGAGCTGAGAATAGAAAAATATTGTAAATTTGATTCAAAAGTAAACTCCTCCTGAAACCTTAGGCCAATTTGATTCAAACTTCACAGGAATTTTGCCTAGGTTACTCCCTACCATATAAGCTAAAATCACTCTTCTAATGAACAAGGTGGCCACCAGAGCTAAAAGTAGATTGTACTCGAGGCAGTGATACTCAGGTGAGCGAACCAGGGCCCTCTGGGCCCTCTTGTTTTTTTTTTCTTTCTTTTTTCATTCTTTTTTTTCTTTATTTTTCTTTCTTCTCCATAAACACATATGAACAATTATTATCTTCCTCCCCTGATAGTTGCTAGTAATAATACATACATGCATGCACAGGCATGGAATTTTCTTTTCTTTTTTTTTTTTTTTTTTCGTTCTTTTTTTAGCTCACCTGAGCACGAAGTGCTCAAGGTGAGTTGATGTCCGTCGTCCATCAACAATTTCTTTAAACGACATCTCCTCCTGGGATAATGGCCCGATTTCAAAATTATTTTACAGAAATGTTCATTAGGTGACCCTTTTTCAAAATTGCTAAAATCAGTGGCCACTAGAGCTAAAAATAGAGCTAAAAATAGAAAAAAACTTTATTTTTTTTTCTTCGTAAAACACATAAACAAATCCCCCCCCCACACACACACACAAAAAAAGTTGTTACTGGGTTAGGATATTGCATTTGTTCTGTACATACATGCATACTTAGTTTTACATACATACCCTACCCACCCCACCCTACCCTAGCATACCCTACCCTACCCCACAACCCCACCCCACCCCCATCCCAAAACAACCCCAATCCACCCCCAACCCAACCCCATCCCACCACTCCCCACCTTACCCGACCTCACCCCATCCCACCCACCCAAGCCCACCCCACCCCACAACCCCACCACACCCCATCACACCCCACACCCCACCCCACCACAAATTCCACCCCGTCCCACCCGACTCCTAACCCATTCCACCCCACCCTACCCCACACCAGCACACCCCACCCTACCCCACCCATGCCACCACCATCCTAACCATACTGAAAAAAAAAACCCGTCCATAATGCCATTAGGCATTTTTCTTGTATTATACCAATTATAAAGTCTCCCAAACAAACCCCATACCCAAATGAGCACCCATGTGGACTGTACATGAAATATTAGGTGTTTTATAAAGTAGAGAGATCGGGACATGGACCCAATGGAGCCCTGGTTGGTGTCACTAAGTGCATCTTATCAAAAGGAACAAAGACATATATGGTTTATCAGTGGGAATATGTATGGTTCCTGAAATGTAAGGCCTTTTAAGCAATGAAGAGAATCGGGCATGGCAGATCCAAGAGAAGCCCAAGATTGTTGTCAATGAGTAAGTCTTATCATAAGGACCAAGAGCATATGCGGTTAAACGGTGGGGATGTTTCTGAGATAGGCACTTTTATGAAGTGGCAGGGAGAGAAATGGCCCCTGCTGACCCCCAAAGACGGGGGTGACTGAATGTGTCTAATAACAATGAACAAGAATATATGTGATTATAGGATGGGGATTTGAATGGTTTCTGAGATATATGGCCTATTATGAAGGTAAGTCTTATCATAAGGAACAAGAATAAATATGGTTAATGGGTGGGGATCTGAACGGTTTCTGAGATATATGGATTTTAATGAAGTAAAGGGGTGGGCCATGGCCTGTGGCACCCCAGGGGGGACCTGCATGCTGGTGTCATTGATTGCGTCTTATCATAAGGAACAAGAATATAATATGGTTTAGGGGTGGGGATCTGGAAGGTTTCTTAGATATATGGATTTTAATGAAGTAAAGGGGTGGGACATGGCCTATGGCACCCCGGGGGGACCTGCATGCTGGTGTCACTGATTGCATGTTATCATAAGGAACAAGAATATATATGGTTTAGGGGTGGGGCTCTGAACAGTTTCTCAGATATATGGTCTTTTGTGAAGTCAAGGGGTGGAGCATGGCCCGGGCGCACACTGGGTGACCCCTAAGTTGGTGTCACTGAATGTGTCTTATCATAAAGAACCAGAATGTATATGGTTTAGGGGTGGGTATCTGTAAGGTTTCTGGAATATTTGGCTTTTTACTAAGAGGAGGGGGTTGGGCATGGTCCCGGCACATCCCAGGGGATCCCAAATTTGGTGTCACTGAATGCAACTTATCATAAGGAATGAGAATATATATGGTTTAGGGGTGGGGATCTCAATGGTTTCTGAGATAAATGGCATTTTATGAAGTGGAAGGGGTGGGGCATGTCCCCGGCACATCCCGGGGGACCCACAGGTTGGTGTCACTTAATGTGTCTTATCATAAGGAACAAGAATATATATGGTTTAGGGGTGGGGATCTGAATGGTTTCTGAGATAAATGGCCTTTTATGAAGTGGAGGGGTCGGGGCATATCCTCGGCATCCTGGGGGACCTCCAGGTTGGTGTCACTTAATGCATCTTATTATAATGAACAAGAATATATATTGTTTAGGGGTGGGGATCTGTATGGTTTCTGAGATCTATGGATTTTAATGAAGTAAAGAGGTGGGGCATGACCCATGGGACCCTGGGTGGACCTGCATGCTGGTGTCACTGATTGCGTCTTATCATAAGGAACAAGAATATATATGTTTTAGAGGTGGGGCTCTGAACAGTTTCTCAGATATATGGTCTTTTGTGAAGTCAAGGGGTGAAGCAAGGCCCGGGAGCACCCTGGGTGACCCCTAGGTTGGTGTCACTGAATGTGTCTTATCATAAGGAACAAGAATATATATGGTTTAGGGCAGGGGATCTGTAAGGTTTCTGGAATATTTGGCCTTTTATGAAGTGGAGGGGGTTGGGCATGGTCCCGGCACATCCCGGGGGACCCCCAGGTTGGTGTCACTTAATGCATCTTAGCATAAGGAACAAGAATATATATAGTTTAGGGGTGGGGATCTGTATGGTTTCTGAGATATATGGCATTTTATGAAGTGGAGGGGGTGGGGCATGTCCCCGGCACATCCCGGGGGACCCCCAGGTTGGTGTTACTTAATGCATCTTAGCATAAGGAACAAGATTATATATAGTTTAGGGGTGGGAATCTGAATGGTTTCTGAGATATATGGCATTTTATGAAGTGGAAGGGGGTGGAGCATGTCCCCGGCACATCCCGGGGGACCCCCAGGTTGGTGTCACTTAATGCATCTTAGCATAAGGAACAAGATTATATATAGTTTAGGGGTGGGAATCTGAATGGTTTCTGAGATAAATGGCATTTTATGAAATAGAGGGGACAGGGCAAGGTTTCTGAGATATAAGGCATTTTATGAAGTGGAGGGGGCGGGGCATGGCCCCGGCACAACCTAGGGGACCCCCAGGTTGACATAAAAGCATATTGCTGAGAGAAGTTTACACAAGGAACCTGTTTATGTAAGTTTTGTCAAAATATCTGCAATGACTTGGCAGTAAATGCCATTTTTCAGTTTTCCCCATTATTGCCATAGCAACAAAACTAAAAGGCCAAATTTCATAAAAAACACAAAACCTGTAAAGGCAAATATGGTGAATATTTTCATATAGTCTCAGCCTCCTAGAGCGTATGGTTTCTGAGGAGATGATTTTTTAAGTATTTTTTGTCAATTTTTTTTATTTTGGTTTCCATGGCAACCAACAAAAATGAGCAGAAGGCCTAAAATCATACGGCAGATAGTAGATCGCCTATGGAACATTTCTTTGAAAGTTTTGTCAAAATATCTGCAGAGGCTTGGCAGTAAATGCCATTTTTCTATTTTCCCCATTATAAGTCTATGGGCACTCTAAGTTGCCATAGCAACCAAACTAATGAGCCGATTTTCATTAAAAACACAAACTTTCAATCCCCCTGCCGAAGGATGCTACAGATGAAATTTGGGCTGAATCGGCCCAGTGGCTTCAGAGAAGATGTCGTTTGAAAATGTTGACGAAGACGCAGACGACGACGACGGACAACTGCCTATCCTATAAGCTCCCCTGGAGCCTTCGGCTCTGGTGAGCTAAAAACTATATACCCCCATTGCATATGCCGGGGGTATAATTACCCAACATAATTAAGTTGCCTCTACTGAAAGATTCAAACATAGAACTCCTGTTTTGAGAATCAGACATGTTATCCATCAGGCCATGAAACAAAGAGCTTTAGTAGCAATATTACCTGAGTCAAGCTGAGCTGAACAAATAGTAAGTGATTGAAACATTAAATGTTTTGGCAAGTACATCTAACACAGAGGCTTTTTTTACTGAAAAAATTGTGTACTGTAGAAACAACTCAATTTTTTTTTTCAGTAAAAATACTGGTTTATTTGCCTATTTAATTGTGAAAGTTTTAACATTATGTAAACTAACACTGAACAACCTGGTCCCACAAGTGGGACTAGGACTTTTTAACCCTTGTCCTGCTGGGTAGATTAAATTTGCCACACCCATTTCTGACTATCAAGCTACTTGATATAATGTATCCATACAAATTCACCATCATGATAACTCTGTGAAATGAACACCCTCTAGACCCCAGTTTGTACAGAGAAAACGGGTTTACAGGGTTATACATTATATTGCTTATTTCCACTCCTAGACATAGGTTGTGGGTACTTATTAGAACCGCCTCACTGAGGCAGTTCTAGAAAGTACACACAACCTATAAGAAAAATATGACAAGATTTTCATCAGAAAAGCAGGCATTTTGAAGATATGAAAAATGCCCTATGTCGCACAGGTGTGTTATTGTAATGACAGTGTAGATCCTAATCAGACAGCTTCTTTAGAAGCCATATGATCTGGGTCTTCACTGTTTACAAAGATAGGAGAATCATTTTCAGCAAAACAAGTGTTAAATGTAGTTGGTATTTCAAAGGCTATACATATCATAACAAAGTTAATGATGTCTTCAGATACTGGATATTGTCAAATATACATTAAAATAAGCTAAATGCCTATCAACACTATATGGCATTGTCAATGTAGGTGAAATGTTTCTGTAAAAATCTGTATAAGTTCCCCTGAATAAGAGCACAGTCTTTAAAAGGATATAAAATGAAGCCACTAAGATCCAGTCAAAACGACCAATACTGATTTCCATTCTGACCTTCATTCTAGCTGGCAGCCATTTATCACTTGTCATCATTGTTGATTTTCTGGAAGAAGATGATAGGGGCTCATAAGAAAACCTGTCTTAGTCTTTTTGACCATAAGCCACACAGTCTAGCAATAGTCTTGACCTGACATTGTGATAACACATCCGTGTGACGGAGCGCATTTTTCATTCAAAAACGAAAAACATCATTTTTCTGATAAAATTTTGTTGTATTTTTCTGATTTATACTCTAAACATAGGTTGTGGGTGCTCGTTAGAACCGCCTCATCGAGGCGGTTCTAACGAGTACCCACAACCTATGTCTTGGTGCAGAAATATGGACAATGATGTATACCCCTGTAAACCCCAATTTTCCCTATGTAAAGTGGGGTTTAGGGGGTGTTCATTTCACAGACTTGTTAACGTGATGATAAACTGTAAAGATCCTAGAAATTCAGACACCTTAAGGACTTGCTGTAATTCTCCTAATATTATAACAAATTTGTTTCGCGATCCAGCAAGGAGTCCAAAAAGTGGAGAAGGAATGGCCAAAAAAAATTCTGTTAGCAAATAGTACAGGCACTGATCAGGGCATGTGATGTTTGCCAAGGACCCCTTATGGGGTTTCCGGCATGCAATGGGTTAATCACACCTTTTTGATCTTGTTGGAATCAAACTGAGTATTGTTTGACTACATTTTATCATGCAGCCAAAAAATTAAGATAGGTGCCAGGCAGATGTAAATATTAATAAAATCACTCTGGATTCACCATAATGACCTAACTTTTTGTAAGCTGCCCTCCAACCTTATGTTTGATTCATAATAAAAAATATGCATACAGTGTGACTGAGTTGCTAACACTGTGTGGACCAAAATCAGACGGCTCCTTAAGTGATCAGGGTCTGCATTAAGTGCAAAACTCAACATAAATTTAATGATTATAAATCTCAGTGGCATGTGTCACCTTTAACAGCAGGTACTTTGGGCAGCAAATACTTTCCTTTAAGTCACCCCAACCACTATCATTATCAAAACAGCTAGTACAGTAAACTTCTGATATTAAGACCATCTTTAGGTCTGTTCAAAAGTGGTCTTTAAGACCACTTTTTTTAACAGTCCCAAAGGTGGTCTCTGACTAGACGTCACTATGCCGAAAATACAAAGAAAGAATAACTGAAACTTTCTAAATAAGCTTTTTAAAGTAGAATTAGTCTCAATTTTTGGTGGTCTTAATAGCAGAATTACACTGTACTTGTTATTCTCCCTTCCACTGATTCAAGAAGGGCAGTGGTCAGTTTCTGGCGAATGAATGTACACTGTACTGGTTAACTGCTTGCGTATAAGCCTGCCCAGGAAAAGTGTGAATAGGTAAACTGACCTGCTCAAAAATGACCTAACAAGGTGTTGACTGGGCTATTAAACTTCAATACAAACAAACAAACAAACTTGTTACTCAGATGCAAGTAAAATCCTCACTTCTAATGTATTCTCTCTTTGAAAATGGCAGCAAATTTATCAGGGTGTTTCTAAATCGTATAAAAGGTGTGTGTGTGAATTCGGGTTTAACGTCGCTTTCAACAATTTTTCAGTCATATCACGACGGTGTCTGGTTGCGACAGGGAGCTCAATGCTCATGTTTATAGTGCTGCCTCACTGAAGTATCATGTCCCAGACACATTACACGATACCACACCCAGTCAAATTATCCTGACACTGGATCGACGAGTCCTAGCTCTACCCCGTAAATCTGAGTGCCAAGCGAGGAGCAGCTAGTACCATTTTTAACGACTTTGGTATGTCGCGGCCCGGGATCGAACCCGAGACCTCCCGTTCCCCGGAGCGGACACTCTACCAACTGAGCTATCGGGGCCGGTGTCCTATAAAAGGTAATATACCTACTGTTTTTAAATGAGAGACAGCTTCTGTGACCTTTAGTTTTCATTCTAGTTTTTTTCCTGTCTGAAAACCGGGGTTTAATCACAAAGGAAAGAATTTGTTCCCGACTCGGGAGCAAATTCTTTCCTTTTAGATAAGACCCCTATTGATAAGAGAGGAAGATATATTCTTAAAAGTTGGCTCCCCTGAAGGCAAATCCTGACTCCCTACCCATCCCACTCCTTGGTTTCCCCTTTTGCTATTACCTGTAACTGTTGTACCAAAAGCTCCACCTCTGGTCTGTCCATACTTGTTTTACTAGCATAGAGAAACCTTGTGACACCATGTTTGTCAAGGATAAAATTTCCACCCATCTGTGCCGAAGACAAGATACAGAGTACATGCATAGTGTTTATTAACATATTAAGCACTGGCAGCAGTTTTTTTTTTTCTTCTATTTTTCAGAAAATAAGGTTGACAGAACCTGTGAATTGTCAGCTAGGTTGATGATTCACATGAAATGTTCTTTACTCTAAAAATTAAGAAAAAAATGGTTGTCTGCTGTAAAATTTTCGTAGGTGCTTAAAAGGTTACACTGATACATGTCTTACTGGAAAATGATAATGTGTGGACAATCAGGCAGTGTAAATGAGTAACTAGAAATGTTTTCAGAGAGAAACTTTGTCCCCACCTTCACCATAGATGTAACAAACACCCCTTTGACCTTGAAAATGAGATCTAGATCACCAAGATCTAATCAAGTCTTTGGAAAGTTGAAATCTCATATTGCACCAAACATCTGAGCAAAGCCATTTCTGCCTCAAAAATGACTGTTTGGGAGCCTGTGACCTTAAAAATATAGTCAAGGTCAGCAAAATCTAATAAAATCTTCAGGTTGTAATGATTTATTGTACCAAGTTTGACCAAAATTACCAAAATTCATCAATTCGTTCATGAGTTAGGATGCAGACAAGCCATTTTTGGCCCAAAATTGACAGTTTTTGTTAACCTGTGGCCTTGAAAATAAGGTCAAGGTCACCAAAATCTAATCAAATCTTTGATTGGTTGCAAAGCTATACTGTTTCAAATGTGACCTATCTGAAATGTGACCACTGTTCATACATGAGAACCTCAAAACTGAGTTTTCAGGCAAGGTCTCTTATCTCACATCTTCTGCAGGTTGTTATGACATATTGTACCAAAGTTTGACCAAAAATCAACAACTGGCCCATGAGATAGGGTGCAGACAAGCTATTTCTGTCATTTTGCATTAACATCCCCCCCCCCCCCCCCCCTTAAGCAACATTCCTATGAAATTTGAATGAAATCACCCGAAGGATACAGGAAGAATTGCCGTTTAAAGATTCTCTATTTTTAGTTCTGATGGCCATCTTGTTCATCAGAGCAGAACAATTTTAGCTACAGTAAACTCTCTTTATCTCAAAGTCTGATATCCAAAACAATGACTTAAGTCAAACTAAATTTTGTGCAGTTATGTTAGTTTTGCTATATGTTCCTTAGATTTCAACTCCTTTTATCTCGAACAACAAACTACTGTTATCTCAAACCAAATATTCCAGTCCCCTGGAGATAATGAGAGTCAATTGTATTTTGGTAGGGAGTCACCTTGGCAACATTCTTGTGAATTTGAATCGAATTGGCCCAAGGGTTCAGGAGTTGACGTTTGAAGATTTTTCTTTTTTTAGCTCTTGTTCAACAGAGTAGAACTGCTTTAGCTACTTTGGTAGGGAGCCACATTTCTGTGAAGTTTAAAGTAAATTGGCCCAAGGGTTTATGAGGAGTTCACATTTGAAGCAAATTTACAAAGTTTTTCTATTTTCAGCTCTGTGGGGGCATAAGCAACATTTCCATGAAGTCTGAATGAAATTGGCCCAAGAGTACTGGAGGATTTGTCGTTTTAAAGATTTTTTTCCAATTTTTAGTTCTGGTGGCCATCTTGTTCACCAGAGTGGAACAATTCAAGCTATTTTGATAGGGAGTCAACTAGGCAACATTCTTGTGAAGTTTTTGTTTTGTTTAAGCTCTGGCAGCCATTTTGCTAATCAGAGCGAAACTGTTTTGGCTATTTTGGTAGAGGTTCACCTGAGCAACATTGGCCCAAGGGTACAGGAGGGCTTGTCATTTATTTTATTTTTTTATTTTTAGCTCTGTTGGCCATCATGTTTATCGGAGCAGAACAATTTTAGCAGGCAACATTCCTGTGAAGTTTGAAGCAAACTGGCCCAAGGGTTTTGGAGGAGTTTGCATTTGAAGCAAATTTACGCTGTTTTGCAATTTTTAGCTCTGGTGGCCATTTTGCTCATCAGAGGGCAACAGTTTTAGCTATTTTGGTAGAGGGTCACCTAAGCAACATTCCTACTAAGTTTGAATGAAATCGGCCCAAGTGTACAGGAGGAGTTGTCGTTTAAAGAGTTTTCTATTTTTAGTGCTGGCAGCCATCTTGTTTACCAGAGCGGAACGATTTGGCTATTTTGGTAGGAATCCAGCCAAGCAACATTCCTGTAAAGTTTGGATTAAATAGGCCCAAGGGTTAAGGAGGAGTTCGTTTGAAGCAAAATGATGTTTTTCTATTTAAGCTCAGGTAGCCATTTTGCTCATCAGAGCACAACAGTTTTAGCTATTCTGGAAGAGGGTCGCCGAAGCAACATTCCTTTCAAGTTTGAATGAAACTGGCCCAAGGGTACAGGAGGAGTTGTTGTTTAAAGAGTTCTTTTTATATTTTTAGCTCTGGCAGCCATCTTGTTTATCAGAGCAGAAGGATTTTAGCTATTTTGGTAGTAAGCCACCAAGGTAACATTCCTGTGAAGTTTGAATCAAATTGGCCTAAGGGTTTAGAGGACTTCACATTAAAACAAATTGTTGACAACGCACGACACACACCGCACATCAGAGTGGAACAATTTAAGCTATTTTGGTAGGGAGTCACCTAGGCAACATTCCTAGGAAGTTTGAATCAAATTGGTCCAAGGGTTTAGGTGGTGTTCGCGTTTGATGTTTTTCTATTTTTAGCTCTGGTGGCCATTTTGTTTATCCGACAGGGATCATTTTAGCTATTTTGGTAGAGAGTCATCTAAGCAATATTCCTATGAAGTTTGAATGAAATTGGCCAAAGGGTACAGGAGGAGTTGTCGTTCGAAGATTTTTCTATTTTAAGCTGTGGTGGCCATCTTGTTCCTCGAAGCAGAACAATTTTAGTCGAGAGTCATCTAGGCTACATTCCTGTGAAGTTTGAATCCAATTGGCCCAAGGGTTTGTGAGGAGTTCGCATTTGAGGCAAATTACGATGTTTTTCTATTTTAAGCTCTGACGGCCATTTTGCTCATCGGAGCGGAACCATTATAGCTATTTTGGTTGTTTCTTAAGCAGCATTTCTATGGAGTTTGAAATTGGTCCAAGTGTACAGGAGGAGTTGGCGTTTAAAGATTTTTCTATTTTTAGCTCTGGTGGCCATCTTGTTTATCGGAGCAAAACAATTTTAGCTACTTTGGTTGGGAGCCACCCAGGCAACACTCCTGTGAAGTTTTAATCGAATTGGCCCAAAGGTTTAGGAGGAGTTCGCATTTAAAGCAAATTGTTGACAATGCAGGATGCACAATGGACATTCACTGATCACAAAAGCTAACCATGAGCACTTGCTCAGGTGAGCTATTAACTCTATTGCAAAATCTAGGGATGAAGGAGTCATGGTACTCAGCAGGTCATGGGTTGGCTTATTGCTGGATTAGCAACATTCTTTGGAGAAATTCTTTCTCTCCAGTCATTCCCTTCCTTCAGCTGATTCAGAAAAGGCAGATGTCATTTTCTGGTGAAAGAATGTGTACTGTACTGGTTAACTGCTTTTGTACAAAGTAGAAGTAAAACAAAGATCAGGAATTGATACAATTAACTTACTCCATCCATAAAAGACACCAAAGGGAAAGAAACACAAACACCAAGCGACCAGACCATAATGGAAACCCAAACAAAGGAAGGCCACATGGACAGCCACCCTCCCACAAAATGGCCACATGGCCATCCAAAATTAAAAGACACAAGTGATACACACAGTATAAGCCTGCCCAGGAAAAGTTTGGTTGGGTAGATTGACGGGCTCAATATGACCTAAGTAATGTTTACAAGACTCCAGTCATGATTAAAGGACAACAGTCAGTTTCTGGTGATGGATTTATTCATATAAAATGGCTGAACTTTTTGCAAACAATGAAGGCAGTCTGTTGTGGGCCTGGACTGTTTGCCAATGTCCCTTTTGTAGTTTCTTGTATAACTGGTTAAATATATTTAGAAAGGTTTAGGTGAATAGAGAAAATACTTGGCAGGGAGCAATAGAATATCATTGAAAACACACCTGGTTGGGGTCATCATGGACATTCTCGTATGGTTTAGGCAGTTGTCGTCCAGCAACCATTGCCTCTGCATAGAACACTAGAGATGATACACCCCAAACCTGCAATGTGGTGGAAAGAAAACTATGTACTCATATGTCTATTTTTAACCTTATTGGTCTCAGTCAAACAGGTAAACCTGACATTAAACAAGAGGTCCATGAGTGACCAATTTCACTCACCTTAGTTATGATGTAGTAACATTGTTGTTTAGTGGGTTTTTCTATATTTAGCTCTGACAGCCATTTTGTACTGAAGAGCAGAACCACTTAAGCAGTTTTGGTAGAGGGGTCACCCAGGGAACATTTCTGTCAAAGTTATTTTGAAACTGAGCCATTGGAGATGTTCTTTAATGATTTTTCTATCTTTACCTCTGCAGTCATATGGACATTTTGTTCAGCAAAGCAAAAACATTTCAGCAATTTAAGCAATCATCAGTACATGATTGATTGATTGTTTTGAGTTTAATGACATGTCAACCCTAATGTGGGTCATTTTGTGTTGTCTCCCAGAGAAAAGAGATAGTGGAGGAGATATCAGTGAGGGATAGTGGAGAAAGACAAAAATGAATGGAGGTGTTGAAACAGAAGAAATAACAACACCCCTGCTCTACCCTTACCTGCTGCAAGGACAGCAGGCCTTGCCCTACTAATATCAGTTGGACGCCCCAGTGATGCAAAATACACACCACCTTTGCCTCACCAAACCACCCCTTAATCATCAGTACAATAATACCTACTTTGAGATGGGAGGTTTCAATGGAACAGACCTAAGCTGAGCCATATCGTTTAATCAATTTTGGTACAACTAGAGCTGCCGCCTAACGGGCGCCAATTATACCCCCGCATGCGTTGTCAGACAAATTTTTACAAGTATTTGACCTTGAGGAAGGTCAACGTAAAGGTCAAGGTCAGGTTTGTGTATATCAATCTTAAGTACTAGTAGCAAGGTGTGTGGTGTGTGAATATTAAAGAAATCGGTCAAAGAATAAGGAAGTTATGAGCAATGTTAAAGTTTTTTGTAACGGACCGACGACGATAGACGACGACAAGCTGACTCCTATATACCCCCTTCAAACTTCGTTTGCGGGGGTATAAAAATAAAAGAGAAACATTTCTGTGAATTGGGTTTCAAATTGCGCCAATGACCTAGGGGGATATGTCATCCAAAGGTGTTTTTTTCTATTTTTATCTCTGGCAGCCATTTCTTTCAGTGAAGTGAAACCATTTTAGCAATATTGGCTATAGAGGGTTGACAAAGGAACATTTCTGTGAAATAATTTTGAAATTGCATTATTAACCTAGATGTCCTTTAATGTTTTTTTTCTATTTCTAACTCTGGTGGCCATTTTGTTAAATGAAATGGAGCTGTTTTAACAATTTTAGAAGAGGGTCACCAAAGGATCATTTCTGTGAAATTATTTTGAAATCAAACCATTAGCCTAGGAGTGGATGTCATTAAAGGTTTTTCTATTTTTAGCTTAGGTGGCCATTTTGTCCAGCAGAGCAGAACATTTTAGCAATTCTTGTAGAGGGTCACCAAAGGAACATTCCTATGAAATTATATTGAAATCAGACCATTAGCCTAGGAGGAGATGTTGCTTTTCTAAGGTTTTTCTATTTTAAGCTCTGGCTTCCATTTTTTTAGGGGAGCAGAACCATTTTAGCAATTCTGGTAGATGGTCACCCAAGGAACATTCCTGTGAAATTAGAAGCCTCTGTGGTGCAGTGGTTACACTACCCGCCCAGTGTTCAATCCAGGATTTGGGGTTTGGGGGCCATCTGGGCCCACAGGCCTTGGAAAAGGGGGCCATTTGGAAATTTAGGAGGCCCTTAAATTATACTATATAAAGTTACCAGATTTATCTTAAGGTTTAAGCTGCATGATAAAAATGGACACAAAACAAGTTTAACAGCACAGACAAAATCTATTTAGTTTATCTATCCATCTTCTAATACTGAGTTGGTCACATTTGCTCAATACCTCATTTAACTAGTACAAAACAATTTGGATAAAGTGTCTTGCTCAAGTGCTAAATGCATGTTTTATCTAGAATGAATGCCATTAAAAATATTTCTGGAAGAGAAGAACTCTATAATAAATAGCGCCCGCCTCGGTATATTGCGGTATTTCGGTCCGGTATTTAGCGTAAGCCGCACGGCGTACACAAGTATACCGAACATGGCCGCATCCCCGGTAAACAAAACGTTGATTTCGGTTTATAAAAATAAGAATTGTTACGGATAAAACAAAATGTATTTCTAAGTTATTTTGATCAGGCAACATGCGTTTTTTTTACCAACTCAACAATACGCAACAGGCAGCCGAAATACCGCGAGAAAAGCGCAAATATGATCTCCAGAAGAAACAGTCTCTAAATTCTACAGTTGCGCCCGACGGGCCCATTGAATGATCTCCAGTGCGCCCCTCATGTAAAAAGCGGGCCCAGGGCGCAATGGCGCAGCCTAGATTGAACACTGCCCGCCTTGTAAACCAGGGGTCGCAGGATCGATCCCGGGCTTCTCCTGACTTTCGGATAAGTCTATAAACCGAGGTCCCATCTCCGTATGACCTTAGCTTTTGGTGGGACATAAAACTCAAACACTCCCTCACTCTCCTGTGAAATAAATTTTGAAATCAGACCATTAGCCTAGGAGGACATGTCATTTAAAGGTTTTTCTATTTTGAATTATTTTGAAATTGGACCATTGGCCTTTGAGGAGATGTCATTTAAATGTTTTTTTAAGGTTTTCCTATTTTTAGCTCTGGTAGCGGGTCACCCAAGGAACATTCATGTGAAATTATTTTGAAATCAAGCCATTAGCCTAGGAGATGTCATTTAAAGGTTTTTTTCTATTTTTACCTCTGGTGGCCATTTTGTTCAGTAGTGTGGAACCATTTCAGCAATTCTGGTAGAGGGTCATCCAGGGAACATTCCTGTGAAATTATTTTGAAATCCGACCATTAGCCTAGGAAGAGTTTGTTTGTTTGATTTGATGTTTAACCTCCCCGTCAACACTTTAAAGGTCATTTTGGGGACGTTGCTTCCAATTTTGTGGCACTTTTACCCGACATTGAGATGAAATGACATCTCAAGCCCTGTCGCCCAATGAACCCAATAGGGTTTAAAAGCATGGATGGTCCGACTCGCAACGCTTTGCCTGGGCAGGCTTAGATCGTCTAAGTGGTTTTCCAGTACTCATGCGCGGTCGATTTCAGCTCTGCGTGGAAGCATCATGCAGCCCATTTATTTCTTCAAGCCCCAATGGGCGGGGTCCAAAGCCTAGGAAGAGATGTCGTTAAAAGGTTTTTCTATATTTAGCTCCAATGGACATTTTTGTCAGCCGAACGGAGCCATTTTAGCAATTTTGGTAGAGGGTCACATAAGAAATATTCCTGTGCAATTTTTTTGACATCGGACCATTAGCCTAGGGGATGTTGTTTAAAGGTTTTTCTATTTTTTAGCTCTGGGGGCCATTTTGTTCAGCAGAGTGGAACTATTTTAGCCATTTGGTAGAGGGTCATAAAAGGAACATTCCTGTGAAATTAATTTGAAATCAGACCATAAGCCTAGGAGGAGATGTCATTTAAAGGTTTTTTTTTTCTATTTTTAGCTCTGGTGGCCATTTTGGTCAGCAGAGTGGAAGTATTTTAGCAATCCTGGTAGAGGGTCATCCAGGGAACATTCCCATGAAATTATTTTGGAATCAGATGATTAGCCTAGGAGATGTTGTATCAAGGTTTTTTCTATATTCAGCTCTGACGCCCATTTCAGGGGAGCGGAACCATTATAGCAATTTTGGTAGAGGGTCACCTAGCCCATTTCAGGGGAGCGGAACCATTATAGCAATTTTGGTAGAGGGTCACCTAAAAAATTATCCTGTTAAATTATTTTGAAATCGGACCATTAGCCTTGGAGGAGATGTCTTTAAAGGTTTTTCTAAGGTTTTCCTATTTTCAGCTCTGGTGGCCATTTTGTTAAGCAGAGCGAACCAATTTTAGCAATTTTGGTAGAGGGTCACCTTAGAAATATTCCTGTGAAAGTATTTGGAAATCAGACCATTAGCCTAGGAGGAGATGTTATTTAAAGGTTTTTCTAATTTAGCTCTGGTGGCCATTTTGTTCAGTGGAGCGGAACTATTTTTAGCAATTTTGTTAGAAGGTCACCCAAGGAATTATGTGAAATTATTTAACAATTACTGTCAACGTATATTTGCTTTTATTCAGCCATGTTGAGCCCACTTATATATAAGATAATTATCTTTTTTTTACTTTGACTTCTGAAGAAGTAATCAATACACTTTTTCTTTTGTCAAGGAAAAATGTCCTTGACTGATGTATCATACATGTACTTGCAATGTGTATTGGGAGTGAGTGAGTTTTAGTTTTACGTCCCACCAACAGCTAATGTCATACGGAGACGGGACCTCAGTTTAAGGACTCATCCGAAAGTCTGGAGAAGCCCGGGATCGATCCTGCGATCCCTGGTTTACAAGGCTAGTAGTGAAACCACTGCACCACGGAGGCTTCTAAATGTGTATTGGGAATAAAGTTTCTGTGAGTTTGTTATTCTTCTCTTATGCTTGCACTCTTTGATCTTAATTGTTATTTTTTATTTTGGCATTTTTTCCTTGACCGCCAATAGCACCAAAATAAAATGACTGCCAAATATAAGTGTTTTACAGCACAAAAAACTGTGAATGGTACAAAAATCTATGTGAAAACTGTGGTTCCAGATGGGATGGCTCATAGGGACCTGTTACATCAGGATCGAAACTGTTTGCCATTCTAGTAATGATTTTGACAAGACTACCTGTCTAAAGAAATGACATGTCTTAATTCAGAGATGGAAGAGTTCATTTCAGAAACTTTGGGGGGAATTTACATGAAAGGAATAAAACAGATAAATGTACATTGCCCGTATGTGCATGCTGAGATATAAAAGGATACTACAAACCTTAATAACTGATCTCTTCAGTCCGAAGAAATGGTACAGCTGAAAAAAAAAGAAAATTTATTCTATGTAACCCTGCAACTGCTACATAAAATCCTCAAGCAGACGACAATCTGACTTTCTAAAAATATTTTTCATAGTAAATAAGGTTTGACCTTACATGTGAATCGTCTGCTGGGCACACAATTCACGTGTCAGGACAAGCCTTATTTTCACTGAAAAAGAAGGAAAAACAATAGCTCTCCATTTACTTCGTACAGGCTAGCTACAACATTCTGAAAATTCTGTCTGCTAGTTTTGATTAGCAGTCAAAGATTCACATCACCTTTGCCTGATCCAACCACTACAAGTCAAAGGGTTAAGAAACATTTAAAGGAACAGGTATTCCTTCAGGGGAAGCAACTCTCACAATGCAGGATCACAGACTGCATCAGCATACTAATTTATGTTGGCTGCTCAGTAGGAAAGTTTTATGCATCAAGTTACTACTGCTTAAATGAGTTCCCTTGTATTATAAATCATGCTGTAGCAGGTTTTGTTTGGATAAGGTACAGCATCACGTGAACAAGTCCGTGAAATGAAGACCCCCTAAACCCCACTTCATATAGAGAAAACTCGGGTTTACGGGGGTTTTCATTATTTTTCTTATTTCTGCTCCAAGACATAGGTTGTGGGTACTGGTTAGAACCGCCTCCATGAGGCAGTTCTAATGAGCACCCACAACCTATGTTTGCAGAAATTGTAAGAAAAATATCGCGGATTTTCATCAGAAAAGTACCCATTTTGGAGATGTGAAAAATGCACTATGCCGTACGGGTGTGTTATCGTAATGGTATGAATGTTGTTTTCTATTTTAGTCCTGCAAACAGAGCTAAATGCCTGTCAACACTTTCAAGAAGAGAGCCTAGATGTTAAATAAATAATGATGTTGTTAGCTAACATATTGTTAAAGCTATCATTAAGTAAAAACAACTCAAACGCAAATTGCCAATGACATCTCGGATAAAAACTTATGTGTTAAGTGCTAAAGCCATCTCAAAACACACCTCCACATGCCCCGATCAGGGCTAGGAGGAGAAATAGATTGGCTGCATGATGCTTCCATGTAGAACTGAAGTGGGTACACGAGTACTGGTAAACCACTTAGGTCTTAGCCTGCCCAGGCCCAGGCAAAATGGTGCTAAACTCCGTTCAGAAAATCTGAATCATCGATTTTTTCGATTCTCGCGTTTATACTCATTTTAGCCCATACATCACTATGGGAAAGTTTTAGACCTCACCCTCCGCCGATTTCTCCAGCAAGTCGCATGCCTCTGCGATAGCCAGGAAAGTCTGTGATTATTTGGAAAAAAATGCAAAATCTTAATTTTCTTCCACAGACTAAGACATTCTGACAGCTTCCACACACCCTTTTAAACCATATATAGAAGTGGCTACTGCGCTTGTAAATTACAAGGGCGTCTATGTTTTATTTGCACGATCACTTCATGGAAAATCATTAGCTGTGACACCACATCCGATATTGGTATATTTCTTTTTGACAACTTTTGACAGCACATTGCGCTAGTGGCTCCCCGTTCCTATTGAGCCTCTATCTAGCCATTCGAATGTAAGGTGTGTCGTAACTGCATATCTATTTATAACGTGCATCACATGGATTTGAATATTTATTATTTTACCTGACAATCATCTTTAAATGGACTTAGTCTGTGCTCTCATTTCTTTGTTTTGCAATTTTCTCCAAATAATCACAGCCTTCCCTGACTGTCGCAGAGGCATATGACCTGTTGGAGAAGACGGCGGAGGGTCAGGTCTAAAACTTTCCCACAGAGATGTATGGGCTAAAATGAGTATTAAAAGGAAGAAACGAAAAAATCGATGATTCAGATTTTCTGAACGGAGTTTAGTAGGCCTGTCCATGCATACAAACCCTATTGGTTTTATTGGGCAGCAGGGATTGAGATGTCATTTCATCTCAATGTTGGGTGAAAGTTCCCCGAAATTGGAAGCAACGTCTCATGTGGATTCACAATGATGGCTCATAATAAGTCATCTCATCTGCCACCCTATCAATGATTTTAACCCAATGAGTACCAGAAACCCCAAAACAGGTACCCTGGCAAACAGTGCAAACCAGATCAGATGCCGCAGCATCTGATCGAGGCCTCCTCTGTTTGCTAAAAGTTCAGTCATTTTCCAAATAAATTTTGATGAAAACACAACCTGACACCCCTAAAGTTTGAAATGGACTCCTGCTATATATAAGGAGGAAGATTCCATTTGGTATAAAAAGGGTTAACTCAAGCCTTTTTTACAAGAATGGATATGTTCAAATCCAAAGAAGGAAAAGTTCACACTGGAACTCTGGGGTGAAAGAGTTAAAGAGGTGACACATTTAACTGCACTTTATGATTTTCTAATTTTGGTTTCAATGTTAACCCTTATCTTGCTGAATATTCATTTAAGCCACACCCATTTCTGTCTATCAACCAATCAAATTACTTGATGTAATTTATTGCTACAAATTCATAAACTGAATGCCAAACAGTGTAGATCCTGATCAGATGGCTTCTTCAGAAGCCATCTGATCTGGATCTACACTGTTTGCAAGGTTGTCGTGAACAGCAAGATAAGGGTTAACCCTTATCATGCTGAACAAGATAATCCATATCTTTTCAAACAGTGTAGATGTAGATAAGTAGAAGCCATCTAATCGAGATCTGCACTGTTTGCCATGCAGTTTTTTTAAGAAAATGAATACAATATATCAAGTACAGTCAAACTTCAATGGCTCGAACACCTTTGGGACCATGAAAATTTGTTCGAGACAGGGGTAGTTCTAGCCACTGAGGGCTAATTTCAGGAGGCATAATGACATACTTTAGGACATCTTTTTCTGTGTTCTATAATGAAAAATGTATGCTGTGTGTACTCATTAGAATCGCCTCATCGAGGCGATTCTAATGAGTACACACAGCATACATTTGTAAGATTAAAGACGAAACTATCCTAATTTTTACCCTCCCTATTTCTTATGTACGGAAATTCCCTAGGGACTCAAGAATGTGTTCGACTCAACCATGGTAAACGAGCCATCGGTGTTCGAGCCATCGAAGTTCTACTGTAATTTGATTGGTGGATAGTTAGAAATGTGTGTGGCTAAACTGCTTTACTCAGCACGATAAGGGTTGTGTCTAAGAACATCTCTCTTCAGTCTGAAAGTTGGGGATAACCAACCATTGTAAGAGATGGAGATCTAGAACTGGTACTTAAAGTCACTGTCAGAATCCCCACTAGAAATGATGGTACTTTAACAGCCATGATCTACTGGACTTACAGTTAACATAATCCAGTTCACATGAGCCATCACATGAGGAAAGAGTACTTATCACACATGCAGCAACCAGTGAAGGCTCAGATCAGCCTGTGTATAAGTGCAGCATTTCTTCTCACAGGCATGTATGAGTGTTTCCTGTTGTGGTTTTATGGCCCAGTCAATAGCTAAAGAGATGTTGGGCCAGTCAGTTACATTCACTGTTTTTGGACAGGTTTAGACCCTTTAAGCAGTTTATCAGTACCTATTGAGATTGGCCCGCATAAGTACCAGTTACTGACAACAGCCAGTGGGTCAACTGCCAAGTCCTCAAGCAACTGTCCATTTTAATCAGTCTCCAAAGAGATGAGGGCATTACAAACTGAAAAGATAAGACAGAGGAGAATAAAACCTAAAAAAAACAAAACCAAAAAACTGCCTCCATCCTGCACCTGTTGCAAGTACAATAGGCCCTTGCCCTACTAAAGCCAAATCAGTAGATTGCCCTGGCACAGAAAGCTACACAGCGGCATTGAAAGCTACACAGCATCCTCAAACAAACCCAACCTGTCAGTCTCACAGGCATGTAGAACAGTCCTTGAGGTAGCTGCATGAACTCATGCATCTAGCCACATTAGTTGGCTGCTCAGCCATATTAGCTGGCTGCACACAATCATTCATAAAAAGTTTGTTTAAATACAGTAGTTATATGTACATGTACTGTCTACTCTCTTTATTCCATATTCAATTTCACAATCAAACTAATTACCGGTATGTATAATGACAATCTCAATGGAAAAGCCCTGAATTCAAGATGAGAGATTAATGGAGATATCAAGAATATTGTTTTAAAATGTTGTGGATAGTTGTTAGAATCATCTTTCTGAGGCAATTCTTACAAATGTCCACAATATTTATTCCTTGGACTAATTTAGGGAGTTTGTTTTGTTTGTTTCTACTGGAGTTTAACGACCCAGTCAACACTATTTTAGGTCATTTTGAGCCAGTTTACCTATCCACACTATTCCTTGGCAGGATTACTAAACCAGTACAGTGCACATTCTTTCACCAGAAACTGAAAACTGCCCTTCTTCAATCAGCAGAAGGGAGAGAATGACCATAGAAAAGATTTTATGATCAATCTCTTTAAAAGAATGCTGCCGACCCCGGCATGTATCGAACCCGGGTCCTCCTGATCACCAGTCAGACGTGCATCCGACTGAGCTACCGAGGCCGGCTAATTAAGGGAATATAATATTACTCCGTATAAGGAACCTTTATAGCACGAGGTAAATTCTTTACAATAACAAACTATTAGGGAACAATATTGTCATTAAAATGGGGGTCCTCTGTACCTTTCTGTGGTGATCCATAAGTAATGGGAATGGTATTTTCATATCCTCAAGCCACCGTAGTGCCCCTTCTCTCAAACCAAACGTTATCACAATCACTTTACCATTCACTGCAGAAATTTCATCCTGTATCAAAACAATTTGAATATTTTGTAACCAAATGGTTATTACAAAACAAACCAAAACATTGCACAATGTCTTCCAATATTTCAACAGTTATAAACCTTTTCAAAGAACCTGATTTCAAACAACAATGACAATCAGTTACATCTGGGTATTTTTGGCCCTACAGCTATAATTTGAACAATCTTGATAGAGATCCACTAGATGAAGCTTCACACCAAATATCAAAGAACTCGGCCTTGTGGTTTCAGAGAAGAGGTGTGTGTGAATTCGGGTTTAACGTAGCTCTCAATAATTTTTCAGTCATATCACAACAGTGTCTGGTTGCGACATGGAGCTCAATGCTCACTTTTATAGTGCTCCCTCACTGAAGTATCATGTCCCAGACACATTACATGATACCACACCCAGTCACATTATCCTGACACTGGGTCGACCAGTCCTAGCTCTACCCCGTAAATCTGAGTGCCAAGCGAGGAGTAGCTAGTACCATTTTTAATGACTTTGGTATGTCGCGGCCTGGGATCAAACCCGTGACCTCCCGTTCCCTGTTCAGAGAAGAAGATTTTTAAAGTTTATCCCTATATAAGTCTATGTAAAACCAAAGGGCACCGGGGCGGGGGCATTTTTGGCCCCAGGGCTATAATTTGAACAATCTTGGTAGAGGTCCACTAGATGAAGCTTCATACCAAATATAAAAGCCTCAGTGGTGTAGTTGTTACGCTACTCGCCTTGTAAACCAGGGGTCGCAGGATCGATCCCAGGCTTCTCCAGACTTTGGATGAGTCTTTAAACCAAGGTTCCGTCTCCGTATGACCTTAGCTGTTGGTGGGACGTAAAACCTAAACACTCACTCACTTCATACCAAATATCAAAGACCCGGGCCTTGCGGTTTCAGAGAAGATTTTTAAAAATTTTCCCTTAAGCCTATGTAAAACCAAAGGGCTCTGGGGCGGGGGTATTTTTGGCTCCAGGGCTATTTTAACAATCTTGATAGAGGTCCACTAGATGAAGCTTCATACCAAATATCAAAGACCTGGACCATGCCGTTTCAGAGAAGAAGATTTTTTAAGTTTTCAGTAAAAAAAAAAGTCTATTTTTAGCTCCTGTGACCTAGATGAGCAACGGACCGGAACCATATGAACAACTTTGAAAGGGGACCACCTAAGGATCATTCCTGTGAAGTTTGGTCAAAATCTGATCTGTGGTTTAGGAGGAGATGTCGTTTGAAGAAATTGTTCACGAACGGACGGATGCACGGAGGCACAACGGACAAAAAGTGATCCCAAAAGCTCACCTAGTCACTATGTGACAGGTGAGCTAAAAAGACCCCTTTTTTGACCTTTCACCTCTAAGTATGACCTTGACCTTGGGATACCTACCTGGATGATGGTTAATATTTCTGCCAATTAATATCACAATCCATCCAAGAATAAGAAGTTATTGACCGAACACGAAAAAATACTCTTTTTTTTATCTTTGACCTCGAAGTATGACCTTGACTGTTGAGGTACCAACCTGAGTCATGCGCACAACACATGGTCTCATGGTGGTTAACATTTCTGCCAAGTAATTTAAAAATCCATCTAAAAATAAGAAAGTTATTGACCGGACATGATTTGCCCATGTATACATACATGATTTTGTGACCGACAAACTTCCAAGGGAAATAAATAAAAAAACTATAAATGCTAGAGTTAAAGTTTTGAGCTCTGCATGTCGTCTAATATTGATTAATATTTATATGAAGTTTCGTGAGGATAGCTTGAATGGTTTTCAAGTTATAGAGCGGACATAATTTTGTGACAGACAGACAGATGGACAGACAGACACCCGGGGGAAAACAATATGTCTCCCCGAAAAGGGGGGAGACATAATTTTTTTTTTTTTCTTATTTCTACTAAAACAGTTTGGTTTGATTTGAAGTTTAATGTCCCCCTCAACACTATATAGGTCATTCTGAAGACCAATTTTGTGGGACTCTTACCCAACATTGAAATGAAATGACTTCTCAAGCCCTGCTACCCAATGAACCAATAGGGTTTATATTCATGGACTAACACCATTTTACCTCGGCAGGGTTAGACCCTCTTAAGTGTTTTACCAGTACTCATGTATGGTCGGTTTCAGATCTGCGAGGAAGCACCATGCAGCCTAATCTATTTCTCTAAGCCATGATGAGCTGGGGTACTAAAACGGTTTGTAGATATTTAGTCAACCTATCCCAGATACTCATTAGAATCCCTTAATAAACAAGCACCAAAACAACTGTTTGACACAGTACACCTAAGCCTCGTTATAACATGGACCTCGGGGTCCAACCAATTGACCGTGTTAGTTAACCGAACCGTGTTATAATCAACGGCCATGTTTGCCAATGTATCAGCCATTGATCATGTTGTAATTACTTTACTACACTTTAGGATGATGGGGGGTATGATTTAGGCAGATGCCTCTTGTGCCCCATGTCTGTTCTTGTTGAAACGGTCTAGCCTGTTTTTGAAGCTATTCACCGTTGAAGCTGATATGACTTCATTTGGCAATGGATTCCAAGCATTCACAACTCGTATACTAAAAGAATTTACTCGTTGAAGTATGCTTTTCTTCAGTCTCGGTTTATACACTTTCATGTTGTTCCCTCTGGTATTTGCATTTTCTCTAAACGTGAAGAACTGTTCACAATTTACATTATCTTTACCAGTTATAATTCTATAAGCCTGTATCAGATCTCCCCTAACTCGTCTCTCCTCCAATGTAGTCAAATTCAGTGCTTTAAGTCTGTCCTTATACTCTAAGTTTCTCAACTGTGGAACTAACTTGGTCGCTCTTTGTTGAATTTTCTCTAAACATTCTACATCTTTATGTAAGTATGGGTTCCAAGCTTGTATCGCAAATTCCATGTGTGTACGTACATACGTCTTATAAAGATTGGAGAAACTTGGACAGTCAAAATGTGAAAAGGTCCTTTAAACAAAGCCCAAAGCTTTGGTTGCATTTTTGCCTGCTTCTATACATTGCAAACTTGGTTTCGCATCATCTGTAATGTACACGCCGAGATCCCTTTCCTCTGTGACTTTCTTCCATTCCGTTGTTCCAATTTTGTATTTATGCTCTGGATTGCCTCTTCCAAAATACCTAACTTTACATTTCACTTCATTAAACCTCAACAACCATTTTCTAGACCATTGTTCTAGTTTATCTAAGTTTCTTTGTAAAGATTTATTGTTCCTCTGGTTGTCATATAATTTAGTATCATCCGCATACATCTTTACTTTCACATTAACTACTTCAGGAATGTCATTAACATATAGAACAAATAACAAGGGCCCCAGGACTGAGCCCTGGGGTACCCCACTCAATACATCCTTTGGTTCTGAAAAATGTCCACGCAGGAAAACTTGCTGCTTTCTATCAGTCAAGAAGTCTTTTATCCACTGAACATAAATGTCACCAAAGCCATATTTTTTAACTTTATGAATGAGTCTTTTATGTGGGACAGAGTCGAAAGCTTTGCGGTAGTCTAGATATATCATATCTAGACCTTCCCCCTCATCTAAACAGTGTGTAATGTCATCTAGAGTCTCTAGCAGATTTGTCAAACATGACCTCCCTTTTACAAAACCATGTTGCTCAATAGATATTAATCAATTTATATCTAAGTGCTTCACCATATTATCTCGTAGAATTGACTCAAGTATTTTACAAGGGATACTTGTCAAACTAACCGGTCGGTAATTCTCTGAATTATTTCTGCTGCCTTTCTTAAATATCGGCGAAACATTAGCCTGCTTAAAGTCTCTTGGCAGAGCACCAGTATCTAAAGATTTCTTGAATATAATGAAAAGGGGTTTTGCTATACTTGAGCTACACTCCTTTAATATTCTTGGATTTAATCCATCTGGACCCTGTGCTTTATCTACTTTGATACATTTTAGTTTCTTAAGGACTACTTCTTCAGATATACTGATATTGTTCAAACTGTCGTTACATCTGGTTTCAAACTGTGGCAAATCATTGCCAGCAGGTTCTTCGGCAAACACAGAAGAAAAAAAGTCACTTAACACCTTACAATTTTCATTGTCATTGTCTGTGAGAGTTCCATCTGTCCTGTGTAACCAGGGTACTTTCACATTAACTTTTTGCTTACTTTTTACATAACTATAGAATCTTTTGGGTTCAGTCTTTACTGATTTCATTATTTTTGACTCATACTCTCTCTTAGCTTTTGAAACAATATTGTCTGTAATGTTACGTTGATAACTGTATGCCATTTTGTCAACATAAGCCCTTGTCCTCCTATATCTTTTAAAAAGTACATGTTTTCTCCTCACAGCCTCTTTCACTCTTTTACTAAACCAAGGGAATTGCCACTTCTTAAAGTTAATCTTGTCTGGAACATACATCAGAACACAATTTTCATACTCAGTTTTAAATGCTTGTCAACTATTTTCAACACCTAAATCCTACAGCTTGTTCACCCAATCAATTGAACACGTGATCGTTAAATGATTGAAAGTCGGTTTTGTGCCATGCCCTCTTCTATGAGTGTTCATGATTCTGCACTTTGTATGTAGTACAATGAAATGTCCATGTAATAGAAACATGATCACTTTTCCCAATTGGAGAACTAAATTCCATATTGTCAACCATTGTTTCTTCATTAGTAAACACAAGGTCTAAGAGTGATGGTTCTTCTGAAACGTGTGAATTTATCAACATGTTGATGTAGAAAAAAGTCATTTCACATATCAAAAAATCTCATGGGTAAAAAGTTTGTACTACCATTGACATACATCTTCCATCTTATCTCTGGCAGGTTAAAATCTCCCATTACAAGTATATGAGAAATATTTTTCACCTTATTTATTGTTTCCATTAATTCCAACAATTTTTCATTGTTATCACTACTACTGTTTGTACTACGGTAAATGACAGCTACCAATAGTTTGTCTTTTTCATTCAAATTAACAATACCAAACACTGCATCTTCAAATCTCAAATCATCCAATTGGAGACAAGAGTGAGATGACAACGATTTATGTATATACATAAGTGCTCCTCCACCATTAATAACTGTCCGATCACACATGAAAGTTCATAACCTCTTAAATTCACTTCAGCATCCTGCATCTCAGGTTTCAACCAAGTCTCAGTTATACCAATGATTAATGGTTTAGTGTTGTCAATGTTGTCTGCAAATTCACTTAACTTATTTAGAATACTCTGTGCATTTGTATAATAACATGGGAACGACTCAAAAGCAGGTCTATTTGTTACATTTGAACTAGAACTATGAAGTTTTTTATTTGGACAAGAATTTCTAACAGAAAACGTATTTACAGTTTTATTTACAGGGTACAGTCTTTCCGTAATTGAAAAAGAAACAAAGTGCATCCATGCATAAATGTTCTTACCTTTGTTTTGTTAGCATTTGTGAATGTGTTTATAAATATGAAACGCTTACTTTATATTAATTTTGTCAATATTGAAATAAAATGTGATTTTAAATATGTTCTATAAAAGGGTTATCCTTTGGAAGCAAGAAATACACTACAGAAGTGAAAAATATGGAGTGTACATGTTTTCTGGGCCAGACTAGCTAGTTTCGGCCAATTAGGCCTCATCAGTGACCCTCAGATATTTTCAAAATTCCACAATGGATTCAATGAAATCGTTTTTTGTTTGTGCTTTGTGACACAATCTGGATTTCCCAAGCGTTATTTATAGGCTACTGGTTCCCGGCTATACAGAGCCGCCGATGATTGCGGGAACTACAGATATTCTATATACCAGAACGACGGAAAGTTCTTATTGAAGCAAATTTTGCAGCAGAAATCATTTGCACCACCAAAAAAAATCAATGTATGGTCAATCTTTTAATGTTTCAATGATTTTTACCGTGAATATTGATCTTCAAGCAGTTTTATTCTCCTGCACTTTTAGCTGTTAAAAAGAAAATGAGTTTCTTTCACATATGGCTCTAGAAAATTCGTTTTTTTCGCAGTTTAGAAGAAACAGGATTATAAGCTTCGTCTTAACAATGCTCTTGTGTGTAGACAAGCTGCTGAGCAGTGTGATCACAGGTCTTTGCTAGTGCATATCTTGCGTTGCAAGACAGAACAGAGACAAACCGGTGCATGACAAAAACTTCAGTAAGACATGTGCGCCCCTTATCGGACTGTGCAGATGCATAGGCTGATCTGAGTCTGTGCAGATGAGCAGGCTGATCTGAGATGTCGTTGGTACCACAAAGATCTGATTGGTAATTAGTGGTGAGCTCGGCCGAATAGTTAAGCTAGTGGACTGGATCCTTTAATCTTGTGACATACTTTTGATCTTTGGGACGAGCCGACTGCGGCTAGTTTTAATTATGGTATGCGTGTCATTCTAAGTGAGTAATAATAGGACACCTGTGCATACGGTGATAATTTGTGTTAATTGCGATTTGGATACTATGTTTCAGCATTTTTGGATAACGACTGTATAGTTATGTAAGTAACAATAATGATCAAAGGCTTATGATATAAGATCATTTCTTACGTATTAGCCGTGAGAATTACCATATTACCTTAATTAGAAGATGATAGGAACTTTTCGTCTGAAAAATATTATCATCCACAAAACCCTGTACACATTTTTGGAGATTTGCAAAAAAGGTTGGTTGGGGAAATTTTGGGGTCCAAAGCAAAACCATGCTATAACCAAATTCGTGTTGTAATGAATCATGTTATAACGAGGCTCAGGTGTATCATTTTTTTCAGATTCAAATATTTCCTTCTCAGAGCCATGAAAAATAATATATTGGATAAATTTGTATTGTAATAAAAGTGTTTTTTCTTAACCCGTGTCCTGCTGAGCACGGATATGCCTTATCTTTCAAACAATGGAGAATCCAGATCAGATGGCTTCTGAAGAAGCCATCTGATCAGGATCTACATTGTCATTCAGATTGTGAATTTGTTGCAATAATTTGCATCAAGTAATCTGATTGGTTGATAATCGGTAGAGGGTGTGGCATATTAAACTAGAATTGTTTTCTAAGAAAACAGATGTCCCCCCACCACACTCATTATTTCAGCCCTGTGACCTTGAAAATTAGGTCAAGGTCACCAAAATCTAATCAGTTCTTAAGATCAGCCCATTGATATAATGTACCCAGTTTGAACCAAATCCATCCATCCGGTTAGGAGATAGAGCGCAGACAAGTTTATTTTTAACAGTCTAAGTCCCATGGTGACCTTGAAAATTAGGTCAAGGTCACCAAAATCTAATCAGTTCTAGAGACTATCCCACTTACTTTATGTACCAAGTTTGAACCAAATCCATCCATTGGTTCAGGAGATAGAGCGCAGACAAGTTTATTTTTAATAGTCTAAGTCCCGTGGTGACCTTGAAAATTAGGTCAAGGTCACCAAAATCTAATCAGTTATTGACACCATCCCAATTATACTATGTACCAAGTTTGAACAAAATCCATCCATTGGTTCAGGAGATAGAGTGCAGACAAGCTTTTTTGGCCTAAAATTCGACAATGCTTTGAGCACTGTGACCTTGAAAATTAGACCAAGGTCACCAAAATCTAATCAGTAATTTTCCCCCTCCCAATGGTGTATCTGTGTAAGTTTAATACAAATCCATCCATCCATTCAGGAGATAGAGTGCAGACAAGAGGCAACGCCAACGCCGACAGGATCCGCACCAAAACCAATATGTCCCCCTCCCTTTCGGGTGGGGGGACATAAAATATTCAGCAGGACAAGGGTTAAGTAATTTTACCTGAGACTTCATGATGTCAGCTATATGGTTTCGTCATGGTAGTCAAGCAAAATGCCTTAGAAGAACTAGCACCAGACTCTGGTCACCTAGAAAATCTTCTAGACTGGTACCCTCATTGGTTCTAACATCAATAAGATTGTCATGTATGGGACCAGCCTGGCCACAATGGACTGTGTCCCTGTAATCATCAGCTAAGACTTTGTCAATATCACTAAGAAATATATCCCATTCTTGCTGAAAAGCAACAGAAAACAACAAGACTGATGCACTATGTTGTAATTCAATGGACATCATCAAGAATGTATAGATTAAAAGATTACCCAAGTCCTCCTTGACATTTGTAAATATTATTATCAATAGTGATGGATAGCTTTTTAGCTCATCAAAGCTGAAGGGCTATGAGAGACTCAGAAAAAAAAACAAGACCTTTACCTTTTTATATGCCTGTTTTGAGACAAGAGGGCCATTATGGCCCTGGATCGCTCACCTGATCCATAGTGTAACAAGTGGGCCCCAGGAAGGAACATTATTGGTCCCAGGGATTTAATGTGCATAATGTTGAGGGAGGTCTTAAAGGTGAAGCTTCATACCAAACATCAGCAAAGGCTATCATTTGAACAATCTTGGCAAAGGTCCACAAGATGAAGCTACACACCATATATCAAAGAAGACCTGGGCCTTGCGGTTTCGGAGAAGATTTTTTTAAAGGTATTCCCTAAATAAGCCTATGCAAAACCAAATGGCCCCAGAGCTATGTAAGTCTTTGTAAAACCAAATGGCCCCGGGGTGGGGGCATTTGTGGCCCCAGGGCTATAAATTGAACAATCTTGGTAGAGGTCCACTGGATGAAGCTCCATACCAAATACCAAAGACCTGGGCCTTGCAGTTTCAGAGAAGAAGATTTTAAAAGATTTCCCTTTATAAGTCTAAGTGAAACCAAAGGGTTTCCAGACCGCGACATTTTTGGCCTCAGGGCTATAATTTGCACAATCTTGCTAGAGGTCCACTAGATGAAATTTCACACCAAATATCAAAGACCTAGGCCTTGTGGTTTCACAGAAGATTTTTTAAGATTTTCCCTATATAAGTCTATGTAAAACCAAAGGGCCCCGGAGCGGGGGCATTTTTGGTTTCAGGGCTATAATCTGAACAAGCTTGATAGAGGTCCCCTAGATAAAGCTTCATACCAAATATCAAAGACCTAGGCCTTGTGGTTACAGAGAAGAAGATTTTTAAAGATTTTCCCTATATTAGTCTATGTACAACCAAAGGGCCCCGGAGCAGGGGCATTTTTGGCCCCAGGGCTATAATTTGAACAATCTTGGTAGAGGTCCACTGGATGAAGCTTCGTACCAAATATCAAAGTCCTGGGCCTTGCGGTTTCAGAGAATAAGATTTTTTAAGCTTTCCCTATATAAGTCTATGTAAAACCAAATGGTCCCGGAGCGGGGACATTTTTGGTCTCAGGGCTATACTTTGAACAATCTTGATAGAAGTCCACTAGATGAAGCCTCATAGCAAATATCAAAGATCTAGGCTTTGTGGTTTAAAAGAAGAAGATTTTTTAAGATTTTCCCTATATAAGTCTATGTAAAACCAAAGGGCCCTGGAGCGGGGGCATTTTTGGCCCCAAGGCTATAATTTGAACAGTCTTGGTAGAGGTCCATTAGATGAAGCTTTATACCAAATATCAAAGTCCTGGGCCATGCTGTTTCAGAGAAGAAGATTTTTAAAGATTTTCCCTATATAAGCCTATGTAATACAAAAGGGCCCAGGGGCGGGGCATTTTTGGCCACAGCACTATAATTTGAATAATCTTGGTAGGGGTCCTTTAGATGAAGCTTCATACCAAATATCAAAGACCTAGGCCTTGTGGTTTCAGAGAAGATTTTTAAAGATTTTCCCTATACACTTCAACCTCGTTATAACACGGAACTCCGGGTCCAACCAACGGACCGTGTTATTTAACCGAATCGTGTTATAAACGCCGACCGTATTTGTCACAGATCAACCATTCAAACAATGGTGATCAACAGTTTCCCAAACAAGATGATGTGCGGTCCGGTTAATGACCGTATTTCCCGACTAAAATGTGTTTAGAACAAATCAATGGCAGTAAATACCATGGCCCATCAAGTCAAACAAGTCACTTTAATCGAAATCAGCTGATAAACCAAGTTTTATATCCAGAAATCGTCCGATCTGACAGCGAGTATGACGCCATTTTGATAGCTGGTTCCCGGCTAACTTTGTTGTATCTGAGCGTCCGGAACCGTACCGAACTACAGTACTGTTAATGCATTTCAACGGTGATATTACCGGGTTAGCTGCTCGGAACCGGCAATGATCAACGCTTACAAGAAATTTGAATTACTTCCCTTGAAATGTCTTACCCTTAATATTTTAGCCTTTTGAAACGATTTTTAATGGCGCAAAAAATCTTTGAATGATTTTTTTACCGCGAAAATCGATCTTGAATATGTTTTATCATTTGCTTTTAAGCTGGAATAAGTTTGACTTTCTTTAACATGCGGCTCTAGAAAATGAGTTTTATTGCAGTGACCGATCACATTGTCTGCATCGATGTTTAAAATTTCTGCTGAGCAGTGATCCTTAACAGAGCGTGATAAATATTTTTTTCCGGTTGCGTAACTGAATTCATTAATCTCTTTATCTCACTAAGCCAACACTTTTGATTGTGCCGATGGCAGTTCATGTTTATCATGCGTGTCAAGCTAAACAAGTTAATATACTGTATATTCAACTCTGATGGAGGCCTGCAATAAATATCAAAAAGTACCGTTATAAACCGTGTTAGCTACCGTGTTAGCTACCGTATTACCGCAGTCAAAAGTGAGAGGAAAATAATGTTGTTGTGCTTGAAACCTGATACAATCCTTGGATAATATTTATAAATGTTGGTTGGGGAAAATTTGGGGTCCAAACCAAAACCGTGTTATATCCGAATTCGTGCTGTAACGAATCATGCTATAACGAGGTCCAGGTGTATTAAGTCTATGAAAAACCAAAAGGCCTCAGAGCTCGGCCATTTTTGGCTCAAGGGCTATAATTTGAAAAATCTTGGTAGAGGTCCATTAGATGAAGCTTCATACCAAATATCAAAGTCCTGGGCCTTGCAGTTTCAGAGAAGAAGATTTTTTAAAGATTTTCCCTATATTAGCCTATGTAAAACCAAAGGGCCCTGAGGCGGGGGCATTTTTTGCCCCAGCACTATAATTTGAACAATCTTGGTAGGGTCCACTAGATGAAGCTTCATACCAAATATCAAAGACCTGGGCCTTGTGGTTTCAGAGAAGAAGATTTTTTAATTTTTCACTGAAAAAAAATCTATTTTTGACTCCTGTGACCTAGATGTGCAACGGACCGGAGCCATTTGAACAACTTTGAAAGGGGACCACCTAAGGAACATTCCTGCGAAGTTTGGTCAAAATCGTTCAGTGGTTTAAGAGGAGATGTCGTTTGACTCGTCACTGTGATGGTGAACTAAAAACGGATGGTCATGTATTATGGCATGGCATTGTCAATTTAGCCATCCATGCTCCGATAAACATACTTGGTTGCTCCATAACTCAGTAATCGCTCAGGATATCTTCATGCATTTTTATAAGAATATGTATTAGGTCAAAACAATGCTTCGCCCACAAGAAAGATTGTTCCCCCCCCCCACTTTCTTAATTTCCAAGTTAGGCCCCTTTGATCATTTTTTTCTAAACATTCCTGTAGGCATTTGTTTTGAGGTTTAATGTCCCCATCAACACTGTAAAGGTCATTTTGGAGACGTTGCTTCCAATCTTCAGGGACTTTTACCCAATACTGAGATGAAATGACATCTCAAGCCCTGTCCCGCAATGAAACCAATAGGGTTTATAAGCATGGACGGTCGGACACTCACACCGCTTTGCCTGGGCAGGCTTAGATCCTCTAAGTGGTTTACCAGTACTCATGTGTGGGTCGGATTCAGCTCTGCGTGGAAGCATCGTGCAGCCCATATATTTCTTCAAGCCCTGATTCCTATAGGCATATCTTCATGCAATTTTAAAGGAATACATGTGTATTAGGTCAGGACAATGTGTCACATAACAAAAATTGCTTTCAGTTACTTTGTTTCAATTAGATCCCTTTAATTGTTTTAATGCTAATTGTATACAGTATAATGCCTGTATTAAGACCACCTTTGGGACTGTTCAAAAGTGGTCTTTAAGACCACTTTTGAACAACCCGAAAGTGGTCCCTGACCAGAGGTCATTTGGAACAGAAAACATGGAGAAAAAATAACTCCGCCCTTCTAAATAAGCCTTTTAAAGCAGTCTTAATTTTAGGTTGTCTTAACAGTGGAATTTTACTGTATAAACAGTATCCAAATCTTGTGCATGCCCTAACTTGATAACCAAAATTTTGGAAAGTATTGATGAAACTTTATAACAGCGGTATATGCCCATTTTCAAAAAGTGGAAATATTATAGGAAAGTGCTGCCCTTCCATCCATCCGACTGTTCATCCGTATGTCCGTAAACGTTCTTGTATCTGCCATAACTCAGTTACCATTCAGGATCTCTTCATGCAAATTTATTAAGATATGTATTAGGTCAGGACAACTTGCCATGTATGTTTCATAGCATGGCACTATCCATCCTTCCAAGCCCCCGCCCATAGGGGCTTGAAGAAATATATGGGCTGCATGATGCTTCCACGCAGAGCTGAATCTGGCCCGCACACTAGTACTGGTAAACCGCTTAGAGGATCTAAGCCTCTTCAGGAACCCCGGTGCGAGGCGGACCGTCCATGCTAATAAACCCTATTGGTTTCATTGGGCGACAGGGCTTGAGATGTCATTTCATCTCAATGTCGGGTAAAAGTCCCACAAAATTGGAAGCAACGTCTCCAAAATGACCTTTACAGTGTTGACGGGGATGTTAAACCTCAATCAAACAAACAAAATCCATCCTTCCATCCATCCAAAAACATTCTTGTATGCTTTATAACTCAGTAATCAGTCAGGTTATCTTCATGCATTTTTATAGGAACATGTATTAGGTCAGGTTGATGTGTCAAACACAAGAATGATTGTTCCTTCTTTCTTAGTTTCCAAGTTGGGCTTCTTTGATTGCTTTTCTCCAAACATTCTTGTGTGTGCCATAACTCAGTAACCGTTAGTGCTATCTTCATCCAACTTTATGGGAATGTGTATTAGGTCAGGACGACTTCTTGCATATAAAAATGGTTGCTTTCGGTTACCTTTTTTCAAAGTTATGTCTCTCTGATTGTTTTATGCTTATTTTGTTTATATATAAATCTTATGCATCTTGCCATAACCAGTTGGAAATATTGAAGTTATGCCCCTTTGTGTTGTCAGCTAAATGGGAGATAATTATGGCCAAGATGGCTACCATGCCCATATATGGACTGGAAACTCTTCATTTCAGGAACTGAACAGCTAGAGTTCAAGTCATCATGGTTTGTTGAAAAGTATGTCAGGGGCCAGGGCAAGTGTTACACACTTGACCTCTGGTGAGTGTAGTGGCCCATGGGCCACTTGTTTTTTAATCAGATTTCAAATTTGGCAATGCTTCAATGCAATGTTCTTTCTTTCTTTCTTTAACCCCCGGAGGGTACACAGACAGCGTACTTCATATACACTGCAGATTTGCAGGATAAAATCCTACACAGTAATCATAAAAGGGTTGCATGGGACTGCTTTAAAAAGTGTATACAGTTATTCAATAACATTTCTACAATATGTTTTCATCAATAAGTATGAGGTTCAGTTGTACTCTGTAAATCCGGACCCCTATGTTTTGGACATCTGCATCCATTGGACACCTAAAATTAAACATCAGTGTAAAACCCTGATATAGCTACCATTTATTTATGAATGAACAGTTTTAGCTGTCATTTGGTGTTAATCCTTATCCCGCTGTTCATGACAATGCCTACTTTTGCAAACAGTGTAGATCCAGATCAGATGGCTTCTTAAGCTACACTGTTTGACATTCTGTTTGTGAATTTGTAGGAAAAAATTACATCAAACACTTTGATTGTTTCCAAGTTAGAAATGGATGTGGTTACATTAACTCATTTCAGACCGGAAACCCCTTAAGGGGTACCCTGGCAAACAGTGCAGGCCCAGATCAAACGCTGCAGAACACGGTGCCTGATCAGGGCCTCCACTGTTTGCTAAAAGTTCAGCCATTTTCCAAATAAATTTTGGAGAAAACACAACCTGACACCCCTAAATTTTGAAATGGACTCCTGCTATATATAAGGAGGAAGATTCCATTTGGTACATATAGGGTAAATTATTCAGCGGGTTAAAGGTGAATGGATACATCTGAGTTATTTTCCAATGTTTTAACATAGGTGACAACTTCATGTTTGTTTTAATGATAACCATAATAAACATGCCTGTATAATTTTGACTGCTTTTAACCCTTCTGTTGCTGAATATTCAGTTTAGCCACACCCATTTCTGACTGTGAACAAATCAGATTACTTGATGTAATTTATTCCTACAAATTCATAAACTGAATGTCAAACACTGTAGATCCTGATCAGATGGCTTCTATAGAAACCATCTGATCTGGATCTACACTCTTTCCAAAGATAGGGGTTGTCGTCAACAGCAGGATAAGAGTTAAACCCCACTTTTATGTAGTAAAACTTTGGTATACATTATTTTTTATTTCTGTCCAATGACGTAGAGGTGGTTCCAAAGAGTCCACTATTTGGTATCTTCATACCAAATATCACAGACCTAGACCTTGTGGTTTCAGAGAAGAAGATTTTTCAAGATTTCCCCTATATAAGTCTATGTAAAACCAAAGGGCCCCGGAGCAGGGGCTTTTTTGGCCCCAGGGCAATAACTTGAACAATCTTGGTAGAGGTCCACAAGATGAAGCTTCATACCAAATATCAAAGACCTGGGCCTTGCAGTTTCAGAGAAGAAGATTTTTTATAGATTTTCCCTATATAAGCCCATGTAAAACCAAAGGGCCCCGGAGCAGGGGCTTTTTTGGTCCCAGGGCTATAATTTGAACAATCTTGGTAGAGGACCACCAGATGAAGTTTCATACCAAATATCAAGGACCTGGGCCTTGTGGTTTTAGAGAAGAAGATTTTTAAAGATTTTCCCTATATAAGACTATGTAAAACCAAAGGGACCCAGGGTGGGGGCATTTTTGGCCCCAGCACTATAATTTGAACAATCTTGGTAGGGGTCCGCTAGGTAAAGCTTCATACCAAATAGCAAAGACCTGGGCCATGCAGTTTCAGAGAAGAAGATTTTTAAAGATTTTCCCTATATAAGCCCATGTAAAACCAAAGGGCCTGGGGCGGGGGCATTTTTGGCCCCAGCACTATTATTTGAAAAATCTTGGTAGGGGTCCACTGAATGAAGCTTCATACCAAATATCAAAGACCTGGGCCTTGTGGTTTCAGAGAAGAAGATTTTTTTAAGTTTTCGGTGAAAAAAATCTATTTTTGGCTCCTGTGACCAAGATGTGCAACGGACCGGAACCATTTGAACAACTTTGAAAGGGGGCCACCTAAGGATCATTGCTGGGAAGTTTGGTCAAAATCGGATCATTGGTTTAGGAGGAGATGTCGTTTGAAGAAATAGTTTACACACACACACACACACATACACTAACAACGGACGAAAAATGATCACAAAAGCTCACCTTGTCACTACGTGACAGGTGAGCTAAAAATATCAGAATTTTTTTATTTTCAATTTTTCATTTTTAGGTTGAAAAAAAAATCTATTTATTTGAATAGGCGTGTTTTCATAATGACAGCCTGCCTAAAATTGGGTCTAGCCTGAAATCTGTTCCATAGGAGCATGGCTCATTAATTTACGAAACCTAACCAACATAGCCCTTAATATCTTTAATGCTTGTTTTGCTGAACCAGGATACACCTTACATTTGCAAACAGTGTAGATCAAGACCAGATGGCTTCTGAGCCAGCTGATCAGAATTTTCATCATATCATTAACCCTTTTTGCACTGGAAACCCCAAAACAGGTACTTGGCAAACAGTGCCGGCCCCAATCAGACGCCGCAGAATGTGGCATCTGATCAGGGACTACACTGTTTGCAAAATGTTAAGCCATTTTCCAAATAAATTTTGAAGAAAACACAACCTGACACCCCTTAATATTGGAATGCACTCCTGGTATATACAAGGAGGAAGTTTCCATTTGGTACAAAAAGTGTTAAGTTTGTGAATTTGCTGGAATAAATTGCTCTAAGTATTTGATTGGATGACAGTCAGAGAATGGGTGTGGAAAAATTGATTCATTTAACAGGACATGGGTTGAGGTGAATGGATAATCAAAAAGAAAATTTTTGCCAGTTATCAAAGAGACACAACTTGTGGAAACAGGGGTTTTTTCCTAATACACATATTTTAAAAATTCATTTAAAAATTTCTTCTGAAGTCCAATAAATTGTATTTTTTCATAAAAGAAACTCTCTATGGAAGAGAGGTAAACCATCCAACTATAGGGGTATCATTCCTTGGGGTTGTATCAGTTCATCTTTAACCCATTTAGTACCAGAAACCCCAAAATGGGTAGCCTGACAAACAGTGCAGACCCAGATCAGATGCCCCAGAATCCGGCATCTGATCAGGGCCTCCACTGTTTGCAAAAAGTTCAGCCATTTTCCAAATAAATTTTGAAGAAAAACACAACCTGTCACCCCTAAATTTTGAAATTTATAAGGAAGAAGATTCCATTTGGTACAAAAAGGGTTAATCTGAAGTATTAGAAGACAACAAATGACACATACCTCTAAATCTAGAAGTTCTGTGCTCAGTTCTCTCACAGTGCGATTTCTGAAATTTCATGGACAAACTTTATAATACTATATTCTTAACCCTTCTCTTGCTGAATATTCGTTTAAGCCCCACCCATTTCTGTCTATCAACCAATCAAATTATGTGATGTAATTTATTGCTGCAAATTCATAAACTGAATGCCAAACAGTGTAGATCCTGATCAGATGGCTTCTTCAGAAGCCATCTGATCTGGATCTACACTGTTTCCATAGATAGGGGTTGTCGTGAACAGCAAGATAAGGGTTAAGACATGAAAGTCCTAACAAAGGAAAGAAGCATAGCTAAAAAATTGCCGCCTATGGTGGGATTCGAACCCGACACCTCTGTAAAAATGCAATGCTCTAACCAATGAGCCAGAGTTGACTCCCTGACACAGCTGTCAGAGAGTGGTGATAAACCTATAAGCTATTCTTAATCTACCAAATTATATAACTGAAGGGTGGAATTGTGGTCTGTGACACTTCCCCTCTTCAAGGAAGTCATTATTTATGATGACAGGAAGCCATTTTCAGCGACAAAGTCCACTGTTACCACATAAAAGTTGTTTTGTTTGTTTGTTTGATTTGAGGTTTAACGTCCCGCTCAACACTGTATGGGTCATTTTGAAAATGTTGCTTTCAATTTTGTGGGACTTTTACCCAACATTGAGATGAAATGACATCTCAAGCCCTACTGCCCAATGAAACCAATAGGGTTTATATACATGGACTGTCAGCCTCATACCACATCGCCTGGGTGGGCTTCGCTCCTCTAAGTGGTTTACAAGTACTCATGTGCAGTAGATTTCAGCTCTGCATCGAAACACCATGCAACCCAATCTATTTCTCCTAGCCCCAATAGTTAGGGGCACACAAGAAAGCAGCAACAAAGGAAAGAAGCATAGCTGAAAAAATTCCTGCCTGCGGTGGGATTTGAACCTGGGCCACTCTGGTGAAAATCCAATGCTCTAACCAAAAGAGTTGACTCCCAGTTGCAGTTGTCAGAGGTAGTGATAAACCTATCAGCTGTGAGTAATCTACCAAGGTAGATAACTGGAGGGAGTGATTGTGGTCAGTGACAATATCTATACGGCATCATGGAAGTCATATCCCACTACATGTTCCAAAAATCTTTTAGATCTCATAACTTATTTTTAGTGAACAAGCAATCACTTGGCAAAACAACCTAAATATACGCTTTACCAATCTTGAATCAGTTCTTATTAACATGGGTAAACATATTAACCCTTATCTTGCTGAATATTTAAATTAGCCACACCCATTTCTGACTATTAGCCAATCAGATTACAGGAAATAAAATTTTTGCTCAAATTCACAAACTGAATGACAAACAGTGTAGATCCTGATCAGATGGCTTCTTCAGAAGCCATCTGATCTGGATCTGCACTGTTTGCAAAGGTAGGGGTTGTCGTGAACAGCAAGATAAGGGTTAAGTTTCAATAGACTTCATGATAACTGTATTTTTAACCCTTAAAGCCCCAAGTAAATTTTTGGCAATTTTATTTTTCAAATTATTTTTCATGGAAAATAAGGCTTGACATAACATAGTCTTTTTTTCTAAATAAGAAGAAATAAAATGATGACTGCAAATGTTGTGTTTGGCATTTTAAGGGTTAAGGTGAATACACAGAGACATCATCATGTTGCAGGCAGCATTATGGCATAAATTGAAAAAATGTCATAGCCTTTAAGATGCCAATCACAACAATTGTCATCTGCTGGTTACTTTAAAAGTAAAGTTTGCAAACAGTCCGGACCCCGATCAGACTGCTCTTGATCAGGGTCCATACTGTTTGGCTGTACACAAAAATATGTTTGAAATGTTTTTAAGAAGATGCAGCAGACGACATAAACAGACGACATTTTCATATGCAATTTCTCCAGGCAGCTAAAGGGTTAATGAAAACTCAAATCAACCTGCATACCCAGTCAGTCATAGGACAGTCCTCCCTGTCTGCATGAGCTTGGTCAGATTTTTCAACTACTTGCAGTATTTTGCTACTTTTAACTCTTGTATTTCCTGTATATACACCACAACCTCTTTATAACACCATTAATGGGGTTCAAAGCAGAAAGCATGTAAGTTAAACACTCGTGTTATATCCAAACAAAAATGTATAGATTATATTGGAAAATTGGTCATTTTTCTATATAATCTATACATTTTTGGGATTAGGAAAATAACCATTAAATTATAAATGGTCATTTTTCTATATAATCTATACATTTTTGGGATCTATCTTGAAATAGTGTTATATCCATAACCGTGTTATAACGAGCATGTTTTTGTGAATATTGCATTTTATTTTGTCTTTCTTTATGTACAGGTCAAATGAACATCTACTGACCATAGCATTGCTTGCCACTTAATGGGTGTTGTGCTCGTCAGTAGGGTCACTGATTTGTTCACCTGTCCATAACGCTGAGGGCCTCATGGAAGATTAGCTGATGCATGTAAATGTCTATGCTAAATGTTGTGACTCTCATTAAATAAAGACTTTATTTGTTGCACAGCCAAGACTTATGAGAGTGCATGGATGTACAGACTGATCACAGTCTTTGCTGTGTAGACATTTGAAACACTGGTGTGATGGCTCAATATTGACATTCTCAGTGTGTTCATAGCAAGCCCCTGTAGTTAACCCTTCTCATGCTGAATATTCAGTTTAGCCACACCCATCTCTGACTTTGAACCAATCAGATCACTTGATGTAATTTATTCCTTCAAATTCATAAACTGAATGTCAAACAGTGTAGATCCTGATTAGATGGCTTCTTCAGATCTGGATCCACTGTTTGCAAAGATAGGGGTTGTTGTGAACAGCAAGATAAATGTTAACTTTAGGGATGCAATCTAGTTCATACCTCGATTAAACCATCGACTCACACGACGTCACATGATCATCCAGTTACGTCAAAAATGAACCATGGTTCTCTCCAATATGATTGGACATTGGAAAAGTTTTGACGGCAATGGGGCTAAACTGATATTAGAAAAACTGCATGCAATAGTTTTCTTCTTTCATTTTTAGCTCTCAAACATGGAAGATAATGTAAATCGAAGTAATAATGGTAATAAGGACCGATTTTCTGGCAGGTTTGAGCTATTTATAGCTGGGCTATTCTTAGTTCTCAAGGACATCATTAATTTTGGACAAATAACCTTGTGCCAGTCTAGTGTGTAGAGCATAAAATCCTAACAAAACATGTTTATTATCACAATATTTGGGCCTTGTGGCCTGATCTGATCTGGGCCTGTCCTGTTTGATTTGTAGAAAATGCTTTAGTTACAATGTTTGTCTGACAAATTATCAAGTCGTGGCATGTGCTGTAATGGTTTTCCAGTTTTATGATGTAGGCGCAATCGATTGCTATTTATTTAACATTCATCCAAGAATGACGGCCCCACCCATAGGGGCTTAAAGAAAATGGGCTGCATGATGCTTCCATGCAGAGCTGAATCCGGCCCGCACACTAGTACTGGTAAACGGCTTAGAGGATCTAAGCCTGTCCAGGAACCGCAGTGCGAGGCGGACAGTCCATGCTAATAAACCCTATTGTTTTCATTGGGCGACAGGGCTTGAGATGTCATTTCATCTCAATGTCGGGTAAAAGTCCCACAAAATTGGAAGCAATGTCTCCAAAATGACCTTTACAGTGTTGACGGGGACATTAAACCTCAAATCTAACAAACAAAACATCCAAGAATGAATAACATTGGGTTACAAGCAGTTTAAGTGAACCTCAACTCCCCCAACATTATTCATACTTTAATGAACATTAAAAAAAAAATACATTCATTTCTTAATCAGATACATTTCTTGATGTTTTAGTATACACAGAAACTCTAGCCATGTTGGGCCAATTTCCCAATGAACTTGTCGGCACAAGTAAATCTCTATGAAAGCTGTATTATTCACATCTGGGAGCAACACAGCAACAATATCCATAGCAACATATAAGGTTGGTATTTTGTGATAAATGAATTAACGTTTTCCTTATTTCTCCATATAAACCTACGTTGAGGGTATTCATTAGAACCGCCTCATCGAGGCGGTTCTAATGAATACCCACAACATAGGTTTTTATGAAGAATTGACAAAAACTATCCTTCAATTATCACAAAATACCAATCTTGTCTGTTGCTATGAAACATTAAATATTCAACAGCTCGATAAGGAAAAACAAGGAGTTTGAGATAATGCTAGCTGACTGTATTTTGTTTCTCTAGCTGCCCTCCCTTGACACAGAACTTACTTTACAAAGGTACCCAACTTTCGTTCCATATCATGTTTAGTCTTCACTCCTAATCTGGAAAAGAAGATTTAGTGACCTATATGGCAGTCAATTACAAAAGCATGCCTATACAAATACATTGTAAATTTTACTGCCCAAAAAGTGAAAATTTTAAGATGAAAAATTGTGATATTTTTCTTATTTCTGCTCAAAATATAGATTGTGGTTACACATTAGAACTACCTCATAGAGGCAGTTTTAACGAGTACCCACAATCTATATTTTAGAGCAGTGTGTGTGTGAATTCGGGTTTAACGTCGCTTTCAACAATTTTTCAGTCATTTCACAACGGTGTCTGGTTGCGGCAGGGAGCTCAATGCTCACTTTTATAGTGCTGCCTCACTGAAATATCATGTCCCAGACACATTGCATGATACCACACCCAGTCACATTATCCTGACACTGGGTCGACCAGTCCTAGCTCTACCCCATAAATCTGATAGCCAAGCGAGGAGCAGCTAGTACCATTTTGTAACGACTTTGGTATGTCGCGGCCCGGGATCGAACCTGTGACCTCCCGTTCCCCGGAGCAGACACTCTACCAACTGAGCTATCGGGGCTGGTATATTTTAGAGCAGAAATAAGAAAAAATAAGTTTTAACCCTGCAAACCCTAGTTTTACTATATAAAAGTGGGGTTCAAGGGGGTAAAAATTATACATGTATAAGCGTGTTTTCATTATGTTTTCTTTCGGCATATAGAGGAAGTTTTCAATGCTGGAAAATATGATAAAGTCACAGAATCTGATCCAAAAGCTGAATCATTGAAAAACATGAGGACCCTGACGTCTTCATCCAGCATCCTGCTCCAAGAACTGACATTCACTAAGGATCCTTCATTCCTAGGACCATTAAGGATTTGAAAACACAGGCTTCCGAATTTGATTCAAGTTAAATAACTTTGTCAATTCAGAATTTTATCATGAATTCGTAAGTGAAGGATACAGATATTCCCCTCAGAAGAGCTCATACAAAATATGAAAGGGCAACCTGGAATAGGTGTACCATGTCTAAGTATGAGAGCTTGCAGGTAAACTTGGACCAAATGCTGATACCGACACTGATAGCAGATGCCGGGGAATAGCAATAGCTCTTCTGCACTACCCACTTGTTCAAAACTTATGATTTTATTTGTTTTGTTTGTTTATTTGATTTGAGGTTTAACGTCCCCATCAACACTGTAAAGGTCATTTTGGAGACGTTGCTTCCAATTTTGTGGGACTTTTACCCGACATTGAGATGAAATGACATCTCAAGCCCTGTCACCCAATGAAACCAATAGGGTTTATAAGCATGGGCGGTCCGACACTCACACCGCTTTGCCCGGGCAAGCTTAGATCCTCTAAGCGGTTTACCAGTACTCGTGTGTGGGTCAGATTCAGCTCTGCGTGGAAGCATTATGCAGCCCATATATTTCTTCAAGCCCCGATGGGCGGGGGCCTAATGATTTTATTTGTAAACATATTTTTAAAACTAAGACAATTATGGCAAAATGCTAATATTTTTGCTGGAAAAAATGTGAGTAGCTTTTGCACATTTGCATAAGCTACTCACCTTTTTTCTCAGCAAAAATATTAATATGTTAGATATCAAATATGTTCATATTTTTGCTGAAAAATGTGAGCAGTTTTTGCATTTCCAAAAGCTACTCGCTTTTTCTTCAGCAAAAATATCAATATATATTACATTGTATACTGTAGCTTCTAGAACTGCAATAGTTGAAATTTTGATAACTAACAAGCATGTTAACACATAAAAAGCAAATCACAACAATTGTCATCTGCTTTGTCAACTGCTGGTTACTGAAAAAGTCACTTTTGAAACAGTGTGGCCCCAGATCAGATGTATGCAAGAATATTTTTCAAAAGTTTACAGGAAGATTTAGGCAGACAACATAAACAGACAACATTTTCAGATGCAGTTTTTCTCGGCATGTTAAGCTAAGGCTTCTTTTAACAACTGGGCCCAGATGAGCAAAAAAAGACCATCAACATCATACAATGAGAAAATACAGTCGAACTTCAATGGCTCAATGGCTCGAACACCTTTGGGACCACGAAATTCTGTTTGAGACAGGGGTGGTTCGAGTCACTGAGGGCTACTGCCAGGAGGCGTAAAGGGGATAGTTTGGGGCTTCTTTTCGATGTTCTATAACATAAATGCATGCTGCGTGTACTCATTAGAATCGCCTCGTTGAGGCGATTCTAATGAGTACACACAGCATACATTTGCAAGATAAGGAACGAAAAAAGCCTAAATTTTCCTCTTACTATTTAATTCCTTAGGGACTCAAGAAAGGGTTCGACTCCGCCATGGTAAACGAGCCAGCGGTGTTCGAGCCATCGAAGTTCTACTGTATGGAAATACCTGTTAAGACATTTCTGGTAAGCAGATACAAAACCAAACATTTTTCCAATTTTCCCATCAATGAACTCCTCCACAGAGCCTGGAAATCAAACAAACTGTGTAATAATTACTCTGAGTCTACCACACTCATTCTGTAATAATATTGCTGTGAGCAAAAGCAAAATCTGCATTAGCCATACAAACAGTCTTTCACAGGACAGCATAGTTTGTCTGTTTCGCACGAAGTCTAATCTTCGCACTTAATATTTTGGAAGTTTTTACAAAGCTCTCAAAGGAAGTACTATAGTCAAAAGGAATTCATAAAGAGCCAATATCGCCCCCCAAATTGGGATCCCCCATCGGGACTTGGAGAAAAAGATTGGGCTGCATACTGCTTCCACTGACCACTCACAAGTACTGGTAAACCGCTTAGAAGGACTAAGCCTGTCCAGGCAAAGTGGTGTGAGTCAGAACGTCCAGTGCATATAAGCCTTTTGGTTACATTGGGTGGCAGGCTTGAGATGTCATTTCATCTCAGTGTCAGGTAAAAGCCCCACAAAATTGGAAGCAACATCACCAAAATGACCTTAATTGTGTTAACTGGGAAGTTACAGACAAACAAAAGAGTTAATCAGTCACTGTAATGTTATTCAAATAGTAAAGAGTTCTGGCCAGTGGTTGCTAATTATGGACTTTTTAAGAGCTTTGTTGTAAAATTTTAGTATTCAACAAAAAAATATGTTAATATCTCTTTGTATAATGAAATAACAGCATGCCACAAAATATATCTAATTTAAAATTAAATGTGGGAAACATACATCATCAAATTACCTGGATACTCACAAAAAAAAACAGTGGGCAAGAAATCACTCATGATAACCTTGTCATAATATAGTGTGCCATGGTAATCATCTTGGCTATTATATCAGATTGCCTTTAGTGATTCTGACTCTGCATGTTGTCTTGATGCCTCTGATACATTTCTGAATAACTCAATTGGACCGAATTTGGGAGGAGATGGTGGTGCAGAGTGGAGGGTGTAGCTGTTCTTTGAAGAATTTCACAATGGCAATCTTGAATATTTGAACAAAGCAATTTGAAAGATGCCATTTGAAGACTTTAAAAATGGCTACTATGGCAGCCATTTTGGATGCCAGAACAGAATGATCATCTGGGATATCAGAATGGAATGATTTTAGCAATTCTGAATCTCCATTTTGTCATCATGTCTCCTATCAAGTTTCAGCTCAATCTGACTCTTGGTTCCGGAGGACATGTCATTTAAAGAATTTCAAGATGGCCACCTTTAATATCAGAACAGACCGGTTTTAGCAATTCTGTATTTCCAAGCCTTCCACCAAATTTCAGCTCAATCCAAATCTCTGTTCTTGAGGAAATGTTGTTAACTCTTATCTTGCTGAATATTCATTTAACCCACACCCATTCCTGCCTATCAACCAATCAAATTACTTGATGTAATTTATTGCTATAAATTCATAAACTGCATGCCAAACAGTGTAGATCCAGATCAGATGGCTTCTTCAGAAGCCATCTGATCTGGATCTACACTGTTTGCAAAGATAGGGGTTGTAGTGAACAGCAAGATAAGGGTTAAAAGAATTCAAGACAGCTGCAAACATGGCCACCATTGCGGCCATCTTGGATATGGGAATGCAAAACTTTCAGCAATTCTGAATCTCCATGTCATCCCAATGCCTCCCACCAAGTGTCAGCTGAATTCGACTTATAGTTCTGGAGAGGATGTCAAAAACGTGAAAAGCTAGCGATGGATGACAGACAGATAATAGATGGACAATGGATGACAGACAACAGGCCATGGCATAGGCTGACCTGGAGCTCAGGTGAGCTAATGAGAGAAACATATGGCTATGTGTCAAAACTCTGCATGTGCCGGAGGTGTGATGAAAACACATGCTTAAAAATAGGTAGGTTTTTAAGACTATTTTCTTCCGATTTCAAGCAATTTGATCTGTCATTTTTGACAGCAAAATTACTCTCTGTTCAACCTTTGAAGGTAAGTACTGATTATCTGGGTAGCTTTCAGTAATAGGGAAACAGTTTTTTGTTTTGTTTTGTGTTTTATTTATTTATTTTTTTTTTGTTTGTTTGTTTCTTTTTCTACAAGGATGATAAATACAATAATTTCAAGGGAGGCAACTCCTGCAAAAGTGTTTTGTCTCCACTATCAATAGGGGTCAACTCTTAAAGGAAAGAATCAAATTCTTTCCTTTAAGAGTAGACTCATTTTTCCATGTGACAGAGTTTACAGAAAAGCAAACAGGAAGTCCCAAAAGTTGTCTCCCTCTGAAAAATGGTGGAAAAATCTACCAGGGGTAACCGTTCTCCTATAGGGATAATTTTCTTTATTTCATGTAAAAAACATAATCCTCATCAAAACGCTTCTAACAGGTACATGTACCTACAACAGGTTTCATTGCAGAAATAAAAAGGTTATCCCTCCTTTTCTGTTAAATGTACACGTATACCTATAACTCCAGATAGGATAATTTCGGGGTTCTTACAACATGAAAGCTGTGATAAAGGAAACAAGCATAGCCGAAGAAAAATCTCGCCTATGGTTAGATTCAAACCCGGGCCGCTCGGGTCAAAGTCCAATGCTCTAACCACCAAACAGCCAAACAGCTGACTCCCTGACATAGTTGTTAGAGAGTGGTTTTAAACCTATTCACCTTATTTGCATTATCTGCTGGTTCCTAGTCTGAAGGTTATCACCGTTGGAATAACAGGTAACCAGACCCCCTGACCTTAAAAGGTCAGGGGGTCTGGTTACCTGTTTTTCCAATATTGACAATGTGCAGGCTGGGAGCCAACAAATAATGCAAATATGGTGAATAAGCTATGCATATAATCTACCAAGGCAGGTAATTGAAGGGAGGCAATGCAGTCTGTAACAGGTATATTTTATTTTAAGTTATGTTGTGGGTACTTGTTAGAATCGCCTCAATGAGGTGAAAAAACAAGTAACCACAGCATACGTTTCTAACAAGAAATAACCCATTTTGTACCGGAAAGCCCAAAACGGTTAGTTGGCAAACAGTGCAGGCCAAAATCAGACAACGCAGAATGCGGTGTCTGATCAGTGCCTACACTGTTTGCAAAAATGTTCAGCCAATTTCCAAATAGATTTTGAAGAAAACACAACCTTACACCCCTAAATTTTCAAATGGACTCCTGCTATATATAAGGAGGAGATTCCGTTTGGTACACAAAGGGTTAATCATCTTTTTACACCTCCTTGTGTTGAACTATGACGCTTTTATGATACCTTTATCATCTTTGACAGTATTCCTTCCATAATTCAGCAGGTCCTCTATAGTTTCTGTCAGTTGTTTCAGAACCCCTATCACCTCTTCAATTTCTGTATCTGCAGCCATCACCTAGCAAACAAAAAGTCATCCCATAAATTTTTTTAGCTCTTATCATGCTGTTCACGACAACCCCTATCTTTGGAAACAGTGTAGATCCAGATCAGATGGCTTCTGAAGAAGCCATCTGATCAGGATCTACACTGTTTGGCATTCAGTTTATGAATTTGTAGCAATAAATTACATCAAGTAATTTGATTGGTTCAAAATCATAAATGGGTGTGGCTAAACTGAATATTCAGCAAGAGAAGGGTTAGAAATCCTGTCATACAAGTTCCTAGCCCAGTGAAGATACATGTATAGATCAGACTGAGATGATAAACATTTTTCAAGCTCAAAATTCAAATGAGCATAACAAGAACTTTGCCAAAGGCATGTTGCATAATGTGAGGGCCAAATCAGATATGCAGTTCTTTGGAAATGGACTTGAAAGTAAGGGTCGAAACCAGGATACTTATGCTGACAAGTAGCTAAATAAATGCATGATCATAGGAAATTTGTTTGTTTGATTTGAGGTTTAACGTCCCCGTCAACACTGTAAAGGTCATTTTAGAGACGTTGCTTCCAATTTTGTGGGACTTTTACCCGACATTGAAATGAAATGACACCTCAAGCCCTGTCGCCCAATGAAACCAATAGGGTTTATTAGCATGGACGGTCCGCCTCGCACAGCGGTTCCTGGACAGGCTTAGATCCTCTAGGCAGTTTACCAGTACTAGTGTGCGCGCTGAATTCAGCTCTGCGTGGAAGCATCATGCAGCCAATATATTTCTTCAAGCCCCTATGGGCGGGGGCCATGATCATAAGAAAGGATGGAATATCAGATCATCCCTGTATCATACCAGGCTAAAATGAGGTGTGCATAGCAAAGGATAGGTTATGAGTTATTCAGTGAATGCATAGAGCAGACTCATCAGAGACTTTGTAGGAAGGGTTGGGATGAGGCACTGGTAATGGGACAGGACTTGTAATGGCATGGAGGCCCAGCAGCTGCTGTTCAAAACTTACAATGTCGGAAGTTAGCATACTGTTAAAATTTCAAACTTTTAACCCTTGACCTGCGACATATTCATATATGGCACACCCACTACTGATTATCAACCAATCAGATTACTTGATGTGAATTATTGCAACAAATTCATGAGCTGAATGACAAACAATGAAGATCCTGATCAGATGGCTTCTTCAGAAGCCATCTGATCTGGATCTACATTGTTTGAAAGATAAGGCATATCCGGGCTCAGCAGAACAAGGGTTAACTAATATGGCAAATATCAGTGAAATATGCTCAAAGACATCAGTGTATTAGACATTGTACTTGTTTGACCATTTGACATTTCAACCACTAGCAAGATCAGTAAGCTAACAATATTTGAAACAACTGGGTCCACATCTTGCCAATTGTGATATCAAAAGACACTAACATGGTGTACTCTATACATCTATGAAGCTTCATCCAGATATTCTCCAGTCATTTAGTCTGGGTGAAAACTTCTTTTCATATCTCTCAAGGATAGATAACTCCAGAACAGACCGAGTTGTGGTTCTTACATGATCAGATATGTATCATTCCACTCTGTTGTTTTTTTTTTGTTTTTTTTTTTTGGGGGGGGGGGTTAGTTTAATGGCCCTTTCATGATTATCTCTCTCATATCAAGTCAATCGTTAATCAGAGGTAAGCGCAAACCGGAGTACCCGGAGAAAAACCACCTGACCTTCCATTGCAGAACTTGGCGTCTCACATGTGACCCGAGCGAGGCTCGAACCCACAGCAGTGAAAGACCTAATGTTTAAGAGTCAGCGCTCTTATCCACAAGGCCATGGATCCGTTGTTCTGTTTTTGGTGTTTAACAGTCCAGTCAACACTATTTAGGTCATAATGAGCTGGTCAGTTTACCTAGCCTCACTTCCCCGACCTACTTATACATAAGCAGTTTACCAGTACAGTGTACATTCTTTTTCCAGTAACAATTTTTCTGACAACTGTCCTCCTTGATTCAGGGGAAGGGAGAGCATGACTGTAGAAAAATATGATCAATCTCAATGCAAGAATGTAATGTGGAGCTCTGTGGTGCAATGGTAAAGCATCCGATTTGAGATTGAGAGGTGGTTCGATCCCGGCAAACACCAAGTGTTGTTTCTTTGAGCAAGAGACTTGATCCACATTGCTTAGTACTGGTTTCTACCCAGGAAAAGCTGGCCACATGCAAGATTAGTACAAGTTCTAAATGTGTTACCCTCAATAAAAAAGGTTGATTATTATTATTTTTTTATTTTTATGTCCCCGGTAGCGATAGCGGGGACATATTGTTTTTGCCCTGTCTGTTTGTTTGTTTGTTTGTTGGTTTGTACGTGGACAACTTTAACGTTGGCCATAACTTTTGAACCGTTTGAGATAGAGCTTTCATATTTGGCCTGTAGGTTCCTTGTGACAAGACCTTCACATTCATGCAAAAAAATTGACCTGTGACCCTGACCTTTGACCTACTTTAAGGAAAAATATAACATTGGTCATAACTTTTGAACCACTTGAGATACAGCCTTCATATTTAGCATGTATGTTCCTTGTGACAAAAGCTTTACATCCATGCAAAAAAAGTTGACCTGTGACCTTGACCTTTGACCTACTTAAAATAAAAAAAACAACATTTTGGTCATAACTTTTGAACCGTTTGAGATAGAGCTTTCATATTTGGCCTGAAGGTTTCTTGTGACAAGACCTTCACATTCATGCAAAAAATTTGACCTGTGACCCTGAACTTGACCTTTGACCTACTTAAAAGATAAAAATAACATTGGTCATAACTTTTTAACCACTTGAGATACAGCCTTCATATTTAGCATGTATGTCCCTTGCGACAAAAGCTTTACATCCATGCAAAACAATTTGACCTGTGACCTTGACCTTGACCTTTGACCTACTTAAAATAAAAAATAAAATTTTTGGTAATAACTTTTGAACGGTTTGAGATAGAGCCTTCATATTTTGCATATAGGTTCCTTTTGACAAGAGCTTTACAGTCACACAAAAAATTTTGACCTGTGACCTTGACCCTTGACCTACATAAAAGAAAAAGTTAACATTGGTCATAACTTTTGAACCGTTTGAGATACAGCCTTCATATTTAGCATGTAGGTTCCTTGTGACAAACGCTTTATATTCATGCAAAAATTTTGACCTGTGACCTTGACCTTTGACCTACTTAAAAAAATAAACATTTTTGGTCATAACTTTCGAACGGTTTGAGATAGAGCCTTCATATTTTGCCTGTAGGTTCCTTGTGACAAGAGCTTTACATTCACACAAAAAATTTTGACCTGTGACCTTGACCTTTGACCTACACAAAAGACAATGTTAACATTGGTCATAACTTTTGAACCGTTTGAGATACAGCCTTCATATTTAGCATGTAGGTTCCTTGTGACAACCACTTTACATTCATGCAAAAATTTTGACCTGTGACCTTGACCTTTGACCTACTTAAAAAAATAAACATTTTTGGCCATAACTTTCGAACTGTTTGGGATAGAGCTTTCCTGTTTGGCATGTACGTTCCCTGTGATTAGAGCTTTTCATTCATGCAAAATATTTGGACCATGACCTTGACCTTTGACCTTCTTAAAAGAAAAAACTAGATCTGCAGTCGATGGTAAACCATCGCAAATACCCGCTTTTTCTATTAATAACACTAATGACTATGTATTAGCTAGCCAAAACTACATGTAAGTTAAAAAAAGTTGCAAAGAACATTCTAACTGATCAGCAAAGTTTCAGAAGTGTAACTCTTATAGTTTAGAAGATATGGCAAAGTCACACTTTTTGACCTTTGACCTTGGGGTTATGTTGAGGTCCACCTAAAGTATCCCATTTTATTCTATATTCCAACAGTCATCCAATAACCAAGTTTCAGAAGTGTAACTCCAATAGTTTAGAAGATATGGCAAAGTCATACTTTTTGACCTTTGACCTTGGGGTCGAGGTCACACCAAAAGTAGCCCAACATATTCTTTATTCCAAGGACCATCCAATAAGCAAAGTTTCAGAAGTGTAACTGCAATAGTTTAGGAGATATGGCAAATCATAATTTTTGACCTTTGACCTAGGGGTCATGTTGAGGTCAAGGTCACACCAAAAGTATCCAAATTTATTCTATATTTCAAGGGCCATCCAATAACCAAAGTTTCAGAAGTGTAACTCTAATAGTTTAGAAGATATGGCAAAATCATACTTTTTGACCTTTGACCTTGGGGTCAAGGTCACACCAAAAGTAACCTGACATATTCTATATTCCAAGGACCATCCAATAAGCAAAGTTTCAGAAGTGTACCTTCAATAGTTTAGGAGATATGGCAAATCATAATTTTTGACCTTTGAACTTGGGGTCATGTTGAGGTCAAGGTCGCAAAAAAGTTGCCCACTGCCATCTACATTTCATGTACTATCCACATGCAAAGTTTCAAAAGTGTAACTTCAGTGGTTGCAGAGGAGATCCATTTACAAGAAACGTGACGGACGGACAGACAGATGGACAGACGGACGGACGGATGGACGGACGGACAGACGGACTGACACCAGACTGAACTGTGGTACGAAAACAATATACCCGATTTTTCTTCGAAAAAGCGGGTATAATAATAAATTGTTCATAACTTTTGAACCGTTTAAGATAGAGCCTTAATATTTGGCATGTAGGTTCCTTGTGACAAGAGCTTTACATTCATGCAAATTTTTTTGACCTGTGACCTTGACCTACTTTAAAGAAAGAATACTATTATTCATAATTTTTGAACCGTTTAAGATAGAGCTTTCATATTTGGCATGTAAGTTTCTTGTGTCAAGGGCTTCCCACACAAATAAAAATCTTGAACTGTGAGCAACTTTGAATAAACAAGATTTTCCCAATATAAGTCTATGTAAAACCAAAGGGCCCCGGAGCGGGGGCATTTTTGGCCCCAGGGCTATAATTTGAACAATCTTGGTAGAGGTTCACTAGCTGAAGCTTCATAACAAATATCAAAGACCTAAGCCTTGTGGTTTCAGAGAAGATGATTTTTAAAGATTTTCCCTATATAAGTCTATGTAAAACCAAAGGGCCACATGGCGGGGGCATTTTTTGTCTCAGGGCTATAATTTGAACAGTCTTTATAGAGGTCCACTAGCTGAAGCTTCATAACAAATATCAAAGACCTAAGCCTTGTGGTTTCAGAGAAGAAGATTTTTCAAGATTTTCTCTATATAAGTCTATGTAAAACCAAAGGGCCCCGGAGCGGGGGCATTTTTGGCCCCAGGGCTATAATTTGAACAATCTTGGTAGAGGTCCACAAGATGAAGCTTCATACCAAATATCAAAGACCTGGGCCTTGCAGTTTCAGAGAAGAAGATTTTTAAAGATTTTCCCTATATAAGCCTATGTAAAACAAAAGGGCCCTGGTGCAAGAGCATTTTTGGCCCCAGCACTATAATTTGAGCACTCTTGGTAGGGGTCCACTAGATGAAGCTTCATACCAAATATCAAAGACCTGGGCCTTGCGGTTTCAGAGAAGAAGGTTTTTCAAGATTTTCCCTATATAAGCCCATGTAAAACCAAAGGGCCCCTGTGCGGGGGCATTTTTAGCTCCAGCACTATAATTTGAACAATCTTGGTAGGGGTTCACTAGATGAAGCTTCATACCAAATATCAAAGACCTGGGCCAAGGGTTTCAGAGAAGAAGAGTTTTAAAGATTTTCCCTATATAAGTCCATGTAAAACCAAAGAACCCCGGTGCGGGGGCATTTTTGGCCCCAGCACTATAATTTGAACAATCTTGGTAGGGGTCAACTAGATGAAGCTTCATACCAAATATCAAAGACCTGGGCCTTGCGGTTTCAGAGAAGAAGATTTTTAAAGATTTTCCCTATATAAGCCCATGTAAAACCAAAGGGCCCCGGTGCGGGGGCATTTTTGGCCCCAGCACTATAATTTGAACAATCTTGGTAGGGGTCCACTAGATGAAGCTTCATACCAAGTATCAAAGACCTGGGCCTTGCGGTTTCAGAGAAGAAGATTTTTTAAGTTTTCGGTGAAAAAAATCTATTTTTGGCTACTGTGACCTATATGTGCAACGGACCTGAACCATTTGAACAACTTTGAAAGGGGACCACCTAAGGATCATTCCTGTGAAGTTTGGTCAAAATCTGATCAGTGGTTTAGAAGATGGCGTTTGAAGAAAAAGTTTACGGACGGACGGACGCACGCACGCACGACGGACAATAAGTAATCCCAAAAGCTCACCTTGTCACTACGTGACAGGTGAGCTAAAAATGACCATGCCCGGGGACATGTTCGTGTTTCACAAACACATCTTGTTTTTAATGTTGCCGACCCCAGCAGGTATCAAAAGCGCAATCTCCTAATCACCAATCAAGCACACATTTGAGCTGAAACCCACTGCACACCAGTACTGGCAACTGCTAAGAAGGTCTAAGCCTGCCCAAGCAAAGTGGTGCAAGTCGGCCTGTCCATGCATATAAACCCTGTTGTTTTTATTTGGAGGCATGGGACTGAGATGTCATCTCATCTCAACATTGGGGAAAAGTCACACAAAATTGGAAGCAACATCTCCAAAATGACCTAACTAGTATTGATGGGGAAAGCAAATCAAACAAAACTGTGGCAGTGCACTTAGCTTTCCTTCCCAAGGTGGCCTAATTACCATATTGCATAGCTTGAGGACTTGCTTTAATTCTCCTAAAATTTTAACAAATCTTTTCCACATTCCAGCAAGGAGTCGAAAACATGCAGGCAGGAATGGCAAACAGTGTAGACCCTGATCAGACTTCAGAAGCAGTCTGATCTAGGTCCGCACTGTTTGCTCAGGCGTATCTGTCCCGATACTTAGGATCATTATGGTATCATTAGTCTATCCTTCCATGTATCCAGTTACTAGAAAGCCAGTTGTTCAAAACTAATGATGTCATTAGTTGACGTATCTTTAAATATCTTTAATCAAGCTAGAGGGCGACTCGGGCAAAATAGTCGCCCTGTCGGTTGCTGACTTTGGCTCTGAGGTCTAAAAAACTTCACCCTGAAATTTTGACATTGGTGTAATCCTAATCAGTACCTACAGTAGAGATAGGGCATATATTTAATAGATTTAATAGAATGTTGTTGGTGTATATATTTCACCAGTGATTTGTTTGCATATCCCTTTTACAGCCATCAATCATTTTCATTATTATGGACAACAACAAAAGTAGAAAGAATTTTCAATTTTTATATGTAAAATAATTATGACTTGCCAGTAAATATTCAGTCAATATCCAAACTGATTATCTTTTAGCAAAGTTGTTACCCTTGTTTGTATAGGTACTGCCTTATAATAAATCATTTGTGTGTGCCCACAGTGACCTTCACATTTGGGCCTGAAACAGTGATACAAAGGGGATCAGGTAGAATGAAATTGAAATTATCAGGTAATTGATTTTTTTCATCTTTCAAATGGTTAGAGAAGACAACCTTTATGTACAGAACCTATCGAAAAGGCAAATCTCAACCATGGTCATCATATATGATTCATACTCCTATAAACCCCACTTTTCTCTAAATAAATTTGGATTTACACGAGAGCTCGTTACACTGACGTTGTCTGGCCTTCAGCCACACCCACTTCTCCCTAGACCCTGCAAACTTCTCCCTATTTTCTCAGGAGGGAGAAGTCAATTCTCCCTAATGTTTTGGGCTGCCTTGGGCCCTGTAGTTTTACATTTTGTTTTGTAAAATCCTCACTTGTACAATCTGCTTGAAAGATAAAAAGCATAATTATTCATGATAACTAAAAAGTCCTCCTACAGAAACTGAATATGGTTATTTGGATTAGATTTTTTTTGCATTATGTCTATCCCTTGATCTGGCCTAAATAGATTCTTGATAATGAATAACCATGTAAACGTTAACTAATCCTGCCCACACTTTTTCATTAAGAAAACATGCCTATACAAATACATTGTAACCTTTATCGCCAAAATAATGAACATTTTTAGATGAAAAATTGTAATATTTTTCTTATTTCTGCTCAAAATATAGACTGTGGGTACCCGTTAGAACCGCCTCATCGAGGCGGTTCTAACAAGTAGCCACAATCTATATTTTAGAGCAGAAATTTTAAAAATAAGCTTTACCCCTGTAAACCCCAGTTTTACTATATAAAAGTGGGGTTCAAGGGGGTCCAAATTATATAGGCGTGTTTTCGTGATGAGTAACACAGAGAGGAAGGGTACCCCCAACCATCGGGGTTGGAGAAATAGACTGGCCTGCATGGTGCTTCCATGCAGAGCTGAAACAGACCAAAATTTGAGTACTGGTTAACCGCTTAGGTTTAAGCCTGCCCAGGAAAAGTGATGCGAGTCGGACCTCTAGCTAGCCAGAAGTTCCTTAAACTCTAGTGGTTTCTATTGGGGTAGCTAGTACCTGGGCTTGAGATGTCATTTCATATCAATGTCGATAAAAGTCCCACAAAATCAGAAACATTAATAATGTCTCCAAAATGATCTAAATAGAGTTGACAGAGATGTAAAACTTCAACTCAAACAAACCTAGAGGAAGGCGCTTATCATTAGACATTCTAATGAATGAAGGCAACAAAACAGAAAAGAAGTATTCTGAACCTTAAATTTATATCCATGCTGGGTGCCACAACCCCCTTGGATGCAATGAATCAGAATCTTTACTGGTGACACGTCTACTGACATTCATTCAACAGGGCCTGTGAAATGTGAATGTAATCCCTAGCAGCTAAGCTGTTGCACTTTCAGCAGATGAAATTACCAAATCCGGAAGGGCATTCCAATTTCTAATTGTCTGAGGGAAGAAGGATCCCTTGTAAATATCAGTTCTTCCATGCCAAAGAGTCATGATTTCTGCAGCTCCTAATTGGGGGCATAAGGTCATCTATTGGAACACTGGCAGCACCCTTTAGACCATTGTATTTGTAAGAGTATAAGCTAACTGTTGCCTCCTTTTCTTGAGAACCTCCCAGCTTACATTTTTCAGTATTCCAGTCATACTTCCAGTTCACTCATTACAAATCTACGGTAACTGCCCTTTTCTGAACTTTTTCCATTTCTTCCTGAAAGACCACTCCCTGGGGGTCCCAGACACAACTATCATATTCCAAGATCAGGTGAACAAGTCCTTTATAATTATGCTGCTTCTTTAACATCTTGGGGGCACTGACACAGATTTCGTCTCAAGAAGCGCCTTTGTACACATCTTGCTAATATGAGTATTCCATCTCAAGCCATGATTGTGTGATGATCATGCCAAGGTATTTACTGGAATCCACAGTTTTGAGGATAGTTCCCTCTAAAGTGTGATGAGCCTTGGTTTTGTTTGTTCTTTTCCTCATTATCTGCATAATATTGCATTTAACAGCCTGAAATTACACACCCCATTTTCTTGCCCAATCTACCTATATCCCTCTGGAATGACCCATTTAATGGAATCCACAGTTTTGAGGACAGTTCCCTCTAAAGTGTGATGAGCCTTGGTTTTTTGTTCTTTTCCTCATTATCTGCATAATAATGCATTTAACAGGCTGAAATCACACACCCCATTTTCTTGCCAAAGACCCTAATCTACCAAATCCCTCTGACATTTCAATGAGACATCTGCCTATTTTCATGATAGTAAACACAATCATCAGTGAGAAGTCTTATTTCAGAGTCAATATCAGTGGAAGTATCATTTATGTACAAAGAGAACGCAATGGACCAAGAAGGGTCCCTTGTTCATATGCGCCAAAAACTTAAGAAGATTTACCTCCGGTTTGAGTGTGTGCCTTAGTTGGTAGAATTTATACACAGAATAGAACATGGCAGATTCTTCATGTTGGTCCCCGCCCATCGGGACTTGGAAAAATAGATTTGGCTGCATGATGCTTCCACACAGAGATGAAACCGACCGCACATCAAGAGTACCGGTGAAGGTTGAGTGGCAAATTCTACCCCCGGTATTTACCAGTGGCATTTACCGGTATTTACCAGCCTGGAAAATATGCCAAAAGTGGCAAATATGGCAAATATGATTTTGGTCTTAAAATATTTTAGAAATCTCGACCAAGTCAGAAATTGAGATATTAAGCAGGTAAAAATAAAATCACAGGTATGCATTTAGCTGTGCCATTGACACTAATATTGATCCTAAGTTTTTGGATAGACAGTAGACAGGCCTCTTAAAGATTGTTCAGATTAGAACAGTCTGATCAGGTCCTTGACTGATTTGTCTGTTTACTTTCTCAACAACATGCTTTAACCTTTATCCTGCTCTTGGCGACAAGCCCTATCTTTGCAAACAGTGTAGATCCATATCAGATGGCTTCTGAAGGATCTACACTGTTTGACATTCAGTTTATGAATACGTAGAAATTAATTGTAAACTGATTGGTTCAAAGTCAGAAATGGGTGTGGCTTAATTGAATATTCAGCAAGTTTGACACTATCCAAAGTTGCAAGGAGTTTTACATAAATTGTCAATTTGACATTACTTAACAACAAAATTAAGAACATGTTTATTTAGCTCTGCCAGTGACACTTGGTATATTGACCCTTAATCTTTGGATAGACACTAGACAGATAGAATTACTAAAACAACAAATTTAAGAAAATGTTTATTTAAAGTAGGTAGAGCATAGCCAGAGGCAAAGATGAAAACAAGAAGATGTCATAATTTGTTATTTGTTTATATAACTTAGATATTTAGTCTAGGTGGAATTGAAAAGAGGTATCTTAGGTGTGAACTGAGTAATTGTATGGCTTTAAGCTATGTATACCCTAGAAGTTAGAGCATTACTGTTCATTAAATGTCCTGAAATTTAGCTAAACACATCTAAAGCAAACTACTACTAGTCACCATGGTGAAGCTAAAAGATCAAATCTGGAACTTCTTTGCTGTTGTTGAAGATTTTGTTATGTTTTATTTGGGGCCCAAACCAAATAGAAAAACATAAAATCACTTTTTATTTATTTAATTTTCAAATAAATGTCTAAAATCAGTGCTAAATCTAAATCAGCTTAATACTTTTGATTTTCAGATAATTAAGGTGTGTTGTTTAAACTACTTATACAAGTAATTTTTTGGAACATACTTGATGACCATCAATTGAATTTGCCATATTTGCCATAAATGCCGGTAAATGCCAGTGGCATGGAAAATATATTTGCCGACATTTTGCAACCTTGTTACCGGTAAACCACTTAGAAGGTCAAAGCCTGCACAGGCAAAGTGATGTGAGTTGGACCGGTTGGTTTCATTAGGCGGCAGGGATTGAGATGTCATTTCATCTCAATGTCGGGAAAAGTCCCACCAAATAGTGTTGACTGGAACATTAAACGTCAATCAAACAAACAAAGATTTTTCTTGTTCTGTACCGAAGAAAATAATGTTCTAGGATTTGATATCTACATTAGGATATAACTTCAACTGAAGTGAGGTAAGTTCTGGAAAATGTTAACTTAAAGGCTAAAAGCTGATGTTGATAACATTGCCGATTTCCTCTTATGCCCTCCCAAGGCAAATGTACGGGCCGCACCAAGTCTTCATCTGGCTAACGAGATCTGAGGATCCTTACATAATTTGGAGTTATAGTAAATTGCTATAGATATTATGTAGAAAGAGACATGAAGCATTAGGGATATCATTCCCATCTTGATCGCTGGACTTAGACGTCCAAATCCTTATAGAATGTGTTGTTGTTGTTTGTGTGGTCCTGGTGAAGGATTGTCTAAGGACGTGTCACCAGTAAACAATTCTGATTCTGTGTGTGTGCTCAGTCTCTGTATTATGCCTTTTTTTTCACCAATCAATTCAATTAATGTAATTATAGTTACTAAATTATACTGTTTAATTATTCTGCCCACACTGTGCGCTTTGAATAGCAAATAAAGATTTGTATTGCATTGTAGATGAAGTTCAATGTGACCAAATGTCATTCAATGAGGGTGTCACGACACCCTCCGGACAAGCAAATTAAGTTTGACTAATCACTATACACTTCACCAGCCAATTTTGGAGCATGTTCAATCCGCCAAATATCTTGGTATCACCACCACTGACGATCTTGATTGGGGTCAACATATCTCTGAGATTACATCTAAAGCAACTAGGACTCTAGGATTCCTTAGCCGTAACTTGGTCTTTGCATCTAGGCAGACAAAGGATGTTGCATATAAAACATTGGTTCATCCTCAACTTGAATATGCATCATCCATATGGCATCCCTATGTTAAAACTATTCAGCAGGTGGAGAAGGTGCAGAGGACAGCTGCTCGATGGACCTGCAGGCGATGACGAAATAGAAGTAGCGTCGATGACATGCTTTATGAGCTATAGAGTGACCATCCGTGGAGGGCCAATGTGAGCAGTCCTCTTTAACCTTCTTCTGATACAGTGTCTATTAATAAAGATAGGTACTTGACCCCTGTAACAGCATCAACCCAAACAAGGGCATCAAAAGTAAACTATTCACAATATCGTAGGTTTTGTTTGTTTGAGGTTTAACGTCCCCATCAACACTGTAAAGGTCATTTTGGAGACGTTGCTTCCAATTTTGTGGGACTTTTACCCGACATTGAGATGAAATGACATCTCAAGCCCTGTCGCCCAATGAAACAAATAGGGTTTAAAAGCATGGACGGTCCGACTCACACTGCTTCGCTTGGGCAGGCTTAGATCCTCTAAGCGGTTTACCCAGGTACCAGTCCTATTGTAATGCCCTGAAGAACTCCTTCATTCCTAAACTTTTCCTCAATGGAATAGCCTTCTCTCCTCTGCGGTGAATGCCAAGTCTGCAGAAGAGTTCAAAGCCCAGAGGTATGTGTTTTAGGGTTTACCTCTGTTATGCAGATTGTAAATAGTTTTAAGGACGCATCCAGTGCCTCTTCTTTTTTTCAGCTAAATTCTAAATTTAGCCACCCAACCAACTGAGGTAATGGCCAAATGTGACCGACTCAGTACAAGATAGATAGATATGAATGATAGTTGTATCCACGAAAACTACTGACAACACCATAATTCTGGCGAATTACTTTGATAAAAGAGATACTTTAGCATAAAATATGTTGACCATGCCTGTAATTATCATGTAATAACAAACCCGAAAGATGACAAGAACCGTGGACAATAAAACTTGAGACTTTTGCTCAATACGCCCCTCTAATTCAATGTCACCTGTACTGGTCGACAAAAACAGCGAACAATAAGGTGGTGCACACTAATGAATGTAATGCTTAAGGGCATATTAAATGTCATAGTAGATCTAGTATCATATAGGTTAAAATAAGAAATTGTATTGTGTTTGGTGACAATCCTGTGGCTGGATTTTAGACCAATAAATTATTTGTATTTGTATTTGTATTTGTAAACAAAACTAATGTCCGAGATTGTCCGAAAATGCCCGGAAATAGTCCTGGAAATGGGGGCTAGTGGTCCGTTATCCCAATTATCTCCACTTCGGGTGGTTAGAAATTAATAAAATTAGTATCAAATAAAATTTTAAGCTCAGTTCTAAAAGATCGAAAAAAAAATCCTTTTTAACATTTTAGGGGTCCATTTTTTAAGTTAATTTGTTCGGGAACTGTTCGGATTGTGTCCTGAATGTTGGTGCGTTATCCTTAATATCTCCATTCGGGTGGTCAGTAATTAATAAAATTAGTATCAAATAAAAATTTAAGCTCCATTTAAAAAGATTATTAAAAATATTTTTCATTTTTAACATTTAAGGGGTCCATTTTTGAAGTTAGTTTGTCCGGGAAATTATCGGATTGTGTCCTGGATGTTGGGGGTGGTGGTGCGTTATCCTTAATATCTCCATTCGGGTGGTCAGAAATTAATAAAAAAAATAGTATCAAATAAAAATTTAAGCTCCATTTAAAAAGATTATTAAAAATATATTTCATTTTTAACATTTTAGGGGTCCATTTTTTAAGTTAGTTTGTCCGGGAAATTATCGGATTGTGTTCTGGATGCTGGGGTAGTTGTGCATTTTCATAATATCTCGGTTTGTGGAGATCACTAATTGATAACAATTGTATCTGTTAAAAATTTAAACTCAATTCTAAAAGAATATTTAAAAAAATCTTTTTATACACCTCATTGAGGCATTTCTAATGAGTACCATCAACCCGGATTGTGTCCAAGATGCTGGATGTATTGGTTCGTTTTCCTTACTATATCGACTTGTGAAAACGAAAGAAAGAATGCACACCCCGCGTAAATCCTACTTTTTTCGGTATAAATTTGGATATACATGAGTTTTCATTACATGGCTTTCAATGATGTCACACATGTTGCTGCTCACAAGACGGACACTGCAATTGATTTGATGATGAATTCAGACCTAAACATATTCTATGAAACCAGATTTTGCACTTACGATTATCACAGCAAATCATGGCATCAATACACTCAGGCATTTTGCAGAAGCACCCGACTGAAATTTTTACGATTTTACAAGTGAAGGAATGAAGTTTACGCCTGCCTGTATCTTTGTCTTTCGGAAACGCTGACATTTTTCCATTTTCCAAACATTTAACCACAGGAGCTTGAAGTTATGTCCATAAGTAGTTCATAAGGTTCAAAATCAAAAGTGACACTTAACCATTTCGTAAGAGAATGGCTTAGTCAAAGTTAGTGTCACGTTTGATTTGAACCTTATGAATTACTTATGGACATAACTTCAAGCTCCTGTGATTCAACTAAATGCTGTCTCATTTTTGAAACATCGTATGTTATTCTAGTGTTAAAGAAGTCAGGAGCAAAATAAAACCCTGCCATGCTCGCTATTCCAAAAAGCCCGCCGCTCATTAGAATTCGGTTGTTGTTGAACAGGCGTATACATTTGGTCCTTGGTTCTGCTCAAAAACATAGGTTGTGGGTACTCATTGAAACCGTCTCGCCATTATATGGAGCTCGTAAACTCTCTGTTTAGAGCAGAAATATGAAAAATATGGGATTTTTTTTTGTTTTATCAGAATTTTAGGGTTGCTAAATTTACATTTTCTAGATCTCTGCTTAAAACGCTCAGTATGGCTACTCGTCAGAACAGCCTCGGTTGGGTGATTCTAAAAAGAATCCACAATCGATTTTTAGCAGAAATAAGGAAAATAATAATAAACAACATTTTATATAGAGAAAACTGGGGTTCATGGGGGTATACATTATTTTTCCTACTTCTGATCCAAGGCATAGTTTGTTGTTACTCGCTGGAACCGCCTCAACGAGGATGTTCTAACGAGCAACCACAACCTATGTTTGCAGTATAAATAAGAAAAATATGACGAATTTTTATCAGAAAAGTAATCATTTTGGAAATGTGAAAAATGCACTATATCTCGTAACGTTAAGTCCTACAAAATTGGAATTCAAAGTCTTCAAAATGACCAACATAGTGTTGACGGCGATGTTTAATCTCAATTCAAACAAACAAAATAACAGCGTTCATTCAAAATATCAATTGGAAACAACTTTTGTGGGAGTCACTTTCTACTATTTCAATCCAGGTATGCAGCACACGTCAACTTATTATGAGTTCACATGTTTAATCTCGTTAAAAAATTAAAGGCCCGTAAAATCGCTCAAAGTCCGTACACCTAATTCATCGCCAGGAAGAAATGGATGCGGCTCAATTTCGTTGTTGTTTAAGCAAACAGTGTATACCCAGATCAGATGCCACATTTGGCGGCCCAGATCAGACGCCAAGTTTTGCAGAGTCTGATAACAATGGTCCGTAAAAAAAACTCAAAGTCCATACACAGTCTAGCATATAACCCCACCAAACTGTACAATTTTTGTACAGCCACTCAGCTGCCTTATCTGTTATGATAATCATTTAACCAATTTCACTAACCCCAAAATATTTATTTTAACCAGCAGGATATCTGATCACATTTCTACTTTCTTTCTCTATTTTTTAAGTTTTACAAAATACTGTATATACTGACCAGTGTTGGTTAGCAGTTGGATAGATTTGTTGTATTAGGAAAGGTGGACAATGTTTTAGCTCACCAGAGCCGACGGCTCCGGGGGATCTTATAGTATAGGCAGTGGTTCGTTATCGTCTGCGTCCGCATCGTCAACATTTTCAAACAACATCTTTTCTGAAACTACATGGCCAATTGCATGTGGAGCCTCTATGGGAAGGGGAAACGGAATTCTGTTCCTGAGGTCCGGGTCACATGACCAATTTGGCCGCCCATATGGGGAAAACCTTTAAAAATCTTTTTCTCAGGAACCGAATGGCCGATGACCTTGAAACTTGGTTTTCAGCATCGGGGTCTCAGGGGCCCTTTCAAGTTTGTTCAAATGATGACCTTTGGTTGAGCTTGACCTGTTTTACGGCCAGGTCAAATTTGGTCACTTAGACATTTGTATGGAAAAAAGTCAAAACAGTGGATTTTCTATTGCATGGTAGCTTGTGGCATCAGACACGATATTTGCAATCACCTGAATCCCAAGTTTATCAGTTCAAAAGGTCAAGGTCATATACTGACCTTTGTCCTGGATTGCTCAGATTAAGTATTTTTTATCTTCTTCTTCGATTGTTTGAAGTCAAATTTAATGAGGAGCGTCTATGAGAAGTGGGGAAAGAAAATGTGTTCGTAAATACTGAATCATATGACCAATATGGCCGTCATGCCCATATATGGTAAAAACCTTTAAAAATCTTCTTCTCAGGAACCGAATGGACGTTGACCTTGAAACATGGTATGCAGCATCGGGGTCTCGGGTCCTACAAAGTTTGTTCAAATGATGACCTTTTGTTGACCTTGAGCTATTTTACGGCCAGGTCAAATTCGGTCACTTAGACATTTGTATGAAAAAAAAAGGCAAAACAGTGGGTTTTCTAATTGCCAGGTAGCGTGTGGCATCAGAAATGCTATTTGCAATCTGCTGAGTCCAAGTTTATCAATTCCAAAGGTCAAGGTCATTAGCTGAGCTTTGTCCTTGATGGCTAAGATTGAGTATTTTATCTTCTTCTTCATTTAAACTGCTTGGTTGATTGAAACCAAATTACATGTGGAGCCTCTATGGGAAGGGGAGAACAAAAATTTGTTGGTAAGGACAGAGTCACATGACCATTATGACCGCCATGTACATATATGTTAAAAACCTTAAGATTCTTCTTTTCAGGAAGCAAACGGCCTATGACCTTGAAACTTGGTATGCAGCATCGGGCTCTCGGACCCTACCAAGTTTGTTCAAATTATGACCTTTGGTTGACCTTGACCTGTTTGACTTCTAGGTCAAATTTTGTCACTTAGACTTTTGTATGGAAAAAAAGCAGAACAGTGGATTTTTTTTTCGATTACAGTGTAGCTTGTGGCATCAGAAATGATGTTTGCAATCAGCTAAATGTAAGTTAATTGATTCCAAAGGTCAAGGTCATTAACTGACATTTGTCCTGGATAGCTAATATTCAGTATTTTTTTAAATCTTCTTCTCCACTTAAACTGCTGGGTTGATTCAAACCAAATTATATTTGGTTCCTCTATGGGAAGGGGGAACAAAAGTTTGTTCGTAAGAACTGAGTCACATGACTAATATGGCCATCATGCCCATTTACCCTCAAACCCCTCTCGCCCTTGTGATTTTGGAGTGCACTCTTCCATTACTGAAGGTGGGGGCATGCACGTCCATTCTACTAACTAGGGCATCTATGGTGAATCTCTGAATGGTAAGCAATATATATTCCGATAACATGGCTCAGAGCCATCATATCAGTTTGGTTTGTCTGTATTGGAGTTTAACGGTCCAGTCAACACTATTTAGGTCATTTTAAGCCGGTCAGTTTACCTATCCTCATTTTTCCTGGGCAGGATTATACGTATGCGGTTAACCAGTACAGTGGACATTCTTTCGCCAGAATCTGACAACTGCCTTTCTTGAATCAGCACAAGAAGACAAGATCGTAGAACAGATTACATTATCAATCTCTACGGAAGAATGTTGCCGACCCGGCAGGTGTCGAACCCGCAACCTCTTGATCACCAAGAAAGAAAAAACTACATTTATCAAGTAGTTTTTTGGGGTGGATTTTTTTTTTGGTCATTCGACCCAGTTACTAAGCATGGAAACTTTTTCTTGACTATCATTGATTTGTAAGAAATCCAGGTAACGGTTATTTATAGAAAATAGCTGTGCTGTTCTTATCACTGTGAGGTCAGAGTATTGCATTAGAGGATTATATACAGAATCTGGTCTGGAACCAATCACTGTGTTGGGCAAACAGTGAAGATCCAAAATACTGGAATAAAAGGGACAAACAAAAAAAACAGTTTAACTATTTTCTCAGTCTACATACCCACCAGTGTTGTCTGTTGTGCTTTGAATGATTTAATTTGATTTAGCTTTTTTGCCATTGTTAATATTTCAGGTAGTATAATTGACCTGGTCAATGTTAGAAAGGTTCCAAAAATTTCAAATTGCTCACTCAGAGAATTTATCTCTGCAGGATCAGTTACTAAGTAATCCTTATACTCTTAAATAAATAATCTACTTGGGGAAGCCAGAAACTGGCAAAAATCGAGAAATCTGGGGTTATATTCTGAAGTGTACACCTAATTCATCGCCAGCAAGAAATGGATGCGGTTAAATTTCGTCGTTGTTTGAACAAACAGTGTAGTCTCAGACCAGATGCCACATTTTGCGGCCCGGATCAGACGCCAAGTTTTGCAGCGTCTGATAACAATGGTCCGTAAAAAACTCAAAGTCCATACACCTAATTCATCGCCAGCAAGAAATGGATGCGGTTAAATTTCGTTGTTTAAGCAAACAATCTAGACCTAGATCAGATCCGCATATTGCGGCCCAGATCAGACCCCACGTTTTGCAGCGTCTGATCATTTGGGTCTACACTGTTTGCCAACGTCCCACAAACGGGACGCTACACAAATGGGACGCTACACAAATGGGACGCTATGCATTTATGGGTTAAATATCTGCTCTGGATTTACACTGTTTGCCAATGTCCCGCAAATGGGACTCTATGCATATACGGGTTAAACCTTTGATCAAGATCTACACTGTTTGCCAATGTCCCACCAATGGGACGCTAGGCATATATGGGTTAAACCTTTAATCAAGTTCTACACTTTTTACCAAGTAGGTCTTGAGCCGTAATTAAAGATTACTTATTTTATCTTTGTGATCTTCTATAAAATAAAGCCATGTTGTGTGCACTCAATAGAATCGCCTCAGGGAGGCGCTTATAATAAGCACACGACATACATTATTATCAATATTTGATGCTAATTTCATTAATTTCTGACGACCCGAAGTGGAGATGTTAGGGATAAGGCATCACTACCCAGAACATCCAGGACACAATCCGGCAATTTTCCGGACAAATCAACTTAAAAAACGGACCCTAAAATATTAAAAATGAAATATAATTTTTAATAATCTGTTTAGAATGGAACTAAAAGTTTTATTTGATACTAATTCTATTAATTTCTGACCACCCGAAATCGAGATATTAGGGTTAACGCACCACTACCCCAATATCCAGGACACAATCCGGGAATTTCCCGGACAAATCAACTTAAAAAACAGACCCCTAAAATATTAAAATTGAAAAATATTTTAATAATCGTTTTAGAATGGAGCTAAAATTTTTATTTGATACTAATTTTATTAATTTCTGACCACCCGAAGTCGAGATATTAGGGATAACGCACCACCCCCCCCCCCCCCCCCCCCCCCCCCCCCCATTTCCCGGAAAATTTGGACATTTTCCGGACAATTCTCGGACATTAGTGATCGCCACATTAGTGTGCACCGGGATTTAGTCCTCATTACTGCTCTCACTGTAATTGGCCGCTAGCTCACGAATCTTTCTAAACCGAAAGTAGAACAGTTAATAAAAAAAAAAAAATATATATATATATAGGTCGTATTTATTATCAACGTTTTGTAAACATTTTGGCAATATCCTGATTCTTTCCCGTCAAACTTAAATACGGGAAACTTTGGCAACGGAACAGAAAAAAGTAAATGTGGCGTAATAATATGTGATCATGATCATCCAGACGCTTGCATATGTCATTGACATGATGCGCGGAACCAGTTAGGCAGCCATGAAAACTGTTTTCAGTCTGTCCTGACCAAATGGAAATATTAAAAAAAAAGACATGAATATCGACATGTCCCAGTATTGCAGGTAGAATGCACCGTTCTTGCAGTATTGGAGTGTGTTTGTGACACAGTCAGTTGTTAAAATAGTGCGTTCATACTGCTAATATATACAGGTCAAAACGGAATAAGCCGTGTAAATGAAAGAAAAAGTAGGCCCAAAAAGTATGTCATAACGGAATAAACCGTGATAAGAATATGGAACGAAAGTAGACTAATTACCTTATATAATCGCATACTTTAACGCCTGCTTTTATGAATATAATGTCTTACAGTGCCGTCGATGTACTCGTAACGGCCGTTAGAAACATTGAAAGCATACAGATTGTATCTCCTATTTTCAAATAGATGGAACAGTGCACGAAAGTGTCTGTATGCAGATTCATCAGGTCCAAGTCCTATGATTCTTTACCATATACAAACTTTCCAGGGTCTATAATTCTTAGAATAATCTGCACAAACACTTTTCTCATTTCGAAATAATTGTACCTTAGGTTTATTCCGTAAATGTAAAAGTATCTTGAATCTTTCCCCTACCGTGTCAAAGTGAAAGAAAAAAATGTCTCCCGGAAATTCCACAAAGAAGACACTTTTACACACTAGGAGATACCTTCCCCCAACAGAAGACGGAATATTAATTAGTTTAATATATAATAGTCCTGATTCTTTCCCGTATACAAAATTTCCCGTATACAAACTTTCCCGTGTCAAATATGAAAGAAAAAATGTCTAAATCTTTACTACCCCTAATTATTCCTAGCCCCTTTTACTTCTGGAAAGTCCCAAAAGAAGACCCTTTAAGACACTACAGGATACCCTCCCCCACGGGAGACGGAATATTAGTTTCTTTACTTTTGTCCGTATATATAATTGTCCTGATTCTTTCCCGTATACAAACTTTCCCGTATACAAACTTTCCCGTGTCAAATGTGAAAGAAAAAATGTCTAAATCTTTACTACCCCTAAATATTCCTAGCCCCTTTTACTCCTGGAAAGTCCCCAAAGAATACCCTTTAAGACACTAGGGGGGTACCTTCCCCCACAGGAGACGGAATATTAGTTTCTTTACTTTCGTCCGTATATATAATAGTCCTGATTCTTTCCCGTATACAAACTTTCCCGTATACAAACTTTCCCGTGTCAAATATGAAAGAAAAAATGTCTAAATCTTTACTACCCCTAAATATTCCTAGCCCCTTTTACTCCTGGAAAGTCCCCCAAAATGACCCTTTAAGACACTAGGGGGTACCTTCCCCCACAGGAGACGGAATATTACTTTCTTTAATTTCGTGTGTATATATAATAGTCCTGATTCTTTCCCGTATACAAACTTTCCCATGTCAAATGTGAAAGAAAAAATGTCTAAATCTTTACTACCCTTAAATATTCCTAGCCCCTTTTACTCCTGGAAAGTCCCCAAAGAAGACCCTTTAAGACACTAGGGGATACCCTCCCCCGCAGGAGACAGAATATTAGTTTCTTTACTTTCGTCCGTATATATAATAGTCCTGATTCTTTCCCGTATACAAACTTTCCCGTATACAAACTTTCCCGTGTCAAATGTGAAAGAAAAAATGTCTAAATCTTTAGTACCCCTAAATATTCCTAACCCGTTTTACTCCTGGAAAGTCCCCAAAGAAGACCCTTTAAGACACTAGGGGGCACCATCCCCCACAGGAGACGGAATATTAGTTTCTTTAATTTCGTCCGTATATATAATAGTCCTGATTCTTTCCCGTATACAAACTTTCCCGTATACAAACTTTCCCGTGTCAAATATGAAAGAAAAAATGTCTAAATCTTTACTACCCTTAAATATTCCTAGCCCCTTTTACTCCTGGAAAGTCCCCAAAGAAGACCCTTTAAGACACTAGGGGATACCCTCCCCCACAGGAGACGGAATATTAGTTTCTTAAAATTCGTCTGTATATATAATAGTCCTGATTCTTTCCCGTATACAAACTTTCCCGTATACAAATTTTCCCGTGTCAAATGTGAAAGAAAAAAAGTCTAAATCTTTACTACCCCTAAATATTCCTAGCCCCTTTTACTCCTTGAAAGTCCCCAAAGAAGACCCTTTAAGACACTAGGGGGGTACCTTCCCCCACAGGAGACGGAATATTAGTTTCTTTACTTTCGTCCGTATATATAATAGTCCTGATTCTTTCCCGTATACAAAATTTCCCGTCTACAAACTTTCCCATGTCAAATATGAAAGAAAAAATGTCTAAATCTTTACTACCCCTAAATATTCCTAGCCCCTTTTACTCCTGGAAAGTCCCCAAAGAAGACCCTTTAAGACACATGGGGATACCCTCCCCCACAGGAGACGGAATATTAGTTTCTTAAAATTCGTCTGTATATATAATAGTCCTGATTCTTTCCCGTATACAAACTTTCCCGTATACAAACTTTCCCGTGTCAAATGTGAAAGAAAAAATGTCTAAATCTTTACTACCCCTAATTATTCCTAGCCCCTTTTACTTCTGGAAAGTCCCAAAAGAAGACCCTTTAAGACACTAGGGGGTACCTTCCCTCACAGGAGACGGACTATTAGTTTCTTTACTTTCGTCCGTATATATAATAGTCCTGATTCTTTCCCGTATACAAACTTTCCCGTATACAAACTTTCCCGTGTCAAATGTGAAAGAAAGAAGTCTAAATCTTTACTACCCCTAAATATTCCTAGCCCCTTTTACTCCTGGAAAGTCCCCAAAGAAGACCCTTTAAGACACTAGGGGCTACCTTCCCCCACAGGAGACGGAATATTAGTTTCTTTACTTTCGTCCGTATATATAATAGTCCTGATTCTTTCCCGTATACAAACTTTCCCGTATACAAATTTTCCCATGTCAAATGTGAAGAAAAAATGTCTAAATCTTTAATACCCCTAAATATTCCTAGCCCCTTTTACTCCTGGAAAGTCCCCAAAGAAGACCCTTTAAGACACTAGGGGATACCCTCCCCCACAGGAGACGGAATATTAGTTTCTTAGTTTTGTTGTATATATATAGTCCTGATTCTTTCCCGTATACAAACTTTCCCGTACACAGAAATGCACTCGTAGCGCCCTAAAATTTGATGTAAGCGTCTGAATGATTCAGATCAAGAAAATATAGTGCAGATTATACTTTTTTGGGCTTCAGAAAAATGTAGTTCCCGGACGGGAAAGAATCAGGATATTGCCAACATTTTAGGTGAGGTCTGTTATTTTTAACTTTGGCAATCAATATTTATGTCGAATACACACAGGATCTATCTTCAGTCTTAAAACTGCAGTTGTCATATGATTTCGTGACATGCAGTGTCAGAATCAGAATCAGAATTGTTACTGGTGACACGTCAAATGACATTCATACACCAGGACCTGTGATGTGGGAAGTTAGTCCCTAGCTCTAACCAAAGAGGTAAATTTAGCTACACAATCATCAGCACCTTCAGCTGTCGAAATAATCGAATCGGGAAGGGCATTCCAATCTCTAATGGTTCTGGGGAAGAACGACTCTTTATAAATGTCAGTTCTTGCGCTAAGGGTCTGAAACGCCAACGAATGGTGATTTCTACAGTGTCTAGCTGGGGGAACAAGGTCATCTGTTGGAATGCTGGCAGCACCCTTTAGACCTTTGTATAAAAGGATTAGCCTACTGTCTTTTCTCCTTTTCTTGAGAGACTCCCATTTTAATTTTCCAAGTATTCCAGTCATGCTCCCAGTTTCAAAGCAGTAATTGCCTGTTACAAATCTAGCAGCTCTATTCTGAACTTTCTGAATTTCATTGTTAAGGACCACTCCACTGGGGTCCCAGATACAACTACCATATTCCAAGATTGGGCGAACAAGACCTTTATATGCTGTCTCTTTTACATCCTGAGGGCACTGATGAAGATTTCACCTCAGGAAACCAAGCGCTCTATTTGCCTTAGTACACATGTTGCTAATATGAGTATTCCATCTCAAGTTGTGTGAGATTGTCACTCCAAGGTATTTAATGGAGTCCACATTCTCGAGGACCGTTCCCTCTAAGGTGTAAGAAACCTCAACTTTATTAGATCTCTTCCTAGTTATCTGCATAATATTGCATTTAACTGGCTGAAATCTCATGCCCCATTTACGTGCCCAACATCCTAATCTATCTATGTCAGCCTGAAGTTTCAATGAGTCATCTGTATCTCTAATTTCCCGGTAACAAACACAGTCATCTGCGAACAGTCTTATTTCTGAGTCAATGTCAGTGGAAATATCATTGATGTACAGTGAGAACAAAAGTGGACCAAGAACGGTCCCTTGCGGGACTCCAGACAAACTGGAGCCCACTCCGAAGATTCACCATTAACAACAACCTGCTGTTTTCTGTAGCAAAGAAAGGAATCTATCCATTTGAGGGTCTTTCCCCCAATTCCATAACCAAATAACTTAGATTTAAGTAGTTCATGAGGAGGGGTGTCAAAAGCCTTCTCGAAGTCCAGAATAAATGTGTCCACCTGTCCCCCTTTGTCCAAGATTTTTGCCCAGTCATTATTAATTGTGCTTAGCTGAGTTTCACAACTGTGCCTTTTCCTAAATGCATGTTGTCTGTCTGATAAAAGTTTATGTTCGTCCAGATGGGCCATGATGTTTGAGCAGACTATATGTTCCAGCAATTTACACAGACCACAAGTCAGAGACACAGGGCGATAATTACGGGCAAGAGCCCTATCTCCTTTTTTGAAGAGTGGACAAATGTTTGCTAAGAGCCATTCTTTGGGGATTTCACCCGTATCAAGAGACTGTTGAAACAAGTGTGCAAAAACGGACCCAACTCATTTGCTAGTTCCTTCAGGACTCTAGGATGAAGCTCATCAGGTCCTAAGGCCTTACTGGGGTTTAAGCCTTGAAGTAATTTGATCACTCCTGCAGCTGTCACAACAATATTATTCATGAATGGGGCCGATCTTCCAGTCATTGGAACCTCCGTGAACTCAGTTCTATTAAATGCATCATTGAATTGACCAACTAGTTCCTCTGCCCTTTCAGAGTCTGATTCAGCAACCCTGTCCCCTCCTCTTTTATTAAGGGGCGGGATACCTTGCCTGTCTTTCTTCTCGCTATTAATATATCTGTAGAAGTTTCTGGGATTTGCCTTTACATCACCTACCAAGTTATTCACATACAAATCATGCTGATTTTTTATATCAGTCTTGATTTCACGTCTCAAGTTTTCAAATTTTGTCCGGAGTTTACCACTTCCCGTCTTTTTTGCCTTTGCATGAATCCTTCTGCGAATTTTCCTTCTTATCTCTGGAGTGATCCAGGGAATAGAAGATACAGATCTACTAGTTTTTGAGGGGATATGATTTTCGGCCGAATTATGAATGAAAGAAGTTATCAAATCAAAATTCTCCTGTACAGACCGAGCATCTGAATGACCATTAAAGTAATTCTCCTTTGCAAATCTGAGTGCATCCTTCCTCATAGTTTCATAGTCACCTTTCTGATATGAGTACACCTTCCTCCGAGGTTTCTTTATTGGTGGGATGTGAATTTTTAAATATCCGGAGACAACATCGTGGTCACTTAGTTTATCTGGGGAACGAATGTCTTCGAATTGTCCTGGCAAAGTCGTAAGGATCAGATCCAATGTGTTCTTATCACTAGTGGGGAAGTTAACAATTTGTTCAAGGCCATGATCGTTCATAATGTCAATTAATATTTGTCCTTCCGACTGACTTAGCATTGTGCCTTGTTTGCTGAGCCTGTCGGGCCAAGCAATGTCTCTGAAGTTGAGGTCACCTAGAACATGTACAGCCGGGAGTTTTTTACCCTTATGCTGCGATTTAATGCAATCCAGTTGGTCTTTAAACAACTGAAAGTTTTCGATTGTACCATTTGGTGATCGATACCAACTTGCTACGAGGTTATCAGCTCAGTCCAGTCAAAGGCTACATTCTTGTTAGAAAATTTGCATAGCAGGGCATCCACTGTTCGTTTAGTACTCTTCTTATCCTGTTGAATAAATGTCATTTGATGTCGCCTGGTGTATGAATGTCATTTGACGTGTCACCAGTAACAATTCTGATTCTGTAGTGATTCAGATTATTGAGCTAGAGTGGCCGTCCCTGGAGGCCGGTCGTGAGCATTCCTCTTTAACCTTCTTCTAAAGATACGCTCTGATTCAGTGTCTATTAATAAAGATAGGTACTTGACCCCTGTAACAGTGTCAACCCAAACAAGGGCATCAAAAGTAAACAACTCACAATATCGTAGATACCAGTCCTATAGTGATGCCCTGAAGAACTCGTTCTTTCCCAGAACTATTCCCCAATGGAATAGTCTTCCCTCCTCTGCGGTGATTGCCAAGTCTGCAGAAGAGTTTAAAGCCCGTACAGTGTAAGATTGAGACTCAGAGGTATGTGTTTTAGGATACCTCTGTTATGCAGATTGTAAATAGTTTTAAGGACGCATCCAGTGCCTCTCTCTTTTTTTTTCAGCTAAATTCGAAATTTAGCCACCCAATCAACTGAGGTAATAGCCAAATATGACCGACTCAGTATAAGAAGATAGATAGGCTTTGACCTCCCAACCCAAGTCGAGTCTTGGAGCGCTATGGTGTAGAAATGTGTAGACTCGAGACTGAGAGGTACTGGGTTTGATTTTTAGTAAGACATTTCATCCACATTGGTTTCTGCTTTCTATCCAGGAGGACCTGCCCACAATGCCCATGAGGGTATATTGTATGAAGAAAAGGAAGTCTGTAACTCAAGATGCCACTAGAATTCTTCTGGTGACACATTCAATGGTATTCATTTTTTTTTTTTTTTTTTTTTTGATTTGAGGTTTAACGTCCCAGTCAACACTGTAAAGGCTATTTTGGAGACGTTGCTTCCAATTTTGTGGGACTTTTACCCGACATTGAGATGAAATGACATCTCAAGCCCTGTCACCAAATGAACCAATAGGGTTTATTAGCATGGACGGTTCATCTCGCACCGTGGTTCCTGGACAGGCTTAGATCCTCTAAGCGGTTTACCAGTACTAGTGTGCGGGCCGGATTCAGCTCTGCGTGGAAGCATCATGCAGCCCATATATTTCTTCAAGCCCCTATGGGCGGGGGCTTTCAATGGTATTCATAAACCAAGATGAAGTGAAAGGGGTGGTGAAAGGTAGTAAAGGCTGTTGTTGGTTCAAAACCTTCTGATCATCATCACCAACTGTATATAAGTTGTTATGAGTGGTTTAATCAGAACCAAATAACAGAGTAGGGTTCCAATATTTTGGGACCTGAAGGTTTCGCGCCTAGACGTTTCACTACCCTAGGTAAGATGTTTTGCTACCCAGTTGTTTTCAAACCTTTTGAGACTATTTCAGTCATATCGAACCGGTGGGCGAAAACCGGAGTACCCAGAGAAAAAACATATGACCTTCCATTGCAGGACATGGAGTATGTCTCACCAGTGACCCGAGCCATACGCAAACCACAGTGGTTATAAAGTGGGGTTTAAAGGGGTGTTAACTGCCTGGACTTGTTAACGTGATATTAATAGAGAGAATCATGGTTTATTTTGATGTCAAGTGAGTAAATGTATTCATTGAGGTATGTACAACATTGTGTTCCAATAGTTAACTGTAGGGATTTTCTGTAAATGCACTGAGAATGTTAATTTTTAAATAGTCGCTGAGCACCTTTGTGATACACTGAATTTACTGATAATTGAATAGTATATTAAATAAAAATATAACATAATGAAGCACATTTAAAATAAAAACTGTTTTTATCTTTGTTTTGACATGTAATTAGGTAGCGAATATTCCAGGCAGCAAAAAATTCAGTTAGCTAAATAGCTGGGTAATGAACAGGTATATGTAGTGAAATGGTAGGTAGCAAATCTGCAGGGTAGCAAAAGTGTTTAGGTCGCAAAGATGCAAGTCGCGAAACATACGTAAATCACAAAGTATAATAACATGTAGTTAATAATACCATATATGAAAATTAATCATTTAACCATTAACCAAATTAACCATTTTCATGTGAAAATTAATCTTGGTATGCAACTTCAAAATCATTGACCTATCAAACTGTATAAAAAGACAGATTTTAAAATGATAAAAAAGAATACCGAAAAACATTTCAAGAAACCTTGTCAAAATCCAACACAAATACTAAAGGGTCTAATTTCAAAACACAGCTTAACAGATTGTCAGACAAGTATACCTACTCTTACGACATGAAAGCCGTAACAAAGGAAAGAAGCATAGCCTGAAAAAATACCCGCCTATGGTGGGATTCGAACCCGGGCCGCTCGGGTGATAGTCCAGTGCTCTAACCGCTGAGCCAAAGAGTCGACTCCCTGACGCAGGTGTCAGAGAGTGGTTATAAACCTAGAAGCTATGCATATGATCTTGCAAGGTAGATAATGGAAGGGTGGTAACACACCCTCTCTTCAAGGAAGTCATCCTTTATGATGACGTGGAGCCAACTTTGGCACAAAGCCAATTCTGGCATGTAAAGTCCGATCCCGGACGAGCCCCCATTTTACGACATGAAAGCCGTAACAAAGGAAAGAAGCATAGCCTGAACAAATCCCCACCTATGGTGGGATTCGAACCCGGGCTGCTCGGGTGATAGTCCAGTGCTCTAACCACTGAGCCAAAGAGTCGACTCCCTGACGAGGTGTCAGAGAGTGGTTATAAACCTAGAAGCTATGCATATGATCTAGCAAGGTAGATAATGGAAGGGAGGTAACACTACCAAATTTGTAAACCTATCATTACCATTCTGTCATTCTCTATAATATTTCTATGTCAGTTTCACTGCCTGACCAAAATACTGTAAATTCAAAAACTTACTTAAACCCAAAATTCCATTATTTCCCTTTTTTTGTTTTAAAATGTCGTTTCCATGTGCACTCCATATAATACTCTATCTGAGGTGTATGGAGTACTTGGCAGATACAAGGAGGTTCCATTGACTGGAAGATTGGCTCCTTTCATGGTTTGTAAGAGGGGCATTCATTTAATGTTGTCATTTGGCTTTTGCCGGGCATGTTATTACATGTAATTCACATTTTGTTTACTTCTATACCCTCCGAAGTATTCTCCTTTGACGGAGCACACTTTTCAAGTATTGAAATCCATTCTGTAAAGGCTGAGAAGTAAGCCTTTTAGGTATACCCTGAAGACACTGGTAAATTGCAGTACCAAGTGAACTTCAGGATTTAGAAGCGGACACAGGAAAAGGTCGCAGGGACTAAGATCTTGCAAAGATGGGTGGATGAGAGAGCTGAACTACCTTTAACTCTTTCAAGAAGTCTTGGAAAAGAACACACTTGTGAGCAGGTGCGTTAATTGTCATGGCTAAGACACAGACCTCTTTAACCAGTTGCAGGTCAACGTTTTTTCTAGTGTGCTTTTACTTTTGACAACACATATCATTCATATAAAATTAACCTGTGACTGTCTTGCCATTTGGTATGGGAATTTGAACAATGGGTCCATGGCAATTGAAAAATACCCCCTGCAAAATACTGGCCTTGCTTGGTCTTTTCACAGCCACTGCTTGTTAATCCCCCGCCACAAAGCAGAGTGGGGATTATACTAGGAATGGCCTTTGTCTGTCTGTCTGTCCATCTGTAAGACTTTCTTGTCCGTTCAATATCTCATGAATTTATTGATAGATTTTCATTAAACTTTGGTCAAATATTCCCTCAGTGAGTCGATGTGCAGAACCTATAAGTAAACCTTGTTGACAAGGTCAAAGTTAAAGGTCACAAGTTTGAGCCTTGAATTTTGTTTTGTTAATTCCATATCTCCTTTACCCCTGGAAGGATTTTCATTAAACTTTGGTGAAGAGTGAGTGTTTGAGTTTTGCCTCTCACCAACAGCTAAGGTCATACGGAGACGGTACCTTGGTTTAAAGACTCATCCGAAAGTCTAAACTTTGGTAAAATGTTTGCCTAAGTGAGATGATGTGCAGAAACAATAATTCAACCATGTTGACTCAAGGTGAAGGTCACCATTGAAGGTCACGAGTTTTAGCAGTCAGTAACACTTTGTTGCCCGCTGTGTATTTCATGAACATTTTTGTCCGATTTTCATTTAACTTTGGTCATATATTCACCTCAGTGAGCTGGTGTGCAGAACCCATAAATAAACTCTGGCGACTCAAGGTCAAGGTCACAGTTGAGGGTCCCAAGTTTGAGCCTTGATTTTTTTTGTCTGTTCCATATCACCTTTACCCCTGGAATGATTTTCATTAAACTTTGGTCAAATGTTTGCCTAAGTGATATTATGTGCAGAACCTGCCAAACTTATTTGGTAGGGGCTATACTGTATTCAGTCATACTTAGTAGTCAAAGGTAAGAAAAGGGTATAAATATTTCTTATAACTTTTGTAATCTTTGGTGCATTGCTTTAAAGTTTGGCACATTTACACAAACAGTAAAATTCCGCTATTAAGACCACCTAAAATTAAGACTAATTCTGCTATAAAAAGCGTATTTGGTGGATAGCAGCTATTCTTTCTTTGTGTTTTCTGCATACAGTGTCCTCTGGTTAGAGACCACCTTTGGGACTGTTCAAAAGTGGTCTTAAAGACCACTTTTGAACAGTTCCATAGGTGGTCTTAATTTGGGACTGTTCAAAAGTGGTCTTAAAGACCACTTTTGAACAGTCCCATAGGTGGTCTTAATATAGGAATTTTACTGTTCATGTAGTAACAAAACACAATGAGGGGATAACTTAGATATTTCCAGCAGGCAGTTTGCCTGGATTATGGCCCCTTTCCGACTTAGAAATTGTCCTATTTAGATGTATTTTGATTTATAGCTCTTGTTTATTTCTGGATGAACTTTGTGAAATTCTCCGGAAATGTGAACCATCATTAGATGATGTGTTGTGTGCAAGACCCAGGTCCGTACCTCCAAGGTCAAGGTCATACTTAGAGGTCAGAGATCAAAAATGGGGTCTTTTTTCGTGTCTGGTCAATAACTTTCTTATGCTAAGATGGATTTTGAAATTATTTGTTAGAAAAGTTAACCATCATGAGACAGTGTGTGGCAGGCAAGACCCAGGTTGGTACCTCAAAGGTCAAGGTCAAACTTAGAGGTCAAAGGTAAAATAAAGGAGGTCTTTATTTCATGTCCCTTCAATAACTTTCTTAAATCCAGATGGATTTTTAGATTACTTGGCAGAAATGTTAACCATTATGAGACGATGTGTTGTGGGCAAGACCCAGGTCCTTGCCTCCAACATCACGAATCGCACCTATGTAGTATTGACACCCTTGAACCCCACTTTAATACAGTGAAACTGGGGTTTACAGGGGTAAACCTTAATTTTATTATTCCTGCTCTAAAATATAGATTGTGGGTACTCGTTAGGACCGCCTCGATGAAGCAGATGTAACGAGCACCCACAATCTATATTTTGAGCAGAAATAAGAAAAATATCACAGTTTTTCATCTTAAAATTTTCTTTAATTTTTCGGTGGTAAAGTTTGCAATGTATTTGTGTAGGCGTGTTTTCGTAATGAAGGTCAAGGTCATACTTAGAGGTCAAAGGTCAAAAAGGGTCATTTTTTGTGTCTGGTCAATAACTTTTTTATTCCTGGATGGACTTTTTAAAATTACTTTGCAGAAATGTTAACCATCATTAGACAATGTGTCCCAGGCAAGACCCAAGCTCGTAGCTCCAAGGTCAAGGTCATACTTAGAGGTCAAAGGTCAAAACAGGTGTTTTTTTGGTGTCCGGTCAATATCTTTCTTATTCTCAGATGGATTTTGAAATTACTTGATAGAAATGTTAACCATCATGAAGCAATGTCCAAAGTCAAGGTCATACTTACAAAATGTGTCTTTTATTGGTGTCCGGTCAATAACTTCCTTATTCCTGAAAGAATATTGATGTGATTCTTGCATGACCCAGGTTGGTACCTCTAAGATCGAGGTCATACTTAGATGTCAAAGGTAAAAAGTGTATTTCTATTTGTGTCCAGTCAATAACTTTCTTATTTCTGTATGGGCTTTTTAAAATTACTTTACAAAAATGTTAACCATCATCAGGTGATGTTTTGCATGCAAGACCCAGGTCAGTACCTCCAATGTCAAGGTCATACTTTGAGGTCAAAGGTAAAAGATGGGTCTTTTTTGTGTGAGGTCAATAACTTTCTATTCCTGGATGGATTTTGAAATTACTTGGCAGAAAGGTTAACCATTATGAGATGCTGTGTTGCACGCAAGACACAGGTGCATGCCTCAAGGTCAGGGTCATACTTAGAGGTTAAAGGTCAAAAAATGGTATTTTTTGTGTGTGTCCGGTCAATAACATTTTTATTTCTGGATGGATTTTTTAAAATTGCTTTGCAGAAATGTTAACCACTAAGACCCGGGTCGGTACCTCGAAGGTCAAGGTTATACTTAGAGGTCAGAAGAGGTCTTTTTTTCATGTCTTAATAACTTTCTTGTTCCTGGATGGATTTTGAAAATATGTGGCAGAAATGTTACCCATCCTGAGAAGATGTGTCTCGGGTGGGTACCTCCAAAACCCAGGTTGGTACCTCCAAGGTCAAGGGTAACTTATTCAAAGGTCAAACACGGGTCTTTTTTCATGTCCAGTCAATATCTTTCTTTTTCCTGGATGGACTTTGAAATTACTGCAGAAATATTAACCATCATGAGAAGATTTGTCGCATGCAAGACAGGGATGGGTACCTCTAAGGTCAAAGCACTTAGAGGTCAAATGTATAAAGGGTCCTTTTTTCATGTCCAGTCAGTTACTTACTTGTTCCATTACTTATTCCTGGGTGGATTTTGAAATTACTTGGCAGAAATGTTAACCATCATGAGAAGATGTGTCACAGGCAAGACCCAGGTCAGTACCTCATAGGTAAAGGTCATACTTAGTAGTCAAAGGTAAGAAAAGGGTATTTTTTTCATGTCCAGTCAATAACTTTTTAATTCATGCATGGATTTTGAAATGATAATTATCATGAGACAATGTTTCATTGCACAAAACTCAGGACCGTAGGTAAGGTGAAGGTCTAAAATGTTTACTCATGCTATCTGTTATATAATACTCACTTCTGTATCCCATGTCATATGGTGGGGGCATCCGTGTCATATGGACATAATTCTAGTTCAACCATATGGACTCAAGGTGAAGGTCACAATTGAAGAACAAGGGTTTGAACCTTGAATTTCATGTATGCTCTATACGTGTATCTCTTTTACCCATGGAAAGATTTTCATTAAACTTCCGTCAAATATTCACCTGAGTGTGCTGATGTGCAGAACCCGTAACTACACCATGCATGGCCCCAGCCCATTGGGGCTTGAAGAAATAGATTGGCTGCATGATGCTTCCATGCAGAGCTGAAAATGACTGCACACAAGTACTGGTAAACTGCTTAGAGGCTCTAAGCCTGCCCAAGGCAAAACGCTGAGAGTCGGACTGTCCATGCTTATAAACCCTATTGGTTTCATTGGGTGACAGGGCTTGAGATGTCATTTCATCTCAGTGTCGGGTATAGTAGTCGCAGATAAGATTGACTAGGCGGAGCTATCATTTGCACCTGCCTTAGGAATATTCCATTAACAAAAAGGTAAACCAAGTCACCCGATCTTGTGAATTCAACTGTAACACAAGCATAGCTGTGGCGTATATGACTATTTAGTCCGCTTGTAGAAAGCGTGCGAAAGGCACTCTACCAAATCTTCTGGTGGAATCTGCGAATCTGACATGTATTGACAACATATGAATAGTGAACACATGAACATATGACATATTATGTTAAACCCCCTGGTGTCCCTCTGTCGGTTTGGGCCAACAAATCGGTACTTAGGTGGCTATAGCTGATGGACAGTTTACATGTATTTCAATGGGATTTATTCTGTAAGACACTTAAAATTTGGGTTTATGTGGCTAAAATTTGGTTTGTGTGGCTACAAAACAGTCAATCTTATCTGCGACTACTATAAAAGTCCCACAAATTTGGAAGCATTGTATCCAAAATGACCTATACAGTGTTGACGGGGACCTTAAACCTCTTTTCAAACAAACAAAAACTACACCATGCAGAATCAAGGTCAAAGTCACAGTTGAAGGTCACAAGTTTGAACCTTAAATTTTTTGTCATTCCATATAATCTTTAGCCCAGGAAGGATTATTATTATACTTTGGTCAATTGTTGGCCTAAGTGACATAATGTGTAGAATCCATAATTCAACCATGCCAACTCAAGGTGAAGGTAAAATTGAAGGTCACAAGGTCACAAGTTTGATTCTTGAATTTTTGTCTGTTACATAATTCCTTTACCCCTTGAAGGATTTTCATTAAACTTTGGTTGAATGTTGACTTAAGAGAGATGATTTGCAGAACCCATAACCCAACCATGCTGACTGAAGGTCACATATGAAGGGCACAAGTTTCAGCCTTGAATTTCCTGTACACTCTTTTCTGTTTTAAAGATTTTCATTATACTTTGATCAATATTTGCATCAGGGCACTGATGTGCAGAACCCATAACCACACGATGACCAATCAAGGTCAAGATCACGTGTCCCTCAGACTGCCTTCTTGTTATTGATGCATCTCTGTGTCTCAAAATAATAGAGCCATGTTTCATTATTACTTGCAAACAGCTCTGAAATCCTATGTTTGTCAAAACTTTTGTACTTTTTTTATTCCCATTTTGAAAAATGGGTGTTATACCCCCTGGTGTCCATTTGTCCATCCACACTAACGAAATGACATTTAGGGGGCAAAAGAATTTGGACATTTTGACACTTAAGTTGTCATTCATGAGTCCATCCATATTTATTCCGTAATTTTGGTACTTAAGTGGCAAAAATTGGCTCTTAATACATGGCTTGCCGCTTAAGAGAATTTGCCGCTTAATTACTCAATATGCCGACACCTAGCCACCTAAGTATCCATACATGAGACTGTCCATCTTTAATCCGTCTGTAAAATTTTCATTTCCGGATAACTCCTATAGTTTACATCCGATCAAGCTGAAACATCATAGATAGTTAGACCATGATGTGGGACAGCACATACTGTTTCAAGGTTATGGTCCACCAAATATTAATAGAGTTATGCCCCTTTGAAATTTTTTGTAAACTTTTCGTTTCCGGATAACTCCTCCCACAGTTTATATCGGATCAAGCTGAAACTTCATACATAGTTTGACCATGATGTGGGGCAGCACATATTGTTTCGAGGTTACGGTCCACCAGAGTTCTGCACCTTAGAATTTTTTGTAAATTTTTCGTTTCCGGATAACTCCTCCTGCAGTTTACATCCGATCAAGCTGAAACTTCATACATAGTTAGACCATGATGTGGTGCAGCGCATATTGTTTCGAGGTTACATTTCACCAAATAATAATGCCCCTTTGAAATTTTTTTGTAAACTTTACGTTTCCGGATGACTCCTCCTACATTTTACATCCGATGAAGCTGAAACTTCATATATACTTAGACCATGATGTCGGGCAGTGCATATTGTTTTGAAATTACCGGCCACCAAATGATAATAAGAGTTATGCCCCTTTGAATGTTTTTGAAACATTTTGTTTCCGGATAACTCCTACATTTTACATCCGAAGATGCTGAAACTTTACATAAAGTAAGACCATGATATGGAACAATTGATATTACTTTGAGGTTATGGTCTGCCAAATATTACCAGAGTTATACCCCTTTTACCGTTTTTTCTAAACATTCCGTTTCCGGATAACTCCTCCTACATTTTACACCTGATGAAGCTGAAACTTTACATATAGTAAGACCATGTTGTGGAACAGCACATATTATTTTGAGGTTACAGACTGCTAAATATTACCAGAGTTATTACCCTTTCACAGATTTTTCTAAACATATTTTGTTTCCGGATAACGCCTCCTACATTTTTTCATCTGATGGAGCTGAATGTTTACGTATTGTTAGATTATGATGTGGAGCAGCATATATTATTTCAAGGTTACAGTCCACCACTTATTGCCAGAGTTATTCCCATATTATTTTGAGGTTATGGTCCACCAAATATTACTGACCATGAAAATTTGTTGGAGACAGGTAGTTTGAGCCATTGAGGGTTAATAATAGTGCCAGCTAAGAATATATGGAGCACATATTGTTCCTTGGTTACATTTCACAAAGCCAAACTTGTACAACAGTCAGTATATATTTACTCCATCTTACTATTTGCCACAGCGAGGATTGCAGCCACGTAAATAGATTTAAGCCCCCCAGTGGAATTTATTTCACTGACTTTTTCCAAGGCTGTTCTTCTGTTGCATTTTATTTTTGTTATGATATGTCTTTGAGTGTGTGTATTGCTTGTATTGTTTTGTTTTGGATAGCCAATTGGCCATTTTGTGGGAAAGTAACTGTCCTTTTGGCTTTCTGCTATTGATGTTTCCATTAGTGTCTAGTTATTTCATGTTTGTGTTTCTTTCCCTTTGGTGTCTCTGATGGGAACTGTGGGTTAATTGTATCGATTCCTGATCATTGCCATCACTTCTATTTTGACCAGGGCATGTGAATGTAATAGTATAGTAGAAAATTAAATGCAGAATTATGCAAATCCCATTTTTAGGAGAATACTGTGTGTACAGGAGCTCCCGAAAATTTTTCAGTAGGGTAAAGTAAAATAAATTTATAATTTGGGCTAAATAGGATCTTCAACAATTAGATTATTGCTCTCTTGTCTTTTGTTACAGTTGAAAGGGATCTGGATATGGAGTGACAGATGTCTAGATTATAGCCGAAAGTTTTGACAGCAGCACAACAACACAAATTAAGCTCAGGAATATGGCATTTCTCAGCCAGTTTGCATCAACAAAGATGAGGCATATACTAGTCAGAAACAGGGCCTCCCTTGTTTGCCACAGGGCAGTTAAGGATCTCACAGCTTTTAAGAGACAAATGAGTAAAATATGTTCAGGTGAACAATCATGTCTATCAAAGCAATTTAACAGTGTCAGAAGTCAGCTGCATGAAGAAAGAGCTGGCCTGTTTTACACTTCTTCACAGGTCTGGCAGAACAATAATAATTTCAGCAAGAAAAGATACGTTCTTCATGACACAGAAGAAGAAGTTAGAATATTGGCACACACTCACAGTGATATAGGATGGGTAAGTAGAACATTGGCACACACTCTGATATAATATGTGTAAGTAGGATATTGGCACACCCAGTGAAATAGGATGGGTAAGTAGAATATTGGCACAGCCACCCCCGCCCATAGGGGCTTGAAGAAATATATGGGCTGCATGATGCTTCCACGCAGAGCTGAATCCGTCCCACACACTAGTACTGGTAAACCGCTTGGAGGATCTAAGCCTGTCCAGGAACCGCGGTATGAGGCGGACCGTCCATGCTAATAAACCCTATTGGTTTCATTGGGCGACAGGGCTTGAGATGTCATTTCATCTCAATGTCGGGTAAAAGTCCCACAAAATTGGAAGCAACGTCTCCAAAATGACCTTTACAGTGTTGACGGGGACGTTAAACCTCAAATCAAACAAACAAACAAAGAATATTGGCACACCCAGTGATATAGGGTGGGTAAGTAGAATATTGGCACACCCAGTGATATAGGATGGGTACGTAGAATATTGGCACACCCAGTGATATAGGATGGGTAAGTAGAATATTGACACACAGTGATACAGGATGGGTAAGTAGAATATTGGCAAACCTAGTAATATTGGATGGGTAAGTAGAATATCGGCACACACAGTGATATTGGATGGGTAAGTAGAATATTGGCAGACACAGTGATATAGGACAGGTAAGTAGAATATTGGCACACACAGTTATATAGGATGGGTAAGAAGAATATTTGCACATGCAGTGATATAGGATGGGTAAGTAGAATATTGGCACACACAGTGATATAGGATGGGTATGTAGAATATTGGCACACACAGTGATATAGGATGGGTAAGTAGAATATTGACACACCCAATGGTATAGGATGGGTAAGTAGAATATTGGCACACACAGTGTTATAGGATGGGTAAGTAGAATATTGGCGCATACAGTGAGTAGAATATTGGAACTAACAGGAAGTAGAATATGGGCAGTTACATGTAGGATGGATGAGTAGAATATTGGCACATAGTGATATAGGATGGGTATGTAGAATATTGGTACAGACTCTGATATAGGATGGGTAAGTAGAATATGGGCACATATGGTGATATAGGATGGGTAAATAGAATATTGGCACATACTGATATAGAATGGGTTAGTAGACACCGATATAGGATGGGTAAGTAGAATATGGGCATATTCAGTGTTAAAGGATGGGTAAGTAGAATATTGGCAGATACTTAGTGATACAGGATAGATGTATAGAATATTGGCACATAGGAATGATAAGTAGAATATTGACACATAATGATACTAGAATATTGGCATACAGTGATACAGGATAGGTAAATAGAATATTGGCATACAGTGATACAGGATGGGTAAATAGAATATTGGCATACAGTGATACAGGATGGGTAAATAGAATATTAGCACATAGTGATCCAGGATGGGTAAGTAGAATATTGGCACATAGTGATACAGGATGGGTAAGTAGAATATTGGCACATAGTGATACACGATGGGTAAGTAGAATATTGGCACATAGTGATACAGGATGGGTAAATAGAATATTGGCACACAGTGATACAGGATGGGTAAATAGAATATTGGCATATAGTGATACAGGATGGGTAAATAGAATATTGGCATATAGTGATACAGGATGGGTAAATAGAATATTGGCACATAGTGATACAGGATGGGTAAGTAGAATATTGGCACATAGTGATACAGGATGGGTAAATAGAATATTGGCACACAGTGATACAGGATGGGTAAATAGAATATTGGCATATAGTGATACAGGATGGGTAAATAGAATATTGGCATATAGTGATACAGGATGGGTAAATAGAATATTGGCACATAGTGATACAGGATGGGTAAGTAGAATATTGGCACATAGTGATACACGATGGGTAAGTAGAATATTGGCACATAGTGATACAGGATGGGTAAATAGAATATTGGCACACAGTGATACAGGATGGGTAAATAGAATATTGGCACACAGTGATACAGGATGGGTAAATAGAATATTGGCATATAGTGATACAGGATGGGTAAATAGAATATTTGCATACAGTGATACAGGATGGGTAAGTAGAATATTAGCACATAGTGATCCAGGATGGGTAAGTAGAATATTGGCACATAGTGATATAGGATGGGTAAGTAGAATATTGGCACATAGTGATACACGATGGGTAAATAGAATATTGGCACATAGTGATATAGGATGGGTAAATAGAATATTAGCACACAGTGATACAGGATGGGTAAATAGAATATTGGCACACAGTGATACAGGATGGGTAAATAGAATATTGGCATATAGTGATACAGGATGGGTAAGTAGAATATTTGCACACATAGTGATACAGGATGGGTAAGTAGAATATTGGCACATAGTGATCCAGGATGGGTAAGTAGAATATTGGCACATAGTGATATGAGATGGGTAAGTAGAATATTGGCACATACACTGATATAGGATGGGTAGGTAGAATATGGGAACATTCAGTATTAAAGGATGAGTAAGTAGAATATTGGCAGATACTTTGTGTTACAGGATAGATGTATAGAACATTGACATATATTCACAGTGACATAGGAATGATCAGTAAAATTCTGGGATGTACAGTGATGTAAGATGGGTAAGTAGCATATTGTCTCATACACATAGTGATATACATGTACATGTACATAGAATAGAATGTAGAATAGAGTAGAAAATGAGCAAATAGTCAAATATACTGTTACTTGATCTTGATTGAGTTGGGTTTTTTACATCCCTGTCAACACTATTAAGGGAGGTCATTTTGGAGACGTTGCTTCCAGTTTTGTGGGACTTTTACCCAACATGGAGATGAAATGACATCTCAAGCCCTACCACCCATAGAAACAACTTATGTTTAAGGAGTGGTCTGACTCGCATCACTTTTCCTGGGCAGGCTTAGACCTAAGCAGTTTTCAGTAGGTTGCAGTGATATAGGATGGGTAAGTAGAATATTGGCACACACAGTGATATAGGATGGGTATGTAGAATATTGGCACACACAGTGATATAGGATGGGTAAGTAGAATATTGACACACCCAATGATATAGGATGGGTAAGTAGAATATAGAATGTAATTTTTTATGCTCCCCAAAGGGAGAGCATATAGTCGCCGCTTTCTCCGCCCGTCCATCCATCCGTCACACCCTATTTCTCTTTAAGTATTAAAGGTATTTAAGTGAAACATGATATACTGATAGAGGGTGAACCATAAACCCATCATCAGTTACTTCCCTTCTTAACTGTTTCAATGAAAAGCTTGTCTGGAACATATCTGGGAAAGTATAGAAGTGAAACTTGATACGTTGATAGATGGCCATTAGAGGAAGTGCAGAGTGCAAGAACTGTAACTCTGTCACAAGTAATTACAGAGTATTTTCTTTTTTAGTTTTTGCTATATTAAGCTTGTCCGGAGCATGTCTCTAAAAGTTTTAAAGGTAATTTAGTGAAACTTGGGGGGTGTATGAGAGAAATCGCTGAATGCAAGAACCATAACCCTGCCAGCAGTATTTACGGAGTTACTTCCCTTCTTAATTAGGGCCCCACACAGTATTTTGGGTGCTCTCTAGTAATCACCTTGTCAGTCAGTTTTTCAAATCTAAACCAAAACATTTAACCGGTCATAACTTCAAAATTATTATCCCTACTCCCATGAAACTTCACACTCATACTAACAATCACAAGACCTACATTCTGACAAAGGGCCAGAACTATATTGCTTTTGTCCGTGTGTTTGTCACGCCTTAACCAAAAAACTTAACCTCGGTCATAACTTCAAAAGTATTTGCCTACTCTCATGAAACTTCACACACATACTTACCATCACAAGACCTACATTCTGACAAAGGGCCATAACTATATTGCTTTTCTGTGTGTGTATGTCGGTCCATAACCAAACAACTTCAACTCTGTCAAAATTTTAAAAGTTTTTGTCCTACTCTCATGAAACTCCACACCCATACTTACCATCACAAAACCTACATTCTGACAAAGAGCCTTAATTATATTGCTTTTTTCACTTAATTATCTCCCCTTTTTCAAAAGAATATCTTCTGTTGTTTCATAAAATCACTTACTAGGGTACACAATTTCTTATGGTTTAAGATTTACATGCCCTTGCAGGGAAGGGGCCTTACATTTCTCCTTATTTTTGCAGTCTTTGTTGAAAATCACTAACCAGGGAATTCTTAGACTTTTGATTTAACCCATTTGGTACCAGAAGCCCCAAGAGGAGTAAGTGGCAAACAGTGGAGGCCCAGATCAGACACCACAGAACGCGGCATCTGATCAGGGCCTACACTGTTTGCGAAAAGTTAAGACATTTTCCAAGTAAATTTTGAAGAAAACACGACCAGACACCCCTAAATTTTGGAATGGACTCCTGCTTTATATAAGAAGGAAGATTCCATTTGATACAAAAAGGGTTAAGAGTTACAGCAGGCAGCTACTATATTTAGTTTTTTTCACATCTGGCACTGAGTACATTGATTAACCCATTGTATGCAGGAAACCCCGAAAGGAGTACCTTGGCCAACAATGCAGGCCCAAGTCCGACGCCCCAGAATCCGGCATCTGATCAGGGCCTACACTATTTGCTAACAGAATCTATTTCAAAAATAGAATAAAAATGAAAAAAATAGGCCTGACACCCCATATATGGCAAATGGACTTGTCTAACATATAGCAATGGAAGTGTCCACTAGAATACAATGGGTTAATTTCAACACATAGAGTGGATGGATGCTTTTACATTTACACCCCTTTCAACAGTATTTCGGTCATATAAAAAAAAAACAGATTTCATACCACACTTCATAGTGTATAGGACCACCATATTTTACTCTTTCACTAACATAACCCTCCTATTACTGCACATCTTCGGGGAGCATCCTTCATTTTCACCAAATTTCTTGTTAGCTCACCTGTCACGTAGTGACATGGTGAGCTTTTGGGATCACTTTTTGTCTGTCGTCCGTCGTGCGTCCGTCCGTGTGTGCGTCCGTCCGTGCGTCCGTAAACAATTTCAAATAAGTATATCTCCAATACCCCATGGCCAATCTTGATCAAATTTCATGTGAATCATCATCAGGTAGGGGGAAAGGCTGCATAAGGTTTTTGGGCTGATCAGATTGGAATTCTGGTTGCCATGGCAACATATAGCTCCCATAGACTTATAATGGGAAAACATTTTAAAATCTTCTTCTCTGAAACCACAGGGCCCAGAGCTTAGATATTAAGCATGTAGCAAGGGCAAGTGGTCAACTATCTAATTCCTGCCAATCATGCCCCTCGGTGCCAAATGGGCCACGCCCTAGGGCCCCTTCGCTCCCATAGACTAATACTGGAAAAAAAACTTCCAAAATCTTCTTCTCTGAAACCACAGGGCCCAGAGCTTAGATATTTAGCATGTAGCAATGGCAAGTGGTCACCTACATAATTCCTGCCAATCATGCCCCTGGGTTCAAAAAGGGCCACGCCCTGGGGCCCCTTCGCTCCCATAGACTAATAATGGAAAAAAAGCTTAAAAAATCTTCTTCTCTGAAACCACAGGGCCCAGAGCTTATATATTTAGCATGTAGCAACAGCCAGTGGTCACCTACATAATTCCTGCCAATCATGCCCCTCGGTGCCAAATGGGCCAAGCCCTAGGGCCCCTTCGCTCCCATAGACTAATAATGGAAAAAAGCTTCAAAAATCTTCTTCTCTAAAACCACAGGGCCCAGAGCTTATATATTTAGCATGTAGCAATGGCAGGTGGTCACCTACATAATTCCTGCCAATCATGCCCCTGGGTTCCAAATGAGCCACGCCCCGGGGCCCCTTCGCTCCCATAGACTCATAATGGAAAAAAAGCTTCAAAAATCTTCTTCTCTGAAACCACAGGGCCCAGAGCTTATATATTTAGCATGTAGTAACAGCAAGTGGTCACCTACATAATTCCTGCCAATCATGCCCCTGGTGTCCAAACGGACCATGCCCCGGGGCCCATTAGCTCCTATAGACTCATAATGGAAAAAAGCTTCAAAAATCTTCTTCTCTGAAACCACAGGGCCCAAAGCTTAGATATTTAGCATGTAGCAATGGCAAGTGGTAACCTATATAATTCCTGCCAATCATGCCGCTGGGGTCAAAATTGGCCACACCCCTGGGCCCCTTAGCTCCTATATACTCATAATGGAAAAAAAGGTTCAAAAATCTTCTTCTCTGAAACCACAGGGCCCAGAGCTTAGATATTTAGCATGTAGCAATGGCAAGTGGTCACCAACATAATTCCTGCCAATCATGCCCCTGGGTTCCAAATGAGCCACGCCCCGGGGCCCCTTCGCTCCAATAGACTCATAATGGAAAAAAGCTTCAAAAATCTTCTTCTCTGAAACCATAGGGCCCAGAGCTTAGATATTTAGCATGTAGGAAGGGCAAGTGGTCAACTACATAATTCCTGCCAATCATGCCCCTGGGTTCCAAATGGTCCACGCCCCGGGGCCCCTTCGCTCCCATAGACTCATAATGGAAAAAAGCTTCAAAAATCTTCTTCTCTGAAACCACAGGGCCCAGAGCTTAGAAATTTAGCATGTAGCAATGGCAAGTGGTAACCTGTATAATTCCTGCCAATCATGCCCCTGGGGTCGAAATTGGCCACACCCCTGGGCCCCTTCGCTCCCATAGACTCATAATGGAAAAAAAGGTTCAAAAATCTTCTTCTCTGAAACCACAGGGCCCAGAGCTTAGATATTTAGCATGTAGCAATGGCAAGTGGTCACCAACATAATTCCTGCCAATCATGCCCCTGGGTTCCAAATGGGCCACGCCCCGGGGCCCCTTAGCTCCTACAGACTCATAATGAAAAAAAAGCTTCAAAAATCTTCTTCTCTGAAACCACAGAGCCCAGAGCTTAGAAATTTAGCATGTAGCAACGGACAGTGGTCTCCTACATAATTCCTGCCAATCATGCTCCTGGGGTCCAAACAGGCCACGCCCTGGGGCCCCGTAGCTCCTATAGACTCAAAATGGAAAAAGCTTCAAAAATCTTCTTCTCTGAAATCACAGGGCCCAGAGCTTAGATATTTAGCACGTAGCAACGGCAAGAGGTCACCTACATAATTCCTGCCAATCATGCCCCTGGGTTCCAAATGGGCCACGCCCCGTGCCCCTTTGCTCCCATAGACTCAAAATGGAAAAAAGCTTCAAAAATCTTCTCCTCTGAAACCGCAGGGCCCAGAGCTTAGGTAATTAGCATGTAGCAGTGGCAAGTGGTCACCTACATAATTCCTGCCAATCATGCTCCTGGGGTCCAAATTGGCCACGCCTGCGGGCCCCTTAGCCCCATTGACTCATAATAGGAAAAAGCTTCAAAAATCTTCTTCTCTGAAACCACAGGGCCCAGAGCTTAGATATTTAGCATGTAGCAACAGCAAGTGGTCACCTACATAATTCCTGCCAATCATGCCCCTGTGGTCAAAACTAGCCACGCCCGGGAGCCCCTTAGCTCCTATAGACTCATAATTGAAAAAATGCTTCAAAAATCTTTTTCTCTGAAACCACAGGGCCCAGAGCTTAGATAATTAGCATGTGGCAATGGCAAGTGGTCACCTACATAAATCCTGCCAATCATGCCCCTGGGGTCCAAATGGGCCACGCCCCGGGCCCCTTAGCTCCCCTAGACTCATAATGGGATAAAGCTTCAAAAATCTTCTTCTCTGAAACCACAGGGCCCAGAGCTTAGATATTTAGCATGTGGCAATGACAAGTGGACACCTGCATAAATCCTGCCAATCATGCCCCTCTGGTCCAAATGGGCCACACCCTGGGACCCCCTTAGCTCCCATAGACTCAAAATGGAGAAAAGCCTAAAAAATCTTCTTCTCTGAAACCATAGGGCCCAGATCATAGATTTTTAGCATGTAGCAACGGCAAGTGGTCACCTACATATTTCCTGCTAATCATGCCCCTGGGGTCCAAATGGGCCACGCCCCGGTGCCCCTTAGCTCCCATAGACTCTAAATGGAAGAAAGCTTAAAAAATCTTCTTCTCAGAAACTGTGAAGCACAGAACTAAGATATTTAGTCCAAATTGGCCAAATCCTGTGGCCCCTTAACTCCAACAAACTTATAATGGAAAAAAGGGTTCAAACATCTTCTTTGAAACCATGAAATACAGACCTTAGATATTTAGTATATAGCAACACAAAATGGTCACCTACATAAATCCTGCCAACCATGCCCTTTTGGTCAAAATTGGCCAAGCCCCAGGGCTCATTAGCTTCTATAGACTTATACTGGAAAAAAAACTTAAAAAAAAATCTTCTTTTCCAAAACCATAAGGCACAGATTTTGTTTGATTTGAGGTTTTACATCCCTGTCAACACTGTATAGGTCATTTTGGAGATGTCTCTTCCAATTTTGTGGGACTTTTTACCCGACATTGAGATGAAATTACATCTCAAGCCCTGTCGCCCAATGAAACCAATAGGGTTTATACGCATGGACACCGCTTTGCCTGAGCTTAGATATTTAGTATGTAGCAATGTCAAGTGGTCTCCTACACTAATGATTTTCTGGTACACAGGTGAGCGATATAGGGCCATTGGGCCCTCTTGTTTTTTTATTTCAAATTCCTTAGGGTAAAGAATGTTTGGCTTTCTTATTCCCAGGGTATTGCTGCCACCCCACCTCTTGAGGAAAATAAGATTATCCTGCACCCCACACACACACATACACCTAACCCATACAAGCAAACTCAGAGAAACCTAATGTTGTTTTTCTTCCTAAACTTTTTGTGTTTAATGTGATAATGATATCTCTGGCAATGCCAGTTGCAAATGTTATGGTTTTGTTTGTTTGATTTGAGGTTTAACGTCCCCATCAACATTATTTAGGTCATTTTGGAGACATTGCTTCCAATTTTGTAGGACTTTTACCCGACATTGAGATGAAATGATATCTCAATCTCTGCCACTCAGTGAAACCAATGCATGGCCGGTGGGACCGTCTGACTCGCACCCCTTTGCCTGGGCAGTGTAAGACCTTCTTAGTGGTTTACCAGTACTTATGTGCGGTCGGTTTCAGCTCTGCGTTGAAGCATCATGCAGCCTAATCTATTTCTCCAAGCCCCAATGTGCGGGGGCCAGCAAATTTTATGGTATATCTAAGGGCTATCAATGAAAATATATTGTGTCAGTATTTAGAAATTGATGAAACTTAATCGCCACCACCCACGGGGGATTGAAGAAATAGATTGGACTGCAGGATGCTTCCACACAGAGCAGAAACTGACCGCACACATGAGTACTGGTAAACCACTTAGAGGCTCTAAGCCTGCCAAGGCAAAATGGTGCGAGTCAGACCATCCATGCATATAAACCCTTTTGGTTTCATTAGGTGGCAGGCTTTGGGATGTCATGTCATCTCAATGTTGGGTAAAACTCCCACAAAATTGGAAGCAACGTCTCCAAAATGACCTATATAGTGTTGATGGGGATGTTAAATCCCCAAATCAATCAATGGTCAAACTTAATATGAGCCGCATCATAAGTAAGTCTGTTTTTGAGGCATTTGCCAATAAAAAAGGTGATTATCAGCCTTCACATCACGATAAGTCTGTGAAATGAAGACCCCCCTAAACCCCACTTTATTTAGAGCAAAATGGGGATTACCGGGGTATACATTATCTGCCTTTTTTTTGCTTTAAAACATAGATTGTGGGTACTCTAACAAGCACCAACAATCTATGTTTAAAGCAGAAATAATAAAGATGTTATCATTTTTACCTAGTATTTATCATTTTCTGACACCATGTTGGACGCCATTATTTCTTACGGACATGTTTTCCTAATGACATTGGCACAGTCTGATCAGCACCTTTGTGTTTGCTGTAATATAATAACTCTAGTTTCTACTGGAGTATATACGTGTATAAAATTTCAAGACCTTTTCTAATCTGTGTAACTGAGCAGGCCGTTTTATGCGTAAGAATGTACGTCCATCTGTACGAACGTGAGTACATACGTACGTGCGTAATCCTGTTAGACTCGGGTTAAGGTATTTGTACCAGATAGAATCTGAACTAATATTTTCCAAATCATGTGTTGAATTTGGTTCATATTTGATATGATGATAGATTTAGGTCCAAAATTTTATTCAACAGTACCCCCACTCATGCCCACTGCCTCAAGGTCAAGGTTGGGGACTTCGAATTTTTTAATGTTAGAGACTCAGGTTAAGGTGTTGGTACCAGGTAGAACCTTATTATTTAAGAGCTCATATCTTCCAAACTATTTGATGGCTTTGGTTCATATTCGGTATGGTGCTAGATATAGGTCAAAAGTTTTATTCAGCAATACCCCCACCCATGCCCTCAAGGTTAAGGTCACAGACTGTGAAATCTTTAATGTTAAAGACTCAGGTTAAGGTATTTGTACCAGATAGAACCTGACCTTTTACGATTGATTTGGTTCATGTTTGGCTTCATGATAGATATAGGTCCAAGTTTTGTTCAGCTATACCCCCTGTGCCCATGACCTCAAGGTCAAGGTCACAGACTTAGAAAATTTTAATTTTAAAAATTTTAAAGAGCTTTTATTTTCCAAACCATATGATGGATTAAGTTTGAATTTGCTATGTTGATAGATACAGGTCCAAAGATTTATTGGGCAATACCCCCACCCATGCCTAAGACTTCAAGGTCAAGGTCACAGACTCAGAAAGTTTTAATGTTAATTTAATAGTTCATATGATGGATTGTTTGTTTGTTTTGGAGTTTAACGGCCCAGTCAACACTATATTAGGTCATTTTTGAGCCGGTCAGTTTACCTATCCACACTTTTCCTGGGCAGGCTTATATGTAAGCGGTTAACTAGTACAGTGCACATTCTTTTGCCAGAAACTGACAACTGCCCTTCTTGAATCAGCGGAAGGGAGAGAATGACCGTAGAAAAGATTTCATGATCAATCTCGACGAAAGAATGTTGCTGACCCCGGCGGGAATCGAACCCGCGTCCTCCTGATCACCAGTCAGACACGCATCCGACTGAGCCACCGAGGCCGGCTCATATGATGGATTGTGTTTATATTTTGTACGATGATAGATACAGGTCAGTGATATTCAAAAATACCCATCCCATCACATGACCTCAAGGTGAAGGTCACAGACATAAAATTTTTTAAATTTAAAGTATGTTAAGAGCTGATATTTTCCAAACCATATTTTGGATTTGCTTCATTTATGGTATGATGATAGTAACATGTCCAAAGGTTAATTCAGCCATAAGCCTGCCCCTGACCACAAGGTCAAGGTCACATAATTAGACATTTTTTTATGCTAAATGTATTTAGAGCTCATATTTTCCAAACCATATGATGGATATGCTTCATATTTGGAATCATGGTAGACCCAGGTCAGAAGTTTCATTCAGCCATATCCCCACCCTTGTCTTATGATCTCGAGGTCAAGGTTGTAGACTTAGAAATTTTTAATGTAAAAGTTTTTAAGAACTTGTATTTTCTAAACAATTTGATGGATTGAGTTGATATTTGATATGATTATTTTAATGTTTTCAACAGTTAAATCAGCGATACCCCAGCTATGTCAATGACCTTAAGGACACTTTTTCACATGAGTTATGCTGTCTGATGACAGCTGTTGTTGCAGCATATTTTTTTCGGGGTGATGTGGGCCCCTGGGTGGGGGCATCCATTTCGTATTGATACATTTCTAGTTTTGTATCTTTCCTGGTATCCAGGCATATGCATGGTCTGATCTGCACTTTAGTAATCACTGCTTGGACAATAATACAATACCTTTAGCCATCATGAAAACACTCCTATATAATTCTGACCCCCTCAAACCCCACTTTTATATAGTAAAACTGGGGTTTTCAGGGGTAAACATTATTTTTCTTATTTCTGCTCCAAAATATCGCTTGTGGGTACTCATTAGAACCACCTCATTTTAAAAATATAGATTGTGGGTACTCGTTAAAACCGTCTCATTGAGACGGATCTAACGAGTACCCACAAGCTATATTTTACAGCAAGAATAAGAAAAGTATCACTATTTTTCATCTTCAAATTTTCGTTTCTTCGGTGGTAAAATTTGTAATGCATTGTATAGGCGTGTTTTCATAATGGCTGAGCAGACCAGTAAGAAACCATAAAGGCAGGTTTTCTGATGACCTGGCACATGGCAATAGAAAATCTCTTGAACAGGACCATTCTGCAGTGTCTACCTTTAAACGCTTTGTGCATGTACAGTGTTAGGACATTAGAAATCTATGTTGAATGAAGGTCAAGATTAGATTGGTAGAATGAATGCTGAATAATTTTTGTTATGACACATCTTTTATTTCTTTTACAGGGGGTTCGACTGGCAGCAGAAAATGGTAATTTGTTTTATTTGTTTGATTTGAGGTTTAGCGTCCCTGTCAACATGGTCAACACTGTATACCGTTAGGTCATTTTTGGAGACAATGCTTTCATATTTGTGAGCCTTTTACCCAACACGGAGATAAAATGACGTCTCAAGCCCTGCTGCCCAATGAAACCCTGCCCAATGAAACCAACAGGGTTTATATGCATGAACAGTCCGACTCGCACCACATTTCCTGGGCAGGCTTAGACCCCCTAAGCGGTTTACCAGTACTCAAGTGCGGTTGATTTCAGCTCTGCATGGAAGCATGATGCAATCTATTTCTTCAAGCCCTGATGGGCGGGGGCCAGATAATTTATTTATATCAGTTAAAAGTTACTAGGTACATGAGATTAGGTGTTCACGAAAGATTTATATGTCTCATGTAAAAAATGAATGTGATTTATTTATTATTCATCAAAGTATGAACAACAAGGGGTTCACTTAAACTTTGCTTGTGACCCGATGTTGTTCATAATTGGATGAAAATTATGGTAAATAAATTACCTATTATATTTACATTATTTACATTATTTCCCATCCATCATATGAAGAAAAGGTCTTGTTTAACCCTTAACCTGCTGAATATTTATATATGCCACACCCACTACTGATTATCAGCCAATCAGATTACTCGATGCAAATTATTGCAACAAATTAATAAACTGAATGGCAAACAATGAAGATCCTGATCAGATGGCTTCTTCAGAAGCCATCTGATCTGGATCTACATTGTTTGGAAAATAAGGCATATCCGGGCTCAGCAGGACAAAAGTTAAGGGTTAAAATAAAAGAAGAAAACAAGTGCATGCAGTTTTACTATTGACAGCAGACCAGAGTCGTTGGTGCCATAACGCCATCGTCCAATCCTATTGAAGAGAACCATTGTTTATGTTTACGTCACTGACGCCGCGTGAGTCAATGTATCCACTTAAGTATGAACAACATTGCGCCCCAGCAGTTACCTACAGAGGTTTTCTGTAAATACACTGTGAATGTAAATATTTAACCCTTATCTTGCTGAATATTCATTTAAGACTAACCCATTTCTGTCTATCAACCAATCAAATTACTTGATGTAATTTATTGCTGCAAATTACAAACTAAATGCCAAACAGTGTAGATCCTGATCAGATGGGTTGCAAAGATAGGGGTTGTCGTGAATAGCAAGATAAGGGTTAAGAAATGAAATTTATTTTTCTGCTGTTCATAAAAGTATGAAAGGTCGTCTGCAAAGTGAATGACCCACTGTTGTTCATACTTTCATGAACAGCAGAAAAATTCAAATTTATTTATATTTACAATCTTTGCTCCTCATCGCTGGGCAAAAAAATGCTTATAGGGCAATCTTTTAAAGCTGAAAAACATTTACACGCAGTTTTTCTACAAAGATCAGAACAGCTTCGACATCGCCAATGCCCAAATCAGATCATATAGAACCATGATTTAGACTGAAATCACTTTATATCACTGAAAATCATGTGAATCGATGTGTTCATGAAAGTGTGAACTACATTGTTTTCTACAGGTTTATATAAGGCTGGAACTGTAAATACTGAAGTATGATGATGAACAGCATTGCTTCCCAGTATTTACCTATAGGGGTTTTCTGTAAATGCATGAGAATGTAAAGATTTGTAGATACATACTAGGAGGCAGTTGTGCAAAACTAACAATGTTATTAGTTAACATGGTTAAAACTTTCATCATAGTGTAGGTAATATTTTTCAGTCCTCTGGAATCATTGATTCCACACTGGAATTAAAAACAAATCGAGGGTCACTGATGAGGCCTAATTGGTCAAAACTGGCTAGTCTGGCCCAGAAAAAAAAACCTTACACACTTCATTGTTTTCAGTTCTGTGTTGAGGTCCTTGCTTCCAAGGGATTACCCTTTTTAGCTCACCTGTCATATAGTGACAAGGTGAGCTTTTGGGATCACTTTTCTGTCGTCCATCTGTAACCCTTCAAACGACTTCACCTCCTAAAGCACTGATCAGATTTTGACCAAACTTCACAGGAATGATCCTTAGGTGGTCCCCTTTCAAAGTTGTTCAAATGGTTTTGGTCCATTGCACATATAGGTCACAGAAGCCAAAAATATATTTTTTTTTACTGAAAACTCAAAAAATCTTCTTCTCTGAAACTGCAAGGTCCAGGTCTTGGATATTTGGTATGAAGCTTCATCTAGTGGACCTCTACCAAGATTGTTCAAATTATAGCTCTGGGTCTAAAAATGTCCCTGCCCCAGGGCTCTTTGGTTTAACATAGACATATATAGGGAAATTCTTTAAAAATCTTCTAGGCCGAGGTCTTTGATATTTGGTGTGAAGCTTCATCTAGTGGACCTCTATCAAGATTGTTCAAATTATAGCCCTGGAGTCAAAAATGTAGAACCAGATCAGATGGCTTCTGAAGAAGCCTTATACTGCTGAACATGGCAACCCCTACCTTTGCAAACAGTGTAGATCCAGATCAGATGGCTTCTGAAGAAGCCATCTGATCAGGATCTACACAGTTTGTCATGCAGTTTGCAGTTTAATGAATACATAACATGAAGTAATTTGATTGGCTGATAGTCGGAATCCTTATAGCTAAATCAATTTATTCAGCAGGGCAAGGGTTATTGAGGAACCACACTAAATTGTATCTTTTTTAATTTGTAGAGTACGTGTATAATGATCCTGATGCACAAAGTGCCTGAGGTTTTATCGTTCATCTACCTTATGTATAGTTGACAAATACATTTTTATCCTTTTATAAAATTGATTTTATGGCATTTAGCTTTCCAGAAAGCAAAACAATAGTTTCCTTATTTATTTAAAATAGACCGTGCAAATTCAAGAAAATAAAGTTTGAACTGGTCTTAAGCTTGTGTAAAACGCATGCACAGATAAAGCACTTTTTTCATTAGAAAAGTACTGATAGTTTTTAACTCACCTGGGCGGAAGGCTCCAGGAGAGCTTATGGGATGGAAGTGCATCCACACATTTGACCAGTTATATCTCTGCAGCCTGCGGGCTGATCTCAATCATTTCTTATCTGTAGCATGCCTCTTGTGATGACAATAGCTTTTTATTGAAATTGAATGGAAACTTAGGCTTACAATAGGAAAATGCTTGTCATCACCATAGTTTTGATCAGATATTTCTGAAACTTATACATATATAAGTAGACTGGAGATAAAAGCTGGGATGAGTTCAAAAACTGGCAAGGTGCTGTCTGAATGGCAAACAGTGTAGACCCTGATCAGAGGAGCAGTCTGGTCTGGGTCTGCACTGCTTGCTTAGATCTATCTGCCCCAATAGTTAGGATGTAACAGTACTTTTGGCATATATCAGACTGTTCACAACTTGATTTTGTGTTCATGTTGCAGGTTACTTGTCCTGGATGAGGAATACCTACATTATGACTCTGGTGGGGGTTGCCATGATCAATAGTGAAGTGGCTCCACTGTCACCTGTAGCAGGAAGTGGTAAGCAATTAACCCTCCAAGCACCATAGAAAATTCTTGTGCAGGTGACAATCTATTTTTCAGCAAAAATGCCCGACATTTTATGTAAATCGCCTGCAGGGTACCTGCGGGGATTGCTGTTAACACTGTCTTCATGAGTTAGGTGAGTTATACAAATGACAAGTACACCTCTGGTTTGATAATTAGAAATGTTTATGAATTTTGTATAAAAAAAATGTGTTTTAACTACGCCATTGAGACCATAAAAATTTGTTAGAGACTGTGGTACTTCAAGCCACTGAGAGTTATTATAGCACCAAGATACGGGGCACAATAGGGATATCTTTGGATTTTCTATAAAATAAATTTTCAGGATTAAAAAAAAAATAAGACAATTATCCCAAATATATATTTGTACCAGCAATTATGGGTCTTTGGGTCCTAGGGACTTAAAAACAAACCAAACCAGCATTCAGTATAGAGTCATAAGTGTTTTGGCCATCAAACTTTTACTGTAACTGTTGCCAATCAGTAAAATTCCTATATTCAGATGTCTTAAGACCACTTTTGAAAAGTTCCAAAGGTGGTTACTTACTAGCCCAAGATACTGGGTGTAGAAAACACAAAGAAAGGAAAACTGAAACTTTAAAATGTTGTAAAAGAAGAATAATTCTTAAATTTAGTTGGTCTTACTGTACACATGATTACTACAGTAACTTTGGCCCCCACCCATCGGGGCTTGAAGAAATAATATGGGCTGCATGATGCTTCCACGAAGTGCTGAAACTGACCCGCACGAGTACTGGTAAACCGCTTAGAAGATCTGTCCTTATGCAGGCAAAGCAGTGTGAGTTGCCCCGTCCATGCCTATAAACCCTATTGGTTTCATTGGGGGGCAGGGCTTGAGATGTCATTTCATCTCAATGTAGGGTAAAAGTCCCACAAAATTGGAAGCAACGTATCCAAAATGACCTTTACAGTGTTGACGGGGACATTAAACCTCAAATCAAACAAACTACAGTAACTTGATATGCCACATTGCATCACAATGCGTGGATACTTCCAGATCAACGTATCACACGAGATGTGGAGTATAAATAGAGGATCTTACATGAGTGTTCATGTATTATTGAATTTATTAAACGAGTTGAGGAAAAGGGATAAAATGTGAGGCTTTGCCGAGCATTTTATCCCTTTTTCTCAATGAGTTTAATAAATTCAATAAAACATGAAAAGCCTAGCATTTTATCCCTTTTTCTCAACGAGTTAAATAAATTCAATAAAACATGAGCACGAATGCAAGATTCTATTTATCATATGACATTTAAAACGCATTTTATTCACAATTGTTTACAAAAATGTAAATATTCCGCAGTTAATAAAGGCGACGTTGTTAAAGACGTCGTATGTGTAACGTTACGGGGCGTATCTAACTAATTTGCATATTTAATCCACTAGTGGATTATCAAAAATATTACATGGCCTTATTACACTCTCTGACGCGACGTCATATGATAAAGTGTGATAGGTAAGATCTGGAAACATCCAAGTGACATGATACTGAGCATCAGATAAAGTTACTACAGTGAAAATACTTTATTATATATCTTGGTTGCAATAAAGTTTTTTTTTTTTTCAAACATAAATACACAGGAAAATTTGAGGTTAAGCTCTGCATGTAATTGACATCATCATTTCTCCATGTTACATGTCATGCCTGTTTTCTAGCATCATAACAACTGCTGGGGCTGAGAGCTAAGCAAGGATGGTGATTCGGAATTGAAAAGTGAAAGTGGGGTAACATAGGATAATGTATTTTGTGTTGAAAAACTGGTTGTCGACAGCAGTATTTTTTGTAGGTATATAACAATGATTGTTATTGTAGGTGTGTTCCTGGTGGCAGGGCTGAACATGTTGGTAGGCTCACTTGGATTCATTTACAATCTATACAGGTTAAAGAAGGAGGAACATATATTACGTCTTGGTGCAGCAGTGTGTCAGGTGCTCATCTGTGTTCACCTCATTCTCTGGTGTTCTATTCTACTTGTATTTCTGCCAGACTTGGAAAAGGTGGAAGATACCCTCAAAGAAGAGCTAAAAGATGATTAGCTATTTTGCTGCTAAACAGAAAATACGCTAGCTTTTGCAAACAGTGTAGATACAGATCAGATGGCTTCTGAAGCCATCTGATCTGTATCAACACTGTTTAACTTTGTGGAATAAATCACATCAAGTTATCTGATTGGTTGAAAGTCAGGGTTTGGCTAAATTGATAGATGCAGCAGGACAAGAGTTAGATGTCTACTTGGAATGTATGTGATGACTGAAAAAAACAACTTTCTAGTGACTGACTACCAGCTAGTCTAGGTCAGTGGCCCCATAAGTGTATTCTGGTCATGATGAAAATTTACATCTGTATTAGACATTTCTGAATAGGTATCCGTGAAGTTTTGCCATAGATTTAATTGTGTTTACATGCATAGTAAGATTTTCTTCAGACATAGCTCCAGATAGGGAGAAACAAGGATAAGTCTTCCATCACTTCAGAAACCTCAGTAATGCATTACGATAACACCCCCATGTGGAATAGTGCATTTTTTCACATCTCCAAAATGGCTACTTTTCTGATGAAATCTGTGATTTTTTTTCTTATTTATACTGCAAACATTTGTTGCAAACATAGGTGCTCGTTAGAACTGCTTCATTGCGGTGGTTCCAACGAGTGCAATTGAGCTTGTTCCAACATGTGCCCACATCCTATGTCTTGGAGCAGAGTGTTTTGAGTGAGTGTTTGAGTTTTACGTCCCACCAACAGCTAAGGTCATACTGAGACAGGACCTCGGCTTAAAGACTCATCCGAAAGTCTGGAGAAGCTCAGGATCGATCCTGCGACCCCTGGTTTACAAGGCGAGTAGCGTAACCACTACACCATGGAGGCTTCTTGGAGCAGAAATAAGAAAAATAATGTATATTCCATGTAGACCCCAGTTTTCTCTATATAAAATGTGGTTTAAGGTGAAGTTCATTTCACGGATTTGTTCACGTGATGTCTTGCCTCGATGAGGTGTTTATGACAAGTATCTGCAACTCTGATTTTCAAGAAGAAATGAGAAATAATGTCATTGAACTATCCCCATTATTCCTCATTATCTAGAGCTATGTTAAAAAAACCTAGATCTGACAGCATCTGTTGAAATTTTATTGTACACTGTGTATTCTAGTTTTGACTTTTAACCAAAGAAAAATGTCTGCTTTGTTCCCCAAAACTGTTGGTATAGTGGAAACTCACGCAGGTCTTGTCTGGTTTTAATTTGAGTATGATCCAATTTTCTCTAAGAACATATAAAGAAGTACATGTAGTTCTAATGTTAATTATAGCTGGGATGACCTTCCCACATAAATAGTTGACAAATCACTGCCATTGTTTGACTGGAATAGGTTCCCAGTGTTTTTAGCTCACCGTCACGTAGTGACGAGGTGAGCTTTTGGGATCACTTTTTGTCCGTCGTCCGTCGTGCGTGCGTGCGTCCGTGCGTAAACAATTTCTTTAAACGACATCTCCTCCTAAACCACTGATCGGATTTTGACCAAACTTCACAGGAATGATCCTTAGGTGGTCCCCTTTCAAAGTTGTTCAAATGGTTCCGGTCCGTTGCACATCTAGGTCACAGGAGCCAAAAATAGATTTTTTCACCAAAAACTTAAAAAATCTTCTTCTCTGAAACCCCAAGGCCCAGGTCTTTGATATTTGGTATGAAGCATCATCTAGTGGACCCCTACCAAGATTGTTCAAATTATAGTGCTGGGGCCAAAAATGCCCCCGCCCTGGGGCCCTTTGGTTTTACATAGGCTTATATAGGGAAAATCTTTAAAAATCTTCTTCTCTGAAACCACAAGGCCCAGTTCTTTGATATTTGGTATGAAGCTTCATCTAGTGGACCCCTACCAAGATTATTCAAATTATAGTGCTGGGGCCAAAAATGCCCCCGCCCCGGGGCCCTTTGGTTTTACATAGGCTTATATAGGGAAAATCTTTAAAAATCTTCTTCTCTGAAACCACAAGGCCCAGGACTTTGATATTTGGTATGAAGCTTCATCTAGTGGACCCCTACCAAGATTGTTCAAATTATAGTGCTGGGGCCAAAAATGCCCCCGCCCCGGGGCCCTTTGGTTTTACATAGGCTTATATAGGGAAAATCTTTAAAAATCTTATTCTCTGAAACCACAAGGCCCAGGACTTTGATATTTGGTATGAAGCTTCATCTAGTGGACCCCTACCAAGATTGTTCAAATTATAGTGTTGGGACAAAAAATGCCCCCGCCCAGGGGCCCTTTGGTTTTACATAGGCTTATATAGGGAAAATCTTTAAAAATCTTCTTCTCTGAAACCACAAGGCCCGGGTTTTTGATATTTGGTATGAAGCTTCATCTAGTGGACCCCTACCAAGATTGTTCAAATTATTGTGCTGGTGCCAAAAATGCCCCCGCCCCGGGGCCCTTTGGTTTTACATAGGCTTATATAGGGAAATTCTTTAAAAATCTTCTTCTCTGAAACCACAAGGCCCAGGACTTTGATATTTGGTATGAAGCTTCATCTAGTGGACCCCTTCAAATTATAGTGCTGGGACAAAAAATGCCCCCGCCACGGGGCCCTTTGGTTTTACATTGGCTTATATAGGGAAAATCTGTAAAAATCTTCTTCTCTGAAACCACAAGGCCCAGGTCTTTGATATTTGGTATGAAGCTTCATCTAATGGACCCCTACCAAGATTGTTCAAATTATAGTGCTGGGGCCGAAAATGCCCCCACCCCAGGCCCCTTTGGTTTTACATGGGCTTATATAGGAAAATCTTCAAAAATCTTCTTCTCTGAAACCACAAGGCCCAGGTCTTTGATTTTTGGTATGAATAAAAATAAAAAAAGAGTTCCTTTAAGAGCAATGAAAACATTCATAAGAAAGAAGATGGGTCATACTATGTAGTTTCGGCTAATAAAGCCTCATCAGTGACCCTGTAATGATCCGGCAAAGAAAGCCAGAGGAAACATACTGCAATTTTACGAATTTCGAATAGGCAGTCGATACAAAGACTGATATAAATCAAAATGGGGTCCAAATAATTAAAAACCGGTCTAGAATATGAGTCTAAACCATTAATTTATTTCTGATTTCTCAGAATGTTCACTCTGATCTCAAAGGACCAAAAGTAAAATATAAACTGCACTATGGTTGATGTATGGGGAGACGTTTTACGGCCGCCACACGGCACAACACCAGCTGCATCTAGTGGACCCCTACCAAGATTGTTCAAATTATAGTGCTAGGGCCAAAAATGCCTCCGCCCCGGGTCCCTTTGGTTTTAAATGGGCTTATATAGTGAAAATCTGTAAAAATCTTCTTCTCTGAAACCGCAAGGCCCAGGTCTTTGATATTTGGTATGAAGCTTCATCTAGTGGACCCCTACCAAGATTGTTCAAATTATAGTGCTGGGACCAAAAATGCCCCCGCGGCCCGGGGACCTTTGGCTTTACATGGGCTTATATAGGGAAAATCTTTAAAAATCTTCTTCTCTGAAACCGCAATGCCCAGGTCTTTGCTATTGTGTATGAAGCTACATCTGTTGGACCCCAAACAAGATTGTTCAAATTATAGCCCTTGGGCCAAAAATGCCCCCACCCCGGGTCCCTTTGGTTTTACAAAGACTTATAAGGGGAAAATTTCTAAAAATCTTCTTCTCTGAAACTGCAAGGCCCTTGTCTTTGAAATTTGCTATGGTGCTTCATCTAGTATACCTCTACCTAGATTATTCAAATTATAGCCCTCGGGCCACAAATGTCCCTGCCCCTGGGCTCTTTGGTTTTACATAGACTTATATAGAGATAATCTTTGAAAATCTTCTTCTCGGAAACAGCAAGGCCCAGGTCTTTGATATTTGGTGTGAGGCTTCATCTAGTGGACCTCTATAAAGAGATTGTTTAAATTATATCCCTGAGGCCAAAAATGCCCCCACCCCGGGACCATTTGGTTTTTCATAGGCTTATGTAGGGCATATCTTTAATAAAAACCTTCTTCTCTGAAACCACAAGGCCCAGGTCTTTGATATTTGGTGTGTAGCTTCATCTAGTGGACCTTTGCCAAGATTGTTCATATTATAGCCTTTGGTGATATTTGGTATGAAGCTTCACCTTTTTAGACCTCCCTCAACATTATGCACATTATAGCCCTGAGGTCAGGTATGGCCCTCTCCGGGGCCCACTTGTTACTCTATGGATCAGGTGAGCGATCCAGGGCCATCATGGCCCTCTTGTTATTTGTTTATGTCTCTGTTAACCAGCAGACTGTAGTCCGACCAGTGAAACAGAATGGTAAGTCCAGGCATGAACAGTGAAACCAACCATACTACCTCCTTGTCGTCAGTTTTTGTTTGATTTGAGATTTAACATCCCCATTAACATCCTTTACGTCATTTTGGAGTTTCCAATTTTGTGAGACTTTTGACATCTCAATCCCTGTTACCCAATGAAACTAATAGGGTTTAATGCATGGATGGTTTCTAAGCTGTTTACCAGTACTCACATGCGGTTGATTTCATCTCTGCGTGGAAGCATCATGCAGCCCATTCTATTTCTCCAAGCCTTGATGAGCGGGGGCCAACCTAGTTGTCAGTATAAAATCATTGAAAATCATTGGTATGAAATTCAGTTAGTTCACCATCTTTGGTTGGAAACTTTTCCACTCCAGGTTTTCGCCACCATCCATCAGGGCTTGGAGAAATTGATGGGCTGCATGGTGCTTCCATGCAGAGCTGAAACTGACCCCACTTGAGTACTGGTAAACTGCCAGAAGGACTAAGCCTGCCCAGGCAAAGTGGTGTGAGTCAGACCATCCAATGCATATAAGCCTTTTGCTTTCATTGGGTGGCAGGGCTTGAGATGTCATTTCATCTCAGTGTTAAGTAAAAGTTCCACAAAATTGGAAGCAATGTCTAGAAAATTACCTATATAGTGTTGACGGGAACATTAAACCTCAATTCAAACAAAATCCACTCCAGGCTTTTCAGTTTCTTAAAAAAAACAGGACCATGCTGTAGAAATATCTGCACCTTCAAGAACATGTGCATTTTAATGCAGGTGCAAGGACCAGCGTTATAACGACATTCATTATAACAGCAAAACATGTTATAACCATAATTTCAATAGAACAAATTCTTAGCTCAAGGTTTATCGTCGATTCTGAGCGGCTTGCGCTTCCCTCGGGTTGTAAATGCCCAAATCGAGTCTTTAGTCATGAAAGATTCTTGTAATTTAATACTCCAAGAAAAAATGCTATGGAGTAAATGTCTATAACAATCATTTCTTGGAGTAATGCTGTGGAAAAGACCTTTTATCATCTATCATACTCCTAACTGGGATTCTTTATAACGACAAATTCATTAAAACGGCACAATAATACGGAAAATTTATTGTCGTTATAATGCCGGTCCTCTGTAATAGAAGCCAAATAAAGTGAGGGAATAACTGTTATTTTTCTCAGTATAAAATTATGCACAAATAAATGCAATACTTAGAATTTGTAATTACGGATAGACAAATGCAATATTTACAGTTTGTGTGTCGCTGACATAAATTAATAAATATATATATTTTACTCTCAGTATTTGTTAATGTATCATTACTGTTACTCATTATTGTGTCATTGAATAAGATCTCACATTCTTGTTACAGGAAACAAATTATTTTGACTTGTTAACTTTTTTATTCCCCAACCAAATAGGTTGGGGATATAGTGATCAGCCAGGCTTTCATCCATCCATAGTTAAAATTTTTGAGGTTTACTGGTGGTAATTGATGCAACCGTATAGGAGGCCTGCGCAAGAACCACAACTAAAGGTGCCATGGTATTCAACTTACCTCCCCTGATAATTATAACCTTGTGATTGGCATAACTCCAATACCCTTTGAGATATATCGATGGTACTTTGTACAATTATACACCAGGCTGAGAAGGCATGTCTGAGCAAGAACCACAATTCTGGGTCCAGTGGAATTTGAGTCATCTCCCTGACAATATAACCTTGTAATCGCCATAATTCTAACACCCTATGAATCAAACACCATTTGAGTTCCGTATATAGCAATGTTTTTTTTTTTTTATTGATTTGAGGTTTAACATACCCATCAGCACTGACAAGGTCATTTTGGAGACATTACTTCCAATTTTGTAAGACTTGTACCCGACATTGTGATGAAATTACATCTCAAGCCATGCCCCAATAAAACCAATTGGGTTTATATGCATCATGTGCTAGAAACACAACTCCAGGTGCCATGGAATTTGAGTTATCTCTTCTGACAATACATTATGATCTGTATGGCTAGAAACCCCTTTGAGATATATGGATAGCACCTCACAGTGTTGGACCAAAGTTGAAATAAGAATGAGTTCTTATGATGACAAAAGCAGGTTACCGGTATTCAAGTAGCAAAGGGCCAATAATTGTCTGAGTGTACCTCCGACAAAAATGCCTTCAGTATACCAGTACTTTGTACAGAAATCTCATTATATTCGGAAAGTGTCCTTAATATCATTTGGTCATGAAAACCTAATCAACACATAATTTATGCAGTATCTTGCAGATCTCTTACTGGTACTTTGCAGGAATTTACTTGAGGATTAGCTGGTGTGTTTTCTCTATCAGTGCACTTTCTGCATTTTTACAGGTCCTGATCAGATGCCGCATTCTGCCATTTTTTTTTTAAAAAATGCCCAACATGATGCACACACGTGGCTCTTGCCCCGCCCATCAGGGCTTGGAGAAACAGATTGGGCTGCATGATGCTTCCAGACAGAGCTGAAACCGACCACACATGAGTACTGATAAACCGCTTAGAAGGTCTAAGCCTGCTCAAACAAAGTGGTGCGAGTCTGATTGTCCATGCATATAAACCCTATTGGTTTCATTGGGGGACAGGGATTGAGATGTCATTTCATCTCTATGTTGGGTAAAAGTCCCACAAAATTGGAAGCAACGTTTCCAAAATGACCTACCGGTAAATAGTGTTGATGGGGATGTTAAACCTCAAATCAAACAAAGACACAGGGCTCATATGCAAATGTGTGACAGTCCCATTAGTTCAAACTGAATAATGTGATATGTTGTCAGTACGAATTATACTGATAATAGCCATGGTGTCACATTAAGTGATTTTATCAGGTGTTTTCCACATGGACGCCCTAGTGTTAAATGCAAGCAGGCACTTCTATATATGGTAGAAAAGGGTGTGCCTAACCTGTGAGAATGTCTTAGTCTATGAAAGAAAATTCAGGTTTTGCAATTTTCTCCAAATAATAACAGCCTTTACTGGCTGTCGCAGAGACATGCCGCTTGCTGAAGAAGTTGGCGGAGGGTCAGGTCTAAAACCTTTCCATAGTGATGTATTGGCATAAATGAGTATTAAAGGCAAACAAGAAAAAAGCCAAATGGCATTATGGATGGGTTTTTCAGGCTTAACCAAAAGGTAAACCGGGACGCGGACGCCCGGACATCGCTATTCTAAAAGAAAGAATTTTTCCTTGAAAAACCTGTCCAAAAATGGCAAACAGGGATGCGGATGCCTGGCCGCAATGGCATTATGGACAGGTTTTTCAGGGTTAACCAAAAGGTAAACTGGGACGCAGACGCCCGGCCGCCTGCCCGCACGGACATCGCTATTCTAAAGGAAGGAATTTTTCCTTGAAAAAACCCATCCAAAAATGGCACTATGGAAGGGTTTTTCAGGGTTAACCTAAACGTAGACCGGGATGCGGGCGCCCGCCCGCACGGACATCGCTATTCTAAAGGAAGAAATTTTTCCTTGAAAAACCCGTCCAAAAATGGCATTATGGACAAGTTTTTCAGGGTTAACCAAAAGGTAAACAGGGACAGCCGCCCGGCCGCACAGACATCGCTTTTCTAAAGGACGGAATTTTTCCTTGAAAAACCCGTCCAAGTTAACCAAAAGGTAAACCAGGATACGGACGCCGGCTGCAATGGCATTATGAGCGGGTTTTTCAGGGTTAACCAAAAGGTAAACCGGGACGCGGACACCTGGCCGCCTCCCCGCCCGCACGGACATCGCTTTTCTGAAGGACAATTTTTTCTTGAAAAACCTGTCCAAAAATGGTATTATGGATGGGTTTTTCAGGGTTTAACAAAAGGTAAACCGGGACGCAGACGCCCGGCCGCACGGACATCGCTTTTCTAAAGGACGGAATTTTTCCTTGAAAACCCGTCCTAAAATGAAAAAAAAATGATGATTCAGATTTACTGAATGGCGTTTAAGAGATTTAAATCCTTTGGAGACATTGCTTCCAATTTTGTGGGACTTACGGTACCCAAACTGAGATGAAATGACATCTCAAGCCCTGTCGCCCAATGAAACCAATAGGGTTAATAAGCATGGACAGTCTGACTCACACTGCTTTGCCTAGGCAGGCTTAGATCCTCTTAAGCCGTTTACCAGTACTCATGTGCGGTCCGTTTCAGCTCTGCATGGAAGCATCATGCAGCCCATCTATTTCTTCAAGCCCCGATGGGCGGGGCCAGAACCTCCTTGACAATGGTAGGAATAATATAAAGGCATCAACAATCTTGCAAAACAAGAGGGCCGTGATGGCCCTGGATGGCTCACCTGATCCACACGATAGAAATGCAATGGTAGGTCATATAGTAAGGTGCCTTGACAGAAAGAAAATACATGCCAAATATGAAGGCTCTATCTCAAATGGTTCAAAATTTATGATAAAGTAGGTCAAAGGTCAAGGTCACAGGTCAAACTTTTTGTATGAAGGTGAAGCCATTGTCACAAGGAATCTACATGCCAAATATGAAGGCTCTATCTCAAATGGTTCCAAAGTTATGATTAAGTAGGTCACAGATCAAGGTCACAGGTCAAAAATGTTTGCATGAGTGGGAAGACCTTGTCACAGGCAACACACATGCCAAATATGAAGGCTCTACCTTAAATGGTTCAAAAGTTATGACAAAAACGGTCAAAGGTCAATGACCGGTCACAGGTCAAAAATTTTGCATGGGTGGGAAGCCCTTGTCACAAATTACCTGCATGCCAAATATGAAGGCTCTATCTTAAAGGTTCAAAAGTTATGAGAAAGAAGGTCAAGGTCACAGATCAAAATTTTGCATGGAAGGAAAGTCCTTGCCACAAGTAACATACATGCCAAATATGAAGGGTCTACCTCAAATGGTTCAAAAGTTATGATAAAGTAGGTCACATGTCAAGGCCAAAGTCACAAATCATTTTTGTATGAATAGGAAGCCCTTGTCACAAGGAAACTACATGCCAAATATGAAGGCCCTATCTCAAATGCTTCAAAAGTTATGGTTGAGAAAACCTTGTCACAAGGAACATACATGCCAAATATGAAGGCTCTATCTCATATGGTTTAAAAGTTATGATAAAGCAGGTCACAGGCCACAGGTCAAATCTTTATATCAGTGGGAAGCCCTTGTCACAAGGAACTTACATGCCAAATATGAAGGCTCTATCTCAAACGGTTCAAAAGCTATGACAAAATAACCTACTGATCTACTTTTTGATTTGGCATGACCCATATTCGAACTTAACTGAGATATTTTCCAACTGATCATTCTGAGCAAGTTTTATGATGATTTGCCTAAAACTGTGGCCTCTTAGTGTTCAAAAAGTTTTTCTATGATTTGACCTGCTGACCTACTTTTTGACCCGACATGACCCATATTCAAACTTGACCCAGATATTGTAAAGACGATCATTCTGAGCTGGTTTGATGATGATCAGACCAAAACTGGGGCCTCTAGTATGTTCACAAGGTTTTTCAACGATCTGACCTACTGACCCGCTTATTGACCAGACATGACCCATATTCGAAATTAACCGAGGTATTGTCAAATGATCATTTTGAGCAAGTTTGATGGTGAGCAGCCAAAACTGTGGCCCCTAGTGTGTTCAGAAGGTTTTTCTGTGATTTGACCTACTGACCTACTTTTTGACCCGACATGACCTACATTTGAACTTGACTGAGATATTGTCAAGATGATCTTTCTGGGCAAGTTTGATGATGATCGGACCAAAACTGTGGCCTCTAGTGTGTTCATAAGGTTTTTCTATGATTTGACCTACTGACCTACTTTTACCGGCCCAAAAAGCTCAGTTGGTAAAGTGTACGCTCTGGGGAACGGGAGGTCACGGGTTTGATCCCGGCCTGCCACATACCAAAGTCGTTAATAATGGTACTAGCTGCTCCTTGCTTGGCACTCAGATTTACGGGGTAGAGCTAGGACTGGTCGACCCAGTGTCAGGATAATGTGACTGGGTGTGGTATCATGTAATGTGTCTGGGACATGATACTTTAGTGAGACAGCACTATAAAAGTGAGCATTGAGCTCCCTGTGGCAACCAGACACTGTCGTGATATGACGGAAAAATTGTTGAAGGCGACGTTACACCCGAATTCACACACACACTCACCTACTTTTTGACCCAACATGACCCATATACAAACTTGATGAGATATTGTCAAGATGATCATTCTGGGAAAGTTTGATGATGATGGGACCTAAACTGTGGCCTCTGGTGTGTTCAGAAGGTTTTTCTATGATTTGACCTACTGACCTACTTTTTGATCCGACATGACCCATATTCGAACTTGACCGAGACATTTTCAAGATGATCATTCTGGGCTAGTATGATGATGATTGGACCAAAACTGTGGCCTCTAGTGTGTTCATAAGGTTTTTCTATGATTTGACCTACTGACCTACTTTTACCGGCCCCGAAAGCTCAGTTGGTAAAGTGTCCTCTCTGGGGAACGGGAGGTCACGGGTTCGATCCCGGGCTGCGACATACCAAAGTCGTTAATAATGGTACTAGCTGCTCCTTGCTTGGCACTCAGATTTACGGGGTAGAGCTAGGACTGGTCGACCCAGTGTCAGGATAATGTGACTGGGTGTGGTATCATGTAATGTATCTGGGACATGATACTTCAGTGAGGCAGCACTATAAAAGTGAGCATTGAGCTCCCTGTGGCAACCAGACACCGTCTTGATATGATGGAAAAATGGTTGAAAGCGAGGTTAAACCCGAATTCACACACACACTGACCTACTTTTTAACCCAACATGACCCATATTCAAACTTGATGAGGTATTGTCAAGATGATCATTCTGGGCAAGTTTGATGATGATGGGACCTAAACTGTGGCCTCTGGTGTGTTCAGAAGGTTTTTCTATGATTTGACCTATTGACCTAATTTTTTATCCGACATGACCCATATTCGAACTTGACAGAGATACTATCAAGACTATCATTCTGAGCAAATTTGATGATGATCGGACCAAAACTGGGGCCTCTAGTGTGTTCACAAGGTTTTTCAACGATCTGACCTACTGACCTTGACCTGCTTATTGACCAGACATGACCCATATTCGAAATTAACCGAGATATTGTCAAATTATCATTTTGAGCAAGTTTGATGTTGAGCAGCCAAAACTGTGGCCCCTTGTGTGTTCAGAAGGTTTTTCTATGATTTGACCTACTGACCTATATTTTTGACCCGACTTGACCCACATTCGAACTTGACTGAGATATTGTCAAGATGATCTTTCTGGGCAAGTTTGATGATGATCAGACCAAAACTGTGGCCTCTAGTGTGTTCATAAGGTTTTTCTATGATTTTACCTACTGACCTACTTTTACCGGCCCCGAAAGCTCAGTTGGTAAAGTGTCCGCTCCGGGGAACGCAAGGTCACGGTTTCAATCCCGGGCTGCGACATACCAAAGTCGTTAATAATGGTACTAGCTGCTCCTTGCTTGGCACTCAGATTACGGGGTAGAGCTAGGATTGGGCAACCCAGTGTCAGGATAATGTGACTGGGTGTGGCATCATGTAATGTCTGGGACATGATACTTCAGTGAGGCAGCACTATAAAAGTGAGCATTGAGCTCCCTGTCGCAACCAGACACTGTCGTGATATGACGGAAAAATTGTTGAAAGCGACGTTAAACCCGAATTCACACACACACTGACCTACTTTTTGACCCAACATGACCCATATTCAAACTTTATGAGATATTGTCAAGATGATCATTCTGGGAAAGTTTGATGATGATGGGACCTAAACTGTGGCCTCTGGTGTGTTCAGAAGGTTTTTCTATGATTTGACCTACTGACCTACTTTTTGATCCGACATGACCCATATTCAACCTTGACTGAGACATTTTCAAGATGATCATTCTGGGCTTGGCCGAGATACTGTCAAGACTATCATTCTGAGCAAGTTTGATGATGATTGGACCACAACTGTGGCCTCTAGTGTATTCACAAGGTTTTTCTATGATTTGATCTATTGACCTACTTTTTGACCCGACATGACCCATATTCAACCTTGACTGAGACATTTTCAAGATGATCATTCTGGGCTAGTTTGATGATGATTGGACCAAAACTGTGGCCTCTAGTGTATTTGCAAGGTTTTTCTATGATTTGACCTACTGACCTACTTTGTGACCTGACATGACCCATATTCGAACGTGACCGAGATATTGTTAAGGTGATCATTCTGAGCATATTTGATGAATATCTAACTTCAAGGTTATCAGGGCCTGCTTGGTTCTGAGTGTGTGTGTGTGTGTGTGTGTGAATTCGGGTTTAACGTCGCTTTCAACAATTTTTCAGTCATATCACGACGGTGTCTGGTTGCGACAGGGAGCTCAATGCTCACGTTTATAGTGCTGCCTCACTGAAGTATCATGTCCCAGACACATTACATGATACCACACCCAGTCACATTATCCTGACACTGGATCGACCAGTCCTAGCTCTACCCCGTAAATCTGAGTGCCAAGCGAGGAGCAGCTAGTACCATTTTTAACGACTTTGGTATGTCGCGGCCCGGGATCGAACCCGAGACCTCCCATTCCCCGGAGCGGACACTCTACCAACTGAGCTATCGGGGCCGGTGCTTGGTTCTGTATAAATAAGACACAAATGAGGGCATGTTTGTTTACATAGTTTAATATGACAGAAAAATGAATGTCACACACAAAACACGTTAAATCATGCATAATCTGCTTGTTGTTTAAATTTGATGGTAAAAACATTAGCTTTACTAGCAAGTACAATATTTAAGAAAGTGGCAATTTTGTTTCAAAAATCATGTTTAGTAGCTCTTAACATACATGTATTTGGCAAAAATATATATTTTTTTATTTTTTGCTGTACTGAATGACTGGGTTAATGCAACTTCTCTACAAGCTTTTAAATACTGGGCCGAGCTTTCCAACTTTTCAACAAAATTTTTCACTTTTAAACTAAGAATCATCATTTTTCATATAATTTGAGCAGTCACACATGGTAAGGTATAAATTATTTTGATTCTTGATGGGGAACATGGGATCACATTCCGTGCCGGAGAGTAATATTTGCCCTAGCCGTTAGGCATGGGTAAATATTAATTTCAGGCAGGGAATGTGATTCCATGTTCCCTGGCAAGAATCAAAATAATGAAAAGCTTTTGGATGACATTTTTACATTGTTGCAATATTTTCTCTTTCCTGGCAGATGTCATCAGAAGTACATGTTTATCTGTGACGTCATTAAACATGCCCATTTGCACACACTACGTTGATCACGGTGCTCAGTGGAAAAATGTTTCCTGTTAGAATGAGAGTTTTATATCAGAAAACAATGAAATAAAGTAAATGAATGAAAAACAATCAAAAGTTTTTATTCATTTATTTATTGGCTGGAAATTATTGTGGTGCATGTAATTGCTTTATATCAAAGATGGTGGACATCGCAATTCAGTGAATGCAAGCTTGAGAGGGGTATATAGTATTGCTCACGGGATATATGGAAAATAATTTCCCTTGCTCTGTCCAATAAAAAGCCTGGAAATTTCTTTGCAGTATAACAAACAGGTATGTGCACACTGCAAAGTCTGCGTATCTGCAGAAGGGTAGGTCTTCACTATTTGCTATATGGATGGCCTTTACAAAATAGAAGTGGAGGCAATGATCAGGAATCGATACAAACAACCCACAACTCCCATGAGAGACACCAAAGGGAAAGAAACACAAACATGAAACAACAGACCCTAATGGAAACATCAATAGAGGAAAGCCAAAAGGACAGTTACTTTCCCACAAAATGGCCAATAGGCTATCCAAAATAAAATAAAATAAGCGACACAAACACCCAAAGACAAACCATAACAAAAGTAAACCGCGACAGAAGAACCGCCTTGGAACGGTCAGCGGAAACAAACTCCACTGGGGGGCTTAAATCTATTTTACGCGGCCACAATCCTTGTCCTTACTTCCGTCGCAATTAAGACAAATGATTTGTTCAGTCTGCATGAAGGCCTCCTAACTCATTAGTGCAACATCTCCGTGAACACAAAAATCAAACAACCACAGAGATGAAACAACGGTGAGGACTCGACAGCAAGAAACCACTGAAATGCTGGAGCAAAAGAAAACCAACAGTTCGACTCTGATGGGCCCAACCAGAGACAGAGCATCAGGTACCAAAAGTCTATGTGGCAAAATTTGATCTTGGCATAAAATAGGTCAAGGTCATCCGAGGGTCATCATTTGAACAAACTATGGTGAGCCTGAATCCCCAATTCTACATTCAAAGCTTCATGACAATTGGCCCTCTAGTTCAGGAGATGAAGATTTTTGAAGGGTTTTTAACTTATATGGGCAAAGTGGCCATCTTGGTCATATCCAAACTCATTTTAATTAATTTTCATTTCCTTGTCCCGAATGACATTACATGAAATTTGGTTACAAATGGTGGCTTTATAGTGCTTTCTGAGGAAAATAAGTTTATATTTTCTATCTGAATGACCTTGTGCCAAGGTCAAATAATGGCCTTGAACACAGATGTAGTTTCATCCACTCATTTAGCTACCTGCATCTACCAATTTTCAGATCAAAGGCTGCAGAAGTTTCCGAAAAATACACAGTTTTGACTTTTTCCCATACAAGTCTATTTGACCAAATTTAACCTTGGCATAACATAGGCCAAGGTCATCTGAGGGTCATCATTTGAATGAACTATGATGGGCCCCCGAGTCCCCAATGCTACATACCAATTTTCATGGCAATCAGCCAACTGGTTCCGGAGAAGAAGATTTTTGAAGGTTTTTACCTTATATGGGCATGGCAGCCATCTTGGTCATGTGACCTGGACCCTGTGAATAAACTTTCGTTCCCCCAGCCCATGGATGCTCCACATGAAATTTGACTTCAATCGGCACAGAGATCTCAAAGGAGAAGATGCTTGAAAATGCTGACAGACAGACAGACAACAGAGCCATGCTCTACTATAAGCTCACCTATGAGCCTTCATCTCAGGTGAGCTTAAAAGTGAACAGGTTGTCCTGAAAGTTGTCTCCCTTTGAAAAATGGTGGGAAAAAAAGCTGCCTGGTGTATCCATTCCCCTTAAGGCATAGTGCTAACCTTAGCGGGATGACTGATGTGCATCTGACTGATGATCAGGAGTTCGTGGTCAATACCTGTTGAGGTCAGCAACATTCTGATTATTTCATAGAAACTGATAATGGAATCTTTTCTAAGGTAAATCTCTCCCTTTCTGCTGATCAAGAAGGGCAGTTGTCAGTTTCTGGCAAAAGAATATGCATTGTATTGGTTAACTGCCAATGTATAGGCCTGCCCATTAAGTATGGTTAGGCAAACTGACTGGCTTGATATGACCTAAATAGTGTTGACTGGGTCATAAAACTACAAACAATAAAAAAAATATTAAGGGATAATTTGCGACCAGCTTACTAATACACTTACAACTTATTAGACTAATGAGACCGAGATCACTTTCTGCTCATGATACTTTGTTTTAAAGAAAAAGCTGGTAGACAATTTTTACATAATGTCAGGGCTCAAGCTAGAGGGCGACTCAGGCGAAGAAGTCGCCCTGTTGGGGCTCACTTCGCCGACTTTGGCGATAAAAGCGAAAAAAACTTCGCCTTGAAATTTTGCCCGGTTTTTTTTTTTTTTTTGGTGTCTTCCTTGTGAACAGTAACGGTAAACTGACAAGGTGACGATAATCCTTCGATCCACTAGAAATCTCGGTAATTACACTGAACAAAGCTAACTGTTTATTCTGCACTTTGTGCCAGTTGCAGTTTGATACTGTTAACCGTTAGCTCATGCCGCTCGAGCCACTTGTAACACGCTTAGTAGTCTTGTACTGTCATAAATCTATCTCGGTTGATTGCACAAAGTTTTTATTGCAATAAGAGTCAAATAAGATTACACAAGATTATGTAACTTAAACAAGTATATTTGTACCATTAGCTCGTGCCAAAGTCCGGGTGCGGACGTACTTTGTTAAGTACTGTTGTATACAGTAATAAGATTATTTCGACCATTGGCATTGACACTGCATTAGGATTTAATAATTTTTTAATAAAGATGGTGTATTTGTTTCACCATTGATTTGTTTGTACATTACTTTTGCATCCATCAATTATTTTCATTTTTTTATGGACAACAACAAAAGTAGGTATCAATTTTTTATTTTGTAAGTGAAAATAATTATTACTTGCCGGTAAATATTCAGTAATTATCCAAATTCATAAAAAACTAGAGCTGTCAGTGAAACTGACTAGGGCCCCGGCAGCGCTATCAGAGGAGTAGGAAAATTTGTAGACGGACAGACAGACGGACGGACAGAGTGATTACTATAGGGCACCCACACTTTCAGTGCGGGGCCCTAATAACTGATTTTCATCTAGCAAGGTTGTTCCCCCTTGTTTCTTTAGTCTGTTTTAAAATACATTTGTGACAGGAACTTAGTGAGAAATGATCTAACTATTACACAGAAACCTCACCATTCATTATAACATGATTGGATACAACAAAAGTTACAGCTTGCCCAAATACAGTAAAATTACTATATTAAGACCACCTTTGGGACAGTTCAAAAGTGGTCTTTAAGACCACTTTTGAACAGTCCCAAAAGTGGCCTCTGATCAGGGGTCACTGTATGCAGAAAACAGAAAGAAAGAATAACTGCCGCCAACCAAATAAGCTTTTTAAAGCAGAATTAGTCTTCATTTCAGGTGGTCTCAATAGCGGAATTGATTGATACCCCTATAAAACACACTTTTCTCCAAATAGGGGTTTACAGGAGAACTCATGAAATTGTTGTTGGTCGGCGTTTAGCCGCCCCCACTTCTCCCTAGACCCAGCAGACTTCTCCCTATTTTCCCAGGAGGGAAAAGTCACTTCTCCCAAATTTTTTGGGCTAGCTTGGGCCCTGATAATGTATTTATTGGTTATTCTTTGGCTTACTTAGGCATGAAAAGTGTACACTGTGAGTGATGCCATTATAATGTGTACTGATAAGCTTTCATGTAAGCTTTCATGCAAGAATCCGGCTTGGAGAAATAGATTGGTTTGCATGATGCTGTCATGCAGAGCTGAAACCAGCCGCAGTACTGGTAAAACGCTTAGAAGGTCTAAACCTGCCCAGGCAAAGTGGTGCGAGTCGCTCGTCCAGGCATGTAAACAGCAGGGATTGAGATGTCATGTCATCTCAGTTTTGGGTAAAAGTCCCACAAAATTGGAAGCAACATCTCCAAAATGACCTAAATAGTGTTGACAGGGACAGTCAACATCAAATCAAGCAAACACTTCATGCAAGAAATGCAACATATTGTCAATGAGAAAAATGTCAAGATTTTGTGGCTATCTATAAATGTGTGCTTTTTCGCTTTCCTCATCAACTTCTCTCTCTTCCTCTCCAAATTTTTCACCGACAACATTGGTAATTTTCCTCTTTATATTAGCATTGACATTGTGTAATTCCTTCTCCTGCCTGGCTGCAATCTGAAAATAATAAGCTCAGTCATGTATTAACCCTTATCTTGCTGAATATTCATTTAAGCCACACCCATTTCTGTCTATCAACCAATCAAATTACTTGGTGTAATTTACTGCTACAAATTCATAAACTGAATGCCAAACAGTGTAGATCCTGATCAGATGGCTTCTTCAGAAGCCACCTGATCTGGATCTACACTGTTTGCAAAGATAGGGGTTGTCGTGAACAGCAAGATAAGGGTTAAGTGGCCTCTGCACATAGTCATCTGATTTGATTGTGTAGGGGTTTAATCCTTAACCCTTGTCCTGCTGAATATTCAAATATGCCAGACCCACTCCTGATTATCAACCAATCAGATTACTTGATGCAAATTATTGCAACAAATTCACAATCTGAATGACAAACAATGTAGATCCTGATCAGATGGCTTCTTCATTGTTTGAAAGATAAGGCATATCCGGGCTCAGCAGGACAAGGGTTAAGATGCAAACAAAAACTGCATCTAAAAATGTCTTTATTTTGTCTGCTGAATCTTCTTCCAAACTTTTCAAACATGTATTTGCATGCAGGCAAACAGAGTCTGATCTGGGTCCACACTGTTAGCAAAAAATGACTTTAACCTTTACCCTGCTGTAGGCGACAAGCCCTATCTTTGCAAACAGTGTAGATCCAGATCAGATGGCTTCTGAAGAAGCCATCTGATCTGAAGGAGCCATCTGATCAGGATCTACACAGTTTGACATTCAGTTTATGAATATGTAGAAATAAGCTGCATCAAGTAATCTGATTGGTTCAAAGTCAGAAATGAGTGTGGCTTAATTTAATATTCAGCAGGTTAAAGGTTAAAGTAAAGAGATGACAATTGTTGTGAGTGGCATTTCTAACGGTTAATGACACATCAATCCTTGTGGGTCATTTTGTGTCTCTCCCACAGAGAGGGAGAAAAAAGATGTAAGAGATAGTAGACAAGATGATAGAGAGGGATAGTGGAGAAAGGAAATGATTGAAAGTGAAAAAACAGAAGAAACAAAAACACCCACACCCCCTCTAGATGGTGAATGAATGTCATTGGACATATCACCAGTATCAATTCTGGTTCAGAATATCCAACGCACTGGTATTTTTCTGACAAACAGTAACTTATACCAATTGGGCTCTAGACGCTCACTTTAAGTCATTGGGGAAGAAATGTCATGTATCTTATGTCACCTGGGCATCCAACTGATATTGGCTTACAGTTTGGCAATGCTTACAGCAGTTAACGCTTTTTTATTGTTTTGTTTTGGTTTTATGGCCATTTCAAGATTATTTCACTCGTATTGAGCCAATAGTTAATCTAAGGAGTACCTGGAGAAAAACCACCTGCACTTCCTTTGCAGAACTTGGCATCTCCCAAGTAACCCGAACCAGGCTCCAACCAACAGCAGGTAAGGGTACCCTTAGAATGCAAGAACAATTAACACTTTGGCAACTAATGAAATTGTTAAGCTTATGATACATTGGACAACTCCTGGGTCAGAGGTTATAAAACTTTTTCATGCTCCATCGGTCGAGCATGAAATTTGTCCTGCTCATAATTTTTAAAATGCCAATAATTTAAACTTCATTCAACAATCTAGGCAGGACAAACAACATTCTTCTTGCACACCAGACAAGGAAATCCGTGATTTTACCCTGGGATAGAAATTTATGTTCTGATCCTGGTGTTCCGACCCAGGCAACTAACATAAATGCGCTTCAATTCTACTCAACTGCTGGAACTACTTCCGCACTACTTTTATTTTGTTAACAATATACATGTGCGAGCTGTCAAAACTAACCGGAGGTGTTGTGTAAGAAAAAGAATCCAATATTATATGGGGTTCTGTTGTAGATGGACGTTTCCAACCCTCGGGATGACCGTGCTGAGCGGAACCTCGGCATAGCCTCGGTTCCGCTCAGCACGGTCATCCCTCGGGTTGGAAATGCTCATCTACAACAGCACCCCATATCAGATTCTTATATTCCTAGCCAGCAAAGCATATTGGTCCAACGTCTTGCCAACAGTGATACGACATCAGCGTCGTATAGCTGTCAGCCCGAAGTTGGCCCGCTATTTTGTGCTAGCTGGGTTTAATAGCAGAATGAGCTGAAAAATTGCCTAATTTGTTTGTATCTTAACAATGATGAGCATTTAAAATTTAAAGCTCAAGTGAGTTGAGCATGAAAAAGTTTTTTAACCTCGGGGTCCGGATTAAAACTAAGGATCTTTTACATATCATTCAAGCATTATATGAGATGAGCTAATAAGCCCCATAGTAAATCTGTTAAAAGTAAATTTACTCTAAATCTAAGCCCTCACCATGATGAATATTTCAATATGTTGCACTCATCCCCAATATTCAGTCATTTGTGTTGCATGATTTAAATTTTAACCATAGATTCTGAAGCAGAATGGAAAACAGTACAAATCCTGATTAGCTGGCTTCTGAGAAGTGACTTGCCCAGGGCCACACCAGAACCACTCATTTAAAGAGTGCATGATCCAACAGATTTCATACTCAAATTAAAGGACCAGCTGTTCAAAACTAATGATGTCATTAGTTAACAAATCACCTAAACTTTTACCCATTCACAATGCCCCCCCCCCCCCCCCCCACAAGATAAATATATTTCAAACACTCATATGACCTTGATAACTGGGTTTAGGTCACCAAAATCTAAGGTGCATACAAGCCATTCTTGTTTTGGCCATTTGGGAGCCTGTGACCTTAAAAGGTCAAGATCACCAAACTTTGGTAGGTTGCAATCCTTAATGTACCAAGTTCTCCCAACATTCATCAATGCTTAAATGAGACACGGTGCAGATAAGTCTTTATTGGCCCCAAACTCACCAAACCTCAAATCTTTTATAAGTTGCAACGATATTGTGTACTAGCTTTGACCAAATTTCATCAATTTGTTCGTGAGATAGGGTGCAAACAAGCCAAACTTGACAGTTTTTGGGGGCCTGTGCTTTTGAAAATAAAGTCAAGGTCATGAAATTGCCCATGAAAATCTAATGAATTCTTTGGTAGGTTACAATTTAATATATATTGTTGCAAGTTTGACCAAATTTAATCAATTTGTCCATAACTGGAGCGTGATAGCTCAGTGGTTAGTGCACTTGCCTCTGATGCTAGAGGTCCCGGGCTCGATCCCCGGCAGCGGCGATAAAATTTCGGTGTCCGAACACGCTCCATTGGCATCATTTCCAGGGATGAATGTCATAAAGTGCACCGTCCTTCGGATCGGGACGTTAACTGGAGGTGCCCTGTGCAGGGAGAACCATCCCCTGTGCAGGTTAAAGATCCCTACCGTAATTACATGATTGCTGTGTAGGCTTTCATCCTGCAAAACCTGGAGTGTATGTAATATACACCTGCGGTAATGGTCAAAATGTGACCAACGCAGTATCAGTAGATAGATGAGACAATAGGGTGCTCATAAGCCAAAATTGACAATTTTGGGGGGCCTCTGCTCTTGACAATAAGGTCAAGGACACCAAAATGTAATTGATCTTTGGTGGATTGCAATAATATACTTTACCAAGTTTGAGCAAATTTCATCAATTAGTTCGAGATAGGGTGCAGACAAGCCAAAATTGAGTTTGTTTTTTTTTTGGGGGGGGGGGGGCTTTGACGTTGAAAATAAGGTCAAGGTAAGCAAAATCTAATCAAATCTTTATTAGATTGCATGTATTATAAATTTTACCAAGTTTGACCAAATTTCAATGATATGTAGTTTGACCAAATTTCAACAATATGTTCATGTGATAGGGTGTAGACAAGCCATTTCTGGCCCAAAATTGCCAGGTTTTGGGGGACTTATGGCCTTGAAAATAATGTCAAGGTCACCAAAATCTAATCAAACCTTTGGTAGCTTGCAATAATATACTGCACCAAGTTAGATCATATTTCATCTGTTCATTCACAAAATAGGTAGCAGACAAGTCAAAACTGAGATTTTTGGGGGCCTGTGCCCTAGAAAATCAGGTCAAGGTAACCAAAATCTAAACAAATCTTTGGTAGGTTGCAATGATATATTAAGCCAAGTTTGACCAAATTTCTTTGATCTGCTCATGAGATAGGGTGCAGATAAGCCATTTTTGGCCTGAAATTAAGTTTTTTGGGGGCTGTGCCCTTGAAAATAAGGTCATGGCCACCAAAACCTAATTGCTGTTTTCCTCCATCCTAGTAACTTCAAGTAACCATGCTAGTTTGGTCAGAATCCATCAATATGCTCAGGAGATACAGTGCTTCAAACAGGCTATGCCAATGCCAACAGGATCTGCATCAAAACAATATGTCCCCCCACCCTTGGTGGGGGGACATAATTTTACCACTAATGAGCTTGTTAAGTTAATGGTGCTTTGAGCAACTGGACCCAGATGTCTTCATATATACCATATGATTTGTTTGTTTTGTTTGTTTGATTTGAGGTTTAACATCCCCATCAACACTGTAAAGGTCATTTGGGAGACATTGTTCCCAATTTTGTGGGACTTTTACCCGACACTGAGATGAAATCACATCTCAAGCCCTATCGCCCAATGAAACCAATAGGGTTTATAAGCATGGACGGTCTGACTCCCACCGCTCTAAGCCGTTTACCAGTACTCGTGTGCAGGTCAGTTTCAGCTCTGCATGGAAGCATCATGCAGCCCATCTATTTCTTCAAGTCCATATGGGCGGGGGCTGAAACCATATGATGAGGGTACCCACAGTAGGTATATATAAACAATTTACCTGATATTGTCCTTGTAACTCCTCCATATATTGGTTCATAACACTTCATTAAAACACAGTTCCAGATAGAACACGGTTAAATAGATCCCAAAAATGTATAAATTATACAGAAAATATATCATAATGGTCATTTTTCTAAAAACAAAATGTAAAGATTATATACAAAAATGACCATAATTCTGTAAAATACGCACATTTATGACATGGCTGTTTAACTAGCAAGTTACTGCTTTGGTCCCTAACAGTACTATTTATTTTATAAAGAGGTTGTGTAGTTGCCATTTTTTCATGTAACGTTCATTAACAGCATACCTCTATTTTCCACAGCAGATCAACATCCCAGGATTGTGTCACTAAACTCGTAACAGAACAATCATGTCTACTTCCAACTCGACCCACTCTACCAGCACGATGGATGTAATCCGACATGAATAGTGGAAAGTCAAAATTAATCACTTGCTGAACCTGGAATATGAAGTCTATATGTCAGTTGGAAATATTACATAAGCTACATTATTTACCCTAAATATTCAGACACCTCAACTCCTTAAGATACTTTTTCTTTGAACAAGTACAATTTACTGCCTGATGTTGTGTCTAAGAATAGCAGGATGAGTGACAAACAGTGTAGAGCCACAGTGTTCAGCGGTGTCTCATCTGGGTCTACACTCCTTGTTCAGTCCTGTCAGAATACATACGGTAAATACGGTATCTGTTTAACCCCTAAGATGTCAATCACAAGTCTTGTCATCTGCTTTGTTGTCTGCTGGACTTTAAATCAGAGTTGCAAACAGTGAGGACCCTAGGAGCAGTCTGATCAGCATCCATGCTGTTTGCCTGCATTCAAAAATGTTTTCAAAACAAAAGTTTGCAAGAAATACTCTCTGTTTAACATATACGACAATGGAATCTCCCACCTAGTAAGTTTGGAGTGGTCCATTTCCAATTATAGGTGTGTTAGGTTCGTTTTGTTTGAGGTAAGTTGTAAACAAATGTGTGTACTGTTGAGCAAACAGTGTATACCCAGATCTAACACTGCATTTTGAAGCGTCTGATCTGAGTATACACTGTTTGCCAATGTAAAACAAGAGGGCCCAGAGGGCCCTGGTTCGCTCACCTGATCCAAAGCATAACAAGTGGGCCCCGGGCAGGGTCAATTTTGGCCCCAGGGCTAAAATTTGAACAATCTTGGTAGAGGTCCACTAGCTGAAGCTTCATAACAAATATCAAAGACCTAAGCCTTGTGTTTCAGAGAAGATGATTTTTAAAGATTTTCCCTATATAAGTCTATGTAAAACCAAAGGGCCACATGGCGGGGGCATTTTTGGTCTCAGGTCTATAATTTGAACAATCTTTATAGAGGTCCACTAGCTGAAGCGTCATAACAAATATCGAAGACCTAAGCCTTGTGGTTTCAGAGAAGAAGATTTTTCAAGATTTTCCCTATATAAGTCTATGTAAAACCAAAGGGCCCCGGAGCGAAGGCATTTTTGGCCCCAGGGCTATAATTTGAACAATCTTGGTAGAGGTCCACAAGATGAAGCTTCATACCAAATATCAAAGACCTGGGCCTTGCAGTTTCAGAGAAGAAGATTTTTCAAGATTTTCCCTATATAAGCCTATGTAAAACAAAAGGGCCCTGGTGCGGGGGCATTTTTGGCCCCAGCACTATAATTTGAACAATCTTGGTACGGGTCTACTAGATGAAGCTTCATACCAAATATCAAAGACCTGGGCCTTGCGGTTTCAGAAAAGAAGATTTTTCAAGATTTTCCCTATATAAGCCCATGTAAAACCAAAGGGCCCCCGTGCAGGGGGCATTTTTAGCTCCTGCATTATAATTTGAACAATCTTGGTAGGGGTCCACTAGATGAAGCTTCATACCAAATATCAAAGACCTGGGCCTTGCGGTTTCAGAGAAGAAGATTTTTAAAGATTTTCCCTATATAAGCCCATGTAAAACCAAAGGGCTCCCATGCGGGGGCATTTTTAGCTCCAGCACTATAATTTGAACAATCTTGGTAGGGGTCCACTAGATAAAGCTTCATACCAAATATCAAAGACCTGGGCCTTGCTGTTTCAGAGAAGAAGATTTTTCAAGATTTTCCCTATATTATATAAGCCCATGTAAAACCAAAGGGCCCCCGTGCGGGGGCATTTTTTGCTCCAGCACTATAATTTGAACAATCTTGGTAGGGGTCCACTAGATGAAGCTTCATACCAAATATCAAAGATCTGGGCCTTGCGGTTTCAGAGAAGAAGATTTTTCAAGATTTTCCCCATATAAGTCCATGCAAAACTAAAGGGCCCCCATGCGGGGGCATTTTTGGCCCCAGCACTATAATTTGAACAATCTTGGTAGGGGTCCACTAGATGAAGCTTCATATCAAATATCAAAGACCTGGGCCTTGCGGTTTCAGAGAAGAAGATTTTTCAAGATTTTCCCTATATAAGCCCATGTAAAACCAAAGGGCCCCCGCGCGGGGGCATTTTTAGCTTCAGCACTTTAATTTGAACAATCTTGGTAGGGGTTCACTAGATAAAGCTTCATACCTAATATCAAAGACCTGGGCCTTGCGGTTTCAGAGAAGAAGAGTTTTACAGATTTTCCCTATATAAGTCCTTGTAAAACCAAAGGGCCCCCGTGCGGGGGCATTTTTGGCCCCAGCACTATAATTTGAACAATCATGGTAGGGGTCCACTAGATGAAGCTTCATACCAAATATCAAAGACCTGGGCCTTGTGGTTTCAGAGAAGAAGATTTTTCAAGATTTTCCCTATATAAGCCCATGTAAAACCAAAGGGCCCCCATGCGGGGGCATTTTTAGCTCCAGCACTATAATTTGAACAATCTTGGTAGGGGTCCACTAGATGAAGCTTCATACCAAATATCAAAGATCTGGGCCTTGCGGTTTCAGAGAAGAAGATTTTTAAAGATTTTCCCTATATCAGCCCATGTAAAACCAAAGGGCCCCCTGTGCGGGGGCATTTTTGGCCCCAGCACTATAATTTGAACAATCTTGGTAGGGGTTCACTAGATGAAGCTTCATACCAAATATCAAAGACCTGGGCCTTGCTGTTTCAGAGAAGAAGATTTTTCAAGATTTTCCCTATATAAGCCCATGTAAAACCAAAGGGCCCCCATGCGGGGGCATTTTTAGCTCCAGCACTATAATTTGAACAATCTTGGTAGGGGTCCACTAGATGAAGCTTCATACCAAATATCAAAGATCTGGGCCTTGCGGTTTTAGAGAAGAAGATTTTTTAAGATTTTCCCCATATAAGCCCATGCAAAACCAAAGGGCCCCTGTGCGGGGGCATTTTTGGCCCCAGCACTATAATTTGAACAATCTTGGTAGGGGTCCACTAGATGAAGCTTCATACCAAATATCAAAGACCTGGGCCTTGCGGTTTCAGAGAAGAAGATTTTTTAAGTTTTCGGTGAAAAAAATCTATTTTTGGCTCCTGTGACCTATATAAGCAATGGACCGGAACCATTTGAACAACTTTGAAAGGGGACCACATAAGGATCATTCCTGTGAAGTTTGGTCAAAATCCGATCAGTGGTTTAGGAGGAGATGTCGTTTGAAGAAAAGTTTACGGACGCACGCACGCACGCACGGACGCCCGACGGACGACGGACAAAAAGTGATCCCAAAAGCTCACCTTGTCACTACGTGACAGGTGAGCTAAAAAGGGCCGCCAGACATATATGGGTAATGGACTCATTGGTGGAAGAATGTGCACTGTATGTGCAGTGTGGAAAGCTTAAAGGATCAGGTTGACATGATCAAAATATTATTGATTGGGCCATAAAACTATAAACCAAAGAGCAATATGAATCAGGGCTCAAATATCAACCAAGATATAGATCGGAGTGTGCATACACGTCATCTGATCAGTCTTAAGTCTTCTTCAGCTTATACATGTAGAGCACTTAGAACTTGTAAGAATCACTTAGCTGAAACTGCCTCTGTTAATATGTATGGGCAACTTTAGAAAGTACCTGAAACCCCTATGTTTACTGACAAAGTGGTAGTCCATCAAATTATCCTCATATAATAGACAGGACCAGTACCTGAAACACCAATGTTTACTGACAAAGTGGTAGTCCATCAAATTATCCTCATATAATAGACAGGACCAGTACCTGAAACCCCTATGTTTGCTGACAAAGTGGTAGTCCATCAAATTATCCTCATATAATAGACAGGACCAGTACCTGAAACCCCTATGTTTACTGACAAGGTGGTAGTCCATCAAATTATCCTCATATAATAGACAGGACCAGTACCTGAAACCCCTATGTTTACTTACAAAGTGGTAGTCCATCAAATTATCCTCATATAATAGACAGGACCAGTACCTGAAACCCCTATGTTTACTGACAAAGTGGTAGTCCATCAAATTATCCTCATATAATAGACAGGACCAGTACCTGAAACCCCTATGTTTACTTACAAAGTGGTAGTCCATCAAATTATCCTCATATAATAGACAGGACCAGTACCTGAAACCCCTATGTTTACTTACAAAGTGGTAGTCCATCAAATTATCCTCATATAATAGACAGGACCAGTACCTGAAACCCCTATGTTTACTGACAAAGTGGTAGTCCATCAAATTATCCTCATATAATAGACAGGACCAGTACCTGAAACCCCTATGTTTACTGACAAAGTGGTAGTCCATCAAATTATCCTCATATAATAGATAGGACCTGCAAGATTACTGTATAACAGAGTAAAGCCATCTAAAATCAGATTTCAATAAAAAGTAAACCAAGTACTTACACACTGAGTATCTAGGCCTCTAGAAGCTATGTCTGTGCAAACCAACACATCACATTTGCCTTCATAAAATGATGTCAGATATTTACTACGTTTCTGAAGAAATAAAGAAAACAAATCAAAACTATCTAGCTATTCCGAAATGTCTGGGTTTTACTGCAGAATTTATAGACTTTAGACATGTGTACAGTAAAAACTCTGATCAGCCTGTGCATCTTGTAAAAATTTGATAAATTTAAACACCTAAAGGACTTGCTGTAATTCTCCAAAACTTTTGACAAATCTGTTTCATGATCCAACAAGGATTCCAAAAGGTACAGATGGAATGGCAAACAGTGTAGACCCTAATCAGACTGCTCCTTTCTGGGTCTGCACTGTTTGCTTAGGCCTACGAGGTCTGTCCCAATACTTAGGACCATTATGGTATTCTGAACATGCTGATTGTTGTGGAGCTAAGGTAGTCTATCGCAGCCAGCTCTGATGCTACAGAAGCAGTATGATCAAGAAGTACTGACTACCACTTAGTCAACACCATTTTAACAGCACTATGGCTTCTCAAACATGGACCCCATTTCTTTCTTAGTGAACACTCTGGAAGTTGCTTCAGAACCTTGCAAGGCATACAGATGTTCTATATTCCTTTAACTGCATGCATATTTGTGCAGTAAGACTACACCCAGATCAGACTGCTTCTACAGCAGATGTTCACACAGGGTTGAAAAGTTGTTCAAAACTAACTAGAGCTATCACTAAAGGTGATGAATACCCCACAAAAACTGCCTTGATAGTACAACAGCGGCATTTTGCATTTTTTTCACTTGAAAGGGGCCATAACTATGTCGAAAATTGACAAATTGTAGTGGAAATCGAACTTGACCTGTATTTTATGATGTTACATCAGTGTACCAAAAATTATAAAAATCGGTGAAGCGCTTTTTGAGTTATCGTCTGGAAACGAAGTCAACAGACGGACCGACCGACAAGCTCACTCCTATATACCCCCTCAAATTTCATTTGTGGGGGTATAACAATGTCATATTATTGTACTAGCTTGAAATTAACATTTTGATCACTAATGATACTTTGAACAACTGGGCCCTGGTCTACAATGTTTCTTTCTACCACTGGTTTTACACTTTTTCAAACAGCACTTTTAACCGGGGCTTGAAGAAATATATGAGCTGCACGATGCTTCCATGCAGAGCTAAATCCGACCCGCACACGAGTACTGGTAAACCTCTTAGAGGATCCAAGCCTGCCCAGGCAAAGCGATGCGAGTCGGACCATCCATGCTTATAAGCCCTATTGGTTTCACTGGGCGACAGGGCTTGAGATGTCATTTCATCTCAACGTCGGGTAAAAGTCCCACAAAATTGGAAGCAATGTCTCCAAAATGGCATTTACAGCATTGATGGGGGCGTTAAACCTCAAAACAATTAAACAAACAAATAACCGGGGCCAGTTGTTCAAAACTAAGAACGTTGTTAGTTAACATATCCTTAAAATTTTTATCATTTAATATGGCAAATAGGCTAGATTTTTTGCTGAAAAAATGTGAGCAGCTTGCATTTGCAAAAGCTGCTCACATTTTTCAGCAAAAAATACCAAAATTTTAGACACTGTACTTGCTAGAACAATTAACAATATGACAACTAACGAGCTCGTTAAGATAACGAGGCTTTGAACAACTGGACCCAGATTTCCAACTGTTTCCATGGTCATTGTTAGCACTATCCCTAAATTGTGATATGAATTGCTAACTCTGACCAGAGTAAACTCTGACCAGTGTCTGTGGGACATTTGTTTTCTTTAATGAACCAGCCAACATTTTAGGTCATGGTGAGCAAATGAAAATGTCAACTCTTTGGACTGTACCATGACCTGATTATCAGTCAGGCGTGCCTCCTACTGAGCTACTGAGTCCAGCTAAAGTTCTTAAAGAAGACTGAACTTTGTCTTTCAAATTTCAAAATTCCCATCAAGAATTTGCATAAGGGAGAGTAATGCAGATAATGGATACTGGGTAGTTCTCCTTACTTTTCTTCAGTGTACTTGTCAGAATTCTACCATAGAGGTGATTCTAACAAGTACCCACAGCAAAGGTTGATATGAAGAAAATAATATCCCCCTTTTCTAAAGCTATGATATATGATTTGATAAAGTACCTCATATTCGTCAAACCCTGTGAGTAAGTAGTTCTTGATATCAAGTGAGTGCAGAGACTTGCTGAGCCAGTAGCAGGTTTCAGCCTTGTTACAGAAAACTAGAGTAGGCCTGCCTCCCCATTTCTTCAGTAGCTTCACTGTCTCCACTGAAACATACATCCATGTACTATGTAAGCCAGCGCATAACAAAACCAACAATAAGACATGTGCGCCCAACGAAGACTCAGATCAGCCGGCACATCCACGCAGGCCGATCAGAGTCTTTGTTGTGCGCTCTAAGGATAGCTAAGGGCCAAATGCTCCTTCATGCAGCAAGAGAAGTCTCTTGCTAGATTATATTGATGTTCAGGCTGATCTGAGTCTTCGCTGGATGCACATGTCTTATTGTAGGTTTTGTCGTGCCCTGGCTCATATTTTACATACTAGTAAAAGTCCCTTGGCTCGAGGATCTGTTATGGTAATAGAGGATCTTACATGAGTGTTCATGTATTATTGAATTTATTAAACAAGTTGCGGAAAACAGATAAAATGTGAGGCTTTGCCGAGCATTTTATCCCTTTTCCTCAACGAGTTTAATAAATTCAATAATACATGAGCACGAATGCAAGATTCTATTTATCATATGACAATTAAAGGCATTTAATTTACAATTTTGTACAAAGATGTCAATATTCCGCCATTAGTAAAGGCAACGTCTTTTAAGGATTTTGTACATCTAACGTTACGGGGCGTATCTAACTAATTTGCATATTTAATCCACTAGTGGATTATCAAATTTATTACATGACGTTATTACATTCTCAGCGGCGACGTCATATGATAAATTTGTATACAAGAATCTCATTGCCTAACCCCTTCATACCTGTAGATCAAAACAGTTAACAGAGTAAAGTGTAGATCCAGCTGAAATGGATCATAATAACCAACTCATCTGGTTCAGTTGGCATATACTCTGTGGGTTTTGACTGAAACCCCTTTTTGCAAAAAATGGACATGTCTAAATTCAAAGGTAGAGACGTCCATATGAGAGACTCAGGGGGACTCAGTGAAAGGATTATAATAATAATAGATTCAGAAGGCTTAACCCTTGTCCTACTAGATAAATTAATTTTTGTCACACCCATTTCTGACTACCAACCAATCAAATTACATAATACAAGTAAAATCTATTTGTTCAATTCACAAACTGAATGGTACATATTGTTGATCCTGATCAGATGACTTCACAAGTCATCTGATCTGCATCTATACTGTTGGCAAACATAGCGTTGTTGAATTCAGCAAAATAAGGGTTGAATTTCAAACAAGAAGGCTATTTAACCCATTCAGTACCGGAAACCCCTAAAGGGGTACCTTGGCAAACAGTGCAGGCCCAGATCAGATGCAGCAGGATGCGGCCTCTGATCAGGGCCTCCACTGTTTGCTAAAATTTCAGTCATTTTCCAAATAAATTTTAATGAAAACACAACCTGACACCCCTAAATTTGGAAATGGACTCCTGCTATATATAAGGAGGAAGCTTCTATTTGGTACTAAAAGGGTTAAGAAGACATGTAACTGCTTATCATTCATCTTGAAAATAAATATTTTCATGTTGCTAAGCCTCCCAGAAAGGAAAGTGGAGGCTTTGGACAGAACAATATAGGTGTTTTTCACAAGTAAGGCAAAATAAAATATGTGCGTTTAGGGTTTCAAAACCATACATGAATTTTTGGGTGAAACCTTGAATTTTCTATTGTTTTCTGAAAAAAAATTGAATTATGTTTTTGTGTGATGCATTTGGAGTCTTTTGTGCTAAATTTATATATTTGAACACCGCTCCAGGTAAGAAGGAGAACTGATGATGATTTTGGGATATTTTTTCTTATTTCTCCATCAAAACATGTTGTGGGCACTTGTTGGAATCGCCTAACCATCCCTGCATATAAACCTGTTGATTTGTTTAAGCAGTAGGGCAGTATGGCTTGAGATGTCATTTCATCTCAATGTCAGGTAAAAGGCCCACAAAACTGGAAGCAATGTCTCAAAAATGACCTACCACAAAAGTCCTCAAAATTGGAACACCTTGAGCACTTACTGCAATTCTCCTAAAATTTTAACAAATTAGTTTCAAAATTGAGCAAGGAGACCGAAAGGGCAGACAGAATGGCAAACAGTGCAGACCCTGATCAGACTGCTCCTTCAGCAGCAGTCTGATCTGAGTCTGCACTGTTTGCTTAGGCCTGTCTGTCCCAATATTTTGGATCATTACAGTAAATAGTGTTGAGGGGGACGTGAAACCAAATCAAACAAACAAAGCACATGGTTTTGGTGATTGGACTGTAGGTATAGAAAGTGTAGGCCCTACACCTTTAAATTAGAGTCTGCACCCTAAACTAACAATAAGTGTTAATCAAATGAGCCAGTCACCAGTAAACTGGTCTTAAAGGTTTGTGACCACACAATCTGGCCTGCTGGGATACACAGACTGGCAAGACTCTTGAAATTTTAGCAATAGAAAATGGTACTGTACTAGCCAAGAAGTGAACAGGAAAGTAATAACAAAAACACATTTTCTCATAACATGGCTATCACAGCTACAGTAAATTTCTTATATTAAGACCATCTTTGGCACTGTTCAAAATGAACAGTCCCAAAGGTGGTCCCTGACCACAGGACATTGTGAGCAAAAAACACTAAGACAGAGTAACTGCATCATTCTTAATAAGCTTTTTAAAGCAGAATTAGTCTTCATTTTAGATGGTCTTCATAGCGTAATTTCACTGTATATTAACCCTTTTCCTGCTGAACACCACAACCCTTATCCTGCTGTGTAGATCCAGATCAGATGGCAGAAGCCACTGTTTGCCATTCAGTTTATGAACTGAATGAATACATTATGTCAAGTAATTTGATTGGTTGATAGTCAGAAACTGGTGTGGCAAAATTAATTTATTCAGCAGATCAAGGGTTAATACATATTTTAACCCATTTAGTACCAGAAACCCCAAAACGGGTACCCTGGCAAACAGTGCAGGCCCAGATCAGACGCCGCAGAATGCGGCGTCTGATCAGGGCTCCCACTGTTTGCTAAAAGTTCAATCATTTGCCAAATAAATTTTGATAAAAACACAACCTGACACCCCAAAAATTTTTAAATGAACTTCTGCTATATATAAGGAGGAAGATTCCATTAGGTACAAAAAGGGTTAAGTGCGCTAACATTACTTACTAAGCTTATCATCAGAGCCAACTCTAAGAAATGTGTGTGGAACATGTGGTAGAAGATAATGTAGGTGTCCAGTGGTAACCACCTCGAAATCCTCCAGCTACAATCACAGAGACAAATTCTGGTAATTCTCTATACAGTTTGTATATGATAAAGAAAAATAACACTTAACAAAGTACTCCTGTTATGGTTAAGAACTACTTTCAATATGTCTTCATTTTGTTTTGTTTGTTTTGGAGTTTAACGGCCCAGTCCACACTATTTTAGGTCATTTTTGAGCCGGTCAGTTTACCTGTCCACTCTTTTCCTGGGCAGGCTAATACGTAAGCGGTTATCCAGTACAGTGCACATTCTTTTGCCAGAAACTAACGGCTGCCCTTCTAGAATCAGAGGAAGGGAGAGAATGAGGGTAGAAAAGATTTCATGATCAATCTTCACGAAAGAATGTTGCCGACCCCGTCAGGTATCGAACCCTCTTCCTCCTGATCACCAGTCAAACACGCATCCGACTGAGCTACCAAGGCCAGCTCAATATGTCTTGAAATTTTTATTGAATTTGATTTCCATGTAATTTGTTTCATAGTAATCGGTGATCATATGTCATCACATATTCCCATGTGCACCATTTGGCAAAATTTCTTCTGCATACAGTTGTGTCAGTTTCACCAAAAATCTTCTAGACACAGAGTTTGATAAAACATTATGCCGCATATGGTTATGGTAAATGTTTGCCATAAAAAGAGTTCACCAAAATATAAAAAATTCTTACAAATTATAGTGATTGCTTGATAAGGAAAACATTTTCTCCCTTCCGAAGCAAATCCATTTTTTTTAATTGTACTATACAAAGGTTTTTTTAACTTGTTATGCCAACCCACAATTATGTTTTGGCTAGAGACTATGTCACTGGTACTGGCTGTAGTCTTGCACAACACAGCCCTTTGAACTGTCATAGGATATACCATCATTAATTTATCAGTAGGCATCATTTTTTGCAGATGGGCTCCTCTTCATGTCTTATAGAATTGGGTGGAAATCTGGCTGGCCTGAGTTGCAATACTGAACAAGGTTTATGGATGTTTATATGTCAATCCTTACAAATCATAGTGGCTGCTTGCTAAGGAAAACATTTTCTCCCGAAGCAAATCCATTTTTTTTTTATTGTACCCCCCTATGCACTATACAAAGGTTTTTTATGTCCCCGTTAGTGATAGCGGGGACATATTGTTTTTGCCCTGTCTGTTTGTTTGTTTGTTTGTTGGTTGGTTTGTACGTGGACAACTTTAACGTTGGCCATAACTTTTGAACCGTTTGAGATAGAGCTTTCATATTTGGCCTGAAGGTTCCTTGTGACAAGACCTTCACATTCATGCCAAAAAATTTGACCTGTGACCTTGACCTTTGACCTACTTAAAAGAAAAAAATAACATTGGTCATAACTTATGACCCTCTTGAGATACAGCCTTCATATTTAGCATGTATGTTCCTTGTGGCAAAAGCTTTACATTCATGCAAAAAATTTTGACCTGTGACCTTGACCTTTGACCTACTTAAAATAAAAAAATAACATTTTGGTCATAACTTTCGAACCATTTGAGATAGAGCCTTCATATTTTGCATGTAGGTTCCTTCTGACAAGAGCTTTACATTCACACAAAAAATTTTGACCTGTGACCTTGACCTTTGACCTACATAAAAGAAAAATTTAACATTGGTCATAACTTTTGAACCGTTTGAGATACAGCCTTCATATTAAGCATGTATGTTCCTTGTGACAAACGCTTTACATTCATGACCTGTGACCTTGACCTTTGACCTACTTAAAAAAATAAACATTTTTGGTCATAACTTTCGAACCATTTGGGATAGAGCTTTCATATTTGGCATGTAAGTTCCCTGTTATTAGAGCTTTTCATACATGCAAAATGTTTGGACCATGACCTTGACTTTTGACCTACTTAAAAGAAAAAATAAAATTGTTCATAACTTTTGAACCGTTTAAGATAGAGCCTTAATATTTGGCATGTAGGTTCCTTGTGACAATAGCTTTACATTCATGCAAATTTTTTTGACCTGTGACCTTGACCTACTTTAAAGAAAAAATATTATTGTTCATAACTTTTGAACCATTTAAGATAGAGCTTTCGTATTTGGCATGTAAGTTTCTTGTGTCAAGGGCTTCCCACACAAACAAAAATCTTGAACTGTGAGCAACTTTGAATAAAAAATGACCACCCGGGGACATGTTCGTGTTTCACAAACACATCTTGTTTAACTTGTTATGCCAACCCACAATTATGCTTTGGCTAGAAACAATGTCACTGGTACTGGCTGTAGTCTTGCAGAACACAGCCCTATGAAACTCATAGGCTATAACATCATTAATTTATCAGTAGACAGCAGATGGGTCTCTCTTCATTTCTTATAGAAATGATCTGAAAATCTGGCTGGACTGAGTTGCAATTTTAACGAAGTTTATATATCTTTATGTGTCAAGGCTTATTTTTGCAGTTCTACCGTTAAAACAGGTTCTAGCAAGGAGTCTAGCCCTCTGGGATAGGTTGCACTAGCCAGACCAACTTGAACTCCATCACTCACATACTTAGAATGGTCTGTAGGATGGCTACTGCTTATCTGTAATGAAGAAATTGCAAGAATTTGAATTTGTTTTTAAGGGGAATGGGAACACCTGGCAGATTTTTTCTGCCATTTTTCTAAGGGAGACAACTGTCTGACAACCTATTTGCTTTTCTATAAGCTCTGATACATGGAAAAAGGGATCAACTCCCAAAGGAAAGAATTTGCTCCTAAGGAGCAAATTCAATCCTTTCAGAGTTGACCCCTATTGACATGGGAGACAAAAGTATGTTTGGAGGAGTTGCTTCCTCTGAAGGTGTATCCATTCCCCTTAAAGACAAAATCACTCAAGCCATAGTTCTGGATAAAGAGGGGTAATGAGGACCATTAAGGGTTAATTTTCCTTATTCCTTGTAAAAAAACACACCATATTTACCCTCAATATTCGTATACTTTAACTCCTTCCCATATTACTTGTTCTAACATTTGGAAGAGGTTCACTAGATTAAGCTCCATACCAAATAGCAAAGACATGGGCCTTGCAGTTTCAGAGAAGAAGATTTTTAAAGATTTCCCTATATAAGTCTATGTAAAACCAAAGGGTCTCGGGGAAAGAGCATTTTTGGCCCCAGGGCTATAATTTGAACAATCTTGATAGTGGTCCACTAGATGAAATTTCACACCAAATATCAAAGACCTAGGCCTTGTGGTTTCCCGAGGCGGGGGGCATTTTTGGTCTCAAGGCTATAATTTGAACAATCTTGGTAGAGGTCCACTAGATGAAGCTTCATACCAAATATCAAAAACCTAGGCCTTGTGGTTTCAGAGAAGAAGAATTTTCAAGATTTCAAGATTTTCCTTATATAAGTCTATGTAAAACCAAAGGGCCCAGGAGCGGGAGCATTTTTGGTCCCAGGGCTATAATTTGAACAATCTTTGTAGAGGTCCACAAGATGAAGCTACATACCAAATATCAAAGGCCTGGGCCTTGAGGTTTCAGAAAAGATTTTTAAAGATTTTCCCAATATAAGCCTAAGTAAAAAGCCTAAGTAAAACCAAAGGGCCCCAGGGCGGGGGCATTTTTGGCCTGTGCACTATAATTTGAACAAAATTGGTAGGGATCCACTAGAGGAAGCTTCATACTAAATATCAAAGACCTGGGCCGTGCGGTTTAAGAGAAGATTTTTAAAGATTTTCCCTATATAAGCCCATGTAGAACCAAAGGGCCTGGGGCGGGGGCATTTATGGCCCCCAGCACTATAATTTGAACAATCTTGGTTGGGGTCCACCAGATGAAGCTTCATACCAAATATCAATAGGGATGTAACGATAGTCAGAAAATCAGAAAATGACTATTGCGATAGTAATGACATTGCAGGAAGAACCATTGCGATACTATTACTATTGCTGACCACTATTGCAATACTATTGCCTGAAACATATTTTCTTGTTTGAGAAGGAAATAAAAACAATTCAATCCTTCAAACTGTTTTCTGTATGCTTTATCTGCATACAAGAAATAAACAAGATAATTTACACAAGAGGGACACCTGTTGTAAACTCCTGTTTGCTTTTCTGTCTGCCCTACATGAAGAGGGACCATCTTTTTTCCTTTAAGTGTAAATCCTTCTGGGAGAGCCGGGGGACTCATTTTAATAGAAGTAGCCAAGTAAAATGTATCAATTCATAGTGAGAATGTGACATCAGTTTCTTAATCAAAATAAATGTAAGCTCTTCACAAAGGCAATGAAATCTTTGGTTGTCTTCAAAAACACTTCAGACATGACAAAGTGACTAAATACACCTCAATCTCGTTATAACACTGAACTTTGGGTTTAACCAAACCGACCATGTTAGTTAACCAAATTGTGTAATAAACGCCGGATATGCAGTCTATTCTATAATTACACTGTAAGCACAAGCCTCCGGCGCTACCGATAAGCCTATAATGTTCCGCGTGACAAGGTGTGAAAATAAGATCAAGTTATGTCTCTTATTTGCATTTATCCCTCAATCATAAAATTTAATCCACAATCAAATCGCTCCTAAGTCGATTAGCTTCATCTATCGGTACATGTATGCATATTAATAAAAACAGACTATTCTACTGCCTCGTGCATGGCTATATTTTGGTGCCAAAATAGCAGACGCTTGGCGGGAAAAGTCGAACGCTTTAATTTGTGTAAACACATCTGTATTCTGTTGTTGGTGACACAGATCGAGCTTCCGGGTATAAATTGGGAATTGTGCAGGGCGCTGTTTTCTATCCACCTCTATCCACAACCGTTTAGCTATTGAGAAAATATGTTTTACCGGTTACGAAAGAAATACGCTTCATTAAACCAAATAGTAGATAGCTGAAAAACTATGTCAGCAATGCATACGATTCAGAATCAGAATTGTTATCGATGACACGTCAAACGAATCCATACAACAGAACCTGTGTTTTGGGAAGTTAGATTTGAATCTTAAAACCGAAAATCTGAGGAAATTTTTAATATAAGACTCAGTGTTTGGGTACACAATCGATCGGATGCATTTGTTAAACGGAACACTTTTGAGATCAGGGCTAAAGAATTTTTATATTCAAATCGGCCACGGTCGGCCGATGACGTCATCAGTAACGTGCCGAACATGCCTTACAATGTCATCCCGACATTCTTGCATCTGCCAACTTAGCTAATTTTCCATCATTTTCATTGTGTAATTTTTTTTTTTTCAAATATCATTTGTATTTTCCTTTTGTTGTTTGGTAACCAGAACATTTTTTTGCATCTTTTGAAGCGGTAGTGACACGTGGGGACTTTCCATGCTTCATGTGCTAATTAATGCAGGCGACAACCTTTGATAATAAATACCACTGTGTAAACACGCATTAATTATCGCTTTTCTTATCACTGGCTTACAGACAGCTTGCAGATTAGCGTAATCAAAATATGCATGGTAGTCCGTGTTAATTATTTCGAAATCAATTAACATCAAAGTGCTGTTGAAATATGCTTCAGAAAGTTGTAAATTTACCAGTTCAATGAAGGAACATTCAGCGTTCTGACCTTATACCGACATCAGGTGTTAAGTGGATAATGTGTAACAAAATAGGATGCATAAACACAGTGTACCTGCAGGCTACCGCCAAATAACGACCGCCAAATCATGATTCGGATGTAATTTTATTGCCTTTATCTGGCAACAAGCAGCCGTTGTCTCCCACTGACAAAGGAGATTATTGGATTATAATTAGGACAATGTACAGTTTGACGCTTGACCGGGTACAAGACGTAGGTGGTAATAAAGAATATAAATTATATTAGAATGAAAACAACTTCGGGAATTATCTGAAAAACTTGTGATATAGAAAACTATCAAAACTATCGATAGTTCAAAACACTATCGGCGATAGTCATCAATGTTTAACTTTACCATTGATCCAGTACTATCGGCCCAGTGTCTATTGCAATGCATCGATGGTCCAATGCATCGTTACACTCCTAAATATCAAAGACCTGGGCCTTGTGGTTTCAGAGAAGAAGATTTTTAAAGATTTCCCCTATATAATCCTATGTAAAACCAAAGGGACCCGGGGTGGGGGCATTTTTGGCCCCAGCACTATAATTTTAACAATCTTTGTAGGGGTCCACTAGATGAAGCTTCATACCAACTATCAAAGACCTGGGCCTTGTGGTTTCAGAGAAGAAGATCTTTAAAATTTTCTGTGAAAAAAAATCTATTTTTGGCTCCTGTGACCTAGATGTCCAACAGACCAGAACCATGTGAACAACTTTGAAAGCGGACCACCCAAGGATCATTCCTGTGAAGTTTGGTCAAAATCCAATCAGTGGTTTAGGAGGAGATGTAGTTTGAAGAAATTGTTTAAGCACGGACTTACGCACACACGGATGCACGACAGACAAAAAGTGATCCCAAAAGCTCACCTCGTCACTACATGACGGTGAGCTAAAAACAAAACAGTTTGATGAGTGATCCTGGACCAAGGTCAACGAGTGACCTTGACCTCGGTACACACCCGAATTCATTAACTTGATTAGCTGATTGCATAAAAAAATTGAAGTTCACAGGCAATAACAGTTTTTGAAAAATTAACAGTTTCCACTTTTTCCCATACAAAAGCAAAAGTGACCAAACTTGACCTTGGCATAAAACGGACTCATCATTAGAACAAATTATGATGGGCCAGTGCCCAAATGCTATATTCCAAGTTCAAAGGCAATTGGCCATTTGGTTCAAGAGAAGAAGGTTTTTAAGATTTTTGTCCGTATATGGTAATGGCAGCCATCTGTGTCATGTGATCTGGACCAACTGAACAAACTTTCATTTCTTCCATCTCATAAAAGCTTCATATGAAATTTCACTTCAATTTACCCAGTAGTTTGTAAAAAAAATAAATCTGACTTTTGATATCTGGGTGAACTTGGTTCAATGTCAAGGAATTACCTTGACCTCTGAAGGTAATGTAGCTTCATTTAATCATTTAGTTGATTCCATACATAAATTTTAAGTTCACCGACAACAAAAGTTTCATTAAAATGAACAATTTTCATTTTTTTCCATACAAATGCATATACAAATGAATTTTACCTAGACATAAATTGACAAATTACAAATTATGATAGTCTTGAGTCTCAAATGCTCTCTGTTGTATAACAAGAGGGCCATGATGGCCCTGGATCACTCACCTGATCAATAGAGTAACAAGCGGGCCCCGGGGAGGGCCATTACTGACCCCAGGGTTATAATGTGCATAATGTTGAGGGAGGTCTAAAAAGGTGAAGCTTCATACAAATATCAACAAAGGCTATAATTTGAACAATCTTGGCAAAGGTCCACTAGATGAAGCTACACACCAAATATCAAAGACCTGGGCTTTGCGGTTTCAGAGAAGAAGATTTTTTTAAAGATATTCCCTATATAAGCCTATGTAAAACCAAATGGCCCCGGGGTGGGGGCATTTTTGGCCTCAGGGCTAAAATTTAAATAATGTTATGAAGCTTCACACCAAATATCCAAGGCCTGGGCCTTGCTGTTTCAGAGAAGAAGATTTTCAAAGATTATCTCTATATAAGTCTATGTAAAACCAAAGGGCCCCAGGGCTGGGGCATTTGTGGCCTGAGGGCTATAATTTGAACAATCTTGGTAGAGGTCCACAAGATGAAGCTCCATACCAAATATCAAAGACATGGGCCTTGCAGTTTCAGAGAAGAAGATTTTTAAAGATTTCCCTATATAAGTCTATGTAAAATCAAAGGGTTTCTGGGCAGGGTGATTTTTTGCCCCAGGGCTATAATTATAACAATCTTGGCAAAGGTCCACTAGATGAAGCTACACACCAAATATCAAAGCCTAGGCCTTGTGGTTTCATAGAAGAAGATTTTTTAAGATTTTCCCTATAAAAGCCCATTTAAAACCAAAGGGCCCCGGGCGAGGGCATTTTTGGCCCAAGCACTATAATTTGAACAATCTTGGTAGGGGTCCACTAGATGAAGCTTCATACCAAATAGCAAAGACCGGGGCCTTGTGGTTTCAGAGAAGAAGATTTTTAAAGATTTTCCCTATATAAGCCTATGTAAAACCAAAGGGCCCCTGGGGGAGGGCATTTTTGGCCCAAGCACTATAATTTGAACAATCTTGGTAGGAGTCCACTAGATGAAGCTTCATACCAAATATCAAAGACCTGGGCCCAGCGGTTTCGGAGAAGAAGATTTTTAAAGATTTTCCCCATATAAGCCCATGTAAAACCAAAGCGCTCCGGAGATGGGGGCATTTTTGGCCCCAGCACTATAATTTGAACAATCTTGGTAGGGGTCCACTAGATGAAGCTTCTTACCAAATACCAAAGACCTAGGCCTTGCGGTTTCAGAGAAGAAGATTTTTAAAGATTTTCCCTATATAAGCCCATGTAAAACGAAAGGGCCCCGGGGCAGAGGCATTTTTGGCCCCAGCACTATAATTTGAACAATCTTGGTAGGGGTCCACTAGATGAAGCTTCATACCAAATATCAAAGACCTGGGCCTTGTGGTTTTAGAGAAGAAGATTTTTAAAGAATTTTCCCTATATAAGCCCATGTAAAACCAAAGGGCCCCGGGGCGGGGGCATTTTTGGCCCCAGCACTATAATTTGACCAATCTTGGTAGGGGTCCACTAGATGAAGCTTCATACCAAATATCAATGACCTGGGCCTTGCGGTTTCAGAGAAGAAGATTTTTAAAGATATTCCCTATATAAGCCCAACCAAATATCAAAGACCTAGGCCTTGCGGTTTCAGAGAAGAAGATTTGTAAAGATTTTCCCTATATAAGCCCATTTAAAACCAAAGGGCCCTGGGGCAGGGGCATTTTTGGCCCCAGCACTATAATTTGAACAATCTTGGTAGGGGTCCACTTGACGAAGCTTCATACCAAATATCAAAGATCTGGGCCTTCCGGTTTCAGAGAAGATTTTTTAAGTTTTTGGTGAAAAAAATCTATTTTTTGCTCCTGTGACCTATATGTGCAACGGAATGGAACCATTTGAACAACTTTGAAAGGGGACCACCTAAGGACCATTCCTGTGAAGTTTGGTCAAAATCCGATCAGTGGTTAAGGAGGAGATGTCGTTTGAAGAAATTGTTTACGCACGGACGGACAGACGCACGGACGACGTACAAAAAGTGATCCCAAAAGCTCACCTCGTCACTATGTGACAGTGAGCTAAAAATAAAATAATGATGTATACACTCTACCTGCAAGAAATTAAGAACATGTTTGACTACACCCCTGAAGCTGTCGTCTAGCAAACTATCTGCCTCATCCAGGATAAAAGATAATAGCAAGTTTGTCTTTATATGTCCTGAAAATACAGAAAATAAAGTTTAACCCTTGTCCTGCTGAATAAATTAGTCACACCCATCTCTGACTATCAACCAATCAAATTTCTTAATAAATTGCACTTTTTCAATTTACAAACTAAATGACAATCAGTGCAGATCCAGATCAGATGGCTTCAAAGCCCTCTGATCTGGATCTACACTGTTTGCAAAGGTAGGGGTTATCATGTTCAGCAGGATAAGGGTTAATTAGTAATAAAGGCAAGTTTCTGTCAATGATAAAGAATACTGATTCTCCTCCTATAATCTGGAACTGGAACATTTTCAGTAGTTTCAAGCACAACAACTTTATTTCCCTCCGACTTTTAAATTGGGTAATACAGTAGAAAATGCTGTAGTCGCAAGGTCAATAATGGTACTTTTTTAAAATAATTGCAGACAAGTCATAACACCTTATCCAATTAGCAATCAAAGGTAGTTATATAAACTCAAGCATTTTAGCTTCACAGGCATGATAAACATGAGCTGCAGCCGATATACTCAAAAGATCAAAAGTGTCAGCTTAGCAAGATAAGAGATTAAAGAATAAAGTTTAGTTTACAATTTAATGATCCAGCCACAAGACAAGGACCCCTCCATCCAAACAGAGCCCAAACTTTCACCCCCACTCCCCACGAGCAAGTTCAAGGCGAACATCAAAGTTCTGCACACGATCGGTAAATGACGTCACCTACCTCAGTAACCCCACACTTATTCAATGTCATTGTTTTATTTTAATGGGGCGTATTTCTTTCATAAAAAGTTTGCATGGAACCAGTAAAAATATTTTCTCAATAGCTAAATGGTTGTGGATAGAGGTGGATACAGAATGGTGCCCTGCCCAACTACCGACTTATCCCCGGAAGCTCTGTGTCAATCACTAAAAACAGCATACAGATATGTTAACACAAATTCAAGCTTCGACTTTACCCACCACACGTTCGCTCTTTGGTGCTAAAACATAACCATTCACGACATAGTAGAATAGTCCATTTTTATTATGCATACATCTACCTTAGGATGTAGCTCATCCTCTTAGAAGCGATAAAATTATTTTCACATTGATTGTGGATTAAATTTTATGACTGAGGGTTAAACACAAATTAGAGACATAACTTGACCTTATTTTCACACCTTGTTCACGCGAAACATTGTAGGCTTATCGATAGCGCCAGAGGCTTGTGTTTACAGTGTAATAGTGGACTAGTTCACAATAGTTCAAAATGTGAGTGAAACGTGAAATGTAGGTCATGGTCAAATATGATTGTTTACATTACAGACACTATCCCTAGAAGCAAGCTGTACCGAGTATCATTAATGATGCTCTTATAGTCCTCGAGAAATGGACTTTATCATCAGGGTGAACGCTTGGGTGGTTGCAATAATTTACCGTCAGCGAACAGTGAGATTAGGTCAAGGTCAAACATGGATGCTTGCATAAAAGTAACCATTCCTTGATACAAGCTTGTACCAAGTACATGTATTGTTAATGAAGCTCTTGTGCTTCTTGAAAAAAGATTTGAACATTTGGGTGAATGCTAGGGTTGACACAACAGATGAACCATGGAATGTAGGTCAAGGTCAAATATGGATGATTGCATTACAGTTGCCTTCACTAGATGCAACCTTGTACCTAATATCATTAATGAAGCTCTTATAGTTCTTGAGAAATGAACTTGAATATTAGGGTGAACGGTAGGATTCTGTGGTTGGTCATGGAGATGTTGTACTGACGAGTAAGGAGGCCATCATGCGGACTGAACAAATAATTTGCCTAAATCGTGACAGAAGTAAGGGTGAGGACTGTGGCCATGTAAAATTGATTTAAGCCCCCCAGTGGAATTTGTTTCACTGACCATTCCAAGGCCGTTCTTCTCTCGTGGTTTATTTTTTGTTATGGTTTGTCTTTGAGTGTTTGTATCACTTTGGATAGCCAATTGGCCAAGCAACTGTCCTTTTGGCTTTCCGCTATTGATGTTTGCATTAGGGTCTGTTGTTTCATATTTGTGTTTCTTTCCCTTTGGTGTCTCTGATGGGAGCTGTGGGTTAATTGCATCGATTTCTGATCATTGCCTTCACTTCTATTTTGATGCAACAGTTTACAAAGTCTGTGAACCATGAAAAGTAGGTCAAGGTCAAATATGGGTGCTTGCATTACTGTTGCCATCCCAAGATGCAATTTTGTACAAAATATCATTAATGAACCTCTTATAGTACTTGAGAAATGAACCTGACCATTTGGGTGAAAACTTTGGTTGTCGCAAATGTTGATGGAGGTCAAATGGACAGGCGGATGGAAAATCAGACTCATATATCGCTCCATGCTAATAACAAGTGCGACAAAAATGAACAAGCAACTCGAAAGAGTTTCCTTATCAAACAGAATATCACATGGAATACAGGAAAGACTGATGAGATTGCTCATCTAAGCATCTCACCCGGAAATTCACACACACAATTTTTTTTTTTTTTGGGTTTTCGGTTTACTGTCCTTTCAAGATGATTTCACTCATATCAAGCCGATCGTTAATTAGAGGTGGGCGAAAACCGGAGTACCCAGAGAAAAACCACCTGACCGTCCATTGCAGAACTTGGCATCTTACATATGACACAAGCAAGGCTCAAACTACAGCGGTGAGACACCTAATGATCAAGAGTCAGTGCTCTTAACCACTAGGCCACGGAGGCCAGTTTCACACACACAATGAAGAAGCATAAAAAAGTATAGATGACTGTCTGTTAATCTGTTCACCTTTCATTTGTAAGCTTAAGATAAATAGAATTTTCCCCTAATCAAAAGGGGTCTACTCTCAAAGGAAAGAATTTACTCCTAAGGAGCAAATCCTTTCCTTTAATCAAACTACAGCGGTGAGACACCTAATGATCAAGAGTCAGTACTCTTAACCACTAGGCCACGGAGGCTGTAACTGTTTAAAAAATTCTGACTCTGTAGATTCTTTCCATAAACAGTGCATAAAATGGATGAAATGTTCACCATCTAATCAGCCATGAACATATAAATAAAAGCTACATATTTTATATATTTGTATATATATTTTTTTCCATCACACTTGTTTATCATATGTGTGCATTTTTGTTGTTGTTTTGTTATGTCTTCTTTATCTTAATCATATTTGGTTGCAATGTGAGATAGTGAATGAAAGACTAGTATAAATGCTTGTCCATGTAAATTTCTGTATATTATGTATTCTGTAGTTAGTGAGGGCCTCATGGAAGATTAGTTGTTGCTAAATGTGTCACCCTCTTGAAATAAAGTCTATTATTATTATTATTATTATTTAAGAGCAGACCCCTTTTTGCAGGGGCTTATTATGCAGGAAAGCTAAACAAAAATCACAGAAGTTATCTTCCTTGTTAAAAATGGCAGAAACACCCCTGGTGTACTAATTCCCAGTAAAATGTCATGTGATCAATTACTTCTCTTTAACATCCTGTAGAGACTGCCAGGTGTTGCTACAAGAACATCCATGTTTCTTTCCACATTTCTCCTGATTCTCTCCTCCACGGCTACTACAGAGACATTCAACTCTTCCTCAAATGGCCTAAGAACTCTCTAAATAGAAAATCAGACTTAATTCTCACCATGCTTAACTGAGATGTATTCTTTTTGAAAACAGTACTGATCCCAATCAGCTGACGGCTGAGAAGCCAGCTGATAAGCTGGCTTCTCGGCCGTCAGCTGATTGGGATCTATATAGATTTCCATTCTGCTTCTGAAAGCATTGAAAAGATTGAAATCATGCCCAGATGGCTGAAAATCGGGCAGGAGTGTTGCATGTTGAAAAATTCTGGATGGTGAGGGTTAAGGTGTCGAAATATACATGTAGTTCTAAGTGAGGTTGTCTGATATGGGCCAGTGCACGACAAAACCTACAATATGACATGTGCATCCAGCGAAAAATCAGATCAGCCTGTGCATCCATATAGTTTAACCAGAGACTTCTCTTGCTGCATGAAGGAGCAATGGGTCCTTAGCTATCCTTAGAGTGCACAGCGAAGACTCTGATCAGACTGCGCAGATGCATAGGCTGATCTGAGTCTTTGCTGGGCACACATATCTTATTGTAAGTTTTGTCGTGCGCTGGCTCATATATCTTCTCCATAATGACAATTATTCTTAGGCAAGATTTGCCACATTAGTAATCCCAGTACACTTTAGTCCCTTTATAAAATCATTATAACACTGTTGTGGTTATAACACGGCCAGGTCTTGCCTCCCAAATTGTCATTTTACTATAATTTCTATGTAAAAATATCCCTTTATAACATGGTTCACTTCTAACACAGTCCTGTTCTATGCATCCCAAACATAGCATTATAAAGGGACTGCCCTGTACACCACAATCTCTTTATAAAACTATTACTGAGGTCCAAAGCAGAAACTGTTAGTTAAACAACCATGTTATATCCAAACAAAAATGTGTAGATTATATAGAAAAATGACCACTTATGGTCATTTTTCTATAAAATCTATCCATTTATGGGATCTATCTTGAAACCCTGTTACATGTATATCCAAAAGTGTGTAATAACATACAGTGTTATGAGGTTGTGTTGTTGTTGTGGTAACCAAGACACTATATATCTTTTGGGTTGATTATTAGGGTGTTACAAACTACAGTAGCTTCCCACCTGCTCTTGCTCTGGTCACATGACTATTGCTACAAAATCCAGTATAAGCATTTCGCTTGTTTTCAAATCCTTTTTGTAAATTGTACGTACTGTTCCAATTGACTTGTCAAATGAGTGAGTGAGTTTTAGTTTTACGTCCCACCAACAGCTAAGGTCATACGGAGACAGGACCTCGGTTTAAAGACTCATCCGAAAGTCTGGAGAAGCCCGGGATCGATCCTGCGATCCCTGGTTTACAAGGCGAGTAGCGTAACCACTGCACCACGGAGGCTTCTGACTTGTTAAATGAAATGAATAAATATTGTTTAAACCAAAATCCAGGTAACAGTTATTGATAGCGGTGCTATTCTCCCTGTGATGTCAGAGAACTACGTAGAACAGTTGGTTAACTGTTAAATCTGGACTGGGCTCTTGTGCTGGGACATGGGGAATCTGTGTAGACCCAGATCATGCATTTGATCAGGGACTAAACTTTTTGCTAACAGTACAGAAATTTAACGGTTAAAAGGAAACAGCCTAAGTCCTCATTCAGAACCATTTTTCCAGGCTACACTCAGACAATCGACCTATCAGTGTAGCTGTGTTGTCAGTGCTTTGATTCTCAATGCTCTGTAAAATATACCGGTACAGTTGAACTTCAAAGGCTGAAGTACTATCTATCTATCTATCTATCTATCTATCTTCTTATACTGAGTCGGTCATATTTGGCCATTACCTCAGTTGGGTGCGTAGCTAAATTTAGAATTTAGCTTAAAAAAAAAAAAAAAAAAAAAAAAAAAGAGAAGTACCTTTCAGTTTATGAAAATTTGGTCTAACCAGGGGTATACTTACCCAATGAGGGTTATTCCTACTACCATGTAATGCGTCACAATAGGGATAATTAAGGGATAACTTTCCGAGCTTCTATTAACCCTTATCCCACTGAACATGCCAACCCCTTTAATGCAAACAGTATAGATCCAGATCAGATAGCCATCTGATCTGGATCTACACTGTCATGCAGTTTTGAACTGAACAAATATACTAAATCAAGTAATTTGACTGGTTGATAATCTGCAATGGACGTGGCTTAATTAATTTATATAGCAGGATAAGGGTTAAAAAGGTGTGCTCATTAAAATTTTCTTAGAATGAACATGAAGAAATTCTAATGAGTGTACACACAAAATACCTTTTCATAACAAAAGATTAAAAATATCCCTGAATCATCCCTACACATTTGTTATAATGGTGTCAAGTGAGTTATGGTTTGAAATTTACTTTTTAACAAACAGTGAAGGCCCTGGTCAGACACTGGGTTCTGATCAAGGCCTTCACTGCTTGTCAAAGTCCCATTTTGCAGTTTCCCATCTGATATAGGAAAAGGAAATACAACAAGGAGCGGGTCATCTAGAACTTACCCCCAGTTGGCTGACCAGTTCATGAGAGGGCACAGTGATTATAGCTCTAGGAGAATTTGGTGTGACATCCTCGCTCATATCTGACCGCTCCCTCAAGATGTTGTGTAGAACTGGTAGTATATAGGCAAATGTCTTTCCACAGCCTGTAAGTTACACTTTAATCAGTTACATAATTTAACCCATTTTGTACCGGTAACCCCAAAACTGGTACCCTGGCAAACAGTGCAGGCCCAGGTCAGACGCCGCAGATCGTGGCGTCTGATCAGGGCCTACACTATTTGCAAAAAGATTAGCCATTTTCCAAATCAGTTTTGAAGAAAACACAGCCTGACACCCCTAAATTTTTAATAAGACTCCTGCTCTATATAAGGCGGAAGATTCCATTTGGTACAAAAACTGTTAACCCTTGTCCTGCTAATCCCAGATATGCCTTATCTTTGAAACAATGTAGATCCAGATCAGATGGCTTCTGACGAAGCCATCTGATCAGGATCTACATTGTTTGCCATTCAGATTGTGAATTTGTTGCAATAATTTGCATCAAGTAATCTGATTGGTTGATAATCGGTAGTTGGTTTGGCATATATAAATATTCAGCAGGACAAGGGTTAAACATGGCTCCAGATAAGGAGGAAAAAGGAGGATAAATTTGGGATATAGAGATTATCATATGGCATTTTTCATATCATACCCCATATCAGCCTGAGACTATCATATTAGCCCAAGGGCCGAAGGCCTGATGGCTGATATGGGTCGAGGGCTGATATGGGTTATGATATGTAAAATGCCAAATCATGATCTATTTACCGTATATTTACCTACCTTTGCCCTTTAAAAAATTATTTCATTTATGGTTTTTGTGTTTAAAGCTCTTCTTCAAACACAGCAATGTTTTGCAACAGTTGGCTTCGTTTACACTTTCTCTTCATGACGAGAGATTTCTGTCTGTATACGTATTTAATCAGAACCAACTTAAACAAGGTTATTTATAAATTCCAAAAAAGAAAAGCATTTACAAGGACTGTTTGCCAAAAATTGTGGTGTGAAGACAGCTGAGTGTTCCTATGATTGTTACAGAATGTGTGTGTGTGAATTCGGGTTTAACGTTGCTTTCAACAATTTTTCAGTCATATCACAACGGTGTCTGGTTGCGACAGGGAGCTCAATGCTCACTTTTATTGTGCTGCCTCACTGAAGTATCATGTCCCAGACACACTACATGATAACACACCCAGTCACATTATCCTGACACTGGCTCGACCAGTCCTAGCTCTACCCCGTAATCTGAGTGCCAAGCAAGGAGCAGCTAGTACCATTTTTAATGACTTTGGTATGTCGCGGCCTGGGATCGAACCCGTGACCTACCGTTCCCCGGAGCAGACACTCTTACCAACTGAGCTATCGGGGCCGGTATTTACAGAATGTCAGAGGTATGATAAGGGTCATGTGATATGGATTTGGGGTGTGATAAAGGGTACCTGATATGGCATCAGGTGCTAATGCCTCAGCTAACGTGGTATGCACACGAAGTCCACGTTCGTATAGCACATTCAACAAGAGCTGTCGCCAGACAGCATAGCTCGCCTGTTTCGCGACTTCAAGATATAAGGAAAAATTTATGAACCATGAAATATAGGTCACACTCACCTTGATATATTTGAGATCAATAATCAGGTCACATGGAACATATATTCCAGATATTACATTTTAGGATCAAATTGTATCTGAATTATAAGGCAAAATCATTGAAGCATGAAAATAGGTCACAAGGACCTAGATATATTTCCATGTCAATCATCGGGTCACATGGAACTAATTATCCAGGTAAGACATTTCTCCATCAAATAGTATTCAAGATAATAGGCAAAATCGCTGAACCATAAAATATAGGTCACAGTGACCTAGATATATTTTGAGGTCAATAATGGGGTCACCTGCATTTAATAACCCAGGTATAACATTTCTCCATCAAATAGTGTTCAAGATAATAGGCAAAATCACTGAACCATGAAATATAGGTCACACTGACCTGGATATATTTTGCGGTCAATTATAGAGTCACATGGAACTAATAATCCAGGTATGACGTTTCTCTATCAAATTGTATTCAAGATAATAGGCAAAATCACTGAACCATGAAATATAGGTCATACTGACCTAGATATATTTTGAGGTCAATAATGGGGTCACATGCAACTAATAACCCAGGTATAACATTTCTCCATTAAATAGTATTCAAGACAATAGACAGGATCACTGGACCATGAAATGTAGGTCACCATGACCTAGATATATTTTGCGGTCAATTATTGGGTCATATGGAACTAATAATCCAGGTATGACATTTCTCCATCAAATAGTATTCTAGATAATAGGCAAAATCGCTGAACCATAAAATATAGGTCACAGTGACCTAGATATATTTTGAGGTCAATAATGGGGTCACCTGCATTTAATAACCCAGGTATAACATTTCTCCATCAAATAGTATTCAAGATAATAGACAAAATCACTGGACCGTGAAATGTAGGTCACCATGACCTAGATATATTTTGCGGTCAATTATTGGGTCATATGGAACTAATTATCCAGGTATGACATTTCTCCATCAAATAGTATTCGAGATAATAGGCAAAATTGCTGAACCATGAAATATAGGTCACAGTGACCTAGATATATGTTGAGGTCAATCGTGGAGTCACATGGAACTAATATCCCAGGTATGACATTTCTCCAACAAATAGACTTCAAGATATAAGGCAAAATCACTGGACCGTGAAATGTAGGTCACCATGACCTTCGCCCTTTTACACTTGAACCAATGTCACTTGATTGGCAGATGTATAACCAATTATGTCTATAACTCGTTAGTATAATGGAAAGGTAAACAACAAATTACAAAGGTGTCCTAGATTTTGACCCCCAGCCCCACCCCATCCCCAATCCCAGGCATGAACCCAGGGGTGTGTTGTCTTGGAATCTCAGAAGACACTCCCAGGTATCCAAGTTGTAAATATGAATGCTTTGTGATGAGTGACTGTTGAGATATAAGCATTTCAAAAACTTTAACACAGAATTACAAAGGTGTTCTAGATTTTGACCCCTAGCCCCACCCCGGGGCATGAACCCAGGGGTCTGTTCTCTTTGAACATCAGAGGACCCTCCCAGGTACTTAAGTTCCAAATATGAGTGGTCTGTGATGAGTGACTGTTGAGATATAAGCATTTGAAAAACTTTAACGCAGTGTGACGGGAACGCAAACACAAACGCAAACGCAAACGCACACGCGCACGCCATCCGAGGTGACAACAATAGCTCTCCTTGTACTTCGTACAGGCGAGCTAAAAACAAAGTATTTTGTGGTAAATATGTGATAAAAATTATTTCTCCAATGAACCATATGTGGTAAGTACTTGTAAGAATCACCTTGATGAGGAGAACCTAACAAGTTCCTCTAATATACACGGGTAGGCTGAAAAGTTCTGAGCCTGACCAAGATCCAATGGTTTGTCCATGCTGAAAGTGCCTTATTTTTCAACATAGTCTCCCTTCCTGTCCACACACTTCCTTCAGCGATGCTGGAGTCCTTGGATCCTAGTGGTATAGAAGGTCTCATCTTGGTCCCTGAAAAACTCCTCCACAGCAGCTATCACCTCCTCGTCTGACCGATAATGCTGCCCAGCCAAGTGCTTTTTCATGTTTGGAAACAGGAAATAATCTGATGGAGCTAGATCAGGTGAATACGGAGGGTGATCGACAAGTGTGAAGCCACAGTCATGCACAGCAGCCATTGCGACAACCGATTTATGAGCAGGCGCATTGTCCTGATGGAACAAGACCCCTTTTGTCAATTTTCCGGGTCGTTTAGCCTTAATTGCTTTTCGCAATTGTTTAAGCAGATCTGGATAATACTCCCCATTAGTTGTTCTGCCCTTTTGAAGGTAATCTATGAATATTATACCCTTGGCATCCCAGAACACTGATGCCATCACCTTCCCTGCAGAGGAGACGATTGGTCTCTGGCTCAAAGTGATGACCCAACACTCATCCTGAGTGACAAAACGGTCCAGAAAACCATCTTGGTCTGCTTCAAAAATAGCCAAGTTGGCTTGTGACAGGTTCAGTCTGGTCAACTTTTGGTCAGGCCTCAAAAACCGTGGCACCCATCTGGCGGAAACCTTCGACATTCCTAATTCACTGTGTAGAATGTTCTCTAGTCGTTCACGGGAGAGGCCAACAGTGTTAGCTAACTGATTCACAGTTAAATGCCCGTCATCCATCACGGCCCTGTGCACTTACCGGTAGCTTATGGTTTCCTCAGTTGTTGCAGTTGTGGGTCGTCCACACCGGTCATCATCTTCAAGGCTGTCCTTGCCCACCTTAAAATTTGCTGCCCACCTTTTCACGGTTGCATACGAAGGAGCATCATCCCCTAATTTACCAACCATATCGGCATGAATGTCCTTAGGAGCTAACCCCTTTTTATGGAGGTACTTGATGACACCACGATGCCAGATTTTGTCCATTTTCTCAAAAACGTGCTGTATCAATTTTCAAGGTCTAGAATTTCTACGTTAATGCAGGTAAACTTGAACTCATTTGAGTCAAATCAAGTAATAAGAGTGAGTGTTTGAGTTTTACATCCCACCAACAGCTAAGGTCATACGGAGACGGGACATCGGTTTAAAGACTCATCCGAACGTCTGGAGAAGCCTGGGATCGATCCTGCGACCCCTGGTTTACAAGGCCAGTAGCGTAACCACTACACCATGGAGGCTTCTCAAATCAAGTAATATAGGCTTGGATTTAATGAATACAGAATTTCATGGCTGTTCAATGCCTGCTTCTTGGTCAGGCTCAGAACTTTTCAGCCTACCCTCGTATGTTCCAAACAAGAAATAAAGAAAATTTTCAATAGATTATTCTCTTGTTATCTGGAAATATGTTTAACAGTTTTTGTACCAAATGGAATCTTCCTCCTTATATTTAGTAAGAGTCTATTCAAAATTTAGGGGTGTCAGGTTGGGCTTTCATCAAAATCTACTTGGAAAATGACTGAACTTTTAGCAAACAGTGGAGGCCCTGATCAGACGCCACGTTCTGTTGTGTCTGATCTGGGCCTGCACTGTTTGCCAATTACCCCTTCAGGGGTTTCTGGTACTAAATGGGTTAAATTTAATAATCAGCCATAGGCTTAAAAAATACAACAGCCATCGGACTATGGGTTGTGTAAATGGCAACTATGTCAACCAGGCTTACACCAATTATTCTAACTTGTTAATTGGGACTTGAGTACAGGACCAAACAGTAAAGGTCAGTACAGATCTGGCAATCTGATCAGAGTCGGCACTGATTCTGATTCTGCCACCAGTTTTAACACACCGTCAGCCATCAGTCATCTTGCTGAAATTATGTTTAAATGCAGGAACAGATCAAGGTGAAAATACAGTAACAATGCAGAATAATGGAAGGTTCATGATTTTGTATGATATTATCATTAGTATGAGATAACAGTAAAATTCCAATATTAAGAACACCTTTGGGACTGTTCAAAAGTGGTCTTGAAAACCACTTTTGAACAGTCACAAAAGTGGTCTCTGACCAGAGGACATTGCATGCAGAAAACACAAAGAAAGACTGACTGCAACCTACTGAATAAGCTTTTTAAGACAGAATTAGTCTTAATTTTAGGTGGTCTTAATAGTGAAATTTCACTGTATTTTGAACATGTGACTTAAAGAGCTTTAGTGTCTCAAAAGTTGCCGAACATGCCATGACAGTCTGTGACAATATTGTAGAAATAATGTCCACTTTTTAGGCAACAAAACTACAGAGTAAATCCGCTATTAAGACCAGCCAAAACTGACACACTGATTCTTCTTTAAAAATACACTTTACATGTTTCCCTCTTTCTTTCCAACTGATTTCTACACCTACTGCCACCTAGTGAGAGACCAACTTGGGATTATTCAAAAGTAGTCTTAGAAATTTCTCTGTAGTTTAACCCTTTTTGTACTCAAAACATTTAAAAATTTTGGGGTGTCAGGTTGAGTTTTCATCAAAATTTATTTGGAAAATGACTGAACTTTTAGCAAACAGTGGAGGCCCTGATCAGACGTCGCGTTCTGCGGCATCTGATCTGGGCCTGCACTGTTTGCCAGGATACCCATTTAGGGGTTTCCGGTACAAAATGGGTTAAATGATGGAATCTTTTGCAAACAGTGAAGGCCCTTATCAGACACCGCATATGGAGTGGCATCTGATTTTGGCCTGCACTGTTTGTTGGCCCCCACCAATCGGCGCTTGAAGAAATAGATTCGGCTGCATGATGCTTCCATGCAGAGCTGAAACCAGCCGCACACGAGTACTGGTAAACTGCTTAGAGGTTGTACGCCTGCCCAGGAAAAGTGGTGCGAGTCAGATCATCCATGCATATAAACCCTATTAGTTTCATTGGGTGGCAGGACTTGAGATGTCATTTCAATTATTGTCAGGTAAAAGCCCCACAAAATTGGAAGCAACGTCTCCAAAATGACCTGTACAGTGTAGATGTTAAACATCAAATCAACCAACCAACCTAACCTGCACTGTTAGCTAGTGACCCATTGTAGGGGATCCCTTCTGAAGAGGGTCAAAAAAGATATTCGGACAAACAGAATCTTGCAATTATGCATAGTGTATGTACATCACATGAACAAGTCTGTGAAATAAAGACCCCCCTAAACCCCACTTTATAATTATAGAGAAAACTGGGGTTTACGGGGGATTATTTTCTTATTTCTGCTCCAAGATATAGGTTGTGGGTAGTCGTTAGAACCGTCTCAATGAGGCGGTTCTAACGAGCACCCCAAACCTATGTTCTATGTATAAATAAGAAAAATATCACAAATTTTCATCAGAAAAATACCTTTTTGGAGGTTTGAAAAAAATGCACTATATCACACAGATGAGTTATCGTAATGTGTACCTGTTTCAGCAGCACTGATCAAATTGTGGCCCTCCAACAGTTTTGGAATAGTAAGACTCTGAAATGAAATAATAAAAAAATAACATAGACTGGCTCTATCAAACAGAGTGTCTGTTTAGGTGAGAACTAGCCATTTGACACAAACAAAAATAGAAATGTCCACTTAGTGGCATTTTTCAAAGGAAATTGTTTGTTTGTTTGATGTGACATTGTAAAGTTCATTTTGGAGACGTTGCTTCCAGTTTTGTGGGACTTTTACTCGACCTTGAGATGAAATGACATCTCAAGCCCTGCCGCCCAATGAAACCATTATGGTTTATTAGCATGGACGGTCCGACTCACACCCCTTTGCCTGGACAGGCTTAGATCCTCTAAGCGGTTTACCAGTACTCGTGGGCGGGTTGGTTTCAGCTCTGCATTGAAGCATCATGTAGCCCATCTATTACTTCAAGCCCAGATGGGCAGGGGCCGAAATAGCCTTTGAAAACTTATTGAACTTTGTCAACTTGACATGCATATTGTATGTAAAGGGTTTTGAGGCGGGACAGAATAGACATTTCAAGGGAATCCGAACAGTATTAGGTCAATTAACCAATTTAGTACCAGAAACCCCAAAACAGGTACCCTGGCAAACAGTGCAGACCCAGATCAGATGCGGCGTCTGATCTGGGCCTCCACTGTTTGCTAAAAGTTCAGTCATTTTCCAAATAAATTTTGACGAAAACACAACCTGCCACCCCTAAATTTTGGAATGGACACTTGTTATATATAAGGAGGAAGATTCCATTTGGTACAAAAAGGGTAAATCATACTCCAGAAACATAAAGTAATGGATTGTCAACATAATAAGATGTAATGTCTGTTATAATGGCAGATACAGATATCACATATGTCAGAGGAAAACCCTTTCATTGTAATGACAACTGAGTGTATATTAACCTTCACCATGCTGAATATTTCAATATACTACATGCCTGCCAAATTTTTATTTGTGTTGCATGATTTCAATTTTTAACATGGATTCAGAAGAACTGAAAACAGTAAAGATCCTGATCGGAGAAGCCAGAGGGTTAATACTTCTCTCATATATGGGAAAACATTAGACAAAGTATCCAGAGGAATACCATACAAGATAAACTGGCTTACCTGTATTTTTGTAGGCATGGTAACTTTTTGACTTGACAAGACATCTACAATGCTATTGTGTAGACCAAGATCATGAAAAGTTTCCACATCTTTCATGGCATCTTGTAGTGCTGGATTCTGAAATAAATTGATGAAGAGAATTTTTTCTGTTTAAGTTTTGAGCTTCCAGCCATTTCAGGATTATTTCACTTATTTGAGCCAATAGTTACTCTGAAGTGGGGGCAAAGCAGAGTATACTAGTCGCAGATAAGATTGACTAGGCAGAGCTATCATTTGCACCTGCCTTTGGAATATTCTTTTAACAAAAGGGTAAACCAAGTTACCCGATTGTGTGAATTCAAATGTAACACAAACATAGCTGTGGCGTATATGGCCATTTGGTTAAACCAAGTTACCCGATTGTGTGAATTCAACTGTAGCACAAACATAGCTGTGGTGTATGTGGCCATTTGGTCCACTTGCAGAAAGCATGTGAAAGGCACTCTCCCAAATCTTCTGGTGGACTCAGCGAATTTGACATATACTGACAACAGCTGACTAGCTCTGCCTGTCAATTTTATCTGCGACTACTATACCCAAACAAAAACTACCTGATCTTCCGTTGCAGAACTTCACTTCTTGCATGGGACCTGAGCCAGACTCGAACTCACAGTGGTGAGAGACCTAATGATTATGAGTCAACGCTCTTACCCACTAGGCCACAGAGGCCTGAATGAAGTCTTGTCTTTAGCACATATATGTACCACAGTCCCAGATAAGGAGAAGTAATGAGGATAAAAAAGGACTAAATATTCCTTATTTCTTGTTAACCCATTGTGTGCTAGTGGACTCTTCCATTGCTATTATTGGACAAGTCCATTTCTCATATAAGGGGTGTCAGGCCTATTTTTTCGTTTATGTTCTATTTTTGACCGAAAATTCTGTTAGCAAATAGTGCAGGCCCTGATCAGACGCCAGGTTCTGTGGCATCTGATCTGGGCCTGCACTGTTTGCCAAGGTACTCTGTTAGGGGTTTCCTGCATAAAATGGGTTAATAGACACATACATTGAAGGTATCTGTTAGAATGGCCTCATCGGTTGACTTTAACAAGTACACCACAACCTCATTATAACCCTGTCTGTTATAACATGATTCTGGATAAAACACTGTTTCAAGATGGATCCCAAAAATATGTAGATTATATAGAAAAATGACCATAAAGGGTAATTTTTCTATATAATCTATACATTTTTGTTTGGATATAACATGGTACTAAGATAGTTTCGGCTGTGGACCCCATTAATAGTGTTATATTGAGGCTATGGTGTACCCACAATATGTTTCCAAACAAGAAATAAGGTCGGCCCCCGCCCTTTGGGGCTTGAAGAAATAGATGGGCTGCATGATGCTTCCAAGCAGAGCTGAAACTGACCCGCACTCGAGTACTGGTAAACAACTTAGAGGATCTAAGCCTGCCGAAGCAAAGCGGTCGAGTCGGACCGTCCATGCTTATAAACCCTATTGGTTTCATTGGGCAGCAGGGCTTGATATGTCATTTCATCTCAGTGTCGGGTAAAAGTCCCACAAAATTGGAAGCAACGTCTCCAAAATGACCTTTACAAAGCTGACGTTAAACCTCAAATCAAACAAACAAGAAATAAGGTAAACTACCCCTTCATTATCCACATTACTCCACCTTCTCTGATGGTATGACAAAGTGAACAATAAAGGTGTAAACAAGCATGCCCAACTTATAAACCTTGCCCTGCTGAATAAATTAATTTTGCCATATTTCAGACTATCAACCAATCAAATTATGAACTCACTCAAAAACAAAAAAGCCATCTGACCTGGTTTTAGTTATGCAACCCTTTCAAGACTATTTCACTTATTTCAAGCTGATCGTTAATTAGAAGTGGGAGAAAATTGGAGTACCCAGAGAATAACCACCTGACCGTCTGTTGCAGAACTTGGCATCACTAATTGTGACCTGAGCAATGCTAGAGGTTAGAGACCAAACAATTTAGAGCCAGCAGTCTTACCCACTTGGCCAAGTAGGCCTGTCTGACCTGGATCTACACTGTTTGCAAAGCCAGAAGTATTGTGTCTGTTAAATTGACTGTTTTGGGGGGCATTTGACCTTGAAAAAAAAGGTCAAGGTCACCAAAATCTAATCAAATCTGGGGTATGTTGTAATGATATATTGTACCAAGTTTGACTAAAATTATTCAATTTGTTAATGAGATTGAGTGCAGACAAGCCATTTTTGGCTCAAAATTGAACATTTGGGGGGGGGGGGCTGTGTGACCTTGAAAATGAGGTCAAGGTCAGTATAACCTAACAACTGTTTTCCCCCATCCAAATGATGTAACTGTGCAAGTTTGGTAAGAAGCCATCTGTAGGTTCAGGGGATATATAGCGCTTCAAACAGACTACGCTGACGCCGACTCAACGCACCAAAAACAATATGTCCTCCTCCCCTCCGAGGGGAGAACATAAAAAGTTTGTGAGAAGCTTTAGCAGACAACATAAGCAGACAACATTTTCAGATGACATTTTTCTCTACATCTTTAGGGTTAATACCTACTCTGCCATGCATCTGTATGGTAAAATAATCTCCCTTGGATTTGTAATGCTTCCAGCCATGAGAAGACAACTTCTGCACATCAAACTCACTGAATGGCTGCCCTTTGTGATGATTATATTCCTGCCTCTTCCCAGCTATAATCAATTGGGATTTATAGTTTATCTTTCTTTTCTTCCTGGCATCTGCTAATGCTTGTTTTGTTTTTATTTTCTGCAGTCTGTCTATCATTTTCTGAGGTACAGTAATCTGTGGGTAGTCTGCCTCGGTCTGAAATTCAATTCATCATTATGATAACACACATGCTACATCTCCAAAATAGCTACTTTTCTGATGAATTCTTTCTTATTTATACTGCAAACAAAGGTTTTGGTGCACGTTTGAACAACCTCAATAACTGTCTCATTGAAGCGGCTCTAACGAGTATCCACAACCTATGTATTGGAGCAAAAATAAGAAAAATAATGTATATCCCTGTAAACTAACCTACAAAAATGTTTATGGAAGGACAGACGGACAGCCCCATGCCAGTTTTTCAAAACGAGCATATGAAAAACTTGATGGTTAACAGGTTCAGATTTATAAATGTGAAGCATATAGATCCATAAATTCTCTATTTTTTAGACTTATGGTGTAAACTTCCAGCACATGTGGTTGTTCAATACTACCAACATCATTAATTAATTGCACGACCTGCAGAAAAAGCGACCAACTGAAGTCGCTTGATTTTCTAAGAGTGCCCTCAAATCACCGTGTCATCCTGTCAGCGTGTCCGTCCTTAACCCGTTTGTGAAAATTGGTGATAGTGACTTAACCGCTTGGAATATTTAAACAATTTTTGGCTTACTGATAGATATCAATGAGATCTAACCAATGAACTTGCGAAATATTACATTCCATTTAGTATAGCCTCGCCGAGGCGAAAAATGTGAAAATTTTCAAACTGCTTCTCCTCGGAAACCGTTGGGCCGATTGAAGTCAAATTTCATATGGAGCCTCTATGGGATTTGGGAAACCAAAATTTGCTCATGGGGTCCAGGTCACATGACCAAAATGGCCGCCAAGCAATATATGGTCTGTCTGTCTGTCCGTCCGCAACCTGTTTGTGAAAATTGGTGATAGTGACCTAACCACTTGGAATATTTAAACAATTTTTGGCATACTGATAGATATCAATGAGATCTAACCAATGAACTAGCGAAATATTTCATTCCATTTAGTATAGCCTCGCCGAGGCGAAAAATGTGAAAATTTTCAAACTGCTTCTCCTCGGAAACCGTTGGGCCGATTGAAGTCAAATTTCATATGGCGCCTCTATGGGATGGGGGAAACCAAAATTTGCTCATGGGGTCCAGGTCACATGACCAAAATGGCCGCCAAGCCATATATGGTAAAAACCCTTCAAAAATAGTCTTCTCCAGAACCACTGGGCAGATTTCCAAGAAACTTGATAAATAGCATCTGGGACATAGGCCCATCATAAATTGCTAAAATGGTGACCCTGGGTTGACCTTGACCTTCTTTGTGCCTCGGTCAAACTTTGACACATATGCTTTTGTATTGGAAAAGTGAGAATGCATTTTATCCTGCAAACGATTCAGAATACAGTACTAAAGTATAAGATATATTTTTGCTCCTTACTATAAGGCGCATTTATTGGGGAACCGTTTTAGGTCCAGGTCACATGACCAAAATGGCCGCCATACCCATATATGGTAATACTCATAAAGCTTAAAGCATCCGGCGGGTCGTGCACTTCAGCTGAAGCACTGGTTTTGCCCACCAATGAGCTTGTTAAGCTTAGAAGTTGTAATACCTGCTATGGCCAGTTATTGTGTAGGCCTACATGTAGATCAACCTGCATATCTATAGGAGCTTTTTTCGTGACATACTTCCGGTTCTAAAAATAGAACGGGAAAAGCCCAGGCCGTCAACAACCAATCATTCTGTTGTATTGCTTCAAGGCAGTGGGACAGATAAAGTATTAATTACAGCGTAAAACAGTGGAATTCTTTTTAACTTTTGAGGAATTCTAATGTAAGATAATGGGAGAAACACTGATATGCTGCCAGGTGTGAAATTTTGCATTACGAAAAGATGCCTATACAAATACATTATAAATTTTTCGGCCAAATGAATGGAAATTTTAAGATGAAAAATTGTGATAGTTTTCTTATTTCTGCTCAAAACATAGATTGTGGTGACTTGATAGAACTGCCTCGACGAGGCGTTCTATCGAGTAACCACAATCTATGTTTTTGAGCAGAAATAATTAAAACTAGAATTTGTTTTTCTACAAAAAGACAGATGTCTCCCCCGTTTTTGACCTCTAAGTATAACCATGACATTGGAGGAATTGAGCTGGGTCTTGTGTGCAACACATCATCTAATGAAGATGAACATTTCTTCAAAGTAACTTTAAAAACAAAAAAGCCCATTTTTACCTTTGACCTCTACGTATGGCCTTGACCTTTGAGGTACAACACATCGTCTCATGATGGTTAACATTTCTGCCAAGTAATTTCATAATCCATCAAAGAATAAGGAAATTATTGACTGTCCCTTTTTTTACCTTTGACCTCTAGGTATGACCTTGACATTGGAGGTATGGACCTTGGTCTTGCACATGACTCATGGTCTAATGAAGGTGAACATTTCTGCATGGTTACTTTACATATAAAGTCCATCCAGAAATAAAAAATTATTGACTGGACACACACAAAAAAACTTTTTTACCTCTGACCTCTTAGTATGACCTTGATCTTGGAGGTACCAACCTGGGTCTAGCGTGCACCACATTGTCTCATGATGGTTAACATTTCTGCCAAGTAATTTCACAATCTATCCAGGAATAAGAAAGTTATTGACTGAACAATAAAAAAGGGCCCCTTTTTGTCCTTTGACCTCTTAGTATGACCTTGGCATTTAAGGTACCAACTTGGGTCATGCACGCAACACATTGTCTCATGGTGGTTAACATTTCTGCAAAGTAATTTCAAAATCCATCTAAAAATAAGAAAGTTATTGACCAAACACGAAAAAAGGCCCCTTTTTTGACCTTTGACCTCTAAGTATGACCTTGACCTTTAAGGTACCAACTTGTCTCATGCGCGCCACACATTGTCTCATGGTTGTTAATATTTCTGCCAAGCAATTTTATTATCCATCTCAAAATAAGTAAGTTATTGACCAAACACGAAAAAAAGGCCCCTTTTTTGACCTTTGTCCTCTAAGTATGACCTTGACCTTTCAGGTACCAAACTGGGTCATGCGTGCAACACATCATGTCATGGTGGTTAACATTTCTGCCAAGCAATTTCAAAATCCATCTAAAAATAAGAAAGTTATTGACCAAACACGAAAAAGGCCCCTTTTTTGACCTTTGACCTCTATGTATGACCTTGAGATTTTAGGTTCCAAACTGAATCATGCATGCAACACATCGTCTCATGATTGTTAACATTTTTGCCAAGTGACTTTAAATTCTATCTAAAAATATGCAAGTTATTGACAAAACCTGAAAAAAGGCCCCTTTTTTACCTTTGACCTCTAAGTATGACCTTCACCTTTGTGGTACCAATCTGGGTCTTGCACCCAACACATTGTCTTATATTGGTTAACATTTCTGGCAAGAGATTTCAAAATCCATCTCAAAATAAGAAAGTCATTGACTAAACACGAAAAAAAAGGCCCCTTTTTGACCTTTGACCTCTAAGTATGACCTTGACCTTTAAGGTACCGACCTGCCTCATGCACACCACACATCGTCTTATGGTTGTTAATATTTCTGCCAAGTAATTTTAAAATCTATCTCAAAATAAGTAAGTTACTGACCAAACACGAAAAAAGGCCCCTTTTTTGACCTTTGACCTCTAAGTATGACCTTGACCTTTGAGGTACCGACCTGCCTTATGCGCACCACACATCGTCTTATGGTTGTTAATATTTCTGCCAAGTAATTTTCAAAATCCATCTGAAAATAAGAAAGTTATTGACCGGACACAATTTGCCCATACATATATTGTAACGGGACAACCTCGTCGAGTCAACAGGCCTTCGCCTAGGATATTACAGCAATGTCAGGATGTACGAGGTGCCGTTACAATGTATTGTGAGTCCGACCTGGGCTGACATCAATGATAGGGAATTGATAAAAGACTTGAGCCGAGGTTTCAATTATTGAAACGTTACTGGTTTATTGATAACGAAAGTCTCAATAAGGCTTATCTATATCTAGTAATAAATCGACGTGCTGGCTAGAGCTATATAATTACATATTCTAAACATAGAGAGGTTATACAGTAACTATGGCTTAACCATACTTTTTATCTTGATTGTGATAATGAGGGGTCACAGATCCAAGAGCTCCTCCAGAGGCGGTAAAAGTATGCTCTTTGTCTTAGACTTTAGGTGCAATTAAACAATGATGAGAAGAATTGGGGGGTAAGGGGTCAATTAAGAGGTCAATAAATAATGATACTAACCAATGAAGCTTATCATTGGTGTTGGGCCAATAATATGTGATACTAGTCAATGACACTGATCCTTGGTGGTAGAGACACTATGGAGGGTGAAAATCACCAATGGAAATGTTAGGTGAGGGTAAAAAGGTATTTGGGGTGAAACTCACCAATGGGAATCTTTAAGTGAGTTAAGTGTTCATTGGTGGCGAGTCACCAATGGGTAAGTGTATTGGTGAAAAGGGGGGAAGCGGGGGTGAAACTCACCAATGGAAATGTTAGGTGGGGGTAGAAAGTTATTTGGGGTGAAACTCACCAATGAAAATGCTAGTTGAGGGTAAAAAGTTATTAGGGGTGAAACTCACCAATGGGAAACTTTAATGGAGTTAAGTGTTCATTGGTGGTGAGTCACCAATGAGTAAGTGTATTGGTGAAAAGGGGGTAGTGGGGGTGAAACTCACCAATCGAAATGTTAGTTGGGGTAAAAAGTTATTAGGGGTGAAACTCACCAATGGGAATCTTTAATGGAGTTAAGTGTTCATTGGTGGTGAGTCACCAATGGGTAAGTGTATTGGTGAAAAGGGGGTGGTGGGGGTGAAACTCACCAATGGAAATGTTACTTGGGGGTAAAAAGTTATTAGGGGTGAAACTCACCAATGGCGCTCTGTATATGGTGTTAAATATTCATTGGTGGAAAGTCACCAATGATAAAATGCATTGGTGATAAGGGGTTAGTGAAAGGTGAAACTCACCAACGGTACTGTTAGATGGGGTGAAAACTGGTTGGGGGTGAAACTCACCAATGGCGCTCTGTGTGTGATGTTAAATATTCATTGGTGGAAAGTCACCAATGATAAAATGCATTGGTGATAAGGGGTGTTGAAGGGTGAAACTCACCAATGGTAATGTGATTTGGGGGCAAAAACTGGTTGGGGGTGAAACTTCACCAATGGCGCTCTGTATATGGGGTTAAATATTCATTGGTGGTAAGTCACCAATGATAAAATGCATTGGTGATAAGGGGTGTTGAAGGGTGAAACTCACCAATGGTAATGTGATTTGGGGGCAAAAACTGGTTGGGGGTGAAACTTCACCAATGGCGCTCTGTATATGGGGTTAAATATTCATTGGTGGTAAGTCACCAATGATAAAATGCATTGGTGATAAGGGGTGTTGAAGGGTGAAACTCACCAATGGTAATGTTAGTTGGGGGCAAAAACTGGTTGGGGGTGAAACTCACCAATGGCGCACTGTATATGGGGTTAAATATTCATTGGTGGGAAGTCACCAATGATAAAATGCATTGGTGATAAGGTGTGTTGAAGGGTGAAACTCACCAATGGTAATGTTAGTTGGGGGCAAAAACTGGTTGGGGGTGAAACCCACCAATGGCGCTCTGTATATGGGATTAAATATTCATTGGTGGTAGATCACCAATGATAAAATGCATTGGTGATAAGGGGGTAATTAAAGGTGAAACTCACCAATGGCAATGTTAGTTTGGGGGGTAGTTTATATGCTATAAAACATCCGCAATGGTGGGAGCCCCTTAGATCTGGTCCGCTCAATCTGCATCTGAACCCGTCCGTGTGCCAACAACAAGCAAAAATGTAAACAAACAAAATAACCACCATTGGTGGTCTAAACAACAAGGTTTCCAACAAGCTTATGCGTTTAAAACCTCAGTGGGTACTGTAGTGGGCTTTCTCCCAGGCATATCTGTGATAATAGGTGGTCTGGGGTTCTAAAACGTCTCAAAATGTCAGAAAGATCAGGAACCAAGTGTCCAGTTGATTGCTCGACATCAGCAATACCAGTATTCAAGCGCGCACCCGCTTTTATAGTTTCATTCACGTGATGGTCGAAACGTCACGCGAACACCACAGTTTCGCGGAAAAAAATGGTCCGAATCGTACCCGACGCGACGGAAATTCCCGCACCTATGCGGAAATACCCGAGTCATTGGTGAATCTACGGGACGATGCAACTGACAAATAAACGAAAAATACAGCCCTATGAAGGACTGTAAAGTTATGAGAAGGACTTGGAAACAAATTTCACAGATAAATCCTCCCACAGGTAACCGGGGATAGCTAGACATTATGATTGAGCGGGTGAAATTAATGATTGAAGTTGGCACATGGTCCGATTTGTGTGAACAATCGATACGTTCCAATACTCGGCAACGTAAATAAACACATGAAAGTAGCCAGCAGCAGCCCAGTTCCGCAACATAGCCCCCCATCCACAGGACATGGACCCCATGTGGAGCGAATGGGTAAGTATATAGATGGAGAGGGTAATTTAACCAAAAGTATTGGTGTTAAATTTGAAAATAAAGGCACGAGGCTGCAACTGCTACTTTCAACTCCTCAGAATAGTTAGATTGAAATCCACATATCAATTAATGAACTTGACAATATTTACACTTATACAATTGGTTAGCATGCCCGAAATAGAAAATATGCAGTTATTTTCCATATACAATCATTAAAGAGAATTTATCCTTTTCGAAAGTAATTTTAAGAAAATATGTGATTTCTATTGTATGAAAATTTGCAAATCCTCAATCCTGCATGTAATGGACAGAAGCGGATGACTAAATATTTACATTGATCACCCGCTTTAGATGTCCCGCTTCAACGTGGCTCTTCCAAACTCCCTATACTAGGATATCTAGGAATCAAGAGTTATATTTCATAGACTAGCACCCTGTAATCACTAGATCTCCTGAAACCAAACAGGGTAGCCCCAAAACCATCTAACTTAACAAATAAAACTTCCTTATCAAGAAGTGTATCATGCAGGTAAGTATAGTGAGCTTGGAAGATCCATTACAATCGAATCAAAAATTTAAAGGGTGAAATGGCTACAAAGTGCAAGTAACATTTGGATGTACATAACATATAACTGAATTAAATTTGAAAGTTGCTTGATTGTACAACTTCCTGATCTTTGTTTTACTTCTACTTTTCATAATATTAAGATTAACTTATAAGATTTGATTTGATACGAACTTCTTAAGACATTTCAAGTCACTAGTGCATATCATACATGAATGAATACAGTCAATATCAATTTTGCATGTTGGCTCTTATGGCAAATCGGTCAGGGTAACATAGACAAGGCATCTAATGCCATAGCTTCCCAGCCAAGAATGAATCCCAATTCTTCATGGAAAAATTCATATAGTCTAAAAAGTTTTGAGGTGAATGGTGTGATTGTTAAAAACTTCCATATCCAACTATAAACATGCAAGTAGGATAACAACAACCATTACAATAATCCAACAGATTGGATCCATTAAAAGCCAATGAAAGCCATGAAGAGGACTGACTCTTCTCCAAAATGAATCCCTAAATAGAGATAATACCTATGCCCGCATACTCACCCAGCATGCAGGAATAATATTATCTGTCAAGACAATTTTGACAATCACTCATGAACAATTACACGACAAACAATCTATCTAACCAGCACATCAATACTGTAAAATATGTTCTACATTTTAAACCAAACATGACATGTTTGAGCATCATCAACTATACATGTAATGTTTCAACATCATCATATGAATAATATTATTGGATACAACTTATATGCCCAAGAACTGTACTAAAAAGTTGAACAGGCACATATACCTTTCAATTAAAATGCAAATATTTTGACATTCATAGGAATCTCAACTTTACAACTAAATGTGATGGTGGGCGCATATGAGGGCAACCGTTTCATGATGGTACAACAGATCAGACTCTCTGATGATGCATCGTAAAGAAATGAACCAGAGATTCGGATCAGGTAACATTAATTATATAGTTAGAAAAATGGCGACAAAGTCACTCGAGAACAAAAGACTACAGTTGCCGTCATTTACCCACCATGGTACTTGCTTATTATTGCAATGTGATTTCATTAAATTCAATATGGCACAAAAATATGCAAACGGTGACCGTTTTTCTAGGATGTAAAGGGAACATGCTGGTACATTTTCGCCCTTAACAAATTGAGTTCAACAGACAAGTAAATATGGCCATTAAATTCTTTTGATAGAAAAACTGGTTCTGAACAATGTTCATAATAAGGAACAGTTATTTGTGATTCTGACTTTTCAAATAGTTTGGTTGCAACATAGACGCAAAGTCAGACATAATACATTGCTGTGCCAAAAAATTAAAATAAAAAAAAATTAGTTGGCACATTTCATTAAACAACAATAATGAACATTTACAAGAAATGTGAATATACATGGGTTGCCTATAAGTAATACATTTATACGATATAAAGTCTTAGGTCACACTTTTAAATGTACTTTCCACAGTGTTGTCCCTTCTCATACTATAAACTTCCTCAAGATTTGAACTTTGATAAGATTCAACAAAACTGGACATCACTGTCAAGATGTGAAAATAATGTGCAGACAGTAAAGGCACCGGGCAGATCATTCAAACATGAGTGATCTGATCGGGACCTGTACTGCTCAACTTGAACAAACCGTCCATGAACTTCGGTCATTACAAAGTAACATATGTAAAAATGAAAAATAACAATACCTCACCTGTTTCTTGTTTGTATTGAGGTTTAACAGCCCAGTCAACGTTATTTAGGTCATTTTTTTTTTTTTTTTTTTTTTGGAGCTAGTCAGTTTACCTATCCACCCTTTGCCGTGACAGGCTTGTCTGTAATCAGTTAACCTGTACAGTGCACATTCTTTTGCCAGAAACTGACAACGGCCCTTCTTGAGTCCGCGTAAGAGAGAGAATGACCACAGAAAAGATTCCACGACCAATCCCAACTGAAGAATGCTGCGGAACTTGGCAGACACTGAGTCGGCTTCTTTCTGATCTACAAGTAGACAAGCATCCAACCGAGCTACCGATGTCGGCAATTAGTGTGTCACCAAAATACACAGGTGGGTAATTCATGGTATTCCGCATATTTTATGAAATTTGAATATTAAGAATAATTAAGAGTAATATGCTCACGGAGACATTCTCAGGACACTTTGATGAACAAACATTACAACATCTGTTGTTTATACATACATCATTAATATATACAGAAAAACGATGAGTGAGATGACTTTAAATTTCTTATACTGGATTACTGGGTATTCTGATGTGATGATTTTTTTTTTAAATGATTGCCTGAACTGTAGAACTTTTTTATCACATTTATGATTGTAGGTTGACATTACACACAGCTACCCAATGGTGAAACTCTCTGATGGAAAAAAAACGAAATATACAGGTAAGATACTAGTTCAGATGAATAGTTGTTATAACTACTGAGTTGTACTGAAAAATTATGTCAAGAAATGCATATTAAAGAAAAGCTAGCATTTTTGTTTCCTAGGCTTGAGACCAAAATGGTTCCTTAATTAAACAAAAATTTAATCCAAAATTCTCACTTCAAAATGTTAAATACTAACTAACTAAACTAATCTAATCTTAACTAAATTCCAGGATCTTCTTTTGGCTGAAAGTAGTCTTCTTGTTGAATAATGTTTATATTTCCGATGTCATTGATTTGATAGTCTTTCTACTACATTACGTTGTTGGATGTATTATTTTATATTAATTTACAAATTTAATTAACGCGGGGAAATTTCACACGCGATATCTGTGCTGTAGCTTCGGTTGTCATCCTCTTGGGTAAGTACGGGTAGGGTATATCTCTGTGAGGTTCCTCGGGACTTCCATATCTCGGTTTAATAGGCCAGCCCTAAACTCCGGTACAGTGCCAACCGGTCTTCACACAATTTCCTCAAACCAGTGAGATTGTAGAATGTACATTCATTAATCAATTCAACGAGGTACTTATTTTCTCTAGGTAGCACATCTAGTGAAGCGGTACAATCTTGGCGTAAATAATTAATTATAAGTCGAAAATGTGCCCCGTCTCGGTCAATGAAATAGTGGGTTTTTCCTTCCTTGAGTAGAATACTGAAGATAGCATCTTTATCTTTTAGAAGTGTTTTCCGACTAGTGGCGAAATGTCGACCACCTATATCTAGAGTGATTCGGCCCTCCTCCTGTTCTTCCAGCTCTCTCTCTATTCTTTCACGATCTGCTAATTTCTTATCGACACTAGTAATGCAGGGAAGATTTTCATTTATTCTATCTAGACCCTCATTGTCTGTCATGTATTCCACATCACTCCCATCAAGGTTTGTTTCTACTTCCATCACATCGTTTATCATTTTGTCCTTACTTTTCTCTGCCTCTCTTTCAGTACTCCTGTCACTTTCCTGCATTAAATCATTTTTCACGTCTGTTTTCGATTTTTTCACAGTTTCATTTTCACTCGCGAATTGTTCTTCTAATTCCTTCAATCTCTTCCTTTCTTCCTTCTTTTTCAATCTCTTTTCTTTTCTCTGTTGCTTTTCTGTTCCAGTCTCTGTTTTCTCTTTATTATTATTATTATGATTATCTGCCTCCTCTGTTAAAATTTTATCTATTTTCTCTTCAGCGTCTGCCACTTCCATTTCCTTCCTCCTTTTTCTCTCTTCTCTCCTCCGCTGTCTTCTTTCAAGTTTCAGCCTCTTTCTATCTACTTCATTCTCATCTTCAGCTGTCTCTTCCCCAAGTCGTTGCTCCTGACACCCTTCCTCATTGTTCTTCTGCTCTTTTAATCCATCCTGTCTCCCTTCCTCATATATATTTTCCATCATAGCCTGCCTCCCTTCCTGCCTCATTCCTTTCCATTCTCCTCCTATTTCGACCTGACTCCCTTCCTCGTCTATTGCCTCATTAGCCTGTCTCCCTTCCTGTCTCATTTCTTCTTCATCTATTATAACCTGACTCCCTGCCTCTTCTGTCTCTATATCTGCCTGTCTCCCTTCCTGTCTCATTTCTTCTTTGTCTCCTTTTTCAACCTGACGCCCTGCCTCTTTTATCTCTACATCAGCCTGTCTCCCTTCCTGTCTCATTTCCTCTTCGTCGCCTTTTTCAACCTGACTCCCTGCCTCTTCTATCTGTATATAAGCCTGCCTCCCTTCCTGTCTCATTTCTTCCTCATCTATTATAACCTGACTCCCTGCCTCCACTATCTCTACATCAGCCTGTCGCCCTTCCTGTCTCATTTCTTCCTCATCTATTATTTCCTGACTCCCTGCCTCTACTATCTCTATATCAGCCTGTCGCCCTTCCTGTCTCATTTCTTCCTCATCTATTATATCCTGCCGCCCTGCCTCTTCTATCTGTATATCAGCCTGTCGCCCTTCCTGTCTCATTTCTTCCTCATCTATTATAACCTGACTCCCTGCCTCTACTATCTCTATATCAGCCTGTCGCCCTTCCTGTCTCATTTCCTCCTCATCTATTAGATCCTGACTCCCTGCCTCTTCTATATGTTTATTAGCCTGTCTCCCTTCCTTCACAATAACTTTCCTTGAGTCTTCTTTTCCTGTCTCTCCGGTAGTATAATGCTCCACAGCGTGGCCTTCGGGCTCAGGACTATGGAGTTTGGTCATGTTCTTTAAGATTGTCTTCAAAATCTCGGTTGATCGCAGGGTCTCCGCATCACTGGCACCACTGGAGACTGGTCTGGCCCGGACAATGAGATCTTGAAGAGACTCTATGAAATTGGGATCACCTCTTGGTATCTCGGACGGTGGCTGGAAAGTTGGGTCAAGAACCTCAACATCAGGACCATCCCCCAAGGGGATAGGTGAGTCCTCTCTGGATTGAGGTACCATTTTGGGTTTTGGGGTCACATTCTGTCTTTTTCTGGGGGTTATTTTTATTCTGGGCCCTGTGGATTTCTTCTGTCTTTCCCTCTTTGTGTTAGGCCGCGGTTGTCTACCGATCTCCGACACCACAGACTTCACCCTGACCTCTGGAGAACTGCATTGGGATGTTGAGGTACTGGAAGAGCGTGACTCCTCGGATGAGCTCTTAGGGCCTTTCCCTCTTGGTGGCTCAACATCGTATGGCACGAACTGGTACTTTGTCTCAATTTCATGCTTGAGATATGTACCTAACCTATCCTCGGCCGCTTTCCCTTTGTCCCCGCTCTGAACGTGCATCAGAAGAAAGTCTCTCTTTGTAGCCTTACAGCCATGGGGAATTGTGTCCCTTTGATAAATCTGGTTGCATATCTGGCACTGGAACATCAGCCCCGAATGTCTCTCACGTAAGTGCCGCCGCACCGACCAGCTGTCAGCAAAGTATAGCTTGCCACATGGTATACACTGCCATCGTCTGTCCTGAAAAATACAACCAAGCACTATTGTCACTGCAAAGTCGGTGGTGTGATGCCCTCATGACTAAATTGCAGACTTTGTAGTTTATATTTTCTTGTCCGTTTGGATCCTTGATGTATGTTTCCAGGTGTATGAATGTCATTTCACGTGTCACCAGTAACAATAACAATTCTGTTTGATTCCATGGTGGAATTTTGAAAATATTCAGGGTCGCTGGGAGGGCCAAACTGACCGAGGCTAGCTAGACGGGCCCAGAAAACACGTGCACCCCACATGTTTTCAAGTCCCGTGGTGCATTCCTCAATGCCCATGGTTAACGCTTTCATAGAACATATTTGGTATTTGTCTATTTTACACTATTGCAGTCATACCACGGATGACAGACCCACGCCAGTGGCAGTCAAGGTGGGGAAATTACTGATGATTAGCAGAGTTCAACTTCAACAAGGTGTGTAGCCTTCATGTATTATGAACATTTTACATGCATGTCAAACAGTACTATGTTCTTAGTATAAACAATCAGTTTTAATGTCTAAATGGTGCTCAGAATGTTGCCAAGAATCGGCTCTTGCTTCTTTTATATCCAATATCAAAGTGAACAGGCTGCTTCACTATATCCAGGCAAACGAGCCATAAGCTATTCCATCTCTTCTTTTATTGATACCAAGTCGTACAGTTTGGTACCACATTCCATAAACGTTTGTCATCAATTGTTGCAAATAGTATACTTTTTGCATGTGCTAATTATGTGACCTAGAATTTCATATAATTATGCCAAGATGTTTTTTATATTTCAGAGAAAAGACCAGGCAGCTTGCATAAGCGTCATTTAAATGTCATCAAAATCAGTCAGGTAGGTAATATGCTAGAGCATAACTGATGCCTTCTTTATCGTCTCACAGTACTTCTCTGGTGGAAAGTGTGGTTAATCTATATCTTTGAAAACTTCACTTACCCCAACAATGGTACAGGCAAACAACTTCTCAATCAACAACTTCAATCAACCATAGAATAGACTAACAATAACAACAACAAGTTAACAAATAGATAATACAAATTGAACAAGGATAGATTGGCACAATACTCGAACGGGTTCATTCGGCGATTATATTCTTAGTTTTAACCCATACATATCTGTACAATATAAGGCGATGCAGCCTATATTTATTCAATGACTTCTGCTCTAAATTAGTTTGTACTCTTGGTAAACCAAGTTGGTTTATCATCGCAAAGATATGGACGAATTGCATCGTGATGTACGATGTCGGACTTATTTTTCGGACCAGCTTGTATACGATACAAGACCTCATTTACACGCTGAGTGACAACATACGGTCCCTTCCAGTTTATTTGGATTTTAGGGTTAAACCCCTTTTTTCGACATGGTTTGAAGTACCAAACTGGGTCACCTACGCTATAAGTGACATGATTTGCTTTTACATCATACCGACGTTTCATGCTATCGCTTGCTATTTTAAGATGTTTCCTTGCGTATTCATGAATGTTGAGCAACCTTTGTTCCAAGTCATACGCATAATCTGTTACGCACTGCCTCTCTTCCCGGACAGGTCTACCCATTGCTAGGTCTACAGGGAGTGTCAGATCTCTACCGAAAATCATACGTGCTGGGGAGACCCCCAATGTTTCATGAACTGATGATCGATACGCAAGTAGAAGTAAGGGTATGTGTTCATCCCAGTTGTTTTGCTGGTCGGAAATATACGACGCAATCATGTTTTGTATCGTTCGGTTTGCGCGTTCGACCATACCATCGCTTTGAGGTCTTCTTATGGTGGTTCGTGTTTTGTCAATGCCAAGGAGTTTACATACTTCTTGGAAAACCTTTGCTTCAAAATTACTTCCCCTATCAGCATGTATCTGCAGGGGTACTCCATGGACTGATATAAACTTGTTAACCAACGCTTCAGCAATGGTGGTAGTTTCCTGATTTTTCAGTGGTATCGCTTCAAGCCATTTACTAAAATAACAGGAAATCACCAATAGGTACTTGTTGCCATTTTTGGATACAGGGTAAGGACCACTCAAGTCCAGTGCTATTCTTTCCATTGGGCAGCCAACATTGTATTGTTGTAGCGGAGCTTTTGCTCGCCGAGGTGGCTGTTTCCTTGAGCCACACGTAGGGCATATCCTGCACCAATAGGAAATATCACGGTGCATATTGCACCAATAGAAACGCTGCCTCATTTTCTCATATGTTTTACTACGACCTAGATGTCCGGCAGTTATATAGGTATGCAAATGTTGGAAAAGTTCTTTCCTCAGACAAGGCGGAATAATGGACAGATAGTCAGTCCCTATATCATCTTCTCTAATGTGTTTCTTGCATAGAATTTCATCTCTAATTTCAATGACCTCCCATTGATACCAGTAGACCTTAAGTTCTTTATCATAGGGAGCCACGGTTTTCCAGTCAGATCTTTGTTTTACTTCTACTTTTCACCTGTACGTTTCCACTGTAGCATGAGCTTGAGAGTTGGGTCTTTCTCTTGCTCAATACGTATGTTCTCTTTTGAAATTTCTACAGTGTTTTTACTAATGTCCTCTGATATCGTGCTCTCACTTGAACAACCCTGTGTTTGATCTATACCTGTTTCTATACTACAGGTGAGGTGACAGCTGTCGTTATCACAACATGGACCCGTTTGAAGATTTCCTGAGGGGTGACCGTTTGGAAAACTACTTTCGCAGGGTAGATCAATCTCATGAGGGGTACGCGTAATGACCTCATGAGTTGCTCCCCTTGTTGGATTCATGCCCGCATGACCAACATTCTTACTGACACTAGTTTCAAGCTCAGTTGAAGTACTTAGGTGCTGTAAATTAGACTGATCAGACCAGATAATCTGAGCTTGGTCTGTGGTGTCCGATGTTGTGCAACCTTTAGTACCTTCAAACCTTTCATTTCCAAACAGACAGCCAAACAAAGGTTCCTCCTCAAAGCGGTCGAGCCAGTCATATTCATACTGCACCATTTTGCAGCAACATACACATGGACGACAATTTAAATAAGGATTACCGTGAGTTCTCTCATCCACCATATCGTGCGAAACAGCGATAGGTGAGGGACCACGTCCAGTGACATCCCTAGGTGTTATCTCATTCGAGACCCCCGATGAAACTCGTTGGCTAGAAAGACTGGTAGGGCATGCTTCTGTACCAGTCAAAGTGTCGTCAGTAAATAAGGGCCCAAAAGACGGATCATTATCCGTGCTAATATATTGTTCCTGGCTCTCTTCAACTCTTGTCTCCATCGAGACATTTTCATATAAAGGACCAGCTTGTATGCTGGTCAAATTTCCATTGACAGCAAAGTCACCCACTGTTACTGCATCCGTTGTACAGGGGTTGCAATTGTGTTCACAAGAAATGTTCTTATCAGAGTTAGTGTCGGTACTTACTCCAACTGCTTTTGCAACCGTTTGGCAGTCAGAGTTTGTGATTAATGGGGGCTCAGATAGGTGAAGCTTTTCATAGCGCTCACAGTACTTGCAATTATTCGAGTGACAAGGTCGTCTACTGAGTGCGTCGGCATTCATATGAACCCTACCTGCGCGAAATTCTAATTTGAAAGAGTAAGCAGACAACCGTTCTAAGAATCGAGCTAGTTGTCCTTCACCTGTGTTTCGAAAGTTCATCAACCAGCGCAGGCTACTGTGATCGGTTCTTATAACTACTGATTCTTGCCCGTAAATATAGTGGTGAAAATGTTCTACTGCTTTAACCACAGCTAAAAGCTCTTTTCTGGTTGTACAGTACTTTCTCTCAGTTCTCGACAAACACTTACTGAAGTACCCAATCACTTTTTCTTCTCCATTTTGCAACTGATGAAGAACCGCGCCTATCCCTACATTTGAAGCATCACAGTCAAGAACCCAACCGTTTCCAGTCGGACTGGGGTAACTGAGTACCGGAGCTGATGTGAGCAAGTTCTTGAGAGTGTCAAATGCAGTTTGGGCTTCATCGTTCCATACAAATGGTTGGTTCTTCTCCGTAAGTTTGTGCAAAGGTTTGCAAACGGAAGCAAAAGAGGGACAAAATTTTCGATAGTAACTTGCCAAACCAACAAACGATCTCACTTCTTTGACGTTTGTTGGTTTGGGCCAGTCACGGATACTTTGCACCTTTTCGGGGTCAGTTGATATACCATCAGATGAAACCCTGTGACCCAGAAAGGTCACTTCCTTACAGAAAAATCTAGACTTTTCTGGACTAAGCTTAAGGTTAGCTGCCTTCAGCCGCTCAAACACTTCTCTCAGATCATTCAAGTGAGTCTCAAACGTCTTGGAAAAAATAATGATGTCATCCAGGTAGATGAGAAGGGACTTGTAAGTTAAACCTGCAAAAACCTTCTCCATAAGCCTCTCAAAGACGCTAGGTGCATTGATTAAGCCAAACGGCAGAACCCTGAATTGCCATAGGCCACTACCAGGAATAGCAAATGCAGTAATGGGTCGGTCAGAAGCCTGTATCTCGATCTGGTGGTAACCGGATCGCATATCGCATGTACTGAACCATACCCCTCCTCCAAGTGCGGACAGTGTATCATCAGTCCGCGGAAGGGGATGACAGTCTGGTATGCTGGCGTCATTGATTCGACGAAAGTCAATGCAAAATCTGTATGTTCCATTCTTTTTCGGAACTAAAACGGCAGGCGAGCAAAACGCTGAAGTGGAGTGTTCAATGAGCTTCTTCTCCGCCATGAGTTTTATCTCTTGTTGTGCGATCTCTTGCTTCGCCAAAGGGATTCTATAGGGCCTTTGTTTAATAGGCTTAGTACCTGGCTTCAAACGTATGGTGTGTTGCTCAAGGCTACATGATCCAAGGTCATGTGAAGAGCTTGAAAACTGATCACCATACTCATGTATTAATGACTCCATACGTTTCGTTTGAGACTCATTTAGATTCACTGAACTTTCAGATATCATCTGCGTAAGATGTGCAAAAGAATTAACAGAACTGTTTCTTCTATCACCAAGAGAAGCAGTACAATCAGATTTAGAGGTTTCAAGGGAGCTAACCATCTCAAACTTGTCTGACTCAAGAGAGCAATCAGGTATGGAGGACTCCTTGGAAAGGTTATTTACCGGTTCAGACCCTGGTAGGTCCGTGGAGCAGATTGTCTCAGTTTCTGTTGTATCAAGAGAGCTAACTGTCTCTACCCTTTCTTCCTCGACTGGCTCATAAACAGCAGCAACAGTGCTCTTACGTAGAAAACATGGTTTGTCTAAAACATTCATTACGCGTAGCGGTACTGTTCCCATTCTGGGGCTTACAAGTGCTCTAGCGACCAGCAAACCATAGCGTGAAGCAAAAGCATCCGAAGCCTCCAAAATGCCAACACTATCTTTGTTAAACTTGTCAAGGGGTCTGCCTTTAATAATCATTTCACAGCCAGGTGGTATCTGCACATTGTCTGCCAATGCAATACGACAGCAGCCAGGTTGAGCTTCATTGGTGCTGTGAAAGCAAGGAATCTTTTCACCATTTAAGACTAAGTGGTCTTTACTTAAAAGTACATCACACCGGTTGGAGCACAAGAAGTCAATGCCAAGTATACCATCATTCTTTATGTTAGTAAACAAAAATTCATGACATAAATTTTGATTTCCCAAAGAAAAAGATATTTTCGCTTTTCCATGAAAGGGAGAGCACTCACCTGTAGCTGTGATCAATTGTAGGTTTACAGGAGTCAAGTTTGGGAAGTACTCCTGAGGCCAGACATTTAACAGATCTTTGCGTAAAATGGTGACATTTGAGCCGGTATCGACAAGAAAGGTTAGAGGCCTATTGGCAACAGTTGCTGAAACAAAATACCCTTCCTCCATACTTCTGAGAGCAATCTTGGGCCCATCTACTGTCGTCTGCTTGTGGCCCCCCAAACAGACTGAGTCAAGTTTCCCTGAGTCGCATTTCCGAGCTGGGAATGCTCAAATACTGCATTATCGCTACGGTCCTTGTTGGTGCTATTCTGTTGCGCCAAACCTTGGATTTCATTTCGCGCTGCTTTTCGAGTTGTTTCCCCATGGTTACGGTTCGGGTTTTGCTCATTATAGTTGTTTCCCCTATTTTGATTGCCATACCTTGAATACCCATTGTTAAGGTTCCGGTTGTTCTGGTTTGAGCTGTTAAACCTCGGATATCGGTTGTAATTTCGGTTATTGCCCTGATTTCTCTGATTATCATGATTACCCCAATTTGTGTTTTTGTTATTCTTCTGACTGATATTTTTTACTTCAGTAGTTAGGGTAGAAATGGCTTCAGAAAGCATCGCAAATTGATTTGGCGTGTTACTGGACACTTCTTTCTTCGGTTCGATCTCAGAGTCTAAACGACCAACCAAACGCGACCTTTGCTTATCCGCGATTTTGTAAGCTTCAAGACGTACACAAATTTTTTCGGCTTCCTCAAGAGATTTCGGGCTTAGTTCTCGCACTCTCATACGAATGTCAGAATCGGTAATTGCATCGATAAAATTATCAAGTGACAGCGTTTCAACAACATCTTTAGTAACCCCAGGATAAGCTTGGCGGACCAACTTTTTTATTGCTTGAGCCAGTTCTGGTATGGTTTCCCCCTTATTTCTGGTTCTAGACTTGAGTTGAGTTCTGAAGATTTCAGATCTGTTAACGGAACCAAATCTGTTTCTAAGTTTATCAACCAATGTATTGTAGTCCCTTCTACCATCCGGGTCAAGCTCGTTTAACAAAGATCTTGCATCCCCAGATAAACAATTTGCCAAATACAAAGATTTTTCCTTATATTCCCATGTGTTGATCTCACAATTTATTTCAAACTGACACAAAAATTCGTCAAAGTCTGATTTGCCATCAAAAGTTTGGGGCTTCATTTTAAAGAGGTGGTTGCCTCTCTTATTTTCTGTGCATCTTCCCACACTGGAGTTAGAACAACTCTGGCACATTTGCTCATTAGTACCTGACATGTTGCTTCCCCTGTTAGAGGACTCAGTGGTTCTTGTGAGACCACAGCCTGTAGTAACATCATTCAGGTTATGTATATTCCCTGAAGACAAATTATGTCCCAAGTTGGATGAAGGATATCCCTGACTAGAATGTGTAATGATAGGTGGTTGGTTGTCTCCCCTGTTTTGTGAACTTGTCAAACTAAATGGGTTTAAATTGTCCCTGTTAGGATTACTCGTATATGCCTGTCCAAATAATGAGGAACTTCTATTTGAGTTTATGTTTCCAAAGATGGCTCTGTCCACCTCGAATCGGTTAACCCTCTCATCTAAATCTGAGAATTTTTTGTTAACTTGCTCTGTCAAGCTAGTAATAGAATTTTGAAGGGTGGAGACAGTGTCTTTTACCATACTATACAATTTCGCAATATCCTTTTCTAACCTATTCTCAAGTATGGACATTTCCAAACCGCTAGCCGAACTGGGATCTGACTGGGTGTCTAAAATATCATCAACAGCATTGCTTTGTATTGCGCTGTTATTTTGTGTCGTATGGTCACGTGGTATATTGGTGGGGCTATTTTCAGCCATGTTTGGTTTTCAAAAGAATGCCAAGATTAAGTTTATGTCAAATCTTTTATTTTTTTCAATATCAATGGTCAAGCTCCAGGATTTTACTTAAAATTCTGACAGTATTCTCTGTATCGTTTCAGGTTGGCAACATCTACAGACCATCAAAGATTGACATCTAGACTGTGTTTTACAGTCGTCTCACACAGTGTGTTATTCTACCGGACTCTTTTTTTTTTTTTTTTTTTTTTAATAAAAAGAATTCTTTGTCAAAAAGGTGTTGTTCACTGCTTTTTGTCTGCCAACATCACAAGCGTCACTGTCAAAACTTCTCAAAAAGATCCCCGCCTGACACCAGTTGTAACGGGACAACCTCGTCGAGTCAACAGGCCTTCGCCTAGGATATTACAGCAATGTCAGGATGTACGAGGTGCCGTTACAATGTATTGTGAGTCCGACCTGGGCTGACATCAATGATAGGGAATTGATAAAAGACTTGAGCCGAGGTTTCAATTATTGTAACGTTACTGGTTTATTGATAACGAAAGTCTCAATAAGGCTTATCTATATCTAGTAATAAATCGACGTGCTGGCTAGAGCTATATAATTACATATTCTAAACATAGAGAGGTTATACAGTAACTATGGCTTAACCATACTTTTTATCTTGATTGTGATAATGAGGGGTCACAGATCCAAGAGCTCCTCCAGAGGCGGTAAAAGTATGCTCTTTGTCTTAGACTTTAGGTGCAATTAAACAATGATGAGAAGAATTGGGGGGTAAGGGGTCAATTAAGAGGTCAATAAATAATGATACTAACCAATGAAGCTTATCATTGGTGTTGGGCCAATAATATGTGATACTAGTCAATGACACTGATCCTTGGTGGTAGAGACACTATGGAGGGTGAAAATCACCAATGGAAATGTTAGGTGAGGGTAAAAAGGTATTTGGGGTGAAACTCACCAATGGGAATCTTTAAGTGAGTTAAGTGTTCATTGGTGGCGAGTCACCAATGGGTAAGTGTATTGGTGAAAAGGGGGGAAGCGGGGGTGAAACTCACCAATGGAAATGTTAGGTGGGGGTAGAAAGTTATTTGGGGTGAAACTCACCAATGAAAATGCTAGTTGAGGGTAAAAAGTTATTAGGGGTGAAACTCACCAATGGGAAACTTTAATGGAGTTAAGTGTTCATTGGTGGTGAGTCACCAATGAGTAAGTGTATTGGTGAAAAGGGGGTAGTGGGGGTGAAACTCACCAATCGAAATGTTAGTTGGGGGTAAAAAGTTATTAGGGGTGAAACTCACCAATGGGAATCTTTAATGGAGTTAAGTGTTCATTGGTGGTGAGTCACCAATGGGTAAGTGTATTGGTGAAAAGGGGGTGGTGGGGGTGAAACTCACCAATGGAAATGTTACTTGGGGGTAAAAAGTTATTAGGGGTGAAACTCATCAATGGCGCTCTGTATATGGTGTTAAATATTCATTGGTGGAAAGTCACCAATGATAAAATGCATTGGTGATAAGGGGTTAGTGAAAGGTGAAACTCACCAACGGTACTGTTAGATGGGGTGAAAACTGGTTGGGGGTGAAACTCACCAATGGCGCTCTGTGTGTGATGTTAAATATTCATTGGTGGAAAGTCACCAATGATAAAATGCATTGGTGATAAGGGGTGTTGAAGGGTGAAACTCACCAATGGTAATGTGATTTGGGGGCAAAAACTGGTTGGGGGGTGAAACTTCACCAATGGCGCTCTGTATATGGGGTTAAATATTCATTGGTGGTAAGTCACCAATGATAAAATGCATTGGTGATAAGGGGTGTTGAAGGGTGAAACTCACCAATGGTAATGTGATTTGGGGGCAAAAACTGGTTGGGGTGAAACTTCACCAATGGCGCTCTGTATATGGGGTTAAATATTCATTGGTGGTAAGTCACCAATGATAAAATGCATTGGTGATAAGGGGTGTTGAAGGGTGAAACTCACCAATGGTAATGTTAGTTGGGGGCAAAAACTGGTTGGGGGTGAAACTCACCAATGGCGCACTGTATATGGGGTTAAATATTCATTGGTGGGAAGTCACCAATGATAAAATGCATTGGTGATAAGGTGTGTTGAAGGGTGAAACTCACCAATGGTAATGTTAGTTGGGGGCAAAAACTGGTTGGGGGTGAAACTCACCAATGGCGCTCTGTATATGGGATTAAATATTCATTGGTGGTAGATCACCAATGATAAAATGCATTGGTGATAAGGGGGTAATTAAAGGTGAAACTCACCAATGGCAATGTTAGTTTGGGGGGTAGTTTATATGCTATAAAACATCCGCAATGGTGGGAGCCCCTTAGATCTGGTCCGCTCAATCTGCATCTGAACCCGTCCGTGTGCCAACAACAAGCAAAAATGTAAACAAACAAAATAACCACCATTGGTGGTCTAAACAACAAGGTTTCCAACAAGCTTATGCGTTTAAAACCTCAGTGGGTACTGTAGTGGGCTTTCTCCCAGGCATATCTGTGATAATAGGTGGTCTGGGGTTCTAAAACGTCTCAAAATGTCAGAAAGATCAGGAACCAAGTGTCCAGTTGATTGCTCGACATCAGCAATACCAGTATTCAAGCGCGCACCCGCTTTTATAGTTTCATTCACGTGATGGTCGAAACGTCACGCGAACACCACAGTTTCGCGGAAAAAAATGGTCCGAATCGTACCCGACGCGACGGAAATTCCCGCACCTATGCGGAAATACCCGAGTCATTGGTGAATCTACGGGACGATGCAACTGACAAATAAACGAAAAATACAGCCCTATGAAGGACTGTAAAGTTATGAGAAGGACTTGGAAACAAATTTCACAGATAAATCCTCCCACAGGTAACCGGGGATAGCTAGACATTATGATTGAGCGGGTGAAATTAATGATTGAAGTTGGCACATGGTCCGATTTGTGTGAACAATCGATACGTTCCAATACTCGGCAACGTAAATAAACACATGAAAGTAGCCAGCAGCAGCCCAGTTCCGCAACAATATACATACCGACAAACTTCCAAGGGAGATAATTCAAAAAGTGTAAATGCGAGAGTTATAGTTCTTGCACACTGCACGTTGTCTAATGCTGATTAATATTTATATGAAGTTTCATGAAGAAAGCTCGAACGGTTTTCAAGTTATAGAGCGGACACGAAAGAGTGACAGACGGACAGACAGACGCCCGGGGGAAAAAAAATATGTCTCTCCGAACAAATTTTTTTCAGGGGAGACTATGGTGTGAAATACGTTGCAATATTGAATCTTGTAATATATCTGTTCCATAAAAAAAAGTGTGTCTTCTATATTAAGATATTTGTGGTCACATAAATTATATTTTTGGTCAATAAAATATATTTGTTGTCAATAAATTTATTTATTGTCAATAAATTATATATATTGTCAATAAATTATATATATGGTCAATAAATTATATATATCATCAATTAATTATATATTTGGTCAATAAACTATATATACCATCAATAAATTTTATATATCGTCAATTAATTATATATGTTGTCAATAAATTATATTTATGGCCAATAAATTATATTTATTTGTTTAAAAGAAGTATTGATTAGATTCTATATTTTTTTTTGCGTCACGCTAAAATATTTTTGTAGTATCAAAAATATATGTAGGGTAAAATTAGCATTGTGGGATAGTTCGCGCTTTTGTAACGGCGAATTTAATTGGTTCTCTAAAACATAATAATGGCAGCCTTTATTGCGATTAAAAAAACAGTACATAACTCGATTATAACAGCACCATGGGATCAAACTTACCGAACGGGACACTCATTTCACATAACAAAAGTGACCCCCCAAAAGTGAAAGTTGATCTCAAATGATCCCATTTCTACCTTGATCAATTCGCACCTAATAGAAGAGTATAAAACCCGGTACTCGGGAGCGAAAGTCAGGAGTAAATTTTGATTATCGAAAAAAAGGGATGTTTGTATTTGCTTGCCTTTAACGCTTAAATGATATAGAAGTGCAGTAAATGAAATGAAATTCAATTCATTCAACTGAGCATCGGAAGAAAGAACACCCAGGGCACACAGCGTGTCCAGGTAAGGTCATGGTCTGGGTTTGGTCGAAGGACGAAAGTCTACGATGCGAAACACTCAGCGGATCGAAATTGCCGGTATGTCGTGGGGACCAATGAAATCTTCTGTTACAAAACTACACAATATCCCACAATGCTAATTTTACCAAATAAATATTTTTGTAAATTCATAAATAAAAAAACGTACCAACAGAAATTTATTTTTAAGCAAACATATAAATCTAATGCAAATAAATAAATTTATAGTAGACAAAAAAAATGTCAATATTTTTTTTAACAAATAGATATAATTTATTGGCCATACATATAATTTGTTGACCATATATATAATTACTTGATCATTTATATAATTTATTGACAATATATATAAACTAGAGCTGTCAGAGGATCTGACTATAGCCCCGCTATAGCGCTATCAGAGGAGTAAGACACATTGACTCTAAAAGCTTTTAACCTATCAGGGGAGCTTTCTTAGTTCCAGAGAAAACTTTAATATTTTTTTTTTCTTTGCTGGGGAGATAACCCCAAGAGTAATGTTGTTGGCCATTATTTACTTACATCCACCTAATGTTCATGTTTATACAAAGTTTCAGCTTTCTAGCTTTCTTAGTACCTGAGAAAACTGTATCGAAAATATTTTTCATGGTTTGATGGTTAGAAAAGTGAAATGATTTATTTACTTGCAGAAAATATCCTATCAGGGGAGATAACTCCAAGAGTTATGGGCCTTTGGCCATTATTTTGGTAAGGGCCATACATCCACCCACTTTTCATGTTCATACAAAGTTTCAGTATTCTAGCTTTCTTAGTTCCTGAGAAAACTGTCACCAAACCTTTTCATTTATTAAAAAAAACTATACTATCAGGGGAGATAACTCCAAAAGTAATGGGCCCTCGGCCATTATTTTGGTTAGCTCCCTATATCCACCCATTGTCCACATTTATGCAAAGTTTGGGGTTTCTAGCTTCTTTAGTTCCTGAGAAAACTGTGACCAAACATTTTCATTTAAAAAAAAACCTATATTTTCATTTATTTAAAAAACCTATCAGGAGAGATAACTCCAACAGTTATGGGCCCTTGGCCATTATTTTGGTAAGCTCCCTATATCCACCCATTGTCCACATTTATGCAAAGTTTGAGCTTTCTAGCTTCTTTCGTTCCTGAGAAAACTGTGACCAAACATTTTCATTTAAAAAAACCTATCAGGGGAGATAACTCCAAGAGTTATGGGCCCTTGGTCATAATTTCGGTAAGGTCCGTGGAGGCACCCATTGTCCACGTGTATACAAAGTTTTAGTTTTCTAGCTCTCTTAGTTTCGGGGAAAACTGTGACGAAAAAATAACGGAATAACGGAATTACGGAATTACAGAATTACGGAATTACAGAATTACGGAATGACAGGGCAAATCCAATATAGCCCCACTTTTCAAGCGGGGCTATAATGACATGTAAGTTAAGTGTCCTTGTGGAATAAAAGGCTCATGTTAGTTGCCTTCCCTATATCCACCCATTGTCCACATTTATGCAAAGTTTGAGCTTTCTAGCTTCTTTCGTTCCTGAGAAAACTGTGACCAAACATTTTCATTTAAAAAAACCTATCAGGGGAGATAACTCCAAGAGTTATGGGCCCTTGGTCAGAATTTCGGTAAGGTCCGTGGAGGCACCCATTGTCCACGTGTATACAAAGTTTTAGTTTTCTAGCTCTCTTAGTTTCGGGGAAAACTGTGACGAAAAAATAACGGAATAACGGAATTACGGAATTACAGAATTACAGAATTACGGAATTACAGAATTACGGAATGACAGGGCAAATCCAATATAGCCCCACTTTTCAAGCGGGGCTATAATGACAATATATATAAATTATTGACCATATATATAATTTATTGACCACAAATATAATTTATTGACCACAAATATAATTTATTAACCACAAATATCTTAATGTAGAAGACACACATTTTTTATGGAAAAGATATATTACAAGATACAATATTGCAACGCATTTCACGCCATAGGAGACATAATAATGTTTACCCCTGTAAACTCCAGTTTTACTATATAAAAGTGGGGTGTGAGTGGGTCAAATCGCATAGGCGTTTTTTTCATGATGGCAAATCCCAAGTGTTATTTTTTAGTTAACTGCTCTTAAAGATATATTGTAAGTACTACTCAACAGGGTCCTCTCTCTCTCTCAGCGTACCAGCTGTTAGCTATACTTGGATAGCAAATAAAAAGAAAAGTTACGTAAAAACCTATTTTGTCAGTAAGCTTTCGTGAATAAAGGTATCTCAAGCCATTGACACGAGTCATTCACGAAGAGATTTTCGTCAATTAAAAACGGATCCAGGATAAATGAATTTCAGTAACAAATGCAAAATATCATTCTTTCCTTCCAGGCATTATTAAATGTAAATGGGTATATTTTCTCTCAAAATGTCTGTATATTGTTAGCATTTTAAGTTCCGCCAATTACATTTGAATAGCGATGGCTGTTTCAATTGACGGCCAGTGCTTTGCGCATGTGCAAGAATGACGTCATAAACGGAATTCCTAAAACCTCCTATACACTTCAATTTTAACACAACTCTTAAAGCACAAAGGGAAACTCTAGAGCAGATGTCAACCTAATTTTCTTAATATTTTTCAGAGAAAATAAGACCATGTTTTATGTGAAGCTGGGCAGATTAAGTTCAATTATTTGTCCGGCTGCTCAGGCAGATGTTTCACATAAAATATCAAGCCTCATTTTCTCTGACAAACAGAAAAACATAAACATTGAAAATACTATTGTCTAGTCATGACTGGTGCTCTAAGCATTATGCATCAAATTGTTACAATGGTGTGTGAATCTTTCAGTGTGTGTGTGCATGTGTGCGTGTGTATGTGTGTGTGTGAGTGTGAGGCGGGAGGATGGCTTGTCGTGGGGAGGTAGGTCTCAACAATATTGTCTGGACAATGATATATCCATTAGCTACACTATCCTAACAATGATTCAACCAGTATATCAGAATGCTAGGTGCCATTTCTTTTATCTGGTATGTCACAGCCTGGAATCAAACTCACTGACTCACCACAACTGAACTGTATGGACTGAATGATATTGATATATAGAAAGAGAATGCAAAAACAGTAAACCCTTGGGTTTCTTAGCACAGTTTGCTGGGTATAATTTGTTTGAAAGTCACTTGCCCTTACATTTTTTTTAAACACTTAAAAAGAAAGTCACTGGAAAATATCAGTCAGTTTTACTTGCCCTGTACTGAAATTCACTCACCATGGGGTGGGGTGAGTAGAATTTTACAGCCCTGAAGTAATCTGTAGATATGTATGCTCACCACATATGCTCTAACCCTGACTGTGAAATAACACATCCTAAGAGTCTTTGTCTGTGACCAAGTCAGCTTCATTTTCTCACTGAAACATACCAGTAATACATGTATGTACATGTAAGATCTTGCAAGACAGGCTTTTAACCCTTATTCTGCTGCATAAATTAATTAAGCCACACCCATTTACATTTCAACCAATCAAATTACTTAATGTAATTTATTCATTCAAATTCAAAAACTGAATGACACAGTGTAGATCCTTATCAGATGGCTTCTTCTGAAGAAGCCATCTGATCTGGATCTACACTGTTTACAAAGGTATGGGTTGTTGTGAACAGCAGGATAAGGATTAATATGAAATACATTATCACACTTTCACCCGAGTTTCTGAAGTGGACTCATCCAGCTATAATTCTGGACATATACGTTTTTGCAAGTAAGCTTCCAAATCAGAAAGTTAGAACCTTATTGCCACTCGACACTATATCTTTATGAGTGAGTGAGTGTTTGAGTTTTACGTCTCACTAACAGCTAAGGTTATACAGAGACGGAACCTCGGTTTAAAGACTCATCCTAAAGTCTGAAGAAGCCTGGAATTGATCCTGCGACCCCTTGTTTACAAGGCGAGTAGCGTATCCACTGCACCACAGAGGCTTCTACACTGTATCTTTATAACAAGGTCAACAAGAGGCCCATGGGCCACTATGCTCATCGAAATCTATCACGGAATCATTTTTATGTGCTTAGTTGCATTCATATTTGAACAGTCCTCATAAGCCTACATTGGCAAAAAATATCCACATATCACAATTTCAATGAGCAACCATGCCCTTATTGGTTAGAGCTAGGGACTAACTTCCCACATCACAGGTCCTGGTGTATGAATGTCATTTGACATGTCACCAGTAACAATTCTGATTCTGATTATTGACCCTCCTACTAAAATATTTTGAAAAATGTCCACCCTCAAATGCGAAACTGTCCCCTGATGCCTTAGTAAACAAAAATAAAATGTGTGTTTGTTTAGCGCTACGATTAATTTGGTCTAACTAAATACTGAAATACCGGTAGTCGGAAAAAAACACCCCACGCTTTTACAACACTGTGAAGCAGTACCAAAATATTGATAGGGCCAAAAACTATTGGCCCCTTAAACAAGGGTTATATAAAATTTCAGATATGTTTACTGGCCGTTGGCCACGTTAGACAGGTGCTTACTTAATAGAGGATTATTTACATGGGAAATCATTTAGGGGGACCCAAAAGTGGCCGTTGAAGACAGGTGGCCGCTGAATAGAGATGGCCGTAAGTACAGGTTGGACTGTATATGGTTTAGGTCTGGGGATCTGAATGGTTTCTTAGAAATATGGCCTTTTATGAAGTGGGGACGTGGAGCATGGCCCTGAAGTGGGGGCGTGGAGCATGGCCCCCGCCTACCCTCACAGACCCTAGGTTGCTGCGACTGAATGTGTTGTATCATAAGAAACAAGAATATATATGATTTAGGGGTGGGGATCTATAAGGTTTCCGAGATATTGGGCCTTTTATGAAGTCGAAGGGGTGGGTCATGGCCCAGGAACATTCCGGGAAACCATCAAGTTGGTTTCACTGAATGCGCCTTATCATAAGGAACAAGAATATATATGGTTTAGGGGTGGAGATGTGAATGGTTTCTGAGATATATGACCTTTTATAAAATGAACAGGGTAGAGCATGGCGCTAGCACACCATGAAAGACCCCTAGGTTGCTGTCACTGAATTTGTCTTATCATAAGAAACAAGAATATATATGGTTTAAGGGTGGGGAACTGTAAGGTTTCAGAGATATTGGGCCTTTTATGAAATGGAGGGGATGTGGCATGACCCCGGTACATCCCAGGGGACCTCCAAGTTCATGTAACTAAATGCGTCTTATCATAAGGAACAAGAATACATATGGTTAAGGGGTGGGAATATGAATGGTTTCTGAAATATGTGGTGTGTGGCATGGCCCCGGTGCATCCCACGGGATCCCAAAGTTGGTGTCACTGAATGCATCTCATCATAAGGAACAGTCTCGATAGCTGTGTTACGGTTTCTGAGATATTGGTCGTTTTATGAAATGGATGGGGTGGGGCAAGGCCCCCGCGCATCCCGAGGGATCCCCAGGTTAGTGTCACTGAATACGTCTTATCATAAGAAACTAGAGAAAGCGACCAGTGGGTCATGTATACCCCCGTCCAGGGCCATACTCTGATATAGCTTTCAAGCTTGTATGTAATATGAATGAAGATGTCAAGAAGCTATAAGAATCTATAAAATGTGCTTGTAAAAGATAAACTAAACATAAAATTTCTAAATGAACCAAGGGAGTGAGGGCATCAAAGTTACTGAAGGAGTGGGGGTATCAATTTTACCGAAGCAGCAGGGTGGGTTATGCATCAATGAAATCTTTGGACTGGTATGCAACATCGATGCAAGTATCAATTGAATTTGTCTTAGAGTTTAGAACATACAGGCATCTATAAACTTTGTCATAAAACTTTAACCAAATGTAAAATTTCTAAGTCCATGACTTTGAGGTCAAGGTCACCCTGGGTGGGGGAAGGGACATACATCACGAAATGGAACTGGTACATTGATACAAGTATCAAATGAATTTGTCTTAAGAGTTTGGAATATACAGGCATCTATAAACTTTGCCATAAAACTTTAACCAAATGTAAAATTTCAAAGTATGTGTCCTATCACTGTGGGGAGTAGGACATGCATCAATGAAATTTTAAGACCAGTATGTAACTTCAGTGTAAGTATCAACTAAATCTATCGAAGGGTTCAGAAGATACAATCTCTCAGAAACTTTGACGCAAAACTTTTACCTGTAAAATTTCTAAGTCTGTGACCTTGACATCAAGGTCACTGTGGGGGTCAGGACATGCATCAATGAAATCTTTAGACCAGTATGTAACTTCAGTGTAAGTATCAACTAAATCTATCAAACGGTTCAGAAGATACAATCTCCTAGAAACTTTGACGCAAAACTTTTACCAAAAATGTTAATGGATGGGCGGACGGATGGACGGATGTCTCTACGAATGGATACTTAAGTGGCTAGGCGTCGGCATATTGACTACTTAAGCGCCAAATTCTCTTAAGCGGCAAGCCACCTAAGAGCGAATTTTGGCCACTTAAGTACCAAAATTACGGAATAAAGTCCATTTGGACTCACGAATATATACCTAAGTGCCAAACTGTTCAAATTTTTTGCCCCCTAAATGTTGTTTCGTTGGTGCGGACGGACAGACGGATGGATGGACGGACGTCTCTACAAATGGATACTTAAGTGGCTAGGCGTCGGCATATTGACTACTTAAGCGGCAAATTCGTTGGTGCAGCCAGACAGACGGAAAGACAGATGCACGGAATAACGGACGGACGAACGGCAGGACGAAAACTATATACCCCCATAGCATACTTCGTATGCCGGGGAGCATACTTCGTATGCCGGGGGTATAACAAGAATATATATGGTTTAGGGGTGGGGATTTTAATGGTTTCTTTTATGAAGTGGAGGGGTTAGGGGATGGTCCCGACACAACCTGGGGGGACTCACATGTTGGCATAAAAGCATATGGACGAGAGAAGTTAACTCAAGGAACATTTCTACAAAAGTTTTGTTAAAGTATCTGCAATGACTTGGCAGTACATGGTTTATGAGGAGATTATTTTTTAAGTTTTTTTTTTCTATTTTTTTATTATTATTATTTTTGTTTCCATGGCAACCAATATAAATGAGCAGTAGGCCTAAAACCATATGGCAGATAGTAGATTGCCTAAGGAACATTTCTATGAAAGTGTTGTCAAAATATCTGTGGAGGCTTGGCAGTACATGCCATTTTTCAATTTTCCCCATTATAAGTCTATGGAAACTATAGCAACCAAACTAATAAGGTGATTTTCATTAAAAACACAAACTTTCAATCCCCAAGCCCAAGGATGCTACAAATAAAATTTGGGCCCAAATGACACTGGCTTCAGAGGAGATTTCATTTGAAAGTGTTGACTCCAGACGACGACGGACAATTGACACGGATGCCCCCACCCAGGGGTCAGCATCACCAGCAAACAAGTGTTTTGCAAAAAGATGACGTTGAAAGAGGGCCATAACTGTCATAATAATCGGAATATTACATGTATAAGTAAAATCAAACTTGAAACTAGATTTCATGATTGTATAAAATATGAATATAGTATAAATTAACTATCTAATAATCATAAATGATTTCAAATGATATAAAACACAAACTACTTTTATGAGTAACAAGAAAGCAATCTGAGGGACAGCCAAATCCCCCGCCACAAGTCTCAACCTTGTGACATTTTTAACAAACTCATCACATATCACATAAATGATTTGACATTACGAAAACACGACTGAACAAAATATATTGGAAAATTTTACCATCAAACAATGAAAGAAATTCTGATAAGAAATTCTGATATTTTCCATATTTCTGCTCAAATCTTAGATTGTGAGAACTTGTTAGAGGTGGTTCAAACGGGTACAAACAATCTATGTTTTGAGCAGAATAAGGATAATATAGTATAACCCTGGAACCTCAGTTTTCCAATATAAAAGTGGGGCTGAAGGGGGTCAAAAATACATGTATATAGGCAAGTTTTCGTGATGATTGACATCATTTTCGCTGTCTCCGCCCATCGGGCTTTGGAGAAATAGATGGAGGTATGGACCTTGGTCTTGCTCATGGTCTAATGACGGTGAACATTTCTGCATGGTTACTTTATATATAAATATGTTCTATTAAAGTGTTATCCTTTGGAAGCAAGAAATACACCAAAGAAATGGAAAAAATGAAGTGTACAATAGTCATGTTTTCTGGGAACAGTCCATCCACAAATAAAAAAATTATTGACTGGACACAAAAAAAAACCAAACTTTTTTTTACCTCTGACCTCTTAGTATGACCTTGATCTTGGAGGTACCGACCTGGATCTAGTGTGCACCACATCGTTTCATGATGGTTAACATTTCTGCCAGGTAATTTCACAATCTATCCAGGAATAAGGAAGTTATTGACTGAACACTAAAAAAGGCCCCCTTTTGTCCTTTGACCTCTTAGTACTACCTTGACATTTGAGGTACCAACTTGGGTCATGCACGCAACACATCGTCTCATGGTGGTTAACATTTCTGCAAAGTAATTTCAAAATCCATCTAAAAATAAGAAAGTTATTTACAGAACACAAAAAAAGCCCCCTTTTTTACCTTTAACCTCTATGTATGACCTTGACCTTTCAGTTACCAAACTGGGTCATGCGTGCAACACATCATCTAATGGTGGTTAACATTTCTGCCAAGCAATTTCAAAATACATCTAAAAATAAGAAAGTTATTGACCAAACACGAAAAAAGGCCCCTTTTTTACCTTTGACCTCTATGTACGACCTTGACATTTTAGGTACCAAACTGAATCATGCATGCAACACATCGTCTCATGATAGTAAACAATTTTGCCAAGTAATTTCAAATTTTATCTAAAAATAAACAAGTTATTGACAAAACCCGAAAAAAAGGCCCCTTTTTTACCTTTGACCTCTAAGTATGACCTTGACCTTTGAGGTACCAACCTGGGTCATGCACGCAACACATCGTCTTATATTGGTTAACATTTCTGCCAAGTGATTTCAAAATCCATCTCAAAATAAGAAAATTATTGACCATACACGAAAAAAAAGGCCCCTGTTTTGACCTTTGACCTCTAAGTATGACCTTGACCTTTGAGGTACCGACCTGCCTCATGCCCACCACACATTGTCTCATGGTTGTTAATATTTCTGCCAAGTAATTTTAAAATCCATCTCAAAATAAGAAAGTTATTGACCAAACACGAAAAAAGGCCCCTTTTTTTACCTTTGACCTCTAAGTATGACCTTGACCTTTGAGGTACCGACCTGCCTCATGCGCACCACACATCGTCTTATAGTTGTTAATATTTCTGCCAAGTAATTTTAAAGTACATCTGAAAATAAGAAAGTTATTGACCGGACACGATTTGCCCATACAAAAAACATACCGACAAACTTCCAAGGGAGATAATTCAAAAAGTATAAATGCGAGAGTTATAGTTCTTGCGCACTGCATGTCGTCTAATGCTGATTAATATTTATATGAAGTTTTGTGAAGATAGTTCGAACGGTTTTCAAGTTATAGAGCGGACACGAATGTGTGACAGATGGACAGAGGGACAGACAGACGCCTGGGGGAAAAACAATATGTCTCTCCGAAAAAAAAAATTTTCGGGGGAGACATCATTCCCCTACATGTAATTGGTCAATTTGGCAATTAGATCTTTGCCACACCCACTGCAGTGGCATGGTTTAGTCTGTTTTTGACAGCAATTTACAGGTGTTGCAGATACTTTTAAATATACAAAGACATCAGTGAATCTTCAAGCATTGTTTGGTAAATAAATTACAGCCTTTTACAGATGAACTACTTCACAGGCCTAAAGATTAATGACAGGTGTATTAGACATGTTTGTCAATATACGTATGCGAAAATTTTCTGCAATAACATCAAACTTATATGTGAACTGCTTTAAAATTTTATGATCAAAGTTTACGTTAAATAATTGATATTTTCGAAGTTGAAAAGGGTAGAAGATTTTTTTTTGGGTGGGGGAGGTGAGTGGGTCAATCTGGTACAACAATTTTTGTTTTCTGTGTCAAACAAAATAGGACCTTTCAAAAATCCTTCAAAATCCATGATACATTCAGTTTATTCATGTTCCTGTAAATCAAAATATGACCAATCAACCTAACCTATAAAGGAAAAAGGAATAATTAAAAAGATTGTTTGATTGAAGAGAACATGCCTGTCTACAGTTCAGTGAGTCAATCCAACCTCTTCATTTGACCAGCAATAATGTCTTTTGACTTTTGAAAAAAAAAATAACTCAAATAATTACTGTTATTAATAAAAACTAAAATTTGTCTTGTTCAGTGATGAAAAATATAGTCTAACACCATGTACATGATGTAGGGGAAAAGCTTTGAAGACCAGCTTAGCACCAGGACAGAGGCATGTACTCTAGTGATTTAATTAGATACTGCACAAAATCTACTGGATTCAATCGACCACCAATCAACCAGTATCGACCAGTAATGACCGGTTAAAACATGTTTTAACCACCGGCCCAGTCAATACTCATATTGACTGGCTTTTTGCCATCCTTGCTATCTAGTCTTTCATTCCGTCCAACCTTCCAGTCTTATGGATGAATCTAATGCGGTCCTTAATAAATGCTTTTTGCCCCCGCCCATAGGGGCTTGAAGAAATATATGGGCTGCATGATATTTCCAAGCAGAGCTGAATCCAGCCGGCACACTAGTACTGGTAAACCGCTTAGAGGATCTAAGTAGAAGTAAAACAAAGATCAGGAATCAATACAATTAACTTACTCCACCCATCAAAGACACCAAAGGGAAAGAAACACAAACATGAAGCGACCAGACCATAATGGAAACCAAAACAAAGGAAGGCCATAAGGACAGTTACTTTCCGACAAAATGGGCATATGGCCATCCAAAATGAAAAGACACAAGTGATACACACAGTAAGTAACAAACAACAACATAAACAAGGCAATGCAAGCGTAGCATCCCCTCGCAACTGCATACCATTCATTAACATGAAAATCCATTGTGACCTTGACCTTTGACCCCTGACCTTGAAATTCAATAGGGTTCATCCTCTGTACATGGTTAACATTTGTGGAAGGTTTGATGCTTCTACGATGAATACTGTGTCTTCTATCCTGCTCACAAGGTTTTCAAGGTCAAGTCCATTGTGACCTTGACCTTTGACCCCTGACCTTGAAATTCAATAGGGTTCATCCTCTGTACATGGTGAACATTTGTGGAAGGTTTGATGCTTCTACGATGAATACTGTGTCGTCTATCCTGCTTGCAAGGTTTTCAAGGTCAAGTCCATTGTGACCTTGACCTTTGACCCCTGACCTTAAAATTCATTAGGGTTCATCCTCTGTACATGGTGAACATTTGTGGAAGGTTTGATGCTTCTACGATGAATAATGTGTCGTCTATCCTGCTCACAAGGTTTTCAAGGTCAAGTCCATTGTGACCTTGACCTTTGACCCTGAAATTCAATAGGGTTCATCCTCTGTACATGGTGAACATTTGTGGAAGGTTTGATGCTTCTACGATGAATACTGTGTCGTCTATCCTGCTCGCAAGGTTTTCAAGGTCAAGTCCATTGTGACCTTGACCTTTGACCCCTGACCTTGAAATTCATTAGGGTTCATCCTCTGTACATGGTGAACATTTGTGGAAGGTTTGATGCTTCTACGATGAATAATGTGTCGTCTATCCTGCTCACAAGGTTTTCAAGGTCAAGTCCATTGTGACCTTGACCTTTGACCCTGAAATTCAATAGGGTTCATCCTCTGTACATGGTGAACATTTGTGGAAGGTTTGATGCTTCTACGATGAATACTGTGTCGTCTATCCTGCTCGCAAGGTTTTCAAGGTCAAGTCCATTGTGACCTTGACCTTTGACCCCTGACCTTGAAATTCAATAGGGTTCATCCTCTGTACATGGTGAACATTTGTGGAAGGTTTGATGCTTCTACGATGAATACTGTGTCGTCTATCCTGCTCACAAGGTTTTCAAGGTCAAGTCCATTGTGACCTTGACCTTTGACCCCTGACCTTGAAATTCAATAGGGTTCATCCTCTGTACATGGTGAACATTTGTGGAAGGTTTGATGACCCTGAAATTTAATAGGGTTCATCCTCTGTACATGGTGAACATTTGTGGAAGGTTTGATGCTTCTACGATGAATACTGTGTCGTCTATCCTGCTCACAAGGTTTTCAAGGTCAAGTCCATTGTGACCTTGACCTTTGACCCCTGACCTTGAAATTCAATAGGGTTCATCCTCTGTACATGGTGAACATTTGTGGAAGGTTTGATGCTTCTACGATGAATACTGTGTCTTCTATCCTGCTCACAAGGTTTTCAAGGTCAAGTCCATTGTGACCTTGACCTTTGACCCCTGACCTTGAAATTCAATAGGGTTCATCCTCTGTACATGGTGAACATTTGTGGAAGGTTTGATGCTTCTACGATGAATACTGTGTCTTCTATCCTGCTCACAAGGTTTTCAAGGTCAAGTCCATTGTGACCTTGACCTTTGACCCCTGACCTTGAAATTCAATAGGGTTCATCCTCTGTACATGGTGAACATTTGTGGAAGGTTTGATGACCCTGAAATTTAATAGGGTTCATCCTCTGTACATGGTGAACATTTGTGGAAGGTTTGATGCTTCTACGATGAATACTGTGTCTTCTATCCTGCTCACAAGGTTTTCAAAGTCAAGTCCATTGTGACCTTGACCTTTGACCCCTGACCTTGAAATTCAATAGGGTTCATCCTCTGTACATGGTGAACACTTGTGGAAGGTTTGATGCTTCTACGATGAATACTGTGTCTTCTATCCTGCTCACAAGGTTCCGGACAGACACACATACAGAAACACAGACACACACACTAACACACGGACGCACGGCACCGATGCTATATCCCCATTCGCAACGTTGTTGCGAGGGGATAATAAACCGCCACAGAAGAACCGCCTTGGAATGGTCATCGGAAAGATTTCCACTGGGGGGGGGGGGGGGGGGGGCTTAAATCGATTTACCGTGGCCACAATCCTCGCCCTTACTTCTGTCGCGATTTAGACAAATAATTTGTTCAGTCCGCATGAATGCCTCCTAACTCATCAGTGCAACATCTCTGTGAACACAAATAATCAAAGAACCACAGAGGTGAGAAAACAGTGAGGACTCGACAGCAAGAAACCACTGAAATGCTGGTTTGCTTGCTTGATTTGAGGTTTAACGTCCCCGTCAACACTGTAAAGGTCATTTTGGAGACGTTGCTTCCAATTTTGTGGGACTTTTACCCGACATTGAGATGAAATGACATCTCAAGCCCTGTCGCCCAATGAAACCAATAGGGTTTATTAGCATGGACGGTCCGCCTCGCACCGCGGTTCCTGGGCAGGCTTAGATCCTCCAAGCAGTTTACCAGTACTAGTGTGCGGGCCGGATTCAGCTCTTTTTTTTTTTTTTTTTTTTTTTTGGTTTGGGTTTTACGGCCCTTTCAAGATTATTTCACTCATATCGAACCGATCGTTAATCAGAGGTGGGCGAAAACCGGAGTACCCGGAGAAAAACCACCTGACCTTCCGTTGCAGAACTTGGCGTCTCACACGTGGCCCGAGCGAGGCTCGAACCTACGGCGGTGAGAGACCTAATGACTAAGAGTCAGCGCTCTTATCCACTAGGCCACGGAGGCCCGTTCCGGATTCAGCTCTGCGTGGAAGCATCGTGCAGCCCATATATTTCTTTAAGCCCCTATGGGCGGGGGCGAACTGAAATGCTGGAGCATTAGAAAACCAACAGTAAGACTTCGATGGGCGCGACCAGAGACAGAACATCCAGGAACCTAAGCCTGTCCATGAGTGAGTGAGTGAGATTTAGTTTAACGTCCCACCAACAGCTAAGGTCTACGGAGACAGGACCTCGGTTTAAAGACTCATCCGAAAGTCTAAGCCTGTCCAGGAACAGCGGTGCGAGGCGGACAGTCCATGCTAATAAACCCTTTTGGTTTCATTGGGCGACAGGGGTTGAGATGTCATTTTATCTCAATGTCGGGTAAAAGTCCCACAAAATTGGAAGCAGCGTCTCCAAAATGACCTTTACAGTCCGTCTCAGGGCTCGAGAAACTGAAGAATCCAAATCGGTCCAGCCAGATTTCGCCAAAAATTACGGAAATTGTCGAACCGGTTCGGTAATTTCCGTAAACATCCTTGGTGATTTGTAATTTCAAAATGTGTTATCAGCGTAACGAATGTCATACCAATATTGCTCTTACACTTGTTCAACGAATATGAGCACCAGTATCTCGATTATAAACAGCAATTATTGCTCGCATCGTTCAGATTTCATCTACTTTCATTTTCTGTGCCAGATTTCATCTACTTTCATTTTCCCAATATCTGGGTCACTCTGTACCTGAAGACCGCTAAAGGGAAACAACAGCCGTAGTGCAGTTATAGACCAGTTCGATGGTCACTATATTTTTTCCGTTTTAAAATATTTCTCTTATTTCACGCATATTTATTTTGTCTAAACTGCTTTGTTTACAAATGGCGACCGATATTGCAGCCACGTGGTTGGAAAATGAAGTCATTACGGTTTCCGATTACACAATACACAATAATGCAGTCACGGACGAAACACATTCCATTGATTTTAATAGAGCGTATTTCTTTTAAAAATCGTTTTGAACGAGTTAAAAAAATAAAAGCACGCTAACACTGCATGATACCCCACCACTGCAAGATAATATGGTTATAGCCTTGCCCATAATAGTGGTACTTTTAAGTGTTATAGTTATCTGTAAAACTTCACTAAGGCATTCAATATAGTAAAGGAACTACATACATGTATATCAAAAGGGCAGATAATACAATAACCAGAAAAGCAGAGTGACTGTCCTTGGTATTAATATGTGTCCTTTAGTGTTTTAAAATTTGAAGAAAATCCATGAAAAGATTCTTAAGTTATTGATCGCAAACTCCAAAAAAAAATTGTGAGAAATTAATCAAGTTATCGGTCGGAAATGGTGTGGATGGACGGACGAACGGACAGACACCGGAGGGTATATTATAATACCCCAGCACTATCGTGTGATGGGGTATAACAAAAAGAAGAAAAGAAAAAAAAGTCATTCCCGATATAAACATGTAGGCACAATTTGAAAAAAAAAATGTGAAAAATTAATCAAGTTATCGGTCGGAAATGGTGGGGATGGACGGATGGACAGACGGACGGACGGACGGACAGACACCGGAGGGTATATTATAATATGCCAGCACTATCGTGTAATGGGGTATAACAAAAAGAAGAATAGGAAAAAAAAAAAAAAAGGTAAAAAAAAGGAATGAAAAACAAAAAATGAGAAAAAAAAAACGAAAAAAAAAAAAAATCATTGCAAAAAGAAAGAAAAGAAAAATAAACGGAAAAAAAAAGAAAAGAAAAAACGAGAAAAAAAAGGAAAAAAAAAAGAAAATTCCATTCCTCCACAGGGGTTTGAACTCACGCCCCTCAGATTCAAAGCACAAATTAATCCAGTTATTGGTCGGAAATGGTGGGGACGGACAGACACCGGAGGGTATATTGTAATATCCCAGCACTATCGTGTGATGGGGTATAACAAAAAGAAGAAAAGGGTGAAAAAAAAGGGAAAAAAAAGGAATGAAAAACCAAAAATGAGGAAAATTAAAAAAAAAATAAAAAAAATACATAAATTCATTGCCAAAATGAAAAAGAAAGAAAAAGAAAAAAGAAAAAAGAACACACAAAAAAAAAAAAAAAAGAAAAAACGAAAAAAAAAAAAAATTTCCATTCCTCTACGGAGATTTGAACTCACGCCCCTCAGATTCATAGTCAACAATAGGATTTGTAGTCCAGCACTCTAACCACTACACTGGCAGTGATAATCAATATATTTCATAAATTAAAGGAATAAATGCGCAGAAACTATTTAATGGGAATTGTTAACGACCAATTTTTCGTTAACGACCAATTTTTCGTTAAATGTTAACGCATTTTGTGTATTCACAACACAAAACCTGCTTATTATGGTCGTTTATACATCAGTGCAGTTTCATCCAAATATTCCATATAGTAAAGGAATAAGTCCCCAAAAACCATTTAATCGGAATTTTTAACGACCATAATTTCGTTAAATGTTAATGTATTTTGCCCATTTACAATCCCAAACCCCTCATACCCAATGCCAATGTGTATACAAAATTTGAAGAAAATCCGTGAAAAAATATTCAAGTTATTGATCGGAAACGCCCCAAAACCCCTTATTTTGAACTAAAAAGGGCCATAACTCTGTCAAATGTTAACAGATTTTGCCCATTAACAATCCCATACCACTCATTCCCGATATATACATGTATGCAAAATTTGAAAAAAATTCGTTAAAAATTACTCAAGTTATCGATCGGAAATGGTGCGGACGGACGGACGGACGGACGGACATACGGACGGACGGACGGACAGACGGACGGACGGACACCGGAGGGTATATCATAATACCCCGCCACTATCGTGTGGTGGGGTATAAAAATCGAAAAACATTTCTTTACTCTCGAACCAAAACATTGCCAAACGAAAGTCATTGAAAATCTTACATGGACGAACCGAGTACTAAAGAATATAAATACATATTTCACGATTTTAAATTCAAATACCGGTTCTATAGTAAGCCATAAATTAATGACTTGTGTAAACAAACTAGCGTATGTCCTGCATTGATTGACCTGATTTTCTCACCTTGTCACATTGTTTGCCAGCTTACCGATAACGCCTGAGGCAAGTGTTCACGGTTGAATAATTTTGACACACGGGTCAAATTTCACTGCGATGAGATCAAAGAACCTGACGTGGACTTGTCTGATTTTCACCTAGTTAGATAATGAACCAGTCTAACACCTTCGGCTCCAGGCGTTTATTGTATACATGCTTGGATTATCAGTGGCAAAAGGTCAGCTTGTTTTTACAACAATGATTTAGCGAAAATTTTCGAACCGATTTTTTAAAAATGTTATTGAATTATGGACCGATTTTTTAATCTTCTTCTGATGTCAAAATCGGTTTAAGGAAACCAAAATCGGTTTGGAACCGACAAACCGGCATTTTCTCGAGCCCTGGTTGACGGGGACGTTAAACCTCAAATCAAACAAACAAACAAAATCCTTTAATGCTTTGATCAAACAGCTTATCTAGGCCGCGGAATATGGTATAAATGACACGACCTTACCTGTCATCATATCCAAAATTGGTTAACTGGATTAAAACTAGAGCTGTCAGTGAAACTGACTAGGGCCCCGGCAGCGCTATCAGAAATTTGTGGACGGATAGACGGACAGACAGACGGACGGACAGAGTGATTACTATAGGGCACCCACACTTTCAGTGTGGGGCCCTAATTAAGTAGCAATCAAGGACCTGTTAGTGCTTAAACTGCTCTTAACCTTTTTACGAGACATTTTTTTATTTAGTTATTTGAGTCTGTGCCTGAAAAAACTTACTATAAGATTAGCGTAACCACTGAAAACTCAGATCAACCTGTGCATACAGTCAGTCGGACCCATCTTCACTTGTTGCTCTCTGTGTAACCCGGAGGCCTAGGAAGGCTCACGCGAACAGAAAAGACTGATCAGACTGTGTGGATCCTGGTTGCACAGGACACGGGTTTTGCTATGTGCAGGTTCATTTATTTATTTATTTATTCTACACCTATGACAAGAAAATATTTTTTTGTGACAAAATATGGTTAATTCTCGCAAAATTTTGACCCTGCTTGTTGTTTCCTTTTATATGAGATTTAACACATTAAATTGAAAATGAAACTAGAGAAAGCGACCAGTGGGTCACGTATACCCCTGGCCAGTGCCAGCCTCTGATATATCTTTCGAGCTTGTATGTAATATGAATGAAGTCAAGAAGCTATAAGAATCTATAAATGTGCTTAAAAAAGCTAAACCAAACATAAAATTTCTAAATGGACCAAGGGAGTGAGGGATCAAAATCAATGAAGCAGCAGGGTGGGGTATGCATCAATGAAATCTTTGGACTGGTATGCAACATTGATGCAAGTATCAATTGAATTTTTCTTAGAGTTTAGAACATACAGGCATCTATAAACTTTGTCATAAATCTTTAACCAAATGTAAAATTTCTAAGTCCGTGACCTTGAGGTCAAGGTCACCATGGTCGGGGGGCAGAGACATGCATCACGAAATTGTTTATCAAACATGAAGAGAATCTAACATGTGGTTACAGAGATATCAGCAATGAAAAAGGTTGAACACAAAACTTTGACGTAAAAGTAGATGAACAGACAGACGGACCACACAGGGGCTTAGATATTCCATATGAAAGGTAATGGTATAGAGATATACTTTACCAAACATGAAGAGAATCTAACATGTGGTTACAGAGATATCAGCAATGAAAAAGGTTTAACACAAAACTTTGACGTAAAAGTAGATGAACAGACAGATGGACAGACAGCCAACTCAGGGGCTTGACCCAGGGGATTAGATATTCCATATGAAAGGTAATGGTATAGAGATATACTTTACCAAACATGAAGAGAATCTAACATGTGGTTACAGAGATATCAGCAATGAAAAAGGTTTAACACAAAACTTTGACGTAAAAGTAGATGAACAGACAGACGGACAGACAGCCCACCCAGGGGCTTGACCGAGGGGCTTAGATATTCCATATGAAAGGTAATGGTATAGGGATATACTTTACCAAACATGAAGAGAATATAACATGTGGTTACAGAGATAACAGCAATGAAAAAGGTTTAACACAAAACTTTGACGTAAAAGTAGATGAACAGACAGATGGACAGACAGCCAACTCAGGGGCTTGACCCAGGGGATTAGATATTCCATATGAAAGGTAATGGTATAGAGATATACTTTACCAAACATGAAGAGAATCTAACATGTGGTTACAGAGATATCAGCAATGAAAAAGGTTTAACACAAAACTTTGACGTAAAAGTAGATGAACAGACAGACGGACAGACAGCCCACCCAGGGGCTTGACCGAGGGGCTTAGATATTCCATATGAAAGGTAATGGTATAGGGATATACTTTACCAAACATGAAGAGAATCTAACATGTGGTTACAGAGATAACAGCAATGAAAAAGGTTTAACACAAAACTTTTACGTAAAAGTAGATAAACAGACAGACGGACAGACAGCCCACCCAGGGGCTTGACCCAGGGGCTTAGATATTCCATATGAAAGGTAATGGTATAGCGATATTGTTTACAAAACATGAAGAGAATCTAACATGTGGTTTCAGAGATATCAGCCATGAAAACGGTTTAACACAAAACTTTGACATAAAAGTAGATGAACAGACAGACGGACAGACAGACAGCCCACCCAGGGGCTTGACCCAGGGGCTTAGATATTCAATATGAAAGGTAATGCTATAGAGATATCCTTTACCAAACATGAAGAGAATCCAACATGTGGTTACAGAGATATGAGCTGTTAAAAAGGTTTAACACAAAACTTTGACGTAAAGGTTGACAAACGGTGGGACAGATGGAAGTACGAATGAACGAATGAACTAACAAACGGACGGAAAGACGAAAACTATATACCCCCTGACATACTTTGTATGCCGGGGGCATAATAAATATACTTTTATAGTATCTTTTATTTCATTTACATAGAAAAGTTAGCATTGCATAAACTTTATGAATGCATCCAAATCGTGAATTAAGGGTTTTAAAGGACATGATTATTTGTTATTAAATTCCTTCTCGGTGCCAATTTTTATGCAATAACTTTAATTTATTTAAATCATTAAATTCAATGCAGTACAATTCACCCCAGACATTTCCCCAATATTTTTAATTGTCCGTTCTGGTATTTCCACTTCGTTCCGGTATTTTGGTTTCGTTTTGGTAATTACCAGTACCTGGGTACAATTCAATTGCAAAATAATGGTGCTTAAAGTTTTTATGTCCATGAAAAAAAAAAAAAAAAAAAAAAAAACAGTTATGCTATGTCAAACATCACAACTCTTCAAGTTTGCCTGACAATTTATTGATCACTTTTCTGTGATTTGCCTTTACATCACCTACCAAGTTATTTACATACAGGCATGCTGATTTTTGAGGGCATTTTTAATTTCTCATCTCAAGTTTTCAAATTTTGCCCGGAGTTTATCACTTCCCAACTTTTTTGCCTTAGCATGAATCTTATTTTTCCTCCGAATCTTTCTTCTTATTTCTGGCATGATAAAAGGAATTGAAGATACAGACCTGCTAGTTTTGAAGGAGATATGGTTTTCAGACCAATCTTGAATGAAAGACTTTATCAATTCAAAGTTATCCTGGACAGACCAAGTTATCCTGGACTGAATGACCAAAGTATTTCTCTTTTGCAAATTTCAGGGCATCATACATCATAGTCTCATAGTCACCCATTTGATATAAGTACATCTTTCTACGAGGTTTCTGTTCGGTGGTATGAAGATTTTTAAAAATCCAGAAACAATATCATGATCACTTAGTTTGTCCAGAGACTGAATATCTTCAAATTGTCCTGGTAAAATTATAAGAATCAAATCCAAAGTGTTCTTATCTCGAGTAGGGAAGTTGACAATTTGTTCCAAGCCATGATCATTCATGATGTCAACCAATATTTGTCCTTCAGACGGACTCAGGCTCAGGCCTTGTTTGCTGAGCCTATCAGGCCAAACGATCTTTCTGAAGTTGAAGTCACATCAGAACCTGAGGAGGTGTTTGTAATACTCAACACCTGACCACCAATGTCTTTGCAAGCACACTGAATTTTTGTTTTGCAAATCATTTAGAATAGAGCCTGAGGTTAAACTTTTATTTGATACAAATTTTATCAATCTGTACAGCACAACATAATACAGGGTTGATTGGCTCTGGGTTTTACCGATTTTTAGCAGCTTCTTATATCTCATACTGTAACCACTTATATACTACTAACTAGTCTCCTTGTGTGAAATTCTAAATTTGAAAGTTGTTGGAGCTCTACTGCACAATTTCTGTTAGGTTTGTTAAGAAGAATAGAGCAATCCAATAGAAGCTGAATTTTATCGTTCTTACTGGGGACAGCAAAGTCAATGTTATGTACTGTTTTGCACTACCCCAACCCATTCCGGAAATTAGTCTGCACTGCCTGTACCTTATTGTTTGTTGTTTTTTGGGTGCACACTAATGCCCGGGAATTGTCCTGGAAAAATGCGGGTAGTGGTGCGTTATCCAGGGGCTGAGAAATCCATTGCCCGGCCGCCCGGGGACAAAGCCGAAATCGCACCCGGCAGGTGCACTTTGGCCTTTCGACGCCCGGTAGGGCAAGTGCAAAAAAAAAAAAAAAAAAACATCTACAACTATCAATCTTTTGAGTCCTTAAATACGGTAAAACTAGACCAGTAAGAAAATCACAATAATTGCTGCACCGCTTTGTCGGCAATTCATTGACAAACCATCTGTGTATTTATAATGGTTCAATTAAACACTGTTAATCCCTGTCATATAATTGCCAATTAAACATGATTGGCCGGAGGTGTGTGTCTTTCATTTCAGGTGTAGTGTGTACCTCCAGCACTATCGATAAGAATGACAAGGTGTGAAAATAAAGTTAAGTTATGTCTCTCATTTGCTTTTCTAATTTATATTAGATTCGGTACTTAGTTATTTAGACAAATTGTGGGTATTCCAATGGGTACGAATTGTGCACCTCTTGTGGCTGATCTGTTCTTGTATTGTTATGAAAGAGACTTCATTTTGTCGCTTTCCATTGATAACCAATCTGAAATTATTGAAGCTTTTAGCTCCACTTCTAGATATTTAGATGATTTATTAAATATTGATAATACCTATTTAGATGGTTTGATCAGTCAATTTTACCCTCCAGAACTTCAGTTAAATAAAGCAAATTCTTCTGATTCCGAGGCCCCTTTTTTGGATTTACATCTATCTATTGTAGATGGGTTTGTTTCGTGCAAAATTTATGATTAACACGATGACTTTGATTTTGAGATTGTAAATTTTCCTTTTTTGGATGGTGATGTTCCTCGTGTGCCATCCTATGGCGTTTATATTTCGCAATTAATTCGATTTGCTAGAGTGTGTAGTCATGTAACTGACTTCAACACTCGTAATAAATTATTAACGGCTAAACTTCTTAATCAGGGTTATCGGTACCATAAACTAGGCAAAGCCTTTTCAAAATTTTATAGACGCGATTCTGATTTAATTTCAAAATTCAATATTGGACTTAAATCTCTCCTGCAACAAGGTCTATCGGAACCCGAATTTTATGGTGACTTACCGGTAGTATATAAATTCAGAAAAATATATAACCGCAATGACTTCAGCACCCAATTTCGTAAAATAATTCTTTGATATAAAAAGATTGGGTACAACATGGATGTTATACGACAGACTGCATGCATGGTAGTTAACCTAATCACGGTTGGCAACTTTGCTTCCCTCTTTAATTGCAGGCCGGTGGCCGGGTCAGGCCTGAGATTCTATGACGGTTCCAACGTAAAGGCTTATTGAGAATTAGAGAGATCTAATTCAAGGTAATGTTGGTTGGTGCCTGATGCTCTGTCTCTGGTCCGGCCCATCGGAGTCTAACTGTTGGTTTTCTTTTGCTCCAGCATTTCAGTGGTTTCTTGCTGTCGAGTCCTCACTGTTGTCTCACCTCTGTGGTTCTTTGATTATGTGTGTTCACGGAGATGTTGCACTGATGAGTTAGGAGGCCTTCATGCGGACTGAACAAATTATTTGTCTAAATCGCGATGGAAGTAAGGGCGAGGATTGTGGTCACGTAAAATCGATTTAAGACCCCCCAGTGGAAATCTTTCCAATGACCGTTCCAAGGCGGTTCTTCTGTGGCGGTTTATTTATGTTGTTGTTTGATACTTACTGTGTGTATCACTTGTGTCGTTTTATTTTGGATGGCCATATGGCCATTTTGTGGGAAAGTAACTGTCCATATGGCCTTCCTTTGTTTAGGTTTCCATTATGGTCTGGTCACTTAATGTTTGTGTTTCTTTCCCTTTCGTGTCTTTGATGGGTGGAGTAAGTTAATTGTATCGATTCCTGATCTTTGTTTTACTTCTACTTTTATCCCTCAATCATAAAACTTAATCCACAATCAATGTGAAAATGATCTAATAGCTCCTAAAACGTTTAGCAACATCTAACGATAGATGTATGCATAATAAAAACAGACTATTCTACTCTCTTGTGAATGGATATGTTTTGGCGCCAAATAGCAGATGCTTGGCGGGAAAAGTCAAACGCTTTAATTTGTGTAAACATATCAGTATGCTGATGTTGGTAATTGACACTGAGCTTCCGGGGATAAGTCCCGAGTTGTGCTTTGCACCATTTTTTATCCACCTCTATCCACAACCGTTCAGCTATCGAGAAAATATTTTTGAATGGTTCCGAAATTTTCTTTTTATGAAAGAGATACGCCCCATTAATAAAATAAAAATAAATAATAGTTTGTCTGTCATTACTGACAATGACCAATCTTAATCATATCTGAGAAATGTTTTGTGTGATCCAAGATGAACTGTCTGTTGCAAATAGAGGAACAGAGGCTAGAGGAAGACAGCTCTGTTGGTGATGCCTTAGCTCTGGCTTTGCGCTGTGCACGTTTCTGCTCAGCTTCACTGATTCTTTTTGCCTCATATTCTTGGCACCCCTTTTGATGAGACATCGCCAGTTTGCTCTGTCCTGTGCAATTTGTTCCCACGACTCTGTTGGAATTTTGAAGTCCCTGTGGGAGGCTTTGAGGGTGTCCTTGTAGCGCTTCTTCTGACTGCCTTGGGAGCGTTAGCCCATTTCTAGTTCTCCATAGAGAATTTTCTTCGGCAAAACATTCCTTAGGCATTCTGATAACATGGCCTGTCCATCTAAACTGTGCTAATTTCAGAAGAGTATGTACACTTTGCATCCCTGTCCTGTTCAGGATTTCCGTGTCTGGAATCCTGTCTTGCCACTTAATCTTTAAGAGTTTTCTAAGACAGCTAGTATGGAAGTGATTCAGTCTTTTGCCGTTGGTAAACTGTCCATGTTTCACATGCACACAATAGCGTTGGCAGCACCACAGCTCTGTAGACTTTCAGTTTTGTGTCAAGTCTGATTCTACTTCGATCCCTGACACTACCACGTAGTCGGCTAAATGCTGCACTAGCTTTGGCAATCCTGGCATTGACTTCATCATCAATGTGTGCGGCTCTTGACAGTGTGCTCCCAATGTAGGTGAACTTGTCTACCACTTGCAAATCTTTGACCTTTCACTGTGATGGTAGGCACTTTGTAAGGCTTACCAGGTGCTGGCTGATAGACTACTTCAGTCTTTTTGATGCTGATTGTGAGATCATAGCTATCAAAGGAGTCGGATACTTGATCTATACCTTTTTGCATCTTCTCTTCTATAGGTGCACCTTTTGCCATGTCATCAGCAAAGAGGAAATCATCTAGGGCCCCTCATCTAGCACCTCTGTCTGCACCTTGGATTTGGTTTGCAACCTTCTGAGAATGAAAAGCTTCCCATCAAAGCGATACCGAATAGGTAGACCATTGTCACCATCCTGGAAAGCATCTGTCAGCATGGCAGAAAACATAATGCTGAACAGTGTTGGGGCTAACACACAGCCTTGCTCGACCCCGTTTGTCACAGGGAATGGAAACTCTTCATCATTTTGGACCCGTGCAAGCACACATCGTGGAACTGTCTCACCATTGCTATGAACTTGGTTGGACAGGGGGCCTCCAGTTTACGTCGCGATCCAAAGGACGGTGCACTTTATGACATTCATCCCTGCAAATGATGCCAATGAAGCGTCATGTTTGGACACAGAAATTTTATCGCCACTGCCGGGGATCGAACCCGGTACCTCTAGCATCAGAGGCAAGTGCACTAACCACTGAGCTATCACGCTCCACTTATACTGCGATCGGTCACATCTGACCATCACTCGCAGGTGTACAATTACATACACGGATTCGGGTCGTTTCACCCATGTGTCGTCACACCAGAGTTGTTTCGCCCGAGTCGTTTCGACCTGATTTCGGGGTGGGTCGTTTTGCCCTTATCGGGTGAGTCATTTCGCCCGTAGGTCGTTTCGCCGCATTTAATTTTCAAGGGAGTGACAAACGGAATGGGTGGGTAAATGGACAGACGGTTGAATGAATAATCCGAATAAATAAATGGAGTTGTGCATTCGTACAAGGTAGATGTACAAGGTAGATGTACGGACAAACGAAAGTATGTTTGAATATACGGAGATGGATAAGTGAATTAATTAATGAACTAGACAAAGTGCCCAGTGGGGCACGCATACCCTCGGCCAGGGCCATCGCCTCAGCTGAAACAAGAACTACAAAGGGAAATAACTCTAAAAGGCCTGACCCCTTGGCCCTTATTTTCTTTCCCACAATACAAGTAGTCATACTGATCATGTGTGCAAAATTTCAAATTTCTATGTGAAGCAGTTCCTGAGATATCTTTGACACAAAATAATTGTTTGCGGACACACAGACAGACAGACGGAAAAGACAAAAACTATATACCCCCATTGCATACTTCGTATGCCTGGGGTATAATGATTGATTGAGGTTTCACGTCCGAGTCAACACTGTACAGGTCACTTTGCATGCGTTGCTTCAAATTTTGTGGGTTTTTTACCCGACATTGAGATGAAATAACACCTCAAGCGGAAAGCCAAAAGGACAGTTACTCAGTTACTTTCCTACAAATGATATTGTTTCTTGTGACGAGGCTCATATCTGATTGTCAAAGACTCTTTTACGTAATGTCTGAGTTGTGCAAAAATACCAGAATTGTTTATCAGAAAAATTTAGATTTTTTTTGTGGAAAATCGATGATAGCAAGTCTATGTAATGGAGAACCCCCATCCCTTAACCCCACTTTATACAGCAATTAGAGGGTCCTCATATATACGTTATTTTTCTTATTTCAGTTTCTAAAACATAGACAATAAGAAATGAGAAAAATATCACATTTTTACATATACACAGTAATTTTCACAGCCATAAGTCCCATTATATCATAATCAATGTCATGTATGGATAATTGCATTATAAATGTCATCACTAGATACAAGCTTGTTACAAAGATCATTAACGAAGCTCTTACAGTTCTTGAGAAATTAACTTGAATGGTAGGGTGGTCGCTGGGTTTGACGCAATATTTTACAAAGTCAGTGAACCATGAAAAGTGGGTCAAGGTCAAATATGGATCAGTGTTATTGATAAGCTTTTGCCTGAGGAGTACTGTTACTCCTTCAACCAAAAACATAGGCGTATCCTGTGATTCTTTGAGAGTATCGGTACTCCTAAATTCAAAACTAGGGTCGTATCTTCATCTGTCATCACAGGATGGCTGCTAAGTGCACTTAAAATAACGTCAGACGTGGCAATGGCCATATGTAAAAGATGTTAAACACATTTTCTATCATCCTAACATACCAATATACATTTTCATGTTAATAAGCTGGCGGACACTACAGCAAAATGAAAAATTACTTTTTCTTCTAAAGAATGTAAATCCATTGACGCCATTGAAGGCTCGTTTTGATCACATTGTGCAGGCTGGTCGGAGTCTTCAGTCATCACACAGATCATATTGTCATCAAAACATTTTCAAACCCATGTTTTGTGTCTGCAGTGGCCTTATGTGCTATGCGTTCAAAGGCGGGAAATCTCCACAAATTGTAGCAACTGCATGCGATTGGTAAAAAGAAATTCAGCGCTCAGCAAAAATACAATAAAACGTGCGACCAGTGAAGACTCAGATCAGCAAGCGCATCTGTGAAAGCTAATCAGTCTGTCCCGGTTGCTGTGTTTGCGTTCTTTTATGATGCGCTGCCAGTCATTCTGCTTGATGTTCAAAGACGCCGACAAGACATCTTAGGGTGTTAATTTAATCGGCTACTTTGATAGATAGAGGTAAATAAGCATGCACTGCATGCTGACCACCTGTGATTCACAATCAGATATATGAGTACCCAAGTATTACAGGTTAATCCTGCCATTGTGACTCAATAAATATAATTTTGGTCAAATGTATACGGAACACGGCAGACAAAGAGATCAGTCTGTGCAGTTGTGGTTCTATCTCAGACGTGCATTGACGACAATGTTGCGAGAAAAAAATATGTCGGGATGATAAAAGTATGAAAAATAGAAGTGGAGTCAGAAGTAAACAACCACCATGATGCAATAATCAAAGGCGCCGATATACATGTGTCGGAAAACGGCAAAAAACAAGGGTTTTAAGCCTCCAGTTAAGAGTTTTCACCAATGGCCAAAGGACGCGAAAAAAATGAGTCATGGACGCAAATTTTCTTGCATCTGCGGCCTGCAGATGCTAAGCAGAAAGAGCTAGCTGCCTGGTCGGATATATATTCGCTGTTACATTAATTCTAACTTTCCTAGCCCAGTTGTTGTTGCTTCTGTTTTGTTTTTCCACAAAATACAGAGTAATCCATTTCAACTTGAATTTCTGCTATTTGGGAGAAATAGCCGCCAGAAATTTCTCCTGCATTTGATTTTTTTCTTGCGTTTTTCCGGAGAAACTTTGTCAGGTTCTCCACAAAAAGAAAAAGTGGTCCTAACTTTTTATCATCTGCGCGTCTGTTTTGATATTTAATTCCTAACTACATGACAATGTGAATCTGTATATCTGTCAAACCCAATTTTTTTCTCGAAGATGACACTCCGTAGAAGCTAATGTGGTTGCCTAACAATATTCAGGGTCGTATTTTTATGCACGCTCGTCATAAAGTTACTTCTCATGCTTCAGGCGTTGTTAATAAAGTTAATAATGCGGGCGGCTTTCCCTTAGATAATAAATAAATACCGCTAGGTAATCACGCATCAATAATCAGTTTCCTAATCATGTTGATAGTTGTCATAACTTGAGGCTGATTAAATATAAGCGGATCGGTAGTCAATATATGATCGTCAAACGGTAAGGTTGAAGTGTTTCAGCGTAATTAAAACAAATGCCATCATTCATGAATGCATGAATTTCGAATCGTTCTTGAAGATTGGAACAGTTTTTGTTGAAGACTATGATGCGACGAAAATTACCGTGATTTCGATTGCTTTTTGTCAGGTGTCAAGTTTTTTTGTTTTTTTTTCCATTGCCGATACAACTGCAATGGAATGACCATGGCGTATCGCCAATTTGACGGTCATATTTGGTACGACTTTTTCTTCATTTCTAGGCGTATTTGCTCGATTTTAGAGTCGTATTTACGACAATACGACCCTTATCAATTACTCTGATGGATGCTTGAATTATCACTGCCATCCCAAGATGCAAGTTTTTACCAAGTATCATTAATGAAACACTTACAGTTCTTGATAAATGAACATATTAAATAGTATCATTAATGAAACTCTTACAGTTCTTGATAAATGAACATATTATATAATAGGGTGAACGTTACGTTTGACGCAATAGTTTTCAAATTCAGCATGGAGTATATTTGACTTTGATCTACTTTTCATGGTTCACTGGCTTTATACCACCAAACTAGGATATTACAACATTTTCCGGGACTCCCCATCATACCTTTATACACCAAAACACATCTAACCTTGATCCACATGGCTTGAAAAAATAAGGGCGAAACGACCCACGGACGAAACAACCCAGGACAAAACGACCCATGGGCGAAATGACTCATTGGCGAAACGACCCGTGACCACATACACACCAGATTTGCAGGATGAAAGCCTACATAGTAATCATGTAATTACAGGTAGGGGTCTTTAACCTACAATAAAAGCTTGTTATTTGTTGCAGATATGCAACGTTAAATAAAGCTTACTTATCTTTTATCTCTTGAAGGATTGTCTAAGGACGTGCCACCAGTAAACAATTCTGATTTTATCTTTATGCTAGCTTTTTGAAAAGCTTATACTTCTAGATGTGTCACGAATACTCGTACCCCTGTCAATAATACTGAACTGAATGCGAATAAGCTACCGCAGTTCAGAAAATGTTACCTTATTTTTTTCTTAATATATTTTCTGTATTTAACGTCCAACAGCAATGACACGCAAATGCATACCTGATAAGTTTACATCAGTTGCATATTGAGCACAAATCTCTACCGAGTTATGTACCCTGTAGAATGGCTAAAATCCGGACAAAGTTCGGACTTCGGGGATTTCGGCGGTCTCCCTATTTGGTTACAAGACAAGATGTTTGAATTCCTTTTAAGACTCTTATAATGCGCTGCAGCTTAAGTTGAAACTAACCCCGGTCCAAGATTTCGCTGTGGGCTGTGCAAAAAATTTTGCAAAGACTCTCAGAAATGGGTAGAATGTGAGGACTGTGAAAAGCATTTTCATTCCTCGTGTTCTGAATTGGATGAAAACCAATTGCTAGAGCTTGAAATTGGAATTGGAACTTGATATTGCAAAGATTGCAAAGCAGACTGTGGCCTTTGCAGTGGTGATGTTCTAAATGAGCATAAGGCAGTTCAGTGTGACCAGTGTGAAATGTGGATTCACACTGATTGCGCTTTCCTTTCAGACGCCGAGTATGGCAAACCAAGTTGTTAACATACCCACCCGACAAGAATCAGAATCAGAATCAGAATTGTTACTGGTGACACGTCAAATGACATTCATACACCAGGACCTGTGATGCGGGAAGTTAGTCCCTAGCTCTAACCAAAGAGGTAAATTTAGCTACACAATCATCAGCACCTTCAGCTGTCGAAATAATCGAATCGGGAAGGGCATTCCAATCTCTAATGGTTCTGGGGAAGAACGACTCTTAAAGGAACACGTTTTTGATTTTTATTTGCCTTCACTGCAGCTGGTGTTGTGCCGTGTGGCGGCCGTAAAACGTCTCCCCGTACATCAACCATAGTGTAGTTTATATTTTACTTTTGGTCCTTTGAGATCAGCGTGAATATTCTGAGAAATCAGAAATAAATTATTGGTTTAGACTCATATTCTGGACGGGTTTTTGGTTTTTTGGGCCCCAGTTTGATTAATTCAGTCTTTGTATCGACTGCCTATTCGAAATTTGCAAAATTGCAGTATGTTTCCTCTGGCTTTCTTTGCCGGATCGTTACAGGGTCACTGATGAGGCTTTGTTGGCCGAAACTACGTAGTATGGCCCATCTTCTTTCTTATGAATGTTTTCATTGCTCTTAAAGGAACACGTTTTTGATTTTTATCTTTATAAATGTCAGTTCTTGCGCTAAGGGTCTGAAACGCCAACGAATGGTGATTTCTACAGTGTCTAGCTGGGGGAACAAGGTCATCTGTTGGAATGCTGGCAGCATCCTTTAGACCTTTGTATAAAAGGATTAGCCTACTGTCTTTTCTCCTTTTCTTGAGAGACTCCCATTTTAATTTTCCAAGTATTCCAGTCATGCTCCCAGTTTCAAAGCAGTAATTGCCTGTTACAAATCTAGCAGCTCTATTCTGAACTTTCTCAATTTCACCATAAAGGACCACTCCACTGGGGTCCCAGATACAACTACCATATTCCAAGATTGGGCGAACAAGACCTTTATATGCTGCCTCTTTTACATCCTGAGGGCACTGATGAAGATTCCGCCTCAGGAAACCAAGCGTTCTATTTGCCTTAGTACACATGTTGCTAATATGAGTATTCCATCTCAAGTTGTGTGAGATTGTCACTGCAAGGTATTTAATGGAGTCCACATTCTCGAGGACCGTTCCCTCTAAGGTGTAAGAAGCCTCAACTTTATTAGATCTCTTCCTAGTTATCTGCATAATATTGCATTTAACTGGCTGAAATATCATGCCCCATTTACGTGCCCAACATCCTAATCTATCTATGTCAGCCTGAAGTTTCAATGAGTCATCTGTATCTCTAATTTCCCGGTAACAAACACAGTCATCTGCGAACAGTCTTATTTCTGAGTCAATGTCAGTGGAAATATCATTGATGTACAGGGAGAACAAAAGTGGACCAAGAACGGTCCCTTGCGGGACTCCAGACAAAACTGGAGCCCACTCCGAAGATTCACCATTAACAACAACCCGCTGTTTTCTGTAGCAGAGAAAGGAATCTATCCATTTGAGGGTCTTTCCCCCAATTCCATAACCAAATAACTTAGATTTAAGTAGTTCATGAGGAGGGGTGTCAAAGGCCTTCTCGAAGTCAAGATTAAATGTGTCCACCTGTCCCCCTTTGTCCAAGATTTTTGCCCAGTCATTAATAACTGTGCTTAGCTGAGTTTCACAACTGTGCCTTTTCCTAAATGCATGTTGCCTGTCTGACAAAAGTTTATGCTCGTCCAAGTGGGCCATGATGTTTGAGCAGACTATATGTTCCAGCAATTTACACAGAACACAAGTCAGAGACACAGGGCGATAATTACGGGCAAGAGCCCTATCTCCTTTTTTGAAGAGTGGACAAATGTTTGCTAAGAGACATTCTTTTGGGATTTCACCCGTATCAAGAGACTGTTGAAACAAGTGTGCGAAAACTGGACCCAACTCATTTGCTAGTTCCTTCAGGACTCTGGGATGAAGCTCATCGGGTCCTAAGGCCTTACTGGGGTTTAAGCCTTGAAGTAATTTGATCACTCCTGCAGCTGTCACAACAATATTATCCATGAATGGGGCCGATCTTCCAGTCAATGGAACCTCCGTGAACTCAGTTTTATTAAATGCATCATTGAATTGACCAACTAGTTCCTCTGCCCTTTCAGAGTCTGATTCAGCAACCCCGTCCCCTCCTCTTTTATTAAGGGGCGGGATACCTTGCCTGTCTTTCTTCTGGCTATTAATATATCTGTAGAAGTCTCTGGGATTTGCCTTTACATCACCTACCAAGTTATTCACATACAAATCATGCTGATTTTCTATATCAGTCTTGATTTCACGTCTCAAGTTTTCAAATTTTGTCCGGAGAGCACCACTTCCCTCTTTTTTGCCTTTGCATGAATCTTATTCCTTCTGCGAATTTTCCTTCTTATCTCTGGAGTGATCCAGGGAATAGAAGATACAGCCCTACTAGTTTTTGAGGGGATATGATTTTCGGCCGAAGTATGAATGAAAGAAGTTATCAAATCAAAATTCTCCTGTATAGACCGAGCATCTGAATGACCATTAATCGAAAAGACCCTTGATTTATTGTTTACAAATTCTCCATCCCCAGTAAGCCGAGTTAAGGGGATGCTCCCGATTGGCAAAGCTGATCATGACATAGTCCTTGTTGAGTATGACATAAAAGCTAAACTAATCAGACAAGTCCCGCGTAAAGTTTTTCTCTACAAACGGGCGGATATGGATGGTCTGCGAGACCATATGGCGCGATTTAAGGATTCGTTCCTTTCCCCTGACCTCTCACACATATCAGTTAATGACCTGTGGGTCAGTTTTAAGTCCGAATTAACCACGGCAATGGAAAGGTTTATACCAACTAAAATGACCAAAACAAAATATAGGGCACCATGGATCGATAACACGATCAAGCATCTCATCAGAAGACGGAATAGAATGTATTTTCGTGCTCGCAAGTCTAGCAGCACTGACGTTAAGAACCATTACAAACGGTTCAGAGCACATGTGCAAAAGGTTATAAGAGATGCATATTGGAAGCATGTTTCCAGCATCTTTACCTTTGAAGATGACAGTATAGATCCCGATAGTCCCCAAAAGAATGGTAAAGTTAAAAAGTTTTGGTCATTCGTAAAGTCCCTGAAAAAGGATGCGTTTGGGATCACTTCGCTAAGGGAAAATGGAATTCTAAAAACAGATGCGCGCGATAAGGCTAATATTTGCAATAAACAGTTTCAATCAGCATTTACGCGTGAAACTGATGGTGAGCTACCATCTAAAGGTGCAAGTCCGTTCCCCTCTATGGGGGACATAACAGTTGACCCCAATGGGGTCGCTAAACTGTTAGGTAAGCTCAAGATACATAAGGCATCTGGGCCCGATGACCTGAATGCCAGGGTACTTAAGGAATGTAGTGCTGAAATATCTCCTGTGTTGGCCTTTATCTTCAATCAATCACTTGCCCAGGGCACTGTACCAGATGACTGGCGACAAGCAAATGTAACCCCGGTCTATAAAAAAGGGGAAAAATATGATGCAGCAAATTATAGACCAGTGTCGCTAACATGCATCTGTTGCAAAACCCTGGAGCATATATTAGTAAGCAACATCAACAAGCACTTAGCCTTTGAGAGCATTCTTGCTGACTGTCAACATGGTTTCCGGAGTCAAAGGTCTTGCGAAACGCAGCTTGTTCAATTTTACCATGACATTGTGAGCAATCTGGATGGGGCCATAAACCGTGGCCACAAACAGACTGACTTGATCATCATGGACTTTGCTAAGGCCTTTGACAAGGTACCTCACAGAAGGCTATTACATAAACTGGAGTACTATGGGATAAGAGGATCCACGCATAGGTGGATTAGCGCATGGCTCTCTGGGCGCTCACAACAAGTTGTACTTGATGGCCAAGCGTCTGATCCAGTCCCTGTTTTATCTGGAGTCCCCCAAGGTTCGGTCCTTGGACCGGTCCTTTTCTTGGTTTTCATCAATGATCTCCCCGATAATATCAGGTCATCGGTCCGTTTGTTTGCTGATGATTGTGTCCTGTATAGGAACATATATTCTCCTTCTGACTGTCTTATTTTACAAGATGACCTGGATCAACTTGCACAGTGGGAGGCCGATTGGCAAATGAAGTTCAATGTGGCCAAATGTCACTCAATGAGAGTGTCACGACACCCTCCGGACAAGCAAATTAAGTTTGACTATACTCTTCACCAGCAAGATTTGGAGCATGTTCAATCCGCCAAATATCTTGGTATCACCATCACTGACGATCTCGATTGGGGTCAACATATCTCAGAGATTACATCTAAAGCAACTAGGACTTTGGGATTCCTTAGACGGAACTTGGCTTTTGCACCTAGGCAGACAAAGGATGTTGCATATAAAACATTGGTTCGCCCTCAACTCGAATATGCATCACCCATTTGGCATCCCTATGTTAAAACTCAGACTCAGCAGGTGGAGAAGGTGCAGAGGACAGCTGCTCGATGGACCTGTAGGCGATGGCGAAATAGAAGTAGCGTCGGTGACATGCTTAATGAGCTAGAGTGGCCGTCCCTGGAGGCCCGTCGTGAGCAGTCCTCTTTAACCTTCTTCTACAAGATACACTCTGATTCAGTGTCTATTGATAAAGATAGGTACTTGACCCCTGTAACACTGTCGACCCAAACAAGGGCATCAAAAGTAAACGACTCACAATATCGTAGATACCAGTCCTATAGTGATGCCCTGAAGAACTCGTTTTTTCCTAGAACTATTCCCCAATGGAATAGTCTTCCCTCCTCTGCGGTGAATGCCAAGTCCGCAGAAGAGTTCAAAGCCCGCACAGTGTAAGATTGGGACTCAGGGGTATGCGTTTTAGGATACCTCTGTTATGCAGATTGTAAATAGTTTTAAGGACACATCCAGTGCCTCTCTTTTTTTTTTTTTTTTTTTCTCTCAGCTAAATTCTAAATTTAGCCACCCAATCAACTGAGGTAATGGCCAGATATGACCGACTCAGTATAAGAAGATAGATAGATAGATAGATAAACTGGTTAACTCGAGTTGTTCATGGATATGCCCGAAGTGCGAGTTTTTTAATTTTTCTGACTCGTTCTTCAGCGAACCTATAGAACTGGAAGAAAGAAAAAAATATGAACCTCTGTCAAAGGAGAAAGGAGTTAAATCTCCGACTACTGACATGAGAAAGCCGAATTTTGTAAAAGGTATTAACATTAACGGTTTAAGAGGAAAGATATTTGAACTTTTAGCTTTCCTTGATACTCACCAACCACATATTGTGGCTATTCAGGAAACAAAGATTGACAGTTCAATTATGACTTCGGAGCTTTTCCCTGAAACTTGCGAATACAGTGTCTACAGAAAAGATAGAAACACTCATGGCGGCGGGGTGATGTTGCTCGTTCACATCTAGATATCCCTCATATGCCATTCATAGAACTGGAAAACGATTCAGAATCTGTTTGGGTTAAGGTTTTTGCAAACAAAACTTCCCACTTTATTGCAGGTTGGTATCGACCACCTAACGATGGTAATGGTCAAAGGTGACCGACGCAGTATCAGAAGATAGATAGATAACGACACTGTCGAAAACTTCCAGTTTTTTTAAAGATCAGCTTGATCGCATTAAGTCTCAGAATAAGGGTAAAAAACTTCCTGCAGTACATGTCTTAGGTGACTTCAACTTCAGAGAGATTGTTTGGCCAGATAGGCTCAGCAAACAAGGCACGATGCTGAGTCCGTCAGAGGGACAGGTGTTGGTCGACATCATGAATGATCATGGCTTGGAACAGGTTGTTGACTTCCCTACTCGAGATAGAAACACTTTGGATTTGATTCTTACAACTTTGCCAGGACAGTTTGGGGATATTCAATCCCCGGACAAACTAAGCGATCATGATATTGTCTCTGGATTTTTGAAAATCTTCATACCACCTATAAAGAAACCTCGTAGAAAGGTGTACTTATATAAAAAGGGTGACTATGAAACTATGAGGAAGGATGCCCTAAAATTTGCAAGAGAGAAATACTTTAATGGTCATTCAGACGCTCGGTCTGTCCAGGAGAACTTTGATTTGATAAAGTCTTTCATTCAAGCTTCGTGCGAAAATCATATCCCCTTTAAAACTAGCAGGTCTGTATCTTCAATTCCTTGGATCACACCAGAAATAAGAAGAAAAATTCGGAGGAGAAATAAGATTCATGCTAAGGCAAAAAAGTCGGGAAGTGGTAAACTCAGAGCAAAATTTGAAAACTTGAGACGAGAAATTAAAAATGACATCAAAAATCAGCATGATCAGTATGTAAATAACTTGGTAGGTGATGTAAAGGCGAATCCCAGAGACTTTTACAGATATATCAATAGCCAGAAGAAAGATAGGCAAGGTATCCCAACCCTTAATAAAAGAGGAGGGAACGGGGTCGCTGAATCGGACTCTGAAAGGGCAGAGGAATTGGTTGATCAATTCAATGATGCATTTAATAAAACTGAGTTCAACGAGGTTCCATTGACTGGAAGATCGGCCCCTTTCATGGAAAATATTGTTGTATCCTCTGCGGGAGTGATCAAGTTACTTAAAGGCTTGAACCCTTCTAAAGCTTTAGGGCCTGATGAGCTTCATCCTAGAGACCTGAAGGAACTAGCAAACGAGTTAGGTCCAGTTTTTGCTCATCTTTTCCAACAATCTCTCGATACGGGTGAAATTCCCAAAGAATGGCTCCTAGCGAACATCTGTCCACTGTTCAAAAAAGGGGACAGGGCTCTTGCTCGTAATTATCGCCCGGTGTCACTGACCTGTGTTCTATGTAAATTGCTTGAACACATAGTCTGCTCAAACATCATGGCCCACTTGGATGAACATAAACTTTTGTCAGACAGACAACATGCATTTAGGAAAAGGCATAGTTGCGAAACTCAGTTGAGCACGGTTATTAATGATTGGGCAAAAATCTTGGACAAAGGGGGGCAGGTGGACACATTTATTCTGGACTTTGAGAAGGCTTTTGACACCCCTCCTCATGAACTACTTAAATCCAAATTATTTGGTTATGGAATTGGTGGGAAGACTCTTAAATGGATAGATTCCTTCCTTTGCTACAGAAAACAGCGTGTTGTTGTTAATGGTGAATCTTCAGTATGGGCGCCAGTTTTGTCTGGAGTCCCACAAGGGACTGTTCTTGGTCCTCTATTGTTCTCCCTGTACATCAATGATATTTCCACTGACATTGACTCAGAAATAAGACTGTTCGCAGATGACTGTGTTTGTTACCGGGAAATTAGAGATACAGATGACTCACTGAAACTTCAGGCTGACATAGATAGATTAGGATGTTGGGCCAGAAAATGGGGCATGAGATTTCAACCAGTTAAATGCAATATTATGCAGATAACAAGGAAGAGATCTAATAAAGTTGAGGCTTCTTACACCTTAGAGGGAACGGTCCTCGAAAATGTGAATTCCATTAAATACCTTGGTGTGACAATCACTCACGATTTGAGATGGAATACACACATTAGCAATATGTGTACAAAGGCGAATAGAACACTTGGTTTCCTGAGGCGAAATCTTCATCAGTGTCCTCAGGATGTGAAAGAGACAGCATACAGGGGACTTGTTCGCCCAATCTTGGAATATGGTAGTTGCATCTGGGACCCAAGCGGAGTGGTCCTTAATGAAGAAATTGAAAAAGTTCAGAATAGAGCTGCTAGATTTGTAACTGGAAATTATTGCTTTGAAACTGGGAGCATGACTGGAATTCTAGGAAAATTAAGATGGGAGTCTCTCAAGAAAAGGAGAAGAGACAGTAGGCTCATACTCTTATACAAAGGTCTAAAGGGTGCTGCCAGCATTCCAACAGATGACCTTGTTCCCCCGGCTAGGCACTGTAGAAAACACCATTCAATGACGTTTCAGACCCTCGCTGCAAGAACCGATATTTATAAAGAATCGTTTTCCCCCCAAACCATTAGAGATTGGAATGCCCTTCCCGATTCTATTATTTTGACGGCTGAAGGTGCTGAGGATTGTGTAGCTAAGTTTACATCTTTGGTTAGAGATAGGGACTAACTTCCCATAGCACAGGTCCTGGTGTATGAATGTCATTTGACGTGTCACCAGTAACAATTCTGATTCTGACTCTGAAGTAATCGAGCCAGATAAACGCAAACGCTCGATGACGTTTCACAACCTCTTCAGAATTTCTTGACGGGAATCTTGTATCTTGATAGATATTCTGCCAATCCTGGCACACCTCCAGTTCGCTGGAGTACCGTTGTCACGTCTAAAATGGTTGATAGTCCACCACCCTATTTACACTTTATAAAGTCTCTATGTACAGTTTAAGATTAAAAGCCACATTTATAAAAAGTTCAGTTACTTATAATGTTCATAAAATCACATTAAGAGTTCATATTAAAAGTTCTGTTCTGGGCTAAAAACTGGATAAGAATCTGGATAGCTGCTATGTTGTGGCTTGGACAACCTCAGTAAATTTGAGTATCTTTTGCTTTCTTTTTTCTAGATCTTTGTGGGATAAGTGCCAGTCTCTTGTATCTCTCACAGTGTAACGTATGACACAAACGTCTACAATGGAATTCTAGTTTTTCTAATAAGTGTGAGTCACTCTTGGGGGTGGATTTACTATAAGCACTAGAGTCTAGTATTAGCTGAAGCAGTCCATCTTGGTTGTTAGTAGGCTGACTAAGCAAACTAGCACAGGTATCAGTAATAATGTCTATAATGGGTTGTCCAAGACTACTCAAAGCCATGCAGTTAAGCAAGAAATGTTCGACTGTCTCGTCTCCCTCTTTACACATTAGGCATGTAGAGTCTATTTTGTTTTGGTTAAACATGGCCCGGTTACTTTGGAGGATATATGTTCCCGTCACCAGCTTCAGCTTTGTACAGATACGTGGACTTTCCCGAGCGTTGCCAATTGTCCGCACCACAGGGTGTCGACGACCATAGTAATATTCGCCCGCATGTAGGTATTTTAGACTCGAATACAACGGTGTGTTGTGACGTATTCGGTTGACCCAGTGATCGTTCACATGCTTGTTGACGGTTCGCCTCCACGCTTCCTTTCCATAAGGGTTGTCCAATATCACCAATGGGTGTGGGAGATCGTACTTAAAGCACAACTCTTTAAGCACCACAAACCAACTGTTACTTTTGTGACCCTTGATGTTCAACTGCCTTTATGCAATCTGCTTTTCAATAGCGGTTGTGGATAGTCGGCTTATACTACCAAACAATATCAGGGCTCTCTTATGTATAGTTGCCTCAATTGGGACCGTTCCAGACAGAACATAAACTGCCGGGTCTGCTGTAGTAATTGGAAGGGATAACAGCAACTTCAGGTATTTTTTGTAGAACTTCTCGAGTGTGTTTCCCTTGTGGAAGCACTACCTCCATTCCATATATCAGAGTGGGGAGAACGTACGTCTGAAGCAGATGTATTGTAGTCTCAGGTTCTAGCCCGTTATGGCCATGACATCCAGATGGCATCAGACTGTAGAGGGTTCGTCTGGCTTTCTTAACATTTTCTGCTACAGCTGTTGTCTGTGTCGATGCTGACCGCAGTATACCAACATGCATGCTCTCTGTGACTACTGGCATGGGCTCTCCATTAAGGGTCCACACATAGTCTTGATCTTCTTCAGCTGCATCTATCTTTAATATGACACTTTTAGCCAACTGAAACTCATAGTGCTCCATGGAACCATAGTCTGCGGAGGTGTTAATGAGCGACTGCAGTGGATCAGGTTTAGAGCTGGCCACATCCACATCATCCGCACATGCCGGTGCTGCGCAGCCAATGTCTCCTATTTTTGCTCCGTTGTCAATTTTCTCCAACCTGTCGAGCAACGGATTCGCGTAGATCTTATAAAGATCAGTACTTAATACTCCTCCCTGCCTTACACCTTGCTGTATTTCAAATTGCTCTGATAAACACCCATCCCACTTAACAACCGATCGGGCATCTTTATGGAGACTGTTGATCAGATTCCAGTGTGCGCCTTCAATCCCTAGATGGTAGACTTTACGTAGCAGGCTGCTATGGTTGACAACATCGAATGCGGATTTAGCATCCAGGAATGCTACATATGTTGGTTTCCTAGAGTCTTTATTATTTCTGATATACTCTTCCAGTATGAATGAGCAGTTCATTGGGGGATGACCCTTCAGTAAATCCCCGCTGCAGATTGTTATGATTTTCCATGATTATAGGCTTTATTCTCTCTCTTAGGACTGATTCCAAGATTTTGGCTATGGTAGGTGTAATTGTTATCACTCTGTAATTTTTGTATCCAAGTTGGATCCTATTCTCTTGGAGACTGGTGTCAGCACTCCAAGCTTCATGCAGTCTGGAACAAGACCAATTTCCATCATGGCAATGAACAGAGTGACCAAGACCGGCTCCACCATATTGACAGCATGAACAAAATGTTCAGCCTTATTATTGAAAATATCGCCTGACTTGCCAGTATTGAGAGATTTAATTGCTTTTGTTACCTCTTCAGGAGTAATTGGAGTAAAGTCCCTTTCATGTTCACATATGTCTGAAATTTGGTTAAATTCCAGTTGTACTAGCTTCTGGTATTCAGAGTCGAAGTTTGAACAATGTTGAGGAGTGGCTAATCGTTTAAAATGTTGGTGCCAGCCGTTCAATATTTCATTTTCTGTTTGGAATATGTCATTTCCTACATGCAATTCATTGATACAGTTGCTTAATTTGCCTCTCTGTCTATTTATAAGCTTATAGAACAGTTTTGAATCTCTTGTTCTGGAATCAAGTATTTCCTGTCTAATTTGAGTCTGCTTTTTACTATACTCGAACCTGATAGCTTGCCGTAGGGCACTAGTTGTATCTTTCTTTTGTAGAAGTGTTTGATCAGTAGTACTATCTGGTCTGCCTGCTTGTTTCCAGGTGTGAAAAGCTTTCTTCTTGGCTTTGACTGCTTCCTGGATTTCAGGGGTCCAGACTTTTAGTTTAGAGGTACGCCGTTTCAGCCTTTTCCCTTTGGGGGCTGCTAATGTTGCTGCCTCCTCTAAGATGTTGTTAATCTTTCTGGTCGCCGTATCAATTGCAGCTAAAGTACTGTAATTAGTTTCTATGCATTCCAGGGAATTTTGTATGGTATTTATATAGAGGTCTTTGTCCAACTTCTCCCATTTCATTTTGATAGGTATTTCCCTCGACTTTTGACTTAGTTGAGCTTTATCCATTTAATATCCAACTTTAAATCAGGAAATCAGTCTTAACGGCTAAACTCCTTAATCAAGGTTATCGGTACCATAAACTACGCAAAGCCTTTTCAAAATTTTATAGACGCCATTCTGATTTAATTTCAAAATTCAATATTGGACTTAAATCTCTTCTGCAACAAGGTCTATCGGAACCCGAATTTTATGGTGACTTAGTATATAAATTCAGAAAAATATATAACCGCAATGACTTCAGCATCCAATTTCGTAAAATCATTCTTCGATATAAAAAGATTGGGTACAACATGGATATTATACGACAGACTGCATGCATGGTAGTTGACCCAATCACGGTTGGCAACTTTGCTCCCCTCTTTAATTGCACGCCGGTGGGTCAAGCCTCAGATTCTATGACGGCTCCAACGTAAAGGCTTATTGAAAATTAGAGAGATAATGTTGGTTGGTGCCGGATGCTCTGTCTCTGGTCGGGCTCATCGGAGTCTAACTGTTGGTTTTCTTTTGCTCCAGCATTTCAGTGGTTTCTTGCTGTCGAGTCCTCACCGTTGTCTCACCTCTGTGTTTCTTTGATTTTTTTTGTTCACGGAGATGTTGCACTGATGAGTTAGGAGGCCTTCATGCGGACTGAACAAATTATTTGTCTAAATCGCGACGGAAGTAAGGGCGAGGATTGTGGCCACGTAAAATCGATTTAAGCCCCCAAGTGGAAATCTTCCATTGACCGTTCCAAGGCGGCTCTTCTGTGGCGATTTATTTATGTTGTTGTTTGTAACTTACTGTGTGTATCACTTGTGTCTTTTGGTTTTGGATGGCCATATGGCCATTTTGTGGGAAAGTAACTGTCCTTATGGCCTTCCTTTGTTTAGGTTTCCATTATGGTCTGGTCGCGTAATGTTTGTATTTCTTTCCCTTTTGTGTCTTTTATGGGTGGAGTAAGTTAATTGTATCAATTCCTGATCTTTGTTTTACTTCTACTTTGATTCGACTGCCTATTCGAAATTCGCAAAATTGCAGTACGTTTCCTCTGGCTTTCGTTGTCGGATCATTACAGGGTCACTGATGAGGCTTTATTAGCCGAAACTACGTAGTATGACCCATCTTCTTTCTTATGAATGTTTTCATTGCTCTTAAAGGAACTCATTTTAGATATTTATTTGCCTTCACTGCAGCTGGTGTTGTGCCGTGTGGCGGCCGTAAAACGTCTCCCCGTACATCAACCATAGTGCTGTTTATATTTTACTTTTGGTCCTTTGAGATCAGCGTAAATATTCTGAGAAATCAGAAATAAGTTATTGGTTTAGACTCATATTCTAGACAGGTTTTGAATTATTTGGACCCCATTTTGATTTATATCAGTCTTTGATTCGACTGCCTATTCGAAATTCGCAAAATTGCAGTACGTTTCCTCTGGCTTTCGTTGCCCGATCATTACAGGGTCACTGATGAGGCTTTATTAGCCGAAACTACGTAGTATGACCCATCTTCTTTCTTATGAATGTTTTCATTGCTCTTAAAGGAACTCATTTTAGATTTTTATTTGCCTTCACTGCAGCTGGTGTTGTGCCGTGTGGCGGCCGTAAAACGTCTCCCCGTACATCGACCATAGTGCAGTTTATATTTTACTTTTGGTCCTTTGAGATCAGCGTAAATATTCTGAGAAATCAGAAATAAGTTATTGGTTTAGACTCATATTCTAGACAGGTTTTGAATTATTTGGACCCCATTTTGATTTATATCAGTCTTTGATTCGACTGCCTATTCGAAATTCGCAAAATTGCAGTACGTTTCCTCTGGCTTTCGTTGCCGGATCATTACAGGGTCACTGATGAGGCTCAAAGTATTGCTATCCTGCTGCTGGTCATGTAATTACTGGCAATTTGAAAATTATTCCTGATTCTAGGATAAGGAATATAATTTCTAAAGGACAGAAATATCGGTTTCCTTCTAAAATTGATTTCAGTAAATGTAGAGATGAAATCGCTGCTTCCTTGAATGAATTCGGTAATCGATGGTGTAAGCGAGAGTATGTTGAGTATAAAGCCCTAAAGGACTGGAAACTTAGCATTTTGAGACTAGTGAATAAACGCATTTCTTTCTATTCTCAAAATATTAACTTATTACCTCCTAAGCCCAAGACGTCTTTACGTCATCTTAAACTAGGTATTCAAGAATTTCATAAGAAGTTTGTTTTGGCCCCTGCAGACAAGGCCGCTAACAACGTCGTCGTTGTGTGACGGCTCCACTATGTTAACACGCTTAAGCAGGAGCTTGGTGGTACTAAGGCCTATGAACTTCAGCCTTTGGCTGAAGAGAGAGCTATAGTAGATAAACATGTTTGTCTTTCAGCCACCAAGTTTGCTGTGTGTGTTAACGAAGGCCAAGACAAGCTTCCTACGCTATACTGGTTACCAAAACTTCATAAAAAACCTTACAAAGCAAGGTTTATTGCAAATTCTAGTTCTTGCACTACCACTGAACTTTCTAAATTATTAACTTCCTGTCTTACTGCTATTAAAACGCATGTAATTAAATATTGTGATAAAGTCTTTGAAAGATCAGGAAGAAATCTGTTTTGGTCTATAAAAAATTCGAATGAGGTTTTAAATAAATTGAAATCTAGACAGTTTCGTGCTTCTAGTCTGTCTACCTACGATTTTTCCACTCTTTACACTACACTTCCTCATAATCTTATAAAAGAAAAGCTTAATGATTTAATTGAATGGGCTTTTCACAGAGAAGATTCTCTCTATCTTGCATGTAATGTCAGAAATGCATTTTTCACTTCTAAAGAGCATAAGAATTATACACTTTGGTCATGTCAGAAAGTGTGTGATGCCCTCACCTTTCTACTTGACAATATTTTTATATTAGATTCGGTACTAAGTTATTTAGACAAATTGTGGGTATTCCGATGGGTACTAATTGCGCACCTCTTGTGGCTGATCTGTTCTTGTATTGTTATGAAAGAGACTTCATTTTGTCGCTTTCCATTGATAACCAATCTGAAATTATTGAAGCTTTTAGCTCTACTTCTAGATATTTAGATGATTTATTAAATATTGATAATACCTATTTTGATGGTTTGATCAGTCAGATTCACCCCCTAGAACTTCAGTTAAATAAAGCAAATTCTTCTGATACCGAGGCCCCGTTTTTTGGATTTACATCTATCTATTGTAGATGGATTTGTTTCGTGCAAAATTTATGATAAACGCGATGACTTTGATTTTGAGATTGTAAATTTTCCTTTTTTGGATGGTGATGTTCCTCGTGCGCCATCCTATGGCGTTTATATTTCGCAATTAATTCGATTTGCTAGAGTGTGTAGTCATGTAACTGACTTCAACACTCGTAATAAATTATTAACGGCTAAACTCCTTAATCAGGGTTATCGGTACCATAAACTACGCAAAGCCTTTTCAAAATTTTATAGACACCATTCTGATTTAATTTCTAAATTCAATATTGGACTTAAATCTCTTCTGCAACAAGGTCTATCGGAACCCGAATTTTATGGTGACTTAGTATATAAATTCAGAAAAATATATAACCGCAATGACTTCAGCACCCAATTTCGTAAAATCATTCTTCGATATAAAAAGATTGGGTACAACATGGATATTATACGACAGACTGCATGCATGGTAGTTAACCCAATCACGGTTGGCAACTTTGCTTCCCTCTTTAATTGCACGCCGGTGGGTCAGGCCTCAGATTCTATGACGGCTCCAACGTAAAGGCTTATTGAAAATTAAAGAGATAATGTTGGTTGGTGCCTGATGCTCTGTCTCTGGTCGGGCTCATCGGAGTCTAACTGTTGGTTTTCTTTTGCTCCAGCATTTCAGTGGTTTCTTGCTGTCGAGTCCTCACCGTTGTCTCACCTCTGTGGTTCTTTGACTTCTGTGTTCAAGGAGATGTTGCACTGATGAGTTAGGAGGCCTTCATGCGGACTGAACAAATTATTTGTCTAAATCGCGACGGAAGTAAGGGCGAGGATTGTGGCCACGTAAAATCGATTTAAGCCCCCCAGTGGAAATCTTCCACTGACCGTTCCAAGGCGGCTCTTCTGTGGCGATTTATTTATGTTGTTGTTTGTTACTTACTGTGTGTATCACTTGTGTCTTTTAATTTTGGATGGCCATATGGCCATTTTGTGGGAAAGTAACTGTCCATATGGCCTTCCTTTGTTTAGGTTTCCATTATGGTCTGGTCGCTTAATGTTTGTATTTCTTTCCCTTTGGTGTCTTTTATGGATGGAGTAAGTTAATTGTATCAATTCCTGATCTTTGTTTTACTTCTACTTTTTATTAGCCGAAACTACGTAGTATGACCCATTTTCTTTCTTATGAATGTTTTCATTGCTCTTAAAGGAACTCATTTTAGATTTTTAATTGGATGCAAAAAAATACAGAGGGAATAAAGTCCAGCTGGTGTCAAGAAAATTTTACATGTATGAGATGATCTACTGTAATTCTCCGCCACATAAAATTATACCCTCAGAGGAGAAAACATATCAGACTGCGCATATGCGCAGGCTGATCCAAGTCTTTTCTATGCACACATGCTCGATGACGCTTCAGTGCCTCTTCAGATTTTTTTTGGTTGGGATTAAAGTCATGCTGGTGACATGCATGAGATGACCTATATTTCTCCGATACATTAAATTATACCCTTAGCAGAGAAAACATATCAGACTGTGCATATGCGCAGGTTTATTCAAGTCCTCAGTGGGCGCACATGCTCAATGACGCTTCAGTGCCTCTTCAGATTTTCTTGTCGGGAATAAAGTCAAAAATACATCTCGGACCCATCAATACGTGTCCGAGAAATACATGTATGTGATTATATACTGTATTTGTCTGTTACATAAAATTTCTATAAAATGTATAAGCCCCCCCCCCCCCCCCCACAAACTCACTCCCCCACCCAGCAAGGATCAGCGATTCTGATACCAGACTGTGCAGATGCGCAGGCTGATCTGAATTTTCTATGGGAACACATGCAGAGAGAGAGAGAGAAAGAGAGAGAGAGAGAGAGAGAGAGAAAGCGTGCGTGCGTGTTAAGAAGACAGAATATAATCATAAGAATAAGGTTTAATTTTAAACAAATTACAAAAATACTGTTTTGTTTATTTATTTATTTATTTATTTATTTATTTATTCTCGTGTCAAAACTTTGAATTTGTGATTAGCAAGCAGAGTCAAAATAATATGTCGTCTAAACGCTTATAACAGGGGCTTGTGATTAATCAACCGAGATGACTCAAAAGTGTTGGACAGCAATTATCTTAATGAGTGGCGCACGTACGATTCAGGAAGGAAGGAATACTCATATTCCATTTAAACTGCTTCCCGTGTCTAAAACATTATCAAAAGCTAAGACTGCAACTCGGTATAAGACTGTACCAAGAGGAAGAATGCACCCGTTTCTCAAGCTGCACCAGTGTCTAAAGCTGGCCCGATTTCTGAAGCTGCACCCCTGTCTGAAAACGCACCCGTGTCTGATAATGCACCCGTGTCTTAAACAGTCTCAAAGGCTAAGCCCACAACTCGTTTTAAGACTGTACCCAAGAGAAAGAATGGATCAATGTCTGATTTCGGGATTATCACAATCACTGATGATCTTGATTGGGGTCAAGACATTTCAGAAATAACATCAAAAGCAACTAGGACTTAAGGATATCTTAGACGTAACTTGGCTTTTGCACTTAGGCAGACAAAGGATGTTGCATATAAAACATTGGGTCGCCCTCAACTTGAATATTCATCACCCATTTGGCATCCCTATGTTAAAACTCAGATTCAGCAGATGGAGAAGGTGCAGAGGACAGCTGCTCGATGGACCTGGGACTTGCCTACGATGGCGAAATAGAAGTAGCGTCCATGACAGTCTGGCCCAGAAAGCATGTACACTCCATATTTTTCACTTCTGTGGTGTATTCCTTGCTTCCAAAGGATAACCCTTTTATAGAACATATTTAACAAGCTAGAATGGCCGTCCCTAGAGGCCCGTCGTGAGCAGCCCTCTTTAACCTTCTTCTTTAAGATACAATCAGGTACAGTGGCCACCAATAAAGACAAATACTTGACCCCTACGACAGTTTCAACCCGAACAAGGGCATCAAAAGTAAACAACTCACAATATCATAGGTACCAGTCCTTTTTCCCTAGAACTATTCCCCAGTGGGATAGTCTTCTTTCTTCTGTGGAAAATGCTAAGGCCGCAGAGGAGTTCAAAATAGAAGTGGAGGCAATGATCAGGAATCGATACAATCAGTTGGATTGGGTGTCGACGGCATGAGGTCGAGTCAACGTTGACTCGACGCCAATTTCTCAGTCCACTCATTAGTTGTTTTTGTTGTTTTTTTTTTTTCGACTTTCAGTATATTTATTTGTCTGTCTAACGGTCCGTCCGATCGTCTGTTAGTCAGTCATTTAGTCAGTCGGTCTATCTGTCGTCTGTCTGTCTACTGTGAGTTTGTCAGTCAAACCCTCTCTCTCTCTCTCTCTCTCTCTCTCTCTCATCCAACGGTCATGTGACATTGAAGTGAATAGAATAGTCTTCCCTCCTCTGTGGTAAATGCCAAACCTGCAGATGAGTTCAAAGTAGAAGTGGAGGCAATGATAAGGAATCGATACAATTAACCCACAGCTTCCATCAGAGACACCAAAGGGAAAGAAACATAAACATTAACAACAGACCCTAATGGAAACACCAATAGCGGTAAGCCAAAAGGACAGTTACTTTCCCACAAAATGGCCAATAAGCTATCCAAAATAAGATAATATAAGCGACATAAACACCCAAAGACAAACCATAACAAAAATAAACCGCGACAGAAGAACCGCCTTGGAAGCCTGCATGGTGTAGATTGGGACTCAGAGGTATGGGTTTTAGTACACCTCTGAAAGCAGATTGTAAATAGTTTTAAGAACTCATCAAGTTTTTTTTCCTTTTTTTTTTCCTAAATTCTAAATTTAGCGCATCACCTAACTGAGGTAATGGCCAAGTATGACCGACTCAGTATGGTGATGCTGCTCATTCACAGAGACATCTCTCATATGCCATTCATGCAACTGGAAAATGACTCAGAATCTGTTTGGGTTAAGGTTTTTGCAAACAAAACTTCCCACTTTATTGCAAGTTGGTATCGACCACCTAACGACACAGTCGAAAACTTCCAGTTATTTAAAGATCAGCTTGATCGCATTAAGTCTCAGAACAATGGTAAAAACTTCCCGCAGTAAATGTCCTAGGCGAATTCAACTTCAGAGAGATTGTCTGGCCAGAAAGGCTCAGCAAACAAGGCGCGATGCTGAGCCCGTCAGAGGGACAGGTGCTGGTTGACATCATGAATGATTATGGCTTGGAACAGGTTTTTGACTCCCCTACTCGAGGTAGGAACACTTTGGATTTGATTCTTACAACTTTGCCAGGACAGTTTGGGGATATTCAATCCCCGGACAAACTAAGTGATCATGATAATGTCTCTGGATTTTTGAAAATCTTCATACAACCTATAAAGAAACCTCATAGAAAGATGTACTTAAATCAAAAGGGTGACTATGAAACTATGAGGAAGGATGCCCTAAAATTTGCAAGAGAGAAATACTTTAATGGTCATTCAGACGGTCGGTCTGTCCAGGAGAACTTTGATTTGATAAATTCTTTCATTCAAGCTTCGTCCGAAAATCATATATATCCCCTCCAAAACTAGCTGGTCTGTATCTTCAATTCCTTGGATCACATCAGAAATAAGAAGAAAAATCGGAGGAGAAATAAGATTCATGCTAAGTCAAAAAAGTTGGGAAGTGGTAAACTCAGAACAAAATTTGAAAATTTGAGGCGAGAAATTAAAAATGACTTCAAAATCAGCACGATCTGTATGTCAATAACTTGGTAGGTGACGTAAAGGCAAATCCCAGAAACTTCTACAGATATATCAATAGCCAGAAGAAAGATAGGCAATGTATACCATCCCTTAATAAAAAGAGGAGGGAACGGGGTCGCTGAATCGGACTCTGAAAGGGCAGAGGAATCGGTTGGTCAATTCAATGATGCATTTAATAAAACTGAGTTCAATGAGGTTCCATTGACAGGGAGATCGGCCCCTTTCATGGAAAATATTGTTGTATCATCGGCAGGAGTGATCAAGTTACTTAAAGGTTTGAACCCGTCTAAAGCTTTAGGGCCTGATGAGCTTCATCCTAGAGACCTGAAGGAACTAGCAAACGAGTTAGGTCCAGTCTTTGCTCATCTTTTCCAACAATCTCTCGATATGGGTGAAATTCCCAAAGAATGGCTCCTAGCGAACATCTGTCCACTTTTCAAAAAAGGAGACAGGGCTCTTGCGCGTAATTATCGCCCGGTATCACTGAGATGTGTTCTATGTTAATTGCTTGAACACATAGTCTGCTCAAACATCGTGACCCACTTGGATGAACATAAACTTTTGTCAGACAGACAACATGCTTATAGGAAAAGCCATAGTTGCGAAACTCAGTTGAGCACGGTTATTAATGATTGGGCAAAAATCTTGGACAAAGGAGGCAGATGGACACGTTTATTCTGGACTTCGAGAAGGCTTTTGACACCCTTCCCCATGAACTACTTAAATCCAAATTATTTGGTAATGGAATTGTGGGGGAAGACTCTTAAATGGATAGATTCCTTCCTTTGCTTCAGAAAACAGCGTGTTGTTGTTAATGGTGAATCTTCAGTATGGGCGCCAGTTTTATCTGGGGTCCCCCAGGGGACTGTTCTAGGCCCGCTGCTATTCTCCCTGTACATCAATGAGTTTTCTCTGGCGGGTGTTGTTCCGCCCCGTCCCTCGATGCTCGCTGTCCAATGTCGCATTTGTTCCCAGCGGGCACACGTCGCTAGGGCAACGTCGGTGCAACGTCATGACGTTGCACTGGCGTGGATGTGACGTTGTTTAAGCGTTATGACGTTGCACTGACGTTGATGTGACGTCGCAATTACGGCATGTGCCCGCTGGGGTTGGTTCGGGATGGCTTGTATACTACTGTGCAATTGTAAATTTTAAAGTAACTTAACCGATAATGCGTTTTACGATACATGTATATAGTGTCTTGTAAGTCAACTTTGGCTGGATATCAATATAATCTTAAGTATTTTAAATGTGCAATTTTATATATTGATATATGACACTTTAATAAACAAATTACTACTAAAATGATATTTCCGCTGACATTGACTCAGAAATAAAGTAGAAGTAAAACAAAGATCAGGAATTGATACAATTAAATTACCCCACCCATAAAAGACACCAAAGGGAAAGAAATACAAACATTAAGCGACCAGACCATAATGGAAACCTAAACAAAGGAAGGCCATAAGGACAGTTACTTTCCCACAAAATGGCCATATGGCCATCCAAAATTAAAAGACACAAGTGATACACACAGTAAGTAACAAACAACAACATAAATAAATCGCCACAGAAGAGCCGCCTTGGAACGGTCAGTGGAAGATTTCCACTTGGGGGCTTAAATCGATTTTACGTGGCCACAATCCTCGCCCTTACTTCCGTCGCGATTTATACAAATAATTTGTTCAGTCCGCATGAAGGCCTCCTAACTCATCAGTGCAACATCTCCGTGAACACAAAAATCAAAGAACCACAGAGGTGAGACAACGGTGAGGACTCGACAGCAAGAAACCACTGAAATGCTGGAGCAAAAGAAAACCAACAGTTAGACTGTTCTCAGACGACTGTGTTTGCTATCGGGAAATCAGATAAATTAGGACTCAATGAAACTTCAGAATGATATAGATAGATTAGGTTGTTGGGCACGAAAATGGGGCATGAGATTCCGGGAACAAGACAATTCATCGACAAGACAACTCATCGACACGGTTTTTGGAGACAATTCATCGACACAATTGAAGACAACTCATCGACACTTTTTGAAGACAACTCATCGACACATTATAATGTTGAAATTATACTGAAGCTGATAAAATGAAGACAATGTTTTGAAAATAAAATGATCTATTATCAGGTTTATGATCAACATAACGAAATTAGAATATATCAATTCAATATTTTTGCTTATTGATGACAATTAAGAAACCATTTAACCGCATAGGATGGCTCGCTTTAATAAACTTTTATTTTAAAAACATGATATAAAAGAAAATATTAGGGAACTTGGTCAAATATTATTCAAAACTTTTATAATTAAAATAAAAAAGATGGAAAATGAAGCTGGATATTCGTTTATGTGAGTTACATGTATGTTTTCAGTTTCCCCTAAATGTTTTTTGTTCGAATTTTGCTAATAATAGGGAATTTGGCTGTTAATCACAATTAGCTTGTACTGGTAAGCTTTTATATGAGTTTTTTTTAACTGTCTGTCTGTGTCTGTCCGCCCGCCCGTCCGCACATATGTATGTATGAATGTATGCATGTAATACTGGTGAGTCTTTATATGCGTTAAACTGTCTGTCGTCTGTCAATCTATTTTCTTTCTTTCATTCATTCTTAGACATTATGTGTCTTGTTTCTTTCGTTCATTCTGATACATTATCTTATTATTTTTTTTATTTTATTTATTTATTTATTTATTTATTTCATACCTATTTTGATGGCACGTGCAAGTTAATATAAAACATGGACTAACAATCAATTACATCATTACTCGAACTACTTTGTTAATCGGGGTGTGCCATAAAATTACAAACATAACGATTATCATATTACTCAATTTTTTATCCTACATGTGTATTTGTATTTTTACCCCTCACAGATCAATCAAATACAACGTACCATTTATCAATAATTACCCTTAATTACCTATGATTGCCAATTACCTTCAAGCAAATGTGTCGATGAATTGTCTTCAAAAGGTGTCGATGAGTTGTCTTCAATTGTGTCGATGAATCGCCTCCAAAAACCATGTCAATGAGTTGTCTTGTCGATGAATTGTCTCGATTCCTGAGATTTCAACCCGTTAAATGTAATATTATGCAGATAACTAGGAAAAGAGTAAATAAAACTGAGGCTTCTTTCAACTTAGAGGGAACGGTCCTCGAAAATGTGAATTCCATTAAATACCTTAGTGTGAGAATCACTCACGATTTGAGATGGAATACACACATTAGCTTCATGCGCATGAAGGCGAATAGAACACTTGGTTTCCTGAGGCGAAATCTTCACCAGTGTCCTCAGGATGTGAGAGAGACAGCATATAGGGGACTTGTTCACCCAATCTTGGAATATGGTATTTGCATCTGGGGCCCAAGCGGAGTGGTCCTTAATGAAGAAATTGAAAAAGTTCAGAATATAGATGCTAGATTTGTAACAGGAAATTACTGCTTTTAAAACTGGAAACATGACTGGAATTCTAGAAAAATTAAGATGGGGATCTCTCAAGAAAAGGAAAAGTGACAGTAGGCTCATTTTCTTATACAAATGTCTAAAGGGTGCTGCCAACATTCCAATAGATGACCTTGTTCCCCCAACTAGGCACTGTATAAAGCACCATTCAATGACATTTCAGACCCTTACTGCAAGAACTGACATTTATAAAGAATCGTTCTTCCCCCGAACCATTAGAGATTGGAATGCCCTTCCCGATTCGATTATTTCGACGGCTGAAGGTGCTGAGGACTGTGTAACTAAGTTTGCTTCTTTGCTAGGGACTAACAGGTCACAGGTATCCCATATCACAGGTCCTTGTGTATGAATGTCATTTGACGTGTCACCAGTAACAATTCTGATTCTGTATGGCTGATTCTCTTCTTTTGCTGTAGGTCCCTCCAGTTGATTGGAGCACCCGGGTCAATACCCGGTAGGTTGTTGTTGACAATAATAGTTATCCAAGGAATCCACCGAATATTCCTATATTTACACTATTTACATACGTGTTAGGTGTGTGGTGGCGGCCACAATAGAGGAAATTTCAGGTATTTCAAGTATTTCTCAATTTAGAAGTTTTCTGTGTAGTTGCAGTCTTTTTGAGTGCAACCGATAACAGTACCTACGACTCAGAGCCTCCATCTATCTATCTATCTTCTGATACTGCGTCGGTCACCTCTGACGGGTTCCCCTTAATAGCGAAAAGGACTCCTTTTCGCGAAAAGGAGTCCTTTTCGCGAAAAGGACTTTACCCTAAATAGCGAAAAGGACTTTTTTTCTAAAAGGATCCATATATATTGATATAAATTAATTATTCAATATTTTGTTTAAGATTTTCGGCTTCAGTCTTGCACAAACAATATATTTTTAGGCTTTTGTATTAGAAAACTTTATTTTTGTGGATTATTTTGCAAATTTTGCCGGTGTGTTTTCTTTTGCTTTATCTAAACCCGATAGCCGATGCACTACAAGAAAATGAATATATTTTGTAGAACAGATTCCACCAGTCAAGACCCAGTCCCGTCCATCGGGACTTGAAGAAATAGATGGGCTGCATGATGCTTCCGCGCAGGGCTGAAACCGACCGCACACGAGTACTGATAAACCGCTTAGGAGATCTAAGGCAAAGCGGTCCGAGTCGGACCGTCCATGCTTATGAACCATATTGGTTTCATTTGACGACAGGGCTTGAGATGTCATTTCATATCAATGTCGGGTAAATGTCCCACATAATTGGAAGTAACGTCTCCAAAATGACCTATAGAGTGTTGACGAGGACGTTAAGCCTCAAATCAAATAAACAAAACCAGTCAAGACGGCCTAATTTTTGCAGTATAACAATCTATTTTTTCTGAAACTAAGACTGACTTGTCAGGTGAGACATGTATCTTAGCGGATCTGGTTGCCACTTTTTATTATATTTTGAATTTTGCAAGGCTCGCTATTATGGACATCTCCTTCCTGATGCCCGGGACTTCCGTGGAGTGTGGGCCATGTTTGCTGATTTTGGCCCGGTGGAAGACGCCTTTAAGTCCTAGGGCAGACGTCTCTTGCCTGATGCCTCCAGTTGACCTGTCTCATGAGCTACGTCGGTCGGTGTGTGCTCGGCGGGGGATGGGCTGTGTTTGTCGGTTATTGTCCATTATCCGTTTCGGTTTCAGAACTTTGGGGTGGAGAGACACACTGATGAAGATTAAATATCAGAAAGGCTTCTGTGTCACTAAATTTGGTATAGTTACGCCTTAATTCAAACCGCATGGATTTTGGATGCTACTTTAAACCGAAAGAAAGCACAAGGTTACAAAGCACTCATATCTAATCAAAGATTTTTTCTTGTTTGTTTGTTTGTTTGATTTGAGGTCTAACGTCCCTGTCAACACGGTATAGGTCATTTTGGAGACCTTGCTTCCAATTTTTGGACTTTTACCCGACATTGATATGAGATGACATCTCAAGCCCTGTCGGCTAAGGAAATCAATAGGGATCATTCAAATGGACGGGCCGACCCGCACGACTTTGCCTGGGTAGGCTTAGATCCTCTTAGCGGCTTACCAATACTTGTGTGCGGTCGGTTTCAGCTCCACGTGGAAGCGTCATGCAGTCCATCTATTTCTTCAAGCCCCGATGGGCGGGGCCGTGTTTTTTCTTATTTAGGTATAAAAACTATATTAGACGATTATATAACCACCCACAATATGCAGTGTTACAAACAATACTTTTCCCCCAGCAAAGTAAAGTTTTCAAACTTTGTGATTCAAACATAGATTGTGGATGCTAGTTAGAACAACGTGGGTGCTAGTTACCTTTTTGCATGCACAATCTACCGCTTCAATGATAAATATGACGAGAATTGTTTGTTTGTTTGTTGGAATTGAGGTTTTACTTCCCCGTCAATACTATTTAGGCCATTTTGGAATCGTTGCTGCCAATTTTGTGGGACTCTTACCTGACATGGACATGAAATGACATCTCAATCCCTGTCGCTCCCAAAAACCAAAATGGTTTATATTTAGGGACGGTCTGACTCGCACCACTTTGCCTGGGCAGGACTAGACCCTCTAAACGTTTTAGATCTGCGTAGAGGCATCATGCAGCCCAATCAATTTCTCCAAGCCCCGATGGGCGGGGGATCGGATGAGTAGTGTACACTGTTACAAACCCAACTTTTCCCCGTCAAAGTATCTTACTTGTATAGCCGTCTCATAGAGCCTTGGGTTCTTATATAGCTTATATAGCTGTCAAATAGAACGAACAGTCAAGACTGAACAGATTGCGCAGATGTGCGCAAATAGAACGAAAAGTCAAGGCTGATCTGAGTCTTTGCTGCATGCACATGTGAATTGTTGGAATTACTTTGCCCGGGCTTAAAATAATCGTGAATGGTTATTTTTTCAACACTGTGTGATAATTGCCATTTATAGTTGGTTTGTAAAGTTTTTTTAAATAGATTAATTAATTTAAGTATGACATTTGGCGCGTGTCGATGATAAAGGGATTAAAGAGATAAAGATATTACCCTAGTGATAGTTATCGTCCTGTCAAAACAAAATCCTATACAAGATAAAATCTTTCAGCGGCCAGTTTTTTTTTTGGTATTTTTTTAAGAATACAGTACTTTTGTTTAGCATTTCATATGAAGCTCTTGAGTAGCATTTTTAAACTTCTTTAATAAATATTTTTGTTTGTTTGTTCGATTTAAGGTTTAACGTCCCCATCAACACTGTTAATGTCATTTTGGAGGCGTTGCTTTCCAGTTTTGTGGGACTTTTTACCGGACACTGAGATAAAATGACATCTCAAGCCCTGTTGCCCAATGAAACCAATAGTGTTTATAACCGTGGGATGTCCGACTCGCGGCCCCCGCCCATAGGGGTTTGAAGAAATATATGGGCTGCATGGTGCTTCCACGCAGAGCTGAATCCGGCCCGCACACTAGTACTGGTAAACCGCTTAGAGGATCTAAGCCTTCCAGGAACCGCAATGCGAGGCGGACCGCCCATGCTAATAAACCCTATTGGTTTCATTGGGCGACTGGGCTTGAGTTGTTATTTCATCTCAACGTCGGGTAAAAGTATCACAAAATTGGAAGCAACGTCTCCAAAATGACCTTTACAGTGTTAAATAAATAACTAAATAAATATTCTTTTACATTGGATAACACAACCGCGTGATCAAAAAGTGTTTTGTGTTTTTTTAAGATGGTATTTTTTCTAGGTTTCTTTTTAGAAGTTTTTATTTGTGTAGAAGAGGAGAGAACATAACAAAACTTTATTTGATAAACTCTGGCAACATATACATGGCATAGTATAGTGGGTTCTTCATGAAAGTTGTTCTACAGAGTACCCATAAAGAAGAGAATGGATATATAAGATGGTGTTTACCTTTATAAACAAGAAAATCCATACAAAGTCGGGTTTACAAGGATATTCATTGTGCGTGTGATGAAAAACTAAAATTAGATAAAACGGAAGCGAAAACTGTGATCTGCGATCGAAAACTGCTGATTTTGAAACAAGTTTAGAAATTCATCGACCTGTTCCAATTTTGTTAAAGGACATTAACACAGGTCCATGCGTCCGCGCACACGAGTGTGCGTGTATCTGTGCGTGTTGATGTAGTCTCCTTATTAATCTCCTTTCAGGTCAGCTGCAGGAACGCCATGTAAATTCTCATTGTCTATTTCCTTGTTGGCATGTATTAACAGAAATATACTTCCCGCGGTCGTATAAAATAAAAACTTTCTCAGATTCAGAAGCCATCTAATCTGGATCTACACTGTTTGCAAAACTAGGGGTGGATCAAGGTTAAATATCTAAATAACAAAACGAATTCAATTCTTCCTCTCTTTCTTAATCTTTTCGGCTGTTTCTAGCGCGAGCTGAACGAAAACACGACAAACCAGGTTTAATTTTAATCACATTTTGCGTGAAAATGACTTCATCAAATTCAAAATTAAGCTGTTTTATAAGAAAGAAAACAAATAAGTGATTCTTTCTTTTTTTACCCCTAATAAGTGCCTTTTTTGAGGAAAAAAGTCCTTTCCGCTATCTAGGGTAAAGTCCTTTTCGCGAAAAGGACTCCTTTTCGCTATTAAGGGGAACCGACCTCTGACCATTACCGCAGGTGTATATTTCATACACTCCAGGTTTTGCAGGATGAAAACCTACACAGTAATCATGTAATTACGGTAGGGATCTTTAACCTGCACAGGGGTCCTCCAGTTAACGTCCCGATCCGAAAGACGGTGCACTTTATGACATTCATCCCTGCAAATGATGCCAATGGAGCTTGTTCGGACACCGAAATTGTATCGCCGCTGCCGGGGATCGAACCCGGGACCTCTAGCATCAGAGGCAAGTGCACTAACCACTGAGCTATCACGCTGCAGCAAGACCTCCGTTGGTAGCAGGGCTTTCAGATTCTGACTATCAACCAGTACCGACACTAGTGTAGATCTTGACCATGACGACCATATCTGGTTTCCACACTCTTTTGTAACCAGTCCACGAATGATATGATCCCGTCAAATATAACTATATGTACAAGAGTTACCTCCTTCGCGAGTTCTTTAGCGTCAAAAAATACTTTTCCATGCTTTCCGGTTTCCTTGTTCGCGAATGTCAATCAAAAGGAACATTGGCCAATGAAAATTCTCGGATTTTGATAGTCAGACTCCGCCCACTGCATGCCAGTTCTGATCGTTTCGTCTGCAAGTCTGAAACAAATACATATTTTCAGCAAAACCAGCCCGCAAATCGTGTACCTTTTTGGCCAGACTAATTCAACAATCATTTTTACAATACACCATGCTAACTATGTGAAATCTGGAGACGTGAGATCCAAACAATCAGGCTTTTAGTTACCCTACTATCATTCCAAGATGTGTTTTCAGCATTTCGTTCACAAGGCTGACCTCATTGTTGAGACGGAATATCGACGCGGCGATACCACTGGTGTTTTTTTGACGGATCATATCGGCTGTGCTGCGTATTTCACTTAATCGTTCATGACATTTATTTTACTTGATATTTGTACCCTTGATGAACCTACTTTCATTTTGAGAATAATCTGTCTTGATAGCGAAAAACTTCTTTGTTTTTCCCTCCAAAATTCAGTATGCCTCTTCTGAGAAGGCAACCATTTCATCGAGAAAAGCCACCGCCCGATCTACACCCAGACGAGGAAGTTTTTCTATGCAAGATTACCAACGAAATTTTCAGAGATTACGAGTAAGAGCTGATTTTCTTATATTATGCCCAGTTCTACTTTCATTTTCCATAGGAAATGTTTTACAGTCAAACGGAACTAGTATTCGTACATGACATTTTTCGTATTTTAACATTGCATTTCTTTCAGCAGTGATCTTCAAAGCAGTTTCTGAGTGATTGCTACGTAGTGACTGAATCATAATGTCATTTACTTCAGATTTCAATATTCATATTCCTCCTGGTCGGCAACCTGGTGTATTAATGTCATTTGACATGTCACCAGTAATGATTTTGATGCTGAATCTAAAATCAAAACTTACTGGTGACACATCAGATGACATTCATTCACCACATGATACTCAATAACTGTCTAACCCCTACCAATTTCAGAAGTGTATTTGCATCCTTTGATCACCAGACTTCAGATTATGACCTCAATAACTGACCAAGATAGGAAAGTATTATGCCAATTATGACACAAGCAAGTGTGAAGGTATCCAGTCAGAGAATGTAGGAAACAAAGAATCAGGAAAAAAAATATCAGTTCATATAAAAAGCTATGTAATGTGATCCTAATTAATCTTTAATTGCATTTTGATAATTCAGTACCAAACTTCAGTACCTTCCATAATCGTGTTTATCCTGATTGATGGTAAAGTTTAATGGTAATTAAAATATTAAATGTTTGTTTCTTTGTTAATTTATTGACTTTAATGAGTTTGGTTGAAATTCTCATTGCTAAACAAATCAATCAAATGGTAACATAAGCTTAACTGGTCTTTTAATTTACCCTTTGATCAAATGCAAGTACGGTCCGACTATCACCACTTTGCCTGGGTAGGCTTAGAGTAGACCCTCCAAGCAGTTTACCAATACTTTCAGCGACATGAAATCTCAAGGCCCGCCCCCCACATGAAACAGAAAAGGATCTATAAGCATGGAGGTCCCACTCGCACCACTTTTGTTTGTTTGACTGAAAGTTTAACATCCCTATCTACACTATATAGGTAATTTTGGGAGACATTGCTTCCAATTAGTGCGACTTTTACCCAACATTGAGATGAAATGACATCTCAAGCCCTGCCACCCAATGAAACCAAATAGGGTCTGTGAGCATGGAGGTCTGATTCCCACCACTTCTTTATGCCCCCGCATCGTATGATTTCCGTACGTGCGTCCAAATGTACGAAAGTGTGTACGTACGTAATCCTGTTAGACTCAGGTTAATTTGTTTGATTTGAGGTTTAACGTCCCCGTCAACACTAAAAAGGTCATTTTGGAGACGTTGCTTCCAATTTTGTGGGACTTTTACCCTACAATTAGATGAAATGACATCTCAAGCCCAGTCGCCCAATGAAACCAATAGGGTTTATTAGCATGGACGGTCCGTCTCGCACTGCGGTTCCTGGACAGGCTTAGATCCTCTAAGCGGTTTACAAGTACTAGTGTGCGGACCGGATTCAGCTCTGCGTGGAAGCATCATGCAGCCCATATATTTCTTCAAGCCCCTATGGCCGGGGGCCGTAGACTCAGGTTAAGGTTTTTGGTCAGGGTAGAACTTGAGCTCATATTTTTCAAACCATGCAATGGATGTGGTGTATATTTAGTATGATGGTAGATATGGGTCCAAAGTTTTATCCAGCAATACCCCCACACCTACCCATGGTGTCAAGGTCACAGACTTAGAAATTTTTAATATTTAAGACTCAGGTTAAGGTTTTTGTACCAGGTAGAATTCTAAACCATGTAATGAATTTGGTTTATATTTGGTATGATGATAGATATAGGTTCAAAGTTTTATTCAGCAATACCCCCACCCATACCCATGACCTCAAGGTCACTGGCTATTTTTAGAAAAACTTTGTCATCACTCTAGCACCAACATTTCTTTACTGATTTCAATATAACTTCACACAAATGTTCCTTATGACAATATCTCGAGCGAGTTCCACTTTCAAGGTCATGACCTCAAGGTCAAGATCACTGTGGCTATTTTTAGAAAAACTTTGTCATCGCTCTAGCGCCTACATTCCTTCACCAATTTCAATATAACTTCACACAAATGTTCCTTACAAAAATATCTCGAGCAAGTTCGACTTTCAAGGTCATGGCCTCAAGGTCAAGGTCATTGCGGCTATTTTTAGAAAAACTTTGTCATCGCTCTAGCGCCTACATTTCTTCACTGATTTCAATATAACTTCACACAAATGTTCTTATGATAATATCTCGAGCGAGTTCAACTTTCAAGGTCATAAACCTCAAGGTCAAGGTCACTGTGGCTATTTTTAGAAAAACTTTGTCATCGCTCTAGCGCCTACATTCCTTCACCAATTTCAATATAACTTCACACAAATGTTCCTTACAAAAATATCTCGAGCAAGTTCGACTTTCAAGGTCATGGCCTCAAGGTCAAGGTCACTGTGGCTATTTTTTAGAAAAACATGTCATAGCTCAAGCGCTTACATTTCTTCACCGATTTCAATATAACTTCAAACAAATGTTCCTTATGACAATATCAACAAGTTCCACTTTCAAGGTCACTGTGGCTATTTTTAGAAAAACTTTTGTCATCGCTCTAGCGCTTACATTTCTTCACCAATTTCAATTTAACTTCACACAAATGTTCCTTAAGACAATGTCTCGAGCGATTTGGACTTTCAAGGTCAAGGTCACTGTGGCTATTTTTAGAAAAACTTTGTCATCGCTCTAGCGACTACATTTCTTCACTGATTTCAATATAACTTCAAACAAATGTTCCTTATGACAATACCTCAAACGAGTTTGACTATAGTCATGGTCACTGTGGCTATTTTTTAAAAAAACTTTGTCATTGCTCTAGCGCTTACATTTTTCACCAATTTCAATATAACTTCACACAAATGTTCCTTATGACAATATCTCTAGCGAGTCTCACTTTTAAGGTCAAGGTCACTGTGGCTATTTTTAGAAAAACTTTGTCATCGCTCAAGCACTTACATTTCTTCACCGATTTCAATATAACTTCACACAAATGTTCCTTATGACAATTAGGGCTGGCTAATCGGAGCTGAAAAGATAATCGATTATCAGTCCTGTCATTGCGATCTATAATCGATTAGTAATCGCTAAGGTTTTTGTCATTATTTTACCTGTCTGGCTTTCTGTCTGGGCATGACTCTTACCATATGTTGCACTTTACCATATGTATATTTGAACAGACAGGCCCGAGCAAACAGTGTAGACCCAGATGAGACGCCGCATAATGCGGCGTCTCATCAGGGTCTGCACTGTTTGGCACTCATCCAGCTATTTAAGGCATAACTTTGTGTAGTAAATTGTACGTATCAAGTAATCGATTTAAAGCAGATCAGAAATGATAATCATTTTTGTGGTATTTATCGATCGATTAATCGATTATACGATTAATCGTGTCAGCCTTAATGACAATATCTCAAGCGATTTCGACTTTCAAGGTCACTGTGGATATTAATGTCATCGCTCTAGCGACTACATTTTTTCACTGATTTCAATATAACTTCACACAAATGTTCCTTATGACAATACCTCGAGCGAGTTCGACTTTCAAGGTCAAGGTCACTGTGGCTATTTTTAGAAAAACTTTGTCATTGCTCTAGCACTTACATTTTTTCACCAATTTCAATATAATCTCACATAAATGTTCCTTATGACAATATCTCGAGCGATTTTGACTTTCAAGGTCAAGGTCACTGTGTTTTTTTTTTAGAAAAACTTTGTCATCACTCTACCTACATTTATTGATGGATTTTAATAGAACTTCACACAAATGTTTCTTATGATGATATCTCGAGTTGCTTTGACTTTCAAGGTCATGACCTCAAGGTTCGAGTTGCTTTGACTTTCAAGGTCATGACCTCAAGGTCAAGGTCACTGTGGTTATTTTTAGAAAAAACTTTGTCATCGCTCTACCGCCTACATTTATTAACAGATTTTAATATAACTTCACACAAAAGATGCTTATGATAATATCTTGAGCAAGATCTACTTTCGCGGTCAGGGTCACTATGGCTATTTTTAGAGAAACATTGTCATCACTCTAGAACCTACAATTTTTTGATGGATTTTAAACAAACTTTACCCAAATGTTGCATATGATAATATCTCAAGCAAGTTGGACTTTTGCTAGTTCAGTGTTTTCCACACACGAAGTTGTCTTGTGCGAGGGGATTTGTATCGCAGGCGATGCCTACTTGTAACTTTTGATATGACACATTCCAAGACACAGACTTTGGGTCCCTCCGGACACCCCCAGGCCATTATAGAGGATACTAGGTACAAGCCATATCGACAAAGATATATGGCGGGGGCATCTGTGTACTTTGGACACATGTCTAGTTGTCGCACCTGCTTTAGCAGGAAGACATAGGCATGCAAGTTCGTCCATCCGTCCGGTTGTCCGTCCATCTTTCCGTCAACATTTTACAATGGGTGTCTTGTCACAGCAACTCCTCTTACAGTTTCATACCGATTATTTTGAAACATTGTGTGTGTTTTTGCCATGGTATGAGAATGCGCATGTGGTTTGGAACTCATTTTTTATTTTTATTTGCCGTCACTGCAGCTGGTGTTGTGCCGAGTGACGGCCGTAAAACGTCTCCCCGTACATCAACCATAGTGCAGTTTATATTTTACTTTTGGTCCTTTGAGATCAGCGTGAATATTCTGAGAAATCAGAAATAAGTTATTGGTTTAGACTCATATTCTAGACAGGTTTTTAATTATTTGATTTATATCAGTCTTTGAATCGACTGCCTATTCGAAATTCGCAAAATTGCAGTATGTTTCCTCTGGTTTTTGTTGTCGGATCATTACAGGGTCACTGATGAGGCTTTATTAGCCGAAACTACGTAGTATGACCCATCTTCTTTCTTATGAATGTTTTCATTGCTCTTAAAGGAACTCATTTTTGATTTTTATTTATCTTCCTATCAATTTTTGTCACGTTTTCCACATTGTGAACCTTCAATTGATATATGATAGGTACCTCTTGTCATCGCAACTCTCTTACAGTTTTATACCAATCATTTTGAAACTTTGCATGTGCTTTCACCATGGTATGAAGATGTGCATGTGGTTTGGACATAAGTCTCGGAATATTTTTTTCCACTTTTTTGCACATAGTGAATTTAGTCACTTTTAACCTTCAATTGATATACAGGAGATACCTCTTTGTCACCGCAACTCCTCTTACAGTTTTATATACCAATCATTTTGAAACTTAGCATGTGTTTTCTCCATGATACGAGGATGTTCATGTGCTTTGGATATAATTCTTGGATCATTTTAGTTCATTTTATCACATTGTGACCTTAGTCAGTTTTTTACCTGACATATATAGGCTATGGATTCTTCTCAAAGCCCCATGTTCATTTCTTCTGCCTTAAATAAGCTTTTATTTTTTTGTGTGGGGCAGGTGGGGAGCAGGTGCGACATCAACTTTACTGAAGTTGAATCTCTGGTTTTGTTTTATTGGAGGTTTAATGTCCCCGTTAACATTATATAGGTCATTTTGGAGATGTTGCTTCCAATTTGTGGGACTTTTATAAAGCAAGGATTACCGAGATAGGTTGCAAAATAATATTAAATTGAAAATTTTTCAAAACATACAACAGTTTCTTAATCATGATATCATTGTAACATCAGAAATGAATTTGGATAAAACTGATACTTTTTTCCGATACCTTATTTCCGGATACTTTTTTTTCCTGATACTTTTTTTCCGATTACCCCAATCAGCTACATTGCACTTTCAGTCATTAGCACGTTTGCTGTATCTTTCTAGTGCATTGACCTTACCGGCCCCAATAGCACAGTGGTAGAGCATTCGCTTCGGGATCGGATGGTCGCAGGTATAATCCCTGGCCGTGCCATGCCAAAGGCATAAAAATTGCATTACGAACTCCCTTGGCAGACGCTCGCATTAACAGGGGTAATCCTAGGAAGATAAATGAAGGCAGGTAATGGTCTCCCGATTTGGTGACAAGAAATGATAACGAGGTGACAAGAAGTATTTTATGATGACAAGAAGTATTAAAACGCATTTGCAGCATTTTTTTAAAGTAGAGGCGAAAGGGCTGAGAGTGAATGCAGGAAAGACAAAGATCATGATCTGTGGTACAGGCCAGTTCCCATGCACTGTATGTCGCACTGGAGTGGGCAGCAACAGTATCTTTTGTAATGGCTGCAAGTTCTGGGTGCACAAGAAATGCAGTGGGCTCAAACGCTTGATAGAGGACCCCAATTACAGATGTAAACGGTGCCAAGGAACTGCATGCCCCTTAGATGGCAGACCACAGAGGGAAGTCCAAGACGGATCCGACAAGCTGGAGGCTGTAGCTTCCTTTTGCTACCTAGGTGATATGCTCTTTGCAGCGGGTGGTTGCGACCTTTCATCTATATCACGTGTGAAAACAGCCTGGAAGAAATTCAAGGAGTTGCTACCAGTTCTCTCTTCCCGCCACCTCTCGTTCAAGACACGTGGCCGTGTGTAAAGCTCTTGTGTGCGGAGCGCAATGCTCCATGCCAGTGAGACATGGCCATTGACAAAGCAAAATCTCCAACGTCTACAGCGAAATGACAGGGCAATGATCAGACAGATCTGCAATGTCAAGCCACAGGACACTGTCACCATCAGGCCTATTGAGTTACTTGAGCGTCTTGGCATTGAGGACCTGGACCTCATCCTGAAAGAGAGAAGGCTTCGCTGGTATGGACATTTGGAATGGTCCAACGGTGCAGTCAAGACTGCCTGTGACATACATGTACAGGTAGGTGGAAAGCGGGGGCCAGGAAGGCCCAAGATGACCTGGAAGCAGCTAACAGAAAGAGATTGCAGAGAATGAAAGCTCTCTGCTATCGATCGCCATGATAGACAAGCCTGGAGATCTGGTGTAAGATCTGCCATGCGTGCATCAAGCCAGCTACCTGGAAGGGGGCCCACTTATGTGGACGTTGCCCCGGTACCTGCATGTTAATCGAAAATCCGTTGATGATGATGATGATGATGATGATAGTATATACAGTCCAACCTATATTAAGCAAGCACCAAAGGGATAACCAAAATACGCTTGCTTAAGACAGGTGAAATTTAATACATTTGCCTTTTTGGGGAACCAAATGCATGCTTGCTTAAGACAGGTTGCTTGCTTGATAGAGGTGGCCGCTAAGACAGGTTTTACTGTATATTAAACATCTTTGCAAGTGTTTGAATTCCTTTTTGACTCCCATGGTGCCCTGCAGCTAAGTAGGACCAAAGAGAAAAGCCAGAGAAACGCAAATGCTTGCATACATATTAAAGCCTGTATATGACTACAACCCTGTCATAAACCAAATTATTTCTTGTAATGACTAGACAAATGATGCATTCATATCTAATACGAATTTCATACAAGTCACTAGAGCCCATTAGACCCACCTTGCAGAAACATATCAGTGCCTTTACAGTTTTTCTTGTCTGGAATAAAGTCCAGCGGGTGGCAAGAGAATGTGCATGCATGTGTTGATCTATAGTTCGAACAATTTGACATGAGACTGGTGACCTCTATTTTCATATTTTCACACCCGACTGAATGCATATATCTGTCATCGCAGTTGTCTGAAGAGGTCAATATTGTTATTTAATACATGATCTAGAGGTCAGTAAATGGGTCGCCATTCATGAGATGCCAAAAATTCACGATAAGATTATGAAAATCGATCTAATAGGAGAAAACACCGACTAATTTATTTTTTGCATAAAGGTCAGTCTCATGTCAAATTGCACCAACAAACAAAATCTCCCTGTCTCATAAAATTCGTATAAAATGTACATAGCCTCTGGCTGAGATTCAGATATCAGACTGCACATATGGGCCTCTTCAGAGTTTCTTTTCTGGAATTTTAAGTCAAGCGGGGGCAAAGAGAATATACATGTATGTGTTGATCTGTCACATAAAATTTCTATAAAATGTATACAGCTCAGGGATTCAGATATCAGACTGCGCAGGCTTAACCATGACTCCACTGGGCTTCACTAGGCACATATACTCAAAAGAAGCTTCAGTGCCTTATTCGTGACGGGGACGTTAAACCTCAAATCAAACAAAATCAAACAAAATTATTGATAGGTTTTAAAGGTGCATTATTGAGCTGTCGGAAAAAAAGTGCTTAATTTTTTTTTTACATATATCGGGTATTTTTTGTTTAAATAATACAAATGAATGAGTTTTATGTAATATTGCGAACAATTATGATCACAGGTTAAGTTTTATGAGACGGTTTTCCTAACTATGCTACGAACACAGTTAGTCTATTTTTAATTTCGCGACAAAACTACAACGCGCGTGAATAATGACGTCATGCGGTAAATACCTAGAAAGGTATGCAGGGATCATCTCAACATCGTTACACACAATTGTTGTGACAGAAATCGTAGATCGTAGTATAGTGAAATTCTTTTAAACTTTTTATGCGAATTCCAATGTGTAAAATGGAATGAAATTCCGTCTTTTTCTCTCTCTCTCTCTTTCTCTCAGCATGCCATGGCGTACACGTTCCCCAGTGCTCTCTCTCTCTCTCTCTCTCTCTCTCTCTGAAAGTGCTATGGCCAACATGTTGCTAAGTTTTTTTCTCTCACTCATTATGGGCTAAATGTTGAAACAGTGGGTCAACATTGGGCAGACAGCGATACGACGTCGCCATGTCGTATCGCTCTCGGTCAGACGCACCGTTCATGCGATTTACTCTCTCTCTCTCTCTCTCTCTCTCTTTGGCCTTCATGTTGCTCATTCGTCTCTCTCTCTCTCTCTCTCTGGCCTTCATGTTGCTCATTAGTCTCTCTCTCTCTCTCTCTCTCTCTCTCTCTCTCTCTCTCTCTCTCTCTCTCTCCGTGGCCTACATGTTGCTCATTGCTTTCTTATCGTGGCCTACATATTGTCCATTCTCTCTCTCTCTCTCTCTCTCTCTCTCTCTCTCTCTCTCTGAAAGTGTTTTTGTTTGATTTGAGGTTTAACGTCCCCGTCAACACTGTAAAGGTCATAACATCATTTTGGAGACGTTGTTTTCAATTTTGTGGGACTTTTACCCGACATTTGGATGAAATGACATCTCAAGCCCTGTCGCCCAATGAAACCAATAGGGTTTATTAGCGTGTACGGTCCGCCTCGCACCGCGGTTCCTGGACAGGCTTAGATCGTCTAAGCGGTTTACCAGTACTAGTGTGTGGGCCGGATTCAGCTCTGCGTGGAAGCATTTTGCAGCCCATATATTTCTTCAAGCCCCTATGGGCTCTGAAAGTGCCATGTCCAACATGTTGCTCAGTGTTTTTTTTCTCTCTCTCTCTCTCTCTCTCTCTCTCTCTCTCTCTCTCTCTCTCTCTCTCTCTCTCTCATTATGGGCTAGCGCACCACATTGGGCCAACATCGGGCCGACAGCAATACGACGTCGCCATGTCGTATCGCTGTCGGCCCGACGTAGGCGTAGTTCAGATGATTCACACACACACACACACACACACACACACACACACACACACACACACACACACACACACACACACACACACACACACACACACACCATTACCTACATGCTGCTCATTAGTCTCTCTCTCTCTCTCTCTCTCTCTCTCTCTCTCTCTCTCTCTCTGGCAGCGTTGTCAAACTTAGTTGCAGAGATGAATGCCTTGACCTGCTCCATCCTTCGAATGAGGATGTAAGGTGAAAATCTTGATCCTGGCCAAACAGCACCAAAAAGATTGTTTTTCTTCTACACTGTTTTTGTAGAAGTAAAAGCCATACAGGGCTAATGTTATTTGTTAACGGTATAAGACGGAAAATAAATATTCTATGTATATATCGTCGGGCCGACGCTTGACCGACATTCTACGCTGACTGGGTGTCTTCCATTAAAGTTAAAGACCCCTACCTCAGTTTAGTTTTGTATTGGACTAACGGCCCAGTCAACACTATTTTATGTCATTTTTGAGCCGGTCAGTTTACCTGTCCACACTTTTCCTGGGCAGGCTTATACGTAAAGCCACGGTCACAAATCACTATTCGATCCCCGCCCGACTACTCGGGGACTGCGATGGGGTGAGATTGGGCTGGAGTCCGGTCGGCGTCCCGCCGGATGTTGGGGCGTCGGTGGTGGTCGGGAGGGGCCCGGTTAAATTTTAACTCGTAGTTAAAATTCTCCACGAAAACTCACCGACTTCTAGGTCGGTGGCACATCGATAAAAGTCGAGCAGAGCTCGTACCGACGTCGATGTCGATGGCATCGGCTGGCATCCGGTAGTCGTAAAGCGGACCCCGACCAATCAGATAATCGGGCAGTAATCGGCCGAGGCCCGACAGATGATCAAGCGGAATCCGCTGGACGAATCCCGGTTTCGACTGGCGCCGCTCGATCGCTGATTGACGCTCGACTATATAAGGGCCCGATCTCCGATGGGTGCCAGTTTCTAGCAGACCAGTAGGGAGCATTGTACATAAACGTTTGATAACTGCCCATGCAAAGGACGGTACACGATCCATTGCTTCATCCACCATCAGCGGTAGCAGTTCTTCTCCCGCACACAAGGTTGCAAAGACCACATTGGCACGGTGCCGAGCCCTAAGCAGCCACTCCTGTAACCTCCGGATCCTTTCATGGGGTGACGGTAGGTGCAGTGGTGGGATAAGAGGCATCTTGTTCCGCTTTTCTTCGAAAGTTTTCCTCGACGTCAAGAAAAAGGATGTTCACCCACCAACAGAGCTGACCCATTTGTTGTATAGGCAGGAGAGGATGCAGTTTATATACCCCTGAGCAACTGGACAATTCCCGGCTGGGGTAAACCCGTCCCTTGTCCGGCGGTCGGGAACTGGGCGGACATCTGCGGAACATCGACCGATGCTCGGGGACTAGTAACAATCGCCGGGTATACGGTCGGTAACCTGCAGTGCACCGGCCTATTTCCGCCCGGCGTATACGCCGATGCTTCCCCGCAAGACTTAGGCTGACACCGCCCGATTCCCGGCGGATGTCTCTCTAGGCCCCACACGGCATACTTTTTGCAAAAACCGAGCCAGACACCCATTTCTCGGCTTGGACTGCTCGGCCGACCACAACGTATAGTATAGCTCGGCCGGGGTACGCCGAATTTGTGACCGAGGCATCAGCAGTTAACCAGTACAGTGCACACTCTTTCGCCACTGACAACTGCCCTTCTTGAATCAGCGGATGCCCAGTGGTAGAGAATGGCCGTGGAAAATATTTCATGATCTATCTCCACGAAAGAATGTTGCCGACCCGGCAGGTACCGAACACGCGCCTTTCTGATCACCAGTCAGACGTTCATCCGACCGAGGTACTGAGGCCGATGATTATCATACGAGATATTTTTGCCAGCAATAATCAAGTGTATATAAATGTAAAGTGCAGATAACTCCATGTCAACAGACATACAACGTCTAAACAACGTCCAAGTCAACAGACATACAACGTCTAAACAACGATGCATTGACGCTGACGCAGCAAAGTCGATGCAACAACGAAATTGACATAGCGTGTAGCATCGGCTCCGGAACTTGTTACTCAAAAGTACCAGATTAATGTGGAAAATGATCATACCGACGGTAACGGGCCTCCGTGGCCTAGTGGTTAAGAGTGCTGACTCTTGATCATTAGATCTCTCACCGCTGTGGTTCGAGTCTCGCTCGGGTCATATGTGAGACGCCAAGTTCTGCAACGGAAGGTAAGGTGGTTTTTCTCCGGGTACTCTGGTTTTCGCCCATCTCTGATTAACGATCGCTCGATACGGGTGAAATAATCTTGAAAGGGCCGTAAAACCAAAACAAAAAAAAAAATAAAATAAAAAAATACGGACGGCAGGTAATGACCTAATTTGGCGTTATTACGTAAAGCTAGAACCTAAAACCACTTCCCATCACGTGAACAAGTCCGTGAAATTAAGACCCCACTAAACCCCATTTTATATAAAGAAAACTGGGGTTTACGGGGGATAACATTAATTTCCTTAGTTCTGCTCCAAGACATAGGCTGTGGGTACTCGTTAGAACCGCCTCAATGAGGCGGTTCTAACGAGCATCCAAAACCTATGTTTGGAGTATAAATAGGAAAAATATCACAAATCTTCATCAGAAAAAGATGCCTTTTTTAAGGTTTGAGAAATTTACTATATCCCACGGATGTGTTATCCTAATGCCATATTAACTGAACTTATTTTCTCTGAAATTCTTGTGCCGACATTTTGGAAAGCTTTAAAAAGGTTTGAGGGTCACTGACGAGGCCTTATTGGCCGAAACTAGCTATTCTGGCCCAGAAAACATGTACACTCCATATGTTCCAGTTTTGTGGTGCATTCCTTGCTTCCAAAGGATATACACTTTCGGATGAGTCTTTTAACCTAGGTCCCGTCTCCGTATGGCCTTAGCTGTTGGTGGGACGTAAAACTCAAACACTCACTCACTCACTCACTCACTCCAAAGGATAGCCATTTCTAGAACATATTTAACGTCACTATAGCTGGTGTCTGGGAATGTGTGGAGGTCGTAAAATGTCTCCCTGTCCAACATCATAGTGTAGTTTATATTTTCTTGCCCTTCCAGTGGTGAATTTTGAAATTTTTGAGGGTCACTGATGAGGCCTAATTGGGCAAAACTAGCTAGTCTGGTCCAGAAAACATGTACACTCCATATTTATCCCCACGTTTTTCGAAGAAAAGTGGGGATATTGTTATCGCCTCCGTCTGTCCGTTCGTCCGTCCGTCCGTCTGTCCGGCTATCTCCTCCTACACCGTTCATTGGAATTCAACCAAATTTGGTGTGTGAATACATGAATGGCTTCTGCAAGAGCACATTAATTTTTGGACCAGCCCCCAAGGGTCCCGTGAAGCGGTCAAAACGTGGGGATTTGCGATGGCGCGCCATCGACTGCGCGATCTAGTTTACAGTTTTGTGGTGTATTCTATCACGTGAACAAGTCCGTGAAATGAAGACCCCCCTATACCCCACTTTATATAGAGAAAACTGGGGTTTAGGGGGGTATACATTATTTTTCTTATTCTTGCTCCAAGGCATAGGTTGTGGGTACTCGTTAGAACCGCCTCAATGAGGCGGTTCTAACGAGCACCCACAACCTATGTTTGCAGTATTTATAAGAAAAATATCACATATTTTCATCAGAAAAATGACCATTTTGGAGACGAGTAAAAATGCACTAATTTGCACGGGTGTGTAATCGTAATGCCTTGTTTCCAAAGGACAACCCTTTCTAGAACATATTTTAGAAGTAAGTAGATGAGAGAAAGTACAAAAAGGGGACAGGGAATTATTGAAAGGTTGTGTGAGTGCTTTTCAGTTTAGACAACATGTAGGATAGAAGTTGGTCTTCTGTCTTTCTCGACTGGTAGGCGAGTATCTCTAGCAATGTTAATAATAAGACGATTCATTACGATAACAGGTCCGTGCAATGAACGCCCCTTTAAACCCAACTTTATAGAGAGAGAACTGGGGGTTACAATATTTTGTAACTGGGTATACAATTTGCTGCGTCAGCGTCAATGCATCGCAGTGATGTTGCATTGACGTTGACACGACGTTGTTTAGACGTTGTATGTCTGTTGACATGGAGTTATCTGCACTTTATGTTTACATACACTCGATTATTGCTGGCCAAAATATCTCGTATGATAATCGTCGGCCTCAGTACCTCCGTCGGATGCGCGTCTGACTGGGTATACAATATTTTTCTCATTCCTGCTCCATGACATACGCCGTGGGTACTCGATAGAACCACATCACTGTGGCAGTTCCAACGAGCACCAACAGCCATGTTTGAAGCATAAATGAGAAAACTATCACAATTTTTCACCAGAAAAGTAAATATTGTTAAGATATGAAAGAATGCACAAAGTCATACGGGTGTAACATCGTATTGGCTAATAGACGATGATAATCAATTTGAAAAAAAAAATAATAATAATAATAATAATAAAATTCTTTCATGGGAGAGCAGAAAACAAACTGTAGTAACAATATACATGTATTTTCTACAAGATGTGCCTTTTATAGCTAATGGTACAAGTCTACTGCACTATATGTGTGGCAGATAGTCGACGGAAAACAGAACCCTGACACCAAACATAAACATTAAGTCGGAATAGGCCTCATGAATCATCAGTGTTTGGGTAAAAGTAGTTATATGTAGAACATAGAAGTGTAGGCAATGATCAGGAATCGACACAATTTACCCACAGCTCCCACCAGAGTTACCAAAGGGGAAAGAAACACAAACATGAAACAACAGACCCTAATGGAAACATCAATAGCGGAAAGCCAAAAGGACAGTTACTTTTCCACAAAATGGCCAATTCGATATCCAAAACAAAATAAAATAAGTGATACAAACACTCAAAGACAAACCATAACAAAAATAAACAACGACAGAAGAACCGCCTTAGAGCGGTCAGTGAAACGAATTCCACTGGGCTGGGCGAGAGAGGGGCTTTAATCTTAAAGAATTTATCTAACCTGTTGTTTATGAGTGAAATGTATCTCTCGCTAAGCACTTTATTCATAGAAACAAATTTGTTTTCGTATATACAATATTTTGCTAAAACAGAGAGAGAGAGAGAGAGAGAGAGAGAGAGAGAGAGGGAGAGAGAGAGAGAGATGTAATTGACCACTTCTGCTTTACCACCGTGTGAAAATAGTATTTTACGATCCTCTAGCGATATTTCTGGATTTACATTTGTGGTCAACCATGATTAAAGTTCAGTCTAAAACGTTCTTACTTTTGGGCATCTAAGAAATAAATAATGGATTTTTTCTGGTTGTTCATTACAGTAACTACAACCCTGATTTTATTAATTTTAAATAGAAATGAATGTGTTACTAAATTTTTATTATTGATTTTGTATTGAAAGTCGCGTAGTTTTGTCTCGTGAAATGTCTTTAATGCTCTTTTTCCACTTTATCTCCTATCTCCGTTTGCCATTTTGTTTGTGTAATGATTGTATTCGTTTACTCTAACCAAAATATCATAAATAGTCTACTCCCTTTCTTTGAACTAATCAAGTCTTGAAAGTATATGTTACAAACTACATTTTGTTTAAATTTAACAGCAAATACACGATTCATGTGAATTTGATCTTTTCATACTTGAGAAATACTACATGGTGGTAGTCTAAAAATGTGGCCCTTATATCATATTTCGCCTTTAACTGTTCAAAACTATAAAATACCACTTCCTCACTAGTAAGATCGTAAATTGCTCTTATGCCCATATCGCACCTATTTCTTAAAAACAATTTTCCATTACCAATGTGGTCTTTATGTCATAATGGGCATATAAGAATTTGCTTTAGGTTTTCTACGGGGACAGGTTTACAAAATTCCGACAAGCAGAAAATCCTTCAAAAAATGGATTTTTGTAGGTTGAAACTAAATTTCGCCGCATAAGATTTGGTTTGGACATACCTTATGATCACAAAATACTCAACAGCCTGGGAGCGCAGATCTTGTGACACTCATGTGATTCTGCTTGTTTATGACCTTACCAGATCATGATTAAATGGTCAACAAATAGATCTTATCTTGGGTTTAGCATGACCTTTGGCTAGGTGAATCACATGAAGCTTCTTCGCAAGCTACTGGTACATGGATTAACTATCCAGTGAATTAAGTCTTTTCTGATTGAGAGAAGTCAGACAGTTGCACTTGAATGTGAGTACTCAGATGAGGTTCCAGTTACTTCAGGTGTACCACAAGGATCAGTTCTAGGCACAATATTATTGTTATTATACCTTAACGACCTACCCGACAATGTGTGGTCCCGGGTTCGCCTATTTGCTGGTGACACTGGGGTGTACCTGACCATAATTCTCCCTGATTATTCGGTCACCCTCCAGAGGGACTTAGACCGCCCCATCATAGAATCTCACTGGGCCATGGAATCAAAACATAGAAAGGCGGCATAATGCTGCATTTTACCAGATCTGCACTTCTTGTTTAAAATGCTGGTATTTAAGTGTTAAACTAACAGTTTTAGATTACAACTAGGATGAAAATTATTTTAGCTGCCCTTTATATTACAGCGAAAGTAACCTTTTGTGAACGGAAAAGAAATTTATGAAAGTACTTTTATCTCAGGACATCTTAAGTTTTCTCAATACATTTGCACAAGAAAAATATAGATGAAAGATTTGCAAGCTGATTTTCCCCAAAATATAATCCTGATTTCCGTTTAAAAATCCATGTCCCACAAGAAAAAGGTTTGGAGGTATGTACGGTTATTACAGCAAGTACTTTCTTGCATTAGCAACATCCCTGTGCCTTTGAAAATAAATGAAATTCTGTATTTTTCACTTTTACCTGGAAAAAAGGAAACCGCTTTATAGACTTTTTAAAAGTTACTAAAACAGCTGCAGATCAATAGTTCACATCAAATACTAACGACTCGGTCAAAGCTTTCTATCAAAAAGGCTACCTGAATTGAAAACCAGATTTTTTTGACATGTTTATTCTCGATGGGCGCCATCATCTCCTTTTCTTGCGGTAAATCTGAAATGCTGAGATTTCATCAATTATGCCTTCCACATTTTATTTTCTCCATCATCAATGAAAATACCTTGAAAAGTCAGCTATGTAGCCTTCTTCCTGCGTATACCATAATGAAATCGCCTATCTTGGAAGCCTGTCATCACTGATAAATTAGTGTAGCTGTCAAATTGAGGAGATTTCCATCTTGCCAAATGCAAAAACGTATTCATACGCCTTGGAACTAATTTCCCACCAAAAAAACAATAGTACACCATTGCTTTAAATTTAAAACATAATATTCATATTTGAAACTGTCTTGCGCCTACTTTCACATACTTTCTAACATAATTTGTTCGTTAATTCATGAATGGTATGCCTTCATTTCTGAACTAGTTTCTACGTGTAACATTGTCCTGTTTGTGTTGTTCACCCCTGTTCCCAAGTAAACAAGTTGAAAAGGGTAGATTTCTTTTTTAACTTCTTTCAGCAAAACATATTAAAAGTATTGGGCTTCTATGAAATTTTACCAACCCGCACATTGGTAAGTAGGTGACACAACAGATCATTAATTGGATTAGATAAATATGTCCAAACATCAATTATTTGTTTATGGTGACTCATGTGAACAGAAAACAGCGTGTTTTTGTTAATGGTGAATCTTCAGTATGGGCGCCAGTTTTGTTTGGAGTCCCACAAGGGACTGTTCTTGGTCCTCTATTGTTCTCCCTGTACATCAATGATATTTCCTCTGACATTGACTCAGAAATAAGACTTTTCGCAGATGACTGTGTTTGTTACCGGGAAATTAGAGATACAGATGACTCATTGAAACTTCAGGCTGACATAGATGGATTAGGATGTTGGGCCCGAAAATGGGGCATGAGATTTCAGCCAGTTAAATGCAATATTATGCAGATAACAAGGAAGAGATCTAATAAAGTTGAGGCTTCTTACACTTTAGAGGGAACGGTCCTCGAAAATGTGAATTCCATTAAATACCTTGGTGTGACAATCACTCACGATTTGAGATATGCAATATGTGTACAAAGGCGAATAGAACTCTTGGATTCCTGAGGCGAAATCTTCATCAGTGTCCCCAGGATGTGAAAGAGACAGCATACAGGGGACTTGTTCGCCCAATCTTGGAATATGGTAGTTGCATCTGGGACCCAAGCGGAGTGGTCCTAAATGAAGAAATTGAAAAAGTTCAGAATAGAGCGGCTAGATTTGTAACTGGAAATTACTGCTTTGAAACTGGGAGCATGACTGGAATTCTAGGAAAATTAAGATGGGAGTCTCTCAAGAAAAGGAGAAGAGACAGTAGGCTCATACTCTTATACAAAGGTCTAAAGGGTGCTGCCAGCATTCCAACAGATGACCTTGTTCCCCCGGCTAGGCACTGTAGACAGCACCATTCAATGACGTTTCAGACCCTTACTGCAAGAACGGATATTTATAAAGAATCGTTCTTCCCCCGAACCATTAGAGATTGGAATGCCCTTCCGGATTCTATTATTTCGACGGCGGAAGGTGCTGATGATTGTGTAGCTAAGTTTACATCTTTGGTTAGAGCTAGGGACTAACTTCCCATATCACAGGTCCTGGTGTATGAATGTCATTTGACGTGTCACCAGTAACAATTCTGATTCTGATTCTTATGTAACAAATCAATGGGTAAAAATCACTGCTATAACATAGCAGTTATTGGAAGTGATCAGAAGCCTTTTGCACAAAAATCCTGGTGCTGAACAGGCTGCTTTCATTCTTTCAGTTCAAATATGGGGATAAACTGTTTTTATCTTATTTTTTTTTTTTTTTTTTTTTTGGTTTTGGATTTTATTCCAGTATCAAATGATCCACCCAGTAAACACAATCAATAATACAGTGAAACTTTGGTGCAGTGATTCATAAATTGTTATAAATTGCATGAATGAAATATATAAAATGAAATACTAAAAGCACAAAAGAAGGTCAATCATTTTACAAGCTAAATGCAAGAGATTGCAACACCTCAACCCAATCAGTGATCTTACTGCCAACTTGGTAGAACTGGTCATTTTTGGCTACCATACACTGAATTTAAAAAATAGTACCAGGTGAAATAATTACATTTTTGGGGGGTGGGGGAGGAATCATTAATTTTCAGTACTATTTAGGTATTTTACTTGAAATTCCACTCTTGCAGTGCCTAAAGGCAACCTTTAGCCACAATTCTATGATAGTATTTTACACATTTTTGTTCTGTGGATTAAGATATCATTTTTGCAAAAATGCAATAAATTACTAACATGGTGACTTTCCAATAAAAATATTTTGCTTTCATATTCTTACATTTACATGGACTACCATCTGATGAAAAATCTGTTTGGGTAACTATTTGCAAATATGATTTTTTCAGTACCTCAAATGTAGTGAAATAACTGTATTGAGGAACCTTAAATCACCTTCTTTAAAATAGCTTTTTGTTGTCTGCGGCGTTACTAAACCGTACAAATGTGAAATGGTTAGAATATACAAGATAAAAATTGCAACATGTGTGCACGTTGCCGATTTCGAAAAAAAAAAACAAACAAAAAACAGAAGACCATCATGAAAACATGCCTATGCAATTTTGACCCTCTTAAACTCCACTTTAATCCAGTAGAATGGGGTTTGTATGGGTGTACATTATTTTTCGCATTTCTGCCCAAAACATAGATTTTTGGTACTCGTCAGAAACCGCCTGGTCGAGACGGTTCCAACGAGTACCCAAAATCTATGTTTTGAGCTAAATTATGAAAAATAGCAGAATCTTTTATCTGAACATTTTCATTTTTTGGGTGGAAATATGTTCAATTTATTTGAAAAGGCATGTTTTCGTAATGCAAAAAAAAAAAATAATAATAAAAAAAAAAAAATAATAAAAATAATAATGGCCTCACTCATAATCTTAAATAACTGGAGTATAGTATGCATATTACAGGACCTTCGTTTGAATAAACTCTCGTCAAAGGAATAAACACTTCTCAAAGCATAAACTAACGTCTATTCTAGTTGTAAGTTTCACAAGAACGAAGTAGAAACTATTTCAGCTCACTGAAAAACAAACTTTATTTCGTAAACAAAAACAACAAAAAGAAAAAAGAAAAAAAAAAAAAAAAAAAAAAAACTTCCCATCACGAAAGGAAAGTTCCTTCCGTTGAATAGACCAATAGGGGACAGACTTTCTTCCAAAGTATTTTCAGTAATGAAACAAAGCGAAAGCAACGACAAAGAATTCTCAAAAGGAAATATGGCCCTGGTGTAGATTTCACATCTCCATCTGTTTCATGCAAAAATAGATTGATTTACGAACAGCACTAGCATTATAATCGATCCCTATGTGATGAAACCAAACATGATAATAACCACGGCCTTTCCTTCCAAACGATGTCAAAATGGTGTCAGTAGTTTCCAAATTTGCAATTTTGTGACGCAAGTAACCGTACAGTTAATTCAGCATTTTTTTTCCAAGTTGCCGTACTTAAAAAAATCCAAGTTGCCGTACTTGAAAAATCCAATATATATATTTCATCAGCCTAAATACTTTTGTAAGCCTTCATGAATGACGGTTAAACAAATAAAGCTCTTATATCTATCTCAAGACTGGGACATGGATCATTCACACAGAGCTCTTCGTCAATAACAAAACGATCCGGGATTACGAAATTTCCTTAATAAAGCAGACCTTGATTCGAGAAATTCAAGGAATACTAGGTTTTACCAACCTCCCTTTTTCATTTCCAATATACATATGATCAGTAAGATAGACGATGTGAGCGGAAGATTGCGATTGAACTGGACTAGTTTGTTTGTAGGGGTCCCAGGGGGTGGCAGCATATTCTAGTTTAGGTCTAACTAGTGACTTGTATGCTGTTGCCTTGATGTCCTTTGGGCATGCAGAGAGATTCCTGCGTAGGATAGGAAAGCAGCTGTCTGGCTGTCTGTCGTAGATAGCATGTCATAGTCTAGCTACTAGACCTTGATGTCATATTTACCAATTACCAACCTTCATGTGTGTTTTTATCAAATATGAAACCTTGTTAGACTTTAATCTTGTCTCAGACACCAAGGTCTAGTACAATGCGAATTTTACCTCGCAAGATCCTTGGTAAATGATTGATTACAGCTACAGTCATGAAATGTTTATTGCCTTTCTGTACCCCTTACCGAACACCAACTGATAAGGCAAACTGGCATTTTAGTCAGAGTATATCTTCCCAAGATCAAATAAGGGGTAGAAGAATATTACTTATTAACTTTAAAATATGATATCCGACTAGAAGCTAGTCTAAGCATGTCAGTGTGACTATTTCACACCAGTGTACTGTCTATAGCCAGGTTTTTTGCTTTACTTCTGGCAATGGATGTTGTATGATGACTCCATTATCTTGCTTTTGTTGCCGATTCTGATGTACTCAGACTAAGTCTTGTCTGGGTGAAAACGCATCTATCAGTCTCTCTCCCATGCTTGTAAATAATTAAAGTCCTCTTGAGCGACAGCAACTCGGTACAACAGGCAGTGATCAGCGAACAGGGGAGACGCGTGGTGGCAAGTCGTTGATTTATATGAGGAAGAGGAGAGTGCCGAGCACTGTACTCTGTGGAACACCAGAAGTAACGGGCGCAGACGAAGAAATCCTCAATTACGACTTTCTGGTATCCATCAGCAATGAAATTGTGCGGAACCTCGTGAAAGGCCTTACTGAAATCTAGTAGGATGACATTTATGCGCTGTGAGTTGTTCATTCCGCCGGCTTGCTATCCGCTGGTACTCACATGACCCCCCCCCCCCCCCAGCAGGGAGAACGACCCAATGTACAACGAAAGAGCCGATTACTGTGCAGAGTCTCATCCTGCAAACCTGGAGTTTATGTAATAAACTGAGCGTGACAGCTCAGTGGTTAAGCCCAGAGTGGTTAGTGCACTTGACTCAGATGCCAGAGGCCCTCGGTTCGACCCGGCGATGATTATTTCGGTGTCTGAACACCATTTACAGCGATGAATGTCAAAATGCGCACCGCCCTTTGGATCGGAACGTTTAACTGGAGGCACCGGCCCCCGCCCATAGGGGCTTGAAGAAATATATGGGCTGCATGATGCTTCCACGCAGAGCTGAATCCGGCCCGCACACTAGTACTGGTAAACCGCTTAGAGGATCTAAGCCTGTCCAGGAACCGCTGTGCGGGGCGGACCGCCTATGCTAATAAACCCTATGGGTTTCATTGGGCGACAGGGCTTGAGCTGTCATCTCATCTCAATGTCGGGTAAAAGTCCCACAAAATTGGAAGCAACGTCTCCAAAATGACCTTTAAAGTGCTGACGGGGACGTTAAACCTCAAATCAAACAAACAAACTGGAGGCGCCCTGTTCAGGGAGAGTCATCCCCTATGCAGGTTAACTGTTTGTTTGTTTTGGGGTTTACGGCCAAGTCAACACTGTTAAGGCCGTTTTTGAGCCTGTCAGTTTACTTTTCCTGGGCAGGCTTATACATAAGAGGTAACCAGGAGAGTGCACATTCTTTCGCCAGAAACTGACAACTGCCCTTCTTGAGCCAGCGGAATGGAGAGAATGACCGTAGGAATGATTTCTTGATCAATCCCCGCGAAAGAATATTGCCGACCCCGGCAGGTATCGAACCTGCTTCCCCATGATCAGCAGTCAGACGCGCATCCGACTGAGCTACCGAGGCCAGCGCAAGATTGTTGTGTGCTGTAAATCTGCAAGTAATGGTAAAATGTGGCCGATCCCAGTATCAGTGAGTAGGTCCTGGTGCATGTTTGTTTGTTTGGTTTGAGGTTTAACGTCCCCTTCAACACTGTAAAGGTCATTTTGGAGATGTTGATAACAATTTTGTGGGACTTTTACCAGACATTGAGATGAAATGACTTCTCAAGCCCTGTCGCCCAGTGAAACAAATGGACGGACTCGCATCGCTTTGCTTGCCCAGGCTTAGATCTTCTAAGCTGTTTACCAGTACTCGTTTGCGGGTCAGTTACAGCTCTGCGTGGAAGCATTATGCAGCCCATATATTTCTTCAAGCCCCGATGGGCGGTGCGAATATGGATAGTGTTTCTCTTTTGTTTCGGTATTAAAAAGTTCTTGCTCGGCTCCCATGGCGGGGCTTGAAGAAATAGGTGGGCTGCATGATGGTGCCAGGCAGAGCTTAAACTGACCGCTTAGGAGTATTGGTAAACCGCCTAAAGGATTCAAGCCTTCCCAGGCAAAGCGGTGCGAGTCGGGCCGCCCATTCATATAAACCCTATTGGTTTCATTGGGCGACAGGGATTTTTTTTTTTGGTTTTACGGCCCTTTCAAGATTATTTCACTCATATCGAGCCGATCGTTAATCAGAGGTGGGCGAAAACCGGAGTACCCGGAGAAAAACGATCTGACCTTCCGTTGCAGAACTTGGCATCTCACATATGACCCGAGCGAGGCTCGAACCACAGCGGTGAGAGACCTAATGATCAAGAGTCAGCGCTCTTAACCACTAGGCCACGGAGGCCCGTAAGCGACAGGGAATGAGATCTCATTTCATCTCAATGTCGGGTACATAAAAGTCCCACAAAATTGTAAGCTAGGTCTCCAAAATTACTTATACAGTGTTGATGGGGACGTTAAACAGTGTTAATTGGGACGTTAACCCTCAAATCAAACAAATCAATAGGTTATTGCTAGTATCGTCTAATTCTAACAAATACCCACATCATACATGTACTCTCACATGTATGCGGTTTTTGTGTATCTTTGAAACGACCCCATGTCAATTCTCATCGATTCAGAAATTGATCCTTAAATATTGACGGTAAAATTATCTTCTTGCCTGTAAATTGATGCGTTAGCATTTGATAACAGATTAACATGCATGATAGTATTGTGTCAGTGCAGTTGAAAGTCAAATACTTGTAATTTGGACTAAAAATTCTACTTTCCTCAGATGAACCGGAGGTCGCCATCTTATTGTTCGCCGCTGTGATGTTGCCCGGCTTTTTGTCACGTGACAGGAATATTTTTAGATTGAAATTCCCAAAAACAACAAATAAACAAAAATGAAAACGACGATTTTCACAAAGTTCTGAAGTGGTATTTGGTTTCAGAAGATTACAAATGACAAAGCTACATGAATAGAAGAAATAAAACCGAAAAACACGCTTTTCATTTTTGAAGCCCGATAGCTCAATAATGCACCTTTAAACTTCACACAAATGTTGGGTATGATAGTATCTTGAGCCGGTTTGCCTTTAAGGGCCCTGAGGAAGAGGTCACGGTCACTGGCTATTTTCAGAATAGCTTTGTCATAGCTGTTTTGGCTACATTTGTTGATTTTTTTTATTTGAGGTTTAACGTCCCCGTCAATACTGTAAAGGTCATTTTGGAGACGTTGCTTCCAATTTTGTGGGACTTTTACCCAACATTGAAATGAAATGACATCTCAAGCCCTGTCACCCAACGAAACCAATAGGGTTTATAAACATGGACAGGCCGACTTCCACCGCTTTGCCTGGGCAGGCTTAGCTCCTCTAAGCTGTTTACCAGTACTTGTGTGCGGGTCGGTTTCAGCTCTGTGTGGCGGCATCATGCAGTCCATATATTTCTTCAAGCCCCATGGGCGGGGGCTGCTACATTTGTTGATGAATTTTGCCATAACTTTACACAAATGTTGCTTATGATAATATCTCGAGCGAGTTCGACTCTCAAGGTCATGACCTCAAGGACAGTGTGGCTATTTTTTAGATACCGTAAAACTTTGTCATCACTCTATAACTTCATACAAATGTTGGGTATGATAATATCTCAGGGAGTTTGACTTTCAGGGTCCTCGGGTCAAGGTCACTGTGGCTATTTTTAGAAAAACTTTGTCTTTGCTCTAGCGGCTACATTTATTGGTAAATTTTAATATAACTATATTGATATAGCACTGGATTCTTTCTTTGTGACTTTTTTTCTGTTATGGGTCTGAAAATTTGCCTTTGCGCAACGTAGTCAAAGCTCTGGTGAGCTATCCTGTCCGGCGACAGGTCTTATCAGATTTTCTTGTTCAGTCAAGCGGGTGACAAGAGAATGTACTTGTAAGTGTAGATCTACCATTTTTCTGTGTCACATAAAATAAATATAATACCCAGGAGATATTCATATATTAGACTGCGCAGATGCGCATGCAGATCTGGGAAACCATGTTCCAAGACTAAGGCTGACACGATTAATCGTCTAATCAATTAATCAATAGGGCTGACTAATCAGAGCTGAAAAGATAATCGATTATCAGCCCTGTCATTGCGATAGATAATCGATTAGTAATCGTTAAGGTTTTTGTCATAATTTTACCTGTCTGGCTTCCTGTCTGAGCATGACTCTAACCATATGTTGCACTTTACCATATGTATATCTGAACAGACAGGCCAGAGCAATCAGTGTAGACCCAGATGAGACGCCGCATAATGCGGCGTCTCATCAGGGTCTGCACTGTTTGCCACTCTTCCAGCTATTATAGGCATAACTTCGCGAAGTAAATTGTACCTATCAAGTAACCGATTAAAAGCAAATCAGAAATGATAATCATTTTTGTGGAATTTATCGATTGATTAATCGATTATACAATTAATCGCGTCAGCCTTATTAATCAATCGATAAATTCAACAAAAATGATTATCATTTCTGATTTGCTTTTAATCGATTAATTGATAGGTACAATTTACTACCCAAAGTTATGCCTAAAATAGCTGGATGAGTGGCAAACAGTGCAGACCCTGATGAGACGCCGCATTCTGCGGCGTCTCATCTTGGTCTACACTGTTTGCTCAGGCCTGTCTGTTCAAATATAAATATGGTAAAGTACAACATATGGTAAGAGTCATGCTCAGACATAAAGTCAGACAGGTAAAATAATGACAAAAACCTTAGTGATTACTAAGCGATTATTGATCGCAATGACAGGACTGATAATCGATTATATTTTCAGCTCCTATTAGCCAGCCCTGTCTAAGATGCATTTCTCTGATCAACAAATTTCAATTTAGATGTTGCTCAGACTGTTTGCGCTTTTCAGAGTGTTGGTTGAGAGAGAGAGAGTGTGCATGCATGCGAATGAGCGTGCGTGCATATTTTAAAAAAGAATATACTCCTCAGAAAAAGATTTAATTTTTAACCCTTCTCTTGCTGAATATTCATTTAAGCCACACCCATTTCTGTCTATCAACCAATCAAATTACTAGATGTAATTTATTGCTACACATTTATAAACTGAATGCCAAACAGTGTAGATCCTGATCAGGTGGCTTCTTCAGAAGCCACCTGATCTGGATCTACACTGTTTGCAAATATAGGGGTTGTCGTGAACAGCAAGATAAGGGTTAACAAATTTTAAAGTTACTGGTTTATTTATATTCTCGTGTCATAGCTATGTATTTATGATTAGCAAGCCGAATCACTGTATAAATGCTAATAACACAAGCTTTTGATTAATCAACTAATCAACCGAAATAACTCAAAACTGAGTGGCGCAAGTACAATTAAGGAAGAAGGGTATGAGGAAGGAAGGAAGACTTCTATCCCAACTGCTTGGAATTATATTTCATTGAGATGATCCTTCATGGTGCTGAAAATGGAATTTCCCTTATGAAAATTTGTGATATTTCCTCATTTATTCCCCTTGAAAACCAAAGTTTTCTATATATAAATGAATCCTGGTTAACCCCACTTTTCTCATTGAATGAGATGCCAGAGTTTATTTGAGAAATCTCTTGTCGGTAAATGCAGTTTATCTCCTTCGATTATAACGAGTACCCACAGTCTATGTTTTTGAGATAATGATAAAAAAAATGTAGGAAAATCACATGTACCCATGTAAACTCAACCTTTCTGCTTATAAAATGAGCTTAATGAGGTGACATTGTATGTAAGCCTGAATCCAAATGCCTGCCCCGGACATCAAGGTCAAGGTTACATACTTAGAAACATTTGATGTTAAATGTATTTAGAGCTTATATTTTCCAAACTATATGATGGCTATTCTTCATATTTGGAATCATGATAGACACAGGTCAAAAGTTTCATTCAGCTATACCCCCACCCCTGCCTTATGATCTCAAGGTAAAGGTCATAGACTTTGAAATTTTAATGTTGAAGTTTTTAAGAACTCATATATTTTCTAAATAATTTGATTGGTCGAGTTCATATTTGGTATGATTATAGTTATTTTTTTCAACATTTTAATCGGCAATACCCACAGCTATGCCAATGACTTTTTCAGATGAGTTATGCTGTCTGATGACAGCTGTTGTTGCAGCATAATTTGGGTGGTGGGGGTGAGGGGGGGGGGGGGGGTTGAGGTGGGCCCCTTGGCGGGGGCATCCTTGTCATATTGACACTTTTCTAGTTTGTCTTGAAGTTTTACTTCCCTACTGTTTAGGTCATTTTGGAGACATTGCTTCCGATGTTGTGGGACTTTTACCCGACATTGAGATGAAATGAAATCTCAAGCCCAACCACCCAAAGAAACCGCTAGGGTACAAGGAATGGTCCAACTCGCACCACTTTTCCTGGGCAGACTTAGACCTAAGCAGTTTACCAGTACATGTACTAAAGTTAGGTCGGTTTTAGCGCTGTGCTTGGAAACACCATGCAACCTAATCTATTTCTCCAAGCGCCAATGGGCAGTGGCAAAGAATATCACAGAAACAAACTCTAGAAGAATCAGTTACTAAATTTAATAGTTGCACCCGAAGGGCCCATGGAATAATTTTTAATGCACAACTCGTGTAAAAATCAGGCCCATCATCATCATGGCTAAATGGCACAGCCTAGATAGAACACTGACTATTGTAATTCCTAGCCATTTTGAAGATGCTCTGGGCCCAGTCGTTCAAATTCAAAGCATCGTTAGCTTAACGAGCTCGTTAGTGGTCATATTGTTAACTCTTCTATCAAGTACAATATCGAAAGTTTTGGTATTTTTGCTGAAAAAAGCTGCTCACATTTTTTCAGCAAAAAATTTCAGCATATTTGCCATATTTAATGATCAAAGTTTTAACGATATGTTAACTAACAGCGTCATTAGTTTTGAACAACTGGCCCCTGGACTGCTGGGCAAGTAGTAGAAACTTGGTTTCATCAGGCTCTGATAAACATACTCCTGTCAATTTCCAAGAGTTAGGATTGTTTGGATGTTTACTCAAAAGGGTGTCAACCCATCTCTGCACACAGCTCTGGAGAAACACAGTGATAGATACTTAACCTTTTTGTACCAAATGGATTTGTTTGATTTGAGCTTTAACGTCCCCGTCAACATTGTATAGGTCATTTTGGGGACGTTGCTTCCAATTTTGTGGGACTTTTACCCGACATTGAGATGAAATGACATCTGAAACACTGTCGCCCAATGAAACCAATAGGGTTTATTAGCCTTGCACCGCGGTTCCTGGACAGGCTTAGATCCTCTAAGCGGTTTACCAGTACTAGAGTGCGGGCCGGATTCAGCTCTGCGTGGAAGCATCATGCAGCCCATATATTTCTTTAAGCCCCTATGGGCGGGGGCAGTGTACCAAATGGAATCTTCCTCCTTATGTATGGCAGGGGTCCATCTTGAAATTTAGGGAAGACAGGTTGTGTTCTCTTTATTTATTTGGAAAAGTAGCTGGCCTTTTAGCAAATAGTGTAGGCCTTGATCAGATGCCGTGTTCTGCAGCGTCTGATCTGGGCCTGCACTGTTTGCAAGGGTACCTGTTTTGGGGTTTCTGGTACAAAATGGGTTAAGAGACAAACATCATGAATTATTTATGCAGAAAGTTGAGAATTCAAAGTTTATTTATATTTCAGGAAATTCTTTGAAAGAGTGATATTGTGCAACAGTTTGGTATGGTCATGTGCTATCACTGGGAGGGCTGGTCTCACTTACCAGGAAGCTGAGGAATGTGAAGAAAAGGCTTTAAAGCAGCTTGCTACTTTTCCTGATTATCTGCAGCGTCCAATTCTCTACTTAGCAAGTCACACACAGAGAAGTCGGCTTGAGCAGCTGAATGATGACGTTTTTGTGTACGCTAAAGACAGATTCTTTGTTGGTGAAACCGTAGAGGTCTTGCTGGGAAAGTCCAGGTAACTGCTCTTATTAAACATAAATTATGATAAGTCTGTTTAATGAAATAAAAATCAAAAATGAGTTCCTTTAAGAGCAATGAAAACATTCACAAGAAAGAAGATGGATCATACTACGTAGTTTCGGCTAATAAAGCCTCATCAGTGACCCTGTAATGATCCGGCAAAGATAGCCAGAGGAAACATACTGCAATTTTGCAAATTTCCAATAGGCAGTCGATACGAAGACTGATATAAATCAAATTGGGATCCAAAATATTAAAAACCTGTCTAGAATATGAGTCTAAACCAAAAATTTATTTCTGATTTCTCAGAATATTCACGCTGATCTTAAAGGACCAAAAGTAAAATATAAACTACACTATGGTTGATGTACGGGGAGACGTTTTACGGCCGCCACACGGCACAACACCAGCTGCAGTGAAGGCAAATAAAAATCAAAAATGAGTTCCTTTAAGAGCAATGAAAACATTCACAAGAAAGAAGATGGGTCATACTACGTAGTTTCGGCTAATAAAGCCTCATCAGTGACCCTGTAATGATCCGGCAAAAAAAGCCTGGAAAACCTTGCTCAGTGTAAAAAGAGAATGGTAGGATCGTCAAGTGTATGCATAAATTGCCTTATTAATTATCCCCGCTTCAAAAAGCGGGGATCATGTATTACCCCACAAACCCCCCACCCCAAAGTAGGCTTTTGGGTCCTTTTTCTGATTATCACACAACTCGTAGGTTTTTGGGGCTAGAATCTTGAAACTGTCACATGTATTGGCCCTATGGAAGAGAACTGGAGGAACATATTCAAAATGTTGTATTGACTCAACCCCAGACTTGTACAGAGCCAGATGTTTGTGTCACTAACAAGATAAGCCCCAGACTAGTACAGAGCCAGATGTTTGTCTCACTAACAATATGAGCCCCAGACTTGTACAGAGCCAGATGTTAAACGGCACCCGCCCATAGGGGCTTGAAGAAATATATGGGCTGCATGATGCTTCCACGCAGAGCTGAATCTGGCCCGCACACTAGTACTGGTAAACCGCTTAGAAGATCTAAGCCTGTCCAGGAACCATGGTGGGAGGTGGACCGTCCATGCTAATAAACCCTAATGGTTTCATTGGGTGACAGGGCTTGAGATGTCATTTCATCTCAGTGTCAGGTAAAAGTCCGACAAAATTGGAAGCAACGTCTCCAAAATGACCTTTACAGTGTTGACAGGGACGTTAAACCTCAAATCAAACAAACAAAAGAGCCAGATGTTTGTGTCACTAACAATATAAGCCCCAGACTTGTGCAGAGCCAGATGTTTGTGCCGCTGACAGTATGTGCCCCAGACTTGTACAGAGCCTGATATTTATGTTACTAACAATATGAGCCCCAGGCTTGTACAGAGCCAGATGTTTGTGTCACTAACAAAGTAACAATATGAGCCCCATACTAGTATAGAGCGAGATGTTTCTGTCACTAACAATAATATGAGCCCCAGACAAGTACAGAGCCAGCAGTTTGTGTCGCTAACAAAGTAACAATATGAGCCCCAGACTAGTACAGAGCCAGATGTTTGTGTCACTAACAAAGTAACAATATGAGCCCCAGACTAGTATAGAGCGAGTGGTTTCTGTCACTAACAATAATATGTGCCCCAGACTAGTACAGAGCCAGCAGTTTGTGTCGCTAACAATATGAGCCCCAGACTAGTACAGAGCCAGCTGTTTGTGTCACTAACAGTATGAGCCCCAGACTAGTACAGAGCCTGATGTTTGTGTCACTAACTATATGAGCCCCAGACTAGTACAGAGCCTGATGTTTGTCTCACTAACAATATGAGCCCCAGACTAGTACAGAGCCAGATGTTTGTCTTGCTAACAATATGAGCCTAATACAGAGCCAGATGTTTGTGTCACTAACAATATGAGCCCCAGACATGCACAGAGCCACATGTTTGTGTCACTAACAAAGTAACAGTACGAGACCCAGACTAGTACAGAGCCTGATGTTTCTGTCACTAACAATATGAGCCCCAGGCTAGTACAGAGCCAGATGGTTGTGCCGCTATCAATATGAGCCCCAGACTAGTACAGAGCCAGATGTTTGTGTCACTAACAATATGAGCCCAGATTTGTGTGTCGCTAACAATATGAGCCTCAGACTAGTACAGAGCCTGATGTTTTTGTCACTAACAATATGAGCCCCCGAACTACTACAGAGCCTGATGTTTGTGTCACTAAGAATTTGAGCCCCAGACACAAGTATTAATTATTTTTCTTATTTCTGTTTCAAGACATAGGTTGGGGGTGCCTCAGTGAGGCAGTTCTACCGAGCAGCAAAACCTATGTTAAGAATATAAATAAGACAAATACCCCAGACTTTCATTAGAAAAAATAACCGTTTTTTGAGATATGAAAGAAAGCACTATGTCACATGGACTGGTTATCATAATGGTACTATCCAAGCAGCAAACACAGAACTGATGATTAGACTGCCCAGATGCTTAGACTTAACTGTGTAACATTGTGTTTGCAAACGCCATAAATCAGGTATTCTCACGACGTGACTCATGTAATCAAGTTGTGGTTTTATTGCCCAGTCAACAGCTGTAACTCTTGAGATGATGAACTTGTACATGTATCTGCTTAGCCCTCATCCTGCTGAAAAATTCAGTTTAGCTACACCCACTTCTTGCTATCAGCCTGTCAAATTATTCAATATAATGTATAGGTCACTCAGGAAAGGCCACAATCCAAGAACGCAGCCATCTTAAGCCACCTATAGAAAGTGACACGGAGGCACACACAAAACAGACGAAACATGAACCAAGACACTGCTAAAGAATGACCCCCATGGGACGGTGAGTAGTAAAACTACTGGAGGGGGGCTTCAACTCTGGATTTATGAAATTTCAATCCTCAATTAAAAAAAAATGCATGACAGTGTAGGTCCTGGTCAGCTGGTTTCTTCAGAAGCCATCTGAACTGGATTTACACTGTTTGCAAAGATAGTGGTTGTCGTGTTCAGCAGGAAAAGGTGTTTTTGTTTGCAATATATTATAAATGGAAGGAGATACAGTATTAACCCTTGACCTGCTGACTATTTATATATGCCACACCCACTACCGATTATCAACCAATCAGATTGATTGGTGCAAATTATTCCAATAAATTCACAATCTGAATGGCAAACAATGTAGATCCTGATCAGATGGCTTCAACAGAAGCCATCTGATCTGGATCTACATTGTTTGGAAAATAAGGTATATCCGGGCTCGGCAGGACAAGGGTTAAAGATGTATTATATATTGTTTCAGACAAAGCTGCAAGGTTTTATCTGTCATACCCCCAGAAGGAGCTGCTGTTAATGGAGATGCCCTAGAGGATAGTGATGATGAAAAATCCAAAAGGTATATGAAATAGGGTTGGAGCTAATAGGGGCCAGAAAATTAATACTGTATTTACCCTAAGGGTCCAGAACTTCAGACACCTTAACACCTTTCCATACTTATTCTTAAATTTGAGCAAAAGCTCAATTTACCACCAAATGTTATGTCTGAAAATAGATGGATGAGTGGCTACCAGTGTAGACTGATAAGACGCAACATTCTGTGGCATCTCATCTGGGTCTACACTGTTTACTAGGAGTGTAACGATGCATCGGACCATCGATGCATTGCGATAGGCACTGGGCCGATAGTACTGCATCGATGGTAAAGTTAAACATCGATGACTATCGCCGATAGTTTTTTTAACTATCGATAGTTTCGATAGTTTTCTATATCACAAGTTTTTCAGATAATTCCTGAAGTTGTTTTCATTCTAATGTAATTTATATTCTTTATTACCACCTAGGTCTTGTACCCGGTCAAGCGTCAAACTGTACATTGTCCTAATTATAATCCAATAATCTTCTGTGTCAGTGGGAGACAACGGCTGCTTGTCGCCAGATAAAGGCAATAAAATTACAGCCGAATCGTGATTTGGCGGTCGTGATTTGGCGTTAGCCTGCAGGTACACTGTGTTTATGCATCCTATTTTGTTATGTGTACATTATCCGCTTAACACCCGAAGTCGGTATCAGGTCAGAACGATGAATATTCCTTCATTGAACTGGTAAATTTACAACTTTGTGAAGCATATTTCAACAGCACTTTGATGTTAATTGATTTTGAAATAATTGACACGGACGACCACGCATATTTTGATTACGCTAATCTGCAAGCTGTCTGTAAGCCTGTGATAAGAAAAGCGATAATTAAAGCGTGTTTACACAATGGTATTTATTATCAAAGGGTGCCGCCAGCATTAATTAGCACATGAAGCATGGAAAGTCCGCATGTGTCACTACCGCTTCAAAAGATGCAAAAAAAAATGTTCTGGTTGATGTTTTAGAGGATTCTTATTTTGTCAATAACAAACATCAAAGGAAATGAAATACGTGTCGTCCTGCAAAGAACGTTTATTATTTGTGCACCCAGACATGTTTATACAGCCGAGGAATTAATTTTGAATCTTGGACACCGTGTAAGGGAAATACCGCACTAGAAAACAATTAAAGAAAATAAAAACATGGTTCGATTTTCTGTTTATTTGTATTGCTAAAATATTTTAAAAGATTTTACCAAACAACAAAAGGAAAATACAAATGATGTTTGGAAAGAAAAAAACATTACACAATGAAAATGATGGAAGATTAGATAAGTTGGCAGATGCAAGAATGTCGGGATGACATTGTAATGCATGTTTGGCACGTTACTGATGACGTCATCGGTCGACCGGGGCCAATTTGGATATAAAAATTCTTTAGCCCTGATCTCAAAGGTATTCCGTTTAACAAACGCATGCGATCAATTGTGTACCGAAACACTGAGACTTATATTAAAAATTTCCTCAGATTTTCGGTCTGAAGATTCATATCTAACTTCCCAAAACACAGGTTCTGGTGTATGGATTCGTTTGACGTGTCATCGGTAACAATTCTGATTCTGAATCGTATGCATTGCTGACATAGTTTTTCAGCTATCTACTTAACTATTTATTTTAATGATGCGTATTTCTTGCGTAACCGGTAAAACATATTTTCTCAATAGCTAAACGGTTGTGGATAGAGGTGGACAGAAAACAGCGCCCTGCACAATTCCCGATTTATACCCGGAATTAAGCTCGATCCGTGCCACCAACAACAGCATACAGATGTGTTTACACAAATTAAAGCATCGACTTTTCCCGCCAAGCGTCTGCTATTTTGGTGCCAAAATATAGCCATGCACGATGCAGTAGAATAGTCTGTTTTTATTAATATGCATACATCTACCGATAGATGAAGCTAATCGTCTTAGGAGCGATTTGATTGTGGATTAAATTTTATGATTGAGGGATAAATGCAAATTAGAGACATAACTTGATCTTATTTTCACACCTTGTCACGCGGAACATTATAGGCTTATCGGTAGCGCCGGAGGCTTGTGTTTACAGTGTAATTATAGAATAGACTGCCCATCCGGCGTTTATTACACGATTCGATTAACTAACACGGTCGGTTTGGTTGAACCCAAAGTTCAGTGTTATAACGAGGTTGAGGTGTATTTAGTCACTTTGTCATGTCTGAAGTGTTTTTGAAGACAAGCAAATATTACATTGCCTTCGTGAAGAGCTTACATTTATTTTGATTAAGAAACTGATTTCACATTCTCACTGTGAATTGATACATATTACTTGGCTACTTCTATTAAAATGAGTCTCCCGGCCCGTCCAGAAGGATTTACACATAAAGGAAAAAAGATGCTTCATGTAGAGCAAACAGAAAAGCAAACAGGAGTTTATAAGAGGTCTCCCTCTTGTGTAAATTATCTTGTTTATGTCTTGTATGCAGATAAAGCATACAGAAAATTGTTTGACGGATTGAATAGTCTTTATTTCCTTCTCAAACAAGAGAATATGTTTCAGACAATAGTATCGCAATAGTATTGCAATAGTAGGCAGCAATAGTAATAGTATTGCAATGGTTCTTCCTGCAATGTCAATACTATCGCAATAGTCATTTTCTGACTATCGTTACATCCCTACTGTTTACTCAGACTTGTCTGTCCAAATTTCATTGGCAAATATGATATTTGGACATTATTGCTGCAGGTGTCAGCAAAAAGACTCTTACATTACACTAAGCCCCCCCCCCCCCCCCCCCCCCCCCCCCCCCCCCCCCAAGCCTGAGCCCTCCCTATTTAGAAGCCACTTCAGTGACCTAACACAAGAATGCAAAACTTGATGAACAGAAGTCAACAAGCTATGTACATTGGCACACATATCAACTTAATATTCAACATACATGTATTATTATATACCCAGAAAATGTCCTGTTTACTTTGTACAGAAGTTTCCGGTCAATCCCGTAGTCAAGTTCATATTGCCCGTAAATAAGCAGTTTCGTTCACAACAGCACTACTTTCAAATCTATGCATTTCAAGACGAAACATCGGCAGCCATCTTGTCATGCGTATCGACTGAAAGAACATAAAACTAAACGAATATAGGTTATGACAAAGTGCATAAAGTGCATTTTATGCTGTCAAATATGGCCTACCTGCAATCTGACTTGATTTTCAGTACTTTCTTTTAAGAAAATCCTGAGGATTTTGAAAGAATATATAACCAATGCTTTGGAAAAAATGGCGTCCTGCGTAGGGAAATGTCAATGTTTTAATGACGTCATATCCACCAACGTTAACGTCGTCTTCACTTTGGTGACTTTGGGTGTCGTTTTTATGTCCACGCCATTCGAAGAATGGTGGAAAGGGCATATAGCGTTGCCCCTGTCCGTCCCTCCGTTCGTCTGTAAATCCGAAACTTAAATCCGGTCAATAACTTCTTTATTTCTTGATGGATTTTAAAATTACTCCGCAGAAATGTTAACCATCATGAGACGACGTGTCACGTGCAAAACCCAGGTCCGTACCTCCAAGGTCAAGGTCATACTTAGAGGTCAAAGGTAAAAAAAAAAGGGTCCGAAACTTAAACGCAGTCAATAACTTTCTTATTTCTGGATGGATTTTGAAATTACTTTGTAGAAATGTTAACCATCATGAGACGATGTGTCACATGCAAAACCCAGGTCCGTACCTCCAAGGTCAAGGTCATACTTAGAGGTCAAAGGTCAAAAAAAGGTTCCGAAACTTAAACGCAGTCAATAATTTTCTTATTTCTGGATGGATTTTGAAATTTCTTTGTAGAAATGTTAACCATCATGAGACGATGTGTCACATGCAAAACCCAGGTCCGTACCTCCAAGGTCAAGGTCCTCTTTAGAGGTCAAAGGTCAAAAAAAGGGTCCGAAACTTAAACGCAGTCAATAACTTTCTTATTTCTGGATGGATTTTGAAATTACTTTATAGAAATGTTAACCATCATGAGACGATGTGTCACATGCAAAACCCAGGTCTGTACCTCCAAGGTCAAGGTCAAACTTAGAGGTCAAAGGTAAAAAAAAAAGGGTCCGGAACTTAAACGCAGCCAATAACTTACTTATTTCTGGACGGATTTGAAATGATTTTGAAGAAATGTTAACCATCATGAGACAATGTGTCAAGTGCAAACCCAGATCCGTACCTCCAAGGTCAAGGTCATACTTAGAGGTCAAATGGCATAAAAAGCGTCCAAAACTTAAACACGGTCAATAACTTTCTATGGATGAATACGAACATAGACATATTTCAGGCGGGGGCATCCGGGTCCTATGGACGCATTTCTAGTTTTCAATATGTAGGGAAACACTTTACGACCATCGTTATTTTCCATTTCAAACTACTGAAAGATAATATATAAATCTGATTCGACCTTCAGATTTCTATACCAGAGAATCCTGAATTCTAATAGACAGTTCAAGTTTTGGGTATATAATAAAAAGGTTATTGACTTTATATTGTGAAATGACTAGTTTATATTGTCGAGACGCACTCGCAAGCTTGTGGGTCATTTGCCATATAAACTTGTGCCGAATACATCACAATATAATGTCAATAACCTATAATTATTAACCCTTGAAGCAAGGGTTGAAAATTCCACTCGCATACTTGACATTACGAGTAAACATTTTGGAGGATAAATAAAAATTTGTCACTTGAGAAATTTTCCAAAATCTGCATGCCTGTGGTCAGCAGGATGAGTGAAATTTTGAAGAATTTTCCAGTTCTTTTGAAGTGTCAAGTAAATTGAAGCAGAGAACTGTTTACAATATTTTTATTTTTCATAGAAAACCAGGTTTGGCATTTCATGTGAATCTGCTGCTTATTGTCTCTGAAAGTATTTGGAAATGTCTGCTGTAGTTATGCATAGTGCTTCTGGAGTTAAGAAAGAACTACACTCGAATCTCTATAATTTGAGCCAGGGCACAGCATTTCCTACAACTTTCATGTACACCCAGCAAAGAATCAGATCAGCCTGCACATCAATATAGTATGCCGCCACTCCCGGTTTTCGACGATCAAAGTTTTACCACTTATGTAGTGGATAAAAGGAAAATAATTTACATTACTGTGGTGCGCTAAAATATGAAAATACACTCTTTATACCAGTTACAACCAGTCATTGTAACGGTTCATGCTGCTTTGCTTTGCTACCGGACGCCATATTTGATCACATGGCATGTCAAAATGTCATGACATCAGCACTCAGTTTTCGACGATGGACAATTAGCATCATCATAAATATGGAAAAGCATGTATACATAACTATTTTTATCAGTCCATACAAAATCGGTTACAATACCCACCAGATAATGCCGTTCTGCAAAACCCACTCATTTGGAACACCACCGAATTTATCATTTTGCGTACAATGGCTTGGTATGTGTTTTTGGACAAAATCCAATTACTAAAACAATTACAGCCAATTAAAAAAGTGTAATTAATCTGATAATATTTACAGACTTGATGTAAACTTTCGGTTATTCTTTAGGACAGACAGATGCAATTTCCTTTAGTTTGATATAAGAACCCAGTGACGTCACAAATCACGCGAAAATCTCGCAGCCGCTTATATCATCGAAAACCGAGTGTAGTCGAAAACTGGGTGGACGACCATATGACAAGAGACTTCTCTTGCTGGATGAAGGAGCATTGCGCCCTTTACTATCCTTAGAGTGCACAACAAAGACTGATCAGACTGCGCAGATGCGCAGGCTGATCTGAGTCTTCACTTGGCGCACATGTCTTATTGTAGGTTTTGTTATGCGCTGGCTCATTTGAGTATTTTATCCAGCTCAGTTTATCCAGCTCATGTGATAAGTCATCAGTGCTCTAGATAAGCTTTTGGTACAATGAGTATTTTACTCCCTGCTTTTATGCTCAATGCTTAAATGCCCATTTGTAATGCTTAACTGTTAAAGAACCAAACATAAGTGAAGCATCCAAAATTTCATTTTTTAGGCGGGGTGGGTCAGAGAAAAGAAAGATTGGCATTTCATGTGAATTGTCTGCTAAGCAGACAATTCACATGAAATGCCAATCTTTCTTTTCTCTACAAAACACCAACAAAACCCAGAATGCATGCATAAATTTGTCATCTGTGCAGTGTTAACTTCATTCTGAGCTAATATACTCGACTGCTTACAAAAGAATGAATGTGAAGGTAATTGCTTTATGTTAAAAGATGTAAAGTTTGCTGAATTTTTTACCCCCTAAATTTGATTTCAATGCTGAAGTCCAAACTTTCATTGAATATTTTACCCCTCAAATTAAATTTCAATGCTGATTTTCAAAAAATTCAATGCTGAAATACCCTTTACTCCCTCTTATCTAGAGCTCTGAGTCATATTGCTGAACCTGCACATATGTGCAGTCTCACTAGAGCCTTTGCTTCTCACAGACATGAAGAAGAGATCTGGAGGTAACATCATGCAATTAACCCTTGTCCTGCTGAATATTCATATATGCCACACCCACTACTGATTATCAACCAATCAGATTACTTGATGCAAATTATTGCAACAAATTCACAATCTGAATGGCAAACAATGTAGATCCTGATCAGATGGCTTCGTCAGAAGCCATCTGATCTGGATCTACATTGTTTCAAAGATAAGGCATATCCGGGATTAGCAGGACAAGGGTTAACCCTTTTTATACCATATGGAGTCTTCCTCCTTATATGTAGCATGAGTCCATTTCAAAATTTAGGAGTGATAGGTTGTGTTATCTTTAAAATTTGTTTGGAAAATAGCTGAACTTTTTGAAAATAGTATAGTCCCAGATCAGACGCCAGGTTCTGCGGCGTATGATCTGGGCCTGCACTGTTTGCCAGGGTACCCGTTTTGGGGTTTCAAAGTTTTGAAGAAAACACAACCTGACACCCCTAAATTTTTGAAATGGACTCCTGCTATGTATAAGGAGGAAGATTTCATTTGGTACAAAAAGGGTTAACTGAACACCCACACATAGGTTTATATGGAAAAATAATGAAATCATCCTCCACTTTTCATCAAATATCTAGCAGAAGTATCCATTATGTAGTGGTTAAGCTACTCTCTTCATAAACCAGGGATCCAGGGTTTGATTCCAGGCTTCTCCAGACTTTGGGATGAGTCTTTAATGTGTGGCGGCCATAAAAAGTCTCCCTGCCCTGCATCATAGTGTAGTTTATATTTTCTTGTCTTTTGGGATCATTGATTCCATTGTTGAATTTTGAAAATATCTGAGGGTCACTGATGAGGCCTAATTGGCCAAAACTAGCTAGTCTGGCCCAGAAAAGATGTACACTCCATATTTTTCAGTTCTGTGGTGTATTCCTTACTACCAAAGGATAACCCTTTCTAGAACATATTTAAACTGATGTCTCATCTCCATATGACCTTAGTTGTTGATGGGATGTTAATCTCAAACACACACATTCATCACTAAATATCTGGCCTTGTGCAGTTGATCATGCATCTACTGTAGCCGTCTCAGTTGACTGCACACACACTAAGGGTCCTTGTCAGCCTCGATACCGCAGTGGTTAACGCTTTCGTCTCATGATCGAGAAGTTGTGCGTTCGAATCTGGCACCCGGTATCGAGGTGTGCCTTGGGCAAGACACGTAATGACACTGCCTCACTCCTCCCAGGTGCAAATGGGTAGCAGTGGTGTAATAGTCACTGTCTCTCTCTCGCCCGTTGGAAAACATGCAGAATGAATGTTCAAGAGCGATTAGTAAAGCTTGAAGCTTCCATCGCAATCGAACTAAAATAAATTAGTATAAACTAAGGGTCCTTTTTCTCATGTGTTGGCTTGTTTGTTGTTTTTCCAGCTCAAAGAAAGAAAAAGCTGCAAAGCCTGATGACTATCAGTATATCATTCAGGAGTTGGGAAAGTCCAACACATACACAGTTAAATACAAGATGGTCAGGTAAGTTTCTTGTTTACTCTGGACGTTGATATAACAAGGCTTTGACCCTTTACCACTCAGGGAGTTTGTGAATTTCGCTGATGTTCACAGTGTTGCACCTGACAGCAACTTCAACTAGCTATTGTTGATGGTCTGTTTTACACCAAACTCGTTATGACTGTTCATTGGGCAGTAGGCTTTCAAATGCAACCTTTCATGACTTGATCAATGTTGTCATGGTAAAGAGGGGGCATCTCAAAGTTGGCAAAAAGTGTGTTTGCACATGAATTTTTGGCCACATTTTAATCTTCACACAGCTGTCAAGGCAACAATTAAGGTGTTTCACACTGGCCATTTTCACTGTTTGCAGCATGTTTTATCAGCATCAGTTTTCCGGCATTTTTGACCCCAGACACCCTCAGATATAAATTTTAGTGGCCGGTTGGGCCATACACCCAAAATTTTTGGGGATGTGAGGGGGCGTTGCCCCCCCAAATATTTTTAGTGGGGAGGCGTGCGAAAAAACAGGTTAAAGGTTTGACAGAAGTCATTACGTTATGTTTGTTAGTTCAATATGTTGTGGTTTTGAATTGGCATTAGCCTCCACGAAAGTTTGCAGAAAACGAACAATTTCCAAAAATCAGCAGTGACCTGAAAGTATATTTAGCTTGATGCCCCTGTGCATGACCTTGAGGTACTATGTGACAGACTTGCAACTTTTTTCACAAGATGGACAAGATCCAAGCAGGTTAAAGTACCCTGTCACCCTACAGATTTAACTAATGCCCTCAGGTGCTGAAATCCAAGTAATGCAACCACAAGGTTTGTTAACCCTTAACCTACTGAATATTTAAATATGGTACACCCACTACTGATTATCAACCAATCAGATTACTTGATGCAAATTATTGCAACAAATTCACAATCTGAATGACAAACAATGTAGATCCTGATCAGATGGCTTCTTCAGAAGCCATCTGATCTGGATCTACATAGTTTGAAATATAAGACATACCCGGGCTCAGCAGGACAAGGGTTAAGATCATACATCTTGGAATTGTTAAATCATTTGACTGTGTTTCACTGTAGATCTCAATAAAAGATTCTCAGTGTATTCCAAGCTATGAACAGAGAAATGTTTTAGAAGGGCATTTGGAAAAGTTACAATTGCACATGCATTCTTCATTACCGGGTATAATGTGGTCACCTGTTGGCACCATATCTCTGGCTGTTAAAACTCTGTTCTTTAAACAAGGTTCTAACACCATTATTACATCAGTCACGGGAGAGCCGGGTATATTGCACTACCCTTGCACACGCAGCCTTAGGGGGAGAAACACCAAGAGTAGTTACCGTATTTACCCTAAGTATTTTCTTATCATACTTGCTCTAAAATTTGAACAAGCGCAACTTACTGCTCATTGTGTCTGAAAATAGATGAGTGGCAAACAGTGTAGACTGTGATGAGGCCCCATGCTTTGCGGCATCTCATCTGGGTCTACGTTTTTGCTCAGGCCTGTCTATCCGAATACATAAAGGGTTTGTTTGATTTGGAGTTTAATGGCCCAGTCAACACCATTTAAGGCATATCAAGCAGGTCAGTTTACCTATCCACACTTTTCCTGGGCAGGCTTATACATAAGCAGTTAACCTGCAGTGCACATTCTTTTGCCAGAAACTGATAACTGCCCTTCTTGAATCGGCAGAAAGGAGAGAATGGCCATATAAATGATTTCATGATTTATCTCCACAAAAGAATGTTGCTGACCGGCCAGGTATCGCATCTGCGACCTCTTGATCACCAGTCAGCAACACATCCGACCGAGCAACCGAGGCTGGCCAAATACGTAAGATATGGGATGATTTTCCTTATTCCTCTTCAGAAATCTGTGTTGAAGGTACTTGTTAGCTCGCCTGTACGAAGTACAAGGAGAGCTATTGTTGTCACCTCGGATGGCGTTTGCGTTTGCGTTCCCGTCACACTGCGTTAAAGTTTTTCAAATGCTTATATCTCAACAGTCACTCATCACAGACCACTCATATTTGGAACTTAAGTACCTGGGAGGGTCCTCTGATGTTCAAAGAGAACAGACCCCTGGGTTCATGCCCCGGGGTGGGGCAAGGGGTCAAAATCTAGTACACCTTTGTAATTCTGTGTTAAAGTTTTAGAAATGCTTATATCTTAACAGTCACTCATCACAAAGCATTCATATTTACAACTTGGATACCTGGGAGTGTCTTCTGAGATTCAAAGACAACACACCCCTGGGTTCATGCCTGGGAGTGGGGATGGGGTGAGGCTAGGGGTCAAAATCCAGGACACCTTTGTAATTTGTTGTATACCTTTCTATTATACTAACAAGTTATAGACACAATTGGGTATACATCAGCCAATCAAGTGACATTGGTTCAAGTGTAAAAGGGTGAAGGTCATGGTGACCTACATTTCACGGTCCAGTGATTTTGCCTTATATCTTGAAGTCTATTTGTTGGAGAAATGTCATACCTGGGATATTTGTTCCATATGACTCCACGATTGACCTCAAAATATATCTAGGTCACTGTGACCTATATTTCATGGTTCAGCGATTTTGCCTATTATCTCAAATACTATTTGATGGAGAAATTTCATACCTGGATTATTAGTTCCATGTGACCCAATAATTGACCGCAAAATATATCTAGGTCATGGTGACCTAAATTTCACGGTCCAGTGATTTTGCTTTATATCTTGAAGTCTATTTGTTGGAGAAATGTCATACCTGGGATATTTGTTCCATATGACTCCATGATTGACCGCAAAATATATCTAGGTCATGGTGACCTACATTTCAGGGTCCAGTGAGTTTGTCTATTATCTTGAATACTATTTGAAGGAGAAATGTTATACCTGGGTTATTAGTTGCATGTGACCCCATTATTGACCTCAAAATATATCTAGGTTACTGTGACCTATATTTCATGGTTCAGCGATTTTGCCTATTATCTCAAATACTTTTTGATGGAGAAATGTCACACCTGGATTATTAGTTCCATGTGACCCAATAATTGACCGCACAATATATCTAGGTCATGGTGACCTACATTTCACGGTCCAGTGATTTTGTCTATTATCTTGAATACTATTTGATGGAGAAATGTTATACCTGGGTTATTAGTTGCATGTGACACCATTATTGACCTCAAAATATATTTAGGCCAGTATGACCTATATTTCATAGTTCAGTGATTTTGCCTATTATCTTCAATACTATTTGATAAACGTCATACCTGGATTATTAGTTCCATGTAACCCGATAATTGACCACAAAATATATCCAGATCAGTGTGACCTATATTTCATGGTTCAGTGATTTTGCCTGTTATCTTGAACACTATTTGATGGAGAAATGTCATACCTGGATTATTTATTCCATGTGACCCCATGATTGAGCTTGAATTATATCTAGGTCAGTGTGTCCTATATTTCATGGTTCAGTGATTTTTCCTATTATGTTGGATACTATTTGATGGAGAAATGTCTCACCTGGATTTTTAGTTCCATGTGACCCGATGATTGACATAGAAATATATCTAGGTCCTTGTGACCTATTTTCATGGTTCAATGACTTTGCCTTATAATTCAGACACAATTTGATTCTGAAATGAAATCTCTGGAATATATGTTCCATGTGACCTAATTATTGATCTCAAATACCGTATATCAAGGTGAGTGTGACCTATATTTCATGGTTCATAAATTTTACCTTATATCTTGAAGTCGGGAAACAGGCGAGCTATGCTGTCACGCGACAGCTCTTGTTAACCGTTCTCTTGCTGAATATTCATTTAAGCCACACCCATTTCTGTCTATCAACCAATCAAATTACTTGATGTAATTTATTGCTGCAAATTCATAAACTGAATGCCAAACAGTGTAGATCCTGATCAGATAGCTTCTTCAGAAGCCATCTGATCTGGATCTACACTGTTTCCAAAGATAGGGGTTGTTGTGAACAGCAAGATAAGGGTTAAAATAGCCTCATCAAGGTGATTCTAACACAGCTTTTTCTGCCCCCGCCCATCAGGGCTTGGAGAAATAGATTGGGCTGCATGATGCTTCCACGCAGAGCTGAAACTAACCATACATGAGTACTGGTAAATAGCATAGAAGGTCTGAGCCTGCCCAGGCAAAGTGATGTGAGTCAGACGGTCCAATGCATATAAGCCTTTTGGTTTCATTGGGAGGCAGGCCTTGAAGTGTCATTTCATCTCAATGTCGGGTAAAAGACCCACAAAATTAGAAGCAGCATCTCCAAAATGACCTAAATAATGTTAAACCTCAATTCAAACAAACTAACTTAACCACACAGCTTTTCACGAAGAAGTAAGAAAGTAGGGGTGAAACGATTCACCGAAAACTCGGTTCACGGTTTTGTTTCCTCCATTTTCGGTTCGGTTCGACGATCAGTTCCGAAAATCGACATATGGGCCGAAATGGCCCGTCGATGATGTTGGCGCTTATATCAATAAATCGGGGGAAAATTCAGAAAATAAGCAAAAATTACCTCAAAAATAGCCAAAATTATTTTTTTTGACGGTATGCCTATCACTTGTATGCGTATTTATTCACAATTGCACTTGTAAAATGTAAAAAATATTTCTCGATTTTGCATTACGGGAGCGACACTCGGCAGTTCGCGGATCGCGAGATCGAGAATGCGCCGGCAAAATACAAATCAAAAGTTTGGCAATATTTCGTATTTGAAAAGACTGTTGACAATGGAATCATGTCGGTTATTTAAACTAAAACTGTGTGCAAAGTTTGTCAGTGTGATATATCGTACGCTTCGGGCACCACATTAAATATGTCCACTCATCTACAAAGAAAACATCCACTGATTTATCAGGAACTGGAACAAGCGAAATCGAAAGTAGAACCGAAAGTAGAAGCTGCAAAGCCGGGACCAGTTATCAAAGCAAGCCGTGTAGTCCCAAAGGGTCAGCTTAGGTTACATGATGTTCTTAAAACAAAAGATCCTAAATAAAATGTATCGCGATACGTATCGTATCGTGAGCCATGTATCGCGATACGTATCGTATCGTGAGGTGAGCCTATCGTTGCAGCCCTATAAGAAAGCTTATCTTCATTGCTTTTCACTTATCTGCTTGGTGTGATCATGATGACAGATATTGATCCAAAGTTGTTTTTTTTTGTTTTCAACACAATTCTCAACTTTTTTCATCGACCTCAGATGTGAAGGTGATGGATTTGGAATTTTATGTTTAAAGACAATTCATGAGCAGTCCAGCTACCTCTGTTTGGCAACTGGTAATATTTGCATATTTGATAAGTATAATTTCAACATGGAATGGTTCATTTTGATCTGTTACAGTCGGAAGAAAGGATTGTACACTAGAGACAAAAGTAAGCTGTTCCTGAAGCAGAGTTCTGAGAATACTGATGGCATTTGGAGGGTAAAGGTAAGACAAAAATTTCTGTGACATTTCATTTCATTATAAGAGATCTGGGCCCCAAGGTTATACAACTTTTTTCATGCTCAACTCAGCTGAGCATGAAATTTGCAAAGCTCGCAGTTAAAATGTGAACAGAAGAGGCCATTTCCAGGCTCATATCAACAGAATGTTATTATAGCCTCACTCTGAAAAAGTGGGGGCTATATTGGATTTGCCTTGTCCTTCTGTGATTCCGTAATTCCATTATTCATGATAACTCAAAAACCGTTTGAGGTATTTTCATGAAACTTCACACAAATGTAAAGCACTATGAGACGATGTGCAGAGTGCATGAACCATAACTCAGGATTGTCTACTTTTGGAGTTTTTGCCCTTTGAACATTGAAAAATGGCAACCGCAATTCCATTGTTCATGATAATTTTCATGAAAATTCACACAAATGTAAGGCACTATGAGACGATATGCAGAGCACATGAATCATAACTCTGGATTGCCTACTTTTGGAGTTATTGTCCTTTGAACATTGAAAAATGGCAATTTTAACCTTGTCCGCTCCATTACTCAAAAACCGTATGAGGTATTTTCATGAAACTTCAAATGTAAAGCACTATAAGACAAGGTGCAGAGCGCATGAACCATGACTTTGGAATGCCTATTTTTGGAGTTCTTGCCCTTTGAACATTGAAAAATGGCAATTTTAACCGCTCCATAGCGCAAAAACCGAGATATTTTCATGAAACTTCACACAAATGTAAAGCACCATGAGACAATGTGCAGAGCACATGAACCATAACTCTGGATTTTGTATTTTTCTTTTCTGATAGCGCTATAGCGGGGCTATAGTCAGATTCTCTGACAGGTCTAGTTTGTCCTGCATGTTGGCATTTTAAAACTTATGAGCATGACTAATTTCATGCTTAGTTGAGTTGAGTATGAAAAAAGTTTTACAACCTTGGGACCAGGATTGAACATGTAGCATGATACTAATTAGGTCAGTTTCATAAAGCTAACATTTTTCAAAGCAAATGGTTGTCTGTTTATTCCATTCTTCTTGGCTGAGTGGCCTCCAGTTTTGTTCAGTTTAGTCCCCATCATGAATGTGGATCCAGTTGATGTTAACGTTATACTATCATAGTTTCTTTAGTGCAGATTATATCTTAAACTAATGGGGGTGTCATCAAGCTTGTAGGAATATATCAAGATAGGCTTTTATTGATTAGATTTTGGTGAGTTATTTTCATGTGCAGATACTTAAAAACCATTAATTTTTAATGACTTGGATATATCATATTCGGACATGCTTTTTAGTTGATCATATTTGGGTGACCAGGAACTGTCCTTATTTACAAGGTTGACACAGGACACTGCATCAAAATCAGTCAGATTAAGTTTGTATGCACAAAATATTTCCAATCAAACTAGCATATATATATTTTGGGACATGTTTTTGAGTTTATTTACAAGGTTACCATAGGTCATAAGAAGTCAAAATACAGCCATTTTAAGCTTGAAAGCACATCCTATTTGCTCATACTAAACTTTGACCTTTGTACTTGTCAACAATACCTTTCAAGAAAAACTAGAATTAGTTTCAGAAGAAAAAACAACAAGCAGATGTCCTACCACCAGAAAACCTATTTCTCCCACTGCTGACCTTGATACACTGTTTTCCACAAAGTACATGTGAAAAAAGCATAATTGTCATATGATGCTGCAGTACAATAAAATGGCTTTATGACCACTTTTGAACAGTCCCAAAGGTGGTCTCAACTAGAGGACACAGGGTGTAGAAGACACAAAGAAAAAAATTATTCATTTTAAATATGTTTGAAAAGAAGGATTAATTTTCAAAATAAGCTGATAGCGAAATTTCTCTGTATTTAATAAATGAGTGGATCATGTAAAAGAAGAATATCTTATTTCAGGAAGCAAAACTAAAGAAGTTTGGTATTCGCTCCATGAGGTTTGAAGACATCTTTGCTGGCCCTCCCCCAGTGTTCACTTTCTCTGAGGTTAAGAAAAAACCTGTGAAAAAGCAGGAAGCAAAACCAGAATCTAGAAATGTTTCCCCGGCACCTGGCAAAAAGGAACAGAAACAAAAGGATAGTGGTAAGCATAGCAACAGGTAAGGTAAGTACAGTAAAATTCCTATATTAAGACCACCTTTGGGACTGTCCAAAAGTGGTCTTTAAGAACACTTTTGATCAGTCCTAAAGGTGGTCTCTTATTTGGATACCCTGGGTGTAGAACACATAAAGAAAGAATAAATGAAATCTTATCAGTGGGCTTTAAAAGGCAGATTTAGTCTTAATTTTAGGTTGTCTTAATAGCGGAATTTTACTGTATTTTGTGATAATTGAATGATAGTTTTTGTCCATTTTCCATTAAAACCTATATTGTGGGTATTCATTAGAACCACCTCGGTGAAGCAGTTCTATTGAGTACCCACAACATAGGTTTATATGGAGAAATAAGTAAACCTATGATTCAAATGTCACAAGATATTTACCTTATCTGTTACTATGGTGGTAAGTGTAAAGACTGCAATGCTGATCAGTTTTGAAATTATGAGCGAGGTCATGAGAAATCGAGGTGTAGACATTTGTGAACAGCAGAAGTGCAGATCAGCCTGCACCGTCTGATCAGCGTATTTGACACTGGGTTAGTACCAAACCTCAAGTAGTGTCCTGTTAGTGTTTGTAGCTGTAGCATAGCTGGCCCGTGTTTGTATATATTATAAACCTGTTCACAAACTTTTTCTTCTTAAACCTTCTTCTTATAAATGTTTTCAAGACTAATACCTCACAGCAACCAAATTGAGAGCAGTTATTGAAATTTTAAAAATTCTTGGGTTTCGTACAAGCATATTGGCTCTGCCACCAATGTCTTTTTATGTGGCGTTCTGTTACTTTCTAGATGTATCTTTGATTGTTAACAGATGTCAGTTACTGGCAGAAGTATGTGCATTTGATAGTGACTGATTGCCAAGGAATAGTTTGATCAAGTTCAGTTAATGATTTGAATCAAGCTTTATAGGATTGACATTGTCCAAAACTTTGCAACACCAGTTATGTCTGATTTAGATGCTATTCTTAATAATTTCTACAATGGTGACAACTTTTGACTTCTGTTTGCTTGCATGTACGTAGAACTGCCTGAAAACTTGGTCTGCTCTAAACGGAAATAAAGAATTAGCTCCTGAGAGCAAATTCTTTCCTTTAACCCTTATCTTGCTGAATATTCATTTAAGCCACACCCATTTCTGTCTATCAACCAATCAAATTACTTGATGTAATTTATTGCTTCAAATTCATAAACTAAACGCCAAACAGTGTAGATCCTGATCAGATGGCTTCTTCAGAAGCCATCTGATCTGGATCTACACTGTTTGCAAAGATAGGGGTTGTCGTGAACAGCAAGATAAGGGTTAAAGAGTTGACACCTATGAATAAAGGAGACAACTATATTTTCCTCATCTGTAGGTGGACCCATTCTCCTTCAGGTGGAGTATATTTGTTAATAGCTCTAGGAAATTTTATCTTGTTTCTCCTTATTTAGGGTGATTGTTAGATTCATCAAAATGAAATTATTCTAACAAGTAGTCAGTTTTAAATGTTGGAAACTAGTAACATTTTCCCAGATCGACAGTGAAAAGCATCTACTGAACACATATTTTGATGACATTTTTATTGTAATATACTAACCTTGTGCTTCTGAACAGGACCAAAAACTATAGATCCAGATCACATGGCTTCTGGAGAAGCCATCTGATCAGGATCTTCACTTATTCAGTTTGCCGAATTGAATGAAAAATTATATCACATAATTTGATTGGTTGGTAGTCAGAAATTCATTCAACAGGACAAGGGCTAAATATAGTATCTTCTTTTCTCAGGTAAAAAGCCAGCTGCTGGGACACCACCACCTGACCCGAAACTATCCCCAGAAGAGATTGCAATTTTAAGAGAACAGGAGAGGTTACAGAAAGTGGCAGAGAAACAAAAGGAAATGGAAGAAAAGAGGAAGAAATGGGAAGAAGAGAAGGAAAGAAAGAGAAAAGAGAAGGCTTTGGTAAGCTGAGAGTAAAAGCTTGACAGAATCGCCTATATCCACCTATGTAATTATGTGTGATAACGTACATGTTGGGTCCATGTCCTTTTGTATTGATGTATTCTCTATTCTATTACAAATTCACTCATCATGACATGCCACCCTCCACGGGCAAGATAAAATGAGTTAACCCATTCTGTACCAGAAACCCCAAAAGGGGTACCCTGGCAAACAGTGCAGGCCCAGATCAGACGCCGCAGAACACATCATCTGATCAGGGCCTCCACTGTTTGCTAATATATCAGATTATTTCAAAATAAATTTTGAAGAAAACACAACCCGACACCCCTAAATTTTGAAATGGACTCCTGCTATATATAAGGAGGAAGATTCCATTCTTGATTTGGTACTTAAAGGGTTAAGTAAAGAATTTTTTCAATTACCTATTTGGTATTGACAATATCTGGCTTGCAAGAAAATTTGCCATCCTATATTTGCAACTTACAATTATAAGGGACACAGACAATTTAGTCAAGCTTCAATGGCTTGAATGCTTTTGGAACTATGGAAATTCCAGACAGGGTTAGTTTAAACCACTCCAGTTTAATCAAGTGCCAGTTTTGGAAGCATAATAATAATGGGATTAATTTAGGGATATCCTTTCAATTTTTTACAATATGAAGGTATGTTGTGTTACTTAAGGGTATAAACACATACATTTTCACTTTAAAATATGCCGCCCTGACCTCAGTGTCTCAGATATATGTCTGACTGGTGAGGAGGTCACAGGTTCGATCCCAGCTGGGTCTTGCAACATTATCTAATAAAATTTGATCAGAAAATATTTTCTACAGTCATTCTTTCAGTTGTCAGTTTTTGCTGAAAGAAATGAGTGTGCACTAAACTGGTTGGCCACTTTCGTAAAGGCCTTCCCAGGAAAAATATGGTTAGTCAAACTGACCAACCTGACGTGACCTGTTTTGTTGACTGGACCATTAACCCTTTTCCTGCCAAATAAATTATTTAGGCCACTACCATTTCTGACTTTGGCCCCTGCCCATCGGGGCTTGAAGAAATAGATGGGCTGCATGATGCTTCCACGCAGAGCTGAAATCCGACCACACACGATTACTGGTAAACCACTTAGAGGATCTAAGCCTGCGCAGGCAAAGTGGTGCGAGTCGAACCGTCCATGCTTATAAACCCTGTTGGTTTCATTGGGCGACATGGCTTGCGAAGTCATTTCATCTCAATGTCGGGTAAGAGTCCCACAAAATTGGAAGCAACGTCTCCAAAATACCCTATACAGTGTTGACGGGGACATTAAACCTCAAATCAAACAAAAAAAAATTCTGACTATCCAGCAGTCAAATTACTTGGTTTAATATATTCATTCTATTCACAAACTACATGACAGTGTAGATCTTGATCAGATGTGTTCTTTAGAAACCATTTCGGCTGGATCTACACTGTTTGCAAAGTTAAAGGGATGTTTTAAACAGCAGGATAAGGGTTAAACTCCAAACCAACCAAGTTGAAATAAACAATGCCCAAATTATTCCTAAATATTTGCCATCTGGAGGTATGGGGAGAATTCCACAAACTGAAACAGTCCTGGTAAATGAGCCTCTGGTGTTCGGTTCAATAAAATTTCACTGTATACTTGAATTGAGGAAAAGGAATACAACACAAATACAGAACAAAGGCAGTAAAAGTAACCATCAGAGAAGATGGTAGGTGAAAATGAGGGGATTGCCCATATTGACAGATATCCATATACTTATTAACCTGTCTAATCAAATATCTGAGGCAAACTCATCAAACAGACAGATAAAATCCTCATTATTCATGTATAGTAAAATTCCGCTATAAAGACCACCTGAAATTAAGACTAAATCTGCTATTAAAAGCTTATTTAGTAGGTTGCAGTTGTTCTTTCTTTGTCTTTTCTGCATACAGTGTCATCTGGTCAAAGACCACTTTTGAAAGTCCCAAAGGTGGTCTTAATATAGGAATTTTACTGTAGTGTACAATGTGAAGACAATTTAAAGGGGAAGGAGTACACTTTGCACATTTTCTGCTGTTTTGCAAGGGAGACATTTTTAGGGGCTTCCTGTTCACATTCTTATAAACTGAACCTGTTAGAAAAAGGGTTTTACTCTTTAGGTTATGGTCTTCTATTTTCATTTGCATAAGCTTACATGTTAATATTTGACCCTGTACCTGATAAATCTGCATTTCAAATTGATTTTCTTACCCCAAAACATGGTAAACAAACTGCCACCTACAAAATTGTCTGAATTAAAAAAAAACAAGGGTGTCATGTGGCAATTTCAAGCATTCTAACAGTCTAAGGGAGGTAACCCTGCCCAAAATGAAAATTCAGTCTTGGAAATTGAGAGATACCACATGTACAATTATTATCACAGCAGAAAATTCAGGAGACCGTTGACTGTTTCCTTTATGTGTTTACTGCACATATAATACCATGCAAGAATAAAATAAAAAAAACAAATTCAATAGTTGTTACTCATCAATTTCATAATTATATCCAATCAAATGTGACTATTGACTCATACATGACTAAGGCTGGGTCCACAACCTCCTGTTCCAGGATCATAACCTTAAAGGAAAAAATTTGCTCCTCAGGAGCAAATTCTTTCCTTTAAGAGTGGACCCCAGTTGATTAGGAAGACAAAAGTAATTTTTGAGGTGTTGACTCCACTGAAGGTGTATCCATTCCCCTAATTTTCTGCTTCCATTTCCATAATGTTTGAACTCAGTGTACTTGTGCTACAGGAGATCGAGAAGAAGCGGGAAGAGAAGAGGATTCAACTTGAAATTTACAGGGAATGGAGTAAACCCAGAGATGATCTAGAATGTGATGATTTAAAGGTCTGTTTAAACAAAGATGATACATGTCATTTATTATATGCCTAAAAAAAAACTGCTGCTACCAGTATTCAGACCAAAAAATACAGAATCCTGTCTTGGGTGCAACAATTAACCGAAGATCGGTTATTTTCTGTTCATTTGGTCTCTGCTTAGTTTTCGATACTTACGTCAAAAAATTGTGTTTGTTCATCAAGATATGTGGGATCATTTTCATCCATTGTCGTTGTCCATACCACAGTAATTGTGGCTGATGAAATTGCTGTTCTGCTCAATTACTGTTATTTAGCAACAAAATGGCTAAACACACTACTGTTACCAAACTGGTAGGAAATCCAACATAAGCAATTGGATTGTAATTGAACCAACTTGAAAGACTGAAAAAGCACCCGATTTACATCTGTATAAAAACTGTCAGAACAAATATTCAGGGCCATCCAGCTATTACAAGGGTTATTGTTTTATATTGCACAAATATAAAGAAGGAATCTAGTCATTGTGATTTCACAGTGACTAGTCAATAGTTATGACAGGGTTTGTTATATTTTTATTCTTTAAATGAAATTTTTATTCTTGACGAGAAAATCGAACCAAATAATTGAAAACCGAAAGGTCACTATCCAAAATTTAACCAGCTAGAAACCTGGATCATTGCAGCCCTAAATCCTGTATCACTCTACTGATGTTGAGCTTTTATACTTCAAAGAAACAAAGTCGGGTTTTGCCATTAAACTCTGTTCAAATAAACAAACATGATCACATTTCCTTTACAAGGAGGCTACCTCTGATCTGCATTTTCCATGACCTTAGAAAGCAGCCTAGAGGAGCAGTCTGATGTGGGTCCACATTGTTAGCAAAATTGACTTTTAAAGTAACTGGCAGACGACAAAACAGGCAACAATTGTCGTGATTGGCATCTTATGGGCTAATACCTGTTTCTATAGTAAATGTATGTATTATTTTCAGGTTTTGCCAGAGCCAACTCCAGTGAGATCCAGGCTTCCTATAGACCAGTTCGGGGATGCTATCATGATAGTAGAGTTTGTCAACTGTTTTAGCAGTATATTTGAGCTGAAAGAAAGTTTCCCTAAAGGATTTACTTTGGGTACCTAAAATCATTATTTTGGTGTTATAATTACCAGTAACAGCTTATTACTGAATTTATGCCACACCCAAAGACAATGACTTCGCACTCTTTGCTGGTCGTATTAACATTTAAGGATACATGTACCTGAACATGTAGCTGAAATGTTTTATCAGACAGTCTTTGCTTTCTCCTCAAGCCAAATATATATTTCATGTCAAAAGACAGTCATAGTTCTCTGTTCTCAGGAGCTAATTCTTTCTTTTAAGAGTTGACCCCTATTGACATGGGAAACAAAAATACTTTTGCATCTACATTTAGCTGAAATCTTTTATCAGCCAGTCTTTGCTTTCTCCTCAAGCCAAATATATCTCATGTCAAAAGACAGTCATAGTTCTCTGTTCTCAGGAGCTAATTCTTTCTTTTAAGAGTTGACCCCTATTGACATGGGAAACAAAAATACTTTTGCAGGAGTTGCCCCCCCCCCCCCCCCCCCTCTCATCACCAGTGTAGATGAGATAGCTCATCACAGTGTTCATGTACAATCTTCACATTTAGCTCTGTTTTGCGACTTGCTGCTGGTATCCACCATATCATACTTTGCCCATTGCCGTCGATTGTTACTGACCTTGACCTGGCCTACGCCCATCAAGGCTTGAAGAAATGGATGGGCTGCATGATGCTTCCACGCAGAGCTGAAACCGACCCCACACCAATACTGGTAAACGGCTAAGAGGATCTAAGCCTGCCAAGGCAAAGTAGTGCGAGTCGGACTGTCCATGCTTATAAACCCTCTTGGTTTCATTGAGCGACAGGGCTTAAGATGTAATTTCATCTCAATGTCGGGTAAAAGTCCCACAAAATTGGAAGCAAAAATGACATGTACAGTGTTGATGGGGGTGTTAAACCTCAAATAAAACAAATACTGACCTTGACCTGCTTTTCACACTTGGCTTTATAATGTTCAGAGTTATATCAATTTGGTGTTCTATATAATCTGTACATTTTTGTTTGGATATGACATGTTTGACTTACACAGTTTCTGCTTTGGACCCCAACAATAGTGTTATAAAGAGGTTGTGTGTATTTTATCAGACAAATTCTGCAACCCGCCCCTGCCCATAGGGGCTTGAAGAAATAGATGGGCTGCATGATGCTTCCACGCAGAGCTGAATCCGTCCGCACACAAGTACTGGTAAATCCCTTAGAGGATCTAAGCCAGTCCAGGAAAAGCGGTGCGAGTCGAACCGTGCATGCTTATAAACCCTATTGGTTGCATTGGGCAACAGGGCCTGAGATGTCATTTCATCTCAATGTCGGGTAAAAATCCAACAAAACTGGAAGCCAGGTCTCCAAAATGACATATACAGTGTTGGCGGGGACGTTAAACCTCAAATCAAACAAACAAAAATTCTGCATCACTTTTGCTATTTCAGGTGTATTAGAGGAAGCACTACTAGAGACAGATGCTGGAGGTTTGATGGCTGACCTACTGTTAATGATGTTGACAGCAGTGTTTAGTCTTGAAGAGGAAGAGGAACAAGAAGAACTGGAACTTGCCAAGCAAGAGAAAGATCAAGGTGCTACTCGTATGATCAACAATATTGTGCTAAAATCATTTGACCATTTCTAAATTTCTTGTTGAATTCAGTATAGGGTCTATTATTTTAGCTGTGCTGTTATACTAGTTAATAAATAAGTAGGGCAGCATACTAGCACAAAAATTAACTGTGTGCAAAACATATTTAAGCTTGCAAGAAAACAATTCAAATGTAGTAGAGGGAAATACCTCAGATAAGAATACAATCAGAATATTTTCAGTATTTTGTTTTAAAAACTTTGGAAAACAGAAAGTTCAAAGGCATTAAAGTAAACCCAAACATCAGTGGCTATACACCTTGGCACAGGGCTGTATAGATAGACAACATGAAGGAAAAGAGAAGTCCTGCTTCAAGTGCATGCAGTTTCAGTTCTACCAGCTTTCTTCATCACATCAAGCATCTTGAAAAAATTCTTAAGTGTAGACCCCTCTGGATAGATAAGACAAACATTTTTGAAAAAAAAATGCCACCCATAAAATATATTGCAGTACACATTTCCCTTAACCAATTTTGTACCAGAAACCCCAAAACGGGTAATTGGCAAACATTGCAGGCCCAGATCAGATGCCGCAGAATACGGTGTCTGATCATGGCCTACACTGTTTGCAAAAACTTCAGACATTTTCCGAAAGAAAACAACCTCTGAGGTACACCCCCAAATTTTGACATGGACTGCTATATATAAGGAGGAAGATTCCATATGGTACAAAAAGGGTTAATGACACAAATTGGTTACACCTGATTTATTTCAGTGAAAGAGAACGCTGAAGAGAGAATGGAGACAAAAGATATGTCTGTAAACCAGCTGATAGAAGCTGCCACAGTGATGTCACATATTCCCATCCTTACCCATGGTAAGTTTAATGCTGTAGAGAGTGAAGTCAGATCAAAGAAACTACAATCAGTGAAAGTTTGGGGATTATGTCTGACAAACTGACAAAGTTTGGTAAAATTATTAATATATAGAGATTAAACTTATGGTAGGTTTGCTAATAGAGACTACAAAAATTATATCACATGCTTAAACTCCGTTCAGAAAATCTGAATCATCGATTTTCTTGATTCTCGCGTTTAATACCCATTTTAGCCCATACATCACAATGTGAAAGTTTTAGACCTCACCCTCCGCCGATTTCTCCAGCAAGTCGTATGCCTCTGCGATAGCCAGGAAAGTCTGTGATTATTTGGAGAAAAGTGAAAAATCTAAATTTTCTTCCACAGACTAAGACATTCTGACAGGTTCGACACACCCTTTTAAACCATATATAGAAGTGGCTACTGCTCTTGTAAATTACAAGGGCGTCTATGTTTTATTTGCACGATCATTTCATGGAAAATCATAAGCTGTGACACCACATCTGATATCGGTATATTTCTTTTTGAGCACTGTTGACAGCACATTGCGCTAGTGGCTCCCAGTTCCTAGTGAGCCTCTATCTAGCCACTTGAATGTAAGGTGTGTCGTAACTGCATATCTATTTATAGAGTGCATCACATGGATTTGAATATTTATTATTTTACCTGACAATCATCGTCAAATGGACTTAGTCTGTGGTCTCATTTCTTTGTTTTGCAATTTTCTCCAAATAATCACAGCCTTCCCTGACTGTCGCAGAGGCATATGACATGTTGGAGAAGTCGGCGGAGGGTCAGGTCTAAAACTATCCTACAGAGATGTATGGGCTAAAATGAGTATTAAAAGGAAGAAACGAAAAAATTAATGATTCAGATTTTCTGAACGGAGTTTAGTTATAGCCCCACTTTGAAAAAGTGAGGGATATATTGGATTTGCCTTGTCCTTCTGTGATTCCGTAATTCCGTTATTCATCGTAACTCAAAAACTGTTTGAGGTATTTTCATGAAACTTCACACAAATTTAAAGCACCATGGGACGATGCGCAGCGCAGAGCGCATGAACCATAACTCTGGATTGCCTACTTTTGGAGTTATAGCCCTTTGAACATTGAAAAATGGTAATTTTAACCTTGTCGGCTCCATAACTCAAAAACCGTTTGAGGTATTTTCATGAAACTTCAGCCTTGGAACGGTCAGTGGAAGATATCAACTGGGGGGCTTAAATCAAAGCAAGTCTTCATATTCGTTGACTTCGACAAGTTCAGTTTATTTGTCTTCTCAGCATCAGTAAAAAATTGCTTGTCATTGTTCCTTGCTTAAAAGTGTTTTTCTTACTTTAAAGGTGCATAATTTTGGTAAATGGCATTTTAGATCCATGAAAAAGACCAGGGCCAGGGCCAGTTTTTCAAGGCGTCATTAGCTTATTGCAGTTGTTAGTTGTCAAACATTCAGAAGTATGGCCGTTGCAAAAGCTACATGAAAGTTTTAACAAAACATTGACTTAAACCTCTTTATCTTTGAACAACTGGCTTGCTAAAGGTCAGGTGGTTTTAAGCTCACCTGTACAAAGTGCAGGAGAAGCTCTTGCACTCACCCATTTGTTGATGTCAGACTCCACAAAATATACAAGTATTGTGTTAAAAGTTTCTTAGATCTCATATTTTCTAAACCCCTGCAGTTGATTGGCTTGATGATGGATACTGGTCAAGACTTAGGTTAGCACTCCCCACCCCTGCCTGTGACCATAAGATTTTATATTTTCGGACAAGGTTGGAGCAGACCAACTACCCTGTCCAGCCACAAGTCTTGTTCTCCATGCTGTCCAGGCATAGAGGTTATAAAACGTCTTTCATGCTCAACTCAGCTCAGCATGAAATTTAAAATGCTAATAGATATTAAAGTACAAATAAAAGGGGCAATTTTCCTGTCAGATCAGATCATTGTCTTGATCATAAATTTAAAAAATGCCAGCATTTGTCGCATTTTAAAATTTATAAGCAAGACAAATTTCATGCTCAAGTGTGTTGAACATGAAAACATTTTTAGCTTACCAGAGCCGAAGGCTCCGGGGGAGCTTATAGGATAGGCTGTTGTCGGTCGTCGTCTGACGTCTGGTGACGTCATGATAACGTCACCACTGTCAAACGACTTTTCCTCTGAAGCCACTGGGCCGATTCAGCCCAAATTTCATCTGTAGCATCCTTGGGCTGGGGGATTGAGAGTTTGTGTTTTTAATGAAAATTGGCTCATTAATTTGGCTGCTATGGCAACTTAGAGTTTCCATAGTGTTATAATGGGGAAAATTGAAAAATGTCATTTACTGCCAAGCCTCTGCAGATATTTTGACAAAACTTTCATAGAAATGTTCCTTAGGCAATCTACTATCTGCCATATGATTTTAGGCATACTGCTCATTTTCTATTGGTTGCCATGGAAACCAAATATGAAAAAAAAAAACAGAAAAAAAAATACTTAAAAAATCATCTCCTCAGAAACTGTATGCTCTATGAGGCTGATGGCCCCCGCCCTTAGGGGCTTGAAGAAATATATGGGCTGTATGATGCTTCCACGCAGAGCTGAATCCGGCCCGCACACTAGTACTGATAAACCGTTTAGAGGATCTAAGCCTGTCCAGGAACCGCGGTGCGAGGCGGACCGTCCATGCTAATAAACCCTATTGGTTTCATTGGGTGACAGGGCTTGAGATGTCAATCTCAATGTCGGGTAAAAGTCCCACAAAATTGGAAGCAACGTCTCCAAAATGACCTTTACAGTGTTGATGGGGACGTTAAACCTCAAATCAAACAAAAATCTATGAAGCTGAGAGTTTTTGGAAATATTCACCATATTTGCCTTTACAGGTTTTGTGTTTTTTTATGAAATTCGGCTCTTTGATTTTGTTGCTATGGCAACTTAGATTTTCCATAGATGGCATTTGCTGCCAAGTCATTGCAGATATTTTGACAAAACTTTTATGGAAATGTTCCTTGAGTAAACGTCTCTCAGCCATATGCTTTTATGCCAACATGGGGTCCCCCAGGTTTTGCCAGGGCCATGCCTCACCCCCTCCACTTCATAAAAAAGCCATATAAATAAGAAACCATTCAGATCCCTGACCCAAAACCATATATATTCTTGTTCCTTATGATAAGACCCATTCAGTGACACCAACTTTGGGGTCCCCTGGGATGTGCCGGGGTCATGCCCCACCCCCTCCATTCCATAAAAGGCCCAAATATCTTGGAAACCTTACAGATCCCGACCCCTAAACCATACATATTCTTGTTCCTTATGAAAAGATACATTCACTGACACCAACTTGGGGGTCTCCCGGGGTGCGCCGGCGCCTGGCCCCATCCCTCCACTTCACAAAAGGCCATATATCTCAGAAACCATTCAGATCCCCACCCCAAAACCATATATATTCTTTTTTAGCTCACCGTCACTAACCGTCACGTAGTGACGAGGTGAGCTTTTGGGATCACTTTTTGTCCGTCGTGCGTCCGTCCGTCCGTGCGTAAACAATTTCTTCAAACGACATCTCCTCCTAAACCACTGAGCGGATTTTGACCAAACTTCACAGGAATGATCCTTAGGTGGTCCCCTTTCAAAGTTGTTCAAATGGTTCCGGTCTGTTGCACATATAGGTCACAGGAGCCAAAAATAGATTTTTTTCACCAAAAACTTAAAAAATCTTCTTCTCTGAAACTGCAAGGCCCAGGTCTTTGATATTTGGTATGAAGCTTCATCTAGTGGACCCCTACCAAGATTGTTCAAATTATAGTGCTGGGGCCAAAAATGTCCCCGCCCCGGGGCCCTTTGGTTTTACATGGGCTTATATAGGGAAAATCTTTAAAAATCTTCTTCTCTGAAACTGCAAGGCCCAGGTCTTTGATATTTGGTATGAATCTTCATCTGGTGGACCCCTACCAAGATTGTTCAAATTATAGTGCTGGGGCCAAAGATGCCCCCGCCCCGGGGCCCTTTGGTTTTACATAGGCTTATATTGGGAAAACCTTTAAAAATCTTCTTCTCTGAAACCGCAAGGCCCAGGTCTTTGATATTTTGTATGAAGCTTCATCTAGTGGACCCCTACCAAGATTGTTCAAATAATAGTGCTGGGGCCAAAAATGCCCCCGCCCCAGGGCCCTTTGGTTTAACATAGGCTTATATAGGGAAAATCTTTAAAAATCTTCTTTTCTGAAACTGCAAGGCCCAGGTCTTTGATATTTGGTATGAAGCTTCATCTTGTCGACCCCTACCAAGATTGTTCAAATTGTAATGCTGGGGTCATAGATGCCCCCGCCCCGGGGCCCTTTGGTTTTACATAGGCTTAGGTAGGGAAAACCTTTAAAAATCTTCTTCTCTGAAACCGCAAGGCCCAGGTCTTTGATATTTTGTATGAAGCTTCATCTAGTGGACCCCTACCAAGATTGTTCAAATTATAGTGCTGGGGCCAAAAATGCCCCCGCCCCGGGGCCCTTTGGTTTTACATGGGCTTATAAAGCGAAAATCTTTAAAAATCTTCTTCTCTGAAACTGCAAGGCCCAGGTCTTTGATATTTGGTATGAATCTTCATCTAGTGGACCCCTACCAAGATTGTTCAAATTATAGTGCTGGGGCCAAAAATGCCCCCGCCCCGGGGCCCTTTGGTTTTACATAGGCTTATATAGGGAAAACCTTTAAAAATCTTCTTCTCTGAAACTGCAAGGCCCAGGTCTTTGATATTTGGTATGAATCTTCATCTAGTGGACCCCTACCAAGATTGTTCAAATTATAGTGCTGGGACCAAAAATGCCCCCGCCACGGGGCCCTTTGGTTTTACATAGGCTTAGGTAGGGAAAACCTTTAAAAATCTTCTTCTCTGAAACTGCAAGGCCCAGGTCTTTGATATTTGGTATGAAGCTTCATCTAGTGGACCCCTACCAAGATTGTTCAAATTATAGTGCTGGGGCCAAAAATGCCCCCGCCCCGGGGCCCTTTGGTTTTACATGGGCTTATAAAGCGAAAATCTTTAAAAATCTTCTTCTCTGAAACTGCAGGGCCCAGGTCTTTGCTATTTGGTATGAAGCTTCATCTAGTGGACCTCTACCAAGATTGTTCAAATTATAGTGCTGGGGCCAAAAATGCCCCCGCCCCGGGGCCCTTTGGTTTTACATAGGCTTATATAGGGAAAACCTTTAAAAATCTTCTTCTCTGAAACTGCAAGGCCCAGGTCTTTGATATTTGGTATGACGCTTCATCTAGTGGACCCCTGCCAAGATTGTTCAAATTATAGTGCTGGGGCCAAAAATGCCCCCGCCCCAGGGCCCTTTGGTTTTACATGGGCTTATATTGGGAATATCTTTAAAAATCTTCTTCTCTGAAACTGCAAGGCCCAGGTCTTTGATATTTGGCAGTGATTATTTTACCCCTGCGTCCTGCGTCCAGGACGCACAAATAGGACTGAGGACGCACGATCATAAAATATGTGCGTCCGTCGGACGCAAATATTTCATGGGCGGAAAATCCAACTTTCGTTTTCACTGCTGTAAATATCGGCGGAAGTGATAAAATACCGCACTTTTACCGAACCTTCAACTACTGGAGCCGGACAAAACGGCCCATGGACAAAACGTCCCATGCCATTTTTGACCAGGTGGACAAAATGTCCCACATCATTTTTTCAGGGTGGACAAAACGTCCCACATAATTTTTTCAGGGTGGACAAAACGTCCCACACGATTTTGACAGGGTGGACAAAATGTCCCATGCTATTTCGACAGGGTGGACAAAATGTCCCATATTCAATTAGTACGGTAAGAGTTTAATTCTCTAAAAGGGAATTATTATACTTAATAAAAAGGAATCGTCCAATCTATCTAAACTGTTGTTTGTTAAAATGATATTAGAAATGATATTAGCTCAATCATACTCAGTGTGAAAATATTTTGACTAGTTACAATTAACTCATTCCAACTGGGAATAAAGACCTATCTAATTAATAAGTTAACTAACTGAAATCAAATTACTACAATCTTACAAACTGGGAAGACAATTTTACTAATTACAATTTACAATTAACACATTCTGATTGGAAATGAGAGGAATGTATCAGTTAGTGTTGTTAAAGAACTAAGTGAATTGTTTTTGTCAATAAAAGGTGTGGACAACTTCAACTCATTAAAAACTGTGAAAAAACAAACAGGTCAAAATAAATATATAGCCCTGCATACAATATGTTGTATGCCAAAAGCAATATGGAGATCAAAGAGAATTACAAAGGCAATCAGATTCAGAACCTGTGGTACCAAGGATACTCATATACTAAGAAAAGAACAACCAAATCCCTAAGACCACCTCAAGAATATGGGACGTTTTGTCCACCCTGTCGAAATAGCATGGGACGTTTTGTCCACCCTGTCAAAATCATGTGGGACGTTTTGTCCACCCTGCCAAAATGATGTGGGACGTTTTGTCCACCCTGAAAAAAATGATGTGGGACGTTATGTCCACCTGGTCAAAAATGGCATGGGACGTTTTGTCCATGGGACGTTTTGTCCTACATTCTTCAACTACCCAACGAGTCACCGAAAAATCGATACTGTCATACAGGTACAATTTAATGATCCAACCACAAGACGAGAATCCCCTCCATCCAAAATGAGCCCAAACTTTCACAAAAGCAAGTTCAATGCGAACATCAAAGTTTTCCGCCATCCAAATAGCCGTCCACAAACCAACTCTACCATTTTTCTGCATGTGATCGGTAAATGTGTCAAATGACGTCACCCGATGCCAGCAACCCTGCACGTGTTTAATGCCATTGTTTTATTTTAATGGGCTGTATCCCGTTCTTAAAAACAATGTTTGGAACCGGTAAAAAATACTTTCTCGACAGCTACACGGTTGTGAATGGAGGTATATAGAAAACAGCGCTTTGCACAGCCCCCGAATTATCCCCAGCAGCTCCAACAACAACATTCGACTTTTCCCTCCAAGCCGAGCGTCTGCTATTTGGCGCCAAAACATAACCATTCACGATCCGTTTTTATAATGCATACAACGTTTTTGATAGATTAATGGATTCAGTGGTGCACATTGAAAATGTAACCCAGAATGCTTGTAATATTTTAATTTGCGGAGATTTCAATGGCCGTACTTCGGTTAATCCAGATTTTGTGGAAGACGATGATACTACCCATATGCCCGTTCTCCCAGACGAATACATCCCTGACGTTAAACTACCGCGTTTTTCACAAGATAAGGGGCATGTTAATAATAATGGTTTACTTCTACTCGAGTTCTGCAAACAGACAGGGCTACGGATTATGAATGGGAGGGTGGGTAACGATTGCGGGACAGGCCAATTCACTTTTGTAGGCAGCAGAGGTAGCAGTGTAGTAGACTATGTATTAGCTTCTCATGACTTTTTTATGTTTATAGATCAGTTTAAAGTGCACGAGCCAAATATTTTGTCTGACCATTGTCTTATTAGTTTTTCTTTCTTTTTCAATAAAGATCAAATAAACGAGTCGGATGACGACGAGCATGAGCATGTTCAAGGTAGATATGTATGGAAAAATGACTTTAAAGACGAATTTATTACCTCCCTTAGTCAAGACGAAACTGTAGAAAGAATAAACGAGATAAATTTCAGGATACAAAATTGCTCAGAAAATGAAGAAATCGATCTATGTTTGTTGGAATTGTCTAATATATTTGAAACAGTTGCATCTCCTTTATTTAAAAAGACACAGGAAACTAAACCTAAACGTATTTTTTCAAATAAAACTGAAAATCCCTGGTTCGATGAAAGATGCGCTGAAAAACGAAATTATTTCTTACACATGCTTGATAAATACAGGGGGTCTAGAGACGACGAAAACAGAATTGGCATGGTTAAAGCGAGGTCTGAATATAAGTCCACTTTAAGAAAATGTAGGTATGAGTATGATAAGGAACGAACATCTCGTTTTGTGAATGCACAATTTAAGAACGCTAAACTTTATTGGAACCTGTTAAAGGAGTCGGCCGGGGTAAAAACCACAAATGTATCTCTGTCGTCGTTTGAGCAATACTTCAAGGCGGTAAATAACCCATCAGACTCTTTCTTTTCGCCTGACGAGGATATTATTTATTTTAATGAACGCTATGAGAATGATGAATTTGCTATAATGTTTGAGGAGCTTAATGTAGTTTTTTCACGAGAAGAAATATCGAAGGCAATTAATCAGTTACACGTAAATAAATCGGCAGGACCAGACAAACTTATAAATGAATTTTTCATTCACGGTAAAGAAAAATTGGTCTCAACATTATATATCCTGTTTAACAAACTATTCACAATGGGATACTTTCCCCAAAATTGGTCAGAGGGCTATGTAATCCCTCTACATAAAAAGGGTACTCTGAACGACGTTGAAAATTTCAGAGGCATTACGCTTCTAAGTATGCTCGGTAAGCTTTTTTCACGAGTTATTAATAATAGGTTATCAGAATGGGCAGAAACTTATTTTATTTTAATTGAAGCCCAAGCAGGTTTTAGGCCTGGAATGAGTACTGTTGATAACATATTTGTTTTACATAGCTTAATTACGCATCTAATAAATCATGGAAAGAAACTGTATTGTGCTTTTGTAGACTTCACAAAAGCGTTTGATTATATAGTGCGAGAAAATTTGTGGTTTAAATTAGTTAAGCTAGGTTTAAGGGGGAATATCTTAAATATCATAAAATCTATGTATGATAGTGTTAAATCAAGAGTCAAACTCTGTGATAAAATTGGGAATGATTTTTTCTGTAGTCTTGGTGTAAGGCAGGGTGAATGCTTATCTCCCCTTTTGTTTTCCTTCTTTTTAAACGATATAGAAGAAAAGTTCATGCGCGCTGGTTTTAATGGGATTGATATTAACATGTTTAAAATATTTATGTTATTATATGCTGATGATATAGCAATATTTTCTAACACAGCAGAAGAATTACAAAGTGGCCTAAACTTGTTGTCAGAATATTGCAAACGTTGGAAAATGAAAATAAATGTCACTAAAACAAAAGTTTTGGTTTTCAGAAAAGGTGGTCAGTTACCTAGAAACCTGTCTTTCATTTATGAAGGTGAAGTTTTGGAAATTGTTAAAAGTTTTAAGTATCTTGGTATTGTATTTACTGCAGGTGGGTCTTTTTCAGAGGCACAAAGTACACTTGCGGGACAAGCTCAAAAGGCCATTTTTAAATTAAATAAATACTTACATAAGTTCACTTTTGTTTCACCTAAACACAAGTTGGAGCTTTTCGATAAACTTATTACACCCATTCTGAATTATGCTTCTGAGGTATGGGGATTTGGTCATGCAAAAGTAATAGAACGTGTACATATGCAATTTTGTAAAAAAGTTTTAGGTGTAAGGAAAACGACACAGAACGATTTTGTGTATGGTGAATTGGGGCGAACAAACTTTATAACAAAACGGTATTTGATAATAATTAAATACTGGTTTAAAATTTTAATGTCACCAGAAAATAAGTATATTAAATTGATATATCAGATGATGTTAAATGATATCGAGGAATTGCCAAATAAGACAAACTGGGCGTCCCTTGTACGTCACCTTTTAATGTCCTTAGGTTTTTATGAGGTATGGCTCAATCAGGGGGTTGGGAACATAGATATATTCATCTCTATTTTAAAACAAAGGCTTACTGACAATTTTATTCAGAACTGGCAGGAAAGGTTAGATATTTCTTCCCGTGCACGTTTTTACAAATCGTTTGCTAATTTTCAGTTACAGCCATATTTAGAAAAAATTAATGTCTTTAAATACATGCAGGCCTTGAGCAAGTTAAGAATGTCTTCACACAGATTAGAAATGGAAGCTGGAAGATGGGCAAGACCAAATAGTATCCCCGTTGACGAAAGGAAATGTACCACTTGCGGTTTATTAGAAGATGAATATCACTTTGTAATTGAATGTAGCAGATATCTTGATCTTAGAAATAATTATATAGCTAAGTACTATTGGAATAGGCCCAGTATGCACAAATTTGTGGAACTTATTAATTCAACTAATATGAACTGTCTGCGTAAACTGAGTTTATTTATCTATCATGCCTTCAAACGTCGCACAGAGTTATTGTTTAGAAATTGATTGATGTCTTAGACTGACGGCGCATCGTGTATTACGTTTATAGACAATGCCAATTTGATTTTTCTTTCCCTTTTTATATATAAATATACACAATATTTTGTAATTTACAATATAGGACTCAGGAGAGCTGGCTGCCACTTAGGTAGGGACTGCCCCAGTCAGGTATCAGCTAGCTCCCCATCGCTCTCAATATGTCTGTCTGTCTGTCCTGAAACGTTCATCAGATTTTTTGGTTTTATTTATTTATTTATTTTTTATTTATTTATTTTTTTTCTCCTTCGACACACATTTTGCATTATTTTTTACTCTCTGTCACATAATATTATTGAAATGGCAGACCCAACACTTTAAGCTCGTTCCTAATTTTCGTTTTCGTCAAGGGCGAGCTTTTTGTTCTGGGTACGTATGTAATACAACTAGAATACATGTAGTAGCAACCGCTGCCGTCCGTTTCTTTCGTTAATTAAAGGAAAGGACGGTTTATTATAAACTAAACTGTTTTTTGTACATGAGCAATGCAGCAGGTAAAGCAGATTGTTAAAAATGTACTTATGGCATTTTGCTTTTGACTGACTGTTCTCATACCGTCTTTTTGTAGTATTTGTACTTCTGTGCTGTTACTTAAAATATTAATATAGAGGATTATGTATCGTTGAGAAAGGGGGATAAAAGTGCTCGGCTTAGCCTCGCATTTTTATCCCATTTTGTCAACTTTTTAACTCAGGAAATGGAATTTCATATACTGCATATGACATTTAAAACGCATTTTATTCACGATGTATTACATAAAACGTCAATATTTCTAATAATAGTGAAAACGACGTCATTAAGGACGTCGTACGTGTAACGCAACGGGACGTATTTAACCGATTTGCTAAATTAACCTATTAGTGGATTACTGATTTAGATGCATGACGTTATTACATTTTCAGACACGACGTCATATTATAGACACACCTTCTCCGCAGCTTTTACAATTACTCATGTATTGAATGGTTGTTACAATGTCATAATAGTGTGTAACCCATTATATGCTAGTGGGCTCTTCCATTGCTATATGTTGGACGGCCCCATTTGTCGTATGAAGGGTGTCAGGCCCATTTTTCGTTTTTCGTTTTTATTCTGTTTTGGTGGAGAATTCTGTTTGCAAACAGTGCAGGCCTAGGTCAGACACCGCGTTCTGGTCTGGGTCTGCACTGTTTGCCAAGGTGCCCCTTTAGTGGTTTCCCGCATACAATTGGGTAAAGAGGGTTACTATGGCCAGACACACATGCTGTTATCGCCATCACATTATATGTATATATTTATATCCTCAAGGGCTTTATAGCCTTTTGGAATTTTGAATAAAATGTCTTCTTCTTCATCTACCGTTAGATGTAGCTAATCGTCTGAGGTGCGAGTAAATCATTTTCACATTGATTGTGGATTAAATTTTATGATTGGGGAATAAACGCAAATTAGAGACATAACTTGACCATATTTCACACCTCGTTCAAGTTGGCTTATCGCCAGAAATGAAAGACACGCACCGCAGGGCAATCATGTTTACTTGGCAATTATATGACAGGGATTAACAAAAGTGTCATAATTCAACTGTTATAAATACACAGACCGTTTGTCTCTGAATTGTCGACAAAGCAGGACTGTGCAGCACAATTATTGTGATTTACTTACTCTAGTTTTACTGTAATTAAGGGCTCAAAAGACTGACAGCTGTAGACGATTTTTTTTGCACTTGCCCGACCGGGCGTCCTAAGGTCAAAGTGTACCTGCCAGGTGTGATTTTGGACTTGTACCTGGCGGTCGGGAAATGGATTTATCAGCCCCTGAACCTAGATAGCTGGTGTCCCAATCAGGTCGATAATGGTTCAGAATATTATCCCCATTGTGCATGCAGTAAATTTCACGCACATGTGCGGTGCGCATTTATCGAAAACGAAAGTAGAAAACATTACGGAAAATAGACTAAAAAACGTACACTTTAGCAGGATTTCTTTGGGCTAGTAAACAACACAAGTTGATGATTGATTCTGTTCATTGCAAATAAAAGATAATAGACCGCATTATTTTTAACTATGAATAATGGCATTTTATACTGAACCGATCTTTTTTGTACTTCCTTTTTTTCCCTCCAAATATTGGGACTCATACTTTCAGATTTGGGACGCACAGTTTTTTGGTTGAGCGAGTCCCAGGACGCACAGTTGAAAATGTGTAAAAAAATCACTGTTTGGTATGAATCTTCATCTAGTGGACCCCTACCAAGATTGTTCAAATTATAGTGCTGGGGCCAAAAATGCCCCCGCCCCGGGGCCCTTTGGTTTTACATACGCTTATATAGGGAAAACCTTTAAAAATCTTCTTCTCTGAAACTGCAAGGCCCAGGTCTTTGATATTTGGTATGAAGCTTCATCTAGTGGACCCCTACCAAGATTGTTCAAATTATAGTGCTGGGGCCAAAAATGCCCCCGCCCCAGGGCCCTTTGGTTTTACATGGGCTTATATTGGGAAAATCATTAAAAAATCTTCTTCTCTGAAACTGCAGGGCCCAGGTCTTTGCTATTTGGTATGAAGCTTCATGTAGTGGACCCCTACCAAGACTCTTCAAATTATAGTGCTGGGGCCAAAAATGCCCCCGCCTCGGGGCCCTTTTTGTTTTACATAGGCTTATATAGGGAAAATCTTTAAAAATCTTCTTTTCTGAAACTGCAAGGCCCAGGTCTTCGATATTTGGTATGAAGCTTCATCTTGTGGACCTCTATAAAGACTGTTCAAATAATAGCCCTGAGGCCAAAATTGCCCCCGCTTCTGGGCCCTTTGGTTTTTCATAGACTTATATAGGGAAAATCTTGAAAAATCTTCTACTCTGAAACCACAAGGCCTAGGTCTTTGACATTTGGTATGAAGCTTCAGCTAGTGGACCTCTACCAAGATTGTTGAAATTATAGCCCTGGGGCCACAATGCCTCCGCCCCAGTGCCCTTTGGTTTTACATAGACTTATAATAGAGATAATCTTTGAAAATCTTCTTCTCTGAAACAACAAGGCCCAGGTCTTTGATATTTGGTGTGAAGCTTTATCTAGAGGACCTCTATCAAGATTGTTTAAATCATAGCCCTGAGGCCAAAAATGTCCCTGCCCCGGGGCCATTAGGTTTTACATAGGCTTATGTAAGGAATATCTTCTTCTCTGAAACCGCAAGGCCCAGGTCTTTGATATTTGTTGTGTAGCTTCATCTAGTGCACCTTGGCCAAAATTGTTCAAATTATAGCCTTTTGTTGATATTTGGTATGAAGCTTCACCTTTTTAGACCTCCCTCACGTTATGCACATTATAACCCTGGGGTCAATAATGGCCCTTCCTGGGGCCCACTTGTTACTCTATGGATCAGGTGAGCGATCCAGGGCCATCATGGTCCTCTTGTTCTTAGGATACGATGCATTTAGTGACACCAACCTGTGGGTCCCCCAGGATGGGCCGGGGTCATGCCCCACACCCTCCATTTCATAAAAGGCCCAATATCTTGGAAACCTTACAGATCCCAACCCCTAATCCATATATATTGTTGTTCCTTATGAAGAGACGCATTCATTGACACCAATTTGGGGGTCTTCCTTTTACTTCACAAAAGGCCATATATATCTCAGAAACCATTCAGATCCCCACCCCTAAACCTTATATATTCTTGTTTCTTGTGATAAGACACATTCAGTGACACTAACCTGGGATGTGCCGGGGTCGTGGCCCACCCCTTCATTTCATAAAAGACCCAATATCTCGGAAACCTTACAGATCCCAACCATATATATTGTTGTTCCTTATGATAAGACACATTCATTGACACCAACCTGGAGGTCTCCCGGTCAAGCCAGGGCCTTGCCCCACCCCACCACTTCACAAAAGGCCATTTATCTCAGAAAATGTTCAGAGCCCCACCCCTTAACCATATATATTCATCTTTTTATGATAAGACGCATTCAAATAACACTTGCTTGGGAGTCCTCCAGGGTGCCCAGGCCATGCCCCACTGCTTTACTTCATTAAAAGCCATATATCTCAGAAACCATTCAGATCCTCACCCATAAACAATAATAATCTTGTTCCCTATGATAAGACTTGTTCAGTCACACCAACCTGGGGGTCACTTTGTACAGTGGCAATGTGCCCCGCCCCTCCACTTTAAAAGGCCATATATTTCAGAAACCATTCAAATTCCCACCCCATAATCATATATGTTCTTGTTCCTTATCAATAGCACACTAACTAGGGGGTCTGCAGGGGCCATTCCTCTCCTCTTTATTTCATAGAAGGGCCTCATATATCAGAAACTGATTCCCACCCATAAACCATATATATTCTTGGTCCTTATGATAAGACCCATTTAGGGACAAGAATCTTGGGCTATCCTGGGACCAACAGGGCAGTCCCAACCCCTCCATGGCTTAAGAGGCCATATATCTCCGGCATACAGATCATACTGCTACACCATATATATTGTTCCTTATGATAAAAGGTTTAGGGATACCAACCAGTGCTCCATTGGGTCCATGCCCTACACCCTCTACTTCATAAAAGGCCTAATATTTCAGATACCGAGTCCAGATGGGTGCTCAGTTGATATGGGGGTTCATTTTGGAGACTTTATAATTGGACCGCCCCCACCCATAGGGGCTTGAAGAAATATATGGGCTGCATGATGCTTCCACGCAGAGCTGAATCCGACCCCTGAATCCGGCCCGCACACTAGTACTGGTAAACCGCCTAGAGGATCTAAGTCTGTCCAGGAACCGCGGTGCGAGGCGGACCGTCCATGCTAACAAACCCTATTGGTTTCATTGGGCGACAGGGCTTGAGATGTCATTTCATCTCAATGTCGGGTAAAAGTCCCACAAAATTGGAAGCAACGTCTCCAAAATGACCTTTACAGTGTTGAGGGGGATGTTAAACCTCAAATCAAACAAACAAACTTTATAATTGGTAGGTTATATTGATATCATGTTAAAATACATGGCTGCCATTGGGCAGTGTGCACCTGAGCTCCGGTGAGCATAGTGGCTCGTGGGCGCCTTGTTTTATAACCTTGGACCCAGGCACTCAAGGTCTAGATTTACTCGAAGTCATTATAATTGAAGTACTCATTGAGTTCAGTTGCAAAGCCCTAAAATGAAAAAGATGTTACCCATAGCTCACTGAATACTGTGCTTTTTTTATAGGTGTGTCTCTAAGAAAACTTCCACTTGACAACTTTACTCTCACTGAAATACTCCGACTACATTTGTTGTCGTCGGGTGCTGAGGCTAACCCTGGTAATGCCAAGTTCCGCTACCAGCAGCGGGGAGGTTACATGCCAACTGATGATTCAGGGCTGGAGTTCAAGAGACAAGAACAAGGAATTATCAGGGATCTAGGAGTGGAAAATGTTTATGATCTCTCCCCAAGTATGTACTCTAGTTGTGCTTCATTGTACCCTGTCAATAGCAGCAGTCTTTGAAAAGAGGCTTACTTGTTTTACTCCATTTTATACAATAAACTCCAAAAGAGGACACTAGCAGACAGTACAGGCCCAGAATATGGCTTCTCATCAGGGTCTTCACTATTTGCAAAAAAAAGTTTGTCCATTTCTCAATAAATTTTGAAAAAAAGAAACAAAACAAAAAAAAAAAAAAACTCAACATGACAGCCTTTATTTTTTGAAGGGAAAGAAACACAAACATGAAGTAACTAGACCCTAATGAAAACATCAATAGAAGAAAGCCAAAAGGACAGTTACTGTCCCACAAAATGGCCAATTGGCTATCCAAAACAAAATAATATAAGCGATACACACACTCAAAGACAAACCATAACAAAAATAAACTGTGACAGAAGAACCGCCTTGGAATGGTCAGCTGCAATCCACTCCCTTACTTCTGTCACGATTTAGACAAATAATTTGTGCAGTCCGCATGAAGGCCTCCCAATTCATCAGTGCAACATCTCCGAGAACTCAAAAATCAAACAACCACAGAGATGAAACCTCAACAGCTAGAAACCACTGAAATGCTGGAGCAAAAAGAAAATCAACAGTTAGACTCCGATGGGCCCAACCAGAGACAGAGCATCAGGCACCAACCAATGAAGCCAGCGACTCAAGTTAAAAACAATTTCACAAAATTTCTCTACCAGGATTGCTGAAAGGTTCAGCTCCACTGTCAAATGGCAGACAGAGCAAACAATATAGCTATATCTACTGATCTGACAGAGGTTAAATATGAACACAGACAGTTTAATTTAGAATTATCTTGTAGTAGCCATCAGGTATAAGTGAAAGACTGAATCAAAAGATGTCAAAACTCTGGTCCACAGGGAATATTGTATCAAAATATTAGAGACTTGCCAACCATCCTGACCATACCAGACATCTATACATGCATGCAAAAAAACTGAAGTCATATAAATGTCAGACCTATTGAAAGTACTGGGACAATCCAGTCACGACTTCATTTACCCCAAGCTGACAGAAAGAGATCGCGGAGAGTGAAAGCTCTCAACTATCGACCCTCATGATAGACACACCTGGAGATCTGGTGTGAGATCTACAATGCATGCAGCAAGCCAGCTACCTGGAAGAGGGCCCACTTAGGGGGATGTTGCCCCTGTATCTGCACTTTAATAAAAAAATCTGATGATGGTGATGATGATGAAATATGAAAGTCTTTGTTTACAAGCTACTGTGTTAGTTGCATGCAGAAAAGTATAAAATTAAAAGCAAAAAAGTATGATCAGCTGATTGCTCATAAATGAGCATTTTCTATATAATGTATAAAGTATTGCATGAAATCAATTTTCGGAATTCATTTTGAACCAAGTTATATCCAGAAGTATTTTTATACATCAGAAAAAATAACACAGTTAAGCCTTTTTAAAACAACCAATTTTTGTCTTGCCTCATTGCAGGTGATAAACTGAAGGTCCTGAAAGTTTTGGTAGATCAGTTCCTCACTTATGCTGCCACAAGAGATCTTATTGAAGATAACTCTGAGAAGTTACGGCAGCTGAGGATGGATCTGAAACAATTGCAATGGGCAGAACAGAGGAGGGAGAGGGAGGAGGCTACAGCAAGGTAAGGGGGAGGAGGCTACAGCAAGGTAAGGGGGAGGAAGGTAAGGGGGAGGAGGCTACAGCAAGATAAGGGGGAGGAAGGTATGGCAAGGTAAGAGGGAGGAGGCTACAGCAAGGTAAGGGGGAGGAAGATATGGCATCATGTGAACAAGTCTGTGAAATGACGACCCCTTTAAACCTCACTTTATACAGAGAAAACAGGGGTTTACGGGGGTATAAATTGTTTTTCTTATTTCCGTTCCAAGACATAGGTTGTGTTTACTCCTTAGAACCACCTCACTGAGGCAGTTCTAACGAGCTTCCACAACCTATTTTGGCAGTATAAATAGGACAAATGTCACGGATTCTCATCAGAAAAGTAGCCAAATGCACTGTGTCCCAGGGGTGTGTTATCATAATGGCACGGTAAAAGCTATAGAAGGAATGAGGAGGATGCAGCAAGAGCACTACCGAGTTCGGTAAGCTAACGATACTTTAATCAACTGGACCCAAAATGGCAGATTAATCTGGTGTCCCAAAACACATTTTTGCTTCTTGTGGCTAATTTAGTAACATGATTATCCTTTTTAAATTGGAAACTTCACAATAGGACACTGGCAAAGAATGCAGGCATTTGATCACTGCAAAAAAGATCAGCTATTTTTGAAAAACATTTCAAAATACAACCCAGCCCAACACACCCAAATTTCAAAATGAACTGCTATATATCAGGTTGAAGATTCCATACAGTACACCCTTTTAGTACCAAATAGAATCTTCCTCCTTATATATAGCAGGAGTCCATTTTTAAAATTTAGGGGTGTCAGGTTGTGTTTTCTTCAAAATTTATTTTGAAAATGACTGAACTTTTAGTAAACAGTGGAGGCCCTGATCAGACACCGCATTCTGCGGCGTCTGATCTGGGCCTGCACTGTTTGCCAAATACTCGTTTTTGGGGTTTCTGGTACTAAATGGGTTAAACAACTTTGTTTGTTTGTTTGATTTGAGGTTTAACGTCCCCGTCAACACTGTAAAAGTCATTTTGGAGACGTTGCTTCCAATTTTGTGGGACCTTACCCGACACTGAGATGAAATGACTTCTCAAGCCCTGTCGCCCAATGAAACCAATAGGGTTTATTAGCATGGACGGTCCGCCTCGGACCGCGGTTCCTGGACAGGCTTAGATCCTCTAAGCGGTTTACCAGTACTAGTGTTCGGGCCGGATTCAGCTCTGCGTGGAAGCATCATGCAGCCCATATATTTCTTCAAGCCCCTATGGGCGGGTTAAAGAACAACTGTTATTTGTTTCAGATACAAGAGAAGAATGATGGAAAGACTGAAGGAAAAAGAAAGACTGGAGAAGAAAAGACTTAAACTACTGAAACAGAAGGAACAAGAAATGAAAAAGGATGCAGCAAAGTAATAACCTTTTAGATACACTCTAACTTCAATGGCTCGAACACCTATGGGACCACGAAAATCTGTTCTAGACAGGGGTAGTTCGAGCCACTGAGGGTTACTGACGGGAGGCGTTAAGGGGATAATTTGGGACTTCTTTCCGGTGTTCTATAATATAAATGTATGCTGTGTGTACTCATTAGAATCGCCTCGTTGAGGCGATTCTGATGAATACACACAGCGTACATTTGTAAGATAAACAAGAGCTGTCACTATAAGTGAGCATTGCCCTTGTGGGAGCCAATTTGAGGAAAAAAAGTGCGGACTAACCCACAAACCCACACACAAACCCACAAACAAACGGACAGTGCAAAAACTATATGCCTTCCTACTGGGGCATAAAAATTTAACAAAATTGTCAAAGAAATGTGGAAGTAGTGTGCGTCACAAGGTTAAGAACGTGTTTTTCAGAAAATAAAGGGCCGTAACTCCTTCGCAGATGATAGGATCAACGTGAAAATTGTGTTAGGCACCCCTTTACCTCACAAGGAATGCATGTGTAAAGTTTCAGCTCAATCTGTGATGAAATGTGGAAGAAGTTCCTTGAACGCGTTTTTCAGGAAATCAAGGGCCGTAACTGCGTCGCAGGTGTTAGGATCAACTTGAAAATTGTGTTGGGCACCCCTTCACCTCACAAGGAATGCATGTGCAAAGTTTCAGCTCAATCGGTGAAGAAATGTGGAGGTAGTTTGCGTCACAAGATTTTTTTAGCGCATTTTTGAGAAAATCAAGGACCAGAACTCCAAAACGCTTCATCCTAGCGGAATGAATTTTGTGTTAGGTACATCTACATATCATTGCAAATGCATATGCAAAAATTTAACAAAATTGTCCAAGAAATGTGGAAGTAGTTGCGTCACAAGGTTTTCGAACGCATTTTTCAGAAAATCAAGGGCCGTAACTCCGTCACAAATGATAGGATTAACATGAAAATTGTGTTAGGTACTTCTTCAGCGCACAAGGAATGCATGTGCAAAGTTTCAGCTAAATCAGTGAAGAAATGTTGAAGTAGTTTGCATCACAAGGTTTTTAGCACATTTTTTAGAAAATAAAGGGCCGTAACTCCTTCGAAAATGATAGGACCAAGGTGAAAATTGTGTTAGGCAACCCTTCACCTCACACGGAATGCATGTACAATGTTTTAGCTCAATCGTTGGAGAAATGTGGAAAGAGTTTGCATCACAAAAAAAGTGTGGACTTACAAAACGCACAAACGGACAGTGCAAAAACTATATGCCCTCCTACAGGGGCATAAAAACAAAAATATCCTAAATTTCCCCTCACTATTTATTATGTAGATAAATCCCCAGGGACTAAAGAACAGGTTCGACTCGGCCATGGTAAACAAGCCATCGGTGTTCGAGCCATCAAAGTTCTACTGTATATTCAGCCACTAACGGCTGCGGGGAGACCTTTAAAACCCCAAAAGGGTAAATGGGATATCGGTGCCTGAGACTACAGTGCATCTGAGACAACAAGTCAGCCTGCTCTGTTTCCATGTCTACACTGGTTAAAAGCTCCAGTGAAGGACTATCAAGGATAACTTAGGGATAAATTTGCTCATTTCTGGTTTATAGAAACATTTGTTGTTGGAACTTGTTAAAATTGCCTCCATGAGGCATTTGTAACAACTGACCAAAACTTACACTTCTATGGACAGTTGCCCATCTGGGCATGAAGAAATAGATGGACTGCATGATGCTTCCATGTGGAGCTGAAACTGACCCACACACAAGTACTGGTAAACCGCTTAGAGGATCTAAGCCTGCCCAGGCAATGCGGTGCGAGTCGGACCATCCATGCTTAAAAACCTTATTGGGTTCTTTGGGTGGCAGGGCTTGAGATGTCATTTCATCTCAGTGTCGGGTGAAAGTCCTGCAAAACTGAAAGCAACGTCTCCAAAATGACCTTTACAGTGTTGATGGGGACGTTAAACCTCAAACCAAATAAAACACTTTTATGGAGAAATGAGAAAAGTTATCCTCATTACTTTTCCTTATCTAGAGCTTTGAGTTTGTAAGTAAGTACTATTTTAACACATAGCTAAGATTATCTTGTCCAATATTTGTTGTGCCTGATGGAATAAAGGAGCCCGGTTTTCTGTCCATCCATCCATTTGTCAAGCCATTCGCAACAACCCCAGCGAGCTACATTGATGATACTTTGGACATACTTACAGATATTTTTATTGTCTCCTGTCCAATAGAAGTTAAGACATGACAAATTATGCACACACAAGCAAGTTCACTAACACAAACGTATTACTCCCATCATAGTAGGGCGTATCAGTTGCTTATCTGCAGCTCATAAATTGCTCACATGCAGGTACAAGATGCATAACGAATTGCAAGTTGTGTAGATCTTAGTGAGACTGCTCGTAAGGAGCACCTGAAAGTAGTCTGACCAAGATATACACGGGAGTCAGAGACCCTCCCTCACATCCATAAGTGACACAGTTAAATACCCTATATAATGATATAAAAGCTATAAAAATGTGACCCAGATACAAGGTCACCTAGTCTGGACTACATTAATATGTTTTTTCTAAGTTCAAAAGCAAACACATACTTCATAAACAACCGTGTAAAGTCAGTATCGAAAGTAGCAAAAAGTTTTTAAAAAGTGTTTTCTTGCCGTAAGGATTCACCCGTTACTTCCATTATCTTCATATTTAAATTTTGCCCCAACCCATCATATAATTTGCAATGAAACAAAAAGTGTTTTTCATCTTCAATTACACCTTTACATGAAAAACAAAACCGTTCTTCTTTGGGTAATTTTGGTCTATTATAACGCCCAGTTTCCACACATAAACTGTGTGAACTTATTCCTAGCTGTGTAAATCGACTCTTTACTTTAGAATCCATTGGCAAAAGTAACTATTTTTCCAATGAAAATTCATGCTTAACAGAGTTATAGAATTCTAATTTGCTACCTTTGGATACTTTTGATTTCCACCAAATTCTATACATTGTTTCTAACTTACTTTATAAAGCTGAAGCCAATTTCTCCATACTGAAAGTACATTTATTGTTCCAAACATGCTGGAAACCACTTATGTTTAAAAAATTTTTAATACTTAGTATCCAATTAGAATCTTCACTTTGCATCTGCTCACTTAAACATTTCTACGCTAATGAATTCTTATCACAAAGCAGCAATCTAAGCCAGTACTTAACTAGATTAACCATTAAATATATATCTAGTGAATAAGCCCCGAGTTCACCCCTAACGGCCAAGTTTGTACTGTTCTTGTGTACACGTAAACTTGCATGCTCAGTCTGCTCAAAGTTGGACATTGACCTATTTTTCATTGTTTACTGTCTATGAAATCCCAGTCTTCCAACATTAGGTATTTGTATCTGTCTTTTATGTTCAAGTCCATTTCTCATCAAGTGCTTCAAGTGTTAAAGAATGGAACTTCACACCCACTCTCATTTAGGGACACATACCTGAATGCAAGCTTCCTTTTTTTTTTTTAACAAAGCCTGCATTTTATGTGTCAGGAGTGACTTTGTCAAAATGTTGTAGTTTGGGCTATTTCTAAGACTAAACAACAGCTATAGTTTGAATACCATATTCAGTCTTGTATCTGTGAGTGCTTACATTAGATTCAGTCTACAACATATTTTATCCCCACATGTCGCAACATAGCCTTAGGCAGAAATCTTGTTAACCCTTATCCTGTTGAATTTACTTACCCACACACATTTCTGACTATCCACCAATCAAATTACTTGATTTGAAGTGTGCATTCAATTCACAAATGTATGACAAACAGCGTAGATCCTGATCAGATAGCTTCATCAGAAGGCATGATGAAGCCAACTGATCTACACGGTTTGTGTCGTGTTCAGCAGGGTAAGTGTAAATAACGAAAGCTTGGGCGATGCAGTCTGGCCAGAGACTTTGCTCTTCACAAGAATCTGTCCATGAGGTTATAAAACTTCCATGCTCATCTCACTTAAGCCTGAAATTTATGCTGCTCATAAGTTTTAAAATGCCAACAATTGTAAAATCTGAGCAGGACAAAACAAATTCTTAGCTGATTGAAGCAGGAAAATTGCCTGATTTTGTTTTTCATGCAAAAATTCATGCTCAAGCAAGTTGAGCATGAAAATAGATTTCGATTCTCTGGGACCTGACCTCAATTTTGTGGTGTGCATGCATGCCTGTTTTCAGTGACACATCTTATATAGCTTATGCTGGATTTCTGTTTTGTTATTGCAGAACCATGGCAAATGGAGATGTGAATCCAGAATTGGAAAAGGTAAAATGAACACCAGCTTGTTTCTTGTTTCTTTTCTTGAGACAGTATAACAACACAGTAACGTTAACCCATTGTAGGCAGGAAACCCCTAAAGGGGTAGCTTGGCAGACAGTGCAGGCCCAGATCAGACGCCGCATGCGGCGTCCTATCAGGGCCTGCACTATTTGCTAACATAATTTTCCTTCAAAAATGGAATAAAAATGAAAAAATAGGTCTGACACCCTAATATGACAAATGGACTTGTCCAACATATGGGCCCCATCAAGCAATTTTGGTACTTATCGCCTATGCAAGCAGCGAAGGTTCAGGCGAGCCTGCGCATCCGCGCAGTCTCGCCAGAACCTTCGCTGATCACTCATACAAGCAGTGAATCAAGAGGAACCCTCTGACAGAAAGCCATATCCCTGGCCCCTCTGAATGGCTGGGCATGCGCAGTTAAAATTTGTCATGACGGAATGCTCAAAGACACAAATTAGCTTGGCGGGGCTCATAATGGAAGAGCCCACTAGTATACAATGGGTCAAGCTTCTTGTTTGCTTAACCCTCACCAAATGTTTCATTATGCTAGGCTCCTCTCTGATTTTCAGCCATTTTTGTTGCATGATTTGAATTTTTACCATGGATTAACCCTTGTCTTGCTAAGCCTGGATATGTCTTTACTTTCAGACAATGCAGATCCAGATCAGATGGCTTCTGAAGAAGCCATCTGATCAGGATCTTCATTGTTTATCATTCAGTTTATGAATTTGTTCCAAAATTTGCATCAAGTATCTGATTGGTTGATATTCAGTAGTGGGTGTGGAAGATTAAAATATTCAGCAGGACAAGGGTTAACAGAAGCAGAATGGAAAATAATAAAGGTCCTGACCTCTGCTGTTTTCAGAAAGGATATATTCAGGTTCAATTTGGTGAGGGTTATTTATGGACCAAAATTTTCAGACACTGGATATTTGGTTTAATCAGGCATGAGACTTTTCAGATTTTTGGCAGATTTCAGATTTTTTGGTTTTAAAATGTTTTTTGCAAAGTTACTTGTTTTTGTCTGAAAGTTGTAAAAATGACATTTTTGGAAGGGGTGTTAGGGGTTTCAGATTTTTTCACTCAGGTTTCAGATTTTTTCAGCAGTCCTCCAGTCTCATGCCTGTTTAATTACAACAATAGTCACACTTGAGAAAGCCAAAATCTCTTTTACCAGCCTCAGTTGCTGAGATGCACATCCATCAAGTGAACAAGAGGTGGTGGGTTTAATTCCAACCTGGTTCAGTATAAATATTCTCTTAGAGATTGGAATGTTTTCTACAATCATTCTCTCCCTTCCATTTATTCAAGTTGTCAGTTTCTGGTGAAAGAATGTGCACTGTAATGATTGCTTATGTATAAGTTTGCCAGTCTTTTCCAAATCAACACTGTCAAATTGGATAAAATTGATAATGTAGACATTTATTCAGCCAGTATTTTATTTGCTAAATTTGATAGAGGAAAAGTTTAATTCATCAGTTTGATATTTGTGAACACCTTAACCCTTGTCCTTCTTAACACGACAATCCCTACCTTTGAAAATAAGCCCCGCCATGCGAATTTGTGTCTTCGAGCATTCTGTCATGACAAATTTTAACTGTGCATGCCCAGCCATTCAGAGGGGCCAGGGATATGGCTTTCTGTCAGAAGGTTCCTCTTGATTCATTGCTTGTATGAGCGAGCAGCGAAGGTTCTGGCGAGACTGCGCGGATGCGCAGGCTCGCCTGAACCTTCGCTGCTCGCATAGGCGATAAGTACCAAAATCGCTTGACGGGGCCCAAATAGTGTTGATTCAGATGAGATTGCTTCTGAAAAGGCCATCTGATTAGGATCTACACAGTTTATCTTTGCAATTTCGAATGAATTCATTATATCAAGTAATTTTATTGTAATGCTTGATAGTGTGAGAGAAATGGGGGTGGCAATATTAATATTATATTGAGCTGGAGAAGGGTTAATTGAACTGAGCAGTTTCAAATTTGAAAGTATTAAGTTTGACAAGTATTGACTGTGAACACTGATCCAGGTCACCACTATGAAACATAATTTGATAAATTCAGCCTCATGACCACCTTTTCAGGTTCAGGTGTAAAACCAGAGCCCTCTCATACTACTATTGTAGTAGTGTCTATATTGTCTAGCACTTGGTAATAATTGAGCTCATTTTGGGATTTTCAAAAATTAATATTAGTATATCTGATATAACGTGATTAGCTAAAATTATTTAGTCTGAGTTTAACCCTTGTCCGCTGAAGTAGGATATGCTCTATCTTTGCAGTGTAGATGCAGATTGGATGGCTTCTGATGAACCATCTGATCTGTATCCACACTGTTTGATATTCAGTTTGTGACTTTGTAGGAATAAATGGGTTTGGCTATATTAATTTATTTAGCAGGACAAAGGTTGAAACCTACATTTACCTATTACTATTCTTGAGAGTGTGCATGTTTATTGAAAGGATAATCCCTGCCTGGAGATTTTTCTGCCATTTGAATAAACCGACATTAGTTTCCCTGTACACCAAACCTGTCTACTCCAAAAGGAACAAATTGGGATTTTCAGCTCACCTGAGCATGAAGTGATCAGTGAATGTCTGTATTGTGTAAACAATTTGATTTAAATGCGAACTCCTAAACCCTTGGGCCAATTTAATTCAAACTTCCAAGGAATGTGGCCTGTGTGGCTCCCTACCAAAATAGCTAAAATCCTTCCACTCTAAAACGGTTTTGCTCCGATGAGCAAAATGGCCGCCAGAGCTATAAAATGAAAAATGTAAATTTGCTTCAAATGTGAACTCCTCATAAACCCTTGAGCCAATTTGGTTCAAACTTTACGGGAATGTTGCCTTGGTGGCTCCCTACCAAAATAACTAAAAGTGTATCATGTGGTAAGAGTCATGCTCAGACAGCCAGAAAAGGTGAAATGACTAAATCTTCAGTAATTACTAATCAATTATCGATCACAATGGCAGACCTGATAATCTTATAGCTCTGATTAACCAGCCCTATTCTCTAATATTTTGCCCATGGAAAGACTTGGTCTGCATTAAGAATTCCAGTAAGGAGTAATATAATAGAAAATAAAGTTCTCTTTGTCCTTAATTACTCCAAGAAACAAATGTGGCCATTTGTTAGAATTGCCTTTCTGTAGTGATTCCAACAAATAGCCACAGCATTTGTTTTTTGGAGTATAAAATACATTATTCTTGATTAACTAGATGTTAAACTGTCTGTCTCTCCTTTAGATTATGATACACTTCATTGGAATCGTCTTCAAAAGGCAGCCTCGATAGCTCAGTGGTTAGCGCGTTCAAATCCAGCCACCGGAGGCAAGGTGTGTCCTTGAGCCAGACACATAATGCCACTGCCCCACTCCACCAAGATGTAAATGGGTAGCAGTGGTGTAAAAGTCACTGCCGCCCTCGCACATGTGATAAAATCTGGAATGAGTGTACGAGAGCGATTCAAATAAGCTTGAAGCTTTTATCACAATTGAACTAAAATTAGTTACTGTGTAAACTAAAAGAAGTTATGTGATTATATTGAATGTCAGTATGAAGAGGGTTGACTGTACAAGCATGACAAAATTTGTGCTTGTGTCATAGAGTTTTATTAGCTCACCGTCACGTAGTGACGAGGTGAGCTTTTGGGATCACTTTTTGTCTGTCGTGCGTCCGTGCATGCGTAAACAATTTCTTCAAACAACATCTCCTCCTAAACCACTCATTGGATTTTGACCAAACTTCACAGGAATGATCCTTAGGTGGTCCCCTTTCAAAGTTGTTCAAATGGTTCCAGTCCGTTGCACATATAGGTCACAGGAGCCAAAAATAGATTTTTTTCACTGAAAACTTAAAAAATCTCTGAAACCGCAAGGCCCAGGTCTTTGATATTTGGTATGAAGCTTCATCGAGTGGATCCCTACCAAGATTGTTCAAATTATAGTGCTGGGGCAAAAAATGCCCCCGCCCCGGGGCCCCTTGGTTTTACATGGGCTTATATAGGGAAAATCTTTAAAAATCTTCTTCTCTGAAACTGCAAGGCCCAGTTCTTTGATATTTGGTATGAAGCTTGATCTAGTGGACCCCTACCAAGATTGTTCAAATTATAGTGCTGGGGCCAAAAATGCCCCCGCCCCGGGGCCCTTTGGTTTTACATGGGCTTATATAGTAAAAATCTTTAAAAATCTACTTCTCTGAAACTGCAAGGCCCAGGTCTTTGATATTTGGTACGAAGCTTCATCTTGTAAACCTCTACCAAGATTGTTCAAATTATAGTGCTCGGGCCAAAAATGCCCCCGCCCCGGGGCCTTTTGGTTTTACATGGGCTTATATAGGGAAAATCTTTAAAAATCTTCTTCTCTGAAACTGCAAGGCCCAGTTCTTTGATATTTGGTATGAAGCTTTATCTAGTGGACCCCTACCAAGATTGTTCAAATTATAGTGCTGGGGCCAAAAATGCCCCCGCCCCAGGGCCCTTTGGTTTCACATGGGCTTATATAGGGAAAATCTTTAAAAAATTTCTTCTCTGAAACCGCAAGGCCCAGGTCTTTGATATTTGGTATGAAGCTTCATCTAGTGGACCCCTACCAAGATAGTTCAAATTATAGTGCTGGAGCAACAAATGCCCCAGCCCCGGGGCCCTTTGGTTTTACATGAGCTTATATAGGGAAAATCTTTAAAAATCTTCTTCTCTGAAACCGCAAGGCCAACGTCTTTGCTATTTGGTATGAAGCCTCATCTAGTGGACCCCTAACAAGATTGTTCAAATTATAGTGCCCGGGCCAAAAATGCCTCCGCCCCGGGGCCCTTTGGTTTTACATGGGCTTATATAGGGAAAATCTTTAAAAATCTTCTTCTCTGAAACTGCAAGGCCCAGTTCTTTGATATTTGGTATGAAGCTTGATCTAGTGGACCCCTACCAAGATTGTTCAAATTATAGTGCTGGGGCCAAAAATGCCCCCGCCCCGGGGCCCTTTGGTTTTACATGGGCTTATATAGTAAAAATCTTTAAAAATCTACTTCTCTGAAACTGCAAGGCCCAGGTCTTTGATATTTGGTACGAAGCTTCATCTTGTAACCCTCTACCAAGATTGTTCAAATTATAGCGCTGTTGCCAAAATTGGCCCTGTCTCGTGGCCCTTTGGTTTTACATAGACTTATATAGGAAAAATCTTGAAAAATCTTCTGAAACCACAAGGCCTAGGTCTTGGATATTTGGTATGAAGCTTCATCTAGTGGACCTCTACCAAGATTGTTCACATTATAGCCCTGAGACCAAAAATGCCCACGTCTCGTGGCCCTTTGGTTTTACATAGACTTATATAGGGAAAATCTTTTAAAAATCTTCTTCTCTGAAACCACAGAGACACAAGGCCTAGGTCTTTGATATTTGGTGTGAAATTTCATCTAGTGGACCTCTATCAAGATTGTTCAAATTATAGCCCTGGGGCCAAAAATGCCCCCGCCCCGAGACCCTTTGGTTTTACAAAGTCTTATATAGGGAAATCTTTAAAAATCTTCTTCTCCGAAACTGCAAGGCCCATGTCTTTGATATTTGGTATGGAGCTTCATCTAATGGACCGCTACCAAGATTGTTCACATTATAACCCCCGGGCCACGAATGCCCCCGCCCCGGGGCCCTTTGGTTTTACATAGACTTATATAAAGATAATCTTTGATAATCTTCTTCTCTGAAACAGCAAGGCCCAGGTCTTTGATATTTGGTGTGAATCTTCATCTAGTAGACCTCTATCAAGATTGTTTAAATTATAGCAATGAGGCCAAAAATGCCCCTGCCCCAGGGCCATTTGGTTTTACATAGGCTTATATAGGAAATATCTTTAAAAAATCTTCTTCTCTGAAACCGCAAGGCCCAGGTCTTCGATATTTGGTGTGTAGCTCCATCTAGTGGACCTTTGCCAAGATTGTTCAAATTATAGCCTTTGTTGATATTTGGTATGAAGGTTCACCTTTTTAGACCTCCAACAACATTATGCACATTATAGCCCTAGGGTCAATAATGGCCCTACCCTGGGGCCCACTTGTCACTCTATAGATCAGGTGAGCGATCCAGGGCCATCATGGCCCTCTTGTAACTGGGAATGGTGTAAACCTTGCTCATATCATAAAATCTATAAATTTCAGGCAGATGAGGAGGATATGGATGATAGCGATGATGATGAGCCCATCATGACTCAGGAAGAAAGAGAGAAACTTCAGCAAGAAGAGGATGATGCTGAAGCTGATAAGAAAGCTGAATACATGGCAAAAGAGCGTGACTTCTTGGAGAATATAAACAAACTACAGCATGGTAATGCTATATACCCACTGGGTAGAGATAGAATGTTCCGGAGATACTGGATGTTTAGGTCTGTCCCAGGTATTTATGTGGAGGATGATGAATCTTACGTTGATGAATCCGCACTTTTGCCATGCTCCCAAAACCCTAATGGAAGCTTATTTGTGAACTCTGTGTATAATCCTCCTCCTAGGATTAATAAAAAGGAACAAAGTGATATTAAAGCAGATGTAAAGCCAGAGAATAAAGATGGAAGCGATAAGGAGAATGATTCCATGAATGCTTCAGGTTTGAATGAAAATATTGCTGATGCAAATAACTCCTGTCAGAATTTGTCATTGAATGTGTCTTCAGCAGATTCAAGCTTGGTAAGTTCTGCAAATCCTAGTCTTGCAAATACTCCTATTGTTCACAATTCTGTTCAAAAACTAAAGGATGCAAATGGTGATGATGTAATAGAAATCAGTGATGATGATGACTCCAGACCGCCCATGTTGGAGGAGGAAATTAAAGAGGAGGCTCCTCCCATGATAGAAACACCAGCCAGCAAGCAAATTACAGGGAGAAACAAACACAAGTGGGCATTCTTCACTGCTGAAGAAGATATTGAACTTCTTCTAACTGCATTAAATAACAGAGGTTTCAGGGAGAGTTTACTTAAGAGTGCTATCATAGACAACAAAAATAAACTGTTGGAAATTGTGACTGAAGTACCACAGGCTTTACTCAACATTCCAGAAGAAGAAGCAAAGGAAAATACTGTGATGATGTCTCCAAAAGTCAGAACTAAAGAGTGGAAACAAGGAAATAAGATTAAAAAGGGACAGGTTAAGAATGATTCTGCACATGAAGGGTTGGAGTTGAATCTCAGGGAACTGTTGCTGGATTTGGAGGAGAGAATATATGTAGGAAGTCTGGGATACGTAAGGGTGAGCAGTCTCTTTTCCCTTACATTTTATATTGCTTGGCTACAACTGTATTTATACTTTATAGCAGGCATAAGGAAAACCGAAAATTTACCAGTCTGGACAGATTTATAACAATGATTATTAATTGACTATCCTGTATTGATCCGAGGTCATCCGTATTAACATCAGGTCAGCCAATATTAACTGGAGGTCAAAAATCAATAATCTTGTCTTTTAATTGTGTCAATTAATAAAATTTTCATTAATCAAGTAATTTGGTATTGGCCAAGTTACAGGTCCTCAGTCCGTTGTATTGCCTTTGGCCTCAGGCCAATACAGCAGACCATGGACCTTCAACAGGGCCAATACAAGATATCTTGATTAATAACATCATAAAACCGATTTATTTGAAAAAAAAAAATACAAAAAAAAAAAAAAAAAAGGGCCGATGATTTGGTCTATGAAATTTTTGATATGGCTAGTTTGCTAAACGCGAACTTCTAATTGATCCCTGCCTGCATGTTGATGACAAACACACAAAATACCCAGTCAGGTGTCAAACCATTTATTGTCCTAGTAATAATCCCATAATTTTCCACTTTGTCGGTAGTAAACGCATGTATACAAGGTCTGTCTGTCGCAAGAGTACATTAAAATTACACCCGAATCATGATTGGGCAGTAGCGTACAGGTACACAGTACTTATCAGGGAGCAGTATCTTAAATGAAATTACTTTCTTAGTCATCCACTTTACTCCAAATATTAGAGTACAAGGAAAATTATGTTACTGAGCAGGTAATTTCAGAAGCACATTATCGCATTCTGTTTCAACAGTAAACACTAAAATCAATCCATTTCGGAATAATTAACATGGAAGACCACATTACAGTCCAACATGTACTTACGGCCACCTCTATTCAGCGGCCACCTGTCTTCAACGGCCACTTTTGGGTCCCCCAAACGATTTCCCATGTAAATAAACCTCTATTAAGCAAGCACCTGTCTAACGCGGCCAACAGCCAGTAAAATATATCCTAAATTTAATATAACCCTTGTTTAAGCGGCCAATAGTTTTTGGCCGTATCGATATTTTGGTACTGCTTCACAGCTTTTGCATTGTAAAAGCGTGGGGCGTTTTTTCCGACTATTTCGGTATTTAGTTAGACCAAACGTTGGCTAAAAGAACACGCATTTTATTTTTGTTTACTAAGTCAAGTTAGCCCATTGCTGCCGATTGAAATAAAATGATTGTTTTGAGCTGAATAAAAATATAATTTGACAGGTGCAATCAAATAATGTATAATAGCTGTTGGGTTGCCAATTAGCAGAGGTGAGAAAGTTGTGTTTCTGATCACAATGAAGAGATAAATAACACAATGGGTTGTCACCTTGACGAGTCATGCTGATCCATTATGTAAGAAAATGGAGCAAAGGTGCGAAAAATCAATGACTTGCTTTAATAATCAAAGGCAGTTTGTATGTTTTGATGACCAGGTATGTTAAAAGTAGAAGTAAAACAAAGATCAGGAATTGATACAATTAACTTACTCCACCCATAAAAGACACCAAAGGGAAAGAAATACAAACATTAAGCGACCAGACCATAATGGAAACCTAAACAAAGGAAGGCCATAAGGACAGTTACTTTCCCACAAAATGGCCATCCAAAATTAAAAGACACAAGTAACACAACAGTAAGTAACAAACAACAACATAAATAAATCGCCACAGAAGAGCCGCCTTGGAACGGTCAGTGGAAGATTTCCACTGGGGGGCTTAAATCGATTTTACGTGGCCACAATCCTCGCCCTTACTTCCGTCGCGATTTAGACAAATAATTTGTTCAGTCCGCATGAAGGCCTCCTAACTCATCAGTGCAACATCTCCGTGAACACAAAAATCAAAGAACCACAGAGGTGGGACAACGGTGAGGACTCGACAGCAAGAAACCACTGAAATGCTGGAGCAAAAGAAAACCAACAGTTAGACTCCGATGAGCCCGACCAGAGACAGAATCAGGCACCAACCAGCATAATCTATCTATTTCTCAATAAGCCTTTACGTTGGAGCCGTCATAGAATCTGAGGCCTGACCCACCGGCGTGCAATTAAAGAGGGAAGCAAAGTTGCCAACCGTGATTGGGTTAACTACCATGCATGCAGTCTGTCGTATAATATCCATGTTGTACCCAATCTTTTTATATCACAGAATGATTTTACGAAATTGGGTGCTGAAGTCATTGTGGTTATATATTTTTCTGAATTTATATACTAAGTCACCATAAAATTCGGGTTCCGATAGACCTTGTTGCAGAAGAGATTTAAGTCCAATATTGAATTTTGAAATTAAATCAGAATGGCGTCTATAAAATTTTGAAAAGGCTTTGCGTAGTTTATGGTACCGATATCCCTGATTAAGGAGTTTAGCCGTTAATAATTTATTACGAGTGTTGAAGTCAGTTACATGACTACACACTCTAGCAAATCGAATTAATTGCGAAATATAAACGCCATAGGATGGCGCACGAGGAACATCACCATCCAAAAAAGGAAAATTACAATCTCAAAATCAAAGTCATCGCGTTTATCATAAATTTATTATTGAACATCATTGAACCCTCATTATTGAACATCATTTGTTTCTTGAGCTGTCCTAAAATTTTGCAGACTTTCACAAAGTGGATAGTAGGGGAAGAAAGGGCATTGAGCTTTTTGCTATTTTTAGTGTATGTCAATGACATTGCTGATTCTCTCCTAAGCTTAACTCGACTTTTTGCTGACGACAGTTCCCTGTTCTACTCTGCGTCATCTCTTGATGATATCCAAGGTATAATAAACCATGACTTAAGAGTTCTTACAGAATGGGCAAAACAATGGCTTGTTACGTTCAATCCCATTAAAACAGAAGCGATTCTCTTTACCCTTAGAAATCCAGACTTTATGCCACTTCTCGAATTTGACGGTACAAATATAAAGTTTGTAGAACATCATAAGCACCTGGGCTTAACCTTTTCTCATAATGGCCAATGGACCGAGCACATACGTAACATTCAAGTTTCCGCAGCAAAACTTCTGGGCATCATGCGTAAGTTGAAATTTTAGTTCAGTCGAAGTGCACTAAACCAGATCTATTTCTCTTATCTATTACCTATACTGGAGTATGGATCGGTCGTCTGGGATGGCTGCACTTTGCAGAACTCTGATATTCTTACAAAGTTCAAAATGAGGCAGCCCAGATAGTAACAGGTTTAACAAGGTCAGTCTCTTTGGACAGATTATACAGAGAATGTGGATGGCTTCGATTATCTGTAAGATGACAACAACAAAAATTAAGCTTTATGTTCAAAGTCAACCATGGCCTAGTTCCGATGTGTATCACTGACTTAATACCACCTTTGGTGAGGGACGTTTCAAACTACCCTTTAAGAAACATGAACGATTACTCAATTCCATATGCACGCACTGAAATTTTCAAAAAGTCTTGTATTCCATCAGCAGTATCTTGCTGGAACAATGCTGATAACAGTCTTAAAAATTTGAATACCTTTTCGTCTTTTAAGTATCATTTAAAACGCTCAAACGAAAACTATTATACAGTACCTAAATATTATTTTTCTGGTGAAAGACGTTTGGCAGTTCTGCATGCAAGAATCCGTAATTATTGCAGTAATCTGAATGCTGACCTGTATAACAACTTCTTATGCCCAGATCCTACTTGTAGCTGTTTAGTTGAAATGGAAAATGCAGAACACTTTTTCTTTCATTGTTACAAATATATTAACCAAAGTTTGGCTTTATTTAACTCTCTACGAACTTTCCAGCCTCTTAGTGTTGAACTATTGATGTTTGGAAATCCTAACCTTAACACTGAAGGCAACAATTTCATATTTGCATCCGTTCAACCTTTTATCAAAAGTTCTGACCGATTTACGTAAATAGCATCGATTGATACGAATCTGTTAAGTATAAGTGTACCAACCCCCAGCAAGCGTCCTTATGTTTTTTCATCCTTTCCAATGTTCATCATATCATCCACCTACTATCCGTTTATGTATTATGCTCATATGTCTTGATAATGACGTGATCGCTATTATTTGCTTAATGCTCTGTTTGTGTGTTGTAGGGGAAGGGCCGTAACTAATGTTGAGATAACTTGTAGCCCGACCCCTTGCTTGCAAATATAAGCAATAAATATGTTTAATCTGAAAGGGCATTGTCCTGGTTCATCAGACAAGCAAAAGCTTTTTTTAAAAGAAACAATTGATCCTCTCATTCTTTCTCTTTAATGGCACTTGCCTGCTATATTGAATTGGTTGCACTAAATTTGCAATAATGGCTGGTACTGGTAAATAGAGAAAAGTATAGACTCTAGAAGAAAGAGAAATGTAATGAAAAAAAAAAAAATGTGAATAAAAAAGAGAAAAACAAACTGCTTTGGTAGCCATACCTACCACCTGATGAGTACCCTTGGTCGATACGGAACAGTTTTTCTAGGGTCTCATTGGACCCTCTATTAAGCAAGCACCTGTCCTAAGCAAGGGATTTTGCTCTTTCCCAAAGCTGCTTGCTTAAGACAGGTTGGACTGTAATTTGATTACGCTAATCAGGGATTTTCCTAGTGCAACTTTTGGGCCGGTAATCGGCCCCTATTTTTCCCAATTTAGAGACAGATATTTCCAAATTCGGATATTGTGCTACATTTTGATAAAAATTTCATGAAAATTGAACCAAAATTGACAAATTTACAGCTGATTTAAATTCCCAACTATAAATATTAGCGAGCTGTTTTTCCCAAACCAAGCTGCCCCTGGACCCTGATTCTGAAGGGTAGGAAAATCCCTGCGCTTATCCACAAACGGTTTGTGAGCCAGTGATAATGAAAGCAATAATTGAAGCAAGTTTGCTTAGCAGTATTTATTAACATATCGTCAAAACTTGGGGCATTAAATGCAGCAAAATTAATGTATTTTTTTTTTTTTTGCTGAAAAAAATGTGAACAGCTTTTGCAAATGCAAAAGCTGCTCCCATTTTTGCAGCAAAATATACCAGTGTATTAGACATTGTACTTGATGGAACAGTTGACATTTTGACCACTAACAACCTCTTTAAGGTAATGATGCCTTAAACAGCTGGGACATGCTCTATTCCATTATGTTGGGTAAAATGTTTTAGTATCTGGCAAAAGAATGTGCACTGTATTGGTTATCCACTTATGTAAAAGCCTGCCCAGGAAAAGTGTGGATGGGTAAACTGACCGGCTCAAAAATGACCTAAAATAGTGTTGACTGGGCTGTTAAACTCCAATACGAACAAACAAACAATCTACAGTTTTTTAGCTCACCTGTCACGTAGTGACAAGATGAGCTTTTGTGATCACATTTTGTCTGTGTCCGTGCGAGCGTCCGTAAACAATTTCAAATAAGTATATCTCTAATACCCCCAAATTTCATGTGAAGCATCGTCAGGTAGGAGGAAAGGCTGCATAAGGTTTTTGGGATGATCAGATTGGAATTCTGGTTGGCATGGCAACATATAGCTCCCATAGACTTATAATGGGAACAATTTTTAAAAATCTTCTTCTCTGAAACCACAGGGCCTAGAGCTTAGATAATTAGCTTGTAACAATGTCAAGTGGTCACCTACATAAATCCTGCCAATCATGCCCCTGGGGTCCAAATTGGCCACACCCTGGGGCCCCTTAGCTCCCATAGATTCTAATGGGAAAAAGCTTCAAAAATCTTCTTCTTCTAAAGAAACCACAGGGCCCAGAGCTTAGATATTTAGCATATAGCAATGGCAAGTATTTGCATACATAAATCCTGCCAATCATGCCCCTGGGCTCCAAATGGCCCACGCCCAAGGGCCCCTTAGCTCCCAAAGACTCATAATGGAAAAAAGCTTCAAAAATCTTCTTCTCTGAAACCATAGGGCCCAGAGCTTAGATATTTAGCATGTAGCAAGGGCACGTGGTTACCTACATAAATCCTGCCAATCATGCCCCTGGGGTCCAAATAGGCCATGCCCCGGGGCCCCTTAGCTCCCATAGACTCATAATGGAAAAAAAAGCTTCAAAAATCTTCTTCTCTGAAACCACAGGGCCCAGAGCTTAGATATTTAACATGTAGCAACGGCAAGTGGTCACCTACATAAATCCTGCCGATCATGCCCCTGGGGTCCAAATGGGCCATGCCCCGGGGCCCCTTAGCTCCCATAGACTCAAAATGGAAAAAAGCTTCAAAAATCTTCTTCTTCTAAAGAAACCACAGGGCCCAGAGCTTAGATATTTAGCATGTAGCAATGGCAAGTGGTCACCTTAATAAAACCTGCCCCTGGGGTCCAAATTGGCCATGCCCTTGGACCCCCTTAGCCCCCATAGACTCATATTGGAGAAAAGCTTCAAAAAACTTCTGAAACTGTGAAGCACAGAGCTTAGATATTTAGTATCCAGCAACATAAAATAGTCACATACATAAATCCTGCTAACCCTGCCCCTGGGATCCAAATGGGCCACACCCGGGGCCCCTTAGCTCCTTTAGACTTATAATGGGAAAAAACTTCAAAAATCTTCTTCTCCAAAGCCATAAGGCCCAGAGCTTAGATATTTAGTGTAGCAATGTTAAGTGGTCTCCAACACTAATAATTTTCTGGTACACAGGTGAGCGATGTAGGGCCATTGGGCCCTCTTGTACATGATAAACATTGTAGGCTGAAAGTCATATGTGATTGTGGTACATGTATGAGAGAAATGGTATGCACATTAGTTTTTAATTACTAGGTCACAGATAGAGCTGCATGGAGAGATGCTATTGAGCAAGGAAGCTACGAACCTTTCACAGATGATCCCATGTTTGATAAGCAAAAGGAGTTGTAAGTACCTCATTGCTCATAGCTCCAGATAAGGCGCCTGCGCCTTTGTCATCTGAAAAATACTGATACAGTGGAACTTCAATGGCTCGAACACCGATGGCTCGTTTACCATGGATGTGTCCAACACGTTCCCAAGCCCCTAAGGAAACCTTCAATATATGAAATAGGCGGGGTAATTTAGGAGATTTTCGTCTTTTATATTACAAATGTATGTTGTGTGTACTCATTAGAATCGCCTCATTGAGGCGATTCTAATGAGTATACACAGCATACATTTTCATTATGGAATACCGAAAAAGTTTTACAAAAGTATCTCATTATGCGTCCTGGCAGTTACCCTCAGTGGCTCGAACTATCCCTGTCTCGAACAGATTTGAGAGGTCCCTAAGGTGTTCGAGCCACCGAAGTTTGACTGTATTTTTCTTATTTCTGCATGAAATATGTTGTGGGTACTCATTAGAAGCCCCTTGGTGAGGCACTTCTAATGAATACCCACAACATTTGTTTTTGTGCAGAAATAAGAAAAATAATTTGTGGATACCCCCTCTTATCTGAGGCTATGCATGATGATTACTTGATCTTGAATATTGCTACACAGGTGCTTGATGATTGAGTTGGGTTGGCATTAATTTGTTGATGGAAAGGTTCCTTTGATTGGAATGATAGGATACATTTGACTTCAGAAATTCTGTAGAAGCTACTGGTAACATTGTTGGGAGAAAATTCTCAAAGATAGTTTGTATGAGAAGAATCTCACACATGTGGACTTTCATCTTTATGAACTTTATGAAACTCTTATAAATATGAAATGAGTGATCTCCAGGGCTTGAAATTCCCCCCCCCCCCCCCCCCCCCAACCCCCTATTTTTCAGAGAATTAGAGAAAATATGGTTTGACATGTCATGTGATTTGGTTCCACGTGAAATGTCAAGTCTGTTTTTCTCTAAAAAAAATTGGTATCTGCTCAAGAACTTTCAAGCTAAAAGTGTTAACCCTTGTCCTGCTGAACCCGATTATTTCTTGTCTTTCAAACAATGAAGATCCAGATGAAGCAAGCTGATCAGGATCTTCATTGTTTGTCATTTAGTTTATGAATTTGTCGCAATAATTTGCATCAAGTAATCTGATTGGTTGATAATCGGTAGTGGGTGTGGCATATTTAACTATTCAGCAGGTCAAGGGTTAAGGGGAATGGAAACAACATCAGGGGCGGCAACTCCTGCAAAAGTATTTTTGTCTTGCATATCAATAGGGATCAACTCTTAAAGGAAAGAATTTTCTCCTGAGGAGCAAATTCTTTCCTTTAAGAGTAGACCCCTTTTACAGTGGGACAGGGCTTAAAGAAAAGCAAACAGGAAGTCCCAAAAGTTGTCTCCCTTTGAAAAATGGTGGGAAAATCTGCCAGGTGTTCCCATTCCCATTTAGTTCAAGGTATGTAAAGGTTTTATGTACTTCACTAGAATACCAGAAGAGGATAAAGATGAGACTGCAAAAGGAGAAACAGAGGGAATGGAGATATCTGAAGAAAATGGTGATGAAAAAGAGGAGAATATAGAAGTAAATACATCAAAGGAAGATAACTCAGGCCCTATGGCAGTTGCTAGGGATTTGGCCAAAGCTTTGGTACAGATTCAGAAAGGATTGGAAGATAAATTTCTCCTACCTCCATTTGGTAAGAAATGATTATGTCACAGCTCCAGATAAGGAGATGTAATAATGATAATTAAGGGGTATGTTTCCATATTTCGTGTTAGAAATATATGTTGTGGGTACTTGTTAGATTCATCTCAATGAGGTGATTCTGACAATTACCCACAGCGGTTTTTAATGGAGTTAAGAAAAAGTATCCTCAAATTATTCCGTATTTCTCCTTCTTTTCTGGCCCTATCGTATTTTAAATGCTGTAAAACTCAAATTTAATGGTTGCTTTCTATTTTGTAAACTTGTGCCAAATATTTAAAAAAAAAAAAAAAAATTTACCAAAGATATTGTATTTTTTAGAAATTTACAGTATAATGTGTCCACAGAGTATCAACCGAAAGCAGCTTAGCTGAATACCAAAAAGCACATTGGAAATATTTGTTGTTGCACCTTTTAGCAGGATGGGATACCGGTTTCCATCTGTTCATTTGTTTGTTTGACCAGTTGTCAACATTTGCGTCAATCCTGGAGTGGACCTTATAATGACACGTCCATTTCACAAGAACTGTATATCAAATTTGGTCCCCACAGGCATGACATAGACTTTGACGGCATTGTATCATAGATCAATGTTCAGTATGAAGATGGTAAAGCTTTAAAGTGAGTGAGTGTTTAAGTTTTACGTCTCACCAACAGCTTAGGTCATACGGAGACGGGACCTCGGTTTAACGACTCATCCGAAAGTCTGGAGAAGCCCGGGATCGATCCTGCGATCCCTGGTTTACAAGGCGAGTAGCTTAACCACTACACCACGGAGGCTTCTAGGTAAAGCTTTAAAACAAAATGCACTAAAAATTATGCATGATTTTCATGGTGAGTCCTCAGGAAGCATAATTAAGGGGTAAGTTTCCATATTTCGTGTTAGAAATCTATGTTGTGGGTACTTGGACTCTGGAGGGATATCATGCAGGGATTTGATTCTTCCTCGGACCTCTTTTCAGAGGAATTCCACTTCTGGCTCATATTTTTTTTTTCAAAAAGGTTAAAACAAAATATTGTGGATTTGATCTGAACTGTGCAGAAAGCACATTTTCCTCTGTTTTCTAGAGGTTTTCCTCCCCAGAAAAAGTGGACCATTCCCTGCATGTGGATACCAGGTCTTTTTGAAGAACCTAGTTATTATTGGGTCAGCAAATTTACACACCTTGATAAATGTGTCATTATTGTATGTGTTTTTACAAGACAGCCATGAAAGCTTTTACCTATTTCAAGTGTCCGAAAAAACATTGCAACTTCCATGTGACACACAGAAACCTTGTAACATAGCCCCAGATAAGAAGTATGGGGGGGGGGGGGGGGAAAAGCACCTTACCTGGAGCTATGTTATAAGAGATTATGACTTAAGAACAGAAATTTCGGTATTTTACCATCCAGAGAATATTCCTTTCTTGAGTAACAGCAATTTCCAAAGAAGTTGTTTCACCAGAAGGGTATCCATTTTCTTTTAAGCCTACAGTTTTGAAGTTTCTTAACCAAATTTTTCTTACTGCAGGAGAGGATGAGAAAGTAAAACAGGCCAGAATAAAAGTTGCACAAGAAGCTGTGAAAAGAGAAGAACAGAAGAAATCAAAGAAAAAGGAAGAGGATAGTGATGGTAAGAAATAAAAAATACACCACAACCTCTTTATAACACTATTAATGGGGTCCAAAGCAGAAACCGTGTTAGTTAAACAACCGTGTTATATCAAAACAAAAATATGTAGATTATATAGAAAAAATGACCATTTATGGTCATTTTACAAGCCAATTGCTGATAATCTGAATCTCAATTCGAGCACAAACACAACAACAAATCAAAGCTGAACAAAAATGCTTATGTAAGCATTGATCCTTCCCCTGCCCATAGGACCATGGAGAGCATGGTGCCTCCGCATAGAGCTGAAACTGATCGAACATTTGAGTACTGGTAAACCGCTTACAAAGGTCTAAGCCTGCCTAGGCCAAATGTGTTAGGGTTTGAGATGTCATTTCATCTCAATGTCTGGGAAAAGTCCCACAAAATCGGAAACAGCATCTCCAAACTGACCTAAATAGTGTTGATGGGGATATAAACCCTAACACAATCAAACAAACAGGCACAGATGTTGGTGCAGTTTCACCTTGGAAACTTCATTGTCTGCACACCTGTAAAATAGTCAAATATAAAGCTTTCAGTTTCAATAATGGTAAAAAGTTTCAAAGCTCCTGATCATTTTCACTGTAGCATTTGAATGATCACTGCACAGTGCTATGTTCACTTTTCTCAGGATTTGAATACTACTGTGATTCTTCATGTTGCAAAAGAAGTTAACCAGGAGATCATTTTCAACTTATTTCTTGTTTAAAACGTATGTTGCTGATAGTTGTTAGAATCCCCCAGTTGAGGAAATTCTAACAAGCACCCACAACATAACGGGTTAACCCATTGTATGTGGGGAAACTCTTAAAGGGGTACCTTGGTAAACAGTGCAGGCCCAGATCAGAAGTGGCAGAAGGTGGCATCAGATCAGGACCTGCACTATTTGCAAACAGAATAGAATAAAAACAAAAAAATAGGCCTGACACCCCTTATGTTAATGTCAAAACATGCTAAAGACTCAAAGAATTACATGTTTAATGTTTACAATGGCTGACATAAAAATAGTAAGTTATAAAGACGTTACGCCGTTGTCATGACGTTAATGACGTCACAGTAGTTCAAAGGTAGATAATCATTACTGTACTGTTTTACATCCCTTATATAAAATGAATTACATCCCTTAGATAAAGATTAACATTAATTATACTTTCTTCTTTTGTTGGTAGGATATCAGGTAGATTGGAAATGTTTTGAAAATAGTTTAAGTATGATCATGGTCAAATGACAAAAATATACATGCATTTTTACAATTTCAAGTGCTGTTCGTACTTGTCGGAAAATCATAAGATACCATTTGACTTGAACAAGCTTATCACTGTAAGTCATAAACATTATGTGATTAGGTTCCTTGAGCCTGATAGTAATTGTTTCCATTTGTCCGAGTCCATACAACCTGTCCCCTATTTTTCTGGATATTATCCTTGTCCCTTTGAAGCATTCGGTTTCTGCTGTTGACATTTCTCCATCTGTCGTGTTGCATCTTATTTGTTGTATTCACTTCAGTTTGGCTGCTTTCTCTATTCATTTCCCTGTAAAATAGTGAAAGTTCTCTTTTGCTGCTGAACTCCCTGCAGACACATTTTCTATCACTGACAGTACTGTTTCCATGTCTATATATACTGTCTTTTATGTCCTTGATGGGTTTCATCACAGACTCACTTTGTTTCTCGACACCCTTTTCAACATCATCACAACTGCTATTTATCAACTCTCCGATGCTGGCCGTTTTCGCTATATCTTTCTGCATACTTTGACTGTTTCCTAAGTTTTCATCTTCTAATCTTTCACCATATCCAGGCACCATTTTTCCATAGTGTTGTCTAATTACCTGATTTTTCCTTTCCCTTTTAAGCCTTTCACTGTGAAGATGGTTTTTCTGTCTGTCCATCTTCAATCTTCCAAACCTCTTATTCACACTGTTTATCTTTGATACTTTATCTCCATACGCTGTCTTATTTTCACATTCTAACTGTATACAACAATGTCCAGAAGCTGATATTTCCAGATCAACATCTTGACCAAATATTGTGGCCTTATCCTCCTGTAAGTCCAATTTCATTTGTGCATTTTTCATTGCAGATCTTGAAAGTAGCAATGGAATCTCAGAAGCCACAACATCTGTTCTTATCATCACCCTCCTACCAGCAATGATGGCTGGAATTCTGTATTCCCCTTCTGACTTAAATTTCAAGTTATTCCCAAATTTAAAAACCCTATTACTTTCAGTCTTACATATTTTTCCTCTTTCATTTCTATTCAAAAAGTTCATGTAAGTTGTCAACCATTTCTTTCCGCATATTGTGCGACTGCAAGCACTGTCAAGAATAGCGTAATTGCATGTTTTCCACTGTGTAGCATCAGCTTGTCTGTTACTTACAAACAGAACATCATATTCATCTTCCTTGTCACTACCTTTCTCCATGTTCTCCCAACTGTCTGGACAGTCAACTAGCAAATGCCGAAAAGATCCACAACAGTTACAGGTGAGAGGTCGACCATCTGGGCCCTTTGGATTTACTTTCTTTCTTTTAGCATTTGTATTTCTGGTAAAGTTAGAGTATTGATTTCTATATACTTCCCTATGCCATACGTCTCTTTCTCTGTTGTTTCCTTGGTTGCTGGGTCTAGCTCTTACATAGCCAGCAGTCAGAAGCGCCTCCTCATTTTCCGCTACATAATATGGCTCAAATTTTATAGCTAAATGTTCATCTCCACTTCTCTCATCGCCTTTAAATTTTTTCAGTGAAGCTTTTGCTTCCTCATATAAACTTGTTTTATTCTCAAAATTCATCCCAGTGAGAACTAGCAGCTTTTCTTCTTTTGTAATGTTAGCTCTCTTCAGTAATTTAAAGGCCAAAATTTCTGATGGAAGTGTCATATTTTTCTTCTCAATTTTTCTGTATTTGAAATCAAACAGAGCTATATACTCTTGAATGCTTTGCCCTTCTTTCCTTCCAAAATCATCAAACTTTTCTAAACTATCAGCCAAATCATCCTTTCCCAAATGTTTATCTAAAAATTTAATAAGTTTATCCAGCCCATCTTCCCTTTTAAGTTCCTCCAGGGATATTTGATCAAATACTTTATCCTTTATTTTACAGTCATCATCCTCTGGTAGAGACAAAGCTATTGCTATGCCCTGTTTTGTCTCTGCCAAATCTGTAATTTCTTGCCATGCTAGAATCTCTTGTTTGAAACGCTCATAAGTCTTACCTTTGCCCAGTGATGGAGGGTTTATCCTGGTTGTCATTTTGATTAATGTCACTTAATATCTCCCCTAAAACTTCTCCTCTTTGAAAATATGTCCACCAATTTCTCATAAAAATCCAAATTTTATCCTTCTGTTCTCCAGGTTTTTTTTTTTTTTTTTTTTTTTTTTCACACCTGGTAACTCTGGCTGCTACTATCTTTTATTTGTTTTTATCCAATTCCACCAGTACTCCCCAATTTATACTCCACCTTTTCCCCCAAGTTCCAATCACTTATGCTTTTTCAATGAAAATCGCCGATTCTTGCCTCTGTATTCTCTACATGTTTTACCCAATGCTAAGAGATTCTTGTTCTCGCTCTGCTACCATTTGTTAATGTCAAAACATGCTAAAGACTCAAAGAATTACATGTTTAATGTTTACAATGGCTGACATAAAAATAGTAAGTTATAAAGACGTTACGCCGTTGTCATGACGTTAATGACGTCACAGTAGTTCAAAGGTAGATAATCATTACTGTAATGTATTACATCCCTTATATAAAATGAATTACATCCCTTAGATAAAGATTAACACCTTATATGACAAATGGACTTGTGCATCATATAGCAAAGGAAGAGTCCACTAGTATACAATGGGTTAATAAATGGAGAAATAAGATAATTTATCCCTCGGTTATCCTTGATACTCCTCCTCATCAGGAGCTATTTAACACATTTAGTACCAGAAACCCCTAAAGGGTACCTTGGCAAACAGTGCAGGCCCAGATCAGATGCTGCAGAACGCGGCGTCTGATCAGGGCCTCCACTGTTTGCTAAAAGTCCAGCCATTTTCCAAATAAATTTTGACGAAAACACAACCTTTCACCCCCAAATTTCCAAATGAACTCCTGCTATATATAGGGAGGAAAATTCCATTCGGTACAAAAAAGGTTAAGATAAGCTGTGACAAAATACAAAATTACTTGCAGATGATGATGAGCCAGAAATAACAAAGGTCACACAGACCCACAAGTCAACTTTAGAACGCTGGCAGGAAGCCTGTCTTCTCAGTACCAGTCTCTCCCAGGTTTTTCTACACCTGTCCACACTAGAGAAAGCTATCACCTGGGCCAAGTCTGTACTCCACACCCGTTGTAAGCTGTGTCGTAGGAAGGGAGATCCAGAGAAAATGCTTCTGTGTGATACTTGTGACAGAGGACATCATATGTACTGCCTCAAACCGCCTCTTAAGGTAAGTGTTAACCCTTATCTTGCTGAATATTCATTTAAGCCCCACCCATTTCTGTCTATCAACCAATCAAATTACTTGATGTAATTTATTGCTACAACTTCATAAACTGAATGCCAAACAGTGTAGATCCTGATCAGATGGCTTCTTCAGATCTGGATATACACTGTTTGCAAAGATAGGGGTTGTCGTGAACAGCAAGATAAGGGTTAAGACTTGTTAGTGCCTTTTATGGCAGTTTGAGTTAAAAAAAAAAAATGATGCTCTTATATGTTGTTCACTAGGTCATGACACAGATCATTTACGGTCCTCAGTAGCTCAGTTGGATGTTCGTCTGTGTGGTAATCAGAAGGTTGGCAACATTCTTTTGTGGAGATTGATAATTAAATCTTTTCTACGGACATTTCCATATGTTGCTTCAAGAGAAGAGCAATTTTAAGTTTCTAGCAAAAGAAGAGGCACTGTACTGGTTAACCACTTATATGTGTATAGGTTAACTGACAGCTCGATATGACCTAAATTTGTTGACTAGGCTGTTTAACCTAAAACGAATGGGCCTTAGTGGCCTAGTTGTCATGAGCTCTGACTTTGCTGCGGGGTCAAGCCTACCTTAGGTCACACATGTGAGATGCCAAGTTCTGCAGTGGATGGGTCAGGTACTTTTTCTCCAAGTAGTTCGTGCACACTATAAACAGATCATTGCATCCGTTGTTATTTATTACCCAAATCAATATTGGACTGAGGGCAAGCCTGTGCTTCAATATTGGAGTCTTTTACTTATAATTAAATTCAGGAGACAACGAAAAACCCATTTATTACGGATGGTGATGAGATGCATCATCAAAATGAATTGATGAATCTCAATTTAGTTTTTCAAGAATCTGTTTCTTAAGGTTATTAACACTTAGCACTCTGGGAAAAAATCTCAGCAGACAACAAATTGATGATATTTGCCCTGCACCTGTTTGCTGGGAAAATAAGAAAAATGTCCTCAGCTTGTCATCTGCTGAAGTGGCCCAGAGAGTGGTAATGGTTAATGAGAAAGCATTTTGGAAATACAAGTACTTTCAGATAGTATCCATAGAAACAGATAAGTTTGGTGATAATTAACTCTTATCCTGCTAAATAATTAATTTTGCCACACCCATTTCTGACTGTCATCCAATCAAATTATTTTATATAGTCTATTCATTGAATGACAAACGGTGTAGATCCTGATCAGATGGCTTCTTCAGATCTTGATCTACACTGTTTGCAAAGGTATTGTGTTCAGAAAAGTGAGGGTTGTTTGTCATTTCTCCATACATTGCGATAACACACCCGTGCGACATAGTGCATTTTTTTCACATCTCCAAAGTGCCTTCTTTTCCTGAAGAAAATCTGTGATATTTTTCTTATTTATACACCGAACATAGGTTGTGAGTGCTCGTTAGAACTGCCTCATTGAGACGGTTCTAACAAGTACCCACAACCTATGTCTTGGAGCAGAAATAAGAAAAAATATTGTATACCCCCTTATATAAAGTGGGGTGTAAGGGGGTGTTCATTTCACAGACTTTTTCACGTGATAAAAACCAATGAATGTTACTCTCATTCCAAGTTGTGTATGTTTCCAGAATGTCCCAAAAGGAGACTGGTATTGTCCCGACTGTAGACCCAAAGAAACAAAGCGTAGTCCACGTAAAGATAGACGTCGTACGTTCAGCCAACAGGAATCTAGTGATGAAGAGGAGGTTGAGGAAGAAGCTGATAGGTCAGTTTAACCTTTAACCCATTTTATAAAGGAAACCCCCAAATGAGACACTGGCAAACAGTGCAGTCCGTGATAGGACAACACAGAACTCAGCATCTGATCAAGACCTTCATCGGGTACAAGAAGAAGTTCAACCATTGGCCAGAAAGAATTTCTAAATAATACATCCTGACACCTTAAATTTGGAAATTGACTCCTGCTGTACATGAGACAGGAGATTCCATCATGACAGTATCAAATGGGTTAAAGCACTAGGCAAAATGTAGGAGACAAAAATCAAAATTTCTGTAATTTTTTAGAAAAACTTCATACCTGTGCCAGCATTGTAGATCTTGATGCACAATCTGCACCATTTGTCATCCTGTAAAAATTCTCAAGAATGGACATGTTCAGATTCAGGGCTGGGAAGAGTTTTCACCAGAAATGCAGGCATGAAAAGGTAAAGCACCTATTATGCAATACAGTTTACATTGCAGTGATGAGGAGGCAGAAGATGAAGCCAGCTCAGAGGAGGAGAACGATGAAACTTGTGCCGTATGTGGTTCTGGTGGCACCCTGATCTGCTGTGATAACTGTCCCCTCTCCTATCACCTCAACTGTGCCCAGCCTCCTCTGAAGAAAGTGCCGAAGAAGAAATGGCTATGTCAGATCTGTTCTGGAGTGGATAACAAAACTGGGAAAATAAAGTTCCTCAAAGCTCCCTCAAAGAGTAAGTGTCAGGGCGGTGACAAGTGAAAATCAAATAGGCAGATAAGACATAGGCCTACATTGAAAACAAAATGAGTTTGCCTTTCCACCCTCGGCATGATCAACCTGGATATAAACTTTTCTGAAAACAGTATAGATCCAGATCAGCTAGCCAGCTGTTCAGGATCTATACTGTTTTCCTTCCACCTGTTCTGTTTTCAATCCTGCTTCTGAATCCATGATAAAAATTTAAATTGTGTAACTTCAATGGCTGAAAAGTGTGTAATATACTGAAATAGTCAGCAAGATTCATACCTTCTCTGACTCTGTGGCATTAACTCTTGTTCTGCTAAATAACTAAATTTTGCCACACCCATTTCTGACTCTCAACAAATCAAATGATATGATGTATTCATTCAAATGATTAATAGGGTAGATCCATATCAGATGTCATTCTTCAGTAGCAATCTGATCTTGATATACACTGAAAATGTTATGGTTATAATGGTTCAGCAGGATGAGGGTTAAATGGGTTTGGATCGGTATTTATGAAGAGCTCTTCAAAGACTGATCAGACTGTATTAGTGCAGGCTAATCATAGTCTTCACCTGCACAGGTTGCACTGGCTCATATATGCATGTGTTGGAACTTACCCTTTTGGATTGGAAGAAAAGGTTAAGTCAGTCTGTGGCTTACAGTGACATTTATGTTGTTCTTAATTCATTGAAAAAGACAAAAAAAAAAAGAACAAACAAAGCACATCAACAAAAAAAAAAAAAAAACATGTAAATTTGAATTCCTAATTTAAGTTAAATCTTTTTTCCAAGTTCTTTTAACCAATTTTCTGCCTAATGTTCCCTATACGGACATTGGCACAGTGTAGATTAGATGCCGAATCTGATTAGGGACAGTACATTATTTTATCTTAAAAAGAAGGAAAGCAAACCTACAATAAATTAATAGGACCAATTGCAACCAGACAGACAATCACAATTTTGAACTGGGCGCTCCAAAGCTTTTCAATAGATGATTCTATTTATTGTTAATTTGTAACATTTCGCTTGCTGCAGGTAAGGGGGAGTAACAGTTACAAGGATGATAAAAGGACAGTTGTCCTTGTTTCTGCATAAAAACCTGTGTTGTGGGTACTTACTAGAATCGCCTCATCAAGGATGAGGCGATTCTAGTAAGTACCCAGAAAAGAACAAAGGAAAATTATCCCCGGTTAATCCTCACTACTCGCCCTTATCTGGAGCTATGCCCTTTATTTAGGTAAGAAAGGACAGAAGTTGAACACTCCAACAGGAAAAAACACTCCAACAGGGAGCCGACCATCCTCCAAGAAGAGTAGTCCCAGGGACAGTCCACTGACGCTAAAACTGAATAAGAAAAAGAGGAGAATTGACTCGTCTGATGATGAAAAACCAAAGATAAAGAGAAATGCTAAATCTACGTCAAAATTAGCCATAGAAAACAAAGGTGGTATACTATGTATAACATATTTTTAAGTCATGGCCCAGTTGTTCAAAGCATTGTTAGTTAAATGACCTTTTTTTTAGTGGTCAAACTGTTAACTGTTCTAGCTAGTAGAAAATCTAATACAGTGGTATTTGCTGTAAGAAAAACTGCAAACAGCTTCTGCATTCGCAGGGGCTGCTCACATTTTTTCTGCAAAAACTTTCTGCAAAAACTGCTATTAAGACCACCTAAAATTGAGAGTAAATTTGTTTTTTAAAAGCTTATTGAGAAGGTTTCAGTTATTCTTTCTTTGTGTTTTCTACACCCAGTATCTCTTTCTTAGAGATCACATTTGGGACTGTTCAAAAGTGGTCTTTAAGACCACTTTTGAACAGTCCCAAAGGTGGTCTTAATATAGGAATTTTACTGTACATTTGCAAAATTAAGGGGAATGGATACATCTCCAAGGGAGGCAACTCCTGCAAAAATATTTTTGTTTCCCATGTCAATTAGAGTCAACTCTTAAAGAAAAAGAATTTGATCCTGAGGAGCAAATTCTTACCATAAAGAGTAGACCCCAGGGCTTATAGTAAAGCAAACAGGAAGTCCCGAAAGTTGCGTTTTTGAAAAATGTTGGAAAAATCTGCCAGGTGTTCCCATTCCCCTTAAATGATCAGTTTTAACATTGTTAGAATTGAACAACTTTCTGTCTCTAAGGTGTTCTATCGAGGTGGCAGCCTTGATAGCTCAGTGGTTAGCATATTCAACTTATGACCAAGAGGTTGTGGGTTCTAATCCGGCCACTGGAGCCGTGTGTCATTAGGCAAGACATGTAATGCCACAGCCCCACTCCACCCAGGGGTAAATGGGTAGCAGTGATGTAAAAGTCTCTTGTGCGTGGGTGATAACACGCGGAATGAGAGTTCGAGAGCGATTCAAATAAGCTTTGAAGCTTTCATCGCACTTGAACTAAAATAAATTAGTATAAACCAAGGTGTTCTTTGCTTTCAAAGACAGTCAGTGTCTTGCCAGTGACTTTGCTCTTGGAAAAAATTAGTAGGCTTAGTAACGAAACGCTTTTGAAAACTAAGAATGTCATTTGATTACAATGTCAGGCCATACATGCCTGTTTGAATGGTCACATATCACAGAAAGTCATTTTGATGGACTCATCCATAACTCAGCCCATTTTATACGGGAAATGCCAAAGTCATTTTGAAAGATTCTTGCATAACTCAGCCCATTTTATACGGCAAAATGCCAAAGTCATTTTGAAGGACTCTTGCATAACTCTGCCCATTTTATACGGGAAATGCCAAAGTCATTTTGAACGACTCTTGCATAACTAAGCCCACTTTATACAGCAAAATGCCAGTCATTTTGAAGGACTCTTGCATAACTCAGCCCATTTTATACTGCAAAATGACAAAGTCATTTTGAACGACTCTTGCATAACTAAGCCCACTTTATACAGCAAAATGCCAGTCATTTTGAAGGACTCTTGCATAACTCAGCCCATTGTATACGGGAAATGCCAAAGTCATTTTGAAAGACTCTTAACTCCTCACATAAAAGCATGTAATATAGCAGCAGTTAACCCATTTTGTACCAGAAACCCCAAAATGGGTACCCTAGCAAACAGTGCAGGCCCAGATCAGAATGCGGCGTGATCAGGGCCTACACTGTTTGCGAAAATTTAAACCATTTTCCAAGTAAATTTTGAAGAAAACTCAACATGACACCCCTTAGTTTTGGAATGGAATCCTGGTATATATAAGGAGGAAGATTCCATTTGGTACAAAAATGGTTAAGGCGGGTATTTGGTGATAATTGAAGATATTTTTTTTATTTCTCCATGTAATATGTTGTGGGTATTCATTAGGACCACATCCCTGAATACCCACATCATAGGTCTGTTTCTTTGCATGTGATATGCAAATTGTCTTTAATATTGCAAGATCTATCCCAGCAGGCACATGATGTAATTGTGACGCCACATCAATGTTGGTGCAACATGACGTTTTAGCAACGCCACATCTACGTCGGTGCAACGTGAGTCACGTTGCACCGAAGTTGATTTGACGTTGCCCTGGTGACATGTGCTGCTGGGATAAGGTACAAAAAAAAGTATTGAGTTGCACCATTTCCTAAATGATCAAAGAAAATGGATTGTAGTAAATTGTGTGGTCATAGACAGTAAGACTCATTGTAAACATGATATCAGTTTCACTTCTGACCATGTGAAAATTGAAATTAAAGTTCATATTAATTTTGTGACAAAAAAAATAAGATCGGTTTCAATTGTCTGCATGAGACATTTATGAACACTCTAATCAGGATCTACACTGTTTGTCATTCAGTTTGTGAATTTGAATGAATAAATTACATCAAGTAATTGGATTGGTTGAAATATAAATGGGTGTGGCTACATTAATTGGGCCCCGTCAAGCGATTTTGGTACTTATCACCTATGCGAGCAGCGAAGGTTCAGGCGAGCCTGCGCATCCGCGCAGTCTCGTCAGAACCTTCGCTGCTCGCTCATACAAGCAGTGAATCAAGAGGAACCTTTAGAAAGAAAGCCATATCCCTGGCCCCTCTGAATGGCTGGGCATGCGTAGTTAAAATTTGTCATGACGGAATGCTCGAAGACACAAATTCGCTTGGCGGGGCTCAATTTATGTAGCAGGATAAGGATTAAATAATGAAATTGATGCAGCTTATCATACTGAACAGATGCATAGGCAAAGCTGAATCTAAACTAGATGCAGAACCCTGCAGGCAGGTTTTCTTGTAGTTTGGCTTTTGTCCCTTCAAGTGTTATGACCAATCCTAGATTCTAACATGACGTTAACGTTTTTCCCATTGAACCCAGTGGAAACGTCAGCGTTTGCAAATATGCGATAATTCACGTTGTCAACGTGGTGCGTGCAATTTGGCGTCATCGTGACGTTGCATGTAAACATTTCCTTCTGTCGACATCCGCTGCAAAATAGTCCCCAAGATAACGCTTTGTTACTACTGTATTTCAGTTTAGCATCATGTTAGAATCGAAATAATTTCCACGCACCCGGTGTGTTATCGTGATTAACACACGGTGTTGTCGGGCAGATGCGAATATTAATTCACTCCGGCTTCGCCGTCGTGAATTAATATTTCGCAATCTGCCCTCCAACACCGTGTGTTAATCACGATAACACACGGTACGTGGAGATTATTTCTTAAGTAGACAACAATATGCATTTCGTGTGAATTGTCTGTCAAGCCTCATCAAGATAAGGAAAAAAAAAAATACTTAAAAAATGTTGGATGCCAGTTCTGAATTACAGGCGACCGGTTAAACCACATCATGAAATAAGTTGTAATTATTTACAGATGAACCCAAGCACTATGTGAGTAGTTCCCGAGGTAACACGACCGTTCAGCAGCTGAAGATTATTGAGGAGATTGTACTGAGAATAATGTCTGAAGATGATGCATGGCCATTCCTGAAACCTGTCATCAAGAGAGATGTATGTACATTGCACAGCTTCATCCTTAACCCATTGTATGCCTGTGGACTCTTCCATTGCTATGTTGGACAAGTCCATTTGTCCTTTAAGGGGTGGTTTCAGGCCTATTTTTTCATTTTTCTGTTTTTAACAGAAAATTTTGTTAGCAAATAGTGCAGGCCCTGATCAGACGCCGCATTCTGCGGCATCTGATCTGGGCCTGCACTGTTTGCCAAAGTACTTCTTTCGGAGTTTCCTGCATACAATGGGTTAATGTATAGGTTGAAATCCGGAGGATCATGGCACAGCCCCTGAGAGGGGAGTACCATATTTAGCCTAAATATTTGGACCTATCTCCATTAAAATCTGTTGTAGGTACTGTTTAGAAGTGTCTCAATGGAATCGCTCATTGAGGAGATTCTAACAAATACCAAATATAACCTTTCTGACAAGAAATAAGGCAAAGTATCTCTCATTATGTATTAATTGATTGATTGATTTGAGGTTTAACGACCCCGTCAGTACGGTTTAGGTCATTTTGGAGATGCTGCTTCCAATTTTGTGGGACTTATGGCATCTGATCTGTAAATATAAATAACAAAATTGATTTATTTTAATGTTCCTTGAAGTATTTACAATATCGGGTCACCAGATGTTATTCATGCTTCCATGAACTTGTAAAAAAATTTCATTCATTTTGAAATGGTTTCAAGCCTCTTTGTTTGGCAGGTAGCTAATTGTGTGTCGTTATACCAATTCTTTCAGGCTCCCGACTACTATGATGTTATCACAAAGCCTATGGATTTCTCGACCATCAAGAATAAAATTAACAAGTTCATCTATGTTGACCCTGCTGAAATAGTTCAAGATGTGCGACAGATCTTCACCAACTGTATCGAATACAACAAGAGAACAACTCCAGAGTTCAAGGCCGGGTCAAGCTTGTCAAAACTGTTTGAGAAAAAGCTGAAAGACATGGAAGCTGATTCTCATTCAAATGGACCTGCAGCAAAAAAAGCTAGGACAAAATGAAAAAAGAAACAAAATATTAAGATCTGAACAGAGACCACTAAGATGATTAACCAGGGAAGCCAAATCAACCTGTACATCCACATTTCGAAAACAAAATTGAAAGTTTTACCATCAAAAAATGAAGATTTTCGGATAAAAAATTTATGATATTTTTAATATTTCTGCAAAAAATATTTCTGCACAAAACACATATATTGTGGTTACTCTTTAGAACCCCCTCTTTATGTTTTGGACAGAACTTAGAAGAATAATGTATACCCCTGTAAACCCCAATTTTACTGTATAAAAGTGTGGTTTAAGCTTATTTTCACGATGTGTCAGTCTGGCCAAAGTTTGCAGGTTGGTCTTTGAAAGCTATAGAAGGCTCATGGGAAGAGTGAAGACTGATCAGAATGTGTTGATGGGTAGACTGGTTTGAGACTGCTGGTCGCACAGGTCTATTGATCATTTGGAATCTGTTTTCAGTCTGTAGAAAGAGATTTTTTTCGGCATGAAAACAAATGGGGCCACATTAGAGTACTCAGTGCATGTTTAGATGACAGAATTGTTTGTTTGTTTGACTTGAGGTTTAACATCCCCGTCAACACAGTATAGGTCATTTTGGAGATGTTGCTTCCAATTTTGTGGGAGTTTTACCCGACATTGAGATGAAATGACATCTCAAGCCCTGTCCCCCAATGAAACCAATAGGGTTTATAAGTATGGACGGTCTGACTCGCACCGCTTTGCCTGGGCAGGCCTAAATCCTTTAAGCGGTTTAGCAGTAATCGTGTGCGATCGGTTTCAGCTCTGCGTGGACGCATCATGCAGCCCATCTACGTCTTAAAGCCCTGATGGGCGGGGGCCGAGTTGACAGAATTAGGAAATATTCATATATTATGTATGTCAGACAGCAGTTCTGTTTATGTGTTATTATTTAGGACATCTGATTCATGCATGAAATGTTTATGCCATATTTTTATTTTAGTTTAATAATTATGAATGAGTGTGAATAATTTTTTTGTCCTTACGTTGTCAATGTATTTTGTTAGCTCACCTGTCACCCAGTGACAAGGTGAGCTTTTATGATCACTTTTCGTCCGTCGTCAGTGCGTGTGTGTGTGCGTGCGTTCGTGCGTAAACTTTTTCTTCAAATGACATCTCCTCCTAAACCACTGATCGGATTTTAACCAAACTTCACAGGAATGATCCTTAGGTGGTCCCCTTTCAAAATTGTTCAATTGGTTCCAGTCCATTGCATATCTAGGTCACAGGAGCTAAAAATAGATTTTTTAAACGAAAACTTTAAAAATCTTCTTCTCTGAAACCACAAGGTCCAGTTCTTCGATATTTGGTATGAAGCTTCATCTAGTGGACCTCTACCAAGATTGTTCAAATTATAGCCCTGGGGGCCAAAATGCCCCCGCCCCGGGGGCCTTTGGTTTAACATAGGCTTATAGAGGGAAAATCATTAAAAATCTTCTTCTCTGAAACCACAAGGCCCAGGTCTTCAATATTTGGTGTGAAGCTTTACCTGGTGGACCTCTACTAAGATTGTTCAAATTATAGCCTTGGGTCCAAAAATGCCCCCGCCCCAGGGGCCTTTGGTTTTACATAGGCTTATACAGGGAAAATCTTTAAAAATCGTCTTCTCTGAAACCCCAAGGCCCAGATCTTTGATATTTGGTGTGAAGCTTCATCTAGTGGACCTCTACCAAGATTGTTCAAATAATAGCCCTGAGGGCCAAAATGCCCCCCCGCCTGGAGGCCTTTGGTTTTACATAGGCTTATATAGGGAAAATCATTAAAAAATCTTCTTCTCTGAAACCAAAAGGCCCAGGTCTTTAATATTGGGTGTGAAGCTTTACCTGGTGGACCTCTACTAAGATTGTTCAAATTATAGCCATGGGGCCAAAAATTCCCCCGCCCCAGGGGCCTTTGGTTTAACATAGGCTTATATAGGGAAAATCATTAAAAAATCTTCTTCTCTGAAACCAAAAGGCCCAGGTCTTTAATATTTGGTGTGAAGCTTTACCTGGTGGACCTCTACTAAGATTGTTCAAATTATAGCCTTGGGTCAAATTATAGCCTTGGGGCCAAAAATGTCCCCGCCCCAGGGGCCTTTGGTTTTACGTAGGCTTATACAGGGAAAATCTTTAAAAATCTTCTTCTCTGAAACCCCAAGGCCCAGATCTTTGATATTTGGTGTGAAGCTTCATCTAGTGGACCTCTACCAAGATTGTTCAATTAAAGCCCTGAGGGCAAAAATGCCCCCGCCTGGCAAAAATGCCCCCGCCTGGAGGCCTTTGGTTTTACATAGGCTTATATAGGGAAAATCATTTAAAAATCTTCTTCTCTGAAACCACAAGGCCCAGGTCTTTAATATTTGGTGTGAAGCTTTACGTGGTGGACCTCTACTAAGATTGTTCAAATTATAGCCTTGGGGCAAAAAACTGCCCCCGCCCCGGGTGCCTTTGGTTTTACATAGGCTTATACAGGGAAAATCTTTAAAAATCTTTTTCTCTTAAACCGCAAGGCCCAGATCTTTGATATTTGGTGTGAAGCTTCATCTAGTGGACCTCTACCAAGATTGTACAAATTATAGCCTTGGGGCCGAAAATGCCCCCACCCTGGGACCCTTTTGGTTTTTCATAAGCTTATATAGGGAAAACCTTTAAAAATCTTCTATTTGAAACCGCAAGGCCCAGGTCTTTGATATTTGGTATGAAGCTTCACCTAGTGGACCTCTACCAAGATTGTTCAAATTATAGCCCTGGGGCCCAAAATGCCCCCACCCAGGGGGACTTTGGTTTTACCTAAGCTTATGTAGCGGAAATCTTTAAAACTTTTCTTCTCTGAAACCGCAAGGTCCAGATCTTTGATATTTGGTGTGAAGCTTCATCTAGTGGACCTCTTTCAAGATTGTTCAAATTATAGCCCTGGGGCCAAAAATGGCCCCACCCCAGGATCCTTTGGTTTTGCATAGGCTTATATAGGGAAAACCATTAAAAATCTTCTTGTCTGAAACCAGAAGGTCCAGGTCTTTGATATTTGGCATGAAGCTTCATCTAGTGGACCATTACCAAGTTTGTTCAAACTATAGCCCTTGGGCCTAGAATGTACTAGAGACACTGATTCTCAGGTGAGCGATTCAGGGCCCAGAGGGCCCTCTTGTTTAGATTAGATTAACCCTTTTTGTACCAAATGGAATCTTCCTCCTTACCTATAGCTGGAGTCCATTTCAAAATTTAGGGGTGACAAGTTGTGGTATTTTCAAAATTGACTTGCCTTGGAAAATGGCCGAACTTAATGCAAATAGTAGGCCCTGATGAGATGCCGCATTCTGTGGCGTCTCAACTGGGCCTGCACTGTTTGCCAAGGTACCCCTTTGGGGTTTCCGGTACAAAATGGGTTAAACATTTTTTATCGTATCATTTCATACAGTAGCCATTGTTTTGAAAGCGTCTAAATTCCAGCGGTGTATAGTACATTGGTGTAAAGTACTTTGGTAGTGGTTTGTGTTATGTTGTGTATTTAAGTAGAATTTAATTGGTGTTAATGTATTTTGTTCTATGTGTAAATCCAGTGTTTCATTTGATCAATATACTTGGTGTATCTGACAAAGAGAATGAATATTTATATCTCAGTGCATTTATAGAAAACCCCTAAAATAAACTATTGAGGCGCAGTGTTGTTCATTCCACAATGAAAACATTGACAACGTCACATGATCATAAAGTGAAGTCAAATATTAACCATGGCTCTCTTTACTAGGATTGACAATTAAGAAATTATAACGTCAACGGCACTGTTCAGCTGTTTATAGGAAAGTTGCATGCAATTTCAGTTTTAGTTTTTCACATAATGGATGGAAAATAATGTAAATATAAGTAGTAAAGATTATTTTATATTTAACTTTCATTGAAGTATAGATAACATCGGGGTTCAGTTACTTTGTATTGTGAACATTAAAAAAATTACATTCATTTCTTAAATGCATAAAAATTTATGACACCTTTTTCCAGTACATGTATATGGATGATAATTTATTAAGATGACAGTTCTAGACCATCCTTATAATTGCTTTGTTTTGTGTAACCGTCTTACATGAACATTTTCTGTTTCCTTTTCTCATGTTTTTGAAAATGGTAAGAAATCATATTGTCATCACATTAAATGTACTGCTGGGTATCAGAAATCTTCTCACAAGTCATTTCTCCATGGATTGCATTATAGTTTCACTGTTGCAAGAAAATAATACTGTAGGTTTTCACTTTTCAATCACAATCGTGGCCTTAGCCTTGACATGCTGTCCATGATCTGTCTCTTCATGTTTAATTTCTTGCATTTTTGGGTTGGTTGATTGTCGATCAACCTGAAGTTACAATAGAGCATAGAAACATTCACATGACTATCAATGATTTGTAGGGAATCCAGGTTCTTTATAGAAAATAGCCATGTTAATTTTATCCTTGTTGTGCAGTAGGGTTATCTATAGATCATGGGTTGGGCTTGGCAAACAGTGTAGACCCTGATCAGATGCCCCAGAATGGGGCATCTGATTAGGGTCTGCACTGTTTGCTTACAGTACAGGTATTTAAGGGTCAGATGCCACAAAATGCAGTGCAGTGTCTGATCAGGGTCTACAGTGTTTGTGTACAGGAAAGTAAGGGTTAAAGGAAATGTTATCAGTCTTAAGGGGAATGGATACACCTTCAGGGGAGGCAATTCCTGCAAAAGTATTTTTGTTTTCCATGTCAATAGGGGTCAACTCTTAAAGGAAAGAATTTGCCCCTGAGGAGCAAATTCTTTCCTTTAGGAGTTGACCCCTTTTTCCTTGGGACAGAGCTTACAGAAAAGCGAGCAGGAAGTCCCGAAAGTTGTCTCCCTTTGAAAAATGGTGGAACTATCTGCCCGGTGTTCCCATTCCTCTTAAATCACTGTTTAGGATCATTTTTCCAGCCTACACTCGGAGACAATCGTTCCACCAGTGCTTTGATTTATTTATGCTCTAGAACATTGCTATGATTGAGCTGAAACTGGAGTATCAGGGTGAAAAGTAAATGTTACTTTGTACAAATTGTGCAGGTTTGATATCAAGTATGGCTGTCTTGAAAAACTATTTCTGGCTTCTCCAGAACTGATTATCTGAATGAGCCATAAGTCACTGTAAGGCATGTTGGCAACTAGCAGGTATAAAGTACAAATCATAACTATTGATGATCAGCTGAATGGCCAACCTCCCGACCATCTTGATGAAGTTGGATCAACTTAAATTTGGTATGGAGCTTAGGTAATTAGAAAATATTAGCCCATTTAGTAAAGGAATTTCAAAATGGGACACTGGCAGACAGTGCAGACCAAGATCAGATGCTGCTGGACAGGGCATCTGATCAGTGTCTTAAGTGTTTGCAAAAAGTTATCATTGGACCTGACACATCTAAATTTCTAAATTGACTCCTGCTGTATATAAGGCAGAGGATTACATTGAGTAAAACAATTCAGTATTGACAACTGTTGCTTCCTGCTTGACTGTTCTGAAATCTGTTGTGTACTACCATACTGAGACAACTGATCTCTGTTGCAAATAAATTCACTAGCCAATAAGGCAATCAGTCCAAAAAGTACTTAATGGAAAAATAACCCAGTGCAGATTGAAACCAGTTGTTCAAAGCATTGTTAGCTTAACAAGTTCATTAGTGGCAAAACTATTAACTATTCTAGCAAAGACAGTATCCAATAAATTGGATTTTTTGCTGAAAAAAATGTGAGCAGCTTTTGCAAATGCTCACATCTTTTTCTGCAAAAATATTAGAATAGTTGCTATATTAAATGATGTTACTATAACATTAGTTGGAACAACTGGCCCTTGATCTCTTTCTCTGCTTCAAGTTAATTTCCTCTGTTAGTGCTTTGATGATACTAGGTTAACCCAGTGTTACCTGGAAACAGATGGTGCGAGTTGGGCTGTCCTTTAAACCCTCAGTTTTTGTTGGTAGGACAAGAGATGTCATCTGAGTGTCAGGTAAAAGTCCCACAAAACTGAAAGCAATGTCTCCAAAATAACCTAAATAGTGTTGACAGGGAAGTGGAACCTCAACACAAACAATACCTGGAAACCTGTTAAAGAATCATAGGCAAACAGTGTCAACCCAGATTAGAAGCTGCATAATGTGGCATAGGATCAGGGTCTACACTGCTTGCAGAATTTTCCGTCAAATAGAGAAAAAACAAACACACAGAAATAGAACTAAACACCACTTTAATGACAAATGGACTTGTCCAGCATTTAACAGTGGAAGGGTCCACCAGTATGCAATGGGTTAATAGGACAGGATTTCTCAAATCAGCTTGTGCATCTCTAGACTGAGAACCATCTTGGAACCATATCTGATTGCCCAGGGGATGCATTAGGAATATTGAAGCCTCAAGAGTACAGCAAAGGACTTTGATCAGACAGTGCATATCCCTGCCTTTGTTGGCCACCAATATTATAATCACATTTTTGTCCTCCGTGTTTTAAGCATGGTGTGATACAGGGATTTGATTTTCCATTCCTTTATTCATCCAGTTGTCAAGATTTGTGTCAGCCCTAACATAGACCCTAATGTTCAAGTCAGATTTGGTCCCCGGCGCCAGGACATAGCCTTTGGCAGAATTCTTAACTCATTGCAGTATTGATTTATGTCCCATAATACAGTAATTTGAGCCCCATCCCTAGACAACTTGTCTTCGGAGTTTGTGACCCAGTTAGACAAAAACTGGCCTGTTCAGCTACACAGACTGGCAAAACTTTGGCTATAGAAAGAGGATCTTACATGAGTGTTCATGTATTATTGAATTTATTAAACGAGTTGAGGAGAAGGGATAAATTGCCAGACTTTGCCGAGCATTTTATCCGTTTTCCTCAACTTTATAAATTCATTAATACATGAGCACAAATGCAATATTCTATTTTTCATATGACATTTAAAACGCATTTAATTCACGATTTTTATACAAAAAGGTAAATATTCTGCCACTAGAAAACATGACGTCGTATGTGTAACGTTATGGGATGTATCTAACAAACTTGCATATTTAATCCACTAGTGGATTAACGAATTTAATGCATGGCATTATAACATGCTCAGATGCAATGCTATATGATAAAAGTATTTATTGCACTGTCCAAGTAGGCTATAGGAAGTATATATTGTACTATCCAAGCAGCGAACACCCAAGGTGCTGATTAGACTGCTGATAAGCAGGTTGATCTGCACCTTCATTTGCAAAATCAATTTCCTCATGACCGGGGTTTTAGCTATAGTGTCATTGGACTTACAGAACTAGCAATAAAGACAGACCATGATGTAAGGTTTGTTTGTATTTGGAGTTTAAAGGCCCAGTCAACACTATTTGTGGTCATATTTGAGCCGGTCAGTTTACTTATCCACACTTTTCCTGGGCAGGCTTATACGTAGGGGTTAACCAGTACAGTGCACATTCTTTCGCCAGAAACTGACAACTGCCCTTCTTGAATCAGCGAAAGAGAGGGATGACCTTAGAAAAGATTTCATGATCAATCTCCACGAAAGAAGGTTGCCGACCCCGGCAGGTATCGAACTCGCGTCATCCTGATCACCAGTCAGATGCGCATCCGACTGAGCTACCGAGGCCGGCTCCATGATGTAAGACTATTTATTAATACAATATGTAGTTTTTCCACACGCAATTGTATGTATATTTATGTTATTTATTATGTAAATACATGATTTAGTGTTTTGTAACCAGTAGCCAGTTTATGTGATGGTGATAGAACTTTTTATAAATCCAGGACTGAGTTTGACTATGGTAGAAGATGTTTGTCAACTTAAAGCTCTGCATGCTGGGAATTTTTTTCAGAAGATGACATTTTGATTTTTTTTTTTTTTCGTATTTTCCCCAGAAAACAGGATTTGACATTTCATGCAAATTTGCATGAAATGTCAAATGCTGTTTTCTAGGAAACACAAGAAAATATCAACAATTTGTCGTCTGCTGGGTGTGAGCCCAGAGGGTGGTAAAGGTTTACTGTGTTTACACTGGAGGCTGAAATATTTAGTTTCTTTTGACATGAGCTCCCCCTCTTTTTCTAATTTTTTTAAGCGCCCGGGTGCTAAATAGGAGGAATACGGTATGCCCTATGAATAGCCAACATGCTATGGAGGGATCTGAGTCTTAGCTGATTGCACAGGTCTTATTGTAGATTTTGTCATGCGCCGGCTCCTATTGTAATGATCCAAAGTATTGCTGAGCAAACAGTGCAGACCCAGATCAGACTTCTCCTTAAGTCTGATCAGTATCTGCACTGTTTGCTATTCCATCTGGACCTTTTGGACTCCTCGCCAGATTGTAAAACAATTTTTTTAAAGTTTAAGGAGAATTACAGCAAGTCCTAAAGGCGGCCATATTTTTAGGATTTTTACAGTTCATTAGGGAAGGCCACCTTGGTACTTTAAGGGTAAATAAAGAAAAGTATCTGCAAACAGTTCTGAACCATGAAATATAAAACCATTTACAAACTACTGACTAAAACCAATGTGCCTGCATCCTTTGGCTGATTGGGTCTGCACTATTTGCAAATTGGCTAATTGTCTCCACTATTTGTAAGTCGGCTAATTGGGTCCGCACTATTTGCAGATCAGTTAAATGGGTCTGCACTATTTGCAGGTCTGCTAATTGGGTCTGCACTATTTTGCAGGTCAGTAAATTGGGTCTGCACTATTTGCATGTCATTTAATTACAGGTTAGCTAGCAATCTTGTTAACCCATATAGGTCAGAAAATTGGGACACCAGCAATCAGTGTAGATCTGTATCAGACATCCAAGAATGCTTCATCTGATCAGGGTCCATACTGTATAAAGCATGAAACGTTTTGTAAAACTTGCAACAAGTAGATGTCTGACACTGCTTCAATTAGAGGTGGATCTGTCAAAAGCAGTATAGTGGAGCATTATGTTCTATATACAGTGAAATTCTCTGTTAAGACCACCTACAATTAAAACAAATGCTTTTGAAAGCATAGGTTTCAGGTACATTGTCTTCATATTTTTTACATTGAGTGTGCTCTAGTGGGAGACCACCATTGGAACTGTTCAAAAGTGGTCTTTGAACAGTCCCAAAGGTGGTTTTAATACAGGAATTGTACTTATGGGTTAAATTGTAAGACCAATTTGAGATGCCAGGAGGACATCATTACATATAGCAACATGTTGACAAAGTTCACCTTTCTCTTTTCACTCTGCTTTATGATACAGAGCACAATATATTGAATAAATCACTGCAGCCACTGATTTGTAGTTTTTCCTTCATTTTCCCTGAAATAACTTCTTCACAGTGAATAAATTTTTTGGAATTGCAACAAAAATCTTGATAACCCTTAATGCACCATAGAAAATTCTAGAGCAGATGACAATCCAGTTTTTATTTTTGAGAGAAAATAAGGCATCAAATGATCATCTGCCTGGAAGATTTGTATGTAATGTCAAGCCTTATTTTGTCTGAAAAATAAAATTAGGCTTGTCCTTGTCCCAGTAGAGGATTCACGTTATTTTTCTGAAAATTAGAAAAAAAATGTCATCTGCTATAGGTGCTTTGTGCTTAAAGGGTTGAGAGACCAGAGTAACAGCAGACTTTGTTGGATTGTGTCAATTTATGTGAGAGAATGGACCTCTGCCACCTAGAGTACTGGGTTGATTGTTTGGAGTTCAACCCATTTTGTACTGGAAACCCCGAAATGGGTACCCTGGCAAACAGAATGCGGTGTCTGATCAGGGTACTACACTATTTGCAAAAGGTTCAGCCATTCTCCAAACCAATTTTGAAGAAAACACAGCCGGACACCCCTAAATTTCAAAATGGACTCATGCCATATATAAGGCGGAAGATTCTATTTGGTAAAAAATGGCCGAGTCAACACTACTTAGGTCATATCAAGCGGGTCAGTTTATCTAACCACACTTTCTGGGCAAGCTTATAACTAACAGGAGTCTAACTGTTGGTTTCCTTTAGCTCCAGCATTTCAGTGGTTTGTTGCTGTCAAGTCCTCACCGTTGTTTCATCTCTATGGTTGTTTGATTTTTGTGTTCTGCGAGATGTTGCACTGATGAGTTAGGAAGCCTGCATGTGGACTAAACAAAAATTATTTGTCTAAATTGCAACGGAATCAAAGGCGAGGATTGCGGCCGCATAAAATTGATTTAAGTCCACTTGAAATTCTATTCACTGACCGTTTCAAGGCGGTTCTTCTGTTGCGGTTTATTTTTGTTATGGTTGTCTTTGAGTTTGTGTATCACTTATATATACAGCTCACCTGGAGGTCAGCTTATGCCTCGGCTTGTCGTCCGTCCGGCATTAACTTTTCATATTTTCGACCTCCTCCCAAACCAGAAGTCAGATTAAGCCGACACCTGGTTGGAGGCATCCTGGTGACATGGAGATTTAGATTTGCTAAAATGGTTCCGTTCAGATTTCAAAGCTGGCCGTCATGGCAGCCATCTTGAAATTCTTCAAACGACATCTCCCCAACCAAAGCTCTTATTGAGCTGAAACTTGATTGGAGGCATGGGAGTGACATGGATATTCAGATTTGCTAAAATCATTCCGTTCCGATATCCAAGATGGCAGCCATAGTGGCCATCTTGAAATTCTCCCGAAGCAAAGGTTGTGTTGAGCTGAAACTTGATTGGAGGCATCGGGATGACATGGTGATTCATATTTGCTGAAATGGTTCCGTTCAGATTTCGAAGATGGTCACCATGGCGGCCATCTTGAAATTCTTCAAACAACCTCACCTCCCGAACCAAAGGTCGTATTGAGCTGAAACTTGATGTGAGGCATCGGGGTGCCATGGAGATTCAGATGCTAGACAGTTTTATTAGGAAATCCAAGATGACTGCCATGGCAGCCATTTTTTCAAAAGACATCTCCTGAACCAATGGTCGAATTGAGCTGAAACTTGATTTGAGCCATCGGGTGACATGGAGATTGAGATTTGCTATATCATTCTGTTCCGATAACGAAGATGGCCACCATGGCGGCCATATTGAAATTCTTAAAATGACAACTCCACCCGAACCAAAGGTCGAATTGAGCTGAAACTTGATGGGAGGCATCAGGGTGACATGGAGATTCAGATTTGCCAATATCGTTCTGTCCCTATCCAAGATGGTGGCCATCTTGAAATTCTTCAAATGACATCTCCGCAACCAAAGGTTGAATTGAGCTAAAACTTGATGGGAGGCATAAGAGTGACATGCTCAAATTGTTTTTTTTTTAGATATCCAAGATAGCCGCCATGTCGGCCATCTTGAATTTTCTTCAAATGACATCTCTTCCCAAACCAAAGGTAGTATTGAGCTGAAACTTGATGGGGGGGTTGGGGGGGGGGGCATCGGGGCGAGATGGAGATCGATTCAGATTTTCTAAAATCGTTCCATTCCGATGGCGACCATTTTGAAATTCAAACAACATCTCCCCAACCAAAGGTCCCATTGAGCTGAAACTTGGTAGGAGACATCAGGATGACATGGATACACTGTAGAGTCGTTATAACGCTGATGCTTATAACGCGGAAATCGTTATAACGCTGTTGGTCTGTGGCTCCCGTTTTTTTTTACGTTTTTTTCCCAGTTTTGAAAGTTTGGTTGAAAATTTTGCCCTTTTTTTGCGGAACTCGGCAGTCAAAACATTGTCTGCGATGATTAGACGTGTATACTCGCCGATTTACTCAAGCTGTCAACACTTATCAAACTGTGAATATTCACCAAAGGCATTGAAAATAAGCTGGACAAGGTGTGAAATTAAATTGACACCTGTATATGCTAAACATTTTTCCCGCAAAAACAGAGCAATGCAGACGCTGTTTTCACCTGTGCATCTGCATGCGGTAAATCCGTGGGGCCGTTTGTTGTGGGGAAATCGTTATAACGCTGTTGGTCTGTCGCTCCATTTTTTTGCTTTTGTCAGCCAGTTTTGAAAATGGTCAATTTTTTTCCCATTTTTCCGCCGAACTCGGCAGTCAAAATACCATCAGCCAAGGCAATACCTGTATTCTCGCTTATTTACTTAAGTTGTCAACACTATTAAACTGTGAATACTCGCCTATGGCTTATTGATAAGACGGCAATTAACTGTGTGGTAAGGTGTGAAAACTAGGTAATCAAGGTATTTGTACCTGTTTGTCTCAATTAATCCCTTTGTAATTGTCACTTGCACACGCTAAATATTTTTTTCCCGCCAAAACAGAGCATAGCAGACGGGTTTTTTTTTTTATATTTATTTATTATTCACTAGATAAAAACAAAGAAACGGAAATCAAGCAAGGTACAACAATAAACATTCATAATCCCCATGTTAAACTTGGTTCGCTTACATTAATAGCCCCTCTTTCGAGCTAACCTTTCAGAATTGTCAAGTTGCATTTTACTTCACTATTTAGTGATACCTTCTTGAGACCGGAGGAGGTAAATAAAAATGGCGGCCAGAGATACAGAAACGAAAGTACAGTAATAAAGAAATTCAGCAATGGTTTGAATGAAAAGCTAAATGACCACTAGAAGTATAGAATCAGATTATTATTTAATCTAGTAACTATATATAAAATTTATAAAATACATGCAGTATGTAATATTCATAATAAAATGGCAGAAACAGTAGCCATGCATGCAGAAAAGTGGGTGGGGTAACAATATAACGCTATATTTTCGGGATCAATATAGCGCTGGATCATATATAACGCGGTCGACGTCGATGGATCCCGATGACAGCGTTATAACGACGCTACAGTGTATTTAGATTTGCTAAAATTGTTTCGTTAAGGTAGCCAAGATGGCCACCATGCCTTCCATTTTGAAATTAGTCAACATCTCCCAAACCAGAGGTCTGATCAAGCTGAAACTTGATGGGAGGCATCGAGCGACATGGAAATTCAGATTTGCTAAAATCATTCCATTCCGTTATCCTAGATGGCCGCCATGGTGACCATCTTGAAATATTTCAAATGACAGCTCCAGCCAAACCAGAGTTTGGATCAAGTTGAAACTTCTTAGAACAATTCTGTTCTGATATCCCAGATGGATGCCATGTTGGTCATCTAGAAAATCTCCAAACCACATCTGCTACCGAATGCTCTCTTGCATTGAGTTGAAATTGGTGGGAGGCATTTTGGTGACATCGAGATTCAGAATTGCTAACATTGTTGCATTCTGATATCCAAGATGGCGACCACCCTCAAATTCTTAAAAGCACCTGTATAGTAATTGCATATAAGCATGTAAGATTTACAGGGAGGGGCAGCTCAGGTGTTGTCAGTATATGTTAAACTCACCAAGTCCACAAGAAGATTTGGTATTGTCGCTTTTTGTAAGCTGCCATATACACCCTAGCTTTGTGTTAGTTGTATTCACATGATTGGTTGACTTGGTTTACTTTTTGGATTACAGAACATGCTAGAGGCAGGTGCAAACGATAGCTCTGGCCTGCCAAACTATACACTTCCACTCTGCACCAACATCATTCTTCCTGAATCCTAAATCAGACTAAGCTGCTCAGAAACTCAATCAGAAGCATCAAGATAACATGCTGATTCAGAATTGCTAAAGGCAATGTGATCTGATAAACAAAATGGCCACCAAGGTACGATGTAATATATGATCAGCCTCATCAAGGTGAGCGATTCTGGCCCACTTGGGCCTCTAGTTTTGTTTTGGATAACCAATTGGCCATTTTGTGAGAAAGTAGCTGCCTTTTGGCTTTCCGCTATTGATGTTTCCTTTAGGGTCCAGTTATTCTTTCCCTTTGGTGTCTGATTGGTGGTGTGGGTTAATTGTATCGATTTCTGATCATTGCCTTCACTTATTTTATATACATGTGGTTAACCAGTGCATTGCACATTCTTCCGCCAAAAAAAAATTGACTACTGCCCTTCTTGTATCAGCAGAAGGGAGAGAATGACCAAAGAAAAGATTTCATGGTCAATCTCCACAAAAGAATGTTGCTGACCCGACAGGTATTGAACCTGTGACCTGATCACTAGTTAGACGCGCTACCGAGGCCGGCTCACAAGGTTGAGTGGAACTGTATCGATCTCTACAGTCCTTTGCTTTGTCATTCGGTCTCTCACTGCTATGGGTTTTACCCATTGTATACTGGTGGACTCTTCCATTGCTGTATGTTGCACAAGTCCATGTCATATAAGAGGTGTCGGGCCTATTTTTCATTCTTATTCTATTTTTGACGAAAAAATCTGTTAGCAAATAGTGCAGGCCCTGATCAGATGCCGCATTCTGTGGTGTCTGATCTGGGCCTAGCAAGTACAATATCTAATATACATGTAGTGTCAGCTAACAATCATGACCACTTACAAGCTTGTTAGGCTAAAGATGCTTTGAACAACTGGCCCTAGACTGAGGGAATTCACCACATGGTGATGGTTGATACATGTTGCAGACACTGTGGGTATCAGTATTGGCTCTGTTCATGCTGCTTTGACAGACATTCTGGGGATGAGCAAATTGTGCATAAGATGATATCTCTGAATGTTGACCCTGTACCAAAAGCTGAAGAGACTGGACATTTTGAGAACACTTCCAGGGGCCAGTTGTTCAAAACTAATGACACTGTTAACGTATTGATAAAACTTTGATCATTAAATATGGCAAATATGCTAATATTTTTGCTGAAAAAATGTGAGCAGCTTTTGCAGATGCAAAAGCTGCCCACATTTTTTTTCAACAAAAATACCAAAATTTTAGATATTGTACTTGCTAGAAGAGTTAACAATATGACCACTAACGAACTCGTTAAGCTAATGATGCTTTGAACAACTGGCCTCTGATTGTTTCATCAGGCCATCCAGGCCAGTCTTCCAAGGATGGGTTCACCATTTCTATGCTGAATCCAAATCTCAAAGTTAACAGTGGAAACATCTTGGGTCTCTGCCACTAAAAAACTTCGAATCACTACTATTGGCAGACAATGGCATGTGTTTTCTTGGGCTGAAGGCGTGCTCATGATTGGCTTCTGGCAAAAGGGTCAAACCATTAACACGGCCTGTTATGCATCAGAATTGCAACAGCTTAAAGGAACACTCAAATCAAAAAAGAAAGGAAAGCTTCTGTCCGGCATTTTGTTGCTCCAGGACATTGCTCCAGTTCACACAGTACAAGTTGAAAGATTTGGCCTTGAACTGTGTCAGTTGCCCCTTATGGGATCTTGCACCATTCGAATTTTACCTTTTCCCTAAAATGGCAAAGCTTGAATATCAATGGGCTAAATGCCTTTAACTTCATAGAGACTGTGTTGAAAAATGAATGAATGATAATCTCTCCTTGCCACACTCCTTGTGAGGCTGAGATTTTTTAAATGCCCTTGTATTTGTAGTATTGCTCTTCCTCTAGGTTCCATTGATGGATTGTAACAGTGACATCCAAAAGAGGCCGCAGGCAGAGCCAACATGTTAAGACGGGTGAGTGTAATTGTTAGTCCCTCAGATCAAGGCTATGGTTGTAGTGGTAAAATGGTCCCTGCCATATTGCCACAAATTTTATTCAAGCAACCATATTGTTTCTGATGTCTCTGTGGGGGGATGACATCAGAAACTGCATTCTTTGAGATCATTTAATGCATGGACAGTTTTAACGTTAGTTTGATTTGAGGTTTAACGTCCCCATCAACACTATAGGTCATTTCGAAGACGTTGCTTCCAATTTTGTGGGACTTGTACCCAACATTGAGATGAAATGACATCTCAAGCCCTGTTGTCCAATGAAACCAATAGGGTTTATAAGCATGGACGATGCGACTTGCACTGCTTTGCCTTGGCAAGCTTAGATCCTCTAAATGGTTTACCAGTTCTCGTGTGCGGTGGGTTTCAGCCCTGCGTGGAAGCATCATGCAGCCCATCTATTTCTTCAAGCCCTGATGGGCAGGAGCCGATTGTTTGACATACTACTTTATTTGCAGTCTTAGTTGATTTTTCATTATCATGGCACAACATATTTTGGACTGCGGTATAAACTACATATATGATTAATATATTTAATAATAAAATATAATCAGTTTGCTATGACAATTTTAATGGGGCATGCCCATATAAAATTGTCAAAGGCTCACCGATTATATTTTATTATTCAAGACACTAACCATGTACATGTATTTACAACATGTCAGAATACAAGTGCTACAGGCAAAACTTGAGCATAATTCTCTGTAAGGCATGATAACAGAAGTGCAGAAATTATGGATTTTGTTTTTATTACATAAGATCATATATGTATGTTAAAATGAATATTATATCATTCACAAGATAATACATGTAATGTGTTCTATGGCATATGATTGCTAGATGATTCACTTTGCATTTATAACTAAAATCATATAAAACCTTGTTCAGTAATATAACACTGCACATGAACACAACAATTAAATACATTTATCTCTCTGGCAAAACTCTGCTAAATAAGTTCATGAAAAAAAGCATTGAGGAAAAAAAAAATCATGAAAATTTCTGTCAACATTTTATGTATCTGTATCCTAAGTAGAACTTCTGCACTACATGTCTTGCCCCCCAAAAAATTAGAAACCAGTCATCTGCTGTAGATTTTTTCCACAGAAACTGAAGGTTAAGACTACTACAGTTCTGGAGATGATTTTATTATTTACCCGTTTCCCCACAAGTGGCGACCTCTGTTGCATGCTCACAACCTTTGCAAATAGTTTGGACCCACATGAGGCCTGACAAAACAGCTAGTCTGATCTGAATCCAGACTGTTTAACATTCTGATAGTATGCATCTTTTTGTTTTTAATCTTAAAAAAAATCCACAGACAACAAAAAAGCATGTCAAATTTCTCACATGTTTGTGTTAATAAAACTATTTCCATGTTCAGTTCACTAGAAGATGATAGACAATTAGACATTCTACTTAACCCTTTGACTGCTAGTCACACCTAGCAGCTGATATTATCAAAGCATATTTTTATTATTTTTCAATGATAATGAGGCTTGACATTACATGTGAATTTTCTGCTATGCAAACAATTCACATGTAATGCCAAGCCTTATTTACTATGAAAATTATTCTTAAAAATCAGATTGTCTACTCTACGAATCTATTAACAGTTGAAGGGTAATTATAAATTGCCAACAAATATAAATGAACAGATTAAAAGGTTCTATGTTTGACTGATTCAGCAGGATTTTTTTTTTAATCCCCCGCCGCAAGCGGAGCGGGGATTATAGGAATGGCCTTTGTCTGTCCGTCTGTCCGTAACACTTTCTTGTCCGCTCCATATCTCCTGAACCCTTTGATAGATTTTCATTAAACTTTGGTCAATTATTCGTCTAAGTGAGCTGGTGTGCAGAACCCATAAATGAACCATGCCGACTCAAGGTCAAGGTCATGGTTGAAGGTCACGAGTCTGAAACTTGGAATTTTTTGTCTGTTCCATATCTCCTTTACCCTTGGAAGGATTTTCATTAAACTTTGGTCAAATATTCTTCTCAGTGAGTGTGCAGAACCCATAAATGAACCATGCCGACTCAAGGTCAAGGTCACATTTGAAGGTCACGAGTTTAAAACTTTGAATTTTCGTCCGTTCTGTATCTCCTTTACCCCTCAAAGGATTTTCATTAAACTTTGGTCAATTATTCCCCTCAGTGAAGGCATGTGCAGAGCCCATAAATGAATCATGTCCGTCTGTCCTTCAGTCCATCCGTCGTCTGTCTGTCCGTAACACTTTCTTGTCTGCTCCATATCTCCTGAACCCTTTGATAGATTTTAATTCAACTTTGGTCAATTATTCCCCTCAGTGAGCTCATGTGCAGAAACCATGCGGACTCAAGGTCAAGGTCACGGTTGAAGGTCACAAGTTTGAAACTTGGAATTTTGTGTCTGTTCCATATCTCCTTTACCCTTGGAAAGATTTTCATTAAACTTTCGTCAAATATTCTTCTCAGTGAGCTGATGTGCAGAACCCATAAATAAACCATGCCAACCCAAGGTCAAGGTCACAGTTGAAGGTCACGAATTTGAAACTTTGAATTTTGTGTCCGTTCCATATCTCCTTTACCCCTAGAAGGATTTTCATTAAACTTTTGTGAAATATACCCCACAGTGAGCTGATGTGCAGAACCATAAATAAACCATGCCAACTGAAGGTCAAGGTCACAGGTGAAGGTCACAAGGTTGAGCCTTGATACAAAGTGTGCCTGGGGATTTGGCTGTCCTTCAGACTGCTTTCTTGTTTATAACATGAGAACCTGTTTTGGGTCTACACTGTTAGCTCAGACTCTATAACCCGCCCCGATAACTTAGTTGGTGGAGTGTCCGCTCCGGGAACGGGAGGTCACGGGTTCGATCCCGGGCTGCGACATACCAAAGTCGATAAGAATGGTACTAGCTGCTCCTCGCTTGGCACTCAGATTTACGGGGTAGAGCTAGGACTGGTCGACCCAGTGTCAGGATAATGTGACTGGGTGTGGTATCATGTAATGTGTCTGGGACATGATACTTCAGTGAGGCAGCACTATAAAAGTGAGCATTGAGCTCCCTGTCTCAACCAGACACCGTCGTTATATGACTGAAAAATTGTTGAAAGCGACGTTAAACCCTGATTCACACACACACACACATACACACACAGCTCAGACTCTACTGTTACAACTCTCATGATAGAGCGTTCTTGCACACCGGATAAGGAAATCCTGGACTTAACCCTGGGATAGAAATTCTTATCCTACACAGGCTATCCTACCCAATGATAAGATAAAAATTTGAAAGTTTTTGTATTTGATGTGTACTGGTTGAATAGGATGTCATGTATGCTGTTGATAAGTTTGACCTCACTGCATGTACACTGACATCAAAAATGCCACATTATTGTCATGAAAATATTGCCGGCTGTCGACAATCTAAGTAACTGCATTATAAAAGAATCCACTCTCAGAATTGATAGGTCTGCAAGAAAAAGAATCTTACATGGGTGTGAGGGATAGACGTCCCTAGGGATCACTGTCCAGCACAACTTGGCAAACCTCGTGATGCTGGACAGTGACCCTCAGGATTGAGTTTTCTATCCATCCCTCACACCAATGTCAGATTCGTAGTCTAATCCAGGTCCACCGCTTTTACTTGTATCAATGCAAAAGAGCAATCACTTTAATTCTTTAAAGGTCAAGCACAAAAAAAAAGAAACCAAACAGACAACAAAAACAAGAGAGCCATGATGGCCCTGAATCGCTTACCTGATCCATAGGGTAACAAGTGGGTCCCTGGGAGAGCCATTATTGGCCCTGGGCTATAATTTGAATTATCTTGGTAGTGGTCTAAAAAGTGAAGCTTCATACCAAATACAGGCTGTCAAGCGTCCCTAAAATTCCTAAAAAATCCTATTTTTTTTCAATTTGGCTAAAATTCCTAAAAAAAGTAAAAATCCTAAGAGAAATCCTAAAAAAGCCCTTATTTTTTTATCAATTCCTAATTTTTTATATTTCTTGCAATTTTATATATTGTGTTTAATGTAGTTTTAAGTTCTTATTCAGAATCAACAGGAAAAGGCAGTTGACTGTGGCTCCATGTGTCCAGCTTGTATAGTGGTTGTGACTGTGTAACAGAAATGGGATTTATTAAGGTAAATAAATTGCAATGCATTTCGGCCATCTTCCCAATGAAGATTATCTGAGGGAAAACACCATGCTCCTTCACTGAAAGTGTAGCATCACATAAAAAGAAGTATTCCCTACATACTTTTTGGAGTTAGTAAAATATACATCTTCTCAGTGCCAGTGTAAAAGCATGTGAGAGATGTATTTTACATTAGCTCACAAAGTATCGAGGTAACACTTCTTTTGCCTGATGAATGTGACACAAAAGGCTTTTGCACCTTATGCAAAAAGTCATTAAGTGTAGACAATGCTGGATTCAAGCAGGTTTTGGCTCACTCTGGAGGATCAAAACATCAGCAACTGGTGAAAGCCAGGTTTTCAACCAGTCAGTGTCATTTTAAAGTGTCCACTGCAGCTACTGCTTCCCCCAGTACTGTGGAAGACAGCACTGGTCCATTCACAGCAAAACAACAGCCATGTACAGCTACAACTGTATGTCTTGATAAATGCACCAAGGATCTTGTCACCCAGGCTGAACTATTATGGGAAATGAAAGTGTCCCATAGCAATTACTCATATAGATCATGTGATAATTTGCCTTCACTGTTCAAGAAAATGTTCCCTGGCAGTGTAGTAGCAGAAAACTTTTCTATGAGTAGAAGCAAAGTCTCATACCTTATATCTGATGGATTAGGACAACACTTCAGGAAGGATCTCTGCATGAAAGTAGCTGCTTCCCCAGGATACATCATTCAGTATGATGAAATGGCCAACTCTCAAGTAAGAAAACAGTGTGACATTCTTGTTAGATACTGGTCAGAGGAAAAGGGACAGGTTGTTGTACAATTCTTGAAAGCAGCTATGTTTGGACATGCAACCGGTGAAGATGTTGCAAATAGCATCTTGGGAACTTTGCAAGAGAGTGGATATGAGATGCCTTTGAAGAAACTGTTAAACTTAGGTTCTGATGGTCCAAATGTGAACAAAACAGTGTGGAATAAGGTGAATGATGCTGTGAAACAGAAGGGGTTTACTGGATTGTTGCCATTCATTCCATGCAACATGCATGTTGTACACAACTCCTTCAGAGATGGTCTGAAGGTGTATGGTCAGGAAGCTGAGGAACTTGCCATTGACATCTTCTACTTCTTCAAGCATTCCCCTTGCAAGAGAGAAGACTTCATGAATGTTGAAGCATCCCTTGGCTTTGATGAGGAGTTGTTCATACGGCATGTTCAGTCTAGTTGGTTGTCACTGCTGCCTGCACTTGAACGTGTTGTGAAAAACTGGCAATCTCTGGTGGAATACTTCCTTACCACGCTACAAGCCTCAGCAACAGCTGCAAAAACTCTGAATATGCTGGAGAGCAATCCAAGGTACAACCGGATCTGCCGTATGCTGAAGTCTCCAACAACCCTGATTCAGATTAACTACTTGCTCAGCCTATCTGCTCTGTATGACAAATTCCTGAAGTTGTTCTAGAGAGAGGATCCTTTAGTGCAGATCCTTCACTCAGAGATGAAGGATCTTCTGAGATCTTTGATGCTAAGATTTTTAAAGGGCGCAGTGGTAGATGATCTTAAGACTGGAAGGGAGTTGAAAGAGTTAAATGTTGAGTCTTCTGAAAGTCAGAGAAGTGACTTAGAAGTTGGGCAGTCTGCACAGAAACTGCTGGACAAGAAACCTGACCTGGGCAAAAGAGAAGTACTTGGAATGAGGAAATTTTACCAGACAGTCACCAAGTACCTGCAGAAGAAGCTGCCTGTTGAAAATGAGCTGCTGAAAGACCTGCAATGCCTTCATCCAGTAGAACAGAAATCTGAAAGAGAGGCACGCAAAATCAGAAGAATTGCTGAATGTGTACCTCAGGTTGTGGATGAAAATGAGATCGCCCAGGTGACAGATGAGTGGAAAATGTATCAGCTTAAACACATACCTGACAGCTCTAAAGTTGATGATGCTGGAAAAGATTTGAGAATGGACGACTACTGGAACAGAGTACTCCAAATCAAAAGCAGTGATGGTACGCCAAGGTTCAAAGTACTAGGGTCTCTAGTCAAAGCAGTACTATGCATTGCACATGGAAATGCTGAGGTAGAAAGAAGCCTGTCAGAAAATAAGAAGATGTTGTCCAAAGAAAGAACACTTCTGTCAGACTCTTCTATAAATGGTCTTAGAATGGTCAAGGATGCTGTACAGGTTAGCTGTGAAAATGTTGCAGATATGAACATAACAAAGAGTCTGCTCGAAGCTGGGAGAAAGGCCCACACTGTTTATAAGAGAAGACTAGAGGAAGAAGAACTTGAGATGCAACAGGCAAAGAAGGCAAGACTTGAAACAGAAGCAGAAAGAAAGAGGCAAGAAGAATCAACAAAAGAACTACAAAGAAGGAAACAGTCCATGGGGGAAAAAGAAAAGGTACTGATGCAACAGGACAAACAACATGAGCAAGACTTAAGATCTACAGAAAAACTGTTTAATGAAGCAAATAACAGATGAAAAAAGGCTATAAAGAAGAAGGACTTTGATGAGGCAGGGATTGCACAGGGTCTTATTGATGTAGCAATTAATAAAATGAAGGAAACAAGACAATAGATTGAGAAAAACAGAAAGAGCAAACAGGAACTGGACTCCAAGCAAAAGAGACTGATGGAAGATTTTTCCCAACTAATTGCTCCAGCAAAACCTGATAAGAAGCAGTGAACTTGTGAAAACATTTTTTTTTGGTATTAATTTTCAAAAATTTTGTTAGATTTGGAATTTGTATAATAGCATGTGCAAATAGATGCAGCATTATGATTACATTTTTTTTTTCATCTGGTAGACAAAACACATGTAACCGTCCTAGTAAAGATGTTTCATGTGTTTGTATATTAGATACAAATTTCCAATAAATTCAAATTGTGCCTCCTCATGGAAACAAAGAGTGATTTATTGTAATTGTGGTCAAATTCTATGATAGTTCTTGGCCTGTATTCATAAAGTTACTTAGGAAAAACTTGAAATTAAGTAAAAATTTAATTATTTGAATTCTGCTCTTGTTTTCAAGTATATGTCATTGAAACTGCATGCTCAAGTATATGTCATTGAAACTATGCATGCTTGTGAAACAGAAAGTGTGTTTCACAAGCATGCAAAGTTTCAATGCAAAATAGTTTAGAACAAGAGCAGAATTCACATATGAAATTTTCACTTGATTTTAAGATTTTCTAAAGTAGCTTTATTGTATTCAGTTAATTGTATCGATTCCTGATCTTTGTTTTACTTCTACTGTACTTATGAATAAGGGCCCTCATGTTTATTTGATAATTGATTTGAGTTTCAAAATTTCTTTGTGAAAGATAGGTGTAATTATGTTATTAACAATACATGATGTACATCCTGATGAACCAATACTGGGATAAATCAGTGAATTGAAAGGCTAGTGGGGCTATATAACTTGTTTCTTCAACAAATGCCATTATTTGAGATTAATAACTATGTAATAAGTATCACAATTGAAGGGCTTAGTGCAAGAAGGGCACAACTCCACATGAAAATCATATGGAGTTGGGCCCTATTTGCACTAAGCCCTTCAATTATATGTACATTTTGTGCTACTCATTGAGACATGATTGTTTATGTACTACTGTCTTCTAGCTATATGCATTTCTAGTCAGTGCCATATTATGTTTCTAAGATATGATGTTTTCTTTTGCCCCTATTTAGTATTGTACAAATGTAATATTAAATAAAGGAAAAGAAAGGAAAAGAAAATATATGGTGAGGATGAGATGGCTAGAAGGGGAGAAGTGGAGGCCACTTGAAAGGGACACTGATTGTTACAATAGTATAGCTAGTGGACAGTATCTAGGTTTGTAACATTCCTAATTCTATTAGTTGTTTTCTTTCAGTTTGATTAAGCATCCTGTGTGTTTCAGGTCACAGCCAGCAACAACTGAGACAATGGAGCCCTGTACAACACCTCTGTTGTGTCCAAAGTACTGTTTGTGAGTTTCTTTCTTGTTAACCATGCAAAGGTAAGTAATCTAAATGTCTAAATAAACCATATTTTTGCTGGAAAATTCCTAATTTTAGCCCTAAATTAGCCCTAATTTTTTCTGATTTTGTCCCTAAAATTTGCCCTAATTTTTTGTCTCAAGGTGCTTGACAGCCTGCAAATATCAAAGACCGGAGCCTTCTGGTTTCAGACAAGAAGATTTTTAAAGGATTTCCTTATATAAGTCAATATAAATCTTGGGAGTCCCCGGGGTGGGCGATTTTTGGCCCCAGGGCTATAATTTGAACAATCTTGGTAGAAATCTACAAGACAAAGCTTCATACCAAATATCAAAGACCTTGGCCTTCTGCTTTCAGACAAGAAGATTTTCAAATGTTTTCATTGCCTTGACTTCTATTTCCTAGGGCTATAATTTGAACAATATTGATAGAGGTCCACTAGATGAAGCTTCACACCAAATATCAAAGATCTGGGCCTTGCGGTTTCAAGTAGAAGATTTTTTTAAATATCCCTATATAAGTCAATGTAAAACCGAAGAGCCCCTGGTCAGAGGCATTTTTGGCCCAAGGGCTATGATTTGAACAATCTTGGTAGAGGTCCACTAGACGAAGCTACACACCAAATGTCAAAGACCTGGGCCGTGCGGTATTGGAGAAGAAGATTTTTAAAGATTCTCCCTGTATAAGCCAATGTTAAAACAAAGGGCCCGCAGTGGGCGCATTTTTCACACAAGGCCTATAATTTGAACAATCTTGATAGAGGGCCACTAGATGAAGCTTCATACCAAATATCAAAGAACTGGGCCTTGCTATTTCAGAGAAGAAGATTTTTAAAGATTTTCCTTATATAAGTCTATGTAAAACCAAAGGGCCCGGGGCGGGGGCATTTTTGACCCCAGGGCTATAATTTGAACAATCTTGGTAGAGGTCCACTAGATGTAGCTTCATACCAAATATCAAAGACCTGGTCCATGTGGTTTCAGAGAAGAAGATTTTTAAATATATTCCCTATATATGCCTATGAAAAACCAAAGGGCCCCAGGCAGGTGCATTTTTGGCCCTAGAGGTATAATTTGAACAATCTTGACAGAGGTTCACTAGATGAAGCTTCAAACCAAATATCAAAGACCTAGGCCTTGCGGTTTCAGAGAAGAAGATTTCTAAAGATTTTCCCTATTTAAGCCTATGTAAAACCAAAGGCCCCCGAGGTGGGGGCATTTTTGGCCCCAGGGCTATAATTTGAACAATCTTGGTAGAGGTCGACTAGATGAAGCTTCATACTAAATATCAAAGACCTGGGCCATGCGGTTTCAGAGAAGAAGATTTTTAAAGATTTTCCCAAAATAAGCCTATGTAAAACCAAAGGCCCCCGAGGCTGGGGCATTTATCGCACTAGGCCTATAATTTGAACAATCTTGATGGATGAAGCTTCACACCAAATATCAAACAGCCCCGGGGCTGGGGGCATTTTTGGCCCCAGGGCTATAGTTTGAAAATCTTGGTAGAGGTCCGCTAGATGAAGCTTCATACCAAATATCATGGGCCTCCATGGCCTAGTGGTTAAGAGCACTGACTCTTGATCATTAGGTCTCTCACTGCTTTCGTTCAAGCCTCCCTCGGGTCACATGTGAGACGCCAAGTTCTGCAACGGAAGGTCAAGTGGTTTTTCTCTGGGTACTCCGGTTTTCGCCCACCTCTGATTAACGATCGGCTCGATATGAGTGAAATTATCTTGGAAGGGCCGTGAAACCAAAACCAAAAAAAAAAAAAAAAAAACACACATCAAAGGCCTAGGCCTTGTGGTTTCAGAGAAGAAGATTTTTAAAGATTTTCCTTATATAAGTCTATGTAAAACCAAACGGCCCCGGGGTGGGGGCATTTTTGGCCCCAGGGCTATAGTTTGAAAATCTTGGTAGAGGTCCGCTAGATGAAGCTTCATACCAAATATCAAAGACCTGGGCCTTGTGGTTTCAGAGAAGAAGATTTTTAAATATTTTCCCTATATAAGCCTATGAAAAAAACAAATAGCTAAAATAAGGCTTCACAAATGTTTCACTTGCAATGTCAAGCCTTATTTTCACTGAAAAATAAAAAAAAAATAATTGGAAAATTTGAAATGCTCAATACTTGAAAGGTTAAAATAAGGACTAAATGCATAATCAATGAAAACACCACAACAAAAGACTGTTTTCAGAATTCTAGATGTTCTCTACAAATGTAACATACAGTAAAATTCTTATATTAAGACCACCTTTGGGACTGTTCAAAAGTGGTCTTAAAGACCACTCTTGAACAGTTAAAAAGGTGGTCTATGACCTGAGGACATTGTGTGTAGAAAACACGAAGAAAGAATAACTGCACCCTTCTAAATAAGATTTTTAAAGCAGAATTAGTCTTAATTTTAGGTGGTCTTAAAGACCACTCTTGGTGAAGGTCCACTAGATGAAGCTTCATACCAAATATCAAAGGCTTGGGCCATGCGGTTTCAGAAAAGAAGATTTTTAAAATTTTCAGTAAAAAAATCTATATTTAGCTCCGGTGACCTAGATGTGCAACAGACAGGAACCATTTGAACAACTTTGAAAGGGGACCACCTAAGTATCATTCCTGTGAAGTTTGGTCAAAATCCGATCAGTGGTTTAGGAGGTGATGTCGTTTGAATAAAAAGTTTATGCACGGACGGATGGACAAAAAGTGATCCCAAAAGCTCACCTCATCGCTAACAGATGAGCTCAAACAGACAGTCACTCTTACTTCCTCTGAAACAACTGAAAAACATATGCATGTATAAGAAACTGGTGTCTCCTCCAGTTTTGCTTTGCACTTGAAAGGTTAACCCTTCAAGTGATACAGAAAATTCCAGAATAGATTTTACTCTATTTTTTAAATCATTTTGGCTAAAATAAGGCTTCACACATGTTTCACTTGTAATGTCAAGCCTTATTTTCACTGAAAAATAAAAAACAAGAGGGCCCAGAGAGCCCTGAATCGCTCACCTGAGAATCAGTGTCTCTAGTGCATTCTTGGCCCAAGGGCTATTCTAGGTGAAGCTTCATACCAAATATCAAAGACCTGAGCCTTGTGGTTTCAGAGAAGAAGATTTTTAAATATTTTCCCTATATAAGCCTATGAAAAACCAAAGGGCTCCCGGGATGGGGGACATTTTTGGCCCCAGGGCTATAATTTGAACAGTCTTGGTAGAGGTCCACTAGATGAAGCTTCACACCAAATATCAAAGATCTGAGCCTTGCAGTTTCAGAGAAGAAGATTTTGAAAGATTTTCCCTGTGTAAAACCTATGTAAAACCAAAGGCCCCCAGGGCGGGGTCATTTTTAGTCCCAGGGCTATTATTTGAACAATCTTGGTCAGAATTGAATTGTTACTGGTAACACATCAAATGACATTCATACACCAGGGTAAGGTCCACTCGAAGAATAGATTGTACTCTATTTTTCACTCGAAGAAGCTTCACACCAAATATCAAAGATCTGAGCCTTGCGGTTTCAGAGAAGAAGATTTTTAAAGATTTTCCCTGTATAAGCCTATGTAAACCCAAAGGCCACCGGGCGGGGACATATCTGAACAATCTTGGTAGAGGTCCACTAGATGAAAGCTTCATACCAAATATTCAAGACCTGGGCCTTTCGGTTTCAGAGAAGAAGATTTTTAAAGTTTTCATTTTAAAAATCTTTTTTTAGCTTCTGTGACATAGATGTGCAATGGACCGGAACCATTTGAACAACTTTGAAAGGGGACCACCTAAGGATCATTCCTGTGAAGTTTGGTTAAAATCCGATCAGTAGTTTAGGAGGAGATGTCATTTGAAGAAAAAGTTTACGCACGCACACAGGGACGACAGACAAAAAGTGATCCCAAAAGCTCACCTTGTCACTACGTGACAGGTGAGCTAAAAATACTTGGAAAATTTGAAATGCTCAATACTTGAAAGGTTAAAATAAGGACTAAATGCATAATCAATGAAAACACAACAACATAAGACTGTTTTCAGAATTCTAGATGTTCTCTACAAATGTAACATACAGTAAAATTCCTGTATCAAGACCACCTTTGGGACTGTTCACAAGTGGTTTTAAAGACCACTTTTGAACAGTTCCAAAGGTGGTCCATGACCTGAGGACATTGTGTGTAGAAAACACGAAGAAAGAATAACTGCACCCTTCTAAATAAGCTTTTTAAAGCAGAATTAGTCTTAATTTTAGGTGGTCTTAATAGCGAAATTTTACTGTATATTGTACATGTATTGTGCAAGTAAGACTTTTGTTCATCAATCTTGAATTCTTCCTCACTGACTAAAATACCTTCTTTGTAAACTATGCAAAACAGTGGACATAGCAGAATAGTACACACACTTGCAGTCTGGTCAGATAGTGCATGTGTAGCTCAAGATGAGGAAAAGTATTGAGGACAGACTGGGGATAAGTTATTTCTCTATAAGGGGAATGGGAACACCTGGCAGATTTTTCAGCCATTTTTCAAAGGGAGACAACTTTTGGGACTTCCTGTTCACTTTTCTATAAGGCCTGTCCCACTGAAAAAGGGGTCTACTCTTAAAGGAAAGAATTTGCTCCTGAGAAGAGTTGATCCCTATTGTCATGGGAGACAAAAATATATTTGCAGGAGTTGCCTCCCCTGAAGGTGTACCCATTCCCCTTAAACCGTATATATTTATTAAACCATATGTTGTGAGTACTTGCCAGAATTGCCTGCTTGAGTTAAATACATGTGTATCTCAAATAAGGAAAAGAAATGAGAAAAGTCTAAGGACAATTTATTTCTTGATTTAACTGTATATATTTCTCTGTTAAACTGAATGTTGTGGGTACTTGTTATAATTGCCTCTATGAGACTATTCTTACAAGCCTCCACAACAATTATTTCTAAAAAGAAATGAGGAAAGTTATCCATTAATAAAATAAGAATCCTAACATGGATGTTGAGGGCTGGATAGAAAAATCTGTTCTAGGGTCAATGTCCTGTAATACGAGTGATGTCGGATCCGGGTAATACGAGTGATGTCGGATCCCGGGTGACGTCAAACTTAAAGATGGCGTACATGACATCCTATTCAACCAGTGCACATCAAAGACATGAAAATTCTTGATTTTTATCCTATCCCTGGGTAGGATAAGAATTTCTATCCCAGGGTTAAGTCCAGGATTTCCTTATCTGGTGTGCAAAAATCCTCATTCCTCCTCCTTATCTGGGGCTATGGCCTAGGTATCTGCAGTCTGATCCTTGTGTTTCTAGAGTAGATAGTGTGTCAACAATAGCTCCGATACCACAACAATTGTACACAGAACAACACATCACCGGTTGTATATCACTTTTGTTGGACATTGTCACAAGTAGAGTTCATGATCTATCACATAATAAGAATAAAAATGTACTATATCACAAGAAAACCTGTCTTTGGCAACCTCCAAACAGTGTAGATACAGAACATCTTTTGGGTCTACTGAATAGGATAAGACATTACACTAGCAAAGTTCATTGTACAGTTGAACCTGCCGGGACAACCACCTGCCTTAAGCGATTTCCTGTCTTGAACGACTGTCATGCAGTCCTCCCGAGCGATTTTCAATGTTAAATTACCTGTCCTGAGCGCCCACCTGCCCAATGACCACTTAAAACTGGTCTAAAATTTAAAATTTCCCTGCTGTGTGTGACCAAATAAGTCTAACGTGACACAGTAAGATCAACGGGTGCCCCAGTACCAATATTTACCTCTCTTCATGTTGCCTTTGGAAACCAAAATTATGTCACTGATTATGACAAGTGCGGGGATTAAAATTATTTTTTTTGCGAATTATAATCAATACATGCACCGATTGACACTAATTGGATTGTTTGGTCATAATGCGTGACGTGACTAAGCGTTTGAATATGCGCGAAAAAAATACCGAACGAATTGCGATCGTCTCGGCAAACTATCATTGCGACTGGTATTGGTGGCTCGGTAAACTACCACCATGACTTATATCGGTGTCTCGGCAAACTACCACCGCGATTCGATCTGTTTTTTTTAATCATTTCATCTTAAAACACCTGTTTTTCAAAAATCTTTTGAATTCATAGTTTTCTCATTATCATACATTTAAACTAATATTCAGTTTTTTTTTTTTAATTCATCTTAAAATAACCATTTATATTTCAATAATGATCTCATAAATTGCATAGTGTGATTTAAAAAAAACTATAAAAAAAACTTGATTTATCCTCCCTGCCTTAAGAGACCACCTGTCTTGAGAGACCACTTTTTGTTTTTCCCAAAGGTGGTCTCTCAAGGCTAGTTTGACTGTATATGATTTTGCTTAGAAATGTTCCATGAAAAGGTAATCCTTTGTAAGCAAAGACTACTGCAAAAAACTGAAAAACCTGGAGTATATAAGGTTTTGTTGGGCCAGAATAGCTAGTTTCAGCCAATTAGGCCTCATCAGTGACCCTCGGAAATTTTCATAATTCCGCAGTTGAATCAATGATCCCAAAGAACTAGAAAATGATGAAGGGCAGGGAGACTTTTAACTGCCGCGATACATTCCCTAAACTCCAGTTGCAGTGGACTGAGACATCAAGCTCAGTATCAAAGCTCCAGATAAGGAGTAACAAGAATAATTAAGGAATACTTTTTCTTGTTTGAAACATAGGTTGTGGGTACTAGTTCGAACTGCCTCAGTAAGGAGATTCTTACAAGTATCCACATCATATGGTTTTATGGAAACATTATGATAATACATTCATGTACTAAAGCGGCGTCTTTTTTACCTATTCAAGTAGCATATTTCAGATGAAAATATTTCATTATTTTCTTATTTCTTGTTCAAACATAGATTGTGGGTGCTTGTTAGAACTGCCTCAGTGAGATGGTTCTAACAAGCACCCACAATCTATGTTTTGGGGCAAAAATAAGGAAAATACACCCTAACCTCTTTATAACACTATTGCTGGGGTCCAAAGCAGAAACCAAATTAGTTAAACAACCGTGTTATATCTAAACAAAAATGTGTAGATTATATAGAAAAATAAATGGTCATTACACATTTTTGTGATACATCTTGAAACTGTGTTATATCCAAACCATGTTATAATGTAGATTATTTTTCTACAATATTATAATCTACACATTTTGGGGGATCCATCTTGAAACTGTGTCATATCCAAACCGTGTTATAATGAACCGTATTATAAAGAGGTTGTGGTGTAATGAATACCCCTGTAAACCCCACTATTCTCCATGTAAAGTCTGCCTAAGAGGGGTGCTCATTACACAGTCTTGTCAACCTGATGAAATAAGAAAAAAGTATTCCCAAATTATCATTTGAGCCCCGCCAAGCGAATTTGGGTCTTCGAGCATTCCGTCATGACAAATTTTAACTGCGCATGCCCAGCTATTCAGAGGGGCCAGGGATATGGCTTTCTGTCTGAAGGTTCCTCTTGATTCACTGCTTGTATGAGAGAGCAGCGAAGGTTCTGGCGAGACTGCGCGAATGCGCAGGCTCGCCTGAACCTTTGCTGCTCGCATAGGCGATAAGTACCAAAATCGCTTAACGGGGCCCATTTCTACTTCTCTATATCTACAGTTATGCATAGAGATACACTTATGAAACAGATTTTCTTGCAATGTGAATTGAATGTTAATCCTAAAACCTCCACCTATGTTATCTCCGGAAGAAGGATGTCACCGAGCTAACTGCTGAGGACAAGAGTGAGGACTCTGACAAATTCTGTGACATATACCCAGTCTGTAGTGATGCAGCATCTATTGATGCATCCGGTAAATCTTGTGGCACATCTTCCCATTCAGCTGCAATGTCTGGTTCATCGTAACCATGGTGATATTCCTCATCACTCTCCTCAGAATTACCATTAGACTCTTCTACAGAATCCATCATGTCTTGAATAATGTCAAAAGATCCAATCCTGAAATAAATACATAGCTCTACATAAGGTGGAGCAAAAAGAAGAGTTTTGGGGAGAATTTTTCTTATTTCTCCATTAAGGGGAATGGATACACCTTCAGGGAAGGCAACTCTTGCAAAAGAATTTTTGTTTCCCATGTCAATAGGGGTCAACTCTTAACGGAAAGAATTTGCTCTTTAAATTCTTTCCTTTAAGAGTAGACCCCTGTGGGACAGAGTTTATAGAAAAACAAACAGGTAGCCCTGCATGTTGTCTCCCTTTGAAAAATGCTGGAAAATGTGCCAGGTGTTCCCATTCCCCTTAAATCATATACTGTTGGTACTAGATAGAATCACCTCGGTGATGCAATTCTTACTAGTACCAACAACATTATGCTTTGTACAAGGAACAAAGAAAATCAACCTGCAGCTATAAAATTATTTGAACTAATTTGACCTGAGAAGAGGTACTGTCCAGTAGTTAGATGTTCAGTGGTGAAGTTGCACATTTGACTATGTTTCCAGTGCTCAAAATATTCTAAATCAAATAAAGATTGCTTTTAACTATTCAAGTGCTAATCACACTAGCAGATGACATTTTCAAAGAAGCAGTTGCTTATTTTTCAGAGACAAGAATTCCGTCAAAGGCTAGGTTGCGCTAAGTCCCCAAACCACAAAATCATATACTCAAAGTCAAACATGGATGCTTGTATAAAAATTGCTATCCCTAGATATGAATTTGTACCAAGTATCATAAATGAATCTCTTATAATTCTTGAGAAATGGACTTGAACATTTTGGCGAACACTCAATTGAAAACCTGCATGACAGTGTTTATCCTTCTGAAGAAGCCATCTGATCAGGATCTGCACTGTTTGCAAAGGTACAGGTTGTCGTGCTCAGCAGCATAAGGGTTAAAAGTTTTATTCATTTTTAGCATTACCTTCCAAGCTGACTGCTGTTTAGTAGAGCCACTATGTTATGTAATGTATGTTTAGGCTCCAAGTTGTCTGGGTTCACTCCCTGAGAGAAACACAAGTACAGAACATTCTGGTTGAGTCGGGATACAGCTTTGTTAAACTGCTTCTCTGAAAGGTCACTTACACAGAACTCACTGAAAAATAGAAATTTATGAAAACAACCTCAGAGGAATGGATAATCAACTACAGAAGCAAGTGATTCATCAGAAAAGTAGATCCCTTTAACCCTTGTCCCGCTGATTACAGCAACCTCTACCTTTGTAAACAGTGTAGATCCAGATCAGATGGCTATCTGAACAGGATCTACACTGTTTCTCATTCAGTTTGTGAACAGAAGGAATACATCATACCAAGTAATTTGATTAAATGATAGTCAGCAATGGGTCAGTGAAATTAATTTATTCAGCAGGACAAGGTTTACAAGTACCATATTTACCCTATTTACCAGTCTGGCCTGCGGAAACAGTGTAAACCCAGATGAGATGCTGCAGAATGTGGCATCTCATCAGGGTCTACACTGTTTGCCCTCATTCAGCTATCTTAAGGACATATGCTACAAAATACTCCCTACATTGAAAACTGTTTAAGAGTATGTATATGTTCAGTTTCATATACTGGCACACCACATTTTAAATAAAAACCATATGTCACCGTGCAGAATCTTAAATAATCTGAACAAGAACTAAATCACCCCAAACTGTTTTCCCAGAAAAAAATGACTTTTGCCTAGCTTTTAAACATTTATTTCAGTCAGAATGATATAGTAAAAGATACTGCTGCCTATCTTTAGCCTATTTTTCAAGCTCAAAAAAAAAAATAATTGCAAAACCAATTTTTTCATCAACCAAAATATCTTTAAAAATAATTCATTGTCTGCAATTTTTTGGACCATACAGAAAAATGCTACATTGAAATTTTCATAAAACAAGCTTTTTTCTCTAGGGGATGTTTTCAGAGACTAAAAATTTAAAAGAAAACTAGGGGTCACCATGCTAATTTCTGTTTTAATAAAAAAACAGTTCCCATACTCCAAGATGAAATACATGGTAAAAAATATATAAAAATTCTATAAAAAGATGGTGAATCACGGACAGATAACTTGAATTTTACTTGTAAATAGTAGTTGGCCATAATATGTATCACAGCAAATCGTGAAAGTAAGTCTGTAACCATATAGGTTGATCTGATCTTGAGTAAATGCCAAAAAATTGAAATTTTCGAAAGTCTGAACATGTTTAATAATGAAATGAACCCAAAACAATATCTGTTCCATAAAAATTTCAACCATTTCCTTACCCAAGAATGGTAAAATGTTGGCTCTGGCATAACTTTCATTTTTGATGATCGTACAAAAATGGCGATTTAGTAGCATTTGTCTTTAAGGCACAACATCGGGTAGTTCATTGTACTTGTTCAAATTTTATAACAAGTATGGTAAGGAGTAAAGGTGACTGAATATTTAGAGTAAATACAGTAAATCCCGTTTTCACATGGTTAAGTTTACAGAAAAACTAATAGGAAGTTGTGGAAGTTGTCTCCCTTGTAAAATAATCTGAAAATAAGTCATTTCCTTGATAATAAACTTCAAAAACTGCTGTAAAATGCCAGTAAGTAAAAAGTGCACACCTATCTTAAAACATTGACCGTTATGGGGTGGGGGTGAGGGGTGGGGAAGGGGTGGTTGTTTTTTGGCCCTTTCAATATTATTTTACTAATTTTGAGCCAATTGTTAATCAGAGGTAGGCAAAATCTGGAGCTCACCTTCTATTAATGCAGAACTTGGTGTCCCACATGTGGCCCAAGTGAGGTGTGAACAACAGCAGTGAGAGACCTAATCATTGAAGTCTTACAAATGTAAAGGGTCATAAATATCAACCATCAGTAACTAGAGCTGCCGCCTAACGGGCGCCAATTATACCCCCGCATGCATTGTCCGACAAATTTTTACAAGTATTTGACCTTGAGGAAGGTCAACGTAAAGGTCAAGGTCAGGTTTGTGTATATCAATCTTAAGTACTAGTGGCAAGGTGTGTGGTGTGTGAATATTAAAGAAATCGGTCAAAGAATAAGGAAGTTATGAGCAATGTTAAAGTTTTTTGTAACGGACCGACGACAAATTTTTACAAGTATTTGACCTTGAGGAAGGTCAACGTAACGGTCAAGGTCAGGTTTGTGTATATCAATCTTAAGTACTAGTGGCAAGGTGTGTGGTGTGTGAATATTAAAGAAATCGGTCAAAGAATAAGGAAGTTATGAGCAATGTTAAAGTTTTTTGTAACTGACTTTTTTGTAACGGACCGACGACAGACGACGACAAGCTGACTCCTATATACCCCCTTCAAACTTCGTTTGCGGGGGTATAAAAAAAGCCAAAGGCAAAGCATGAATCATGATATGAACAAACATGGTAGATCCTAAGTCCTCAGATCCACAATTCCCAGTTTGTCACTCTTAGGCATAGAGTCTTACAGTCCAGTCAACACTATTAAGGTCATATGGAGCAGGTCAGTTTACCTAACCCCACTCCTTGGGCAGGCATATACATTAAGCAGTTCACTAGTGCAGTACACATACTTTCACCAGAAACTGACAAATGCCCTTATTGATACAGAGGATGGGAGAGAATGACTGTTGAAAAGATTTCATAATCAATCTCCATGCTGCCGACCCTAGCGATATCAAACCAATGCTGTCCTCAGACAGGCATCAGACTGAGCTCTCGAGGCTGACTGGCCCAATATATGACCATGCCCTCTGGCCTCCAGTGTGGTAAATGAACGAGAATCATTTGAACAAAAAATAATTATACCTAGCCCCAGGAGGCATTATGCACAACCTCTTTATAACACTATTCATGAGGTCCAAAGCAGAAACCGTAATCGTTAAACAACCATGTTATATCCAACAAAACTGTATAGATTATATAGAAAAATAACCATTCATGGTCATTTTTCTATACAATCTATACATTTTTGGGATCCATCTTGAAATGGTGTTATATCCATAACCATGTTCTAATGAACAGTGTTATAATGAGGTTGCAGTGTGGTAGTTTTAGAAGAGAAGTTGTTTAAAAATTGTAGGACCACAATCATCCTATATATCTTACCTATAACACTGTCGCTTTGGAAGACTAATACCAAGTATATGAGCTAAGACTGCGAGCAGTTGAGAAGTATAACAGAGTCCAGCACTGATACTGTTACCAGGGTGACCCTGGGCACCAGCTAACTCAGTCACACCCTCCTCACGCATCTTTGCAACTGAAACATGCAAAAAATAACAATATTACAGAAGTAAAATTTAGAATGTCTGATAGCAAACTACTGAAATAAAACATCATTTTGTAGGTTAGAAGTACTCAACCATTTTATGACACCACATGTACTTTTGGGGTCCAAAGCTGTAACCATGTTAATTAAACAGCCATGTTTTATCCAAATTAAAATGTACAGACTACATAGAAAAATGACCATAAAGAAAAAAATGACCATTCTTTATAATCAACATATTTATGAAATCCACTTTTAAACTGTGTTATAGCCAAAATCATGTTATAAGGAACAGTGGCCTTTCAATTAGTTTTTTTACTGGCTAAAGAAACTTGTTTATAGTGCTAATATTTTAAATACTTCCACTAAAGTATAATCAAATCTACAGATGTATTTCGTGAGAAAAAGAAGACACAGGAAAACCTATCAGTATATACCATAAGGTGTACTGAGGATATTCTGGGATAATTTTCCTTGCGGCAGTTCTAACAAGTACCCACCACACAATTTATGTTTAATCAAGACATAAGGAAATTATCTCAGAGTTATCTTCATTACTTCACCTTATTTGGAACTATGATATACGCCCTCTAATATAAGTGCAATAACTTCTTCTTCCAATAAGTTCAGGTATTCTAGAACTTGTTGCGTATGTACATGTGTCATCCAAGCCAATTGTGGAGCTGATAAAAACTGCATATGTACAGGTTAAAAACAGAGGATCTCTTTACATGGAGGTGATAACTGATAGTAACTGCTTGAACATCTCGAGGTTGGTTGACGAGATGACTTGTGCTTGACCAGATCACGCTTTTTCCAATCCACACCACAGTCTTTAAACAGGATCAGAGAGCAATGACAGAGCTTTCACAGCTAGGGATTTAGGTGTACTGATTATATACAGAGAAATGATGACATTGAATTGAAGAATTGACCAGAAGCTGTGTTCAAACAACAAGATCTGTGTTCAAACAACAAAAGCTGTGTGTTCAAACAAAAAGACCTGTGTTCAAACAACAAAATATGTGTTCAAACAACAAAATCTGCACTCAAACAAGGAATTCAAGTTCCAAAGTTTATTCAGTTAAGCATATCCCATATCAGCCGTAATAACATCACAGAGATATTTTATCCAAATCAGGACAACAAGCCCTTGGTTATGTGGTACCATATGCTCCTTATGCCAGCTGAACAAGTATGCAGGAGCATATATCAAAACACAAAAAGTTCCTTAATAAACAGCAATTGGTCGAATCATTATGATAACACACCCACATGACATAGTGCATTTTTTCACATCTCCATAATGGCAACTTTTCTGATGAAAATCCCTGATATCTTTCTTATTTATACTGCAAACACAGGTTGTGGGTGCTCGTTAGAACTCCCTCATTGAGGCGGTTCTAACAAGTATCCACAACCTATGTCTTAGAGCAAAAATAAGGAATATAATGTATACCCCCCTGTAAACCTCAGTTTTCTCTATATAAAGTGGGGTGTAGAGGGGTGTTCATTACATGGGCTTGTTAATATGATGATATCTTTAAGCAATGTTTCAACTTCATTAGACTGCAAAAACTTGCAGTCTGAACCTTTATCCTACTGTTCACGATAACCCTACCTTTACAAATGATCAGATGATCAGCATCTACACTGTTTGTCATGCAGTTTATGAATAAATGAATGAATATAATACATCAAGTAATCTGATTGGTTGATAGCTGGTTATGGGTGCTGCTTAGTTAAAATATGTTCAGCAAGATAAGGATTGTGTCAAATATATTTCTTGAAAAAATATTGGTGTACGCTAATCAGAGTACACCACAACCTCGTTATAACACTATTAATGGGGTCCAAAGCACAAAACTTGTTAAGCCCCAGTCCCACAGACCTTGCGACTGCGATGGGACCTCTTTGCAACTGATTTCGATGCAACTGGCCTGCGACCTTTGTAACTAAATTTGCTCTGTAAATGTGATCGCCGACTATCGGCGATTAATGTTGCCCAAAGTCGGCGACTGATCAGCGACTTGCCGCCGAAGAATCGCCGTTTGATCAGCGACTGACTTGCAACAAGTCATGATCGGGGACTAGTCGGCGATCAATCAGCGACTCTTCAGAGACTGGACAAAACCGATCGGCGACTTGACGGAGACTGTTTTGCGTTTTTATTGACACAGACAAAAATAAACTAAATTTTCGACTGCTGAGAGTCTTCTCTGGGCTGCTGCAAGTCCTCGTCATCCGAAATTGGTGTCCGAGCCTTGCTTCTCATTTTTTTTGGCTGCGCCACCGTTTTCTTTAGCCCGCCTCTCAAAACCATGTTGCCTCTTTGAAAGCTGTCGTCGAAATGATGCTAGGATGTTTACAGTTTTTTATTGTAGTTGGCGTTATAATCGTTCTGTGGTTTTAACAACTTTTTACAGCTTGTCGGCGACCAGTTGCAGATCAATCTCCGACTTATCAGTGATCAATCTCCGATCGATGGCTGACCCATCGCAGAACAGTTGCCAACCTATCGTCGATAGGTCGTGGATCGATTGCAGATCAGTCGACGATTAGTCGGCGATCGGTCTGCTACCAGTCTCCGATAAGTTGCAATAAGGTTGCTAGAATTTACAGCCAAATTTGCATAAATTCGGCCGGGGATCGATCGGTGACTGTTCGGTGATCGATCAGAGATTGGTCTGCGACGTCTAGCAAACCATTGCAACTAGTCTGCGATCAAAATCAGTCGCAGCCAGTCTTTTGTGCACAAAAGACGATCGGCGACTAAATTTGATCGGCGACCTACCCGCGACCTTGCTGCAACCTTTATAAAACCTCTCTGTGACTTCTGCAACCACTCAGCGATCGCCAATTTTTTTAGTCGTGGAGAGGTCGCATCGCGGTCGCAAGCTCTGTGGGACCGGGCCTTTAGTTAAACAACCGTGTACTATCCAAACAAAAATGTATAGCTTATATAGAAACCAGAGGACCAGTGGTCCTGTAAACGCTCTCCTGACACCTGGTCCTGGTGTACATTTTAATGTTAGCACAGAGCGCGGGTCATAGTAATAAAGTGCGGGACAAACATTGAACCGGTGAATCTTGTGATTGAAAAAAAAAATTTACCAAATCATTTTTCTATTTATTTTTTTTTTTCTTTCTTGTTCCTATTAGCAAGAAACATTACTTTCCATCGCAAGATCTTTGTTATTCCATCAAATAATTGCAAATTTTGATAAAGTCATTATTGATGATCGGCCAGGTAGAAAATACCGCTTAAGTCAATTATCAATTAATTTGACACTTGTGTAAACATCCTTTTTATTGTTGTCATGGGTAAAAAATAATTTACCAGTTGATTGACAGTGGCTCAGGGCTCGGGAAAACCGAAATTCAGAAATTGGGACCAATTGGAAACGGCCCAAAGCCGCAAAAAATCGGTCCGATACAGGTCCAACATTTAGGAAATTTTCGCTGATTCAGTCAAATATTTAGGATATTATCAAATTCTGTAAACTTAAAACTTACTTAGTTCAGATATCAATCCGTTAATTACACATGATTAATCCAATAATCGCCTCGTCAATTTGTGTTTCTAGGTCAATGGCTTCATGGGTCTGGAGAAGAAGATTTTGGAAGGCATTTTACCATATATGGGTGTGGCAGCCATCTTGGTCATGTGACCCAGACCCTGCGAACAAACTTTCCTTCCTTCATCCTACTGAGGCTCCAAATGAAATTTGGCTTTGATTGACCTTTCAGTTTTGGAGAAGAAGATCTTTGAAAATGGTGGATGGACAGACGACGGTCCAAGGTCATTTAATGACCTTGACCTTTCTTATCCATAAATCTTCATGTATTGTTTTTGTTTACCTGAGCTACCTATTTTTGTGTCGTAGTCTTCAATGGTTTCCTAAATATTCATTATTTTCACTTTTTCCCATGCAAAAGCCCAAGTCTGCAAATTTGACATAGCCATAAAATAGGTCAAGGCCATCCCAGGGTCACCATTTTTACAAACTATGATGGGCTCAAGTACCAGATGCTACAAGCCAACTTTCAAGGTCATTTGCTTCATGGTTCTGGAGAAGAAGATTTTTGAAGGCTTTTTACCATATATGGGCATGGCTGCCATCTTGGTCATGTGACCCAGACCCCGCGAACAAACTTTCGTTCCCCCATCCTACTGAAGCTCCACATAAAATTTGGCTTTGATTGGCCTCCCTGTTTTGGAGGAGAAGATCTTTGAAAATGGTGGACGGACGGACAACGGATGGACGGATGACAGACCATGGCTATACTATAAGCTCACCTATGAGCCTAAAGGCTCAGGTGAGCTAAAAATCAATTATTTTCACTTTTTCCCAAGCAAAAGCCTAAGTCCGCAAATTTGACATTGCCGTAAAATAGGTACACCATTTGAACAAATTATGATAGGCCCGTGTACCAGATGCTTCCTGCCAAGTTTCAAGGTCATTTGCCTTACGGTTCTGGAGAAGAAGAATTTCGAAGTGTTTTACCATATATGGGCATGGCCACCATCTTGGTCATGTGACCTGGACCATATGAGCAAATTTTCATTTGTTCATCATATAAAGGATCCATATCAAATTTCACTTGAATTGGGCCAGCGGTTTCTGAGAAACAAGAGGGCCCAATGGCCCTATATCGCTCACCTGTGTACGAGAAAATCATTAGTGTAGGAGACCACTTGACATTGCTACATACTAAATATCTAAGCTCAGGCAAAGCGGTGTCCATGCTTACAAACCCTACTGGTTTCATTGGGCGACAGGGCTTGAGATGTAATTTCATCTCAATGTCTGGTAAAAGTCCCACAAAATTGGAAGAGACATCTCCAAAATGACCTATACAGTGTTGTCGGGGATGTAAAACCTCAAATCAAACAAAATCTGTGCCTTATGGTTTGGGAGAAAAAGATTTTTTTAAGTTTTTTCCAGTATAAGTCTATAGAAGCTAATGAGCCAAAGGGCACGGTTGGCAGGTGTATGTAGGCGACCATTTTGTGTTGCTATATACTAAATATCTAAGGTCTGTACTTCATGGTTTCAAAGAAGATGTTTGAAGCTTTTTCCATTATAAGTTTGTTGGAGTTAAGGGGCCACAGGATTTGGACCCCAGGGGCATGATTGGCAGGATTCATGTAGGCGACCACTCGACATTGCTACATGCTAAATACCTAAGCTCTGGGACTTATGGTTTCAGAGAAGAAGATTTTTGAAGATTTTTTTCCCCATTTTAAGTTGTTTTTTTCTTTCTTTTTTTTTTTTCATTATAAGGGCCCTGTGGTTTCAGAGAAGAAGATGTTTGAAGTTTCTCCAATTGTAAGTCTATGGAAGCTAAAGAACCCTGGGGTGGGACCAATTTGGATCCCAGGGGCATAACTGGCAGGATTTATTTAGGTGGCCACTTGACATTGCTACATACTAAAAATCTAAGCACTGGGCCTTATGGTTTCATAGAAGAAGATTTTTTAAGTTTTTTTTTCCATTATAAGTCTATTGGAGGTGATGAGCTCGGGCGTGGCCAATTTTGACCCCAGGGGCAGGGTTAACAGGATTTATGTAGTTGGCTATTTTATGTTGCTAGATACTAAATATCTAAGTTCTGTGCTTCACAGTTTCTGAGAAGAAGATTTTTGAAGCTTTTTTCCATTATGAGTCTATGGGAGCTAAGGGGCCCCGGGGCATGGCCCATTTGGACCCCAGGGGCATGATTAGCAGGAAATATGTAGGTGACCACTTGCCGTTGCTACATGCTAAATATCTAAGCTCTGGGCCCTGTGGTTTCAGAGAAGAAGATTTTTGAAGTTTTTTTTCCATTATGAGTCTATGGGAGCTAAGGGGGTCCCAGGGTGTGTCCCATTTGGACCCCAGGGGCATGATTGGCAGGATTTATGTAGGTGACCACTTGTCATTGCCACATGGTAAATATCTAAGCTCTGAGCCCTGTGGTTTCAGAGAAGAAGAATTTTAAAGCTTTTTTCCATTATGAGTCTATGGGAGCTAAGGGGCCCCGTGGCATGGCCCATTTGGACCCCACGGGCATGATTGGCAGGATTTATGTAGGTGACCACTTGCCGTTGCTACATGCCAAATATCTCAGCTCTGGGCCCTGTGATTTCAGAGAAGAAGATTTTTGAAGTTTTTTTTTTCCATTATGAGCCTTGAGGAGCTAAGGGGCCCCGGGGCGTGGCCCTTTTGGACCCCAGGGGCATGACTGGCAGGAATTATGTAGGTGACCACTTGCCGTTGCTACATGCTAAATATCTAAGCTCTGGGTGCTGTGGTTTCAGAGCAGAAGATTTTTTAAGCTTTTTTTAAATATGAGTCTATGGGAGCAAAGGGGCCCCTGCGCGTGGCCCATTTGGACCCCAGGGGCATGATTGGCAGGAATTATGTAGGTGACCACTTGCCCTTAGTACATGCTAAAAATCTAAACTCTGGGCCCTGTGGTTTCAGAGAAGAAGATTTTTTAAGCTTTTTTCCATTATGAGTCTATAGGAGCTAAAGGGCCCTGGGGCGTGGCCCGTTTGGACCCCAGGGGCATGACTGGCAGGAATTATGTAGGTGACCACTTGCCGTTGCTACATGCTAAATATCTAAACTCTGGGCCCTGTGGTTTGTGAGTAGAAGATTTTTGAAGCTTTTTTTTTTCCATTATGAGTCTATGTGAGCTAAGGGGCCCTGGGGCCTGGCCCATTTGGACCCTAGGGACATGATTGGCAGGATTTAAGTAGGTGACCACTTTCCGTTGCTACATGCCAAATATCTCAGCTCTGGGCCCCGTGGTTTCAGGGAAGAAGATTTTTGAAGCTTTTTTTCCATTATGAGTCTATATGAGCTAAAGGGCCCGGGGCGTGGCCCGTTTGGACCCCAGGGGCATGATTGGCAGGAATTATGTAGGTGACCACTTGCCATTGCTACATGCTAAATATCTAAGCTCTGTGCCCTGTGGTTTCCCAGAAGAAGATTTTTGAAGCTTTTTGTTCCATTATGAGTCTATGGGAGCGAAGGGGCCCCGGGGCGTGGCCAATTTGGACCCCAGGGGCATGAATGGCAGGAATTATGTAGGTGACCACTGGCCGTTAATACATGCTAAATATCTAAGCTCTGGGCCCTGTGGTTTCAGAGAAGAAGATATTTTAATTTTTTCCCATTGTAAGTCTATGGGAGCTATATGTTGCCATGGCAACCAGAATTCCAATCTGATTAGCCCAAAAACCTTATGCAGCCTTTCCCCCAACCTGATGATGCTTCTCATGAAATATGATCAAGATTGACCTTGGGGTATTAGAGATATACTTATTTGAAATTGTTTACGGACGCACGGACGCACGACGGACAAAAAGTGATCACAAAAGCTCACCTTGTCACTATGTGACAGGTGAGCTAAAAACTGTTTGAAATATGGAACCTGGTTAATCTTGGTCCCAGGTCACTGAATGATGACTTTTCTTACCCATGAATCTTCATGTATTCATTTACTTTACCTGATCTACCAATTTGGTGACATTGTCTTCAATGGTTTCCTAAAAATCCATTATTTTCACTTTTTCCCATGCAAAAGCCTAAGTTGACAAATTTGACACTGCCATAAAATAGGTCAAGGTCAACCCAGGGTCAGCATTTGTAAAAACTATGACGAGCCTGAGTACCATATGATATATGCCAAGTTTCAAAGCCATTGGCCTTACGGTTCTGGAGAAGAAAATTTTTGAAGGCTTTTTACCATATATGGGCGTGGCGGCCATCTTGGTCATGTGATCTAGACCGTACTGGCAACTTTTCATTTGTTCAACTCACAAAAGCTCCATATTGAATTTCACTTAAATTGGCTCAGTAGTTTCTGAGAAAAAATGTTTTTTTTTGAAATATGAAATCGGAGTGACCTTGGTCTAAGGTCAATGAATGACCTTGACCTTTCTTACCCATAGATCTTCATGTATTCAGTTACTTTACCTAATCTACAAATTTTGGTGACACTGTCTTCAATGGTTTCCCTAAATATCCATTATTTTCACTTTTTCCTATGCAAAAGCCTAAGTCAGCAAATTTGACATTACTGTAAAATAGGTCAAGATCAACCCAGGGTCACCATTTGAACAAATTATGATAGGCCCGAGTACCATATGCTACATGCCAAGTTTCAAGGCCATTGGCCTTACGGTTCTTGAGAAGAAGAATTTCAAAGTTTCTTTACCATATATGGGCGTGGTGGCCATCTTGGTCATGTGATCTAGACCATGTTGGCAGCTTTTCATTTGTTCAACTCCCAAAGGCTCCATATTGAATTTCACTTCAATTGGCTCAGTAGTTTCTGAGAAAAAATGTTTGAAATATGGAACCTGCGTGACTTTGGTCTAAGGTCAATTAATGACCTTGACCTTTCTTACACATAGATCTTCATGTATTCAGCTACTTTACCTTATCTACTAATTTTGGTGACACTGTCTTCAATGGTTTCCTAAAAATCCATTATTTTCACTTTTTCCCATGCAAAAGCCTAAGTCGGCAAATTTGACATTGCTGTAAAATAGGTCAAGGTCAACTCGGGGTCACCATTTGTACAAACTATGATGGGCCTGAGTACCATATGCTACATGCCAAGTTTCAAGGCCATTGGCCTTACGGTTCTGGAGAAGAAGAATTTTTAAGGCTTTTTACCATATATATAGGCGTGACGGCCATCTTGGTCATGTGATCTAGACCGTATTGGCAATTTTTTCATTTGTTCAACTCACAAAGGCTCCATATTAAATTTCACTTAAATTGGCTCAGCAGTTTTGGAGAAAAAAATGTTTGAAATATGGATCCTGAATGACCTTGGTCTAAGGCCAATGAATGACCTTGACCTTTCTGACCCATAGATCTTCATGTATTCAGTTACTTTACCTGATCTACAAATTTTGGTGACACTGTCTTCAATGGTTTTCCTATAAATCAATTATTTTCACTTTGCCCCATGCAAAAGCCTACTTTGGCAAATTTGACATTGCTGTAAAATAGGTCACCATTTGTACAAACCATGATGGGCCCGAGTACCATATGCTACATGCCAAGTTTCAAGGCCACTGGCCTTATGGTTCTGGAGAAGAAGATTTTTGAAGGCTTTTTACCATATATGGGCATGGCGGCCATCTTGGTCATGTGATCCAGACCCCGCGAACAAACTTTCGTTCCCCCATCCCACTGAGGCTCCATATGAAATTTGGCTTTGATTGGCCCTGCAGTATAGGAGAAGAAGATCTTTGAAAATGGTGGACGGACGGACGGACGGACAAACGACGGACCATGGCTATACTATAAGCTCACCTATGAGCCTAAAGGCTCAGGTGAGCTAAAAAATGACCATTCATGGCCATTTTTCTTTATAATCTATACATTTTTCGGGATCCATCTTGAAACAGTGTTATATTCAAAACCGTGTTATAATGAACCATGTTATAACAGGGTTGTGGTGTATGTGCAATAATTATGGCAATTATGGTACAGCTCGTAACGATTCAAATGCAGTTTGAAAAAAGTTTTACTTCAAAATTCTTACCGGCCAGCTTATTTTGTTTCTTCAGAAGATATGTTAAACATGTGTATATGTGTTAGTACCTACCACAGACATTATATTGTGAATAATCTCCAAGACATGGCAGTATTGGAGCAACAATTCTGTACTGGCTACTAGAGTATATCCAACGGCCTCTCACATATGCTGTCTGACTGGCCTCTTTCAATGCCTCCTGGACTTCATCACTTGTTCCCATTGTCATGCTGCCACTGAAATTGCCACTAAATTATAGCAAAATAAAGGTTCACAAAATGACATACACTGTACTGCATACATGATTTCACTTCAATTTGCAAAAAAGTATTTTTATCTAAAATTCAATAATTACTCATGAATGCCAGCTTCATGTCAAATAAATGTATTTGCATGTATCATATAATAGCACTGTTATTTAAGGATTAAGTATAAACATACTTTACAGCAACCTGTACATATGCATCTGTGCATTGGGGTTGGGCCAAAAGTTCTCTCAACCTTACTAAGGCCATTCCACTATAGAATTCATCACAAAAACACGCCTATATAATTTTGACCCACTTACACCCTACTTTTATACAGAAAAACTGGAGTTTACCGGGTATGCATTATTTATCTTATTTCTGCTCAAAACATAAAAAAACATAGCTGATTGTGTGTACTCGTTAGAACCGTCTTGGCAAGGTAGTTCTAACGAGTACACACAATCTATGTTTGAGCAGAAAACTAGTAAATATCAGGATTTTTTAACTGAAAAATTTCAATTTTTGGTGGCAAAATTCTCAATATATTTAAATAGGTGTGTTTTCATAATGTAAAAGATTATGCCAAATTGTATAAATGAGTAATAACTCATGATAGCTGATAAATAACATCATGATGCTGTGATGGGTAACCCTATTTCAATTGAATTCTTTTAACTTCTTTGGCAATACAATCTGATTTAAAATCTTCCTATGATAAACAGAAACTTACATTTGTGGTCATTTCATATTTGAAACTCGACTAATTTCATATGAAATGACTTCTTGCATAAGATCCCCTCCCTCTTTATACATGTAACTTATGTTTGGAATCATCGTACAAATTAACCAGGTTGCACACAGAAATTTGCTCAATTAATTCAATGATTTTTTTTCTGTAGTCTGTTGCATCATTCTATGATAAAAATCAATCATATTTGCAGATCAAACAACTATAGACCTTGCATTCAATCCAGCTTGGGTTTATAACATTACGAAGACACACCCATGCGACATAGTGCATTTTTTTTACATATCCAAAATGGCTACTTTTCTGAAGAAAATACATGACATTTTTCTTACTTATACTCCAAACATAGATTGTGGGTGCTCGCTAGAACCACCTCAATAAAATAATCAGCAAAATGATGTGTACCCCCGTAAACCCCATGTTTCTCTATATGAAGTGGGGTTTAGGGTGGTGTTCATTTCACGGACTGGTTCCCCGTGATGAACAATCAAGTTAACTGCCTGTGCACACAATCAATCCTGTCAAATTTTACAGAGTCAAATTTTACAAGATTGATTGTGTGCACATGTCAAATTTGACATGATAGTTTGTTTGAACATGGCCTTACCTTTTTTGTTTCACCTCCGATATTTCAAATATATACACCGTGAGATCAGTGATATGTTTCTGCCTGAGTTCTAACAGCTCCCCTTGTTTCTCTTTCAATCTCTCTTCTTTCTTGTTAATGGAATGTCCAACTTTCTCTATATAATCACATATCCTCCTCTTCTTCTCTCTATGTTTCCTGTCTTTAGCATGTCTGATCAAGTTCTCATGCTTCAAATTATCAGCTTTTACTTTGTCTACGAACAGAACATCAAATGATACATGTATCAGCCTTCTGAGCCATTTGTAAACAACAGAGGCCAGTTATTCAAAACTAATGATGTCGTTAGTTACATATCGTTAAAACTTTGATCATTTATTGTACCAAATATGCTAATATTTTTGCTGAAAAAACTGTGAACAGCTTTTGCATTTGCAAAAGCTGCTCACATTTTTTCAGCAAAAATACCAAAATTTTAAATATTAAACTTGCTAGAACAGTTAACAATACCAAAATTTTAAATATTAAACTTGCTAGAACAGTTAACAATATGAACAGTAATGAGCTCTTTAAGCTAACAATGCTTTGAACAACTGGCCACTGAAGTGCAGATCAGCTTGCAAATCCCGGAAGTCTGATCAACACCGATGTGTTTGCTGCTTGTATAGTGCAATCTCCCTAGTTTCTGTCAATACGAAAACATGTCTATACAAATACACTGTAAATATTACCGCCCCCAAAAAAATATATTTCTGCTCAAAATAAAGATTATGGGTACACATTAGAACTGCCTCAGCATAGTCAGTCGACACATCAGTGCTGTCAGTGCTTTGATTTATTAGTGTAGGCAAAAACATCTTTACTAGTACTGGTACTTGCTTTTAACAAGCATTCATACTCCCTGATATCATCTGTAGCTCCTTCTCAGAGAAATAAATGGTTAATTTTCATTATAATCTATACTTTTTTTGTATCATATAATGGTTGTTAAACTAGCACGGTTTCTATGGATCCCAACAAAAGTTTTTGTTTGTTTGTTTGAATTAGGATTTAACGTCCCCTTCAATACTATTTAGGTCATTTTGGAGACGTTGCTTCCAATTTTGTAGGACTTTTACCCGACATTGAGATAAAATGACATCTCAAGCCCTGCCTCCCAATGAACGATCTGACTCACACTGTTTGGCCTGAGCAGACTTATTCCTTCTATGCAGTTTACCAGTACTCATGTGTGGTCTGATTAAGCTCTGCGTGGAAGCACCATGCAGCCCAATCTATTTCTCCAAGCCCTGATGGGCGGGGGCAAAACAATAGTGTTATACATGTAGAGAGGTTGTGAAATATTCCTTCATCTGCCAATCACTAGGTGTGATTTATATGGGAAGCCAAACATATTCTTAACTACATATTACTTACCATCACGAAAACACACATATATAATTCTGACCCAATTGAACCCCACTTTTATACAGTAAAACTGGGATTTACAGGGGTAAACCTTATTTTTCTTATTTCTGCTCTAAAATATAGATTGTGGATTCTCGTTAGAACCGCCTTGATGAATTGGTTCTAACGTGTATCCACAATCTATATTTTGAGCAGAAATAAGAAAAAGATCACAATTTCTCATCTTAAAATTTTCGTTTTTGGTGGTAAAATTTACACTGCACATCACGTGAACAAGTCCGGGAAATGAACACCCCTCTACACCCCACTTTATATGGAGAAAACTGGGGTTTACGGGGTTAGACATATTTCTCTTATTTCTGCTCAAAGACATAGGTTGTGGGCTTGTGGCTACTCATTAGAACCGCCTCAATGAGATGGTTCTAATGAGTATCCACAAACCATGTTTGCAGTATAAATAAGAAAAATATCATGGATTTTCGTAAAAAAGTAGCCATTTTGAGGGTGTGAAAAAATACACCATTTTGCATGAGTTTGTATGGCTTGTTTTCGTAATGCTTTGTAAAAGGGTTTTTATATCATCAAATGCACTGAATTACCTAGGTATTATATGATCTCTGCTGTGAGAAAAACTGTTTTCCGGATCTTTGACCTCGTAACATTGCGAAAACATGCCTAAACTGTACTTCCAAAAAAAAAAAAAAAAATTTAAGATGAAAAATTGTGATATTTTTATTATTTCTGCTCAAAATATGGGTTGTGGGTACTTGTTAGAACCACCTAATCGAGGCATTTCTAACAAGTACCCACAATCTATGTTTTAGAGCAGAAATAAGAAAAATAAGATTTATCTCCATAAACCCCAGTTTTACCGTATAAAAGTGGGGTTCAAGAGGGTCTTAATTGTGTAGGCGTGTTTTCGTGATGAATATAAACCAGTCAGCTCACTACACAGGATTGATCATGAAAAATTTCTACAGTCATTCTCTCCCTTCCGCTGATTCAAGAAGGGCAGTTGTCTGTTTCTGGCGAAAGAAAGTGCACTGTACCGGTTAACGGCTTACCTATAAGTCTGCCCAGGAAAAGTGTGGATGGGAAAACTGACAGGCTCAAAAATGACCTAAAATAGTGTTGACTGAGCAGTTAAACTCCAAAACAAACAAACAAACTCACTACACAGACAACAACATTATTAAAAATTTAAAGAAACTAGAGGTTACAGTATTGTACCATCCAAACAGCAAACACAAGGGTGCTGGTCAGACAGCGCAAATTCCCAGGCTGATATGCACCTTAATTGTTTGCAAATACCATAAAACAGGTTTCCTCATAACATAAATCATATGGTAAAAACACCACTGAGTGATATGAGTGATATATTATCTTTATCATGATGTTTATATTTATATAACTTTTGTTTGTTTGTTTGTATTGGGATACAACGGCCCAGTCAACACTATGTTAGGTCATTTTTAGCAGGTCAGTTTACCTATCCACACTTTTCCTGGGCAGGCTTATATATAAGCGTTTAACCAGCACAGTGCACATTCTTTCCCCAGAACCGACAACTGCCCTTCTTTAATCAGCAGAAGGGGGAGAATGACAGATGAAAAGATTTCATAATCAATCTCCACGAAAGAATGTTGCCGACCCCAGTGTCCTCCTGATCACCAGTCAGATGCTCATTCGACTGAGCTACCGAGGCTGGCATATTAAGATAACTACTGATGTCAGGTTTTTAACAAGCAACAATAAAAACGCCCTTTCATATTACCGAAATAGAATTCATCTTACCCTGTTGCTGAATCTGTTTTGTTGCAACTAAAGATTTCTTCAGCAGGTCTATTTTCTGTTTCAAAACTTCAATTTCTGTTCTCTGAAAATGTATTTAATTTGGTATTATATCTGAGCTATGCATAAAAATCCTGTTATAGAGTTTAGATAAGAACATGATAAAACAAAGAAATGGCTCTAGTAAATGAATTTAAGCATGAAAACAGTCTGTCACTTGCTTTCAGAAATATTTCCCAACAATTTATATTTCTGAGACCAGTTGTACAAAACTAACAACATCAGTAGTTAATGCATCATTAAAACTTTGATTATTAAATATGACATATGTATTAATATTTTTTGCTGAAACATTGTAAGTAGCTTTTGCAAATCACATTTTTCCTGCAAAAATATCAGGGTATTCCATATTGTACATGCTAGAACAGTTTTAAAACAAATTGACGAGTAATCAGCTTGTTAAGCGAACAATGTTTTCAACAACTGGGCCCTGATGTTTGCAAAGATAAAATAACCAAAAACACAGTGCAGATCAGTGTGATGCAGTTTTACTACAAAAGAAAGTTTGTTTGTTTGTCTTTTTAGATCTATACTATACAGGCTGTTCTTATCAAATCCTTCCCAGAGATGTTCAATGTAATTGTTATTGGAATTTAAATTGCGAAACTAAACATCTGGAAGCTAAAACAAATTTGATTTTGGGTGAAATTACTTAAAATTTTGTTATTTATTTATTTTTCTTTTTCCAACATACAATGGGTTAAATAGGCATATTCTAGTTGGTTCATTCTTAACTATTTCATTATAGAAGGGCCGGCATCGGTGGCTCAGTCTGATGCGCGTCTGACTGGTGATCAGGAGGACGCAGGTTCGACTCCCGCCGGGGTCAGCAACATTCTTTCGTGGAGATTATTCATGAAATCTTTTCTACCGTCATTCTCTCCCTTCCGCTGATTCAAGAAGGGCAGTTGTCAGTTTCTGGCAAAAGAATGTGCACTGTACTGGTTAACCGCTTACGTATAAGCCTGCCCAGGAAAGTGTTGATAGGTAAACTGACCGGCTCAAAAATGACCTATATAGTGTTGACTGGGCCGTTAAACTCCAATACAAACAAACAATCATTACAGAAGGGCTGTACTCACCTTCTCATTTTTGAGTTCAACAGGTCTAATTTGTGTTTTACATCTGAAAATGAAATAAACTGATACATGTATTACAACAGCAGATCATGTTCTTTATAGGCAATGACAACTTTCCAACTACCGGTCAACTAAAACTGAATTATTTTTTCAACAAATCACTACATGAGCTAATCACTACAATACACACATAACTAGTAATGATGTATAACTTTCTGATAACTTTCATTTCATGTTTTAGAAGCAAGTCAGGTCAATTTTATTTTACTTGTCCTGCTGCATATTCATGTATGCCACACCCACTACCAATTATCAACCAATCAGATTACTTCATGCAAATTATTGCAACAAATTCATAAACTGGATGGCAAACAATGAAGATCCTGATCAGATGGCTTCTTCAGAAGCCATCTGATCTGGATCTTCATTGTTTGAAAGATAAGATATATCCGGGATCAGCAGGACAAGGGTTAAGACACAAACATGTACATGCTCATCAGCCTGTATTGCAGAATGCAAAATGTATATAAGAACAAAACTCTCTACAGAATATACCAAAATGATCCTAAGTACTCAGACAGACAGGCCTAAGCAAGAATATCTGTATCAATTTTAATGTTCTGAATTAGCAGTTATTTCTATTTAGCACTTCCTACAGGTTGCGTGTTTGCTGTGAAAGAGATGAAAAGAATTGCAGTAATTTAACATTAATGTGTACCACGATCCAGCATGAAGTCCAAAAGGTGCAGACAGAATGGCAAACAGTGTAGATTCAGGAGCAGTTTGATCTGGGTCTGCACTGTTTGCCCCGATACTTAGGATCATTACAGTATGCCAAAAAAAAAAAAAACTTCTTTCAAGCTCATAAGAGCAGCAGCTAATAAATATATTCTTACTGTTAATAAATATTGGCATTTCAACATTAATGAACAGGGACTGAGGTTTTAAAACTTTTTCATGCTCAATTTACCCACTTGAGTCTGAAATAAGTCCTGCTCACAAATTTGTGAAATGGACAACATTCTCTGCTGAAATGAGGAGGAAAATAGACTCATTTATATTCTTATTTTATAAGCATTACAAAGTTCATATTCAATTGAGCTGAGCATGAACAAGTTTTATAATTCATGTTCAGCAGAGTTGTCCCTAGAAATGTTTTATAACTTCTGAATATGGTTAATAGAAGTAAGCTTGTAATTGCTGTACCTTTGTAACAAATGATCTGCTTCTTTCTTCATGAAGTCCCATTTTCTGTGCACATCCAAATAACTGCAATAAATATAAAACATCTCTAACATTACGAAAACATGCCTATTCAAACACATTGTAAACTTTACTGCCGAAAAACGAAAATTTAAGATGAAAAATTGTGATATTTTTCTTATTTCTGCTCAAAATATGGATTGTGGGTACTCGTTACAAGTGGTTACTAGTACCCACAACCTATATTTTAGAGCAGAAATAACAAAAATAAGGTTAACCCCTGCAAACCCCAGTTTTACTATATAAAAGTGGGGTTCAAGGGGGTCAAAATTATATGGGCGTGTTTTCGTGATGATAAGAGATGAAAGAGAAGGCAATTCTTGTTTCAGCGATCTTTTCACTCACGAAAAAGGAATATTAAATACAATGAACCCTGTCAAAAACCTTGTCCTGCTGAGTAAATTAATTGTGCCGTATCCATTGCTGGCTGTCAACCAATTTAATTAGTTGATATAATGCATTCATTCAATTCAAAACTGAATGACAAAGAGCATAGATCTCAGAAGCCATCTGATTTTGTTTGTTTGATTTGAGGTTTAACGTCCAGGTCAACACTGTAAAGGTCATTTTGGAGATGTTGCTTCCAATTTTGCGGGAATTTTACCCACATTGAGATGAAATGACATCTCAAGCCCTGCCACCCAATGAAACCAATGAGGTTTTTAGCATGGACGGTCTGACTCGCACCGCATTGCCTGGGCAGGCTTAGATCCTCTAAGCGGTTTACCAGTACTCGTGTGCAGGTCAGTTTCAGCTCTGCTTGGAAGCATCATGCAGCCCATCTAGATCTACACTGTTTGCAAAGGTAGCAGGACAAGGGTTAAAAATACCATTTATTTAGCAATTCCCTGTATTTAAACAAAAATTTTCTGTATCATTTGTAAGGCAAATTTGTTTAAATTTACCTATACATACTAAGCAAGGATTGTAAACTTAGTTAACCCTTTTTGTACTTGAAACCCCAAAACGGTTATTTGGCAAACAGTGCAGGCCAAGATCAGATGCAGCAGAATGTGACATCTGATCAGGGCCTGCCCTGTTTGCAAAAAGTTCAGACATTTTCCTTTTAAATTCTGATGAAAACACAACCTGACTGTGACACCCCTAAATTTTGAAATTGACTGTGTTATATATAAGGTGAAAGATTCCATTCGGTACAAAAAGAGTTAATCAGTTCTTGGCTTTTCCAAAGATACTTGCTTAATACAGGTTTCACAGTACATACGCTTTGAAAATACCCTTTAAGAAAGACTGTATAGTTTTTTTTTGTTGTGTTTTACTTTGATCAACAAAAGTTTAAACTATAAATTCGAATTTAAAATAATGAATATTTCCTTAATTCAATATGGAAAGTATGAATTATATGGAAACCAGTAAATTCTTGAAATATATAACCTGACGGCAATACTATTCATTATGATTCTATGCCTGTGTGCTATAATGCATACAGATGAACAATGTAAGATCATGAAACGCATCCATTCTATGAGGTTAACCCTTTTTGTACCAGAAACCCCAAAACAGGTATTTGGCAAACAGTGCAGCCCAGATCAGATGCCGCAGAATGCAAAAAGTTTACATTTTTATCTATTTGTATGTCGCTAGCTGTGGCTGCAGAAGGTTTGTGCAAGTTTTAAAGAATTTAAAGGTCCATGCAATCTTCAAAGATCAGACTGCACACAAGCGCTTGATGGTTTAATTCAATTTATTTTTCATCTGCAACATGCATACACATGAACAATGTAAGATCATAAAGCACATCCATTCTATAAGGTTTTTTTCTTGATAGCCCTGCAGCTGCAGAAGGCTTGTGTAGTCTGCAGATACTGATCATACCGCAAGGATGTGCATCACTAGTATCACAATGAGACACAGGGTTTTAGAACAGCATGTGAGACATTCTTTGGGTAGCCCTGTGACTGCAGTCAGCTGTGGATCAATTGGGCTATATTGTTCCACAGCATCTGTTTGTGTTCTCATGTTTAAAATGCCTCGGAGAGGCTTATCAAACGATAAATTGTACAATGTGTTTCATGCATGCTAACTGATAAGTTTCTGTAACTTTCAAAAAAGGCAAATGTTCTCCAACTATTTTACATGTATATGATCAGCCTGCACCTGTTGTTGTGATACCAGCAAAATTAACAACATGTACACCAGTTCATTGTGATCAAGGTCTTCGCTGTTCAAAAAAGCCCTCTATGCTTTCTGCACTATTATAAAAGGGGCGAGCGATTGTGATAGCAAAAGCTGAATATAGATCTCTGATAAGCAATACAGCAATGTACATGTAATACTCTACACGAGGGTAGAAAACATCAGACTAGGGATGATCTTAGAATATTTTCTGTCAGGTGGGGATCAATGCTCATGTATAACACTCGAGTTTTTCAGACACACACATTCACATTAATACATGTACTCTGAAATACCGCAGTTAGAAAAAAAATCTGGCAGAAATGCCCCACCATTGTGGCTGAAAGGACCTACCCCAAAAATTGGACAGAAATGACCCAGGCTTAAATGATCCAGCAGAAAGGACTCAGGACTGAAATGACCCTGTCTCCGAAATGACCTCGGACCGAAATGTCCCGCAGGGTAACAAGACGTTTCCTCCCTGGTCGTTTCCCCCTAGTTGTTTCGCCTCCTTTTTGGCCCCTAGTCGTTTCGCCCCCACAACCCTAGTAGTTTCACCCCCAAAATATTTTCCCATATTTTTATTTATATATAAATGTTTTATATCTCCATGTGTGATAGAGAGAGAGAGAAGGAGAGAGAGCATGTAATTTAAATTAACATTTAAATGTTAATTAGGAATTATGATAAGTATTACCTGTTTTGATCAATACCGTTAACAACATTGTTTATTTGACATATTAATCAAGCAAGTAATGCGATTAATGATGAGGTGTGAAAACATGCGCTCTTTGCAAAGTTAAACGTCTTTAATTATCCCCACGTTTTTAAAAAAAGGTGGGGATATTGTTATCGCCTCCGTCCGTCTCTCTGTCTCTCCGTCTGTCTGTCTGTCCGGCTATCTCCTCCTAAACCGTTAGCCGGAATTCAACCGAATTTGGTATGCGAGTTGCTTACATGAATGGCTTGCGCAAGAGCACATTTTTTTTGTCCCCGCCCCCAGGGGCCCTGGGGAGGGGTCAAAAGGTCAAATATCAATAAAATTCAATTACAAAGTCAATTTTGAAGATTTTGATGCCAAACTTTGCACATGTACTTAGTTATGAAAAAAGTAAAACATATTGAACGGGATTTTGGCTGTGACCCCTAGGTCACGCCCTGGGGGTCGGACTTGGGGGGGGGGGGGGGGGGGGGGTCAAAATTAAAGTTTTTCAGAACATAGTCATGCAAAGGGGATAATGGGTAGAATAAACTACAAGTAAAATTTTGACCCTGGGGTCAGATTGGGGCCCTGGGAGAGGGGTCAAAGGGTCAAAATTTAAGTTTTTTGGAACATAGTCATGTGACATATGAAATTGAAGGGCATGATTAGTAGAATATAATACAGGTAATATTTGGACCATGGAGTCAAATTAGGGCCCAGTGTGAGGGGTTTTCGGTACTTGGCCCCTCTGTAGAAAGCGTGGGATTTGCGATGGCGCGCCATCGACAGTATTCTAGTTATCGCTTAAGCACCATAACCAGTTTTGTTTTAAGATTGGCGGTTGGTTCGTTAACAGAGTCGGCCAGCAATACATAGCTGAATATTGCCGCAACTGTCGTCTACGCAACGTCGCATCAACACCAATGCAACGTAGTAAAGTTGCATCTCCATTGATACGAGGTTGGATACACACTGTGTGCACACTAGGTAATACATATTGTTGAATATTGCCGCAAATAGTCGCGTCAACGTCGATGCAACGTAATAAAGTCAAAACCCTTACATCAATGTTCTGTAAACAACCTGTGTATACCCTAGGCAGATTTACGGCGACCGATCCAGTAATTCCTGACCTATGAGCAAATAGTGCAGACCCTGATCTGGCAACACGGTTTATGGCATCTGATCTGGGTCTACACTGTTTGCCAATTCATGAACAGATTCTATAGTACTCAACACAGTGTTTCTAAAAATAAGTTATATATATTAATAAATAAGAATTCTGTGGCTACTTTTAAGGTCTGGTGCCGGCTGGTCACTACTTAAGGGTAAGTTATCCTTAGGCTGACATGACAGGGCGATGATGTGCTACTTAAATATTTGCCTCTTATCACCCCTAATAAAAGTTAAACATACAGTGAAAAGTGGGCGAAACGACTAGGAGACTAAACGACTAGGGGGCGAAACGACTAGGGAGAAACGACCAGGGAGGGAACTTCTTGAGGCAAAACGACTATAGGAGGAAATGGTTTGGGGGCGAAACGTCCCAGAACCATCCTGCAGCTGTGCCCAATTTAAGCCAGTTGATTCTTGTAACAGAAAAATGTTCAATAATTTGAGATCAGAATCAGAATTGTTACTGGTGACATGTCTAATGACATTCATACACCAGCCTACTTGTTTTTTGCCATTCAAAACTATAATATACTCGCTTGTCCTGTTGTTTTTTTTCAGTAATGATAATTATATTCATGACTCATTCATTTCAAACCTACCTTTGGAGGTATGTTGAGTTAGAATGAATGAAATGGCCACTATTTACACATTTGCTGCAGTAAAAGGGACGTCTAGATTCAGAACATAGGGGACAACGTTCAACTGCGACACTGAAGCCACCAGCACTTTCGATCAAAGCTTTACAATCATTTTTTTCGGGTGAGTTACTTTCTCTACAGCTGTTTTCTTCCATAACAAAGACATACGTCACATATTTTTGTTTACTTCCGCTGACTTTCGGTTTTGAAAGGTCAAGGTCGGTGTCCGGTGCGTAAATTTGCCGGATGGACCGGAACGGACCTAATTACCGGAACGTACCGGAACGGACCCATTTTTTCCCCCATTTTATGCATTTTTATTAATACTTTTTTTTATTTTTCACCTGCATACTTAGTAGGTCATTAAATGGATACCATTTTTGAAAGTCCTTTGATTTCCTTGTGCAGTATTATGAAAAGTAGAAGTAAAACAAAGATCAGGAATTGATACAATTAACTTACTCCATCCATAAAAGACACCAAAGGGAAAGAAATACAAACATTAAGCGACCAGACCATAATGGAAACCTAAACAAAGGAGGGCCATATGGACAGTTACTTTCCCACAAAATGGCCATATGGCCATCCAAAATTAAAAGACACAAGTGATACACACAGTAAGTAACAAACAACAACATAAATAAATCGCCACAGAAGAGCCGCCTTGGAACGGTCAGTGGAAGATTTCCACTGGGGGGGCTTAAATCGATTTTACGTGGCCACAATCCTCGCCCTTACTTCCGTCGCGATTTAGACAAATAATTTGTTCAGTCCGCATGAAGGCCTCCTAACTCATCAGTGCAACATCTCCGTGAACACAGAAATCAAAGAACCACAGAGGTGAGACAACGGTGAGGACTCGACAGCAAGAAACCACTGAAATGCTGGAGCAAAAGAAAACCAACAGTTAGACTCCGATGAGCCCGACCAGAGTAACTTTAACATTGTTACACTGCAATATGACCATAGTGATACAAAATTGCTTTAGATTATTTCAGACGAGATTAATCAAACTTAAATTCTTGTAAACCCCAATTTTCTCTACAAAAGTATGGCTTACCAGACTGTTTAACGCGATTGTTTTTTGTTTATTTCTCGTTGGTACGTTTGTCACCCCTTAGAACCCATTTTTTTGGATATGCCTTTTTTCTCAGTTCTGCTGTTGATCATAGATTGTGGGTACTCAATAGATCCTTCTCATTTGTGTTTTCATAACGAACACCCACAGTCTTAGAAGAAATAAGAAATCACAGAAAGAAAAAATAAGAAACATCCCAAAATCACATCTGAAATGCCTATAGCCATGTTGCGTTTTTTTTTTCTTCTTTACTTTCTTTTTTTTTTTTTTAATCTCAACTCTATTTATTTATTTATGTATTTTATTTCCTGTCTTTTTTTTAGTGTAAAGCTGACGTGCGTTATTTCGACCAAGCTGGTGTGCGTTAGTTCGACCATTTACACCTCATTCACACCTAATTAAAAGACCGACCGTGTCTTATCAACACCTAAGACAATTAGATGATCCACACCTACTCAGGCACGCTTTCAGGTTTATTATTATTATTATTATTATTTTTTTTTTTTTTTTTTTTTAACAAACATACTTTAATCGCTTTGAACTGGTGGAATTTAAATCGACTGACAAATTATTATGTGCCTTTTTATTTTATTTATTTATTTATTTATTTATTTATTTATTTATTTATTTATTTATTTATTTATTTATTTATTTATTTATTTATTTATTTATTTATTTTAGGTGATTATCAAATTATCAAACTCCAAGGGACAGGAAATTTGATTTGAAATAACAGTAGTTTGAGATAAAAGGATTTGAAATCCAATGAAAAAAAAAAAAAAAATAAAATAAAAAAAAAAAAGTAGTACTGAAAAGTCGGCAAAATCTAGTTTTACTTGAGCAATAGTTTGAGATATCAGTGTCACGAGATAACGATAATCAACTGTAACATGACTCAAAATAGCGAAAGAACATCAAGTTAACAAGTCCGTGAAATGAAGACCCCAAAAACCCCACTTATATCGATAAAGATAAAAAGATAAAGAAGCTATATTTAATGTCGCATATCCGAAACAAATAACATAAGCTCTGTATAGCTTTTATTGCGACATACAAAGTATCCTTTAACAAATGTCACAGGGTATAGGTATATAGCACACTTGTACTGCCTTGCGGTACAAGCCGGCTTTTATAGCGACGCGGTAAAGTGTTTGCTTGTCACCCCGGCGGCCCGGATTCGATCCCCGACCGGGTCAAAGGTGTGTAGCACGACCCCGAGATTAAGAGTCTCGTGATCTACCGACTGAGCTAGGCGGGTCGACCGTGTGGCTCGGTAGCTCAGTCGGTAGAGTGTTCGCACGGTATGCGAAAGGCCCTGGGTTCGAGTCCCGGTCGAGTCATGTTCTTTTTCCACCCCTGTGACATTTGGTGGCCAGTGTGGGGGTCCAGCACCGCGTCTGAGGGCATGAAAGAGTATGAAAAATAAGTCTCGCAACCGGACTGGATAGGACTTAGAGATTCGGGACGGATCTCATTAGGCAGGGGGGGAAATGTAACAGGTCGACCGTGTGGCTCGGTAGCTCAGTCGGTAGAGTGTTTGCACGGTATGCGAAAGGCCCTGGGTTCGAGTCCCGCTCGAGTCATGTTCTTTTTCCACCCCTGTGACATTTGGCGGGCAGTGTGGGGGTCGCGCACCGCGTCTGAGGGCATGAAAGAGTATGAAAAATAAGTCTCGCAGCCGGACTGGATAGGACTTAGAGATTCGGAACGGATCTCATTAGGAGAGATTCGGGGCGAATCTAATTAGGTAGGGGGAAATGTAACGGGTCGACCGTGTGGCTCGGTAGCTCAGTCGGTAGAGTGTTCGCACGGTATGCGAAAGGCCTTGGGTTCGAGTCCCGGTCGAATCATGTTCTTTTTTCACCCTGTGACATTTGGTGGCCAGTGTGGGTCCAGCACCGCGTCTGAGGGCATGAAAGAGTATGAAAATAAGTCTCGCAGCCGGACTGGATAGGACTTAGAGATTCGGAACGGATCTCATTAGGAGAGATTCGGGGCGAATCTAATTAGGTAGGGGGAAATGTAACGGGTCGACCGTGTGGCTCGGTAGATCAGTCGGTAGAGTGTTCGCACGGTATGCGAAAGGCCTTGGGTTCGAGTCCCGGTCGAATCATGTTCTTTTTTCACCCCTGTGACATTTGGTGGCCAGTTAGGGTCCAGCACCGCGTCTGAGGGCATGAAAGAGTATGAAAATAAGTCTCGCAGCCGGACTGGATAGGACTTAGAGATTCGGGACGGATCTCATTAGGCAGGGGGAAAATGTAACAGGTCGACCGTGTGGCTCAGTAGCTCAGTCAGTAGAGTGTTCGCACGGTATGCGAATGGCCCTGGGTTCAAGTCCCGGTCGAGTCATGTTCTTTTTCCACCCCTGTGACACAAATACTTACCTGCCTTCATTTATCTTCCTAGGACTACCTCTGATAATGCGAGCGTCAGCCAAGGGAGCTCCTAGTACCAATTTTCACGCCTTTGGTATGGCGCGGCCGGCATTCGAACCCGCGACCTCCCATTCCCGAAGCGGACGCTCTACCACTGAGCTATCTGGACCGGGGCCTTTATCTTTATCTTTTACATGTTTTCATCAGAAAAGTCAACATTTTTAGATATAAAAGAATGCACTGTGTCACACGGATGTGTTAGCGTAATGTTAATAAATAAATGGATTCGTAAATTGGTGAGATATTTATATAAAAGGCATACGCCTATGCGCGATATGTTATACAATCTGGTTCTAGAAATAACTATTTGGATGAATGTCTGTAATGTTTTTCCACATATTGCTGCTCCAAACACCACTAGGGAAAATGATTGCACTGGGTGAGATTATTGAGAACTGATCCATATACCAAATTTTACAAATCAATTTGTGAAAAAAGGCATGCACAATATGGTTATAAAATGAAAATAGTGTGTGTTTTATATAAATGTCCTAAAAATAAGACGGAAACCGGGGTGAAAATGGTCTGTTCCGGTCCATTCCGGTAATTAGGTCCGTTCTGGTAAATATACGCACCCGTCGTGTCCAAATAGCTGGTTTCCGGTCTGATGTAATCGGTAGGTAAGCGGGTACCAGAAAGAAGTTACTCCGAATAAATAAATATGGAACGGAAGAGCGATTTGAGTGACGTTTACAGACAGAAAACTTCCAGTTTCAGTCTGTTTCCAGCTGCAAACCAAGAAAATGGACAAGACACAGAAAAGCATTCATTGTTTCCTTCAGCATCCACATCTATTTCGGGGCTGCCAATGCCTAACAAAGCGGGTATTTGAATAAAAACGAATAGGTCATAGGTTTTCGCGTCTTTTTCCTTCAGAATCAGAATTGTTACTGGTGACAGGTCAAATGACATTCCTACACCAGGACCTGTGATGGGAAGTTAGTCCCTAGCCCTCACCAAAGAGGTTACAGTCGTTGAAATATTCAAATCGAGGGGGGGGGGGGGGGTTAGAGATGCTTCAACAACTCGGAGCCCCCACATCAAACAGAACATAAATAAAATTGAAATGACCCAAAGGCGAGCTGCCAGATGGGTCAAAAACAACTAATCCCCATATGAGAGTGTCTCACATATGCTTGATGACCTGGGTTGGCGATCTGTGGAAAACAGGCGCATTGACTGCCGATTGGTCCTGTTCTACAAAATTATGTAGAATAGAATAGAATACTTTTATTAACCCAATCATGGGCCATCTGGCATATATAACAATGAACATAATAAAATACATTGGTCATAATATGAGTCGCGTCACTCGAAGAAGAGTCGTTATGGCTTATGCAAACACAAAAGACTCAGCTAAGCCTAGACATATGAACATTCTCACCAGAACCCTTTCCTGCTTGCCCTGATAAGCCGTATGGCCATGTTGCTATCAAAATAAGGCATACTTTGAGAAACCCCAGCACTACACTCGCAATATGCACCCTCTTGCTTTTAGGCAGATAAACGTACATGTATCTGCCACTTATTACCAGCAATCTTTTTATGTATGAGCCGCTTAGAGGTTCTAAGCCTGCCCAGGAAATGTGGTGTGAGTCTGACCGTCCATGCATATATTAAAACGCTATTGATTTCATTGGGAGGCAGGGCTTGAGATGTCATTTCATCTCAATGTCGGGTATATGTTGTCCCGCAAAATTGGAAGTAACATCTCCAAAATGACCTATACAACATGTACAATGTTGATGGATACGTTAAACCTCATATCAAACAAACAGACACAGTAATCATGTAATTACTCAAGTCTGGCCAAATTCCTAAAATATAGAAGTTACGAGAATTATACCATTATTTAAAAAAGGTCAGAAATCAAAGCCAAATAATTATCGTTTAGTTAGCCTCACATCAGTCATCTAGAAGTGTTTGGAAAAGATTGTAAGAGCATCAGTTGTTGAACATTTAATTAAGAATAATCTTATTTTAAATGCACAGTTTGGCAGTTTTGTGTTCTTCAATTGATAGATGTGCTGGAGGATTGGTCAGACCTTGTTGGGATACTATTTACCTTAATTTTGCTAAAGCATTTTATAGTGTTCCCCATGAAAGACTGCTCAAAAAAGTATCTGCCTATGGTACATGTATAAGAGGAACTTGCTATCTTGGATCAGAGATTTTTTAACAGAGAGAAGACAATATGACTGTGTCTGTTCAAGGAGAATCATCATCCTGGAAAGAAGTAATCAGTGTGTTGGGGCCAGTGCTCTTAATAATTTGTATAAATGACCTTCCAGACATTGTTAGTAGTACAGTTAAGATATTTGCTGATGACACAAATTTGTTTAAAGAGACTGATTTAAAGCCATATAAAATGTGTGGGGATGATGAAAAACAATACTCATACTTACTATATGCTTAAAATCTGATGTATTTCTCCAACAGAGAGTGGATGAAGATGATAATAAAAATCCAGTATATTAAAGTCTGTCTTTTTGGCCATATTAATCCTAAAAGTTTGGGCAACTTGCTGTTATTTTAAAAAAAATCAGCAAGGAGTCCAAAAGGTGCAGACAGAATGGCAACCAATGTAGTCCCTGATCAGACTGCTCCTTCAGCACTGTTTGCTTAGGCCTATCTGTCCTGATACTCAGGAACATTGCATCATTATCATCTGCATTTGCCTAGCCAGGCAAGGGATGTATTCCGTAAACTAATCTGAAACATTGTATCCAGTTTTTGACTGCTAGAATTCAAAGGATATATGTCTACAACAGTGTAAGTTTTATTTCAAACTAGAGAGCCTACGTGGCCTAGTGGTCAAGAGCGCTGACTCTTGATCATTAGGTCTCTCACCGCTGTGGTTCAAGCCTCGCTCGGGTCACATCTGAGACGCCAAGTTCTGCAACGGAAGGTCAGGTGGTTTTTCTCCGGGTACTCAGGTTTTCACCCACCTGATTAACGATCAGCTCTACATGAGTGAAATAATCTTGAAAGGGCGTAAAACCCAAACCAAAAAAAAAAACAAACAAACTAGAGCAGGTCGATTTTGCACTGTCGCAGATACCCGCTTTTTCGAAATTTGACCTTTGTTGTAACCCCATGACACCAGGGGTCAGATCAAAATTTGGATACCTTCATGCGCAGTTCCAGTCCCTAAGCAATATGTGTACTGAGGTTGGTCATCATAGGCCAAGAAATATAAAAGTATATGTAGTTGCATTCACAAGCATTTTCTGAAAAAAATTTCCTTTGACCTCAATCAATGACCCCAGGGGGACAGATCTAAATTTGGATACCCTCATGCACATCTCCAGTCCCTAACCAATGTTTGTAGCAAGTTTGGCCACCATAGGTGAAGAAATAAAGAAGTAGTTGCTTTCACAAGCATTTGCTTGAAAATTTGTCCTTTGACCTCACCCCATGACTCCAGGGGTTCAGATCAAAATTTGGATATCCTTATACACATCTGCAGTTCCTAAGCAATATGTTCACCAAGTTTGGTGACCATAGGGTAAGAAATAAAAAAAAGTAGTTGCATTCACAAGGTTTGTAATAGACATCCGGATGTCACCTGTGACGAAAGTAATATACCCGTTTTGTTTTTGTTTTGATTTTAGCTCACCGTCACTTAGTGACGAGGTGAGCTTTTGGGATCACTTTTTGTCCGTCGTGCGTCCATCCGTTCGTGCATGCGTCTGTGCATTAACAATTTCTTCAAACGACATCTACCCCTAAACCACTGATCAGATTTTGACCAAACTTCACAGGAATGACCCTTAGGTGGTCCCCTTTCAAAGTTGTTCAAATGGTTCTCGTCCATTGTACATCTAGGTCACAGGAGCAAAAATAGATTTTTTTCACTGAAAACTTGAAAACTATTCTTCTCTAAATCCACAAGGCCCAGGTCTTTGATATTTGGTATGAAGCTTCATCTAGTGGGCCCCTACCAAGATTGTTCAAATTATAGTGCTAGGTCCAAAAATGCCCCCACCACGGGGCCCTTTGGTTTTACATAGGCTTATATAGGGAAAATCCTTAAAAATCTTCTTCTCTGAAACCACAGGGCCCAGGTCTTTGATATTTGGTATGAGGCTTCATCTAGTGGACCTCTACCAAGATTTTCAAACTATAGCCCTGGGGCCAAACATCACTCCCACTCTCTGGGACCCTTTAGTTTTACATATACTGTATGGAAATTTGTAAAAATCTTCTTCTCTGAAACCACAAGGCCTAGGTCTTTGATATTTGGTATGAAGCTTCATCTAGTATACCCCTACTAAGATTGTTCAAATTATAGTGCTAGGGGCAAAAATGCCCCCACCCTGGGGCCCTTTGGTTTTACATAGGCTTATATAGGGAAAAATCCTTAAAAATCTTCTTCTCTGAAACCGCAAGGCCCATGTCTTTGATATTTGGTATGAAGCTTCATCTAGTGGACCTCTACCAAGATTGTTCAAATTATAGCCCTTGGGCCAAAAATGTCCCCGCTCTGGGACCCTTTAGTTTTACATATAGGGAAAATCTTTAAAAATCTTCTTCTCTGAAACCACAAGGCCTAGGTCTTTAATATTTGGTATGTAGCTTCATATAGTGGACCTCAACCATGATTGTTCAAATTAAAGCCCTGAGTCCCAAAATGCCCCCGCTCCGGGGCCCTTTGGTTTTACATAACCTTATATTGGGAAAATTGTCTTCTGTGAAACCACAAGGCCTAGGTCTGGTGTGAAAGTCCATCTAGTGGACCTCTATCAAGATTGTGCAAATTATAGCCCTGGGGCCAAAAATGCCCCCGCCTCGAGATCCTTTGGTTTTACATAGACTTATATAGGGAAACCTTTTAAAAATCTTCTTCTCTGAAACTGCAAGGCCCAGGTCTTTGATATTTGGTATGGAGCTTCATCTTGTGGACCTCTACCAAGATTGTTCAAATTATAGCTCTCAGGCCACAAATGCCCTCGCCCTGGGCCCACTAGGTTTTACATAGACTTATATAGAGATGATCTTTGAAAATTTTCTTCTCTGAAACCACAAGGCCTAGGTCTTTGATGTTTGGTATGAAGCCTCATCTAGTGGACTTCTACCAAGATTGTTCAAATTATAGCCCTGAGACCAAAAATGCCCCCACTCTGAGGTCCTTTGGTTTTACATAGACTTACATGTATATAGGGAAAATCTTTAAAAATCTTCTTCTCTGAAATCACAAGGCCTAGGTCTTTGATATTTGGTGTGAAATTTCACCTAGTGAAGCTCTATCAAGATTATGCAAATTATACCCCTCTTGCCAAAAATGCCCCTGCCCTGGGGCCCTTTGGTTTTACATAGGCTTACGGTATATGGAGAAAATCTTTAAAAATCTTCTTCTCTGAAACCTCAAGGCCCAGGGCTTTGATATTTGGTGTGAAATTTCATCTAGTGGACCTCTACCAAGATTGTTCAAATTACAGCCCTGGGGCCAAAAGTGGCCCCGCTCCAGGGCCCTTTGGTTTTACATAGACTAAGATATGGAAAATCTTTAAAAAAACTTCTTCTCTGAAACCAGAAGGCCTAGGTATTTGATATTTGATATGAAGCTTCATCTGGTGGACCTCTACCAAGATTGTTCAAATTATAGCCCTGAGATCAAAAATGCCCCTGCTCCGGGGCCCTTTGGTTTTACATATGTCGTAGTCCAAATAGGAATTTAGCCAGATCCGGAATCTGGCTAGGCCAAATAGGAATTCCTATTTGGCCTAGGCAGATTCCGGATCTGACTAAATTTACAATTAGTTTAGCCAAATTCCGGATCTGGCTAAACTCTGTTTAGTCCAAATAAGAATTCCTATTTGGCTAGGCAGATTCTGGATCTGGCTAAGCTGTTTAGGCCAAATAGGAATCTTGGTTTAATGGTAACAGACTTTGTTTGAATATTGATAATTTGCTTCAACAAAAATAGTTTTTTTTTATTTCTCATAGATTTTTTTAACTAGATAATTATAAGCAGTATTTATTGCACTCATTTTTGTCTTTAATAATGTGTTGTTTAGACCACCCTGGCTATTTACTTACATGATAAACTGATCATCTTCCTGATTCAAGTACAGTGTGAAAAACAATGAAAGACAATTTTATACTAACATTATGTAGTAACAAAAGATGGAAGAAAATCTCATAATTGTTTTATATTCTGAAGTCTAATCAGCACAACTGGTATCCTATGGATTCTTCTTTATTATTAAGATCTTAGAGTTCAGTTAACAAGTGAACAGGAAAGTGTTGGAGTAAAAAAGAAAAAGTCTATGAGCTTTTAGATAAGTACTGTTCCACTCATGTGGGGTTTGGAGGTGTGTTAATTACACAGACCTGTTAATATGATGTATGATACTATGGTACAATATGTTTTCCATATCATGATCTGACTATCTTATTTAAGATTGGCTGTAATGGTACCACTTCTATGCCTTGAAGTCCCAGTTAACCACCTCCTTTATACTGGGAAAATACATGTAAGCTGAGGATCATGATCAGTTTTCTTATTTCTGCTCTTAAATGAGTAGATAATAACAATAGTTGATGACAAAAGACAACTTTGTTTAATGACTTTGTTCTTATAAATTGGATTTGGTCTCTTAAAAATGACGAATCAGATCTTATTTGTCTTTGAAAAAAATGAGACCAGAATCAGAATTGTTTACTGGTGACACGTCCTTAGACAATCCTTCACCAGGACCTTAAAATATTTTGTTTGCTGTCACCCTACAGACGGTAACTGGTCAACTCGTACCTAAGTCAACTCGTACCTGAGTCAACTCGTACCTGTTTTTGGTCAACTCGTACCCGTTCTTTGGTCAACTCGTACCCCCTAGTCAACTCGTACCTATTTTGGTCAACTCGTACCCCAGGGGTAGGTGGGGTACTCTATTTTTTTGCCGAACAATAGTTGAAATGGGTTATAACTTGCCCCGAGACATGTCTTGAGTTCACCGGAGGCCAGAAAGAAGTACTTTGGGTCCTTTTATTGTAACATGGTTTTCACAGCGCGGGGATTTGCGATCGCGCGCCATCAACCTGCTCTAGTTATTATTATTTTTATTCTCATTATTATTATTATTATTATTTTATTAGTATTATTCACTTTAAACCCATTCCGTCCCTGAAACCCACAAAGGGGTACCTTGTCAAACACTGCAGGACCAGATCCGACGCCGCAGAACGCGGGGATATGCGATGGCGCGCCACCAACCTGCTCTAGTTATTATTATTTTTATTATTGTTATTATTATTATTTTCATTATTATTATTGTTATTATTATTATTCACTTTTAACCCATTCAGTATCAGAAACCCACAAAGGGATGCCTTGTCAAACACTGCAGGCCCAGATCAGACGCTGCAGAACGCGGCGTCGTATGATCGGGTCCTACGCTGTTTGAAAAAGTTTAGCTACTTCCCGAATAAATTTTGAAGAAAACACAACCTGACACCCCTAAATTTCGAAATATATAAGATGGCAAATTCCATTTGGGTAGTCAAACACTGAATGCCCAGATCAGACGCCGCAGAACGCGGCGTCGTCTGATCAGGGCGGACGCTGTTTGAAAAAGTATAGCCACTTCCCGAATAAATTTTGAAGAAAACACAGCATGACACCCCTAAATTTCGAAATATATAAGATGGAAGATTCCACTTGGGTTAATTTAACTAACACTTTAGTTAATCGTGTACCGATTAATGTGGGTGTAAAAAAAATCGATTATCGGTACTAGTTTAATCTAATCGTCCTTCATTAAAGACTGTTTTTAATTGTTTTAATTTTGCTGGCGAGCGGCTGTTTTTGTTCTGACAAAACTTAAAACTAAATCCCAGTTTTACTATTTATATATAAAAGTGGGTTTTAAGAGGGACAAATTCATATAGGCTTGCATTCGTGATGATTGTTTTTATTTAAGAGTTTGTTAGTTAAACGGTATAACAAATGTTTATAATTTAAGCAATAAAATTATATAAATAACTGAATTTATTTTTATTGTGCTATCTGTACATCCCGCTGTGTTTATACTCGCCGACATGTAACCGGTTTTGTCTGTGCAATGGGCACACCCCTAAACCTCACTTTATATAGAGAAACTCGGGTTTACGGGGGTATACATTATCTTTCTTTATTTATGCTCCAATACATAGGTTGAGGGTACTCGTTAGAGTCGTTCCAACTAAAGATCAACCTATGTTTGAAGTATAAAAAAAAAAAAAAACACGGATTTTCATAAGAAAAATTGCCATTTTGGAGATGTGAAAAACGCACTACATTGCACGGGTGTGTTATCGTAAAGTAACAGTAATAAGGAATATGCAACATTTATGTTAGCCAACATTTATGTTTTGAGCATATATGAGAACAAATTATAATTGTATAACAACATTTTATTTGCAACTGAGCATGAAATGTAAGATCTACAATTATATTTTTCTCGTTATTTTCATTTACATATTTACATATGAAGTTCGTCTTATGTTGAGCATGGTGTTATGTACCAATCACATCCCTCTGGGGCATAGATTGTTGGCCCTCGTTAGAGCTGCCCCACAGGGATAGTTCTAACGAGCACCCATACATTATGTCTGGCTAAAGGGATATGGGGGTCATACACATGAAAGGCGCCATTTTGGCGCACGTGCGTAATGGCGTCATGCACACACTATGTATCGTCTTCATCGTCGGGAAAAGGATCAGGAGTCTGCATAGACCATAAAGTTGACCTGTATATATGTGTACTTAAGCCAAACTTACCCCAAAACAAATTTTATTTTACTAAGGTACGAGTTGACTTAGGTACGAGTTGACTAAGGTACGAGTTGACCAAATTCGGGTACGAGTTGACTAAGGTACGAGTTGACTTAGGTACGAGTTGACCAGAAACCCTACAGACTCAGTTAAATATAACTACCTGACCAAACAATTTTCTGACTGTTCATGAAAAATAATTAATATATTTTTTTCTCAGAATGAATTTTATATTCCTCTTGCTTCCTACAACAGCATACAGGTTATTTGTAAGGATGGCCACAGGGCTACCGACATCTTAGCCATACATTATCCATAGAACAACAAGATTCCTATTTGGCCCAACCAGCTTAGCCAGATCCAGAATCTGCCTAGCCAAATAGGAATTCTTATTTGGACTAAACAGAGTTTAGCCAGATCCAGAATCTGGCTAAACTAAATATTAATTTAGCCAGATCCGGAATCTGCCTAGGCCAAATAAGAATTCCTATTTGGCCTAGCCAGATTCCGGATCTGGCTAAATTCCTATTTGGACTACGACACATATATAGGGAAAATCTTTAAAAATCTTCTTCTGTGAAACCACAAGGCCTATGTCTTTGACATTTGGTATGAAGCTTCATCTAGTGGACCACTACCAAGATTGTTCAAATTATGTCCCTGAGACCAAAAATGCCCCCGCCCCGAGACCCTTTGGTTTTACATAGACTTACATAGGGAAACCTTTAAAAATCATCTTCTCTGAAACTGCAAGGCCCAGGTCTTTGATATTTGGCATGGAGCTTCATCTAGCGGACCTCTACCAAGATTGTTCAAATTGTAGCCCATTGGTCCACAAATACCCCCACTCCGTGGCTCTTTGTTTTTACACAGACTTATATAGAGATAATCTTTGAAAATCTTCTCTGAAACAGCAAGGCCTAGATCTTTGAAATTTGGTGTGAAGCTTCATCTAGTGGACCTCTATCAAGATTGTTCAAACGAATGCCTTTGTTGATATTTGGTATGAAGCTTCACCTTTTTATACCTCATTCATCATTATGCATATTATAGCCCTGGGGCCAATAATGGCTCTCCCCGTGGCCCAGTTGTTACTCTATGGATCAGTGAGCGACCCAGGGCCACCATGGCCCTCTTGTTATACAAAACATGTGGGTATAATAATACAATGTACAAGAGTGCCCTTGTGTCTGACCCATTGTACATGTAGCTAACAGCTAACAGACCTTGATCAGACTGTCCAGATGTGCATGCCAGTAAGTCTTGGCTGGCCAGAGATGCCTAAGTTACACTTTGTGGGCAGATAGTTTGTCAGTAGATCCAGATTTAATAACCAAAGTAGCTTTGTGTTGCTGATGACTGTTCACATGACTGTCACCGATTTGTTCGAAGGTCAGGTGGGGGTTATTTATAGCTGCTCTATTCTTATTGCTGAGATGTTAGAGTGTTGTGTGAAGTGGATTACCTGTTGAATCAATCTGGACTGGACTCATGTTTGGTTTGGCAGACAGTGAAGACCCAGATCAGATATCTGTCCCCATTCAGGACCATTTTCCCAGCCTACACTCAGAGACAGTACTGTCTGTGCTTTGATTTATGTACACATGCTTATATAATCTAAAGCCATAAGTGTTCCTTTTTCTATATGTACATGTATATACATTAAAATTTCTCTCTATTAAGACTAACTCTGCTTTTAAAAGTTCATTGAGAAGGTTTCAGTTATTCTTTCTTTTTGTTTTCTACACCCAGTATCTTCTAATAAGAGACCACCTGTGGGGCTGTTCAAAAGTGGTCTTAAAGACCACTTTTGAACAGTCCCAAAGGTGGTCTTAATATAGGAATTTTACTGTACATTATACACTACTGTTTGGGTATGGTAATTTTATAATCCATCTTTCAGGCATTGTATATATTTTCCAGATTTGTCTTGGCTTACTAACGAAAGCTACACAAAAGACACAGAAAAGAAGTTTGTGCAGTTTCAAGAAGAAGTCAAACAGTACCAGCAGAAGAAGTTCAGGTATTGCAAGTAAAATGCTTTCCCAAAAACCTTGGCCATCTTGTATCTCTTGTTGTTTTTTTTCCACAGGAGTTTGGAATAATTAATTTTGTCAAAGGCCTTTAAAACCTCCAGCAGTATCAAATCTGTCAGTTTACCTTTACAGTCATTCCAGCTACTATTGAATTTGTTTTATTATGCCCCCAACTTTAAAAAAGTTGGGGGGCATATTGCTTCTGGCTTGTCCGTCCGTTCGTCCGTTCGTACGTCACGCTTTCTTGTGCATAGCATATCTTTAGAACCGTGTATGCTAGTGTTTTGAAATTTCATATATGGGTTCCTCATGAAAAAATAGTTGACCCGTATTTTTTTTCTTGTCCAAATTATCTCCCCTTCTTGAATTATTTCCCCTTTAATTAAATAACATAGAATTCTCGTTAGCAAGATATCTCAAAAAGTATTTGAGCTACAGCCTTGATATTTGGTATAGTGATTGGGACTAAGGAGGAGATTACCTGATTAAATTTTCAACCAATTCTATAAAATTTTGTTAGAGTTATGGCCCTTTGGAATTTTTTGCCACTCAATTGTGTTGCTTTCTGGTGCATAGCATATCTTTAGAACCGTGTATGCTAGTGTTTTGAAATTTCATATATGGGTTCCTCATGAAAAAATAGTTGACCCGTATTTTTTTTCTTGTCCAAATTATCTCCCCTTCTTGAATTATTTCCCCTTTAATTAAATAACATAGAATTCTCGTTTGCAAGATATCTCAAAAAGTATTTGAGCTACAGCCTTGATATTTGGTATAGTGATTGGGACTAAGGAGGAGACTACCTGATTAAATTTTCAACCAATTCGATAAAATTTTGTTAGAGTTATGGCCCTTTGTAATTTTTTGCTACTCAATTGTGTTGCTTTCTGGTGCATAGCATATCTTCAGAACCGTGTATGCTAGTGTTTTGAAATTTCATATATGAGTTCCTCATGAAAAAATAGTTGACCCGTATTTTTTTTCTTGTCCAAATTATCTCCCCTTCTTGAATTATTTCCCCTTTAATTAAAAAACATAGAATTCTCGTTAGCAAGATATCTCAAAAAGTATTTAAGCTACAGCCCTGATACATGGTATAGTGATTGGGACTAAGGAGGAGACTGCTTGATTAAAGTTTCAACCAATTCTATAAAATTTTGTTAAAGTTATGGCCCTTTATAATTTTTTGCCTCTCAATTGTGTTTCTTTCTGGTTCTTCTAAAATTTCAGCATTGCAGCCAAATAAAAAAAAGATATCTCAATTACTGTTAGGGACAAGCAGTGTTAGGGTCAAGCAGTGTTAGGGTCAAGCAGTTGGGGGCATTGTGTTTCATAAACACTGGCTCTAGTTAAACCTGGTATGACTTTCCCGTTCAAAACTCCTGGGGTTGAAATTTTTTGTTTCATCCTGCAATAATTTTGACTACCACATATGTAGAAATGGGTGCGTGTACAGTTCGTTTCTTCAGGAAAGCTGGAGAAAAAGGGTCTCAACCCAAACGTGTAACATTCAAGAGATTTTGGTGAGATTTGGTTGCAAAATCTTTCTTTTAATTTAATTAAGAAAATGCATACCCACCCTTTATTCAGATATAATGAAGTTATAGACGTTTGAACCTCTGAATTTCTGTTTCACCAGCTAACTTCGCTCATATAGAAAGTCGACATTTTCCGATAATTTTGAATGTCATGACGACCAAAGTTGCATGTGAGCTGTCCTGCATTTTTCATTTGAATACCTTACCTTAATTATTAGTTTTATCCGGTATAATAAAATAAATATTACATTCCTGAGACAGTGATAGTGGAAAATGTCACCCTTCGGAATATGAATATTAACCTCGGCTGTGCCTTGGTTGATATTTGTATTCCTCGGGGTGGCATTTTTCACTATCACCCTCGCAGGAATGTAATATTTATATAATATCACCACACCAATACTGTACCATATTTCCCCTAAATATTTGTACACCTCAGTTTCTTAACATATTTGTCCTAAAATGTGACCATGTATAATTAACTGCCTGATGTTGTGTCTAAAAATTGCTGGATGAGTGACAAAGTGTGTAGATCCTGATGAGACACTGTGTTCTTTGACATCTCATTTGGGTTCACACTGTTTTCTTAGTCTTGCCTGTCTGAATACAAAAGGTATATACTTCATGTCAAATTGAAATCAAAGTTTCAACCAAGTTTTTGTTTCATCTTTCTTCATAAATGATTCCATGCATGTGGGATATACATTGAAACTTCGATGGCTCGAACACCGATGGCTCGTTTACCATTGATGTGTCGAGCACATTTTTGAGCCCCTTGCGAAATCCTCTACATAAGTAATAGTGGGGGATAATTAAGATTTTAGCCTTTTGTCTTACAAATGTATGCTGTGTGTACTCATTAGAATCGCCTCAATGAGGCGATTCTAATGAGTACACACGGCATACATTTTCATTATATAACACCGAAAAGATGTCTAAAAGTATCTCGTTATACCTCCTGGCAGTAATCCTCAGTGGCTCGAACTACCCCTGTCTCGAACAGATTTTCGAGGTCCCAAAGGTGTTCGAGCCATTGAAGTTCGACTGTAGTAATTTTGCAAAGTTTGGCTGCTTATCACACTGAGGTTCATTATTCTCTATGTTATCAACCAGTTCAGTTGACCCAGCCTACTGCTAGTTAGGCTGAAGTGTATCTAACAAGGTCAACAGAAAATTATATGCTCTGACATGTAGTTAATTTCTACAATTCTTAGTTTTGCCAAGTCATACTGGATGAGAGAGGGGAGCCTCAGTAGCTCAGTCGGATGTGTGTCTGACTGGTGAATAGGCGGGCACTTGTTCGATACCTGCCTGGCACTGCAACATTCTTTTGGGGAGATTGATCATGACCTATTTTCTGCCAAGGTCAAATTTGGTTCCTTAGGCTTTTCAATGGGAAAAGGGTAAAACAATGCATTTTTACGAAAATATTGTAATCTATGATATGAGAATGGGTACAAAATGAACGTCTATGAATGCTAAAGGTCAAGGTTATTCAGTGACCTTGGTTCAAGATCATGCGGATTGCAGGTCCATTGACATTTCAAAATACATTTTCTCTGAAGCCACTGGGCTAATTTCATTAAAATTTTATATACAGCCTAAGGACAGTGAGGAAACAAAAATTGTTTAAATGGTCTAGGTCAGATGACCAAGATTGCTGCACTGCCCAAATATGGTAAAAACCTTGAAAACTTTATTCTCCAAAACCGATGGGCCGATTGTCTTGAAACTTGGTATGTAGAATGGGGTGACTGAGTACTAAGACATTTGCAAATATGATGTCCCTAGTATGACCTTGACCTGTTTTACGCCAATGGGAAAAGGGTAAAACAATACATTTTTCCAAAATATTGTGGTCTATGGCATGAGAATAGGTAAATTATGAATGACTATGAATGATAAAGGTCAAGGTCATTCAGTGACCTGGGCTCAAGGTCACTTGAATTACAGGTCCATTGACATTTCAAAATACATTTTCTCTGAAACCACAGGGCCAGTTTGATTTGAATTTTATACCTTAGGGCAGAAAGGGAACGAAAATTTGTTCGAATGGTCCAGTTCATATGACCAAGATGGCCACCATGCCCAAATATTGTAAATCTTTAAACCATCTCCAGAATTACTGGGCCGAATGTCTTGAAACTTTATGTAGCATCGGGTGACTGAGTCTACCAAATTTGCACATATGATTACCCTAATTTGATCTTGCCCAATTTTACGCCAAGGTCAAATTTGGTCCTTAGGCTTTTCAATGGGAAAAGGTTAAAACAATGGATTTTTCGGAAAATATTGTGGTCTGTGACATTAGAATAGGTATCAAATCTATGTATGCTCAAGGTCAAGGTCTTTCAATTACCTTGGCCCAAGGTCGCATGGATTTCAGGTCCATTAACATTTCAAAATACAGTTGAACTTTGATGGCTCAAACTCGCCGGGACCTTCGAAAAAAGTTCGAGCCATCGGTAGTTCAAGCCATTGGAGTCCAACTCGGCAAGATCCATCTTTGTGTACTATGATTTTTTAGCATAGCTGCGGCGATTTTGGTGACTTCCGGTACATTTATCGGTCATAATTTAAGCAACGTAGTATACCTTTCGCACTTTCAGGGAGATAAGAAAATACAACATGACTGCAGGAGTGAATGATGAGCCATATTTTTGGTCCCTATTTTAAGGCAAAGACTGTAATTTTGGCAGGTCTTACTCAATGTCGGTGTGAAATTATAATTTGTGAAAAATATTTTGCCAGGTTTAATTTCCTTATGCTGCCTCATTAGCCCTGGGTTATTATAGGTGTTTACAATTAACTTAATTTGACACCTTGTCAACATTAATCTCTTGACCTGTTGATCAAAGGGATTGTGCCAATCAAGTACACCTGTGTTATGTAAACAGCTGTTGTCAATATCCAAGCGTCTTATGATACTGATCACGCACCTGTGTGACTTGATCGATAAAATTGGAAATTTTAAAAAGGTAATTAGTGTGAGCCATCGGTTGGATTTTAGATAGAAAATGCACTCTAGGGGCCAGGCTTAGAGTTCGAGGGTTGGAGCCATTGTGGTTCGAGCCAAGGGAGGCATGTTAAGTTAAAATGAATATGGATTTTGCCGGGACTGAAAAGTCAGTTCGACCCAAACGTGGTGTTCGAGCCTACCGAGTTCGACCCATTGAAGTTCGACTTTACGTTTTCTCTGAAACTACTGGGCAGTTATGTCCCTTCACCAAAGGGGAGGGGAACATATTGTTTTTTGCTGCGGATCCAGTCGAAGTATGGGTAGGCGTATGCGTCGGCGTGACACTTTCTTGTGTGCAAGATATCTCATGAACTAGAGGGTGGATTTTAATAAAATTTGCATGGATATAACATGGGACAGGAAGGCCCCCGCCCATAGGGGCTTGAAGAAATATATGGGCTGCATGATGCTTCCACGCAGAGCTGAATCCGGCCCGCACACTAGTACTAGTGAACCGCTTAGAGGATCTAAGCCTGCCCAGGAACTGCGGTGCGAGGCGGACCGTCCATGCTAATAAAAACCCTACTGGTTACATTGGGCGACAGGGCTTGAGAAGTCATTTCACATCTCAATTTCGGGTAAAAGTCCCACAAAATTGGAAGCAACGTCTCCAAAATGACCTTTACAGTGTTGACGGGGACGTTAAACCTCAAATCAAACAAACACATGGGACAGGATGAAGAACCGATTAGGTTTTGGTAACCTTGACCTTATTTTCAAGGTCACACCCATGCTAAGTAGGTCAAATTTAGGCCAAATTTAGGTTGTGTCCTGTATAACTCATGAACTACTGGGTGGATTTACGGCCCCGCCCATCGGGACATGAAGAAATATATGGGCTGCATGATGCTTCCACGCAGAGCTGAATCCGACCCGCAGACAAGTACTGGTAAACCGCTTAGAGAATCCAAGCCTGCCCAGGCAAAGCGGTGTGCATCAAGGTTGGTCAGTAAATATCGTTGGCTGGAATTCCCACTGGTATTTACCGGTAATTACCGTCCTGGGAAATACTCCAAATTTCAGCAAAAATGGGAAATATGGGAAATAGTGGGAAATATGATTTTTGTTTAGTTATTTCATAGAAAAACACCATTAATATTTGTGTAATTTAATTGAAATAATGAACAGTTAGCTATTTATCCCCACACTTTTCGAAGAAAAAGTGGGGATATTGTAATGGTCTTCGTCCTCCGTACGTACGTCCGTACGTACCTCCTATCGGATAACTCCTCCTAGACGGTTATAGATAGAAACTTGAAACTTTGGGAACTGATAGATCTTTGGACTGGGGAGTGCATGACAGTTTCCGAATATTGATCACACCCCTACGTGTGGGCCCAGGGGGTGGGGCCAGTGGGGGTCAAAAATCAAAATTTCCAGAACATGGTCGTGTAATATATCAAATCGAACGGCATGATGAGTAGAAAACATTACAACCAAAATTTGACCCTTGGGGTCAATTTTTAGGTCACCAGAGGTCAAAAACTGATTTTGACCCCTTTACCGGATAACTCCTCCTAGACGGTTATAGATAGAACCTTGAAACTTTGGGAACTGATAGATCTTTTGTCTGGGGAGTGCATGACACTTTTGGAATTTTGATCACACCCCTACGGGTGGGCCCAGGGGTGGGGCCCGCGGGGGGTCAAAAATCAAAATTTCCAGAACATGGTTGTGTAATATATCAAAGCGAATGGCATGATGAGTAGAAAACATTACAACCAAAATTTGATTCCTGGGTCCATTTTGAGGTCACCAGAGGTAAAAAACTGATTTTGACCCCTTTACCCCCATACATTACTGTTACCGGATAACTTCTCCTAGACCCTTATAGATAGAAACTTGAAACTTTGAGAACTGATAAAACTTTTGTCTTGGGAGTGCATAACACTTTCAGAATTTTGATCCTACCCCTGGGAGTGGGGCCAGGGGTGGGACACCTTGAGGATAAAAAATGAAAGTTTTCAGAACATGGTCGTGTAGCATATTAAATAGAACGGCATGATGAGTAGAATACATCACAATCAAAATTTTACCCCTAGGGTCAAACACCCCTAGGGGATGGCCCAGGGGGTGGGGCCCGCGGGGAAGCGTGGGGATATGAGATGGCTTGTCATCGACTGTGCGATTCTAGTTTGCAATATGCCTCGCAGTACATATATGTCATAAGTTTGCTAACACAAGCATAAATATAAAATGATCTGTTGTTATGTAGGGTGCAGAGAGTTATTTATAAGAAGATAAAATACCATAATGATCCGTGTATTTGGGACAGACATGCCTGGGCAAACAGTGCAGACCCAGATCAGAATCACTTCGCTTCTTTGAAAAGTAGAAGTAAAACAAAGATCAGGAATCGATACAATTAACTTACTCCACCCATCAAAGACACCAAAGGGAAAGAAACACAAACATTAAGCGACCCGACCATAATGGAAACCTAAACAAAGGAAGGCCATATGGACAGTTACTTTCCCACAAAATGGCCATATGGCCATCCAAAATAAAAAGACACAAGTGATACACATAGTAAGTAACAAACAACAACATAAATAAACCGCCACAGAAGAACCGCCTTGGAACGGTCAGTGGAAAGATTTCCACTGGGGGCTTAAATCGATTAAGACAGTTTGGCATTGAAACTACATGTTTTGTATGCTTTAGTGTAACACTAAACCAGACAGTTCAATTTTTGTTTGATTTACAATATTTCTTTGGGTGTTTGAATTATAAGGATGTTTACACTAGAACAGGTTTGTTTGCAAGTTTGTCAAGTCATCAACTCCCAGTGCTAAAAGGTTTGATAATTTAATTGTTTGTTTGAGACAGGTATTAGAAGAACACAGATAATTTAAGCATAAAAGGTTTCTTAAATTATCTACACATACTCACCTAAGAATTAAAATTACATGTATTTACAAGTCAAGGGAAAAATAGCTGAAAGTTAAAAACTTATATTTTAGAATCACATTTGAAAAGATATCATATACATTCTATATGAAGGCAAAGGACTACAGATCTTTCAAGTTATTCAATATAAAAAGGGCTGGAAAATTCTTCAAAATTTCACTTGTCCTACGTGTCTAAGTGCATGTAAATGTTGTAAGGACTAGACAAACTTTTTACTTGTCCTTCAATTTTTTTTTTGTCATTGCAAGCAGACAAGTGGAATTTTCAAGCCCTGCTGAACTTGAAATAATTTTGCTTTCAAATAGCTAGGTAGCTGGGGTATATTAAGCAGCCTCATTTGGTACCACCTATGTAAATATATATTTCCCAGTATTTCCCGGGAACTCCCTGTGTTTCCCGGGAATTCCCTGTATTTCCTGCCATCCAGGGAAATATGAGTATTTCCCGCTTTTTTGCCAACCTTGGTGCGCATGAGTACATGCTTAAAAACCCCATTGGTTTCATTGGGCGACAGGGCTTGAGATGTCCTTTCATCTCAATGTCGGGTAAAAGTCCCACAAAATTGGAAGCAACATCTCCAAAATGACCTTTACAGTGTTGACGGGGACGTTAAACCTCAAATCAAACACAACAAAACTGGGTGGATTTTAATCAAATTTGCACGGATATAACATTGGGACAGAATGAAGAACTTATTAGGTTTTGGTGACCTTGACCTCTATGTTCAAGGTCACAACCTTTCTAAATGGGTCAAATTTAGTCTAAATTTAGGTTGTATGCAGTATCCCCATGAACTACAGGATGGTTTTTAATCAAATTTGCGACGATATAACATCGGGACAGGATGAAGAACTGATTAGGCTTTGGTGACCTTGACCTTACATGTATTTTCAAGGTCACAGCCATGCTAAATAGGTCAAATTTAGGCCAAATTTAGGTTTTGTGCTGTGTATCTCATGAACTAAAGTGTGTATTTTTATCAAATTTGCACAGATATAACATTGGGGCAGGATGAAGAACTGATTGGGTTTTGGTGACATTGACCTAATTTTCAAGGTTACAGCCATGCTAAATAGGTAAAATCTAGGCCAAATTTTGGTTGTGTGGAGTATATCTCATGAACTACTGGGTAGATTTAAATTAAATTTGGATGGATATAACATTAGGACAGGATGAAGAACTGATTAGTTTTTGGTGACCTTGACCTTATTTTCAAGGTCACAGCCGTGCTAAATATGTCAAATTTAGGCAAAAATTAGGTTGTGTGGAGAATATCTGGAATTTAATCAAATTTGCATGGATATAACATTGGGACAGGATGGAGAACTTTTTGAAGAAAACAGAATGGAGCCTGACTCTATAGGAGCTTTCTGATTTCTGTCCACACTGTTTGCAACAATGTTAAAATAATCAGCAGACAACAAAGCAGACAATAAGTCTTGTTGGAGATATCTTAAGGGTTAAGTTTGATTGTGTTTCCAGTGGTGATGTACCATCAACAGATGAGAACTGTCCTGATGAAGAGACGGAAACACATGTTGATGACAAGAGTCCACATTTAGACAGCAAGAGACAGTATATCTCCAGTGATGATTCCAGTGACGAGAGGAGGAAACAGGAGAGAAAGAAGAAAAAGAAACACAAACATACAAAGAAACATAAGAGGAACAAACACCAGGACATTGAATGCAAAGAAGCATCAAGACAAAGTAATCAGTAAGAAAAAGCTTATTTTTTGTCACTGGACTAGGAAGAGTACACTTATTCATCTTTCTGTCCTCCTATACATCCCAGCTTCTGTGCATCATGTGGTAATTTGGATGTTATGTCTGATGATTTTTTATAGAGTTATGCAGTGTCTTATTTATTAATTGTTCTTTTGTAGTGTCTTATTTGTTGTCTTTGTACTGTTGGTTTGTGTTTTGTCTGTTTTTGTGTGTTTCTCCCTGTCACTTACTTTCTTTAGATGACTTGAGATGGCTGCCATCTTTGATTGTGGCCTTTTCTGAGTTACCTTTTCTTACTAGTTTTTATGACCTTTTTAAACTCCACACAGCTTGTGTCTGCAACTTCTACAGATTTCATTGTATTTCTATGGAACTTTGTTGACTTCCTTGCTGGGACATGAAGTTGAATATTTATCTTATCACTTTTGACAGCTTTATAGGCCTTTCTGAGATTGAAGTCACATTTGCAGAGCTTGTATCTGCAAATATTCTTACATTGCATCGCATTTGCATGAACTATACAGGTTTTCTCCCTGTTTCATCTAGACATGCATGTAATTTATTTTAGATCCAGTCAGTGTTGAATTATTAGCAGATTTCAGTGTAGAATTCCTTTTAAGTTTGCCGGTATAGCAGCAGCAGCAGAACTGTTGGCAAAAAATTACGGAATTTATATAAAAAATGTTTAGGAGCACTTATTTTCCAAAGACACAATGATATTGGTCTAAAGTCTTGTTCGGCATTAGCCATGCTCCTAACTTGAACTTGAGCAGACTTAGAACATGAAGTTATGAAGGCATGAGTAGGGAATTGTTCTGTCCAACAACAGGTACCTTTTGGGATTGATTGTTTGTCGGTCGACACAAAGTTAATTATACTGCTGGCCAATCACTGCTGTTGTCCAGATGATTATCACTAAGGGCTATTCCAGTAAAAACGATATGGGAGGGGAAGACGGCAGTTGATATATTTTTCTGTTGGTGGTCGGTCTTGACGTTATTTTGATTACATGGGTGGTTAGTGTTTGAAAAAATTAAATTCTGTTGGTGGTCGGGTATGGTGGAAATTGAATTCTATAGGTGGTGTTTAATTTATTTGCCGACACCTGACAACAGAAAAAAATAAAATACGGCTTTTTTTGCGTGAGAGATGTGCGTTAGCCGAGATATTCCGATTATAATTTGTAAAAATCGGTATCTGGACGTTCCGGGGTTTACAATATGCGTACCGGGGTTTACAGAGGTTTCGCCACCAAACAAGTTCGCCATCGGAGGTTTCGCCACTAGAAGGATTCGCCCCACGGGAGGTTTCGCCACTAGGAGGTTTCGCCACCAAAAAAAAAAAAGTTATCTAGAATTCCTTTGAATTACCTTTGCAGTAATTTAGAAAATGGATAAATACATGTAAAATGGATGAAAAACAATTAGTTGGGTATTCAGACCACACCACGGGGAGGCACTTTTTATTGTGATCCATTTATTTATAAGTTTGTGGTGTTACAAATATGATCAATAAATCAATTTAAAATCTAAATATATCATCCTTTTAAAATAATAATAATAAAAAAAAAAACACGCGATTCTCAACTCCCATCGTTCCCCCTGAGATGCTGAACCTCCGGTGGCGAACATGCAAAGTGGCGAAACCTCTGACACCCCGTACCGGGATGTTTCGAGCCAAAACGGATTCGCGCTGGACGTTTCATCACCGAGGTAAATCTACTGGACTTAAGAAGTGGAAACTGAAATGAAATTGAAATTTTCCTTAACCCTTTACCACTCAGATACGTATTTTCATTTCCATTAACACTCAGATCCGTAATTCCGACTTTATCGATTAACGCACAGATACGTATATTCCCGTGTGTCGCCATTTGAACAAATACGTGTTTGCCCGTGTCTCAAAAGCAATCGCGTTATTTTTACCTTTTTCCTAAATATAAAAACGCCGGATCTTTATAAATGTTAAGTTTGGTATTTTGCCAACAATATTTGCGAAAAAAACAAATATGTTTCTAAACAAGTTTTTTGTGTAATTTGCAACCAAACACACCAGGGGCTTCTACTGAATCACGATGACCTTGCCTGATGTAATGGAAAATTACTGGGCTGAGTTACTGAATGACGCAATATTTGTGTCGGTCGCGCATGATTTGCATGATTTGCATGATTTAGGTAAAGACAATTAGCGCTGTATAATCAGTTAGATTCAAGGGATTTATGGTCCAAGATAATTAGTTAATTGGGGATTATGATACCCTAGGAATGTTTATACAGCGGATGCCACCCGGTGCGTGCCGAGCTTTGAGCAGCAATAAATTACGTAACCCAGGTGGTCATCGGAAGGGCAATAAAACCCACAGATGGGTAGAAGGCCTTTCATTGGTCAATAGTTTCAGCCCCTTTAATGAATATTAATTTCTAAAAAAAAATATGCGACGTCTGATCAGGGTCTCACCGCCAACACTTTAACAGACAAACAGATGCAATTATTAAGCGGCACCTGATCAGGGTCTTCAGGTTTTTGGACCTTATAATGCTACGGCACCCCGATCAGACGCTCCACAATTATTGCCGCGACGTCTGATTCAGCTCCAACCGACGACGGTTCATTTAATTTTATTTTCAGCGCCCGAATAGGTTTGGAGGATATAGCGACCGTCCAAATGTCCGTCCGTAGACACAACAGACAGATGCAAACAATGCAGATCCGGAGTAGACGCCGTACTATTATTGAACGGCGTCTGGTGAGGGTCAGCATGTTTGTAGAAGGCATCTGAGACGGCGCAGACCCGGACAAGACGCTGCGCAACGATTATGCGTCGTCTGATCAGGGTCTTATCGGCGACGGTGGTGTTTTTATCCCTAGTCTGAACAGGTTCGGAGCCTGGCATCCGTTCATTCGCCCGTTCGTAGACACAAAATTATGAGTGGCGTTCGTTCAAATGTCCGTCCGTAGACGCAATAGACATATGAAAACAATGCAGGTCTGGATCAGATGTACAATTATTAAACGGCGTCTGATGATGGTCTACATGTATGTAGACGGTATCTGAGACGGCGCAGACCCGGACAAGACGTTGCTCAACGACGCGGCGTCAGATTAGGGTCTTATCGCCGACGGTGGTGTTTTTTTAAACCCTAGTCTGAACAGGTTCGGGGGATATAGTGATCAGCGAATGTAGGACGATTTGGCCAGCGGACCATTTGGCCCGGACGATTTGGCCTAGGACAATTCGGCCTAGGACAATTTGGCCAGCCAAAAATATTGGGTAGGACAATTTGGCCAGATTAATATAATGACAAGGTTAAACTGAAAATTTAATGTTTTAGGTTTGTTTTTAATATAAGTAATGTTTGAATATGTGGAAGGAGCATTTTAAAATGGATTAACAAATGGTTAACTATAATCCCCCAAACACAAAAATACAATAAAATAATAAATAAATAAATAAATTTAATGGTTTTGTTTAAATTGGCTGGAAAACAAGATTAATTACATTTTCTTGTATTCATGGTTAATTGGCTAACTGATTTGCTGACTGGTCTTGGTTCCTTGCTTTCTTAATTAGCTGTTCCACAATTATTTATTTGGTTTTGTTTGGTTCAAGAATGTGCACCGCACTGGTTAACCACTTACACTTGGGGGGTGGGGGGGGGCTGATCTGCTCAATGTGACCTAAATAGTGTTGACTGGGCTCTGATACTATAAATGGGCAGAAAATATGTAATGATGTGTGATAAATATTTGTTGTCAAATAAAGAAACTGCTCAAACTTTTAAAGCAATTTCCTCTTATGTCAACATTTGATTTTCACTCATCAAAGCCAAGAAATGACAGATGAAATCACTGAAAAACATGAAATATTAGCCAAATGAAAAACAAAATGCGAATGAAATGACTGATAGAATAAGAATTGGTAAAACCCCTTGGAGAAATTAATTTGGCCAAATTGTCCTACCCGGTAATTTTGGCTGCCCAAATTGTCCTAGGCCGAATTGTCCTAGGCCAAATCGTCCGGGCCAAATCGTCCACTGGCCAAATTGTCTGCCGTGATCAGCGTGGCGTTATCCACCGAACCGTCTGTATAACAAAAGACAGAACACAAAGGTGCAAACAGTGCAGATTTGGATCAGACGCCATACAATTATTATACGGCGTCTGGATAGGGTCTACATGTTTGTAGACGGAATATGCGACGGCACAGACCCAGACCAGACGCTGTACAATGATCATGCGACGTCTGATCATGGTCTGACCGCCGCCGGTGCGTTTTATTTTTATCCCCTGACCAAATAGGTTCGTGGATATAACAATCAGCCTGGCGCGTTCATATGACTGTCCGTCCGTAGACACAACAGACAGATGCAAGCAATGCAGATTCGAATCAGACCTGTACAATTATTAAACGGCGTCTGATGAGGGTCTACAGGTTTGTAGACGGCATATGGGTCGGCGCAGACCCGGACAAGACGCTGCACAACGATAATGCGGCGTCTGATCAAGGACTTATGATCGCCAACGGTGGTGTTTTTTATCCCTAGTCTGAACATGTTCGGGGGATATAGCGATCAGCCTGGCGTCATCCACCAAACCGTCTGTATAACAATAGACAGAACACAAAGGTGCAAACAGTGCAGATTTGAATCAGACGCCATACAATGATTATACGGCGTCTGGATAGGGTCTACGGGTTTGTAGATGGCATATGCGACGACAGAGACCATGCGACGTCCAATCATGGTCTGACCGCCGCCTGTGCGTTTTATTTTTTATCCCCTGACCAAATACGTTCGGGGATATAACAATCAGCCTGGCGTTCGTCAGTCCGTCCGCAAACAAAATTGAGTCTGGCGTCCGTTCACATGTCCGTCCGTCCGTAGACACAACAGTCAGATGCAAGTAATGCAGATTCGAATCAGACCTGTACAATTATTAAACGGCGTCTGATGAGGGTCTACAGGTTTGTAGACGGCATATGGGTCGGCGCAGACCCGGACAAGACGCTGCACAAAGATAATGCGGCGTCTGATCAGGGACTTATCGCCGACGGTGGTGTTTTTATCCCTAGTCTGAACATGTTCGGGGGATATAGCGATCAGCCTGGCATCATCCACCCGTCCGTCTGTATGACTATAGACAGAACACAAAGGTGCAAACAGCACAGATCGGGATGAGAGCCCAGAAAATTATTATAAGGCGTCTGATCAGGGTCTACAGGGTTGTAGACGGCACAGACCCAGACCAGTAGCTATCAGCCTGGCGTCATCCACCCGTCTGTCTGTATGACAATAGACAGAACACAAAGGTGCAAACAGTGCAGATCGGGATCAGAGCCCAGACAATTATTATAAGGCGTCTGATCAGGGTCTACAGGTTGTAGACAGCACATGCGACGGCACAGACCCAGACCAGACGCTGTACAATGATCATGCGCAGCATCAGATGTCATTTCACCTCAGTGTTGGGTAAAAGTCTCACCAAATTGGAAGCAATATCTCCAAAATGTCCTAAATAGTGTTGACGGGGATGTTATACCTCTAATCAAACAAACGAATCTTATTTCTAAATAAAAGCACGCTAACACTGCATGATACCCCACCACTGCAAGATAATATGGTTATAGCCTTGCCCATAATAGTGGTACTTTTAAGTGTTAAAGTTATCTGTAAAACTTCACTAAGGCATTCAATATAGTAAAGGAACTACATACATGTATATCAAAAGGGCAGATAATACAATAACCAGAAAAGCAGAGTGACTGTCCTTGGCAATAATATGTGCCCTTTAGTGTTTTAAAATTTGAAGAAAATCCATGAAAAGATTCTTAAGTTATTGATCGCAAACTCCAAAAAAAAATTGTGAGAAATTAATCAAGTTATCGGTCGGAAATGGTGTGGATGGACGGACGAACGGACAGACATCAGAGGGTATATTATAATACCCCAGCACTATCGTGTGATGGGGTATAACAAAAAGAAGAAAAGAAAAAAAAGTCATTCCCGATATAAACATGTAGGCAAAATTTGAAAAAAAAAATGTGAAAAATTAATCAAGTTATCGGTCGGAAATGGTGGGGATGGATGGACGGACAGACGGACGGATGGACGGACAGACACCGGAGGGTATATTATAATATCCCAGCACTATCGTGTAATGGGGTATAACAAAAAGAAGAAAAGGAAAAAAAAAAGGTAAAAAAAAGGAATGAAAAACAAAAAATTAGAAAAAAAAAAACGCAAAAAAAAAAAAAAATTCATTGCAAAAAGAAAGAAAAGAAAAATAAACGGACAAAAAAGAAAAGAAAAAACGAGAAAAAAAGAAAAAAAAAAAAGAAAATTCCATTCCTCCACGGGGGGTTTGAACTCACGCCCCTCAGATTCATAGCACAAATTAATCCAGTTATTGGTCGGAAATGGTGGGGACGGACGGACGGACGGACAGACACCGGAGGGTATATTGTAATATCCCAGCACTATCGTGTGATGGGGTATAACAAAAAGAAGAAAAGGGTGAAAAAAAAGGGGAAAAAAAGGAATGAAAAACCAAAAATGAGGAAAATTAAAAAAAATAAAAAAAAATAAATTCATTGCCAAAATGAAAAAGAAAAAGAAAAAAGAAAAAAGAACACACACACAAAAAAAGAAAAAACGAAAAAAAAAAAAAAAAATTCCATTCCTCGACGGAGATTTGAACTCACGCCCCTCAGATTCATAGTCAACAATAGGATTTGTAGTCCAGCACTCTAACCACTACACTGGCAGTGATAATCAATATATTACATAAATTAAAGGAATAAATGCGCAGAAACTATTTAATGGGAATTGTTAACGACCAATTTTTCGTTAAATGTTAACGCATTTAGTGTATTCACAACACAAAACCTGCTTATTATGGTCGTTTATACATCAGTGCAGTTTCATCCAAATATTCCATATAGTAAAGGAATAAGTCCCCAAAAACCATTAAGTCGGAATTTTTAACGACCAGAATTCCGTTAAATGTTAATGTATTTTGCCCATTTACAATCCCAAACCACTCATACCCAATGCCAATGTGTATACAAAATTTGAAGAAAATCTGTGAAAAAATATTCAAGTTATTGATCGGAAACGCCCCAAAACCCCTTATTTTGAACTAAAAAGGGCCATAACTCTGTCCAATGTTAACGGATTTTGCCCATTAACAATCCCATACCACTCATTCCCGATATATACATGTATGCAAAATTTGAAAAAAATTCGTTAAAAATTACTCAAGTTATCGATCGGAAATGGTGCGGACGGACGGACGGACAGACATACGCACGGACGGACGGACGGACATTCTTAGTAGAGGTACCTTGTGGGGTTACTAATGTAAAGTCTATGGAGACTTTAACCCCATAACGCACCACTGTACAGAGTTTTAACCCCACATATGAAATTTTTAACCCCACTAACTGAAAAGTTACTGTGCCTTACGGAATAAACCTCATTAAGTTGAATTGGGCAGAATCATAACCCCACTAGGTACCTCTAGTCTGCCCGGACGGACGGACGGACACCGGAGGGTATATCATAATACCCCGCCACTATCGTGTGGTGGGGATAGCTGGCTATGGGGTGGTTGATACACTGATTTAAAAAAAGGGTAAAGTTGGGGATGGGGGTGCTAAAAAGGATAGATAGGCTGTAAGAGTGAGTGTTTGAGTTTTACGTCCCACCAACAGCTAAGGTCATACGGAGACGGGACCTCGGTTTAAAGACTCATCAGAAAGTCTGGAGAAGCCCATAGATAGGCTGTAATAGTTATTTTAATCTTGTGCAAAAGTACTGATTTTTTCATAAACAAAACACACCCATGTGTCATAGCACATTCTTTAATTTCTCCAAAATGGCTACTTTTCCATTGAAAACTTTGATATTTTTCTTATTTATACTCAGAACATAGGTTGTGGGTGCCGATTGAGGCAGTTCTAACGAGTACCCACAACCTTGGTCTTGGTGCAGAAATAAGGAAAAAAATGTATACCGGGTTCAAATAGATGTTAATTTCACAGACTTATGAACATGATCTTATTTCTGCATAAAAAAGTATGTTATGGAAACTTGTTGGAAGAGCCTCAGTGACATGCCCTGATGATTACCTACAAAATACGTTTTTGTGCGGAAATAAGAAAAATAATACGTGGATACCCCCCTTTTCTGGGGCCATGGTGGTTAAAAATACTTTCTCTGACCAACCCAAAACAGAAATTTTTGCTAAAGAAAATATTTTGCTTTCTTTGACACTTCATATTTTCAAAACGCAAAGAGAATATATAATAAATTTAGTACCAATGGAAAGAAAATTTAATTTCCTAGAAACTTTACATTTACATAAATATCGTCAAATGTACAGAAAATACTAAAATAATCATTTTTGTAACGTAAGGGTGTAAATCACACAAAAATGCCAATATCTCTGTTCAGATAAGACTGACCGGCCCCGATAGCTCAGTTGGTAGAGTGTCCGCTCCGGGGAACGGGAGGTCTCGGGTTCGATCCCGGGCCGCGACATACCAAAGTCGTTAAAAATGGTACTAGTTGCTCCTCGTTTGGCACTCAGATTTACGGGGTAGAGCTAGGACTGGTCGATCCAGTGTCAGGATAATGTGACTGGGTGTGGTATCATGTAATGTGTCTGGGACATGATACTTCAGTGAGGCAGCACTATAAACGTGAGCATTGAGCTCCCTGTCGCAACCAGACACCGTCGTGATATGACTGAAAAATTGTTGAAAGCGACGTTAAACCCGAATTCACACACACACACACACAGATAAGACTGTCAGGCCTATCAGCCATATATGGACTATTGATTATTGATTTGCCTGTATCAGTGTTCTGTTAAAATGCTGTATTTGCTAATTTTCCGACTGGTAAAGGGTTAAGTGAGATAAGTAGAACGGTATTAAAGTGCAAAGGTATCAGAATAAGGTGAGAGACAAAATAAGAAACATAATTAGGTAACCTGAGTTAAAGAACAATATCATTGCAAACTGAAGTTTTTCAGAGACACTTTATTATTATCATGTGGTGGAAGTGTATGTTGTAGATTTAGAATCCTTATAATACCCGCAAGATAGAAAGATATGTTTGAGTGTCAGAAGGAGAAAACCGTTATTGGAGGTCTTATATGAACTCTCAAATATAGCTGTCACTGTCTCATTGTATTGTTTCAATAACGATTTCAATTTTATCTTTTTCAGATCTGCCTATAAAAAGACGTTCCTGTCTGATATTTTATGTAAACAAATATTAGTAAATAAATTAATACATTACCGGTCTTTTTATTCCATACCCACTGACCGTTCCAAGGCAGTTCTTCTAAGGCGGGTTTATTATGTTATTGTTTGTTTCTTATTGTGTGTATTTTGTCTTTTTAGTTCGGATGGTCATCAGGCATTTTGTGGGAAAGTAACTGTCCTTTTGGCCTTCCTCTGTTGAGGTTTCCATTATTGTCTGATCGCTTCATGTTTGTGTTTCTTCCCTTTTGGTGTCTTTAGTGGGTGGTGTAAGTTAACTGCATCGATTCCTGATCTTTGTTTTAGTTCTACTTTGAGGTTCCTACTTGCACATGATTTTTTTCTCCAATCACCCTCCCTTCCATGCTTTTTTTAATCAACCTCAGTACAGGCTTTTCAACATTCCCAGTATGCCCTTATTGTTAGCTTTTAACTCGGTAGACATAAATTAACTGAGGTCTTAGAATAGCTCCTTGACATGCATTTAAAAAATGGCAAAAGACATGAACTGATTTAGTTTTACACACACACACACGTTATTTGTAATTTCGCCACCTCCCAAGAGGAATAACAGAGATTAAAACTCTTTTTTTCGTAAATGCTCCGATGGAAGTCAGCATTGCCGGGTCAATTGATAGAACATCTCGATGTTAATCCTCATTTTCAGTCAGTGTTTTTTTTTTTTAAAAAAAAAATATTAATAATGCATTAAGGAAATAATGCAGAGGTATAAACAATGCTAATTTCACCACCCTTCTTCCGGGCTCTCAGAGGAGAGATCGAGATTACAAATGACCGATACATAATTAACAACTTCCCCAAAAGAGAAAGACTTCAAGATAATTTTCTGCATCCCCATGAATATCAAATCATTAATAGTTATAAAACATAACCAGAGAAAACGTGATTTAGAACAGATCCAGTTTACTGATGTTTTAAATTACCAGATCCAGTGGCTGTTTTAGCGGGTGTCCGACAAGGGTCGGTTCTTGGACGGGTCCTATTAGTTTTTTTTTAACTCATCTTCCAGGTAATTTAAGACCTTCTATTTTATCTTTGCAGACAATTGTGTATTAGGTAGGGATATTTTTACCCCTCAAGATTGTTCAACTTTGCAGGAAGCTGTAAATAAACTGGTACATTGGGAGACAGATTTGTAAATAAAATTTATCGTAACAAAATGTCACTATGAGGGTGATACGAACCTCTCCCCCCCCCCAGACCCCCCCACAAACAGATAATACATAACTATTTTTACATAATCAAATATAAGATTCAGTTCAGTCCGCCAAATATCTTGGGGTTACTATTACAGATAATCTTGATTGGGTGAGCATGTATCTGAAATTTCTACAAAGGCATCTAAAACCCTTTAGTTTTCTCCACCGGAATTGTCACTGGCACCAAGAGAAACAGAGGAGATAGCATACAAAACGCTTGCAGCCACAATCTGGAATCTGCCACAATCTGGAATCTTCATCTAAAAACTCTCGCTTATCAACTGGAGACAGCCCATTGGACTTACAAATGTTCGTGGTACATTAGCCATGTCGCCGAGATGCTGGATGAACTGCAGTGGCCAACACTGGAAGCCCGAAGGGGCAGTCTTCTTAAGCCTTCTTCCACAAATTCAGACAGCTGCAGTTGACATTAGCAAGGAATAGAACTTTACCCCTGCTCCAGCACTTAGACAGATGACAGCGTCACATTACTTTCAATACACAAGATACCTGGCCTATTCTGTCGCTCTCAATTGTTCATTTTCCCCGGACCATTACCTTTGTGGAATGGTTTTCCTTCAGTGGCCTCCACAAATACCACCGAACAGTTTAAGACACATTTAAAGTAACAAGTCCGGAGTATATATTTTAGCATACTTCTGTATCACTTCTTGCAAATGGTTTGATCAGTAACTTCCCTTTTGGCCTTCCTCTGTTTAGGTTGGTCGATCCGTGTTTGTGTTTCTTTCCCTTTGGTGGGTGGGGTAAGTTAAATGTATCGATTCCTGATCTTTGTTTTACTTCTACTTTGAAGCCATCTGATCTGGATCTACACCGTTTCCAAAAATAGGGGTTGTCGTGAACAGCAGGATAATTTGTTTGTTTGATTTGAGGTTTAACATCCCCGTCAACACTGTAAAGGTCATTTGGAGACGTTGCTTCCAATTTTGTGGGACTTTTACCCGACATTGAGATGAAATGACATCTCAAGCCCTGTCGCCCAATGAAACCAATAGTGTTAAGTATCATGGACGGTCCGCCTCGCACCCCGATTCCTGGACAGGCTTAGATCCTATAAGCGGTTTACCAGTACTAGTGTGCGGGCTGGAGAACAGCAGGATAAGGGCTAAGGGTTAAATACTAGGTACAGAATGATTTTTAGAGATGAGACTGTTTTAACTTGATTGGTGGTTCCTTTGTGGCAAATAAAGTTAAGTGGATAATCAGAGTTGTTTAGATAATATAACACCCTGGCATGTGATTCATTTCTGCATATGGATCTAGTCTGGCAGTGCACAAAAACCTACAAAATGGTGCGTGACCAGTGAAGACTTCTGTCAGCATGCACACTTCTGATTAGCTGTAGCCCTCCACATTATGCATTAAGTTTGTCTTGGATAGATGTAAATTACTCAGTTTGGACACATAATGCTTGGGCTTAATTGTTTATGCATTTGCTGTCAGATCTTAAGTCCCATAACACACATTATTCTGTGGGTATTAGTGTGCCTTGGCCATTAAATAACATACCTATGCAATATATTTCTATATTTCTGGCTCTAGGAATGTCATTTTATATCAGATGATAAATTGTCATATTTTTTTCTGCTCCAAACATAAGATTGTGGGTACTCGTTATAGCCGAGGTGGTGCTAACAAAAAGCCACAATCAATATTTTTTTAAGCAGAAGAAAGGAATGTTTACCCATGTAAACCCTACTTTTCTCTACCTAGAAAAGGGTTTACTGGAGTATACGTTTCACAGAGTTGTTAACGTAATGCACAGAAATTAATACATGTAGTTACTATTTACAAATTAAAATTGTTCTTGTGTTGTGTCAGGAAAATTCTGGAGTCTGTATCGTTTGCTTTTGAATATTTGCTCTGTAAATACAGCTCTTGCATAATTGGTAGAGGAGCAGATAAGCTGTCAGAGTAGTTTATTTTCTCCAGATGTCTGGCACTATTAAGTTAGAACTGCCTCTGACATGATGCGTAATTGACGGACTCTACATAATGGACTAATTTGAAAGCAACTCTAAAACCAGAAAAAGTTGAGTTCTGAAGAGGTTTATGGCTCTTTCAACAGTATTTCACTCATATTGCACAGAATCAGATCGAAGTTTTTTTTTTAGCTCTTAACCCTTGCTGTCGGATGCAGTTTCCACCATATATATTTTTACTCAACATAGCGGCTTTTGAACAAGTAAATAAAAGGACTATGGAGTGCTGACTGCTTTACTTGCAGCAGCCATTTAATTCATGTTCTTTTGTCTCCCTTTCTGGCCAAGGACTAAATGTATAGACAGTTTGTTTGTTTGATTTGAGGTTTAATGTCCCCATCAACACAATTTAGGTCATTTTGGAGATGCTGCTTCCAATTTTGTGGGACTTTTACCCGACATTGAGATGAAATGACATCTCAATCCCTGCCGCCCAATAAAACCAATAGGGTTTATATGCATGGATGGGCCGACTCGCAGCAGTTTTCCAGGGCAGACTTAGACCTTCTAAGCAGATTACCAGTTCTCATTGCGTGGAAGCATCGTGCAGCTCATCTATTTCTCCAAGCCCTGATGGGCGGGGCGATCATGTATAGACAGACTGAAATAACTGTAATGGTCATTACGCCAACCAACTAATGAAACGAAAACATTATTATTCCTGCTTTATTAAACGAAGTTCGCAAGAAATATGAAAATCAACATCAGATGTATTCAGCTTCTGTTCTGAAAAGTTGTCACAGACACCAATTTTTAGCTCGTCTGTTTTTTGAAAAAAAAAACTTTTGAGCTATTGTCATCACTCCAGCTTCTGCGTTGTCGTCTGGCGTCGTTCCAAAAAAACTTAACCTTGGCTATAACTTAAAAAGTATTAGACCTAGCCTCATGAAACTTCATGCACACACTCATCATCACAAGAGCTACATTTTGACCAAGGACCATAACAACATTGTTGATTTTGGCTGAATTATCTCCCCTTTTCCAATTTTTTTCTGAAACACATTTTTTGCTCTCATTTTAATACTATTCACAACAGAGCCTTCAAACTTCACATGAATGTTCCTTGGGGCAAGTCCTTTTCAGTGATACCACACTTTTTGATCTGTGACCTTGACCTTTGAACTTTGACCTATTTTTCGAAAATTTAACCGAAAACCTTAACCTTGACCATATTTCCAAAAGTATTTGGCCTACCTTCATGAAACTTCATACACATACTCACCATCACAAGAGCTACATTCCCTACAAGTTTTATAACTTCATCTTGCAATTTGATTGAATTATCTCCCCTTTTCTCTCCGTTTTTTTTAAATTGTTTTTGTCTCTTATTTCAATACTATTCACAACAGAGCCTTCCAACTTCACATGAATGTTCCTTGGGACAAGACCTTTTCAGTCATACCACGCTTTTTGACCTGTGACCTTGACCTTTGACCTATTTTTCGAAAAATTAACCAAAAAACTTAACCTTGACCATATTTCCAGAAGTATTTGGCCTGCCTTCATGAAACTTCATACTCACACTCACCCATCATCACAAGAGCTACATTTTGACCAACTTTTCCAATTATGATGCAATTTCACTGATTTGTCTATGTGACATGGAAAAACAGACGAGCATGGCGCCGCTTGCGGTGCTCTTGTTGTAATTTTGCATCTGTTAGAATACTTCTGAAAGGAAAGCAAAATGTGACGATTTACTTCTCTTAGGCTCTGACAATGGTATTAGAGGACTTCAGTCATGATTGTGGGAAATCCAACTCCTGCATTCTGAGAGCCTGTTTTTTTTTCTTCTCTTCAAGTTTCTCCCATCTTGTAAATTTAAGTGAAATATTCTAGAAAGGCCCCTGCCAGACCAACACTAAAATGTCTTTTTCAGATAACTTAGAAAATATTAAATTCTATGGGTCATGGTATGTGGAGAAAATACAATTCTATGGGTACTTGGCATAAAAAAATATCTAAATCTATAGGTAATTGGTCTCTGAAGAAATCAAATTCTATAGGTGGTGGGGTGAAAAAAAAAGTGCCGTCTTCCTCCCCCATATCGTTTTTTCTGGAATAGCCCTAACCCATAAAGTTTAACTGTGCCACAAATTAAAAATAAACAAGAGCACTATGAAAATAAAGGATGCACAAATACAGGAAAGTATACCATATAATTAACCTGGCCTGGTGATTTACCCTCAGTGATTCAAACTTCTCCTATCTCAAACATACTTTCTTGGTTACAAAAGTGTTTTAGTTTTAACTGTGTATTGCTTGATACAGTGTCTTGTGTAACATTTTATTATTTTGACTTTTATCAAACAATGTCACTGTTATTTGATGGAAAATGCTGTTATGTAGTGTTATGATAACTTGTAATAACACATGATTACTGTCAGCCAGTGTCATGCCATCATTCATGACAACCCTGTATTTTCTATTGAAATTCTCATAAACTGCTTCTGACAGCAGTAAAATCGATTTAAGGGGAATGAGTACACTTTCAGGGGCGGCAACTGCTCCTTAAGTAATTTTGTCTCCCATGTCAATAGGGGTCAACTCTTAAAGGAAAGAATTTGCTCCGTGGGACGGGGCTTATAGAAAAATGAACAGGTAGTACCAAAAGTTGTCTCCCTTTGAAAAATGGCGGAAAAATATGCCAGATGTTCCCATTCCCCTTAAAATCATTATATGATAAGCAGAATCTTAAACTCATGGTCATTGCATATGGAATTTATGAAATGAGCCTATGGCAGGTTTCATAAATTTCAGATAAAATGACCGCAGTCATAGCCACAAATAAGGTGGGTATTTGGTGATAATTGAAGGATAGTTTTCCTCATTTCTCAACATAAACCTATGTTGTAGGTATTCATTAGAACCGCCTAACCGAGGCAGTTCTAATTAATAACCACAACACAGGTTTTTATGGAGAAATGACAAAAATTATCAATCAATTATCACCAAATACCCACCTTATCTGTTTCTATGACCAACTATGTAAGATACGGTCGAACTTCAATGGCTTGAACACTTTTGGGACCATGAAAATCTGTTCGAGACAGGGGTAGTTCGAGCCACTGAGGGCTAATGCCAGGAGGCATAACGACATACTTTAGGACATATTTTTCTGTGTTCTATAATGAAAAATGTATGCTGTGTGTACTCATTAGAATCGCCTCATGCATACATTTGTAAGATAAAAGACGAAAATATCCTAATGTTTACTCTCCCTATTACTTACGTACAGAAATTCCCTAGGACTCAAGAACGGGTTCGACTCAGCCATGGTGTTCGAGCCATCAGTGTTCGAGCCATCAAAGTTCTATTGTACTCTATTTATTTCCTTTCTAGGCAAGAAGTGTTTCCTAAGAACAAGATATTCCTTGAAGAATTGGGAGATATTTCTCAGACTTCAGCTTATAGAATCGATCGCTCTTCTGACAAAAACAGCTGGACTTACGGATCACTTTACAAACCTCATATTGCTCAATACAAACATTTTAGCCCCTTCTGTCTTGGGTCTGCTAAATCAAAACAGATGTTACTGTATGACATAAAGAAATCGAGTAAGCATAGACCCTGGGATAATAGATACTTTGGTAAAGATAACAGGTCTTGTATAAAATATGCAGGAGAGCCAGTTTATGGTGGCATGACTCCAAAGAGAGGTTTGATTGAGAATTTTATAGAACTAAAACCAGCTATTGAACCGTTCGATAAAACAGTGATGGACATAAGGCAGAGGATCCTAGATGAATCTACCAGTGCTTATGTTAAAGGTGAGATGGGGAAGCAACAGTTTCCTACAAATTCTAACACTGAGACTCTTGTAAAAGGACCATTAGAAAGAAAAGTTGAAGAATATAATAAGAAATTGAGGGAAGAACCTCATAATATTGTACTTTGGTTGGATTTCATAAAGTTTCAGGACATACTATTCTCAGAAGGAGAGTTTGGAAAAGATCCGGGCAGTGAGACAGAAAGAGTTAAAGCAGGTAGCCAGGCACTTTTAGATAAGAAACTTAGTATATTAGACAAAGCATTTGAAACCAACCCTGCTTCAATTGACCTACATTTGAGGAAACTCAGATTATGCTCTGAATTTTGGGAACCCTCTAGAATCAACAAGGAACTAGAACAGTTGTTATTTGTTCATCCTGCAAATGTTGAACTTTGGAACTACTATCTGGTGTTTAACCAGTCAAGGATCTCAATATTTTCTGTGTCAAAAATGACAAAACTATACCAGAAATGTTTCAAGACATTATTTGGTTTCCTAGAAGGAAAACTTCAAACTCATTCTGTACCAGATGGTCTTCAAGCTAGAGTTTTAGGTAAGTATTCTGTATTAGCTTCAGCATTATATACACTACCACAATTATTACACTCTGTATAGAATTTAATCTTGTCTTGCAGAACACAACGACCACTACCTTTGCAAACAGTGTAGATCCAGATCAGATGACTTCTCAGGAACTAGAGTTTGTCATTGAGTTTGTGAACTAAATGAATACATTATATCAAATAATTTGATTAGTTGATAGTCAAGTTATTGATGTGGCAAAAATTAATTTATTCAGCAAGGCATGCATTAAACTTAACTTATTGGTATGTAACTTTAGTAGCGGATATGATTGAAGGCTAGTGGTCAGACTTGACACAAATCTTAACTTGATCAGTCAGTTTATGCAAAATAATGGACGGTCATACTAGAACTGCCGGAATTGTTTATACGCCACATCCTCTTTAGAACACTATTGTGGGTTCTAAAGCTGAAACTGTATTATGAGTGCAAGTTAATAAGTAACCAGCCTATCCTGTTTCAAATTGACCGAGACAACCAAGATTTTTATTCCTTGTTTCAATACTTTTTTTAGGCATCAGGGCAAAAAAAAAACCCTTATCGTGTCATTCCCTCATAAGATATTGAACATCAAACATGGCTAGTGATTCAAAAGCAAGCTTTTCGTCAAAAGTTGAGTACGATGCTGTAATTCAATACTTGTATTTGAAAGGGAAGACAGGTCAGGAAATACATTGCAAGTTGACCAATGTTTATTGGTCAACTGCACCATCCTATGCACAAGTTAAATTCTGGGTTGGGGAATTCAGACGCGGTAGAACATCTTTAGAAGACGAAACCAGGTCTGGACCCCCATCAGATGCCTTTGATGAAAAAACGTGTAACAAAGTATGGGATCTGGTGTACTCTGATAGGTTGGAAGAAATAGCAAATGCATTACACATGTCACATGTTAGTGTTTCAACAATTTTACATGATCACTTGGGTATGTGCAAGCTAACAGCCCTTTGGGTGCCGAAATCCCTTAGTGATGAGCAAATGGCAACCAGAGTATCCGTATGAAGCGCATTGTTGAAGCGGTTTAGGTCAAAGGAAGATGTTTTTCTTTCATGTTTGGTGACTGTAGATGAGATCTGGGTCCATTTTTATGAGCCAGAGAATAAAACGCAAAGTTGCCAGTTGGTAGGGTCAGGGTCTCCGAGGCCAAAGAAGTTCAAAACGCAACCCTCTGCTGGCAAGGTGATGGCAACTGTATTTTGGGATGCACAAGGCGTTATTATTTTGGACTTTCTAGCAAAGAAAAGTACAATTACAGATGCGTATTATGCAAATTTGCTCGACCAACTGAGAACTGTGACCCGTGAAAAACGCCGAGGTAAACTCTCCAAAGGGATTCTGCTCCAACAGGACAATGCAAGAGTAATTGCAATGGATGCTTTTAAGTGGAATGGGTACAAGCTGTACCACACCCTGCCTATTCTTCGGACTTAGCTCCTAGTGACTATTTCCTATTTCCAAACTAGTAAAAGGATATCCATGGACATCCTTTCTGGTCCAACGAAGAAGTTGTGGCGGCAGTTGAGGAATGGGTCAGAGACAAGGACCCTGGCTTCTTCAGTTCTGAGCTGATGGCACTGGAACAGCGTTGTGAGAACACCTCATCAGAGCAGTTCTAACAAGTACCCAAGCATCACAATTTTTCTACCCGCTTTTTCGAAGAAAAATCGGGTATATTGTTTTCGTACCACAGTTGAGTCCGTCAGTCTGTCCGTATGTCCGTCACGTTTCTTGTAAATGGATCTCCTCTGCAACCACTGAAGTTAAACTTTTGAAACTTTGCATGTGGACAGTACATGGAATGGAGATGGCAGCGGGCAACGTTTTTGTGACCTTAACCTCAACATGACCCCAAGGTCAAAGGTAAAAAATTATGGTTTCATCATTTGCCATATCTCGTAAACTATTGGAGTTACACTATTTAAATTTTGCTTATTGGATGGTCCTTGGAATATAGAATATGTCAGGTTACTTTTGGTGTATGATTTTGTCATATCAGCTAAATTATTAGAGTTACACTTCTGAAACTTTGGTTATTGGATGGCCCTTGGAATATAGAATAAATTTGGATACTTTTGGCATGACCTTGACCTCAACATGATCCCAAGGTCAAAGGTCAAAAATTATGATTTGCCATATCTCCTAAACTATTGGAGTTACACTTCTGAAACTGGCTTATTGGATGCTACTTGGAATATAGAATATGTTGGGCTACTTTTGGTGTGACCTCGACCCCAAGGTCAAAGGTCAAAAAGTATGACTTGGCCATATTTTCTAAACTATTGGAGTTACACTTCTGAAACTTGGTTATTGGATGGCTGTTGGAATATAGAATAAATTGGGATACTTTAGGTGAACCTCAACATAACCCCAAGGTCAAAGGTCAAGAAGTATGACTTTGCCATATCTTCTAAACTATATGAGTTACACTTCTGAAACTTTGCTTATCAGTTAGAATGTTCTTTGCAACTTTTTTTTAACTTACATGTGGTTTTGGCTAGCTAATACATGGTCATTAGTGTTATTCATAGAAAAAGCGGGTATTTGCGATGGTATACCATCGACTGCTGATCTAGTTTCCATTGCTTTTGGGACTTTTTAATTGATTATTTTTGACACAGCAATAGGGAACAAATACTGTCGTTAAATGGGATCCTCTGTAGATACATTGAGTGTTTACATGCATTAGAATTTACTCCCTTTCTTTGTTCAGGTCGATAGGCATGGTGGGCGAAGCTTGCTTACCAAGTAATGCTTACTATCCTAGGATGCCTGATTACACTCTTCTGGAGTCCATGTCTGTTGGTCTGAACATTGATATTTATCCCCACGTTTTTCAAAAAAAGTGGGGATATTGTTATCGCCTCCGTCTGTCCGTCCGTCTGTCTGTCCATCTGTCTGTCCGGCTATCTCCTCCTAAACCGTTAGCCGGAATTCAACCAAATTTGGTATGCGAGTTGCTTACATGAATGGCTTGCGCAAGAGCACATTTTTTTTGTCCCCGCCCCCAGGGGCCCTGGGGAGAGGTCAAAAGGTCAAATTTTGACCTACTGTGGAGAAAACGTGGGGATTTGCGATGGCTTGCCATCGACTGCGCGCTCTAGTTGCCATTTGTCTATGGATTAATGATTTTGGATTAAAGCTTTGGTACTCCGACCTAAACTATTTGTTTTGTTTCCAGAAATCTTCTACAGATACTGCTTATTCTTGAAAGAAACTGGTTATAAAGAGAAAGCTTCAACCTCAGTTCAGGCCATACTTGAATTCAACATTTTCTGTCCTCCATCACTAAAGAATGTATCCAGAGCAATCAAGATGGCCGCCTTTGAGGAGTACTGGGAAAGTGGTTGTGCTAGACTTGGCTGCCCTGGTGCTCTAGGTTGGAAACACTGGTTTGATCACAAGGAGCAAACAGTGGTACCTACTCCAACAGAAGGTACGAAAAAGCTTCTATCTGTGTTTGTACACCACAGCCTCTTTTTAACTCTGTTGTGGGGGGCCCAAGGTCAAAATGTTAGTTCAACAGTCTGTAACGCCGGAACAAAAATGTATATATTATTGTATAGAAAAATGACTGGCCATCAGCATGATGCCGAAGGGGTGTGGGGTGGGGGGATATTGTTTTCATGTTATTGTACTGTGAGGTGCATACATCCTTCAGTATGTCTGTTCAATCTTTGAACCCTGGTGTTTTATCAAAAACATTATTATAATGGACAGTGTTAAAAAGAGGTTAAAGTTGTGGGTATTATAATATTATTAAAATTTTTTATTTCTTATATACCTACAGAAAGCACACTGTCTACCATCAGTTTTCCTACACCAAATACCACAAAGCTTTCTTGAACTCTAGCATTTGTAGTGACTTAGCATGGGACTACAAGTTAGAGAAATCCATTCGGGTAAATATTATGATGTTTCATAAAGATGGAGTTGTTTTGTTTGTTTGTTTGTATAGGAGTTTTAACTGCCCAGTCAACACTGTTTTAGGTCATTTTTGAGCCGGTCAGTTTACCTATCCACACTTTACCTGGGCAGGCTTATACGCAAGCAGTTAACCAGTACAGTGCACATTCTTTTGCCAGAAACTGATAACTGCCCTTCTTGAATCAGCGGAATGGAGAGAATGACCAAAGAAAAGATTTCATGATCAATCTCCACGAAAGAATGTTGCTGGCCCCGTCAGGTATCGAAATCCGCATCCTTCTGATCACCAGTAAGACGCGCATCCGACTGAGCTACCGAGGCCGGCAAAGATGGAGTTGTATTATGAGGCAATACTCAAATAATCATATGAAGATTTGTTGCTCTCTTACAGTGAGTCATTGTTTGCTATCCTATCTGGGATAATTAATGAATTGCTTTTAGAACTTTGAACAAAAAATAAAAATATGTGAAGTTGAATACCATATTTACCATGTGTTGAGACGAGAGTAGACCCAGATGAGACACCACTGAATGCAGTGTCTTATCATTCAGCGGTGTCTTATCTGGGTCTGCACTTTCTGCTACTCATCTAGCTGTTTTTAGGCACAACATCAGGTAGTAAATTGTACTTAATCAAATTTTAGAGCCATTATGGTAAGGAGTTAAGGTGTCCAAATATTTAGGGTAAATACGGTAAATTGAATGATTTCTTCTTCAGAAAGCTTGGAAGAAGTGGAGGAAAACATAATTGAAAAGAAACTGTTGAAACACAATACTTGGCTACAAATTGAGGTATTAAGGGACATGCATCACTGGTTACCATGGCAACCTGATGTTATAAAAGGTCAAACAGAGGAGGACTGTGAAGACCCTGAAAGACTGGTGGTATTTGATGACATTTCCCCAGTTTTATTTACTGTGATAGAAAATCTACATATTGATTTAGTGAACTTTTTCCTGATATTTTCTGGAATGAATTTGACCAGTCAGCATCTTGTAGCAGTGAAATCAAGTTGTGGGATGTTCCTTCTCAATAACCCTAGTCTGTCTGATGCATTTGTTGACTTTGATGTGTTCCCGTTTCTAGAAAACAGTCCAACCATATCTGAAAACTTGAAGGATTTCCTTATTTTAACACTTCAGCAAACAATTGCAGTATTCAGAGGATATGAACAAACACTATTGACTTTGATGCTACTAGAAATTCATATGCAAATGATCAGACAGGGTAGAAAAATGTTATCAAAAAGTGATAAAAAAGAAATCAGAAATTTTGTGAAAAATGTTCTGAAACAGGAGTGTAATAGGAATAACTTAGTTATTTGGCAAACTTACGTTACTATTGAAAGGCTTATAGGTAAGCAAGGTGAAGCAGACGGAATTGTAGAAACTGCTCTTGCTATGCATTCTGGGAAGGATATTTCTATTATTAGTGCGGATGTATTAGGTTTACTTTCACTGTACAGAACAAACTGTGAAATCATTCTTAAAATGCAAGTGTGGGATGCTACTTCACTATGGATAAGGCAAGAAACTGTCTCCAAAGAAATCAAACAGAAAGTAATTCAGATTTTATGTTGTGCTTTGGAAAATAGGAAGTTTATCCCCAATAAATTGGAAGCTGTTTCTGGTACAGCTCTGCTCAAAGTGAGGTCTAAATTGAAGAAGCTGATTGAAACAGCTGTATCGAGACTTACCTCAGCATCAGACACCACACTCCAGAACACAGAACTCAGGTACTTTCATGAACTTTGTGTTTGCTCAGGGTTGTTTGAATATTGCTCCAGTGGTTTAGAGTCCAGTCAGGCAGTGTATCAGTCTGCAAGAGATCTCCTACAAACCAGCAGACTCAAAGGGGGACAGCTGTTGCAGACTCAGGCAGATATGTTCAGAGAAGAAATTAGACTGGTTCTATATCATATGACAACTGGTTCTTTACCATTAAATGTGTTAAGGAACTGTTTAGATTCTAGTTTGGTACGGCATCCAAGTGAATCTGACTTTCTACGATTATTTGTGGATATTGAGAACCGGTCTAGAATTGCTGGACGTTTACACAGATGTTTTGACAAGCTAACACAAAGTCTGACATCCCCTATTCCTGCTCTGGCTGCTGTCTGCTCACAGCTGGAATACCTAGACAGAATCTTGAAGCAACTGGACACAGGTATTTATCAGTCAAATATCAGTGTGTGGTCATTCAAAAGCACAAGAAAAACAAATGGTAAAGCCCAGATTTCTTGCTCTTTCTCGGAGTCTTTTGTGTTGGGCAAATAGTCATAATGTTAACAAGTCTGTGTAATGAGCACCCCACTAAACCCCACTTTATATAGAGAAAAGTAGGGTTTATGGGGTATACATTATATTTCTTATTTCTGCTCCAAGACATAGGTTGTGGGTACTCGTTGGAACCGCCTAGGTGGTTCTAACGAGCACTCACAACCTATGTTTGCAGTATAAATAAGAAAAATATCACAGATTTTCATCAGAAAAGTAGCCATTTTGGAAATGTGAAGAAAGGCACTATGTCTCACAGGTGTGTTATCATAATGGAGGATTCCAGAGTTATTCCTGAAACTACATGCACAAAGAACACTGTATTTGGAATTCTTTATAATTCTTCCTTGAACTATCTCAGTATTGGAAATAAATAACATAAAAGTACTGTCATTCCTTAAAGCACAACAGAAATTGTAAAGCATAGGATATTAAATTTTGCTTTCATTTTTTTAGCTTCCCTGAGCCGAAGACTCCGGGGGAGCTTATAGGATGGTAGGCCTCTGTCGTCCGTCATCCCTCCGTTTGTCATCCACTATTTTCAAATGTCTTCTTCTCTGAAACCACAGGGCCAATTCCAATTAAATTTCATATGCAGCCTCCTTGCAATTGGGGAACGAAAGTTAGCAAGTATGGTCCAGGTCACCTGACCAAGATGGCCGCCATGCCCAAATATGGTAAAATCTTTTTCTCCAGAACCACTGGGCCAATTGTCTTGAACTTTGGTATGTAGCATTAGGTGACTGAGTACTACCAAGTTTTGCAAATATGATGACCCAAGGTTGACCTTGACCTATTTTCTGCTAAGGTCAAATTTGGTTCCTTAGGCTTTTCAATGGGAAAATGGTAAAACAATGCATTTTTTCGAAAAATATTGTGGTCTATGACATGAGAATACAGGGATTTTCCTAGTGCTAATTTGGGGCCGGTAATCAGCCACTAATATTCCCAATTTAGAGACAGATATTCCCAAATTTTATAACAAATTTCCCAATTTCCGATGTTGTGCTGCATTTTGATGAAAATTTCATGAAAATGGAACCAAAATTTACAAAGTTACAGCTGATTTAAATTCCCAACTTTAAATAATAGCGAGCTGTTTTTCCCAAACCCAGCAGGCCCTGGACCCTGATTACAAAGTTTAGGAAAATCCCTGGAATAGGTAAAAAATGGATGTCTATGAATGCTTAAGGTCATGGTCATTCACTGACCTTGACTCAAGGTCGCTTGAATTGTAGGCCCATTGTCATTCCGAAATACATTTTCTCTGAAACCACTGGGCCAGTTTCATTTAAATTTTATATGCAGCCTTAGGACAGTGGGAAAACGAAAATTTATTCGAATGGTCCAGGTCACATGACCAAGATGGCCACCATGCCCAAATATGGTAAAATAACTAAAGCAATCTTCTCCAGAGCCAGTGGGCCGATTTGCTTGAAACTTAGTATGTAGCATTAGGTGACTGAGTACTTCTAAGTTGGCAAATATGATGACCCTAGGTTGACATTGACCTATTTTCTGCCAAGGTCAAATTTGGTTCCTTAAGCTTTTCAATGAGAAAAGGGTAAAACAATGCATTTTTTCGGAAAATATTGTGGTCTGTGATATGAGAGTGGGTAAAAAATTGAATTCCTGTGAATGGTTAGGGTCATAGTCATTCATTGACCTTGGCCCAAGGTCACTTGTATTGCAGGTCTATTGACATATATTAGAATACATTTTCTCTAACACCACTGGGCTAATTCATTTAAATTTTATATGCAGCCTTAGGACACTTGCCCTAATATGGTGAAAACCTTAAGAAATCTTTTTCTCCAGAACCACTGGGCCAATTGTCTTGAACTTTGGTATGTAGCATTAGGTGACTGAGTACTACCAAGTTTTGCAAATATGATGACCCAAGGTTGACCTTGACCTATTTTCTGCTAAGGTCAAATTTGGTTCCTTAGGCTTTTCAATGGGAAAATGGTAAAACAATGCATTTTTTCGAAAAATATTGTGGTCTATGACATGAGAATACAGGGATTTTCCTAGTGCTAATTTGGGGCCGGTAATCAGCCACTAATATTCCCAATTTAGAGACAGATATTCCCAAATTTTATAACAAATTTCCCAATTTCCGATGTTGTGCTGCATTTTGATGAAAATTTCATGAAAATGGAACCAAAATTTACAAAGTTACAGCTGATTTAAATTCCCAACTTTAAATAATAGCGAGCTGTTTTTCCCAAACCCAGCAGGCCCTGGACCCTGATTACAAAGTTTAGGAAAATCCCTGGAATAGGTAAAAAATGGATGTCTATGAATGCTTAAGGTCATGGTCATTCACTGACCTTGACTCAAGGTCGCTTGAATTGTAGGCCCATTGTCATTCCGAAATACATTTTCTCTGAAACCACTGGGCCAGTTTCATTTAAATTTTATATGCAGCCTTAGGACAGTGGGAAAACGAAAATTTATTCGAATGGTCCAGGTCACATGACCAAGATGGCCACCATGCCCAAATATGGTAAAATAACTAAAGCAATCTTCTCCAGAGCCAGTGGGCCGATTTGCTTGAAACTTAGTATGTAGCATTAGGTGACTGAGTACTTCTAAGTTGGCAAATATGATGACCCTAGGTTGACATTGACCTATTTTCTGCCAAGGTCAAATTTGGTTCCTTAAGCTTTTCAATGAGAAAAGGGTAAAACAATGCATTTTTTCGGAAAATATTGTGGTCTGTGATATGAGAGTGGGTAAAAAATTGAATTCCTGTGAATGGTTAGGGTCATAGTCATTCATTGACCTTGGCCCAAGGTCACTTGTATTGCAGGTCTATTGACATATATTAGAATACATTTTCTCTAACACCACTGGGCTAATTCATTTAAATTTTATATGCAGCCTTAGGACACTTGCCCTAATATGGTGAAAACCTTAAGAAATCTTTTTCTCCAGAACCACTGGGCCAATTGTCTTGAACTTTGGTATGTAGCATTAGGTGACTGAGTACTACCAAGTTTTGCAAATATGATGACCCAAGGTTGACCTTGACCTATTTTCTGCTAAGGTCAAATTTGGTTCCTTAGGCTTTTCAATGGGAAAATGGTAAAACAATGCATTTTTTCGAAAAATATTGTGGTCTATGACATGAGAATACAGGGATTTTCCTAGTGCTAATTTGGGGCCGGTAATCAGCCACTAATATTCCCAATTTAGAGACAGATATTCCCAAATTTTATAACAAATTTCCCAATTTCCGATGTTGTGCTGCATTTTGATGAAAATTTCATGAAAATGGAACCAAAATTTACAAAGTTACAGCTGATTTAAATTCCCAACTTTAAATAATAGCGAGCTGTTTTTCCCAAACCCAGCAGGCCCTGGACCCTGATTACAAAGTTTAGGAAAATCCCTGGAATAGGTAAAAAATGGATGTCTATGAATGCTTAAGGTCATGGTCATTCACTGACCTTGACTCAAGGTCGCTTGAATTGTAGGCCCATTGTCATTCCGAAATACATTTTCTCTGAAACCACTGGGCCAGTTTCATTTAAATTTTATATGCAGCCTTAGGACAGTGGGAAAACGAAAATTTATTCGAATGGTCCAGGTCACATGACCAAGATGGCCACCATGCCCAAATATGGTAAAATAACTAAAGCAATCTTCTCCAGAGCCAGTGGGCCGATTTGCTTGAAACTTAGTATGTAGCATTAGGTGACTGAGTACTTCTAAGTTGGCAAATATGATGACCCTAGGTTGACATTGACCTATTTTCTGCCAAGGTCAAATTTGGTTCCTTAAGCTTTTCAATGAGAAAAGGGTAAAACAATGCATTTTTTCGGAAAATATTGTGGTCTGTGATATGAGAGTGGGTAAAAAATTGAATTCCTGTGAATGGTTAGGGTCATAGTCATTCATTGACCTTGGCCCAAGGTCACTTGTATTGCAGGTCTATTGACATATATTAGAATACATTTTCTCTAACACCACTGGGCTAATTCATTTAAATTTTATATGCAGCCTTAGGACACTTGCCCTAATATGGTGAAAACCTTAAGAAATCTTCTTCTCCAGAACCACTGGGCTGATTGCCTTGAAGTATGTAGCATCAGGTGACTGAATACTACCAAGTTTGCAAAAATGATGACCCTATGTTGACCTTGACATATTTTATGCCAAGGTCAAAGTTGGCTCCGTAGGCTTTTTAATGGGAAATAGGTAAATCAATGCATTTTTCTAAAAATATTGTGGTCTGTGATATGAGAATAGGTTAAAAATGAATTTCTATGAATGCTTAAGGTCAGGGTCATTTGGTAACCTTGGCCAAAGGTCACTTCTATTGCAGATGCATTTACATAGTAGAATACATTTTCTCTCTAACACCACTTGGCCAATTTTATTTGAATTTTATAAGCATCTTTAGGACACTTTGAGAACAAAAATTTATTTGGATGGTCCAGGTCACATGATCAAGATGTTTGCTATGCCCAAATATGGTAAAAACCTTAAAAACCTTCTCCAGAACCACTGGGCCAATTGTCTTGAAACTTGGTATGTAGCATTGGGTGACTGAGTTTTACCACGTTTGCAAAAATGAGTGAGTGTGTGTGTGAATTCGGGTTTAAAGTCGCTTTCAACAATTTTTCAGTCGTATCACGACGGTGTCTGGTTGTGACAGGGAGCTCAATGCTCACTTTTATAGTGCTGCCTCACTGAAGTATCATGTCCCAGACACATTACATGATACCACATCCAGTCACATTATCCTGACACTGGGTGGAATGATGACCCTAGATTGACCTTGACCTATTTTACACCAAGGTCAAATTTGGCTCCATGGGCTTTTCAATGGGAAATAGGTAAATCAATGCAATTTTCTAAAAGTATTGTAATCTGTGATAAGAGAATAGGTAAAGATTGTATGTCTATGAATGCTTAAGGGTAAGGTCATTTTATGACCTTGGCCCAAGGTCACTTGTATTGCAAGTCCATTGACATATTAGAATACATTTTCTCTAAAACTGCTGGGCCATTTTCATTTAAATTTTACATGCAGCCTAAGGACTGTAAGGGAACAAAAATTTATTCAAATGTTCCAGGTCACATGACCAAGATGGCCCCCATAACTGAATATGGTAAAAAACCTTAAAAAGTTTCTTCTCCAGAACTAATGGACCGATTGTCCTCAAACTTGGTATGTGCATTGGGTGACTGAGTATCAGCAAGTTTGCAACAATGATGATGCTAGGTTGACCGTGACCTATTATACCCCCCCACAAACGAAGTTGGGGGGGGGGGGGGGGGGGGGGGTATACGTCCGAAAGTCCGTATGTCAGTAACACTTTGATTTTTCCTGCATAGCCTACATAATAATTTAAGGAATGTCACCATATTCTGCATAAACATTGACATTGATGAGCTGCTTATGCTACAGAAAAATAAGGTTCTAGGGGCTAGTGTTTTTAGAGTTATTCCCCTTTGTTATTTTTAACTAATAGACGTTTCCGAGAATCTAATCTTATGCTCCGCCTACTTGGTTACTGTTGCTACGTCCCACAAGCTTTGCAGCCAATATGGCGGAAACAAAGAAAGTCTGTGTAGCTCTCGGAGGAGATTTTTCAAGTATTCCGGACAATATTGGCGTTTCTTATTCACCGAGACATAAAAAAAAAATACATAAATAAATAATAAAAAAACAGCCTAACCAAAGGGCTAAGGAATTATAAAATAATTATGTGCATACTTTCAAAATATTCAGCCTGGAAAACTATCTCCAAGTTACCGCGAAGTGTTTGCGTTTGGTGCGGAAAACTAAATCACACACACACACACCTGCACGCGTGCACGAGTCGGCCCATCCATGCTTATAAAACCTATTGGTTTATTGGGCGGCAGGGCTTGAGAAGTCAATTCACCTCAATGTCGGGTAAAAGTCCCACAAAATTTGAAGCAACGTCTCCAAAATGACCTTTAAAGTGTTGACGGGGATGTTAAACTTCAAATCAATCAATCAAACAAACAAACATGACTTCAGTACTTTAAAGTATATGCTCCTCATTTCATTATGTAATAATTCCGCACCGAGGGCACAATATAATGCAACCGAGTGTGGTGCCAATCATATCCACTAACCCTCTCATACAATTTGCATTAAGACCGTCCATGCTAATAAACCCTGTTGGTTTCATTGGGCGAAAGGGCTTGAGATGTCATTTCATCTCAATGTGGGGTAAAAGTCCCACAAAATTGGAAGCAACGTCTCCAAAATGACCTTTACAGTGTTGACGGGAACGTTTAACCTCAAATCAAACAAACAAAACAATCCACATTAACTCTATATTTACTGATCCCTAATCAGACAGCCAAATGTAGACCAGCAGCCCACTCATCAACCTCTAGACCAGAGATGAGCATATACTGCATGAGCCAACACACCCACCGCATCAGCCTGCTTAATTACTCACTAAGACACGAGATTTCGCGCATCTCTCTTTGAAAAGCCAGCAGACTATAGAAGGGCAGTTGCAATCCGCGAGGGCCCCAGTCAGACGGCGCAAATGCGTAGGCTGATCCCAGTCCTTGTTGCCCACATTTATAAGCCCCAACGATGGCCCCGCAGCACACCAACCATACAATATTTGTGACTTAGCTGTAGTCTGGGGAGAAAAATCTGTAAATAAAAATAAAACTCCAGTCGAGTGCCCCGACCGGGGATTGAACCCAAGAAACTCGGGTTACAAAGCGAGCGACACAACCACCAGGTCCGGACCAATCAGACTAGTCAGTTAGGCACTCTATATGGATATTTATTATGGTCGTACTACTTCATCCTTCCATACTACAGAGAGACAAAGTCATTTGTTTCAAATGTTTAGGAGATACTAATGTAGTAATATCACATTTCCAGCTTCTTTTGACTCGGCCGCATCTGCCCCGCCCCTGGGCTCAAACGGTTATCATCGTGGCACCAGGCACCATTGTAGCAGGAGGAGGAAAAAATATGTTAAGAAAAATCCAGTCGAGCTCCGATCGGGGACTGAACCCACGACCTGGGGTTACAAAGCGAGTGACACAACGACCAGGCCAAAAGGCCCGGAGCAGTTAGACCGGTCACTTATGCACTCTATATGTATATACACATATACATGTTTGTTTGTTTGATTTGAGGTTAAACGTCCCCGTCAACACTGTAAAGGTCATTTTGGAGACGTTGTTTCCAATTTTGTGGGACTTTTACCCGACCTTGAGATGAAATGACTTCTCAAGCCCTGCCACGCAATGAAACCAATAGGGTTAATTAGCACTGACGGACCGACTCGCACCGCTTTTCCTGGGCAGGCTGAGATCCTGTAAGCGGTTCACCAGTAGTCGTGTGCGGGTCGGTTTCAGCTCTGCGTGGAATCATCATGCAACCCATCTATTTCTTCAAGCCCCGATGGGCGGGGGCCATCATATATACATGTACATATTTATCTCAATATTGCCGTACTACAGCATGACAATTGTTTGACAGTCCTAATAATAAACTTCACACACAACCCCATTACCCTGAAATGCCCTTCCCCACTACTGCGTCTCTTTGTTTGTGGGAGAAAATGGCCGTTAGTGACCAACACAGCAGCACTAAATAAAATCGATTTTTTCGATTGGATGAAACAGCGCTCTTGATTGACAGCTCGGAAACGTCTATTGTTCTGGCCTGTACCCAGATGTGCATGTACGGTGAACTCAACTCCTCCCACAGTTTCTGTCTGAGCAATCTGATTCTTAGCATACACTTTCTAGATATATTGAGTATGTGCATGAAGAAGTTTTATGTTGGAATTTTATTTTTTGACAAACTAATTGCTTTTTGAACTTAGCCATTTTTGTGCAATTCTTGGTATTGTACCCAGAATATGCATGTACGGTGAACTCAACTCTTCCCACAGTTTTAGTCTAAGGAATTTGATTCTTAGCATACACTTTCTAGATGTATTGGGTATGTGCATGAAGAAGTTTTATAATGGAATTTTATTTTTTGACAAAATTATTGCTTTATGAACTTAGCCATTTTTATGCAATTCTTGGTATTATTTAAGGAACATCACCATATTTTACATAAACATTGACATTGATGAGCTGCTTATGCTACAGAAAAATAAGGTTCTAGGGGCTAGTGTTTTTAGAGTTATTTTCCCTTTGTTATTTTTAACTAATTGTTCTGGCCTGTACCCAGATGTGCATGTACGGTGAACTCAACTCCTCCCACAGTTTGTGTCTAAGCAACCTTTTGTTTGCGGGGGTATCTAATAAGCAGTGCTTATTCACTTTTTAGCTCACCTGTCACGTAGTGACAAGGTGAGCTTTTGGGATCACTTTTTGTCCTTCGTGCGTCCGTGCGTGCGTGAGTGCGTCCGTAAACTTTTTCTTCAAACGACATCTCCTCCTAAACCACTGAACGGATTTTGACCAAACTTCACATGAATGATCCTTAGGTGGTCCCCTTTCAAAGTTGTTCAAATGGTTCCGGTCAGTTGCACATATAGGTCACAGTAGCCAAAAATAGATTTTTTTCACCGAAAACTTAAAAAATCTTCTTCTCTGAAACCGCAAGGCCCAGGTCTTTGATATTTGGTATGAAGCTTCATCTAGTGGACCCCTATCAAGATTGTTCAAATTATAGTGCTGGGGCCAAAAATGCCCCCGCACGGGGGCCCTTTGGTTTTACATGGGCTTATATAGGGAAAATCTTTAAAAATCTTCTTCTCTGAAACCGCAAGGCCCAGGTCTTTGATATTTGGTATGAAGCTTTATCTAATGGACCCCTACCAAGATTGTTCAAATTATAGTGCTGGATCTCAAAATGCCCCCGCACGGGGACCCTTTGGTTTTACTTGGGCTTATATAGGGAAAATCTTTAAAAATCTTCTTCTCTGAAACCGCAAGGCCCAAGTCTTTGATATTTGGTATGAAGCTTTATCTAGTGGACCCCTATCAAGATTGTTCAAATTATAGTGCTGGAGCTCAAAATGCCCCCGCACGGGGGCCCTTTGGTTTTACATGTGCTTATATAGGGAAAATCTTGAAAAATCTTCTCTCTGAAACCTCAAAGGCCCAGGTCTTTGATATGTGGTATGAAGCTTCATCTAGTGGACCCCTACCAAGATTGTTCAAATTATAGTGCTGGGGCCAAAAATGCCCCCGCACGGGGGCCCTTTGGTTTTACATGGGCTTATATAGGGAAAATCTTTAAAACTCTTCGTCTCTGAAACCGCAAGGCCCAGGTCTTTGATATTTGGTATGAAGCTTTATCTAGTGGACCCCTACCAAGATTGTTCAAATTATAGTGCTGGAGCTAAAAATGCCCCCGCACGGGGCCCTTTGGTTTTACATGGGCTTATATAGGGAAAATCTTGAAAAATCTTCTTCTCTGAAACCGCAAGGCCCAGGTCTTTGATATTTGGTATGAAGCTTCATCTAGTGGATCCCTACCAAGATTGTTCAAATTATAGTGCTGGGGCCAAAAATGCCCCCGCACGTGGGCCCTTTTGTTTTACATAGGCTTATATAGGGAAAATCTTTAAAAATCTTCTTCTCTGAAACCGCAAGGCCCAGGTCTTTGATATTTGATATGAAGCTTCATCTAATGGACCCCTACCAAGATTGTTCAAATTATAGTGCTGGAGCTCAAAATGCCCCCGCACGGGGGCCCTTTGGTTTTACTTGTGCTTATATAGGGAAAATCTTGAAAAATCTTCTTCTCTGAAACCGCACGGCCCAGGTCTTTGATATGTGGTATGAAGCTTCATCTAGTGGACCCCTACCAAGATTGTTCAAATTATAGTGCTGGGGCCAAAAATGCCCCCGCACGGGGGCCCTTTGGTTTTACATGGGCTTATATAGGGAAAATCTTTAAAAATCTTCTTCTCTGAAACCGCAAGGCCCAAGTCTTTGATATTTGGTATGAAGCTTTATCTAATGGACCCCTACCAAGATTGTTCAAATTATAGTACTGGGGCCAAAAATGCCCCTGCACGGGGGCCCTTTGGTTTTACATGGGCTTATATAGGGAAAATCTTTAAAAATCTTCTTCTCTGAAACCGCAAGGCCCAAGTTTTTGATATTTGGTATGAAGCTTTATCTAGTGGACCCCTATCAAGATTGTTCAAATTATAGTGCTGGAGCTCAAAATGCCCCCGCACGCGGGCCCTTTGGTTTTACATGTGCTTATATAGGGAAAATCTTGAAAAATCTTCTCTCTGAAACCTCAAAGGCCCAGGTCTTTGATATGTGGTATGAAGCTTCATCTAGTGGACCCCTACCAAGATTGTTCAAATTATAGTGCTGGGGCCAAAAATGCCCCCGCACGGGGGCCCTTTGGTTTTACATGGGCTTATATAGGGAAAATCTTTAAAACTCTTCGTCTCTGAAACCGCACGGCCCAGGTTTTTGATATTTGGTATGAAGCTTTATCTAGTGGACCCCTACCAAGATTGTTCAAATTATAGTGGTGGAGCTAAAAATGCCCCCACACGGGGGCCCTTTGGTTTTACATGGGCTTATATAGGGAAAATCTTGAAAAATCTTCTCTGAAACCGCAAGGCCCAGGTCTTTGATATTTGGTATGAAGCTTCATCTAGTGGACCCCTACCAAGATTGTTCAAATTATAGTGCTGGGGCCAAAAATGCCCCCACATGTGGGCCCTTTTGTTTTACATAGGCTTATATAGGGAAAATCTTGAAAAATCTTCTTCTCTGAAACCGCAAGGCCCAGGTCTTTGATATTTGGTATGAAGCTTCATCTAATGGACCCCTACCAAGATTGTTCAAATTATAGTGCTGGAGCTCAAAATGCCCCCGCACGGGGGCCCTTTGGTTTTACATAGGCTTATATAGGGAAAATCTTGAAAAATCTTCTTCTCTGAATCCACAAGGCCCAGGTCTTCGATATTTGGTAAGAAGCTTCATCTAGTGGACCCCTACCAAGATTGTTCAAATTATAGTGCTGGGGCCAAAAAAGCCCCCGCACCAGGGCCCTTTTGTTTTACATAGGCTTATATAGGGAAAATCTTTTAAAATCTTCTTCTCTGAAACCGCAAGGCCCAGGTCTTTGATATTTGGTATGAAGCTTCATCTAGTGGACCCCTATCAAGATTGTTCAAATTATAGTGCTGGGGCCAAAAATGCCCCCGCACGGGGGCCCTTTGGTTTTACATGGGCTTATATAGGGAAAATCTTTAAAAATCTTCTTCTCTGAAACCGCAAGGCCCAGGTCTTTGATATTTGGTATGAAGCTTTATCTAATGGACCCCTACCAAGATTGTTCAAATTATAGTGCTGGATCTCAAAATGCCCCCGCACGGGGACCCTTTGGTTTTACTTGTGCTTATATAGGGAAAATCTTTAAAAATCTTCTTCTCTGAAACCGCAAGGCCCAAGTCTTTGATATTTGGTATGAAGCTTTATCTAGTGGACCCCTATCAAGATTGTTCAAATTATAGTGCTGGAGCTCAAAATGCCCCCGCACGGGGGCCCTTTGGTTTTACATGTGCTTATATAGGGAAAATCTTGAAAAATCTTCTCTCTGAAACCTCAAAGGCCCAGGTCTTTGATATGTGGTATGAAGCTTCATCTAGTGGACCCCTACCAAGATTGTTCAAATTATAGTGCTGGGGCCAAAAATGCCCCCGCACGGGGGCCCTTTGGTTTTACATGGGCTTATATAGGGAAAATCTTTAAAACTCTTCGTCTCTGAAACCGCAAGGCCCAGGTCTTTGATATTTGGTATGAAGCTTTATCTAGTGGACCCCTACCAAGATTGTTCAAATTATAGTGCTGGAGCTAAAAATGCCCCCGCACGGGGCCCTTTGGTTTTACATGGGCTTATATAGGGAAAATCTTGAAAAATCTTCTTCTCTGAAACCGCAAGGCCCAGGTCTTTGATATTTGGTATGAAGCTTCATCTAGTGGATCCCTACCAAGATTGTTCAAATTATAGTGCTGGGGCCAAAAATGCCCCCGCACGTGGGCCCTTTTGTTTTACATAGGCTTATATAGGGAAAATCTTTAAAAATCTTCTTCTCTGAAACCGCAAGGCCCAGGTCTTTGATATTTGATATGAAGCTTCATCTAATGGACCCCTACCAAGATTGTTCAAATTATAGTGCTGGAGCTCAAAATGCCCCCGCACGGGGGCCCTTTGGTTTTACTTGTGCTTATATAGGGAAAATCTTGAAAAATCTTCTTCTCTGAAACCGCACGGCCCAGGTCTTTGATATGTGGTATGAAGCTTCATCTAGTGGACCCCTACCAAGATTGTTCAAATTATAGTGCTGGGGCCAAAAATGCCCCCGCACGGGGGCCCTTTGGTTTTACATGGGCTTATATAGGGAAAATCTTTAAAAATCTTCTTCTCTGAAACCGCAAGGCCCAAGTCTTTGATATTTGGTATGAAGCTTTATCTAATGGACCCCTACCAAGATTGTTCAAATTATAGTACTGGGGCCAAAAATGCCCCTGCACGGGGGCCCTTTAGTTTTACATGGGCTTATATAGGGAAAATCTTTAAAAATCTTCTTCTCTGAAACCGCAAGGCCCAAGTTTTTGATATTTGGTATGAAGCTTTATCTAGTGGACCCCTATCAAGATTGTTCAAATTATAGTGCTGGAGCTCAAAATGCCCCCGCACGCGGGCCCTTTGGTTTTACATGTGCTTATATAGGGAAAATCTTGAAAAATCTTCTCTCTGAAACCTCAAAGGCCCAGGTCTTTGATATGTGGTATGAAGCTTCATCTAGTGGACCCCTACCAAGATTGTTCAAATTATAGTGCTGGGGCCAAAAATGCCCCCGCACGGGGGCCCTTTGGTTTTACATGGGCTTATATAGGGAAAATCTTTAAAAATCTTCGTCTCTGAAACCGCACGGCCCAGGTTTTTGATATTTGGTATGAAGCTTTATCTAGTGGACCCCTACCAAGATTGTTCAAATTATAGTGGTGGAGCTAAAAATGCCCCCACACGGGGGCCCTTTGGTTTTACATGGGCTTATATAGGGAAAATCTTGAAAAATCTTCTCTGAAACCGCAAGGCCCAGGTCTTTGATATTTGGTATGAAGCTTCATCTAGTGGACCCCTACCAAGATTGTTCAAATTATAGTGCTGGGGCCAAAAATGCCCCCACATGTGGGCCCTTTTGTTTTACATAGGCTTATATAGGGAAAATCTTGAAAAATCTTCTTCTCTGAAACCGCAAGGCCCAGGTCTTTGATATTTGGTATGAAGCTTCATCTAATGGACCCCTACCAAGATTGTTCAAATTATAGTGCTGGAGCTCAAAATGCCCCCGCACGGGGGCCCTTTGGTTTTACATAGGCTTATATAGGGAAAATCTTGAAAAATCTTCTTCTCTGAATCCACAAGGCCCAGGTCTTCGATATTTGGTAAGAAGCTTCATCTAGTGGACCCCTACCAAGATTGTTCAAATTATAGTGCTGGGGCCAAAAAAGCCCCCGCACCAGGGCCCTTTTGTTTTACATAGGCTTATATAGGGAAAATCTTTTAAAATCTTCTTCTCTGAAACCGCAAGGCCCAGGTCTTTGATATTTGGTATGAAGCTTCATCTAGTGGACCCGTACCAAGATTGTACAAATTATAGTGCTGGAGCTCAAAATGCCCCCCGCACAGGGGCCCTTTGGTTTTACATGGGCTTAAAAGGGAAAATCTTGAAAAATTTTCTTCTCTGAAACCGCAAGGCCCAGGTCTTTGATATGTGGTATGAAGCTTCATCTAGTGGACCCCTACCAATATTGTTCAAATTATAGTGCTGGGGCCAAAAATGCCCCCGCACAGGGGCCCTTTTGTTTTACATAGGCTTATATAGGGAAAATCTTTAAAAATCTTCTTCTCTGAAACCGCAAGGCCCAGGTCTTTGATATTTTGTATGAAGCTTCATCTAGTGGACCCCTACCAAGATTGTTCAAATTATAGTGCTGGAGCTCAAAATGCCTCCCCCCCCCCCCCACCGCACGGGGGCCCTTTGGTTTTACATGGGCTTATTTAGGGAAAATCTTGAAAAATCTTCTTCTCTGAAACCGCAAGGCCCAGGTCTTTGATATTTGGTATGAAGCTTCATCTATAAGACCCCTACCAAGATTGTTCAAATTATAGTGCTGGGGCCAAAAATGCCCCCGCACCAGGGCCCTTTTGTTTTACATAGGCTTATATAGGGAAAATCTTGAAAAATCTTCTTCTCTGAAACTGCAAGGCCCAGGTCTTTTATATTTGGTATAAAGCTTCATCTTGTGGACCTCTACCAAGATTGTTCAAATTATAGCCCTGGGGCCAAAAATGCGCCCACTCCGGGGCCCTTTGGTTTTAGATAAACTTATATTGGGAAAATCTTGTTTTACATAGTCTATAGGCAGGCTTAACCTTTAAAATCTTCTTCTCTGAAACCAGAAAGCCCAGGTCTTTCATATTCGATATGAAGCTTCATCTTGTGGACCTCTACCAAGATTGTTCAAATTATAGCCCTGGGGCCAAAATTGACCCTGCCCGGGTCCCACTTGTTATACATTGGATCAGGTGAGCGAACCAGGGCCCTTTGGGCCCTCTTGTTTTCATTTTACATCAAGGTGGCCACCATGCCCTATTATGGTAAAAACCTTAAAACAAGAAGCCCATGGGCCCCAATGCTCACCAGAGATCAGGCTTCACTGCCCGATGGCAGCCATGTATTTTAACATGATATCATTTTAAACTACCGATTATAAAGTCTCCCAAATGAACCCCCATATCCAAATGAGCAACCATGTTGACTCATTATCTGAAAGATTAGGCCTTTTATGAAGTAGAGGGGTGGGGGCATGGAGGTTGGTATCACTAAATGCGTCTTATCATAAGGAACAAGAATATATATGGTTTAGCAGCGGGGATCTGTATGCTGGAAATATTAGGCCTCTTAAGCGGTGAAGGGGTTGGGGCATGCCTTATTGATCCCAGGAAAGCCCAAGATTGTTGTCCATAATTGTGTATTATCACAAGGACCAAGAATATATATGGTTTATTGGTGGGAATCTGAATGGTTTCTGATATAGGAGGCCCTTCTATGAAGTGGAGAGGAGAGGAATGGCCCCTGCGGACTCCCAAGTTGGTGTTTGTTTGTTTGATTTGAGGTTTAACATCCCCGTCAACACTGTAAAGGTCATTTTGGAGACATTGCTTCCAATTTTGTGGGACTTTTACCCGACATTGAGATGAAATGACATCTCAAGCCATGTCGCCCAATGAAACCAATAGGGTTTATTAGCATGGATGGTCCGCCCTGCACCGCGGTTCCTGGACAGGCTTAGATCCTCTAAGCGGTTTACCAGTACCTTGTGTGCGGGCCGGATTCAGCTCTGCGTGGAAGCATCATGCAGCCCATATATTTCTTCAAGCCCCTATGGGCAGGGGCTTCCCAAGTTGGTGTGCTATTGTTAAGGAACAAGTACATTTATGATTATGGGGATGGGATTTGAATGGTGTCTGAAATATATTGCCTTTTATGAAGTGTAGGGGCGGGGCACATTGCCCATGCACAAAGAGACCCCCAGGTTGGTGTGATTGAATGAATCTTATCATAAGGAACAAGAATACAGTCAAACTTCAATGGCTCGAACACCTTTGGGACCTCGAAAATCTGTTCGAGACAGGGGTAGTTCGAGCCACTGAGGTTACTGTCAGGAGGCACAACGAGATACTTTTAGACATCTTTTCGATGTTCTATGATGAATATGTATGCTGGGTGTACTCATTAGAATCGCCTCATCAAGGCGATTCTAATGAGTACACACAGCATACATTTGCAAGATAAAAGACTAAAATCTCCTTTATTATCCCCCATTATTTCTTATGTAGAGGATTTCGCTAGGGGCCCAAGAATGGGTTCGAACTATCCATGGTAAACGAGGCATCGGTGTTCGAGCCATCGAAGTTTCACTGTATATATAGTTTAGGGTTGGGGATCTGAATGATTTCTGAAATATATTGCTTTTAATGAAGAAAAGCAGTGGGGCATGACCCGTGTACCCCTGAGGACTCCCAAGCTGGTGTCATTTGAATGCGTCTTATCATAAGGAAGATGAATATATATGGTTTAGGGGTGGAGCTCTGAACAGTTTCTGAGTTACAGAGATATATGGCCTTTTGTGAAGTGGAGGGGTGGGGCAAGGCCCTGGCTTGACCCAGGAGACCCCCAGGTTGGTGTCAATGAATGAGTCTTATCATAAGAAACAACAATATACAGGTCAGTCCCTTTATAATGCTATGTTTGGGATGCATAGAACAGGACCGTGTTATATGTGAACCGCACTATAAGGGGATATTGTTATAGAGAAATCCTAGTAAAATGACAATTTTGGAGGCAAGACCTGGTTGTGTTATAACCAAAACTGTGTTATAATGAGTAGAGGAGTAGTACTAAAGGGACTTAAGTGTACATGTATATGATTCTAGGGGTGGGGATCTGTAAGGTTTCCAAGATATTGGGCCTTTTATGAAATGAAGGGGTGGGGCACCGCCCCGGCACATCCCAGGCACCCCAAGGTTGATGTCACTGAATGCTTTTTATCATAAGGAACAAGAATATGTATAGTTTAGGGGTCGGGATCTCTGAGATATATGGCCTTTTGTGAAGTGAAGGGGTGGGGCAAGGCCCCAGCACACCCAGGGAAACCCCAGGTTGGTGTCAATGAATGCTTCTCTTCATAAGGAACAAGAATATATATGGTTATGGGGTGGGGATCTGTTAGGCTTCTGAGATATTGGGCCTTTTATGAAATGGAGGGGGTGGCGCATGACCCCGGCGCATCCAATGGTACCTCCAGGCTGGTGTCACTGAATGCCTCTTATCAAAAGGAACAAGAATATATATGGTTTAGAGGTGGGGATCTGAATGGATTCTGAGATATATGGCCTTTTGTGAAGTGGAGGGGTGGAGCAAGGCCCCGGCGCACCCCGGAAGACCCCCAAGTTGGTGTCAATGAATGCGTCTCTTCATAAGGAACAAGAATATATATGGTTTAGGGGTGGGGATCCGTAAGGTTTCCGAGATATTGGGCCTTTTATGAAATGGAGGGGGTGGGGCATGACCCCGGCGCATCCCTGGGGACCCCCAGGTTGGTGTCACTGAATGGGTCTTATCATAAGGAACAAGAATATATATGGTTTAGGGGTGGGGTTCCGAATGGTTTCTGAGTTATATGGCCTTTTATGAAGTGGAGGGGGTGGGGCATGGCCCCAACACAACCTGGGGGACCCCTATGTTGGCATAAAAGCATATGGCTGAGAGAAGTTTACTCAGGGAACATTTCTATAAAAGTTTTGTCAAAATATCTGCATTGACTTGGCAGTAAATGCCATGTTTCAATTTTCCCCATTAAAAGCCCATGGAAACTCTAAGTTGCCATAGCAACCAAACTAAAGAATTGATTTTCATAAAAAAACACAAACTTTCAATCCCCCAGCCCAGGGATACTACAGATGAAATTTGGGCACAAACGGCCCAGTGGTTTCAGAGAAGATGTCCTTTGAAAGTGTTGACGCAGACAACATACGACGGACAACTGCCTATCCTATAAGCTCCCCCGGAGCCTTCGGCTCTGGTGAGCTAAAAATCTTCATCTCCGGAATCACTTGGCTGAGTGTCTTGAAACTTGGTATGTAGCACCAAGTGATTGATTACTACCAAATTTGCACAGGGCTCAGGGGAGCGACCGTGACCTCATGGTCTTCTTGTTTTATCAAAAAATCAAACTTGACATTTCATGTGAATTACCTGCAGAGCACAGAGTATACATGAAATGTAATTCCTCATTGTTTTTTGAAAAACCAAAAAAATGAAAATACGTTTTTTGGTTGTTGCTGTTATAGTTATGTTCCTGAAATCACAAACTGAAACTTTTCTGGCCCATGGGTCAGTAGGATGTGCTCATGACTAGTGATTGGAGGTGGGAGTTTGAGTGAAACATTTTCTAAGATCATTCTTTCCCTTCCACTGATTCAAGGAGAGCAGTTGTCTGGTTAACACTTGTGTATAAGCATGCCCAGATAAGAGCGGTTATGTAAATTGACTGGCATGATGTGATCTAAAAACTTTTGAATAGGCCATTAAACTGAAAACCAGCCCGGGTTGATGCTTTGAGTGACATAGTCAAAATCAAACCCAGCACACCAAGTATCCTTTAGTATCACTTCCACCATGGGGGCTCGGTCCTCGCCAGTCGGGGCTTGAAGAAATAGATGGGCTGCATGACGCTTCCAAGCAGAGCTGAAACCGACCCGCACACGAGTACTGGTAAACCGTTTAGAGGATCTAAGCCTGCCCAGGCAAAGCGGTGTGAGTAGGACAGTCCATGCTTATAAACCATATTGGTTTCATTGGGCGGCAGGGCTTGAGATGTCATTTCATCTCAGTGTCGGGTAAAAGTCCCACAAAACTGGAAGCAACGTCTCCAAAATGACTTTACACTGTTGACGGGGACGATAAACCTCAAATCAAACAAACAAAACCATGGGGGCTACTCTCCCAATGGTAGCACAGTCTCCTCTTAAACAGTACCCCACATGTTAGAACTGGGAACAGATTCCTCCCATGCCCGAGAAGTCTCCATGTTAGAACTAGGAGCAAATTCTTCTCTTCATGAGGCCCCATGTAAAGTGTAGCCCCCATGTTGGAACTGGGAGTAAATTCTTCCCATTAAGAGTAGCCCCACATGTTACAACTAGGAGCAAATTCTTTACTTTAAGAGTTTCCCCCCATGTTAGAACTGAGAGCAAAGTCGTCCCTTCAAGAGTAGCCCCCATGTTGGAACTGGGAGTAAATTCTTCCCATTCAGAGTAGCCCCACATGTTACAACTAGGAGCAAATTCTTTACTTTAAGAGTTTCCCCCCATGTTAGAACTGAGAGCAAACACTTATCTCCATGAGTAGTCCCCATGTTAGAACTGGGAGCAAATTCTTCCCTTCATGAATTGTCCACATGTTAAATCTGGGAGCAAAGTTTTCCCTTCATGAGTGGTATCCATGTTAAGTAAGTAAAGTCTTTATTTTACGAGGGTTACAAATTTAGCATAGAAGCTAATCTTCCATGAGGCCCTCAAAACATTTACAATATATACACAAGCATTAAAACATAATATACAAATACAGCTAACATAAATACAAGTAGCTGTCAGGAAAAAAACAAAAAAAAAACAATGAAAATCATGTGTATTGTTTGTGTGTGTGCATGTGTGCATGCCTGTGTGCATGTGTGTGTGTAAAGACAGTTACATGTACACTAAATTCTTCCCTTCATAGTTAGTTCCCATCTAAGAACTGGGAGCTGTTTATTCCCTTCAAGAGTAGTCCATTGAGAGTAGCCCGCTTTGTTAAAAAACTGGGAGCAAATTCTTCCTGTAGAAGCATAGCTCCATATTAGAACTGGGAGCAAATTCTTTCATTTAAGAGTAGTCTCCATTTTAGAACTGGGAATGCTTTCCTTTTCCGAGTAGCCCCCATGTTAGAACTAGGAGCAAATTCTTTCCTTTATGAGATATCCCCATATTCTTTCCTTTAAGGGTAGTCTGGGAGCAAATTCTTTCCTTTAGTAGTCCCATTGTTAGAACTGGGAGCAATTTTCTGTCTTTTAAGAGTATCCAATTTTGAAACAGGGAGCAAATTCGTCCCTTTAAGAGTATCTCCCATGTTAGAACTGGGTGTAAAATCTTCCATATAAGAGTAGTCAATATGTTTGATGTGATACATGTAGTGGGAGAAGATTTTTCCTGTAAGAGTATCTCTGATATTAGCAAGGTCCTCATCTTTCTTAACATGTAAGTTTACTCAGGAAAAATAGGGTTCTATAAATTTACCAGCTTCACATGACCTAAATAGTGTTGACTGGGCCATAGGTCATCATCTTTCTTAACATGAAAGCCTACGGAGGAAGCTTGTGGTTAGGTAAACCTACCAGCTCCATGTGACCTAAATAGTGTTGACTGGGCAGTTAAACTCAAAACCAAACCAAATCATCCATGTGTATTGTTACAGGAGAAGGTGATGTGCCAAGTACTAAGTCCGGTATTGTCTATAAAACAAGATCCTGGTTAGAGAGATGTTTAAGCCAGCCTGCCATCCAACACTGTCCACTGCTATGGCGACTGTACTTTGTCTTAGAGGTGAGAATTTTTCATGCGCTCAAAGAGAAATGGATACACAATGGGGAGGCAACTCTTCTGAAATATTTTTCTTTCCTGTCTATAGGGATAGGGGTCTGCTTTTAAAGGAAAGAATTTGCCCAGGAGCAAATTCTTTCCTTTAAGAGTAGACCCCATTTACCTGAGCAAATTCTTTCCTTTAAGAGCAGACCCCATCTCATTTTATAGGAGAGCAAACAGGATGCACTAAAAGTTGTTTCCCTTGTAAAAATGGCAGAAAATATGCTAGGTGTATTTCCCTTTAGTACTCCTGCTTGGTGGTAACCATATGCATAATCTATGCAATACTAGTTATTTTTTCCACTATTAGATTTTTCAGCATTCAGAATTACTTGTTCTGGAAGCCACAGTGGTGTAGTGGTTAATCTACTCATGTCATAAACCAGGGTTCGTGGGTTTCATTCCAGGCTTCTCAAGACTTTTGGATGCATCTTAATTGAGGTCACATCTCTATATGACCTTAGTTTTTGGTGGGACGTAAAACACAAACAAAAATACTTTCCTTCTAACTTCAAAGTTCTTCGGGGCTTCACTGATGGCATGCAGTTTGGATAACACTAGGTTTCACAAATACTTTCATTGAGAATGCCCAGCTAATGTAGGAACGGTGGCCTAGTGATTAAGAGCGCTGACTCTTGATCATTAGGTCTCTCACCACTGAGGTTCGAGCCTAGCTTGGGTCATATTTGCGACGCCAAGTTCTGCAACGGAAGGTCAGGTGGTTTTTCTCCGGGTACTCCAGTTTTCGCCCACCTCTGATTCATGATCGGCTCAATATGAGTGAAATAATCTTGAAAGGGTCATAAAAACCAATACCAAAAAAAAAAAAAAAAAAGCTAATGTAGGAATTGTGAAACATGTTTGACACATTCACATAGTACTGAATTCTTTCACAAGCATTGCTGTTTAAAGAGTTTATTTTGTAATTTACAGAAGCGGTTTGGAGATAGAGCTCGACTGAAGGGTCTGTTCTACAGAAGTATTCAGGAATGTCCTTGGGTGAAGGTTAGTTAGTGGGGATTGTGTGTGGGGAGGATGTAAAATCTAGTAGTCACTGCAAACCAAATCTTATCTACAGATATACAGCAGCACTGAAAATGCTAATTCTTGAAGACTTAAGAAACAAAAGCCTTGTAAACTGCTTTTTAAAACTACTGAAATAAAGTCCTTAACCCATTTCAAACTGGAAACCCCTAAACGGGTACCGTGGCAAACAGTGCAGGCCCAGATCAGATGCCGCAGAACATGGCGTCTGATCAGGGCCTCCACTGTTTGCTAAAAGTTCAGTCATTTTCCAAATAAATTTTGATGAAAACACCCGACACCCCTAAATTTTGAAATGGACTCCTGCTATATGTAAGGAGGAAGATTCCATTTGGTACAAAAAGGGTTAAGATTTTCAGTTACATCTGCAAATTAATGCTGGTATAAAAGATACATGAACAACTAAACTTGAAATACAAAGGCACACAGTGGTCAAGTAGTTTGAGTGTTTGACTTTGGTGCTGAAGAATGTGGGTAAGAATCTTGTCTTGGCTGAAAAACTAAGTCCACCCAGTAATGAATGCTACTTAAGGGGAGGTTAATGGCAGTAAAGGATGATTGGTCCCTGCCTGTTAGAAGTTACTATAATTTTATCAGATTGCACATTGAGACATGTAGATAATAATTATAGTTATTGCACTGTAATGTTGATTCAGGACTCTCACACCCTTTTGGCAGGGGGAATGATGCTGGTATCTTTAGAATTGGGGAATGTTTAAAGTTTCTGTTGTTAGATTAATGTTGGGATATCAACTGACACAAGCTGGCAACTGTTTGCAACCTGAACAAGGGACAGTATTGACCAAAATCAGCACACTAACTATTTATTACTATGTATATAGCTTAACCCTTTTTGTACCAAATGGAATCTTCCTCCTTATGTATAGCAGGAGTCCACTACAAAGTTTAGGGGTGTCGGGTTGTGTTTTCTTCAAAATTTGTTTCGAAAATGGCTGAACTTTTTGCGAACAGTGTAGGCTATGATCAGACGCCAAGTTCTGCGGTGTCTGATCTGGGCCTGCACTGTTTGCCTGGGTACCCGTTTTGGGGTTTCTGGTACAAAATGGGTTAATTTTTGGATAATTTTCAGTAAATTCAGAATACACAAATACAAGTCTTGCACGATTCCATTACCCTGAAACATTCCTATGGTGTTTCTGCATGTGCACACAGGAAAGACTTTGGTCGGACTGCACATCAGATACTGTGTAGTCTGATCAGTCTTCGATGTTTACTATATGGGTGCTAAAACTGTTTCCTGCAGAACAGGGCCCAGTAGCTCAAAGCATCCTTATGTTGTACCGTAAACCCCTAAATGGGTACCCTGGCAAACAGCCCATGCCCAGATCAGACGCCACAGAATGCGGCATCGGATCAGGGCCTCCACTGTTTGCTTGAAGTTCAGTAATTTTCCAAATAAATTTTGAAGAAAAGTGGCTGAAAACACAACCTGACACCCCTAAATTTTTAAATGGACTCCTGCTATATATGTGGAGGAAGATTCCATTTGATACAAAAAAGGTTAACAAGCTCATTCGTGGACAAAATGTTAACCATTCTATCAAGTACAACATCGGAAAACTATGTCCCCCCCCCACCATAAATATAACTTAAAAACCCACTTGACCTTGAAAATGAGGACTAGTTCACCTAAATTTATGCAAGTGTTTGGTAGGTTGAAATCCTGTATATTGCACCACACATCTAAAAACAATTCAGGAGTTGATTTTGGAGATATGGTGCAGACAGGCCATTGTTGGTCCAGAATTGAGTTGTTTTCAGGAGACTATGACCATGAAAATAAGATCAGAGTCAGCAAAATCTAATAAAATCATTGGTAGGTTGCATTGAGTGAGTGAGTGTTTTGAGTTGTAAGTCTCACCAACAGCTAAGGTCATACGGAGACGGGACCTCAGTTTAAAGACTCCTCCGAAAGTCTGGAGATGCCCGGATTGTTCCTGTGAACCCTGGTTTACAAGGTGAGTAGCATAACCACTACACCAAGGGGGCATTGATACTTGTATATTGTACCAAGTTTAACCAAGTTCATCTATTAGATAAGATACAGAAAAGCCATTTTTGGTCAAAAATTGACATTTTCTTTTCCGGAGCCAGTGACCTTGAAAATAAGGTCAAGGTCACCAATGTCTAACGAAATGGTTCTGTGGGTTGTAATGATAAACTGCACGAAATTTGATCAAACTTCATCAATTTGTTCATGTGATGGGGTGCAGAGGAGCCACTTTTTGACCAAATTTGACAGTTTTCAGGGGCCTGTGCCCTTGAAAATAAGGTCAAAGTCAGCGGAATCTAATAAAATCTTTGGTAGGTTGCAATGATGAATTGCACCAACGTCCAAGTTTGACTAAAATTCATCAGTTCATGAGCCAGTTTGCAGACAAGCCATTTTTGGCCCCAAATTGGGTTTTTGTTTACCTGTGCCTTTGAAAATGAGGTAAATGCAGGGATACAGACTAACAGGCGCCCTGTCGCCCAAGACCCCTAAGTTTCGGTCTGGGCGCCTAAGTTTCGAATTAAAATGCCTATTAACTTACTGTAAAATTTGGATTTAAGGCAATCTGGGCGCCTAAAGCAAAATGCTTAGTCTGTATCCCTGTAAATGCCATTAAAACCTAATGACTGTTTTTCACCATCCTAGTGATGCAACCATACAAGTTCAGAATCCACCCATAGCTTCAGGAGATATACATGTAGTGTGCAGATACCGACACAAACAGGACCCGCAAAAAACAATATGTCCCTCTCCCCTTGGTGGCAGTACATAATACAGGAAGAAAAAAAAGCTTTGAGCTTCAATTTTAATCCTTTATTTGTTATGCCTTTTTAAATTTTGTGTTTTTAGATGAATGAAATATGTTTAAACAATGCTCTGGTAAAATTGCTTAAAAAATGTGAAAAGCTACTCACATTTTTTCAGCAAAAATATGTGTATATGCTGTAATTAATAATCAGAGTTACAACTAAACATTAACTAATGGCACTGCTAATTTTGAACAACTGGGCCACAAGAAAGGCTATATTCTAAGTAGGAATTTTCTAAAACGCACCAAATCTTGTTTTGTTGGCTTCCGAGCCATATTGGCATTGTGGGCAATGAATATGCTGACAGGAAAGCAAAGGAATCGCTCAGTCTTGATCCGTCTGTTTTTAATGACAGATTCTATCTGTCTATTCTTGCTGTGCTGCACGTTTAAAGTAATTCAGGCTTTTTCTTCCGGCTTTGACCGCCATAGAAATATGAGTCCGCACAAAATGTAGTCCGGTTTGGCGCAGTAATCAAAATATTGTACAAGCGTATTTGTTATCCTGTAAGCGTAATACAAACTTTTGAAGCAGACGACTTGACAATTCAGCATTTCATATGAATCAGCTGCATCATGCGACGGGTTCGGCCAGATCAATGCGGCGTCTGCTCAGCAGTCTGCTGAGGTTTTACACTGTTTTCTATCAGTCCTGTCAATATTTAGTCCGTAAAGACCAGCCTGCTGTTGGACCAGGTCAGCTGTAGACAAGAATATTAATGGGTTTTCTTTCTGACTTTCGAGGTCAAGTTTAGGTCAGTTACAACTTAGGTGTATATTGACTTTGCGTTGAGAAATTGAAAAGAAAGGCTGTCCCTTTCAACCCTGGAATATGGTACAGATACTTAGTGTAGGTCCTGTGATATAATTCTAGGTGCCATATATTTAACAGAATGGACGAGCCCAACTTCAGTGATGGAAGAGTGCACTCGGCCAGAAACCCAAGGCAGTGAATATATCAAAGCACTAACAACACTCATTCCGATCGTCCCTTACTGCAGGCTGTTCATGAACGGGGGCCTGAACTGATTCGTTTAAGCTTAAGATGTTAGTAACTAATGAAAAAAAGTGTAGAACAAGATCAGCATCGTGATGTGTGGCTTTTGAACTGAGTTTACATTGTTTGCCAGATCCAACATTTGATTCATGTGCAGATTTTACAGATAACACTTACGTGTACCCAACACTGACAAACGACGCAGCTATGTTTGGGTTGACTGTTTGGCATTCGACCAGAAGTTGATAATAAGACATGCGCTTCAGTGCTAATGTCTACGTGACTATCACTGGCTTGTCAGAATAACTTTTTGTCTTGTAGAAAATAGCCACAGTGAGATCGGGGTATTCCATAAGACGGAAGAGGGTTATCCTGGAATCATAGAGTGAGCTTGGCAAACAGTGTAGACCAAGATCAGACGCTTCTTATCAAAATCTTCACTATTTGTTTGGAATTTCAGAGTTAAATAAAACAGCTTAACTCTCAGCCTAGGCCTATTACTCCAACCTACATCCCAAAATCTCAGTGCTTTGATTCTGAAACCAAACGATTACAACACACTTAGGCACCATGCCCTTAAGCTAAAAAGGTTAAATCAATCAACCGTGACGTCTGGTTACCAGTCCGGCCACGTCGATCCTGGGCACCACCCTCACACCGGTACGGTTAGAAACCACATGTTCAGGATCAAACTTTTGATGTGTAATGTAAGGTCGCGCCTAGAAAAGAAGAAACTGAAATTTATTCTCAAAAAAGCATTTAGTGGGAGCGTATTGCAACATTTTTCATTAAAGGGTCGTAAGCGTGCCCCTGGAAAGTTAGAAGCTGGTCTGAAAGGGGATCACGTTGACTCTGATTTTGGGTGCCACATGATTGTGATCTATCGTCTACTGGAGCGACATCTTACTATATACAAAAGACGATAGTGGACGTCGACATAGCGGAAGACCGACGTCCGTACGTCAAGATCGATTTGAACTTCAGACGCATATGCGAAACAGATTTCCAACGGCAGCTGCTACACTGTACCTGTAGATAAACAAGGGGTCTCAACTTACGACTAATAAGCACTTATGCGATGCACGTTTGAGAGCTAGATGTCCCTGTCGTGACCAAAGTTAACGCGTCGACACAGTACGGAACACTTATGCGAGTGCATGAAATACGTAAATTGGCGTCTAAGCGACTGACATATGCGTTTCAGTGACAAATCGCACTTCAGCGTGAATCACCCCGGTTGTCGTTTCCGGGTGTGTCAACGAATAGGTGTAAGGTATGCCGAGGCGACGCGTGCGTAATAGAGCACATGACATATCGGGTGAAATAAGTGTAATTGTGTGGCGAGCTATTGCGTGTAGTTAGCGAACGCAGCTTAGTGTCATTAAGAACATTCAAGATCATAGCTGAGACGTGGATTGAACAGCGAGACGTTACATCAATCAAGTGCTTCGACCTCACATGGTTCCATTTATTTGTTTACCCTCAGAATCCAGGATATCTTATCCAGCAGGATTACGAGCGGGCTCATAGTACTGTTCTTACCCAAAAATGTCTTCAAGCCAATGGAATTCATGTACTGGACTAGCCAGCCTTCCTCCTCCGATCTCTTTCCCATAGAGTATCTTTGGGTAGAGGTGTCCACAACCGACCAGACAAAAACTGTTACTTATGGACAGTAGCATTGTTAAAAATTGAATTTTAATGTTTGGTTTTGAAAACGTAAATAGTTTCTTTCAAAAATTTGAAACATCGAATGGCGTTTCATAATACCTCCGGTCTATAGACATCTGCAAACATATCATATATTGGAATTTGCGGAACTACCTTTCTAAATTTAAAGCTCTTTTTAGAAAGGTTTTCTGTAAGTTTTCACAGTGTTATGATTTTCTCAAAGAATCTGTCATTTCAGTGCCTTTGGCGCTTTGATTAAAATTCCTTTTAATAATTTTAAACCATTTATCAACAGATACATCTTGTCGGAATGGCAAGATGCATGGGACCATGAAATAAATAACAAACTCCATGCCATTAAACCTGTCGTTGGAACAAAATGCTCTCCTCCACAATTTTCCTGGAAATAGGATGTAGTATTAACATGACTGCGCATTGGCCATACTAGTTACTCATTCTTATATTTTGAATGGTGATGATCAGCCTTCTTGTGTAGGATTAGATCAGCCATTCACTGTTAAACATATCTTAATTGAATGTGTAGACTTTTTACAGTCCCGTGACTTATACTTCAAAGCTGACACTTTGCAACAATTGTTTCAAGATGTACCTGTTGATAATATTATTTTATTCTTAAAAGATATTGGACTTTTCCATAAGATTTAACTGTTTCAGATTTTTATACATATCATACTAACTTTTTTACTTTTAGTATCCTCGTAATTCTTCATGCCATTAACCATTAACCGCTTAACGCTTATGACCCACAAAGGGGGTTGACGCGTCGTTAAACACAAAATCATCATCTGATTTGAGTCTTCAAAGAGCATTATGTGTTCATAGACATCTTTTTATGGGTCAGTAATGGTACCTTCCAAAGGCATGCATCATTCTGTCCCTTCTGCTGATTCAAGAAGGGCAGTTGTCAGTTTCGGTGAAGGTTTGAGCACTGTACTGGTTAACAGCTTGTGTATAAGCCTGCCTAGAAAAATTGTAATTAGGTAAACTGACACGCTCGATATGACCTAAATAGTGTTTGCTGGGCCAAGAAACTACATACAAACAAACCAAAGTAAACACACAGTATCAAGAAAGTCTGCCAATATCGTGATATCTGCATGCTCGCTCCTTGGATTTTAATCCCAATCGGGAGAAATAGCGATCAGCCTAGCGTCTGTATGCATCCGGTTGTTCATCCATCCGTAGCCGCAACCTTGTGATGGCCATAACCCCAATAACCTTTGAGATATATTGATGGTACCTGGCACAGTTGTTCACAAGGCTGAGACGCCATGTCTTGCGCAAGAACCACAACTCTGGGTGCCATGGTCTTTAGTTATTTCTCCTTCCAAAATAGAATCACTACCTTGTGATGGCGATATCTCTAATAGCCTTTGAGATATATTGATGGTACTTGGTACAGGTGTATAGTAGACGCAGATAAAATTGACTAGGCGGAGCTATTCGGGTGTTGTCAATATACCGTATTCGCCCTAATTACCGCACAGTGCGCTTAAATTATTCAAAATTGTGTAAAAAAATCGTGGTGAAAAATCGACCTATTAAGCGCACACAAATCATTTCGGGTTACTGTCTTGGCAGTTGAACTGTCTTGCTTCTACATTTTTATTTTTTTTTTTGCAGTTACCTTATTTCTAGGAGACCGCTTGAGATAGTTGGTTGCTTTACACACATTGTTTGTCAGTATGATTCCTGATCGGACTTAACCGGTCAGTGCCAATTAAAGTCGCAACTCGGACATATTTTGCAATTATTGATAAATGAGTGAAAAATGATATTGATATGTAACTCGAGACGCATGTTTTTCATGCGTCAATCATACTGCCAAAATTAACAGCCTGCAAAGACTGATCATCCGATGCTTTCCTTTCTTTCTTTCTGGTCACATTTCTACATTTTGCGTGAACAAATCTAATTACTCAATTCTGACACGTGGTTCAAGTGACCCTGCGGTAAGATCAAAGACGCCAATGTCACCTATTTACATAATCAACTGATCTGACAACTCGTACTCAAGGCGTTCCACACTATAGGTGGTCAGGTTCTGACATGGGTAACAAACACATTCAGGTGGATTATTATTACCGGATTATCAATTGGTGTTTTTGTAATCAAAGTAGAAGTAAAACAAAGATCAGGAATCGATACAATTAACTTACTCAACCCATCAAAGACACCAAAGGGAAAGAAATACAAACATTAAGCGACCAGACCATAATGGAAACCTAAACAAAGGAAGGCCATAAGGACAGTTACTTTCCCACAAAATGGCCATATGGCCATCCAAAATTAAAAGACACAAGTGATACACACAGTAAGTAACAAACAACGACATAAATAAATCGCCACAGAAGAATTGCCTTGGAACGGTCAGTGAAAAAATTTCCACTGGGGGGCTTAAATCGATTTTACGTGGCCACAATCCTCGCCCTTACTTCCGTCGCGATTTAGACAAATAATTTGTTCAGTCCGCATGAAGGCCTCCTAACTCATCAGTGCAACATCTCCGTGAACACACAAAAAAAATCAAAGAACCACAGAGGTGAGACAACGGTGAGGACTCGACAGCAAGAAACCACTGAAATGCTGGAGCAAAAGAAAACCAACAGTTAGACTCCGATGGGCCCAACCAGAGACAGAGCATCAGGCACCAACCAACATTACCAAGAATTAGATCTCTCTAACTCTCAATAAACCTTTACGTTGGAGCCGTCAGAATCTGAGGCCTGACCCACCGGCGTGCAATTAAAGAGGGAAGCAAGTCATATCCAGTTACATTCCTACAGGGATCATAACAGCAGGACAGGATACATACCTACAGGGACATTTACCATATGTCCTATTCAGTAACGTACCTAAAGGGACCGTAACAGGCGGTCCGAACATGTTAATACCTACAGAAACCAACTTGTTTCCTTTATCGATGGATATTTAATACTTCTATCCTGGAGACGGAGTCAGAAATTTTCGGTAAAAAACAAGTCAACTTCTCTTTTCTAGACTGATAAGGCGAAGTTCTTGAACTTCGGGCGAAGAAGTTGCCCGAATTGCCCCCTCGGCTGATCCCTGTCAGGTATCTGTGGATTTCATGTGCACCAAAAGGTTTGGGAACCACGTTGAAACGAGGAATTAAAGTGTGTATTAGAGCTGTTGAATGAATTTGACATTTGGCAGAAATGCAGTTGCTTTGCCTTCACTGTTGAAGAAATAACGGTAAGTTTTTATAGATTTCCTGTGAAAGCTTCAATGGGAGGTTACTGTAACGTGTGCACTTATGCAATTTTTTTCAAAAATAGCTTTGGTGTGCGCTAATAGGAGCATGTGCGGTAATTTGGGCGAATACGGTATGTCAAATTCGCGGAGTCCACCAGAAGATTCGGTAGAATGACTTTTGCATGCTTTCTGCAAGCGGACTAAATGTCCATAGCTTTGTTTGTGTTACAGTTGAATTCACACAATCGGGTGATTTGGTTTACCTTTGTTAATAGAGTGTTCCAAAGGCAGGAACAAACGATAACTCCGCCTAGTCAATCTTATCTGCGACTACTTTACATGCCGTTCACAGGCGTGTCATGTGCAAGAACCACGAGTCTGGGTGCCCTGGTTTTTTAATTATCTCCCCTGACAATATAAGCTTGTGATGGCCATAACTCCAGTACCCTTTGAGATATATTACTGGTACTTGGCACAATTGTAGACAAGGTGGAGACTGCGTGTCTTGCCAAAGAACCACAATTCTGGGTGCTAGGGTATTTATCTCCCCTTCCAATATAATCTTCTGACCACCTTGTGATCAAACTCCAATACCCTTTGAGATATATTGAAGAAACTTCGCACAATTGAATACAAGGTATAGAAGGAATGTCATGTGCAAGAATCACAACTCTTGGTGCTGTGGTATTTGAGTTATCTCCCCTTTCAATATTATATAACAGATGTCCACCTTGTGATTACCGTATCTCGAATACCCTTTGGGACATATTGATGGTACTTGGTACAGGTATACATGAGGTTAAGCAGGCATAGCATGCACAAGAACACAATTCTGAGTTATCTCCCCAGACAGTATAATCTTGTGATGGCTATAACTCCAATACCTTTGAGATATATTGCTGGTACTTGTCAAAATTGTACATGTATATACAAGGATGAAAAGGCATTTCATGTGCAAGAACCACAACTCAGTATACCTGTACTTTGTGCATTGGAAATCTTGGATCTTCATCATGTTGAGAAGCAATCCTTTGTATCATTAGGCGAAGATTGTCTCAGTAAACTTTACATATACAAAATATACTGTGGGCTTACCAGTGTGTTTTAATTCTGGTATACTTTCTATTTGTGAACAGTCTTCTGAAGGCCATATTGGCTTTTGGTTGGCGGATTTGTCATCTCCCCTGATGGCTATTTTTGAAAGTTGATTTTTACAATCAAGTTTCTATGTCAACACATTTCCACTTCCGGTTCTGGACCACGTTACTCCACTTCCGCTGTTCGTTCGCTGCATAAACTAGTCCAAAGGAACTCTTGAAAATTAATTTTGCAGGCATGGAACATCTTTTAAAGTATTTCATTTTTTGAGACTTTATACGGATTGAGTATAAATTGGCACAGAATGACAAATTCTGAAAAGAAAACAATACTCTGGAACTATTTTCCTACGCGCTTTCTGATGATATTTATGTAACTGGTTCGAGATTTAACTCTTTCATCCCTGAGTTTCTGAACAGGACTCTTCTAGCTTTAAATATATTCTTATAGAAAGAGATTTCTGATTAGTTCACTGACATGATGGCAAACAGTGTACATGTAGATTCTGGCTTGATGTGCTAGCTACGTGCCATCTTATCAGGATCTGCAAGGTTTGCATAGATAGTGTATTTCTACTCTACAGGGTTAAAAGGGTAAGCTCGCTTATGACCAACTAAACAACCCTTTACTGACTGACATCGAACACAGTTATTCACCTGCTTTCGAGAGCTCTAGTTATCTTTTCTATCTTGTTTCACCCTTTCTCTTGGAGAAGACAAAATTGACCCACAAGGGTCTTTTTTTCTGCGTCAAATTTTTAACCCTGCTTGATATACCACTGACATTGTTATCATTATAATTATTCTTCATAAATCAAACTTTCTGCAGTACTGTCAGTACTTTGATTATAGATATATAATGAGTCTTGTTATTATATTTGATTAGGACCTCTACCTGGAAGGTATTCAGATGTTTGGTGATCAGCTTCAGGAGCTAGTGGACATGATGGCAGAAAAAGAGATACGTGTTCAGATACCAGTGGAAGAACTTGACATTCTGATCTCAGATTAACCCTAGCCTTGTCCTGCTGGACCAGGATAACCCCTACCTTTGCAGTGTTAGATCCAGATCAGATGGCTTCTGGAGAAGTTATCTGAGCTGGATCTTCACTCTGTCATTGAATTTATATGAATAAATTACATCAGATAATTTTATTGGTTGGTTGTCAGAAATGGGTTTGGTAAAAGTAATTTATTCAGCAGAACATTTAACATTTATGCAAGGACTATATTGGTGGACTAATGAAGTACTTATTGAAGTTCCAAGGCATGTCTGACTGGTAATCAGGAGGACGCGGGTTTGATACCAGCCGGGGTCAGCAAAATGCTTTCATGGAGATTCATCATGAAATCTTTTCTACGGTCATTCTCTCCCTTCCCCTGATTCAAGAAGGGCAGTTTTCAGTTTCTGGCGAAAGAATGTGCACTGTACTGGTTAACAGCTTACGTATAAGCCTCCCTAGGAAAAGTGTGGATAGGTAAACTGACCTGCTAAAAATGACCTAAATAGTGTTGACTGGGCTGTTAAACTACAATACAAACAAAAGTGTATGTTAATAGAACAAAACTACTGGAATTGTTTGATCCTTTGCTCATTCAAACAGAAATGAAATGTTACTGTTGATACATCAAATGACGTTCATACACCAAGGTCTGGTTAACAACAAAACAGTGACTGTTGTAGCAAGTACAATGTCTAAAACTGGAATTTTGCTGGAACAAAAAAAAAACAACAACAAAGCAGCTGCTCATAGCTCTCATTTTTTTTCAGCAAAAAAACACCTTTTCTAACCTACAAATGGTTGAAGTTTTAATGTTACATTGACTACCATATTTACCGTATATATTTGGACCATACAGACCTGAGCAAAAAGTAATAGTGCAGACTCTGATGAGATGCCACATTTTGTGGCATCTCATCTGGGTCTTAACTATTTGCCACTCATCCAGCTATGTTTGACACATCAAGAAGTAAATTGTACTTGTTCAAAATTTAGAACAAGTATGGTAAGGAACGGGCCTCTTAGTGGTTAAGAGCGCTGACTCTTGATCATTAGGTCTCTCACCGCTTTGGTTCGAGCCTCGCTCGAGCCACATGTGAGACGCCAAGTTCTGCAATGGAAGGTCAGGTGGTTTTTCTCTGGGTACTCCGGTTTTCGCCCACCTCTGATTAAAGATCGGCTCGATATGAGTGAAATAATCTTGAAAGGGCCGTAAAACCAAAACCAAAAAATAAAAAAAAAAGTATGGTAAGGAGCAGAGGTGTCTGAATACTTAGGATAAATATGGTATTAACCTCATTAGCTTTGAACAACTAGGATCTGTAAACTATTTTTGCACCTGATATTGGTGGTCAAGCCTCACATTGGCTTCATGTAATTAGCTAAGTTCTGCAGAACAGTATGTCTCTGGTCTCTTTAATATTCCATTAACCCTTAACCTGCAGTCACAACTACCCCCATCTTTGCAAACAGTGTAGATCTAGAGCAGAAGCCATCTGATCAGGATCTACATTGTCATTCAGTTAGTGAATTTAAACAAAAACATTATATCAAGTAATCTGATTGGCTGATGGTCAGAAATGGGTGTGATTGTGGCTAATAAAATTATTCAGCAGGTTAAAGCCCCAGCAAAAAGTGAATTAAATGTGGAAAAATATCTGTTATCATGTTGAATATAAACTTATCTAGCTCAGTCGGATGCGCATCTGACTGGTGATCAGGAGGATGCAGGATCGTTACCTTCCGGGGTCGGCAACATTCTTTCCTGGAGATTGATCATGAAATCTTTTCTATGGTCATTCTTTCCCTTCTGCTGATTCAAGAAGGGCAGTTGTCAGTTTCTGGCAAAAGAATGTGCACTCTTCTGGTTAACCGCTTATGTATAAGCCTGTCCAGGAATAGTGTGGATAGGTGATCTGACAGGCTGAAAAATGACCTAAATAGTGTTGACTGGGCAGTTAAACTCCAATACAAACTTAGTAGATATGGTTTGAAATATATGATTCCAAGAACCTGCAAAACTTCAGAATTTTTATGATGACAGCCATTACTTCCTTTGTTAGGATACGTACACAAGTCTTTCCTGTTCTTCCATATGGGTTCATTAAAATAGCTCATTGAAAATAGAAATGAAGGCAAGGATCATTTATCGATACAATTACCTTACACCTTCCATCCAAGATACAAAACTGATGTTGGTGGTACCCGGCAAATATGTACTCTGTTGTGGGTGTACTGGAGGAACCAGTTATTTACACCTTTGCCTTGTAGTAGGCAAAGTGGTGCAAGTCAAACTGTCCATGCATATAAACCCTATTGGTTTCATTGGCCAGCAGGGCTCAAGTTATCATTTCATCGCATTGCCGGGTAAAAACCCACAAAATTGGAAGCAACATCTCCAAAATGACATATATAGTGTTGAGGGTGATGTTAAACCTCAAATCAAACAAACAAAATGACAGCTTTCACAGATATTTCTTTGATGAACTACTTCCAAAAAAAATAGCATTGTTTAAAAGCCTGGGAGCTGAGCTAATTATGCCACCTCTCAGCCAATAGCAAATTGCTATTTTTGTTGATTCGATAATCTGCAACATCTCTACTTTCAAAGTATTTTCTGAACTTATAGAACTTGTCAGACTGTGAGAGTGAGGCAATTTTTCACTAAGTAATTTGTAGATGTTTGCAGATTAAAAACTTCACCTGATATTGTTTTTCTATAAAATTTCAAGTTCAAACCTTGTCCACTTGACTTATGTCATAATGTGTAGCCTATGCCTACAACAAACTAACAGTAATTTTTACAATAGACAGTAAAGCCAGAACCATGCTGCGAACTCTTGTTACTCCGATGTTGCTTTCCTGGCATATGTTAGTACATGTACCCTTTGTCTTACCGGCCCCGATAGCTCAGTTGGTAGAGTGTCCCCTCCGGGGAACGGGAGGTCACGGGTTCGATCCCGGGCCGCGACATACCAAAGTCGTTAAGAATGGTACTAGCTGCTCCTTGCTTGGCACTCAGATTTACGGGGTAGAGTTAGGACTGGTCGATCCAGTGTCAGGATAATGTGACTGGGTGTGGTATCATGTAATGTGTCTGGGACATGATACTTCAGTGAGGCAGCACTATAAAAGTGAGCATTGAGCTCCCTGTCGCAACCAGACACCGTCGTGATATGACTGAAAAATTGTTGAAAGCGACGTTAAACCCGAATTCACACACACACAGTACCCTTTGTCTTAATGTGTTCTGACAGCTGAATAGGGGCAAATCATTCACTTTCCCCGACTTGAAAATTTTGCCCACTGTTGTCAGATTCAGTTGTTGAAATCTATGTCGTTAAATCTGACATTTCGTTAAATCTGACATTTTACTGGCTGGAACAGTAACATTTCAACCACTAACAAGCTTGTCAAACTAATGATGCTTTGAAAAACTGGGCAATGAACATGGAAATCATTGTTGCTATCTTTATGAAAGGGTTTAGACTGTCAAAAAATAATCATATCAGGGTTAATTTGTTACATGTCTTGTTTGTTTGATTTGAGGTTTAACGTCCCTGCCAACACTGTTCAAGTCATTTTGGAGGCATTGTTTCTTCATTTTGGAGTTGTTTCCAATTTTGTGGGATTTTTACCCGACCTTGAGATGAAAAGACATCTCAAGCCTTGCTGCACAATGGAACCAATAGGATTTGTATGTATGGATCGTCCGTCTTGCACCACTTTGCCTCGGCAGACTTAGACACTCTATGCAGTGTACCAGTACGTGTGTGGTCAGTTTCAGCTCTGCATGGAAGCACCATGTAGCCCACTCTATTTCCCCAAGCCCCGGTGGGCTGGGGCCTTTGTTACATGAGTAAACTGTTTAGAAGGTCCAAGCCTGCCCAGGCAAAGTGGAGTAAGTTTGACTGTCCATGCATGTAAACTCTAGCAGTTTCTTTGGGCAGTGCAGCCGAGATGTCATTTCATCTCAATGTCAGGTAAACATCGTCATTCCACAAAACTGGAGGCAATGTCTCCAAAATGATACCAGAGGACCAATGGTCCTGAAGACGCTCACCTGACAGCAAGCATTGATTATTTTTAGCATTTGGCTGTATGACCAAGTGGTCCTTAATCACATTCCTGACTCTTGAAGATCAGTTGGAAAATTTTGAGTTTGAATTTTCAGTTATATTTAGCCAAGATAAAGCCTTAGATGAGCTAAAAGGTCAGGAGAAAATATACGGTTAATGGGTGGAATGCTTAACCATTTCTAAAGGGGGTGAGGCCCTCAATTTAACCTACGGTGTCCAAAGATTTATGTAACTAAATGCCCCTTATCACAAGAAAATATATGGTTTATGGGAGAGGATCTGAACAGTTTCTGATATTTGATGCATTTTATGTAATGCAGGGGTGGGGCATGCCCCCAGGGTCTCAAGATGCAAGTCACTTAAAGCCCCTTATCATAAGCAATAAGAATATATATTGTTTATGGGTGGGGATCTGAACAGTTTTCAAGAAATTGGTCACTTTTTGAAAAAACAAAAAAAGGGGGAGGGTTACTTGAGTTGTTACTTCCAATTCTAAAGGGGGTGGCGGCAGGTCGAAGACTCGTACAATAAAATTCTGTATTTTACAAAACACTGTAGAATAAGCTATTAATATTTAACCAAATCAATGAAATACATGTAAAAAGTTGCTTACTGTAAACCCCAGTACACCTGAATGTAAAGGTTGATAGAAGTCAATGCATGTTTTGGTGGGTGGTTCTGAAGAAGAAACTTTTGAAGAGGTTTAGACTTCTTCAACGGGGGGGGGGGGGGGGGGGGGGTCATGCCCCTCCTCCCCCGGGGTTCCACAGGTCCATGTCACTGAATGCGCTTTATCATAAGGAACAATAATATATATGGTTTATGGGTGGGGATCTTAACCGTTTCCAAGATATTAAGCATTTTTTGCAATAAAGGGGGTGGGGCATGCCACCCCGGGGACCCTCCGATACCCTGATGTCCAAAGGTCTGTGTCACTGAATGCGCCTTATCATAAGGGACAAGAATATATATGGTTTATGGGTGGGGATCTTAACCGTTTCCGAGATATTAAGCATTTTGTGCAAAGAAGGGGGTGGGGCATGCCCCCCCCGGGGGGCCCCAGGGTCCCAAAATCCATGTCACTTAATGCGCCTCATCATAAGGAATAAGAATATATATGGTTTAGTGGCATTATTTGTAACAGTTTGCAAGATATCAGACATTTCTACTTTTTCCCATACAAATGCCCATGTTACCAAATTTAACCTTGGCGTAAAATAGGTCAAGGTCATCCCAGGGACACCATTTATGCAATTTATGATGGGCCCATGTCCCAGGTGCTACATGCCAAGTTTCATGCAAATCGGCCCAGTGGTTCCGGAGAAGAAGATTTTCGAAGGGTTTTTACCATATATGGGCATGGCGGCCATCTTGGTCATGTGACCTAGACCAAAAATGCAAACTTTCGTTCCCCTACCCCATGGAGCCTCCACATGAAATTTGACTACAATCGGCCCAGCGGTTCCGGAGGAGAAGACGTTTGAAAATGTGAACACACACACACACACACAGAATTTTTGCCTGGCCATACTATCAGCTCACCAATGAGCCTTCGGCTCAGGTGAGCTAATAAACAGTGTTGACAGGAATGTAATACCTCAACACAAACAAGAAGTTGCGAGAATTTTCGAAAGAAAAGGAAAAGACATAGGATAATACCCAAATTCTGTAGAACTGGCACTTATGTAGCAAAAACAAAAATAGAAGGATCCAAAACATTCACACAGCAAACTGGAAAGATTTGGATCAAGACTTAGGATAAACATTTTTTATTGCCTCTTTATATCAGCAATGGGGTCAGGCCACAAGTTCTCACATTAGTTACAGCCCTTTCCTTAAGACTTACCAGATGTGTAGACTGATTGGTCTTACGCTATGCTCTGATTATATTTGCACACAAATCATTGAAAATGCTTTGATAATCCATTTCATTAGTGAAATATTTTATGAATTTTGTTTTAGTCAAAATAAGTATGTTTTGGAGTTGTTTTAGTCTCATTTGTATTCCTAACTAACTGTTTTGAAACTTTAGGTGTATGATCAGCAGTTGTCTTCACTTGATTTCCAGAGCCAGGTTCTTTGAACACTTTATGCTTGACATTATGTCTATGATCACCAGGTATACTTCTTTTATTGTCAAATGTTTTAGTTCTGTGAGCCTTTGGAGACTTCATGAATAACCTGTTTTTATCCCTACCCGTCCTGCTGTCTGATTTCTTGAATTTTGACTTCTGATATTTTTTAAACCCTGTTTTATCTTTGGTCTTATTTTTGTTTGGACTAAACGGCTGTTCTTTAGAAGGATCTATGTTTAAGTTAACTTCCTTCTTTTGTTTCTGTCTCTTTTCTTCTAGCAATTTTTTATTCTGAGCTTTCTTGAATGTTTGTCCTTTCTCAATTCTTTTTTGTTTTTTCTGTTCAAATTTCTCTGCAAAGTTCATTTTCTTCGGCTCCTCTCCATCACCTGTTTCTTCCGCCATCTCCCATTCTTTCCCAGCCTCTATGATATGGAATGGTTCAGCTTTGTTGCTGGGTTTTATCCCTTTCTTATTCTGGCTTTTCATTTTATCTGGGTACACCTGTTAAGGATCACAGAAGACAAACCTTATATGGGAAACCCCAAAACGGGACATTGGCAAACACAGCAGAATGCAGCATCTGCTCAGGGTCTTACTATTTGTAAAACTTACAGCCATTATCTAAAATTTTGAAAGGAATTCCTGCTTCTAGTGAGTAAAATGCTAATCAGTTGAAACCAGAAATTTTTTGACCAGACATGAAGTTGATGTCGCACCTGCTCCCCACCTGCCCAACACAAAAAATAAAGTTTATTTAAGGCAGAAGAAATGAATATAGGGCTTTGAGAAGAATCCATAGCCTATATATGTGAGGTAAAAAACTGACAAAGTTCACAACGTGATAAAATGAACTAAAATGATCAAAGAATTATATCCAAAGCATATGAACATCCTCATATCATGGAGAAAACACAAGCTAAGTTTCAAAATGATTAGTATAAAACTGTAAGAGGAGTTGCTATGACGAGGTACCTATCATATATCAACTGAAGGTTAACTAGAGCTGTCAGTAAAACTGACTAGGGCCCCGGCAACGCTATCAGAGGAGTAAAAATTTGTGGACGGACAGACGGACAGACAGACAGACAGACGGACGGAGTGATTACTATAGGGCACCCACACTTTCAGTGCGGGGCAGGGCACCCACACTTTCAGTGCGGGGCCCTAATAAGGAAGTTATGGAGGATAAAAAAAAATTTGTGGACAGACGGACGGACGGACAGAGTGATTACTATAGGGCACCCACACTCCCGTGTCCTGGGTCTTGCAGGTGACACACTGTCACATTATGGTTAATATTTCTGCTAAGTAATATTTAAATCCATCCAGGTATAAGAAAGTTATAGATTGGACACAATAAAAAAGACGCTTTTTTGACCTTTTATCTCTAAGTATGACCTTGACCTTTGAGGTACGGCGGTGGGTCTTGCGTGTGACACTTCGTCACATTATGGTTAACATTTCTGCCAAGTAATATTTAAATCCAACCAGGAATAATAACAAAGTTATTAATTGGACACAGGAAAGACCCTTTTTTGACCTTTAACCTCTAAGTATGACCTTGACCTTTGAGGTACCGCGTGTGACACTTCGTCACATTATGGTTAACATTTCTGCCAAGTAATATTTAAATCCATCCAGGAATAATAACAAAGTTATTAATTGGACACAGGAAAGACCCTTTTTTGACCTTTAACCTCTAAGTATGACCTTGACCTTTGAGGTACATACCTGAGTCTTGCGCGCAACACTCCATCACATTATGGTTAACATTTCTGCCAAGTAATATTTAAATCCATCCAGGAATAAGAAAGTTATGGAGGATAAAAAAAATTTGTGGACGGACAGATGGACGGACAGACAGACAGACAGAGTGATTACTATAGGGCACCCACACTTTCAGTGCGGGGCCCTAACAATGACTAAGTTCACGATGTGGAAAAAGTGACAAAAATTGATCCGAAGATAAAGTCCAAACCACATGCAGAGCCTCATGCCACGGCAAAAACACATGCAAAGTTTCAAAATGATTAGTATAAAACTGTATGAGGAGTTGCGGTGCCTGTATATCAACTGAAGGTTAAAATTGACTTAATTCACTATGTGCAAAAAGTGGAATAAAATATTCCGAGAATTATGTCCAAACCACATACACATCTTCATACCATGGTGAAAACACATGAAAAGTTTCAAAAAGATTGGTATAAAACTGTAAGAGGAGTTGCGATGACAAGAGGTGCCTATGGTATATCGATTGAGGCTTATTAAAAAACGAAAAAAAAATATTCTGAGAATTATGTCGAAATCACATGCACATCCTCATACCATGGCAAAAGCACATGCAAAGTTTCGAAATGAGTGATATAAAACTGTAAGAGGAGTTGCTATGATGAGGTACCTATCATATATCAATTGAAGGTTAAAAATGATTAAGTTCACAATGTGGAAAAAGTGATAAAAATTGATCCGAAGATAATGTCCAAACCACATGCACATCCTCATACCATAGCAAAAACACATACAAAGTTTCAAAATGATCGATATAATTTCAACTGAAGCCTAAAAATGGCTAAGTTCACAATATGCAAAAAGTGAAAAAAAATATTCTGAGAACCACATGCATATCCTCAAACCATGGCGAAAGCACACAGAAAGTTTCAAAATGATCGGTATAAAACTGCAAGAGGAGTTGCGATGACAAGAGGTACCTATCATATATCAATTGAAGGTTAAATATCAATTGAAGGTTAAAAATGACTAAGTTCACAATGTGGAAAAAGTGACAAAAATTGATCAGACGATAAAGTCCAAACCACATGCGCATCCTCATACCATGGCAAAAACACATGCAAAGTTTCAAAATAATCGGTATGAAACTGTAGGAGGAGTTGCGATGACAAGACACCCAGTGTAAAATGTTGAGGGAAAGACGGACAGACAGACAACCGGACGGACGGACGGAAAACCGGACGGACGGATGGAAAACCGGACGGACGGACGGAAAACCGGATGGACGGACAAGCTTGCATGCCTATGTCTTCCTGCTAAAGCAGGTTTGACAATAAGGACAATAGCTAGGAATATAGCCAGCTCACTGGCCACGTGAGACATACTATGCATGTTGCACTCAAATAAATGGAACTGTTGTTTTCAAAAGAAAAGTATGCCCCCTATTTCCAACAATACCAACTGCCTTGGTGGCTCAGCCAGATGTGCATTTGAATAGTGAACATGAGGTGCAGGTTCGATCCGAGCCACCAGATCAGCAATATTTTCTATGGTCATTCTCCATTCTGACAGTTGTAAAAAGGATGTGCACTGTACTGACAAATGGCTTATGTATATGCCCAGGAAAAGTTGGTAAGGTAAATTGATCAGCCTGGCATGATCTTAACAGTGTTGACAGGGCTGTTAAACTCCAAACCAAACCCAACAGAAGCGGGAGTTTGACCAGTAATGACCATGAAAACTAAGTAAAGCTCACCAAAATCTTTCAACCCAAAAGCATGTCAAGCATGTCTCCATAGAGGTTTGGTGAAAACTGCCTAATTTACACAAACGGTACATACACCAGAAACCCAAAAGCCAACACTATCGGGTCATTCAACTCGGAACCAGAGACAGTATGTCTTCCAATGTACCTCCAGTGTAACATCTACATTTCATGGTATTATCAATATGAAGAGAAAATGTGTTTGCAGTTGTAATCTGCATGAGACTTGCTGAGAATACAACATTCCCTGTCTGCATATAGAAGCTTCGGGTCAACAGAATCCATATACAGTAAAATTTCTATATTAAGACCACCTCTCGGACTGTTCAAAAGTGGTCTTAAAGACCACTTTTGAACAGTTCCAAAGGTGGTCCCACTCTATAGGACTGGATGTAGAAAACACAAAGAACAGCTGAAATCATTTAAATATATATGCTTTTAACCCTTGCCATGCTGAGCCCGGATATGCCTTATCTTTGAAACAATGTAGATCCAGATTAGATGGCTTCTGAATTCAGATCATTCGGATTGTGAATTTGTTGCAATAATTTGAATCAAGTAGTCTAATTGGTTGATAATCAGTAGTGGGTGTGACAGATTAAAATATTCAGCAGGACAAGGGTTAAAGGCAGATTAGCTGGTCTCAATTGCCGAATTCTTCTGTATTGCACTGTAAAGACTGAACAGACTGCATTGAAGTGCAGGCTGATATGAGTCTTTGTACACATGCTCATATGTCACAGCTCATCGAATACAAGAAAAACATAAAGTCAAGGATATTTTATTTTTCTTTCTGTCCAAAACTGATTTCTTGGGATTTGGTAGGCACTGCATAACTCTCACTTCTCTACCAGCAAACCTGCTGCCATTCAATCTCAGAGCAAATGCCACAGCATCTGTATCCTGTAACAGAATTGTTAAACCTGTTACTGTATTAACCCTTAATACCTGGTCCCAGTTGTTCAAAGCATCATTAGCTTAATGAGCTCGTTAGTGCTCATGTTGTTAACTGTTTTAGCAAGTACACTATCTAAAAGTTTGATATTTTGCTAAAAGAATATGAGCAGCTTTTGCATTTGCAAAAGCTGCTCACACTTTTTTTTCGCAATCATATAAGCATATTTGCCATATTAAATTATCAAAGTTATAACGATATGTTAACTAATGAAATCCTTAGTTTTGAACAACTGGGCCCTGGACACCAAAAAGTAAAAAATAAGGCAAATCTAACACTGTTAACCCAGATTGGACAGCTCCTGAAGTCTGATATGATGTACTCTGGCACCAAGCCAAAGTCTTTGTAGCCAAACTGTACTGTATATAGTTAGCAACACCTATAGAAGATAGATATGAATACTTTACTTTAAACAGCACATGAACATCTTGGAGACAAGATTCACACAAGGTAACATGCCCTTTCAAGGCAGTATTTGCATCAACAACAAAGGGATCTCCCTTTAAAAATAATACCCTATCAAAAAATTCATTATTTTTCTGTCTCAAATACTTTTATATTTTAATTCTTTATGTTTAAATATTGCATATTACTGTATTCTTACAATAGGAGTTTAATATAAATGATGTCCTTTATAAAAGTGACCAAATTTGACCTTTGCATACAACAGGTCAATGTCAACATCATTTGAACAAACTGATGGGCCAAATTGTCATTGCTACATACCAAGTTTCAAAGTAATCTTTGGAGACGTTGCTTCCAATTTTATGGGACTTTTACCCGACATCTCAAGCCCTGTCATCCAATGAACCAAAAGGGTTTATTTGTATGGACGGTCCGCCTCGCACCACGGTTCCTGGACAGGCTTAGATCCTCGAAGCGGTTTACCAGTACTATTCAGGCCGGATTCAGCTCTGCGTGGAAGCATCATGCAGCCCATATATTTCTTCAAGTCCCTATGGGCAGGGGCCGTCAACCACCCTTGTACATGTATATATATGGTTTTGGGTGGGGATCTAAACGGTTTCTGAGATATTGGGCCTTTTATGAAGTGGAGGGGGTGGGCATGGGCCCGGCACATCCCAGGGGACCCCTAGGTTGGTATCACTGAATGCGTCTTATCATAAGAAACAAGAATATATATGGTTTTGGGGTGGGGATCAAAACGGTTTCTGAGATATTGGGCCTTTTATGAAGTGGAGGGGGTGGGCATGGGCCCCGCACATCCTAGGGGACCCCCAGGTTGGTGTCACTAAATGTGTCTTATCATAAGAAAAAAGAATATATATGGTTTAGGGGTGGGGATCTGAATGGCTTCTGAGATATATGGCCTTTTATGCACTGGAGGGGGGTGGGGCATGGCCCCAGCACACCCTGGGGGACCCCCAGGTTGGCATAAAAGCATGTGGCCAAAAGAAGTTCACTCCAGTAATATTTCAATAAAAGTTTTGTCAAATATCTGCAAAGGTTTGGCAGTAAATGCCATTTTTCTATTTTCCCCATTATAAGTCTATGGAAACTCTTAAGTTGCCATAGCAACCAAAATAATGAGTCGATTTTCATTTAAAACACACTTTCAATTCCCCAGCCCAATGATGCTACAGATGAAATTTGGGCTTAATCGGTCCAGTGGCTTCAGAGGAGATGTTGTTTGAAAGTGTTGACGCCAGACAACTACGGACAACTGCCTATCCTATAAGCTCCCCCGGAGCCTTTGGCTCTGGTGAGCTAACAAGCTTTTGTTCCCTCTTCCACATGAAATGATTTTAATCAGTCCAGTGGTTTCAGAGGAGAAGCTATTTGAAAATGTTGACCGAGGACAGACAAAAACAAAGCCCATTCATACTATCAGCTCCCCACTGAGCCAAAGGCTCAGGTGAGCTAAAAACAATAACATATAAACAGAATTAAAGGTAAGCCCACTCAAGAGCCTGTTGTATGACCTGTTACTAAAATATGTTACCAGTGCTTCAAAAACACAAATGTCTCCCCCCTTTTTGACCTCTGAGAATTACCTTGACATTGGAGGTATTGAGCTGGGTCTTGTGTGCAACCAACACATCATCTAATGAAGGTGGACATTTCTGCAAAGTAACTTTAAAAAGTCCACCAAGAAATAAAGCTATTGACCATACAAGAAAAAAGCCCCTTTTTTACCTCTGACCTCTGAGTATGACCTTTAACTTTGAGGTCCCTTGGATCTTGGGGGCAACACATCGTTTTCTACCCAGTATTTTCATAATCCATCAAAGAATAAGATAGTTATTGACCATACACGAAAAAAATGGCCCTTTTTGGACCTTTGACCTCTAAGTATGACCTTGACATTGGAGGTACGAACCTTGGTCTTGCACAGGAACATCGTCTAATGAAGGTGAGCATTTCTGCAAGGTTACTTTAAAAAGTCCATCCAGAAATTAAGAAGTTATTGACTGGACACAAAAAGACCCTTTTTTGACCTTTGACCTTTAGGTATGACCTTGACCTTGGAGCTACCAACCTGGGTCATGCACGTGACACATTGTCTCACGGTGGTTAACATTTCTGAAAAGAAATTTAAAAATCCATCTACAAATAAGAAAGTTTTTGACTGAACAGGAAAAAAAGGCCCTTTTTTGACCTTTGACCTCTAAGTATGACCTTGACCTTTGAGGTACCGACCTGGGTCAGGCGCGAGACACATTGTCTCATGGTGGTTAACATTTCTGCAACATAATTTCAAAATCCATCTACAAATAAGAAAGTTATTGACCAGACACGATTTGCCCATACATACATACACGATTTCGGTCACAAACTTCCAAGGAAGACAACTAAAAAATTTTAAATGCAAGTTATGGTCTTGTACTCTGCACATCCTCTAATGTTGATTAATTTTTATATGAGTTTCGGGAAGATAACTTGAACGTTTTTCAAGTTATAGAGTGGACACGATTTTGTGGCAGACAGACAGACACCCGGGGGAAAAACAATATGTCTCCCCGAAAAGGGAGGAGACTTAATAAGCACAAGGTCTGGAAATAACTTCCTGCTGCTACTACTAAACAATTAAGAGGTGGAGGGGCAGATGTAAACTGACAATCCTGGAATCATCTCTGTTTCTTACTGATCCAGTTTCAATCCTTCAAGAATCTTTTTTAATACCAAGACAGTAAACATAAATAGCATTTGAAACTTACATCAAAACTGACGTAACAGAATCCTTTCCCCAAACTGGTTTTTGTATCTCTAACAATTCTCACATTATTAACAGTTCCACAATCTTCAAAATGCCTCCGTACTTTCTCCTCTTCAACATCTGTACAAATGATAAAGGCTAAAGCTAGATTTGACTAGAAGTGGCTTGGAAAATTGTAAACACAGAACAAACTCACCAGTCCAATCACAAAATTTCACTGCTTGACATTCTTGAGACATGGAAAAATTGGAAAAATACTAAAGTACACTACAACTTCTTTATAACACTGTTCAATATAACACAGTTTAGGATATACCACAATTTAAATATGGATCCCAAAAGTATATCAATAGTATAGAAAAACTAGATCGTGCAGTCGATGGTATACCATGGCAAATACCCGCTTTTTCTATGAATAACACTAAAGATATGGCAAAGTCATACTTTTTGAGCTTTGACCTTGGGGTCATGTTGAGGCCAAGGTCATACCCAAAGTAACCCAGTGCCATCTACATCCCATGTACTATCCACAGGCAAAGTTTGAAAAGTGTACCTTTACCGGTTTCAGAGGAGATCCATTCCAAAGAAATGTGACAGACATACATACACACATAACTACATACAGACCCACGGACTGACAGACAATCTACTCTGACACGAAAAAGTGGGTATAATGACCATTAATGGTCATTCTTCTACATGATCTACACATTTTGGTTTGAATATAACATTTCAGTATTGGACACCAGCAACAGTGTTATGAAGTTGTTGTGTCAAGGTTTTATGTCCCAATCAACACTGTTTAGGTCATTTTGGAGATATTACTTATGATTTTATGGGGTTTTAGCCAACACCGTGATGAAATGACACCTCAAACCCTACTGCCCAAACCGCTAGGGTTTATAAGCAGGGATGATCCGGCTCACATCACTTTGCCTGGGCAGGCTTACCCTTTTATGGAACATATTGGACCTTATAAGCAGTTGACCAGTACTTAAATACTCAGCAGTGTTATAAAGACAATGGATACACCCGACACATTTTCAACCATTTTATACAAGGGAGATAATTTTTTTGGTTGCCAATAGAATGAGGTTTTCCTCCAACACAGAGGTTCATTCTTAAAGGTCAAAAATGCTCTTTAGGAATAGATTCAAAACAAAACCATACAGGTTGAACAAAAATATTTTGAAAGAGTTGCCTCCCATGATGTTATATACATTTTCTGTAAGTTATGAAAACAGACAGTCAGAAGCTGTTTACAATGTCATTTTTACAAAGGACTGGCCCAATATACCCAAATATTCATTTGCAGAAAAAAAGTTAACTACTGGGATATAATGTTTATACTTCAATGAATGCATTGACCCATGCGGTATACTATGATCATTTAGTGGTGTCACAATAAATCATGGTTCTCAATGGTGATGTTATGAGGTCAACAAAGCTGATCACACTGTGTGCGACTGTTTTCTTGTTTCAATTTTAGCCCTCAAACCAGACTGTTTTGTCAATTAATAGATAAACAAGATGTGTTTGTGAAACACTGATGCCCCCGGACAGCGCCAATGTTAATGTTTTTAAAAATTTTGAAAAAAATAGGTCAAAGGTCAAGTTCAAGGTCACGAGATCAAAAATTATGGTACCACTGGAAAGGTCTTGTGATAAGGTATACACATGTGAAATATGAATGCTCTATCTATTAGCATTCAAAAGTTATGCCCAATGTTAAAGTTTTTGCAGATGGACAAACGGACAAACGGACAAACAGACAAACGGACAAACAGACGGACAGACCAAAAACTATATGCCCCTGAATCTCTTAGATTCCGGGGGCATAAAAATAATATAAGTACTTTGCCTGTAACACAATGTTGTTCAAGGGGTTCACTTAAAATTTTGCCCGTGATCAGTCTGACATGAATGTAGGACAAAATGTCCCATGGACAAAACGTCCCATGCCTTTTTTGACCAGGTGGACAAAACGTCCCACGTCTTTTTTTCAGGGTGGACAAAATGTCCCACATCATTTTGTCAGGGTGGACAAAACGTCCCACACAATTTTGACAGGGTGGACAAAACGTCCCATTCTAATTTGACAGGGTGGACAAAACGTCCCATATTCTTGAGGTGGTGTTAGGGAGGAGGATGGCTGATACATTCCTTTAATTTCCAATCAGAATGTGTTAATCGTAATTAGTAAAAATACTTTCCCAGTTTGTAAGTTTGTACTTATTTCTGGCCCCCGCCCATCGGGACTTGAAAAAATAGATGGAGCTGCATGATGCTTCCATGCAGAGCTGACACAGACCACACGTAAGTACTGGTAAATCGCTTTGTGGTTCTTAAGTGGTGCGAGTCCGAACGCCAATGCATACAAACCCTATTGGTTCCATTGGGTGGCAGGGCTTAAGATGTTGGGTAAAAGTCCCACAAAATTGGAAGCAACGTCTCCAAAATGACCTATACCGTGTTGACGGGGACGTTAAACCTCAAATCAAATGTACTAATTTCATTTCAATTAGTTATCAATTACCTAATCAGAATGTGTTAATTGTAATTGGTCCAAATATTTTCACAGTGTGTATGACTGAGCTAATATCATTTCTAATATCTTTTCAACAAACAACAATTAGTTATTTATTAGATAGATTGGACAATTTCTTTTTATTAAGTATAATGATTCCCTTCTAATTGAATATGGGACATTTTGTCCACCCTGTCAAAATAGCAAGGGACGTTTTGTCCACCCTGTCAAATGTTATGCATAAGAATTTATTTTTCTGATTCCCACTTGCACCCCACTGAGACCTAATAGTGTTATAAATATCTTGTTAATCTTCTTATAGAAGATTCTAGAAAACTGAGTCACAGATTGATTTCATTTTTGTAAACAACATGTTTACAAGGAAAAGTACTTCAGAACCTTCCAGAAAGTTCTGGGTTGCATTATTTTTAGAAAATTACCTCATCTTATTCCACAGCCCTCTGGAATGTTCTAGAGGAATCTTAGGGTCTATAAAAGAGCTTGATTTTTCTCATTGAGTCAGACTTTGGAGTTTCAAGTTTGGGCTTAGAAGAAAAGTTATTTCTAAATTCTGTGTTTGATTGTTAAAGGATATTACTTTTCATTTTGGACTGTGAATTCTGTGGGATCAAGGAAAATAGATTCATTCAGGATATTTCATAACAGAGCTAAGTACATTTAATTTTCTTACTTCTACAGGTTAAAGTTAACTTGTAAATAAATTTTGTTAAGATTTTCCAAAAGGCTTGTTTGTTTTTTCTTTCTGCTACGCCTGGCTCGTAACAGAAATTGGGGGCTCGTCCGGGATAAAACCATTTGAGCATTTTAAAACCGACATTTCATGTGACGGCAGGTAATTGTCATTTCTTAGCAAATAGACTTGGCAGTTGCTTCACAGGATTGGTATTTCCCTATAGGCATATAGGGGATTGTCATTTCATGTGAACTGACATTTCAGGTGAAATAGTACTTGTCATTTCATGTGAAATTCTCGTTGGGCTTGTCATTTCAAAAAAAAAAAAAAAAAAAAAAAAAAAAACTTTGCCAAATTAACCTCAATCTGTATTTCCATAAATACTTTATAAAACAAACAAAAAGCAAACATGTCGTTTGATTTGAGAAGCTTTTTGGCTCAGCCTACTCAGGAGTTGTTTAATCAGGCCAAAAGGACAGATCTGCTAGAAATTGCTTCCCATTATGGGGTCACTGCTATCAAAACAAGCATGAAGAAGCATGAAATTAAGAATATTCTGGTACAGTTTTTTGTTGATGAAGAACTTTTCGATCCATCTGCTTTGTCTCTCATTATGGTTTCACATACTGAATTACAAATGAGACAAATTGAAATAGGAAGGCAAATTGAATTAGAGAAGTTAAGATTAGAAATGGAAGAAAGAGAGAAGGAAAAAGAAAGAGAAATGCAGAGACAAATGCAGATGGAAAGATTAGAAATGGATGAAAGAGAGAGGGAAAAACAAAGAGAAATGGAGGAACGAATTCGAAAAGAAAAATTAGAACAGGAAGAAAAACAAAGAGAAATGGAGGAACGGATTGAGTTAGAAAAGGAAAAAATGAGATATAATATTGAAGAAAAAGAAAGGGAAAGGCAATTTCAATTAAGGCTGAAGGAGTTGGAACTCCAGGGTCAGGATAGGGTGAAACCTACCCCTGTTTTTGACTCTGGTAGTTACTTTGATGCCACAAAGCACATCAGATTAGTTCCGCCATTTCAGGAAAAAGAGGTAGATAAGTATTTTTTGCATTTTGAAAAAGTTGCAGAAAATTTAAAATGGCCAAAAGAGCATTGGACCTTACTTTTGCAAAGCGTTGTTGTCGGAAAGGCTCGAGACATTTACACTCAGCTGACTGTCGAGCAAAGCTCAGACTATGATCTGGTTAAGGAGCTTATTCTTAAGGCATATGAGTTGGTCCCTGAGGCTTACAGGCAGAAATTTAGGAATTGCAAAAAAGAAATTTCCCAGACCCATGTAGAATTTGCTCGAACCAAAGAACAGCTATTTGATAGGTGGTGTTCTTCTAAAAAAGTAGGCTCTGATCATGACAAACTTAGACAACTTGTCCTTGTTGAAGAGTTCAAACGGTGCATAAATTCAGACATTAAATCTTTTCTCGATGAGAGACAGGTTGAAACTTTGGAGGAAGCTTCTCGTTTGGCAGATGATTATGCTTTGACTCATAAAGTCTCATTTGTGAACAGGCCTTATCCTCGAAAACCTTATAATCCACAGACAGGTCCAAGATTCTATCCCAGTAATCCTTCTGGTAGTTATAGCCATACATCTAGTACTATGCCCAAACTTTCTGGTGAAAATAAAAGCCAGAATCCTTCCAAACCTTCTGGTGAAAACAGAAGCCCAAATTTTCCCAAACCTTCTGGTGAAAACAAAGACCAGAATCATCCCTTATCTCAATCTCAAGTAGTTTGTTATTATTGTAAAAATACAGGTCATTTGATCTCTGAGTGTTTAAAATTAAAGCGAAGGAAAGAAAGAGAAAGACAAGAGGAACTTAAGCCTACAGGCTTGACTTCTATAAGGCCAAAACCACAGTCTTGTGTAAGGGAGGAAACTCTTTCTGATACCAAATTATCTGAGACTGATACAGTTATGGAGTGTTATGAACCATTCTTATCAGATGGTTTTGTGTCACTAAATGGTGACAGTTATGCCCATCCTACCCCTATTAAAATCTTACGAGATACCGGAGCTTCTCAATCTCTTATTCTAGCAGATACTCTGCCTTTTTCTGAGAAGACTTCTTTGGGCCAAAGTGTCCTTATTCAGGGTGTGGAATGTGGATTTGTTAATGTTCCGCTCCATAACGTTTATTTGTCATCAGACTTGGTATCCGGTTCAGTGGCTGTTGGTATTAGACCTTCTTTACCTTTTAAAGGTGTTCATTTGTTGCTAGGCAATGACTTAGCTGGAGATAAGGTTGTGGTAAACCCACTTTTGACTACTAATCCTTGCATAGACCAACCGCCTGATCCCATTGAGCAGGAAATTCCTGATCTTTATCCATCTTGTGCAGTCACAAGGGCGATGGCACGTAAGGCCAAGCAAACTGATGGGAAACAGGATTTTGATTTAACCGATACCTTTTTGGGTCAGTCTTTTAATGACGAGATAACAAGGTCTCTGTCTTCAAGCCTGCCTGATAAGCAGACAGATTTTCATGAGAATAACTCATCTTTAGATCTAGGCCATGACATAATGTCTGGGTCTCAACTAGCTATAGAACAGCATAAGGATCCTGAAATTTCGCCTTTATTTGAAAGGGCCTTAGATGAGCAGGAAGTATCTCAGGTCCCAGTCTGTTATTATGTCAAAAATGACATTCTTATGAGAAAATGGCGTCCACCAGACGTCTCAGCAGAAGACGAGTGGACTGTCAACCACCAGATAGTGGTTCCTCGGGTTTACCGTCCCGAAATATTTAACTTGGCACATGAAACTCCCATGTCAGGACATTTAGGGGTAAATAAAACCTATCACAAGATTCTTAATCATTTTTACTGGCCTGGGTTAAAATCAGATGTTTCTCAGCATTGTAGGTCCTGCCATACATGCCAAATGGTAGGAAAACCCAATCAGACTATACCTAAGGCTCATTTGCAGCCTATACCTGCTTTTGATGAACCTTTCAGTCGAATAATTATAGACTGTGTGGGTCCCTTGCCCAGAACAAAGTCCGGCTGTGAATATCTTTTGACCATTATGTGTGCTTCCACACGTTTTCCTGAAGCCATTCCTTTAAGAAATATCAAAACTAAGACAATCGTCAAGGCCTTAGTGAAGTTTTTCACATTTGTTGGGCTTCCTAAATCTATTCAGTCAGACCAAGGCTCAAATTTTATGTCTGGAATATTTCAACAAGTAATGCATGAACTTGGCATTGTACAGTATAAGTCATCGGCCTATCATCCTGAAAGTCAAGGCGCCCTTGAAAGATTCCATCAAACATTGAAAAACATGATAAGATCATATTGCTTTGACACAGAGAAGGATTGGGATGAAGGCATCCACCTCCTTTTATTTGCTGTTAGAGAATCTGTGCAAGAATCTCTTGGCTTCAGTCCATTTGAATTAGTATTTGGCCATACTGTTCGTGGTCCTTTGAAACTTCTCAAAGAGAAATTTCTCTCCAATGATGACACCTCCCTGAATTTACTTCAGTATGTGTCTGATTTCAAAACTAGACTTTCAAAAGCTTGTGAGGCTGCTCGGACCAATCTTCAGTCAGCCCAAAGGAAAATGAAACAGCTATATGACATAGGGACAAAAGAAAGGAATTTTAAACCAGGTGATAAGGTACTAGCTCTTTTGCCTATTCCAGGAAAATCGTTGCAGGCCAGGTATTATGGTCCATACACTGTAGACAAAAAGATCAGTGACGTAAATTACATAATAAACACTCCTGGGAGGCGCAAGCTAAAGCAGCTATGTCATATTAACATGCTTAAGGAATACATAGATAGGGACAATACATCTTTAACATCAGTCAATCTAGTTAGCTCTGTTCCACTTAATTCATGTGACAATGACTGTGAGGATATTAATTCAGTGAAGTCGGATCCCACATCATCAAAACTTCAGAATTCTGACATTCTACGGAATCTTGACCAGAAACTGTCACATCTAGAGCCAAATCAGCGGAATGAACTGAAACAGCTAATTTTTGAATATGAACACTTATTTCCTGACATTCCAACACGGACAGACAAAATATTTCACGATGTGGACATAAATGGTTCTAAACCTGTAAAACAACACCCATACAGGATGAATCCTGTGAAACAAAAATATCTTAAAGAAGAAGTTCAGTATCTATTAGACAATGACTTTATTGAACCAAGCCAAAGTGAATGGAGTTCTCCTTGTATTCTTGTACCAAAACCTGATGGGACATATCGTATGTGTACAGATTTTAGGAAAGTTAATTCCTTAAGTAAAACAGATAGCTTTCCTATTCCAAGAATGGATGACTGCATTGATAACATCGGGAATGCCAAATACATAACGAAATTCGACCTTCTGAAAGGATTTTGGCAAATTCCACTCACAGATAGAGCAAAGGAGGTTTTGGCATTCACAACACCAGACGGATTATTTAACTATAAAGTCATGCCATTTGGAACGAAAAACTCTCCGGCAACATTTCAGCGCTTAATAAACATGGTAATTGCGGGGCTGGAAGGCTGCAGTGCTTATATCGATGATGCTATCATATACAACGACCAGTGGAATCAACATCTTGGGACTATTCGAGCATTCTTTGATAGACTGAGTAATGCCAAATTGACAATCAATCTTGCTAAAAGTGAATTCTGCCATGCAAGTTTGACATTTCTAGGTCATGTTGTAGGTCAAGGTCATGTGAAACCCATTGATGCTAAAGTTGAGGCTATCTCAAATTTTCCCGTACCCACGTGCAAAAGACAGCTGATGCGATTTCTTGGTATGGCTGGTTATTACAGAAAGTTCTGTAATAATTTCTCTGTCATTGCTGAGCCTTTGACAAATTTGCTCAGCAAAAGAACAAAATTCCATTGGAATGCAATATGCCAAAATGCTTTTGATAAACTTAAAGCCATACTCAAGAGTGAACCAGTTCTCTTAGCACCAAACTTTGAAAAGGAGTTTAAGCTAGCTGTAGATGCTAGTGACGTAGGTGCAGGTAGTGTTTTGTTGCAGGAAGATGAAAATGGTGTGGATCATCCAGTTTGCTACTTTTCCAAAAAGTTTAATAAGCATCAGAGAAATTACTCTACCATAGAGAAAGAGTGCTTATCTCTGATTCTTGCTCTGCAACATTTCGAAGTTTATCTTACCCCTACTACTGCACCGATTGTTGTTTTCAGTGATCACAATCCACTGACTTTCATACATAAAATGAAAAACAAAAATCAGCGGTTGCTCAGGTGGAGTCTTATGCTACAAGAGTATAATTTAGACATAAGACATATCAGAGGGAGAGATAACATTATCCCTGATGCCCTTTCAAGAGCTTGAGCAGTGTCAGGAGTTGTGTTTTTCTTTCCTACTAAAGTGGATTGTAGATACATGTAATTTTATATGCTATGCTCAATATTTTATTATTCTTAAAGCAAAAGAAAGCTTTATTACATAAATCTTTCTTTTCCTCGAAGAGGGGGAGTGTTATGCATAAGAATTTATTTTTCTGATTCCCACTTGCACCCCACTGAGACCTAATAGTGTTATAAATATCTTGTTAATCTTCTTATAGAAGATTCTAGAAAACTGAGTCACAGATTGATTTCATTTTTGTAAACAACATGTTTACAAGGAAAAGTACTTCAGAACCTTCCAGAAAGTTCTGGGTTGCATTATTTTTAGAAAATTACCTCATCTTATTCCACAGCCCTCTGGAATGTTCTAGAGGAATCTTAGGGTCTATAAAAGAGCTTGATTTTTCTCATTGAGTCAGACTTTGGAGTTTCAAGTTTGGGCTTAGAAGAAAAGTTATTTCTAAATTCTGTGTTTGATTGTTAAAGGATATTACTTTTCATTTTGGACTGTGAATTCTGTGGGATCAAGGAAAATAGATTCATTCAGGATATTTCATAACAGAGCTAAGTACATTTAATTTTCTTACTTCTACAGGTTAAAGTTAACTTGTAAATAAATTTTGTTAAGATTTTCCAAAAGGCTTGTTTGTTTTTTCTTTCTGCTACGCCTGGCTCGTAACACAAAATAGTGTGGGACATTTTGTCCACCCTGAAAAAATGATGTGGGACATTTTGTCCACCCTGAAAAAATGATGTGGGACATTTTGTCCATGGGACGTTTTGTATGGCTCCCGTCTGACATACTTCAATGAGCATTTAAAAAATTATTTTCACTTCTCAAAATGTTTCCAAGTGTTCTTTTACTGTAATGATTGAACACAGATACAAGAATTAGTCACATTTAAATCTGATATTCATATATGCAGTCATATTATATTTCATATAAAATCATAACTTGACAAAAACCAGTTCTGTCACAAGTCAAAGTCTTACGAGTATATGACTTTCTTCCCCAGATTAAAAAAAAAAACATGATTAACATTACAATTTGCTTCTATTGTTACTGAGCAACTGACCTGTATCAACATATTAAACTTCGGAACACATACATTCTTTTTGAAGCCATGCATTATAAACCTTTGTTTAACTTGGTCACAGAAGCCTCCTTGGTGTAGTTGTTAAGCTACTCATAAACCAGGGGTTGTGGATTAGATCCTGGGCTTCCACAGACATTCGGATGAGTCTTTAAACTGTGGTCCCTTCTCTATATGACCTTATCTATTGGTAGGATGTAAACTTCAAAGACACAAATAACAAGATCACATAACTTACCAAATGGCAAGTTTCCCACAAAAACAGACTTCTTAATGTCTCTCTGAAAATAAAAATAAACGAAACATTTAAGCCATCTTCAGAAAAAAAATCTAATAAGTGCAAAAAGAAATAAATTTTCTGTGTATTTTTTTTTAACTGCAACAGTTCATTATAAGCATGCAGGCCCATTTCTGTGTCATGCTCATGAAAATGGGACTAGCTGTGTACAAAAATCCTTTAACCCTTATCTTGCTGTTCACAACAACCCCTATCTTTGCAAACAGTGTAGATCCAGATCTGAAGAAGCCATCTGATCAGGATCTACACTGTTTAACATTTAGTTTATGGCTTTGTAAGCATAAATTACATCAAGCAATCTGATTGGTTCAAAGTCAGAAATGGGTGTGGCTAAACTGAATATTCAGCAGGAGAAGGGTTAATAGGTCCTGCTAACAATCATCAAGTGAATGCACAGCCCTTTCAACTGCTGTCTACAACTGCATTCATCAGAAACATAAGCAAACCTCAAAAATTCCTTCCACAATATACATGTACTGTGAAACATAACCCATTTTGTACCAGAAACCCAAAACGGGTAATTGGCAAACAGTGCAGGCCCAGATCAGACAATGCAGAACGCGTTTGCAAAATGTTCAGCCATTTTCCAAATAAATTTTGAAGAAAACACAACCTAACAACCCTAAATTTTGAAAAAGACTCCTGCTATATATAAGGTGGAAGATTTCATTTGGTACAAAAAGGGTTAAATGACTTGAACACCAATGACTAATTTACTATTTTGTTCTCCAGTCCTGAAGGAATGCTTTCCATAGCCCTAAGTTACAAATATTTATCATTTTGGGGATTCTTTTTTATTTCCTCAAAATTCCAATTCTCCATCATTATGTATATTTTGATCGATATGATTGGTTGAAATAAAAGTTTTATACTTTGATAAATTCCATGAGCAAGTATCTCAGAACTATTTCACACTGCAACAATTAGAAATATAATGTGCTGTCAAAGAGCATGTTTAGAACCTGCCTGTTACTCCATTGTATATGAATGGACGCCTACAGCGTTGGATGAAAAGATAGGGAACTACTGAAAACATAAATGTAAGAAGACAAATGAAAAGACTTTAAAGACTTGGCATTTTTTGGGGGGTGGGCTTGGGTTCCTTTCAAAGATGGCAGCTTCTTATTGAATAATCATTCCGCCGTGGCTGCTGGTAAGATCACTCTTGCGCTTCTGAAAGAACTCCTAAAATTTACCATATTTTGGGGACAGTTTTATCAATTTGATGACAAGGTTGGATTTATAAGGAAAGAATTATCATTTTTGTGGATTTTACTGATGTGTAAACTCAGGTGAATCACTCACAAAATCCCTTATTTATATCCCTATAAGTTATCCCCTTCATGCTCATTATCTAGCATTATGATTAACTTACAGTGCCTTGAACTACCCCAGCTAGGATAAATTTTCATTATCTCAATCGTGTTCAAGTCTTCCAAGTTCAACTCTACTTAAATCATCTGACGTCAAGGGGTCTAGACCTCTAAGCCACAAATGTCTACAGGGTTTGCTTTGACATTTTCGTCTCAATATAAAGGGGATGAAAACTCCTTAAGCGTATCTGATGGGAGCAAATTCTTGTCTCTAACAGCAGACCCATTTTTGGAGATGAGATAGTTTCTATGTGCTATGTCATGATAACACTTTTCTGGAATGGTAAGATAGCCTGGTTGTTTGGTTGGTTGGTTTGTAGTTAAACAGTCAAGTAAACATTATTAAGGTCATAACAGAGCCAGTCAGTTTGCCTAACCACACTTCCTGTGTAGGCCTATATTCAAGCAGTTCATCAAGTGTTTTTTTTTTTTTTTTTCTGCCAGATTTCTTGAAACAGCAGGAGAGGTTGGCAGAAAAAAGTATTTCAAGATTAATCTCCATGAAAGAATGTTTCTGGGGTGCAGTGATCAAACCTGACCACCACCAAGTTGGCTTCTGACTGAGCAGCCACCATGGCCACCCTATATTATCTTAACAGCCATGCTGGTTGCATACCTACAAAATATAGATTATACAGACAAGCACCTTTCAGTGGTCATTTTTCTTTTCATAATTATATGCCAAACTATGTTTTAGTTAAATAGTATTGCAAAGAGGTTGCGGTGTAATTGGTTACCACTTGGTCTCTGGCTGCCATATCAACTCTCAAGTGAAATCCATCTAGCTGTTTACCATTGCTGAAATGTACCACAGATACACTATATCATCAACGGTAAAAATCCTAAAAATTCGGACACCTTGAGGACTTGCTGTAATTCTCCAAAATTTTTAACAAATTGGTTTCACGATCCTGCAATGAGTCCAAAAGCTGCAAACAGAATTGCAAACAGTGTAGACCCTGATCAGACCGCTCCTTCAGGAGCGGTCTGATCTGGGTCTGCACTGTTTGCTTAGGCCTCTCTGTCCCAATACTTAGGATAATTACAGTAAAACACACCTTAATCCCAAATGGTCATTATGTTGAGAACCAGTTTGAATAAATAAAACACACCGTAATCTCAAAGAAACAGATGATACTGAGACAATTATAACAAGTTAAGGGCCCATCGGAGTCTTACTGTTCATTTTCTTTTGCTCCAGCATTTCAGTGGTTTCTTGCTGTCGAGTCCTCACCGTTGTTTCATCTCTGTGGTTGTTTGATTTTTTGGTGTTCACGGAGATGTTGCACTGATGTGTTAGGAGGCCTCCATGCGCACTGAACAAATTATTTGTCTAAATCGCGACGGAAGTAAGGGTGAGGATTGTGGCCACGTAAAATCAATTCAAGTGGAATTCGTTTTTCTGACCGTTCCAAGGCGGTTCTTCTGTCGCGGTTTATTTTTGTTATGGTCTGTCTTTGAGTGTTTGTATCGCTTATATTATTTTGTTTTGGATAGCCAATTGGCCATTTTGTGGGAAAGTAACTGTCCTTTTGGCTTTCCGCTATTGATGTTTCCATTAGGGTCTGTTGTTTCATGTTTGTGTTTCTTCCCCTTTGGTGTCTCTGATGGGAGCTGTGGGTTAATTGTATCGATTCCTGATCATTGCCTACACTTCTATTCTGAGGAAGCGTCTTTGGGCATAAATTTCTTCAGTTCTATATAAAACAAGAAATTAAACTAAGGCTGTGTCACACATGTGTAGTCTGTTTTTTTTTTGTTTTTGTTCTGGTTTTACGGCCCTTTCAAGATCATTAATCAGAGGTGGGCGAATGCCAGAGAAACCAGAGAAAAAAAACCCTGATTTTCTGTTGCATAACTTGGCGCCTCATATGTGACCCGAGCCAGGCTAGAACCATACATGTGGGATTTTGATTGATTGAATTGAGGTTTAAGATCCCCGTCAACACTGTATACGTCATTTTGGAGATGTTGCTTCCAATTTTGTGGGATATTTACCTGACGTTGAGATGAAAAGACATCTCAAGCCCTGTCACCCAATGACACCAATAGGGTTTAAGAGCATGGACGGTCTGACTCGCACCGCTTTGCCTGGGCAGGCTTAGATCCTCTAAGCGGTTCACCAGTACTCGTGTGTGGTCGGTTTAAGCTCTGGGTGAAAGCATCATGCAGCCCATCTATTTCTTCAAGCCCCAATGGGCGGGGGCTGACACCTGTGGGGTCTAAATCCACCTTGAACATTAGGGTCAACGCTAAGGTGGATTGCAAATGTTGACAGTTGGACAAAGAAATGAATGAACAACAAATAAATAAATAAATGAACAGATGGAAAACTGGATCTCAATATCAAGAGGCTGACAAAGATATAGTCTGGAAGTACTTTTCTCAATCTGACATTCAAGCAAGGTGATTCCTTAATATATGATTAACTGTTGTTCTGCTGAATCATGTTTTTTTTTCACACCCATTTCTAACTATCAATCAATCAAATTTCTTGATTTAATGGATTCAAATTTGCAAACTAAATGACAAACAGTGTAGATGCTGATCAGAAGGCTTCTTCAGAAGCCATCTGATCAGCATCTTCACTGTTTGCAGAGGTAGGGTTACAGTGTTCAGCAGGACAAGGGTTGAAAAAAATTCCCTTAAAAAAAATCTCATCTTTTTTCTCATGTGTTGCTTGACCTACCATTTCATAGCTCGCCTGGCTGACTCTGGAGTTGTGAACTTGACATAAGCAACACAGTTGTGTCTCTCTGGATGAACATTTTGTCTGGAAGAAAAAGTAATTTGACAATGTGCTTTAAGGGGAATGGGAAAACCTGGTAGATATTTACGCCAATTTTCAAAGGAAGACAACTTTTGGGACTTCCTGTTTGCTTTTCTATAAACTCTCTCCAGCGAAAAAAGGGGCTTATCCTTAAAGGAGAGATGACCCCTGTTTACATGGGAGACAAAAACACTTTTGCAGCAGTTGCCTCTCCTGAAGGTGTATCCATTCCCCTTAACTCATTTTGTCTTGATTGGAATCTCCCATCTTAAACATAGCAGGAGTCCATTTTGAAATTTAGGGGTGCCAGGTTGGGTTATTTTTAGACTAATGTTTAGAAAATGGTTCAACTTTTTGCAAACAGTGAAGGCCCTGATAAGATTTTTAGACAATGATTTGTGGAATCTGATCAAGGTCTGCACTGTTTGCCGGTGTCCAGTTTTGAAGTCACCTGTACAAAATGGGTTAATTTTTTTGGTTATTAAAAGATAAAAGTAAACAGTTGTTTGTTTTCTTTGCAGATCAGCAAAACCAATAATGGTTTTAAGAGATTTGCAGTTATAAGGAGCCACACCTCAATTTCATGAATACACCTCAACCTCGTTATAACACGGAACTCCTGGTCCAACCAACGGACCGTGTTAGTTAACTGAACCATGTTATAAACGCCTACCGTATTTGTCACAGATCAACCATTGACACTATGGTGATCAATAGTTTTCCAAACAAGATGATGTGCGGTCCGGTTAATAACTGTATTTCCTGACTAAAATATGTTTAGAACTAATCAATGGCAGTAAATACCATGGCCCATCAAGTCAAACAAGTCTCTTTAATCGAAACCAGCTGAAAAACCACGTTTTTATCTAGAAAATCGTCCGATCTGACAGCGAGTAAGACGCCATTTTGATAGCTGGTTCCTGGCTAAGTTTGTTGTATCCGAGCATCCCGAACCGTACCGAACTACAGTACCGTTAATAAATTTCAATGGTAAAATTACCGAGTTAGGGTTCGGAACTGGACAATTGTCAATGCTTAAGAGTACTTCCCTTGAAATGTCTTACCCTTAATATTTTAGCCATTTGTAACGATTTTTAACGGGGCACATTGTCTTTGAATGATTTTTTACTGCGAAAATCAATCATGAAAATGTTTTATCATTTGCTTTTAAGCTGGAATAAATCTGACTTTCTTTTACATGCGGCTGTAGAAAATCAGTTTTATTGCAGTCCACCGATCTGCATCGATGTTTAAAATTTCTGCTAGCAAGTGATCCTTAATAGAGCGTGATAAATATTTTTTTTCCGGTTGCATAACAGAATTCTTTAATCTCTTTAACTCGCTAAGCCAAGACTTTTGATTGTGCCGATGGCAGTTCATGTTTATCATGCGTGTCAAGCTAAACAAGTTTATATACTGTATATTCAACTCTGCTTATATCGATGACATGTTTGGAGGCCTGCAATTAATATCAAAAAGTACCGTTATAGACCGTGTTAGCTACTGTATTACCACAGTCAAAAGAGGGAGGAAAATAAAGTTGTTGTGCTTAAAACCTGATAGAATCCTTGGATAATATTTATAAATGTTGGTTGGGGAAAATATGGGGTCCAAACCAAAACCGTGTTATATCAGAATTTGTGCTGTAACGAATCGTGCTATAACGAGGTTCAGGTGTATATTCAACAGTGAAATATTAAACAAGAGGCCCATGGGCCACTATGCTCACCAGAGCTCAGGGGGCACTGCCCACTGGCAGCAATGTATTTTAATTAACCATGGAAGCCCTGCGCCCAAGGATGCTACAGATAAAGTTTGGACCCAATCGGCCTAGTGGCTTCAGAGGTTCTGATGTCGCTTGAATGTGTTGTTGCGGGACAACAGATGACAACAAGATACCAATCTGTGGCAACCAATAGGCCTAAAAGAACATTATTAAAGGAACACTTCTATGAAAATTGGACAAAATATCTTGAAAGCCATAAATGTCATTTTTCAATTTTCCCCAATATACATGTAAGTCAATGGAAACTCTTAACTTGCCATAGCAAACAAACCAAAGAGCCAAATTTTATAAACCAGAGCTCAGGTGGGCACTGCCCAATGGCAGCCATGTATTTTAACTTGATATGATTTTAATCTACCAATTATAAAGTCTCACAAACAAACCCCATACTCAAATGAGCACTCATGTGGACTGTATCTGAAATATTAGGTGTTTTATAAAGTAGACAGGGTGGGGCATGAACCCAATGGAGCCTTGGTTGGTGTCACTAAATGTGTCTTATCATAAGGAACAGAGACATATATTATATGGTTTAGTGGTGGGGATATGTATGGCTCCTGAGATGTAAGGCCTTTTAAGCAGTGGAGGGATTCAGACATGGCGGATACCAGAACATCCAGGAATGTCACTGAATGCTGAACGGTTTCTGACATATGAGGCAATTTTATGAAGTGGATGGCAGAGAAATGGCCCCTGTCGATCCCCTAAAATGGGGGTGACTGAATGTTTCTAATAACAATGAACAAGAATATATGCAATTATGGGGATGGGATTTAAATGGTTTCTGAGATATATGGCCTATTTTGAAGTGGGGTCTTATCATAAGGAACAAGAATATATATAGTTAAGGGGAGGGGATCTGAACGGTTTCTGAGATATATGGCTTTTAATGAAGTAAAGGGGTGGGCATGGCCTGTGGAACCTCAGGGGGACCCCCATGTCGGTATCACTGATTGCTTCTTATCATAAGGAACAAGAATATATATGATTTAGGGGTAGGGCTCTGAACAGTTCCTCAGATATATTGTCTTTTGTGAAGTGGAGGGGGTTGGGCATGTCCCCGGCACATCCGGGGGGACACCAGGTTGGTGTCACTTAATGCATCTTATCATAAGGAACAAGAATATATATGGTTTAGGGGTAGGGCTCTGTAAGGTTTCTGGAATTCTTAGCCTTTTATGAAGTGGAGGGGCTTGGGCATGGCCCCAGCACATCCCAAGAGGCCCCCAGGTTGGTGTCACTGAATCCAACTTATCATATAAGGAACAAGAATATATATGGTTATGGGGTGGGGATCTGTAAGGTTTCTAGGATATTGGGTCTTTTATGAAATGGCGGGGTCACTGACTGCGACTTATCATAAGGAACAAGAATATAATATGGTTTAGGGGTGGGGATCTGTACAGTTTCTGGGATATTGGGTCTTTTATGAAATGGAGGGGGTGGGGCATGGCCCAGGCATATCCCAGGGGACCCCCAGGTTGGTATCACTGAGTGTGTCTTATCATAAGGAACATGAATATATATGGTTTAGGGGCGGGGATCTGAATGGTTTCTGAGATAAATGGCATTTTATGAATTGGAGTGGGTGGGGCATGTCCCTGGCACATCCGGGGGGGACCCCCAGGTTAGTGGGACTTAATGCATCTTATCATAAGGAACAAGACTATCTATGGTTTAGGGGTGGGGATCTGTAAGGTTTCTGACATATAAGACATTTTATGAAGTGGAAGGGGCAGGGCATGGTCCCGGCACAACCTTCAGGACCCCGATGTTGACATAAAAGCATATGATTGAGAGAAGTTTACTCAAGGAACATTTCTATGGAAGTTTTGTCAAAATATCTGCAAAGACTTGGCAGTTAATGCCATTTTTCAATTTTCCCCATTATAAGTCTATGGAAAATCTAAGTTGCCATAGCAACCAAACTAAACAGCCGAATTTCATAAACAAGAGGGCCATGATGGCCCTGAATCGCTCACCTGAATCCAAGATGTTTCAAAGCTTATGGAAATGAAGGATTCACTGCTTTAAGGAGATGTGGACCAAAGACTTTTATCTTTGGAGGCTATTTTCATTGTAGTGGAATTTGAAGGTTTTTCTATTTTTAGCTCTGGTGTCCATTTTGTTTAACAGAGCAGAACAGTTTAGGCAATTTGAAAGAGGGTCAGTCAAAGAACATTCCTGGGAAATTATTTTCAAATCGGGCCATTTGCCTAGGAAAAAAATTAATGTCATTTAAAGGTTTTTCTATTTTTAGCTCTGGTGGCCATTTTGTTTAATGGACAGGAACGATTTAGGCAATTTTGAAAGAGGGTCACTCAAGGAACATTCCTGAGAAATTCTTTTCAAATCGGGTCATTTGCCTAGGAGGAGATGTCATTTCAAGGTTTTTTCTATTTTTAGCTCTAGTGGCCATTTTATTTAACGGAGCGGAACGATTTAGGCAATTTTGAAAGACGGTCCCTCAATGAACATTGCTGTGAAATTATTTTCAAATTGGGCCATTTGCCTAGGAGATGTCATGGAAAGGTTTTTCTATTTTTAGCTCTGGCGGCCATTTTGTTTAACGGAGCAGAACGATTTAGGCAATTTTGAAAGAGGGTCACTCTAGGAACATTCCTGTCAAATCGGGCCATTTGCCTAGGAGGAGGTGTCATTTAAAGGTTTTTCTATTTTTAGCTCTGGTGGCCATTTTGTTTAATGAAGTGGAACGATTTAGGCAATTTTGAAAGAGGGTCACTCAAGGAACATTCCTGTGATAATATTTTCAAATCGGGCCATTTGCCTAGGAGAAGATGTCATTTAAAGGTTTTTCTATTTTGAGCTCTGGCGGCCATTTTATTTAACGAAGTGGAATGATTTAAACAATTATGAAAGAAGGTCACTCAAGGAACATTCCTGTGAAATTATTTTCAAATAGGGCAATTTGCCTAGGAGGAGATGTCATTTAAAGGATTTTCTATTTTTAGCTCTGGTGGCCATTTTATTTAATGGAGCAAAAAGATTGAGGCAATTTTGAAAGAGGGTCACTCAAGGAACATTCCTGAGAAATTATTTTCAAATCGGGCCATTTGCCTAGGAAGAGATGTCATTGAAAGGTTTTTCTATTTTTAGCTCTGGTGGCCATTTTGTTTAACAGAGCAGAACGATTTAGGCAATTTTGAAAGAGGGTCACTCAAGGAACATTCCTGTGAAGTTATTTTCAAATCGGGCCATTTGCCTAGGAGGAGATGTCATTTGAAGGTTTTTCTATTTTTATCTCTGGCGGCCATTTTGTTTAACGTAGCGGAACGATTTAGGCAATTTTGAAAGAGGGTCACTCAAGCAACATTCCTGTGAAATTATTTTCAAATCGGGCCATTTGCCTAGGAGGAGATGTCATTTAAAGGTTTTTCTATTTTTGGCTCTGGCGGCCATTTTGTTTAACGGAGCAGAATGATTAAGGCAATTTTGAAAGAGGCTTACTCAAGGAACGTTCCTGTGAAATTATTTTCAAATCGAGCCATTTGCCTAGAAGATGTCATTTAAAGGTTTTTCTATTTTTAGCTCTGGCGGCCATTTTGTTTAACAGAGCGGAACGATTAAGGCAATTCTGAAAGAGGGTCACTCAAGGAACGTTCCTGTGAAATTATTTTCAAATCGGGCCATTTGCCTAGGAAAAGATGTCATTTAAAGGTTTTTCTATTTTTAGCTCTGGCGGCCATTTTGTTTAACGGGGCGGAACGATTTAGGTAATTTTGAAAGAGGGTCACTCAAGGAACATTCCTGTGAAATTATATCAAAATCCATTCACTGGTTTAGGAGGAGATGTCATTTAAGTAAATTGTTGACAGACGCACGACGCACAACGCACGACGGACGACGGACATTGACCGATCACAATAGCCCACCTTGAGCCAGCGGCTCAGGTGAGCTAAAAACACAAAAGCTGTAAAGGCAAATATGGTGAATATTTCCATACACTCTCAGGCTCATAGCAAACGGTTTCTGAGGAGATGATTTTTTAAGTATTTTTTTTTTCTATTTTTTTTTTCATTTTGGTTTCCATGGCAACCAATACAAATGAGCAGTAGGCCTAAAATCATATGGCAGATAGTAGATTGCCTAAGGAACATTTCTATGAAAGTTTTGTCAAAATATCTGCAGAGGCTTGGCAGTAAATGCCATTTTTCAATTTTCTCCATTATAAGTCCATGGAAACTCTAAGTTGCCATAGCAACCAATCTAACGAGCCGAATTTCACAAAAAACACAAAACCTGTAAAGGCAAATATGGTGAATATTTCCATAAACTCTCAGCCTCATATAGCAAACTGTTTCTGAGGAGATGATTTTTTAAGTATTTTTTTTTTTTTTCATTTTGGTTTCCATGGTAACCAATACAGATGAGCAGTAGGCCTAAAATCATATGGCAGATAGTAGATTGCCTAAGGAACATTTCTATGAAAGTTTTGTCAAAATATCTGCAGAGGCTTGGCAGTAAATGCCATTTTTCAATTTTCCCCATTATAAGTCTATGGAAACTCTAAATTGCCATAGAAACCAAACTAATGAGCCGATTGTCATAAACAAGAGGGCCATGATGGCCCTGGATCGCTCACCTGATCCATAGAGTAACAAGTGGGCCCCGCGGAGGGCCATTATTGACCCCAGGTCTATAATATGCATAATGTTGAGAGAGGTCTAAAAAGGTGAAGCTTCAAACCAAATATCAACATAGGCTATAATTTGAACAATCTTGGCAAAGGTCCACTAGATGAAGCTACACACCAAATATCAAAGACCTGGGCCTTGCGGTTTCATAGAAGATTTTTTTTTAAGATATTCCCTGCATAAGCCTATGTATCAAAAATGGCCACAGGGCGGGGGCATTTTTGGCTTCAGGGCTATAATTTAAACATTCTTGATAGAGGTCCACTAGATGAAGCTTCACACCAAATATCAAAGACCTAGGCCTTGTGGTTTCACAGAAGATTTTTCAAGATTTTCCCTAAATAAGTCTATGTAAAACCAAAGGGCCCCGGAGCAGGGGCATTTTTGGCCCCAGGGCTATAATTTGAACAATCTTGGTAGGGGACCACTAGATGAAGCTTCATACCAAATATCAAAGACATGCGCCTTGTGGTTTCAGAGAAAAAGATTTTTAAAGATTTTCCCTATATAAGCCTATGTAAAACCAAAGGGCCCCAGGGCGGGGGCATTTTTGGCCCCAGGGTAATAATTTGAACAATCTTGATAAAGGACCACAAGACAAAGCTTCATAGTATATATCAAACACCTGAGCCTTCTAGTTTCAGACAAGAAGACTTTCAAAGGTTTTCCCTATGTAAGTCTATGTAAAACTAAAGTGCCCTGGGGCGGGGGCATTTTTGGCCCCAGGGCTATAATTTAAACGATCTTGGTAGAGGTCCACTAAATGAAGCTACGCAACAAATATCAAAGATCTGGGCCTTGCAGTTTCAGAGGAGATTTTTTAAGATTGTTCCTATATAAGTCAATGTAAAAGCAAAGGGCCCCGGGGCGGGGGAAGTTTTGGCCCAAGAGCTATAATTTGAACAATCTTGATAGAGGTCCACTAGATAAAGCTTCACACCAAATATCAAAGACCTAGGCCTTGCGGTTTCGTTTCAGAGAAGAAGATTTTTTCAGATTTTTCCTATATAAGCCAATGTAAAATCAAAAAGGGCCCTGGGTTCGGGACAGTTTTGGTACAAGGGCTATAATTTGAACAATCTTGGTAGAGGTCCACTAGATGAAGCTACACGCCAAATATCAAAGACCTCGGCCTTGTGGTTTCTGAGAAGAAGATTTTTTTAAGATTTTTCCTATATAAGTCATGTAAAACTAAAGGGGTCCGGGCCAGGGGCATTTCTTGGTTTTCCCTATATAAGCCCATGTAAAACCAAAGGGCCCCGGGGCGGGGGCATTTTTGGCCCCAGCACTATAATTTGAACAATCTTGGTAGGGGTCCACTAGATGAAGCTTCATACCAAATATGAAAGACCTGGGCCTTGCGGTTTCAGAGAAGAAGATTTTTAAAGATCTTCCCTATATAAACCCATGTAAAACCAAAGGGCCCCGGATTGGGGGCATTTATCGCCCCAGGGCTATAATTTGAACAATCTTGGTAGAGGTCCACTAGATGAAGCTACACACCAAATATCAAAGACCTCGGCCTTGTGGTTTCTGAGAAGAAGATTTTTTTAAGATTTCCTATATAAGTCAATGTAAAACTAGAGGGGTCCGGGCCAGGGGCATTTCTTGGCCCCAGGACTATAATTAGAACAATCATGATAGAGGTCCACTAGATGAAGCTTCATACCAAATATCAAAGACCTAGGCCTTGTGGTTTCAGAGAAGAAGATTTTTAAAGATTTTCCATATATTAGCCTATGTAAAACCAAAGGGCCCCGGGGTGGGGCATTTTTGGCCCCAGCACTATAATTTGAACAATTTTCGTAGGGGTCCACTAGATAAAGCTTCATACCAAATATCAAAGACCTGGGCCTGGTGGTTTCAGAGAAGAAGATTTTTAAAGTTTTTCCCAATATAAGTCTATGTAAAACCGAAGGGCCCTGGAGCGGGGGCATTTTTGGCCCCAGGGCAATAATTTGAACAATCTCGATAAAGGTCATCAAGACAAAGCTTCATTCCAAATATCAAACACCTGAGCCTCATGGTTTCAGACAAGAAGATTTTTTAAGGTTTTCCATATATAAGTCTATGTAAAACCAAAAGGCCCAGGAGCAGGGGCATTTTTGGCCCCAGGGCTATAATTTTAACAATCTTGGTAGAGGTCCACAAGATAGAGCTTCATACCAAATATAAAAGACCTGGGCCTTGCAGTTTCAGAGAAGAAGATTTTTAAAGATTTTCCCTATATAAGCCTATGTAAAACCAAAGGGCCCCAGGGCAGGGGCATTTTTGGCCCCAGCACTATAATTTGAACAATCTTGGTAGGGGTCCACTAGATGAAGCTTCATACCAAATATCAAAGCTCTGGGCCTTGCGGTTTCAGAGAAGAAGATTTTTAAAGATTTTCCCTATATAAGCCCATGTAAAACCAAAGGGCCCCAGGGCGGGGGCATTTTTGGCCCCAGCACTATAATTTGAACAATCTTGGTAGGGGTCCACTAGATGAAGCTTCATACCAAATATCAAAAACCTGGGCCTTGTGGATTCAGAGAAGAAGATTTTTAAAGATTTTCCCTATATAAGCCAATGTAAAACCAAAGGGCCCCGGGGCGGGGGCATTTTTGGCCCCAGCACTATAATTTGAACAATCTTGGTAGGGGTCCACTAGATGAAGCTTCATATCAAATATGAAAGACCTGGGCCATACGGTTTCAGAGAAGATTTTTAAAGATTTTCCCTATATAAGCCCATGTAAAACCAAAGGGCCCCGGAGTGGGGGCATTTTTGGTCCCAGCACTATAATTTGAACAATCTTGGTAGGGGTCCACTAGATGAAGCTTCATACCAAATATCAAAGACCTGGGCCTTGCGGATTCAGAGAAGATTTTTAAAGATTTTCCCTATATAAGCCCATGTAAAACCAAAGGGCCCCGGGGCGGGCATTTTTGGCCCCAGCACTATAATTTGAACAATCTTGGTAGGGGCCCAATAGATGAAGCTTCATACCAAATATGAAAGACCTGGGCCTTGCGGTTTCAGAGAAGAAGATTTTTTAAGTTTTTGGTGAAAAAAATCTATTTTTGGCTCCTGTGACCTAGATATGCAACGGACCGGAACCATTTGAACAACTTGAAAGGGGACCACCTATGGACCATTCCTGTGAAGTTTGGTCAAAATCCGATCACTGGTTTAGGAGGAGATGTCGTTTGAAGAAATTGTTTACGCACGCACGTACGGACGACGGACAAAAAGTGATCCCAAAAGCTCACCTCGTCAGTACGTGACGTTGAGCTAAAAACACAAACTTTCAATCCCCCAGCCCAAGAATGCTACAGATAAAATTTGGGCCCAATCGGCCCAGTGGCTTTGGAGGAGATGTCATTTGAAAGTGTTGATGCAGACGCAGAGGATGCAGACGACGCAGAAGACGACGGACAACTGCCTATCCTTTAAGCTCCCCGGAGCCTTAGGCTCTGGTGAGCTAAAAAAAAAATATTGTTTCAACTGAACCAGTAATGTTTGAAGAGGGAGTGGGCCCTGATTAACTGCTTGGCTGTCAAACTAGGGTACAGGAAATGACCTCTGATCCCAGCATAAGATGCTTATTAGTTACATGTGCGTGTTTCCATCTCTCTGTTATGTGAATTTACTGTTACCAGATGGTTACAAAAGACCCGAGTAAGATGAAACTGACAGATTTTACCCAACAGTTCCTGAAATGATGCACAGCAGCACTCTGCCCAAAACTGTGTAAATAATATCAGCACTGTCACTTTTACACAATTACCAGCCAGCTCGTAGGAAAAGGGATTTTATAGGTCAGGGGCCAGTTGTTCAAAGCATCGTTAGCTTAACGAGCTCGTTAGTGGTCATATTGTTAACTCTTCTAGCAAGTTCAATATCGTAAATTTTGGTATTTTTGCTGAAAAAAATGTGAGCAGCTTTTGCGTCCGCAAAAGCAGCAGCTTTTGCGTCCGCAAAAGCTGCTCACATTTTTTCAGCAAAAATTTCAGCATTTTTGCCATATTTAATGATCAAAGTTTTAACGATACGTTAACTAACGACGTCGTTAGTTTTGAACAACTGGCCCCTGTTCTCAGAGATGCTGAAGAGACCTTGAAGTAGGTTCACACAAGAAGACATACATCTTGCTTTAGTTGGCTGTGTACACATATTTGAAGAGCATAAATCAGGGAATGTAAAGGGCCCTTTTCTTATGTGTTAACTCATTTTATTGCTATCATGACTAGATCCTTGACATTGTATGAAACCCAACACTGCTAGGCTCTAAACCTTCACCACTCTCTTGGTTAATCTGACAAATTGTTTCTTATATTTTCCAAAAAACAGGACTTGACATCTCATGCAAATTGTTGCCAAAGGAGACAATTTGCATGAGATGTCAAATCCCGTTTTCTAGAAAAATATTTCAAAATGTTGACTGATGAAACAAGAGGACCATGATGGTCCTGTATAGCTCACCCGAGTCAATTCATCACCTTGTTTTTGATCCCACATGACCCATATTCAAACATATTCAAGATTTTATAAAGGCAAACATTCTTGGCAAGTTTCATGAAGCTTGAACAAAAAATGCAGTCTCAAGTATGATTTGACCAATTTTCATTGTTTGATTTGAGGTTTATACTATTTAGGTCATTTTGGAGACGTTGCTTCCAATTTTGTGGGACTTTTACCCGACATTGAGATGAAAGGTCCGCCCCTTCATGTCTGACAGCATTTATAATTCTGTAGCCTGAAGGTTGATTTCAATCATTTCTAATCTGTAGCATGCTTATGGTGGGGAAATTATGAAATAAAAGTAGGTCGAGAGATGACAATGTTTTTTCTAAAAATAGCCAAAAGAACTTTGACCATGATCCAAACACCCTGAAAGTCTGAATTGCTTGACATACTGTATTATCATACAAAATTTTTTGTTTAAAGTTATAATAACCCCTTTTGTTTAAAGTTATAATAATGCCTAAAAGGCGGGAAAACCCTGAATGGGTAGCCTGGCAAACAGCATAGGCCCAGATCAGATGTCGCAGAATGTGGCATCTGATCAGGGTCTGCACTGTTTGCTAACAGCATTTTCTGTCAAATAAAATACCCCTCCTGACCAAGGTATTACAAAAAGAGGACAATTCTGAGCAAGTTTGATGATGATTGGACTAAAACTGTGGCCTCTAGAGTGTTAACAAAGTTTTTCTATGATTTAACACAATGAAATACTTTTTGACCCCACATGACCCATATTCGAATTTGACCTAGATATTGTCAAGATGATCATTCTGAGCAAGTTTGGTGATAATTAGACTGAAATTGCTGTCTCTAGAGTGTAGACAATGTTTTTCTATGATTTGACCTACTTTTGACCGCACATGACCCATATTCGAATATGACCTAGATATTGTAGAGATGATCATTCTGAACAAGTTTGATGATGATTTGACCAAAACTGTGGCCTCTAGAGTGTTAACAAAGTTTTTCTATGATTTGACCTACTGACCTACTTTTTGACCCGACATGACACATATTCGAACTTGACCGAGATATTGTCAGGATGATCATTTTGAGCAAGTTTGAGGATGATTGGACCAAAACTGTGGCCTCTAGAGTGTTAACAAGGTTTTTCTATGATTTGACCTACTGACCTATTGTTTGGCCGACATGACCCCTAATCGAACTTGACCGAGATATTGTCAGGATGATCATTCTGAGCAAGTTTGAGGATGATTGGACCAAAACTGTGGCCTCTAGAGCCCTTACAAGGGTTTTCTGTGGTTTGACCTACTGACCTACTTTTTGACCAGACATGACCCATATTCGAACTTGACCGAGATATTATCAAGATGATCATCCTGAGTAAGTTTGAAGATGATTTGACCAAAATTGTGGCCTCTAGAGTGTTAACAAGGTTTTGAACTGGTGACCTACTTTTTGACCCGACATGACCCATATTCGAACTTGACCGACATATTGTCATGATGATCATTCTGACCAAGTTTGATGATGATTGGATCAAAACTGTGGCCTCTAGAGTGTTAACAAGAAAAGTTTACGCACGCACGATGAATGACGCACGACGCCGCCGGACATCTCACAGTCACAAAGCTCACCATGACCTTCGGTTAGGTGAGCTAAAAATACCCAGCATGCAGACCATTCAGCTATATTAAGATCAGAAACAGTAATTCCTGAAGTACACGAAAGGCAGGCAGAGTTACAGTGTGATCTGCAACCCATAGTCCTCTGTATACCTATATACCTAATTTCTTCCAGACTTTCATTAAAGGAAAGGAACAATTGAGTATGTCCTGAACAAGGAGTCAAAGATGTGGAACTTGGTCACCTTCAGTCTTTTGATATCTTTCATCCTCATTTGCCCTGTAGTATAGGAACTACAGGACAAAATCCCTTCTCAGATCTGTAAACAACAGTGAACTGATAAACTCAGACTTTTTGTGTATTATTTTTTATTTAACCCATTTTGTACCGGAAACCCCCAAACGAGTAGTTGGCAAACAGTGCAGGCCAAGATCAGACGCCGCAGAATCCGGCTACTGATTAGGGCCTACACTGTTTGGCAAAAAGTACAGCCAGTTTCCAAATGAATTTGAAGAAAATACAACCTGCCACCCCTAAAATTTGAAATGGACTCCTGTTATATATAAGGAGGAAGACTCCATTTGGTACAAAAAGGGTTAATTATCTTAACTCTTATCATGCTGTTCACGACAACCCCTATCTTTGGAAACAGTGTAGATCCAGATCAGATGGCTTCTGAAGAAGCCATCTGATCAGGATCTACACTGTTTCACATTCAATTTATGAATTTGTAGGAATAAATTACATCAAGTAAGCTGATTGGCTCAAAGTCAGAAATGGGTGTGGCTAATCTGAATATTCAGCAAGAGAAGGGTTAATTGTGCCTGCTGCACCTTGATCACATCTTATGGGAAAGAGGGTGCTGGTTCCAGGCTGTTTGTGATTCTTGTGTTCCATTTTTTATTTTCCTCATTGTTATTTACTCTTCCTCTTGTCTGTCATCTTTGATAATAGCTTTTCCTGGGCAGCTATTTCTATATATTTTTGTTTGTTTCCGAGTTTACCTCCTATCCTGCTAAACACAACACCTACATTTGCAAACAGTGTTGATCCAGATCAGATGGCTTCTTCAGAAGCCATCTGATCTGGATCTACACTGTTTGTCAGATGGCTTCTTCCATCTGATCTGGATCTACACTATTTGTCGTGCAGTTTGTGAAATGATCAAATAAATTATAACAAGTAATTTGATTTGTTGATTGTCACAAATGTGTGTGGCTAAATTAATTTATTCAGCAGGACATGTTAACAGCTCAGTCAACACTATCAAGCTCAAGCTGAGCTGGCCAAGTTAACCTAACTACAATTTTTCCTGGCCAAGCTTAGACCTTCTTAGCCACAGCTGCAATTAACCATAAATATTAGAACTTACGTTATTGCAGTTACTCTCTTCTTCATGTTTGGATCGTTTGGTGCCTGTAAATAAGATTTCATACACATTTTATGATATGTTAAATAACTGGCAGCCATGTTGTCGATAATCTCTACACTATATGCAGTGGATGAAATAAATACAGAGAATTACAGTAAAAGAGCATGTAGAATATGGGGAATATTTGTAATAATTCTCTGTCTGGCCTCACTTCTTAGTACATTTAAACGAAAATAGTTGTCATGGAGAAAGGAGAAAAGCAATTCTTTACTCTTAAAGACAATTCACACAAAATATCATCTTATTTTCTTCAAAATATTCAATGCATGTATATTTGTATTTTTTGTGTTATTAATGGTTAAAATGTTTCCTATCAGTAAATATACATATCAATGGCAAAGTATCTGAAAGGCAGATTGTAAACTTCTCTATAGCACCTCTTTCAATGTGTAATAACTCTGAACAAGAGCACATTAGACTACATGTACTTGCTCTGAACCTTAGTTATACCGTAATGTTCATAAGTATTGGGGCAGATAGGCTTAAGCAAACAGTGCAGACTCAGAACAGACTGCTCCTTAAGGATCAGACTGATCCTTAAGGAGCAGTCTGATCAGGGTCTACACTGTTTGCCATTCCATCTGCACCTATTGGACTCCTTGCTGCATCGTGAAACGAATTTGTTAAATTTTTTGTGGAGTATTACAGCAAAATCTAAATGTGTCCAAACTTTTATTAGGATTTTTATGGTAATTAAAACTTTGCTAAATTTTATTTTGTTCCAAATTATGGCAACCTGAATGAACCACAGGGTCAACAGTCATTAAGGGATATTCTTTCAGTGGAGGCAATACTTTCTCCCTTATCAATAGGGGCTGAGTCTTAAGGGGAATGGTAACGTTTGTCAGATTTTTTTCCCCATCATTTTTCAAAGGGAGACAACCTTCATGACTTTGTTCTCTTTTCTATAAGCCCTGTTCCACTGGAAAAAGGGGTCTACTCTTTAAGGAAGAATTTGCTCCTCAAGAGTTGACCCTTATTGACATGGGAGACAAAAATAATTTTGCAGGAGTTGCCTCCCCTGAAGGTGTATCTGTCCCTCTTAAATTAAAGAATTAAGAATTTGGTTCTGAGAAGCATGATCTTCCTTTAAGGGTACATTGCGTTTTGCCACATATGTTATTGACTATACTTGAAGTAACTTATTATCGTAAATTCACTGCACTGGAATATTCAACATAATGTTGGTGTTGATCTTTGTCAATCAACTAATACTAAGTGCAGTAGCTTTACATTGCAGATTTCGACATGATCATCATTGGGTTTGAATGAAATTCAGGTAACAGTGATTGACAGTTGGGCTATTCTTATCATTGTGAGGTCAGAGGTTTACCTGTAGAATCAATCTGTGTCATATTGGGTTTAGCAAACAGTGTAATCTCAGATCAGAGGCTATAGAAAGTGGCAACTGATCAGGATCTTCACTGGGTGCTTAAAATACTGGAATTTAAGGATAAAATGAAACAGTCCAAATCTCAGTTCAGGACTGCTTACCCAGCCTACACTCTGCACCAGTGCTGCCAGTGCATTTTTTTTTTTTTTTGCAATCTTGTGTTGTTTTTTGTTTAAATTAGGGTTTAATGTCCCCATTAACACTATTCAGGCCATTTTGGAGATGCTGCTTCCAATTTTGTGGGACTTTTACCAGACATTGAGGAGAAATGACATCTCTAGCCCTACCACCCAATGAAACAAGAAGGCTTATATGCATTGGATGATCTGACTCACACCACCTTACCTGGGAAGGCTTAGTTTTCCAAAGCGGTTTACCAGTACTTGTGTGCGGTAAGATTCAGCTCTGCATGGAAGCGACAGGCAGCCCAATCTATTTCTCCAATCGGGGGCAATGCAATCTTGTGAGGCCCACCAAAAAGGGTAAAAAGGATTCTTCTCTTAAAGGCAAAAAAGCTCTTAAGAGCAAATTCTTCCCTCTATGAATAAACCCTACTATTAGGCAGACAAAAATTTTCTGAGAGATTTGCCATCCCCGACAGTGAATCCATTCCTCTTCAAGCTTTGTCAAATGCTGTTCAGACAGAGAGAAGACATACATAACTACTGATAATTATACTTACAAAGCATCTGTATCTTATACTTTCTATGGTACCATATTCCTTCAGTAAATTCATCAGTTTCTGCAATGTTAAATACAAGTAGTGCAATTAACCCTTTTACTCCTATGAACTGGTATACCATACAATCCAGTCCAGTTCGGACACTTGAAAACTTGCTGTAATTCTTCAAAAATTTAACAAATTTGTTTCACTATACAGCAAGGAGTCTAAAGATGCAGAATGGCAGTGTAGACTCTGATCACACTGCTCCTTGTGGTCATTTTTGAGCCGGTTAGTTTACCTATCCACACTTTTCCTGGGCAGGCTTATACCTCAGCGGTTAACCAGTACACTGCACATTCTTTTGCCAGAAACTGACAACTGCCCTTCTTGAATAAGCTGAAGGGAGAGAATTACCGTATGATCACCAGTCAGACGCCCATCCGACTGAGCTACTGAGGCCGGCAGGATCATTATGGTAGATAGCTTAACAAATAGTGTAGCCTTTATTTCTAGATCTAGTTGAGTCAGCCTCATTAGTATCTATACTGTTTCCATCCTGTTACTGATTTTGACTAAACCCCTTGTTTTCAAAAATGGATGTGTCCGAATTCAGTGAATGAAGAGTTCACTTCAGAAACTAAGGGGTGAAAGGGTTCCCACAATAAAACCTCTTTGTAACACTATTGCCAAGTGTTAAGCAAAATCAATGTAACAGCTAAACAAATATTCTGCCAAAGGCTATGTTGGGCCTATGAAATGAAGTTGAACATTAGGTTTAAAGCTAGGGTTGATAAAAACACTCATGGACTGACAAACAGAAGAATGAACAGATGGAAAATCTGACTCCTATACTGTGCCATGCTTAAAGTAGACATGGCAACACAGAACATAAGTAGAATTAATACAGTATGACTACGAAATATTGTTTGAGATAGGGGTAGTTCAAACTAATGAGGATTACTGAAACTGCCAGGCCGCAAGTCATAATGGGGATGACCTTAACCCTTATCTTGCTGTTCACGACAACCCCAATCTTTGCAAACAGTGTAGATCCAGATCAGATGGCTTCTGAAGAAGCCATCTGATCAGGATCTACACTGTTTGGCATTCATTTTATGAATTTGTAGCAATAAATTACATCTAGTAATTTGATTGGTTGATAGACAGAAATGGATGTGGCTTAAATGAATATTCAGCAAGATAAGGGTTAAGATCTATTTACAACTTTTTTATACAATAAATGTATGTTCCTTTAGAATCGCCTCAATTTCCAGTTACTGACAGCTGGTCAAAGCTAGCTCTAGGTGAGGAGGCATAACCAATATTTTTTTCAATTTTCTTTAACTTTTACCACTCTCTAGGTGAATTCAGCAGACGACAAATTGTTGAAATTTATTCTTATTTTTCCCAGAATCTCAAGCAAATTGTCTCCTCTGGAGACAAAACTGTCTCCATTCTTTGAAAGAGATGTCAAATCCTGCTTTCTGGAAAAAATTAGAAACATATTTCAAAATGTCAACCGCTGAAAAAAAATACCTAGCATTCAGAGCATTAAAGGTGCATTATTCAGCTAACGGGTCTCAATTTTTTTTTTCTGGTTTTTATCTTCAATTCATACACCTTTGTCATGTGTACACTTTTGGAGCCAAATACAGCTTCAGAACTTTGTGAAAATGGTCGTTTTCATTCGTGTTTACCCTTCGCTCTGAACTTGTGTTTGGAATTTCTGTTCTAAAAATAAATCTGTCACTTTACACATACATGGCGACAGTATCATCTCTGAGTGTCCTTACTTATGGCATTGTATTCAGCGTCATATTTTTTTTTCCGATTCAGGCATGGCCTAAGCAAACAAGGCCAAAAAATTAACTTCGCATAAAGTCATATATGGGGATTCTATTTTGGTCACGAACTAAAAATAGATCTAACTAGTGTTCGAAACCTAGTTAGGGAATCCCTCTCAAACTCATTTACCCGTCATCATAATTGTTCGTATTTTTGCATAAAGTGCATTCATTTGTATTATTTTAAAGAAAAATACCGGCTATATGTATTTTATTTTTGAAAACATTTTTTACCGATAGCTCAATAATGCACCTTTAAAGTAAAAGTATGTTATGTGGTTGCCTCATTAAGGTATTTATCATAGAGTACACATAACGAACAAACATTTTCAACATGAAATAACAAACTCACGAACATATAAGTATCTGCAGTTATGGAAATTTTGTCTTCGGGATTCAAGACATTGAGGTTTGGACTGTATGTCTGGGGCCAGTTGTTCAAAGCATCATTAGCTTAACAAGCTCATTAGTGGTCAAATTGTTAACTGCTCTAGCAAGTAAAATATGTAATAGGCTGGTATTATTGCTGAAAAAAAATGTGAGTAGCTTTTGCATTTTTTAGCAAACATGTAAGTATATTTGCAATATTAAATGATACGATTTTTAACAATTTAACCTAGATCGCGCAGTTGATGGCGTGCCATCGCAAATCCCCACGTTTTGACCTCTTTCAGGGACCCCTGGGGGCTGGTCCAAAAATTAATGTGCTCTTGCAGAAGCCATTCATGTAAGTAACTCACACACCCAATTTGGTTGAATTCCAATGAACTGTATAGGAGGAGATAGCCGGACAGAGGGACAGGCAGACGGATGGACAGACGGACGGACAGACAGACTGACGGACGGACAGACGGAGGGGATAACAATATCCCCACTTTTCTTAAAAAAACGTGGGGATAATAATGATGCCGTTGGTTTTGAGCCACTGGACCTAGAAGACTGCACTGATATGATGAAACTGATTTTCAGATTTTGCAACTGTACCTTTTTCTTCACAGTAAGAGGAAGATTCCCAACAAATACTGTCCTATTATCAGTGGCTTTAGCCATCTTATCTCTCCGTGGACGTGTCATTTTCTTCTTGACAGCTTCATCATCAGGCCTCTTTCTCTTTGAAGCAGTCTTATCTTCACTGTCTGATGATGGCACTTTCCTGGAAATAAAAACAAAACCAAAGTTTAGCATTTGTTTACTTGGAATTTAACAGGCCAGACAACCCTATTTAGGTCATATTGAGCTGGTCTGTTTACCCTACCACACTTTTCCTGGGCAGAGTTAAATATACTAAGTGGATACCCATTCTTTCACTATAAACTGACAATTGAATCAGTGGAAGGGAGGGAATGTCTATAAACAGTGCTGACAGAAATGTGATTACAAGTTTCCTATACTTTCATACAGAAGAGCTAAAATACTTTGAAATGCAGTGTGCTAGTTGTGATTAGCAACTGAAGGGTCAATAACCTAATTTTTTAACCTTCTTCTGAGAGCAAGTGTTTAGATCATATGATGCTCCAAAACAGTAACCAAAGGAATTTATGTACCAACAAGTAAACCAAGCACTGTTGCTTAATTTAGATACGGGAACTTCATTATCATTATCTGTCATTTCAAAGAGCAACTAAAAAAAGTGTCCATAGGACAAGAATGCCCCTGCCAAATGCCATTCATAAAAAATATTACAAATGTACTTCAAATTAATCATAAAAAATATGCATCAAGGGCAGATAATCCAAAAACCAAAAATGCAAGTGTTGTCTTCCTTGTTCATGACACATCGTCTCAGTGTGATGAATGCACCTGTGAAGTTTCATGAATATATTCCATACGGTTTAGGAGTTATGGCCCGGACATGGTTTACTATATGGTACTAAGTCAAGGGCAGATAATCCAAAAACCAAAAATGCAAGAGTTGTCTTCCTTGTTCATGACACATCATCTCAGTGTGATGCACCTGTGAAGTTTCATGAATATATTCCGTACGGTTTAGGAGTTATGGTCCGGACACGGTTTACTATATGGTACTAAGTCAAGGGCAGATAATCAAAAAACTAAAATGCAAGAGTTGTCTTCCTTGTTCATGACACAGCATCTCAGTGTGATGAAAGCACCTGTGAAGTTTCATGAATATATTCCATACGGTTTAGGAATTATGGCCCGGACACGGTTTCTATATGGTACTAAGTCAAGGGCAGATAATCCAAAAACCAAAAATGCAAGAGTTGTCTTCCTTGTTCATGACACATCATCTCAGTGTGATGAATGCACCTGTGAAGTTTCATGAATATATTCCATACAGTTTAGGAGTTACGGCCCGGACGCAGTTAACTATATGGTACTAAGTCAAGGGCAGATAATCACAAAACCAAAAATGCAAGAGTTGTCTTCCTTGTTCATGACACATCTTCTCAGTGTGATGAATGCACCTGTGAAGTTTAATGAATATATTTCATACGGTTTAAGAGTTATGGCCCGGAAACGTTTTACTATATGGTACTTAGTCAAGGGCAGATAATCCAAAAACCAAAAACGAAAGAGATGTCTTCCTTGTTCATGATACATAGTCTCAGTGTGATGAATGCACCTGTGAAGTTTCATGAATATATTCCATATGGTTTAGGAGTTATGGCCCGGACACGGTTTACTATATGGTACTAAGTCAAGGGCAGATAATCCAAAAACCAAAGATGCAAGAGTTGTCTTCCTTGTTCATGACACATCGTCTCAGTGTGATGAATGCACCTGTGAAGTTTCATGAATATATTCCATACGGTTTAGGAGTTATGGCCCAGACACGATATTAGGACGGACGGACAGACAAACGAACGGACGGACAGGGGTAAAACTTAATGCCCTTCCGCTATTCTCCGAATAGGCGGGGGCATAAATCATTCAGTGTGAAACAGGGCAACACTGCCCCCTCCCATTAGGAGGAGTACAGGGAATAATTAACCTTTACCACACTCTGGGCTAAGTCAGCAGAAGACAAATTGCTGATATTTTTCTTATTTTCCAGAAAACAGGACTTGATATTTCATGCAAATTGTCTATTTGCATGAAACATTAAATCCTGTTTTCTAAATGTCATTTGCTGAAAAAATACGCAACACGCATGTGTTAATAGAGGCAATGGATATATTTTCCACCAGTTTTACAATGTTCTTCACTTCTGTTTAATTTCTTGTAAGCTGAGTCCCTCTAGAAAGGGGTCTACTATAGTGAAAAGAAGTTGCTACTCTGGAGTGAATCCTCTACTCTAGCAGGGCTTGAAATACTTCAAAATTTCTGGTCCTGCCTAATCAAGGGCAGGTAGATTTTGGTTATTTTTACAGAAACTAAACAAATTTTTTACTCATCCTTCACCATGTTGAGTGGACAAATAGATTTTTCCAGCTCTCTCTCTAGGAGTGGACCTCATAGTGCCAGATAAGGCACTTATTTCAAATGAAAAGTACTGGTATTTTTCTTATTTCTGCATGAAAACGTATGTTATGGGTATTCATTAGAAGCACCTTGTGGGTGTTCCTTAGAAGAGCCACTGCGAGGCACTTCTAATGATTACCCACAACATATGTTTTCGTGCTGAAATAAGAAATAATATTTGGCTACCCCCTCTTATCTGGTGCTATGGGACCCCAACTGATATATGGGAGACCAAATATTTCTGAATATGTTGTTGCCCCTGAATGTGTAATTAACCTGTCCTTTTTATCCTTGAAAGCATATTTTGTGAAATACCCATTGAACCTGTCTTGATAGGGTAAGTCAAACGAGTATCCATGAACAATATAGTAGAAAAGCCCCAACTTATCCCTATTCCAGAGATTGTCATCACAAAACAAGACACTTTACAACATTCACCTTATTTGCATTATCTGCTGGTTCCCAGTCAGAAGATTGTAAGTGTTGGAAAAACAGGTAACCAGACCCCCCTGACCTTGGAAGGTCAGGGGGGTCTGGTTACCTGTTTTTCCAATATTGACAATGTGCAAGCTGGGAGCCAGCAAATATGGTGAATTCTTTTACCTCTTTTTGTTCTTCTTCTTTTGACTGTTTACCAAAGACTCATGTATAATCCCAGCTGGTGGGTTAAACCCTGGACTATGGCTTTTTGGTTGAAGATCTTTCAATTTCTTTGACAACTTCTGTTTCTTTTTTGCTGGGCCATCACTTAATGACATTTCTGTTTTCCCATCTATGCCACTATCTGCCACTACTTCTCTGACTTTTTTCAAGCCTGATTTGTCTTTAGGCTTCTTCTCTACAGAAGTTTCTCTGTTTCTTTTCTTAGCTTTTCTGCTGTCTGTCTCTACCTGTTTAATATAAAAGCAATCTTATGTGTCTACTGTTATTTCTCAAGCAGATTAACCCAATGTATAATGGTGGACTCTTCCAATGTTATATGTTGAACAAGTATATTGTCATTTAATGGGTTTCTGGGTCAATTTTTTCATTTTTAATTCCATTTTGGACAGAAAATCCTGTTAGAAAACACCCCCATATCTTCTTGTAACAGACAGTCACATGGTCCAATAAAACATTTTTTTATTCCATTTCAAACCCTTAAGCGATCAAGATGCAAGGAATTTTTTTATTTTTAAATCTGTCGGTTGTAAATTTTGATCTCTTATGAACTTGAAAAATAATTCAAATTTGATTGGACCATGTGACTGACTGTTACAAGAAGATATCACACTACTACCACAGGAAATTTCATGTAACTAGTTGGATATTGCTAATTATTATAAGGATTTTATTATGCAGTAGTAACAGTCATGTTCAGTCCCCACCCATCGGGGCTTGAAGAAATATATGGGCTGCATGATGCTTCCACGCAGAGCTGAAACCGACCTGCACACGAGTAGTGGTTTGCTTGCTTGCTTGATTTGAGGTTTAACATCCCCGTCAACACGGTTAAGGTCATTTTGGAGACGTTGCTTCCAATTTTGTGGGACTTTTACCCGACATTGAGATGAAATGACATCTCAAGCCCTGTCACCCAATGAAACCAATAGGGTTTATAAGCATGGACGGGCCGACTCGCACCGCGATTCCTGGACAGGCTTAGATCCTCTAAGCGGTTTACCAGTACTAGTGTGCAGACGGTTTCAGCTCTGCGTGGAAGCATCATGCAGCCCATCTATTTCTTCAAGCCCCGATGGGCAGAGGCAGACACGAGTAGTGGTAAACCTAAACCGGATATCTTGAATTACAATCCAACCACACCAGGTTGTATTTTGTTTTGATTCGGACAACTAGATATTACATGAACTGATTAGATGTTAGATATGTATGTATGCCACAGTGATCTTGACCTTGAAAGTCGAACTCGTTCGAGGTATTGTCATAAGGAACATTTGTGTGAAGTTATATTGAAATCGGTGAAGAAATGTAGGCGCTGGAGCGATGACAAAGTTTTTCTAAAAATAGCCATTGTGACCTTGACCTTGAAAGTCGAAATCGAATGAGATATTGTCATAAGGAACATTTGTGTGAAGTTATATTGAAATCAGTTAAGAAATGTAGGCGCTGGAGCGATGACAAAGTTTTTCTAAAAATAGCCACAGTGACCTTGACCTTGAGGTCATGACCTTGAAAGTCGAACTCGCTCGAGATATTGTCATAAGAAACATTTGTGTGAAGTTATATTGAAATCAGTGGAGAAATGTAGGCGCTTGAGGGATGACAGTTTTTCTAAAATTAGCCACAGGGACCTTGACCTTGAGGTCATGACCTTGAAAGTCTAACACCTCGAGATTTTTTTATAAGGAACATTTGTGTGAAGTAATAATGAAATTGGTGAAGAAATGTAGGCGCAAGAGCGATGACAAAGTTTTTCTAAAAATGTGTGTGCGTGTGTGTGAATTCGGGTTTAACGTCGCTTTCAACAATTTTTCAGTCATATCACGATGGTGTCTGGTTGCAACAGGGAGCTCAATGCTCACGTTTATAGTGCTGCCTCAATGAAGTATCATGTCCCAGACACATTACATGATACCACACCCAGTCACATTATCCTGACACTGGATCGACCAGTCCTAGCTCTACCCCGTAAATCTGAGTGCCGAGCGAGGAGCAGCTAGTACCATTTTTAACGACTTTGGTATGTCGCGGCCCGGGATCGAACCCGAGACCTCCCGTTCCCCGGAGCGGACACTCTACCAACTGAGCTATCGGGGTCGGTTTTTCTAAAAATAGCCACAGTGACCTTGACCTTGAGGTCATGACCTTGAAAGTCAAACTCCCTCCAAATTTTTTTATAAGGAACATTTGTGTGAAGTTATGCTATATCCCCCCTCACGACTATGTTGTGCGAGGGGATAAAAATATTACAAATGTACTTCAAATCAATCATAAAATATATGCTCTCAGTGCGATGAATGCACCTGTGAAGTTTCATGAATATATTCCATATGGTTTAGGAGTTATGGCCCGGACAAGGTTTACTATATGGTACTAAGTCAAGGGCAGATAATTCAAAAACCACTGTGAAGTTTCATGAATATATTCCATACAGTTTAGGAGTTATGGCCCGGACACGGTTTACCATTTGGTACTAAGTCAAGGGCAGATAATTCAAAAACCAAAAAATGCAAGAGTTGTCTTCCTTGTTCATGACACATCGTCTCAGTGTGATGAATGCACCTGTGAAGTTTCATGAATATATTCCATACAGTTTAGGAGTTATGGCCCGGACACGGTTTACTATATGGTACTGAGTCAAGGGCAGATAATTCAAAAACCAAAAATGCAAGAGTTGTCTTCCTTGTTCATGACACATCCTCTAAGTGTGATGAATGCACCTGTGAAGTTTCATGAATATATTCCATACGGTTTAGGAGTTATGGCCCGGACACGACATACCATTTGACTATATATGGATGTAAGTCAAGGGCAGATAATTCAAAAACTAAACAAGCAGGAGTTGTTTTCCTTGTTCATGACACATCGTCTCAGTGTGATGAATGCACCTGTGAAGTTTCATGAATATATTCCATACGGTTTAGGAGTTATGGCCCGGACACGGTTTACTATATGGTACTAAGTCAAGGGCAGATAATTCAAAAACCAAAAATGCAAGAGTTGTCTTCCTTGTTCATGACACATCGTCTCAGTGTGATGAATGCACCTGTGAAGTTTCATGAATATATTCCATACGGTTTCGGAGTTATGGCGCGGACACGGTTTACTATATGGTACTAAGTCAAGGGCAGATAATTCAAAAACCAAAAAAGCAAGAGTTGTCTTCCTTGTTCATGACACATCGTCTCAGTGTGATGAATGCAACTGTGAAGTTTCATGAATATATTCCATATGGTTTAGGAGTTATGGCCCGGACACGATGTCACTGGACGAACGAACGAAAAAAACGGACAAACGGACGGACAGGGGTAAAACTTAATGCCCTTCCGCTATTCTTCGAATAGGCGGGGGCATAAAAATGCTTTTTCCAAACACTACAATATTTTTATTTATTTTTTAACCTTAATCATTAAAAGTTTTGAAGTTTTTTGGTAATTTTGGAGGAAACCAATGATGATTCTTGGATAACAGTATCATTTTTAATCCCATGCTGTGAAGCGGTGCGGAGATTATAGGAATGGCCTTCGTCTGTCCGTTTGTACATCCGTCCGGGCCAGTCCGTCTGTCTGTCAGTAACACTTTCATGTCCGCTCCATATCTCCTGAACCCTTTGACAGATTTACATTAAACTTTGGTCAATCATTCTTCTCAGTGAGCTGATGTGCAGAACCCATAAATGAACCATGCCAACTCAAGGTCAAGGTCACAGTTGAAGGTCACGTGTTTAAAACTTTGAATTTGTGTCCGTTCGATATCTCCTTTATCCTTGGATGGATTTTCATTAAACTTTGGTCAGATATTCTTTTTAGTGAGCCGATGAGCAGAACCTATAAATGAACCATTCCAACACAAGGTCAAGGTCACATTTGAAGGTTAAGAGTTTGAAACTTTGAATATTTTGTCCATTCCATATCTCCTTTACCCCTAAAAGGATTCTCGTTAAACTTTTGTCCAACATCCCCCTCAGTAAGCTGATGCGCAGAACCTATAAATGAACCATACCGACTCAAGGTCAAGGTCACATTTGAAGGTCACGAGTTTAAAACTTAGATTTTTTTGTCCATTCCATATCCCCTTTACCCCTCAAAGGATTTTCATTAAACTTTGGTCAATTATTCCCCTCAGTGAGCTCATGTGCAGAACCCATAAATGAATCATGCGGACATCAGGTCAAGGTCACATTGGAAGGTCATGAGTTTGAAACTTTGAATTTTGTGTCGGTTCCAAATCTCATTTACCCTTCAAAGGATTTTCATTAAATGTTGGTCAAATGTCCCCCTCAGTGAGCTTATGAGCATAACACATAAATAAACCATTCCAATGCAAGATCAAGGTCAAAGTTGAACGTCAGGAGTTTGAAACTTTGAATTTTGTGTCTGTTCCATATCTCTTACCAATTGTACTGATACAAGAAAGCAGTCTGAGGGGCAGCCAAATACCTCGCCGCACATTGTATCAAGGCTCAACCATGTGACCTTCACCTGTGACTTTGACCTTGAGTTGGCATTGTTTATGTATGGGTTCTGTAAATCAGCTCACTGTGGGGGTATATTTCACATAAGTTTAAATGAAAATCCTTCCAGGGGTAACGGAGATATGGAACAGACACAAAATTCCAAGTTTCAAATTCGTGACCTTCACCTGTGACCTTGACCTTGGGTTGGCATGGTTTATTGATGGGTTCTGCACATCAGCTCACTGAGGGGGATATTTGACAAAAGTTTAATGAAAATCTTTCCAGGGGTAAAGGAGATATGGAAAGGACACAAAATTCAAAGTTTCAAACTCGTGACCTTCAACTTTGACCTTGACCTTGTGTCGGAATGGTTTAGTTTTGTGTTATGCACATCAGCTCAATGAGGGGGACATTTGACCAACATTTAATGAAAATCCTTTGAAAAGTAAATGAGATTTGGAACCGGCACAAAATTCAAAGTTTCAAAATCGTGACCTACCAATGTGACCTTGACCTGGTGTCGGCATGATTCATTTATCAGCTCTGCACATGAGCTCACTAAGGGGAATAATTGACTGAAGTTTAATAAAAATCCTTTGAGAGGTAAAGGAGATATGGAACTGACAAAAAGAATCAGTTTTAACTCGCGACCTTCAAATGTGATCTTGACCCGGATTCGGCATGATTCATTTATGGGTTCTGCACATCAGTTCACTGAGGGGGATGTTTGACAAAAGTTTAACGAGAATCTTTGCAAGGGTAAAGGAGATATGGAATGGACACAAAATTAAAAGTTTCAATCTCTTGACCTTCAAATGTGACCTTGACCTTGTGTCCGCATGATTTATTTATGGGTTCTGCACATCAGCTCACTGAGAAGAATATTTGACCACTTTTTAATGAAAATCCTTCCAACGATAACGGAGATATGGAACAGACACAAAATTCAAAGTTTCAAACTCATGACCTTCAACTGTGACCTTGACCTTGAGTTGGCATGGTTCATTTATGAATTCTGCTCATCAGCTCACTGAGACAAATGCTTGACCAAAGTTTAATGCAAATCTATCAAAGGGTACAGGAGATATGGAGCGGACAAGAAAGTGTTACAGACAGACAGATGGACGGACTGGCCCGGATGGACAGACAAACGGACAGACGAAGGCCATTCCTATAATCTCCACTCCACTTCAGGACGGGGGATTAAAAATGATACTGTTATCAAAGAATCATTATTGGTTTCCTCCCATATTACCAAAAACTTCAAAAATTTTAATGATTATGGTTAAAAAATAAGTAAAAATATCTTAGCGTTTGGAAAAAGCATTATATCTTCCTAAGTTGCAATATTGTTTTGAAAAATGTTTCTAAACATCACTTCAGACATCCTTCAGTCTACCTCAGAACAAATTGCAGTGAAAGAGCACACAGGTAATACCAGAGTTAACTTTCAAAAGACACTACAGTATCATGCTAAATTACCCCACCCACTTTTAAAGGCCTGTAGCTCGAAAAAACCCAACCTTGCGCTCGACCAGAGCTAAGCCATAATAAAGTTCACATGTTATGCTGTTTACCGACAAAAAATAAAAAGATTTGGTACAAGGCCAGAATACCCCCAAATGGACACCCCCACTTTATGAACCATGAAATATAGGTCACACTCACCTAGATATATTTGAGATCAATAATCAGGTCACATGGAACATATATTCCAGATATTACATTTCAGAATCATGTCTGAATTATAAGGCAAAATCATTGAACCATGAAAATAGGTCACAAGGACCTAGATATATTTCTATGTCAATCATCGGGTCACATGGAACTAATAATCCAGGTGAGACATTTCTCCATCAAATAGTATTCAAGATAATAGGCAAAATCACTGAACCATGAACTATAGGTCACACTGACCTAGATATAATTCAAGCTCAATCATGGGGTCACATGGAATAAATAATCCAGGTATAACATTTCACCATCAAATAGTGTTCAAGATAATAGGCAAAATCACTGAACCATGAAATATTGGTCACACTGACCTGGATATATTTTGCGGTTAATTATCGGGTCACAAGGAACTAATAATCCAGGTATGACATTTCTCTATCAAATAGTATTCAAGATAATAGGCAAAATCACTGAACCATGAAATATAGGTCATACTGACCTAGATATATTTTGAGGTCAATAATGGGGTCACATGGAACTAATAACCCAGATATAACATTTCTCCATCAAATCGTATTCAAGATAATAGACAAAATCACTGGACCGTGAAATGTGGGTCACCATGACCTAGATATATTTTGCGTTCAATTATCGGGTCAAAGGGAACTAATAATCCAGGTATGACACTCTCCATCAAATAGTATTCGAGATAATAGGCAAAATCGCTGAACCATGAAATACAGGTCACAGTGACCTAGATATATTTTGAGGTCAATCGTGGAGTCACATGGAACTAATATCCCAGGTATGACATTTCTCCAACAAATAGACTTCAAGATATAAGGCAAAATCACTGGACCGTGAAATGTAGGTCACCATGACCTGTACATGTATAATGGAAAGGTATACAACAAATTACAAAGGTGTCCTGGATTTTGACCTCTAGCCCCACTCCATCCCCACTCCCAGGCATGAACCCAGGGGTGTGTTGTCTTGGAATCTCAGAAGACTCTCCTAGGTATCCAAGTTGTAAATATGAATGCATTGTGATGACACAGAATTACAAAGGTGTTCTAGATTTTGACCCCTAGCCCCACCCTGGGGCATGAGCCCAGGGGTCTGTTCTCTTTGAACATCAGAGGACCCTCCCAGGTACTTAAGTTTCCAAATATGAGTGGTCTGTGATGAGTGACTGTTGAGATATAAGCATTTCAAAAACTTTAACGCAGTGTGACGGGAACACAAACGCAAATGTGAACGCAAACGCGCACGCAGACGACCGAGATGACAACAGTAGCTCTCAATGTACTTTATACAGGCAAACTAAAAATATGTAACGGTTAGTTATAGAAAATAGCCTTATTGATGAGGGTTATCTGTAAAATATGGACTGGAATGATGGGTTGGGCTTGGCAAACAATGTAGACCCATATCTGAAGCCACACAATGTGGCATCTGATCAGAGTCTACACATTTAAATTTAAATCTGGGCCCAGTTGTGTAAAGCATCGTTAGCTTAACGAGCTCGTTAGTGGTCATATTGTTAACTGTTCTAGCAAGTTTACTATATAAATTTTTGGTATTTTTGCTGAAAAAATGTGAACAGCTTTTGCTTCTGCAAAAGCTGCTCACATTTATTCAGCAAAAATATTAGCATATTTGCCATAATAAATGATCAAAGTTTTAACAATACGTTAACTAACAATGTCGTTAGTTTTGAACAACTGGACCCTGGAATTTAAGGGTTAAAGGAAAGAGTTTAAATCTCAGTCCAGGGGCCAGTTGTCCAAAGCATCGTTAGCTTAACGAGCTTGTTGGTGGTCATATTGGTAACTCTTCTAGCAAGTACAATATCGTAAATTTTGGTATTTTTGCTGGAAAAATGTGAGCAGCTTTTGCGTCAGCAAAACCTGCTCACATTTTTCCAGCAAAAATTTCAGCATATTTGCCTAATTTAATGATCAAAGTTTTAACGATACGTTAACTAACGACGTTGTTAGTTTTGAACAACTAATTTGAACAACTGGCCCCAGGGGCCAGTTGTTCAAAGCCTTGTTAGCTTAACAAGCTCGTTAGTGGTCATATTGTTAACTGTTCTAGCAAGTAAAATATCTAAAATTTTGTTATTTTTGCCGAAAAAAATGTGTGCAAAAGCTGCTCACATTTTTTCAGCAAAAATATAAGCATATTTACCACAATAAATTATCAAATTACGATATGTTAACTAACGACGTCGTTAGTTTTGAACAACTGGCCCCTGGAATTTAAGGGTTAAAGGAAAGAGTTTAAATCTCTGTCCAGGACTATTTTCCCAGCATAAACTCTGAGACAATCAACACACTAGTACAGTGCTTTTATTTAAATGGCCATTATTATTATTTTCTTTTTTGGGGGTTTTGGTTTATGGCCCATTCAAGATTTTTTCACTAAAATCTTTAGAGGTGGACAAAACCTGGAATACCCATAGAAAAAACATTTGACCTTCCATAGCAGAACCTGCCATCTAACACCTGACCTGAGCAAGGCTTGAACCATAGCAGAGAGAGACCTAATGATTAAGAGTCAGCAGTCTTACCAATTAGGCCATGGAGGCCTGTTAAATGGTCATTATGGTCTTCTCAGTTATAAATGATCATTTAAGTGTCCTCACTGTCCTACATTCTGAGTATGGCAAGATCATTTCCTACCTGTGAATTAACTGATTTCATAGAGAACAAAGATACAAGTTTTTCATCATTCTTATGTTTCTTCCTCTTAGATGGCTTGCTTGTAGACTGCAGCAGAGTTGACAAATCTCCAACCTGATAGTCACCCGACATCTTTACAGTACAATTTGCCTGCAAGTACAAATTACAAACTGGGGCCAGTTGTTCAAAACTAACGACGTCGTTAGTTAACCTATCATTAAAACTTTGATCATTAAATATGGCAAATATGCTGAAATTTTTGCTGGAAAAATGTGAGCAGCTTTTGCTGACGCAAAAGCTGCTCACATTTTTCCAGCAAAAATACCAAAATTTACGATATTGTACTTGCTAGAAGAGTTAACAATATGACCACTAACGAGCTCGTTAAGCTAATGATGCTTTGAACAACTGACCCCTGGTGCATGTATTACATTCAACCCTCTTTAACCCATTGTTTACTAGTGGACTCATCTATTGTTATAATTTAGACAAGTCCATTTGTCATATAAGGTGTATCAGGCCAATTTTTTCGTTTTTATTCTACTTTTAACGGAAAATTCTGTTAGCAAATAGTACAGGCTCTGATCAGATGCCGCGTTCTGCGGCCTCTGAACTTGGCCTGCACTGTTTGCCAAGGTACCCCTTTAGGGGTTTCCCGCATGCAATGGGTCAACAACAACAATTATTATAACGATAGTTTTAATGGAACAAATCCTTAGCTTAAGTTGAGATGGATTAATGGCGATATTTAAAAATATTGCATTGAATACTCCAGGAAACAGGAAAGTGTTTTCGCTTTTCTCTCTTTTGATTCCATTAGGACTAAAGGGCAGTTCACGCTATCAGAAATGTCGGATGAGCCTGGACGGATGTGCAGACAGAAATGATTATCCTGCATAGATGCGCAGGCTGATATGAGTGTTTACTGGTCACGACGTCGGCGCTGCACAGCGCCGTAGCATTGGTGTCGAGGTACCCTGTCTAAAATGTTTAAAAGGAGGAAGTCATTTCTCAAAAATTAATTTTGGTAAGAGAGCAGCGTGACATTGGTGGGATGTAGCATCAATGTTGATGCACCCTGGGTGCTTGGAAGTCATTTCTATGAAATTCATTTTGGTTTGAGAGCAGCATGACATCGATGTCAGCACTGAATGGAGATGTAGTGTCGATGTCAATGTGTCCTGGATGTGACTGTGTCTAAAATGTTAATAAAAGCACGCTTGCATGATACCCCACCACTGCAAGATAATATGGTTATAGCCTTGCCCATAATAGTGGTACTTTTAAGTGTTATAGTTATCTGTAAAACTTCACTAAGGCATTCAATATAGTAAAGGAACTACATACATGTATATCAAAAGGGCAGATAATACAATAACCAGAAAAGCAGAGTGACTGTCCTTGGCAATAATATGTGTCCTTTAGTGTTTTAAAATTTGAAGAAAATCCATGAAAAGATTCTTAAGTTATTGATCGCAAACTCCAAAAAAAAAAATTGTGAGAAATTTATCAAGTTATCGGTCGGAAATGGTGTGGATGGACGGACGAACGGACAGACACCGGAGGGTATATTATAATACCCCAGCACTATCGTGTGATGGGGTATAACAAAAAGAAGAAAAGAAAAAAAAGTCATTCCCGATATAAACATGTAGGCACAATTTGAAAACAAAAATGTGAAAAATTAATCAAGTTATCGGTCGGAAATGGTGGGGATGAACGGACGGACAGACGGACGGATGGACGGACAGACACCGGAGGGTATATTATAATATCCCAGCACTATCGTGTAATGGGGTATAACAAAAAGAAGAAAAGGAAAAAAAAAAAAGGTAAAAAAAAGGAATGAAAAACAAAAAATGAGAAAAATTCATTGCAAAAAGAAAGAAAAGAAAAATAAACGGAAAAAAAAAAGAAAAGAAAAAAACGAGAAAAAAAGGAAAAAAAAAAAGAAAATTCCATTCCTCCACGGGGGTTTGAACTCACGCCCCTCAGATTCATAGCACAAATTAATCCAGTTATTGGTCGGAAATGGTGGGGACGGACAGACACCGGAGGGTATATTGTAATATCCCAGCACTATCGTGTGATGGGGTATAACAAAAAGAAGAAAAGGGTGAAAAAAAAAAGGGAAAAAAAAGGAATGAAAAACCAAAAATGAGGAAAATTAAAAAAAATAAAAAAAAAAATAAATAAATTCATTGTCAAAATGAAAAAGAAAGAAAAAGAAAAAAGAACACACAAAAAAAAGAAGAGAAAAAACGAAAAAAAAAAAAAAAATTTCCATTCCTCGACGGAGATTTGAACTCAAGCCCCTCAGATTCATAGTCAACAATAGGATTTGTAGTCCAGCACTCTAACCACTACACTGGCAGTGATAATCAATATATTTCATAAATTTAAGGAATAAATGCGCAGAAACTATTTAATGGGAATTGTTAACGACCAATTTTTCGTTAAATGTTAATGCATTTTGTGTATTCACAACACAAAACCTGCTTATTATGGTCGTTTATACATCAGTGCAGTTTCATCCAAATATTCCATATAGTAAAGGAATAAGTCCCCAAAAACCATTTAATCGGAATTTTTAACGACCATAATTCCGTTAACGTTAAATGTTAATGTATTTTGCCCATTTACAATCCCAAACCACTCATACCCAATGCCAATGTGTATACAAAATTTGAAGAAAATCCGTGAAAAAATATTCAAGTTATTGATCGGAAACGCCCCAAAACCCCTTATTTTGAACTAAAAAGGGCCATAACTCTGTCAAATGTTAACGGATTTTGCCCATTAACAATCCCATACCACTCATTCCCGATATATACATGTATGCAAAATTTGAAAAAAATTCGTTAAAAATTACTCAAGTTATCGATCGGAAATGGTGCGGACGGACGGACGGACGGACATACGGACGGACGGACGGACAGACACCGGAGGGTATAACATAATACCCCGCCACTATCGTGTGGTGGGGTATAAAAAGCTGGAAGTCATTTCTGAAAATTTTATTGATACATTTGGTTTGAGAGCAGCTTGACATCAACATTGGTGCTGCATAAAGATGTACATGTGTAGTGTTGATGTCAATTAGACATTTTCCTCTGTATGTAATTGTACCCAAATAGAATCCGAGGTGTGAGGAGCATTTTTATCACTATTTTTATACCACACCACACGATAGTGGTGGGGTATTATGATATACCGTCGAGTGTCTGTCCGTCTGTCTGCACCATTTCCGATCGATAACTTGAGTAATTTTTAACAATTTTTTTTCAAATTTTGCATACATGTATATATCGGGAATGAGTGGCGTGGGATTGTTATGGGGCAAAATCCGTTAACATCTGAGAGTTCGGGCCCTTTTTAGTTCAAAATAAGGTTTTTTTTGGTGTTTCCAGTCAATAACTTGAACATTTTTCACGGATTTTTTAATGGATGGCCGTTAACAATTCCCATTAAATAGTTTTTGGGCACTTATTCCTTTACTAAATGGAATATATGTATGAAGCTTCACTCATATATAGACCACCATAAGAAGCAGGTTTTGGATTGTTTATAGGCAAAATGCGTTAACATTTGACAGAGTTATTGCCATTAACATTTTCCATTTAATGGTTTTTGGATTCTTATGTATGAAGCTTCACTGATATATAGACCACTATAAGAAGAAGGTTTTGGATTGTTTATAGGCAAACTGCGTTAACATTTGACAGAGTTATTGCCATTAACAATTTCCATTAAATGGTTTTTGGACTCTTATTCGTTTATTTTAAGGAATAATTGGATGAAATTTTTTGTGTATACATTGGGAATTGCTCATTGCATATGTTAACATTTGATAGAGTTGTTGCCGTTAACCATTTCCATTAAATGGTTTTTTATCACTTATTCCATCACTAAATGGAATATATGGATGAAACTTCACAGATATATAGACCACTATAGGAGGAATGTTTAGTATTGTTAATTGGCAAAATACATGTACGTTAACAAATTAGACAGTTATGGCCGTGTACAAGTCCCATTAAATGCTTTTTGGGCTCTTATTCCTTAACTTAATTGAATATATGGATGAAACTTCACACATTTTTTTTTTGGGTTTTGGTTTCACGGCCCTTTCAAGATTCTTTCACTCATATCGAGCCGATCGTTAATCAGAGGTGGGCGAAAACCGGAGTACCTGGAGAAAAACCACCTGACCTTCCGTTGCAGAACTTGGCGTCTCACATGTGACCCGAGCGAGACTTGAACCACAGCGGTGAGAGACCTAATGATCAAGAGTCAGCGCTCTTAACCACTAGGCCACGGAGGCCCGTTAAAACTTCACACATATGTACTATTAAAGGAAGCATGTTTGGGATTATTAATTGGCAAATACGTTAACATCTTTGTCAGAGTAATGGTCGTTAACAATTCTCATTAAATTGTTTTTTTATTTTATTCTTTTACTTAATGGAATATTTGGATAAAAATTCATAGATTTATAGAAGCATGGTTGGGATGGTTTGTGGGCAAAATGAGTTAACATTTGGCAGAGTTAAGTTTTTTTTAACAATTTCCATGAAATAGTTTTTGTATTTATTTTCTATGTAAGAAATGGTTTTTGGCCCATAGCTGCTATACTATATAGAATACCTTGATAAAATTTTACAGATATATAGAACACTTAAGGAAGCCTATTGTGGTCATGAATTTAACCATATTGGTCTGCAGTGGTGGGGTATCATGCAGTGTTAGCGACACTTTTATTTTAATTTTAAAGATTTACATGTATTGTAATATTATTGTCTTACATGATCTTAGTGTCTTATGGTTCAATTTTGGGGCGGGTGTTAACTCTTATCCTGCTGTTCATGACAACCCCTATCTTTGCAATTAGTGGAGATCCAGATCAGAAGAAGCCATCTGATCAGGATCTATACTGTCTGGCATTTTATTTATGAATTTGTAGCAATGAATTACATCAAATAATTTGATTGGTTGATAGAAAGAAATGGGTGTGGCTTAAATGAATATTCAGCAGGATAAGGGTTAATAGTGTCTTGAGATTTTTTACAGTTTTATTTGTACATGTAACTAGCACGGCTGTGACCTTGAAAATATGATCAAGGTCACAAAAACCTTATCTGTATTTCATCCTGCCTTTTTGTTATATACATGCAAATTTGATTATAATCCACCCATTAGTTCATGAGACAACTAAAACACAACCTGAATTTGGCCTATATAAGACTTATGTAGCACAACTGTGACCTTCATGATACATCCAATGATACATCCATGCAAAATTGAGTACAAGATGGCAAAAATGGCCCTGAATCACTCACCTGATTTCAAGATGTCACATAGCTTCTGCAAGTCATGTGTATAACTGACATTGACAGCCATCTTATTCCACGAAGTATAACTGTTACATTTAGATAGATAGCCACTAAGGCAACACTCTTCCTATCCCAGACTACATACAACCAAAAACATGGCCCACTAAAAATTGCCACCCATCTACCTTTCCTGAATGTGTTCTGGTGTGTGATTTTTTTGTATTGGAGTTTAACAGCCCAGTCAACACTATTTAACGCATATTTGAGCCGGTCAGTTTACCTATCCACACTTTTCCTGGGCAGGCAGTGTGTGAAGCTCTCACCTTTCTACTTGACAACATTTACTTAAGAATTGGTATTTAGTTATTTAGACAAGTTGTGGGTATTCCGATGGGTACAAATTGCCCACCTCTTGTGGCTGATTTGTTCTTGTTTTGTTATGAAAGAGACTTAATGATGTTTCTTTCCGTTGAAAACCAATCTGAAATCATTGAAGCCTTTAGCTCGACTTCTAGATATTTGGATGATTTATTAAATGTTGACAATACCTATTACTGGGTCCATGTGGGATGTTGGCAAACAGCGTAGACCCTGATCACATGCTACAGAATGTGGCATCTGATCTGAGTATACCCTCTTTGCTCAAAGAACATACATTTTTGGCTCACCAGAGCCGAAGACTCCAGGGGAGCTTATAGGATAGGCAGCTGTCTGTCGCCTGCATCGTCTGTCGTCAACATTTTCTAACAACATCACTGAGGCCACTGGGCGGATTCAGCCCAAAGGGGAAGTATTAGCCTAAAGTAAAAGTAGGACTCTGCCCACGCACAGAATCTAACAATATTATGCACAGTTGTAGTCTAGGATACATTGTACCTATGAACTGGAAGAAACTCTCCTTGAAAATGTAGAAAGCATTAAATACCTTTGTGTGACAATTTTGGTTCGTCCCATCTTGGAATATGCAAGAAGGTCTTGGGATCCACCTACTGTTATTCTCCAGGAAGAACTGGAGAAGGTTCAAAAACGTGCAGCCCGTTTTGTAACTGGGAACTACTCTTTGAATAAAAATCAAAAATGAGTTCCTTTAAGAGCAATGAAAAAATTCATAAGAAAGAAGATGGGTCATACTACGTAGTTTCGGCTAATAAAGCCTCATCAGTGACCCTGAAATGATCCGGCAAAGAAAGCCAGAGGGAACATACTGCAATTTTGCGAATTTCGAATAGGCAGTCGATTCAAAGACTGATATAAATCAAAATGGGGTCCAAATAATTAAAAACCTGTCTAGAATATGAGTCTAAACCAATAATTTATTTCTGATTTCTCATTTATTTCTGATTGAAACTGTGAGTATGACTGGCATTCTGGAACAATTAAAGTGGGAGCCTCTTAAAGAGCAGAGAAAACATAGTAGGCTGATACTTTTATATAAAGGTCTAAAGGGTAAAGACAGTATACCCATGAATCCTTGTTTCCCCTTCAAAAGACAACACCACGGAAAAAACATTCACTAGCCCTCCAAAAAATTGGCACTAGGACTGACATCTACAAATTTAGCTTCATCCCTAGGACAATCTCAGATTGGAACAAGCTCCCCTTTTCTCTCTTGATGTCTGCAGTTCTGTCGGCCGAAGGTCCTGGTGAAGGATTGTCTAAGGACGTGTCACAAGTAAACAATTCTGATTCTGACTATAACAAATGATTTAAGGTGGAACACTAACATTAGTAATGATTGTACTCAGGCAAATAGGACCCTTGGCTTCTTAAGACGGAATCTGTCAGCATGCCCACAAGACGTAAAAGAAATGGCATGACCGGCTCGTCCAGTCCTGGAATATGCAAGTACGTCCTGGGACCCACCTACTGTTACTCTCCAGGAGGAACTGGAGGAAGTCTCAAAACGTGCAGCCCGTTTTGTAACTGGGAATTTCTCGTTTGAAACTGGGAGTATGACTGGCATTCTGGAACAGTAAAAGTAGGGGTCTCTTAACCCTTTACCACTCAGGGATTTTGTGAATTTCGCTGATTTTCACAGTGTTGCACATGACAGCAACTTCAACTAGCCATTGTTTCATAATGGATGGTCTGTTTTACACCAAACTCGGTATGAATGTTCATTGGGCGGTAGCCTTTCAAATGCAATCTTTTATGACTTGATAATTGTTGTCATGGTAAAGAGGGGGCATCTCAAAGTTGGCAAAAAGTGTGTTTTCACATGAATTTTTTACCCCATTTTAATCTTCACACAGCTGTCAAGGCAACAATTAGGGTGTTTGGCACTGGCCATTTTCACTGTTTGCAGCATGTTTTATCTGCATCAATTTTCAGCCATTTTTGACCCCAGACACCCTCAGATATAAATTTTAGCAGCCGGTTGGGTCATACGCCCAAAATTTTTCGGGATGTGAGGGGGGCGTTGCCCCCCTTCAATCCCCACCAGAATATTTTTAGTGGGGAGGCGTGCGAAAAAACAGGCCACTTTTTTGCCCAACAAATCCTAAAACAAACATAACTATCCAGGGGTAGAAATGCAGATTTTATGTGCTTCTGGGGCTTAAAATGGGGGGGGGGGGTGGTGGTGCAGACACGTAAAAACACGTATCTGAGTGGTAAAGGGTTAACTGAAATCTAGGAACACACTGAATTTTAGCCTAAAATGCATTAATTATATCTGAAATATTGTTTCTTGCAATAACATGATGAAAAAATATTATTTTGGTCATTTGGGATTTTCTTCATTAACCCTTTACCACTCAGGGATTTTGTGAATTTCGCTGATTTTCACAGTGTTGCACATGACAGCAACTTCAACTAGCCATTGTTTCATAATGGATGGTCTGTTTTACACCAAACTCGGTATGAATGTTCATTGGGCAGTAGCCTTTTAAATGCAAAATTTTATGACTTGATCATTGTTGTCATGGTAAAGAGGGGGCATCTCAAAGTTGGCAAAAAGTGTGTTTTCACATGAATTTTTTACCCCATTTTAATCTTCACACAGCTGTCAAGGCAACAATTAGGGTGTTTGGCACTGGCCATTTTCACTGTTTGCAGCATGTTTTATCTGCATCAATTTTCAGCCATTTTTGACCCCAGACACCCTCAGATATAAATTTTAGCAGCCGGTTGGGTCATACGCCCAAAATTTTTCGGGATGTGAGGGGGGGCGTTGCCCCCCTTCAATCCCCACCAGAATATTTTTAGTGGGGAGGCGCGCGAAAAAACAGGTCCCTTTTTTGCCCAACAAATCCTAAAACAAACATAACTATCCAGGGGTAGAAATGCAGATTTTATGTGCTTCTGGGGCTTAAAATGGGGGGGGGGGGGGGTGCAGACATGTAAAAACACGTATCTGAGTGGTAAAGGGTTAACTGAAATCTACGAACACACTGAATTTTAGCCTAAAATGCATTAATTATATCTGAAATATTGTTTCTTGCAATAACATGATGAAAAAATATTATTTTGGTCATTTGGGATTTTCTTCATTAACCCTTTACCACTCAGGGATTTTGTGAATTTCGCTGATTTTCACAGTGTTGCACATGACAGCAACATCAACTAGCCATTGTTTCATAATGGATGGTCTGTTTTACACCAAACTCGGTATGAATGTTCATTGGGCAGTAGCCTTTCAAATGCAAAATTTTATGACTTGATCATTGTTGTCATGGTAAAGAGGGGGCATCTCAAAGTTGGCAAAAAGTGTGTTTTCACATGAATTTTTTACCCCATTTTAATCTTCACACAGCTGTCAAGGCAACAATTAGGGTGTTTGGCACTGGCCATTTTCACTGTTTGCAGCATGTTTTATCTGCATCAATTTTCAGCCATTTTTGACCCCAGACACCCTCAGATATAAATTTTAGCAGCCGGTTGGGTCATACGCCCAAAATTTTTCGGGATGTGAGGGGGGCATTGCCCCCCTTCAATCCCCACCAGAATATTTTTAGTGGGGAGGCGCGCGAAAAAACAGGTCACTTTTTTGCCCAACAAATCCTAAAACAAACATAACTATCCAGGGGTAGAAATGCAGATTTTATGTGCTTCTGGGGCTTAAAATGGGGGGGGGGGGGGTGCAGACATGTAAAAACACGTATCTGAGTGGTAAAGGGTTAACTGAAATCTAGGAACACACTGAATTTTAGCCTAAAATGCATTAATTATATCTGAAATATTGTTACTTGCAATAACATGATGAAAAAATATTATTTTGGTCATTTGGGATTTTCTTCATTAACCCTTTACCACTCAGGGATTTTGTGAATTTCGCTGATTTTCACAGTGTTGCACATGACAGCAACTTCAACTAGCCATTGTTTCATAATGGATGGTCTGTTTTACACCAAACTCGGTATGAATGTTCATTGGGCGGTAGCCTTTCAAATGCAACCTTTTATGACTTGATCATTGTTGTCATGGTAAAGAGGGGGCATCTCAAAGTTGGCAAAAAGTGTGTTTTCACATGAATTTTTTACCCCATTTTAATCTTCACACAGCTGTCAAGGCAACAATTAGGGTGTTTGGCACTGGCCATTTTCACTGTTTGCAGCATGTTTTATCTGCATCAATTTTCAGCCATTTTTGACCCCAGACACCCTCAGATATAAATTTTAGCAGCCGGTTGGGTCATACGCCCAAAATTTTTCGGGATGTGAGGGGGGCGTTGCCCCCCTTCAATCCCCACCAGAATATTTTTAGTGGGGAGGCGTGCGAAAAAACAGGCCACTTTTTTGCCCAACAAATCCTAAAACAAACATAACTATCCAGGGGTAGAAATGCAGATTTTATGTGCTTCTGGGGCTTAAAATGGGGGGGGGGGTGGTGGTGCAGACACGTAAAAACACGTATCTGAGTGGTAAAGGGTTAACTGAAATCTAGGAACACACTGAATTTTAGCCTAAAATGCATTAATTATATCTGAAATATTGTTTCTTGCAATAACATGATGAAAAAATATTATTTTGGTCATTTGGGATTTTCTTCATTAACCCTTTACCACTCAGGGATTTTGTGAATTTCGCTGATTTTCACAGTGTTGCACATGACAGCAACTTCAACTAGCCATTGTTTCATAATGGATGGTCTGTTTTACACCAAACTCGGTATGAATGTTCATTGGGCAGTAGCCTTTTAAATGCAAAATTTTATGACTTGATCATTGTTGTCATGGTAAAGAGGGGGCATCTCAAAGTTGGCAAAAAGTGTGTTTTCACATGAATTTTTTACCCCATTTTAATCTTCACACAGCTGTCAAGGCAACAATTAGGGTGTTTGGCACTGGCCATTTTCACTGTTTGCAGCATGTTTTATCTGCATCAATTTTCAGCCATTTTTGACCCCAGACACCCTCAGATATAAATTTTAGCAGCCGGTTGGGTCATACGCCCAAAATTTTTCGGGATGTGAGGGGGGGCGTTGCCCCCCTTCAATCCCCACCAGAATATTTTTAGTGGGGAGGCGCGCGAAAAAACAGGTCCCTTTTTTGCCCAACAAATCCTAAAACAAACATAACTATCCAGGGGTAGAAATGCAGATTTTATGTGCTTCTGGGGCTTAAAATGGGGGGGGGGGGGGGTGCAGACATGTAAAAACACGTATCTGAGTGGTAAAGGGTTAACTGAAATCTACGAACACACTGAATTTTAGCCTAAAATGCATTAATTATATCTGAAATATTGTTTCTTGCAATAACATGATGAAAAAATATTATTTTGGTCATTTGGGATTTTCTTCATTAACCCTTTACCACTCAGGGATTTTGTGAATTTCGCTGATTTTCACAGTGTTGCACATGACAGCAACATCAACTAGCCATTGTTTCATAATGGATGGTCTGTTTTACACCAAACTCGGTATGAATGTTCATTGGGCAGTAGCCTTTCAAATGCAAAATTTTATGACTTGATCATTGTTGTCATGGTAAAGAGGGGGCATCTCAAAGTTGGCAAAAAGTGTGTTTTCACATGAATTTTTTACCCCATTTTAATCTTCACACAGCTGTCAAGGCAACAATTAGGGTGTTTGGCACTGGCCATTTTCACTGTTTGCAGCATGTTTTATCTGCATCAATTTTCAGCCATTTTTGACCCCAGACACCCTCAGATATAAATTTTAGCAGCCGGTTGGGTCATACGCCCAAAATTTTTCGGGATGTGAGGGGGGCATTGCCCCCCTTCAATCCCCACCAGAATATTTTTAGTGGGGAGGCGCGCGAAAAAACAGGTCACTTTTTTGCCCAACAAATCCTAAAACAAACATAACTATCCAGGGGTAGAAATGCAGATTTTATGTGCTTCTGGGGCTTAAAATGGGGGGGGGGGGGGTGCAGACATGTAAAAACACGTATCTGAGTGGTAAAGGGTTAACTGAAATCTAGGAACACACTGAATTTTAGCCTAAAATGCATTAATTATATCTGAAATATTGTTACTTGCAATAACATGATGAAAAAATATTATTTTGGTCATTTGGGATTTTCTTCATTAACCCTTTACCACTCAGGGATTTTGTGAATTTCGCTGATTTTCACAGTGTTGCACATGACAGCAACTTCAACTAGCCATTGTTTCATAATGGATGGTCTGTTTTACACCAAACTCGGTATGAATGTTCATTGGGCGGTAGCCTTTCAAATGCAACCTTTTATGACTTGATCATTGTTGTCATGGTAAAGAGGGGGCATCTCAAAGTTGGCAAAAAGTGTGTTTTCACATGAATTTTTTACCCCATTTTAATCTTCACACAGCTGTCAAGGCAACAATTAGGGTGTTTGGCACTGGCCATTTTCACTGTTGGCAGCATGTTTTATCTGCATCAATTTTCAGCCATTTTTGACCCCAGACACCCTCAGATATAAATTTTAGCAGCCGGTTGGGTCATACGCCCAAAATTTTTCGGGATGTGAGGGGGGCGATGCCCCCCTTCAATCCCCACCAGAATATTTTTAGTGGGGAGGCGCGCGAAAAAACAGGTCACTTTTTTGCCCAACAAATCCTAAAACAAACATAACTATCCAGGGGTAGAAATGCAGATTTTATGTGCTTCTGGGGCTTAAAATGGGGGGAGGGGGGGGTGCAGACATGTAAAAACACGTATCTGAGTGGTAAAGGGTTAACTGAAATCTAGGAACACACTGAATTTTAGCCTAAAATGCATTAATTATATCTGAAATATTGTTTCTTGCAATAACATGATGAAAAAATATTATTTTGGTCATTTGGGATTTTCTTCATTAACCCTTTACCACTCAGGGATTTTGTGAATTTCGCTGATTTTCACAGTGTTGCACATGACAGCAACTTCAACTAGCCATTGTTTCATAATGGATGGTCTGTTTTACACCAAACTCGGTATGAATGTTCATTGGGCAGTAGCCTTTCAAATGCAACCTTTTATGACTTGATCATTGTTGTCATGGTAAAGAGGGGGCATCTCAAAGTTGGCAAAAAGTGTGTTTTCACATGAATTTTTTACCCCATTTTAATCTTCACACAGCTGTCAAGGCAACAATTAGGGTGTTTGGCACTGGCCATTTTCACTGTTTGCAGCATGTTTTATCTGCATCAATTTTCAGCCATTTTTGACCCCAGACACCCTCAGATATAAATTTTAGCAGCCGGTTGGGTCATACGCCCAAAATTTTTCGGGATGTGAGGGGGGCGTTGCCCCCCTTCAATCCCCACCAGAATATTTTTAGTGGGGAGGCGCGCGAAAAAACAGGTCACTTTTTTGCCCAACAAATCCTAAAACAAACATAACTATCCAGGGGTAGAAATGCAGATTTTATGTGCTTCTGGGGCTTAAAATGGGGGGGGGGGGGTGCAGACATGTAAAAACACGTATCTGAGTGGTAAAGGGTTAACTGAAATCTAGGAACACACTGAATTTTAGCCTAAAATGCATTAATTATATCTGAAATATTGTTTCTTGCAATAACATGATGAAAAAATATTATTTTGGTCATTTGGGATTTTCTTCATTAACCCTTTACCACTCAGGGATTTTGTGAATTTCGCTGATTTTCACAGTGTTGCACATGACAGCAACTTCAACTAGCCATTGTTTCATAATGGATGGTCTGTTTTACACCAAACTCGGTATGAATGTTCATTGGGCAGTAGCCTTTCAAATGCAACCTTTTATGACTTGATCATTGTTGTCATGGTAAAGAGGGGGCATCTCAAAGTTGGCAAAAAGTGTGTTTTACCCCATTTTAATCTTCACACAGCTGTCAAGGCAACAATTAGGGTGTTTGGCACTGGCCATTTTCACTGTTTGCAGCATGTTTTATCTGCATCAATTTTCAGCCATTTTTGACCCCAGATACCCTCAGATATAAATTTTAGCAGCCGGTTGGGTCATACGCCCAAAATTTTTCGGGATGTGAGGGGGGCGTTGCCCCCCTTCAATCCCCACCAGAATATTTTTAGTGGGGAGGCGCGCGAAAAAACAGGTCACTTTTTTGCCCAACAAATCCTAAAACAAACATAACTATCCAGGGGTAGAAATGCAGATTTTATGTGCTTCTGGGGCTTAAAATGGGGGGGGGGGGGGGTGCAGACATGTAAAAACACGTATCTGAGTGGTAAAGGGTTAACTGAAATCTAGGAACACACTGAATTTTAGCCTAAAATGCATTAATTATATCTGAAATATTGTTTCTTGCAATAACATGATGAAAAAATATTATTTTTGTCATTTGGGATTTTCTTCATTAACCCTTTACCACTCAGGGATTTTGTGAATTTCGCTGATTTTCACAGTGTTGCACATGACAGCAACTTCAACTAGCCATTGTTTCATAATGGATGGTCTGTTTTACACCAAACTCGGTATGAATGTTCATTGGGCAGTAGCCTTTCAAATGCAACCTTTTATGACTTGATCATTGTTGTCATGGTAAAGAGGGGGCATCTCAAAGTTGGCAAAAAGTGTGTTTTCACATGAATTTTTTACCCCATTTTAATCTTCACACAGCTGTCAAGGCAACAATTAGGGTGTTTGGCACTGGCCATTTTCACTGTTTGCAGCATGTTTTATCTGCATCAATTTTCAGCCATTTTTGACCCCAGACACCCTCAGATATAAATTTTAGCAGCCGGTTGGGTCATACGCCCAAAATTTTTCGGGATGTGAGGGGGGCGTTGCCCCCCTTCAATCCCCACCAGAATATTTTTAGTGGGGAGGCGCGCGAAAAAACAGGTCACTTTTTTGCCCAACAAATCCTAAAACAAACATAACTATCCAGGGGTAGAAATGCAGATTTTATGTGCTTCTGGGGCTTAAAATGGGGGGGGGGGGTGCAGACATGTAAAAACACGTATCTGAGTGGTAAAGGGTTAACTGAAATCTAGGAACACACTGAATTTTAGCCTAAAATGCATTAATTATATCTGAAATATTGTTACTTGCAATAACATGATGAAAAAATATTATTTTTGTCATTTGGGATTTTCTTCATTAACCCTTTACCACTCAGGGATTTTGTGAATTTCGCTGATTTTCACAGTGTTGCACATGACAGCAACTTCAACTAGCCATTGTTTCATAATGGATGGTCTGTTTTACACCAAACTCGGTATGAATGTTCATTGGGCAGTAGCCTTTCAAATGCAACCTTTTATGACTTGATCATTGTTGTCATGGTAAAGAGGGGGCATCTCAAAGTTGGCAAAAAGTGTGTTTTCACATGAATTTTTTACCCCATTTTAATCTTCACACAGCTGTCAAGGCAACAATTAGGGTGTTTGGCACTGGCCATTTTCACTGTTTGCAGCATGTTTTATCTGCATCAATTTTCAGCCATTTTTGACCCCAGACACCCTCAGATATAAATTTTAGCAGCCGGTTGGGTCATACGCCCAAAATTTTTCGGGATGTGAGGGGGGCGTTGCCCCCCTTCAATCCCCACCAGAATATTTTTAGTGGGGAGGCGCGCGAAAAAACAGGTCACTTTTTTGCCCAACAAATCCTAAAACAAACATAACTATCCAGGGGTAGAAATGCAGATTTTATGTGCTTCTGGGGCTTAAAATGGGGGGGGGGGGGGGAGTGCAGACATGTAAAAACACGTATCTGAGTGGTAAAGGGTTAACTGAAATCTAGGAACACACTGAATTTTAGCCTAAAATGCATTAATTATATCTGAAATATTGTTTCTTGCAATAACATGATGAAAAAATATTATTTTGGTCATTTGGGATTTTCTTCATTAACCCTTTACCACTCAGGGATTTTGTGAATTTCGCTGATTTTCACAGTGTTGCACATGACAGCAACTTCAACTAGCCATTGTTTCATAATGGATGGTCTGTTTTACACCAAACTCGGTATGAATGTTCATTGGGCAGTAGCCTTTCAAATGCAACCTTTTATGACTTGATCATTGTTGTCATGGTAAAGAGGGGGCATCTCAAAGTTGGCAAAAAGTGTGTTTTCACATGAATTTTTTACCCCATTTTAATCTTCACACAGCTGTCAAGGCAACAATTAGGGTGTTTGGCACTGGCCATTTTCACTGTTTGCAGCATGTTTTATCTGCATCAATTTTCAGCCATTTTTGACCCCAGACACCCTCAGATATAAATTTTAGCAGCCGGTTGGGTCATACGCCCAAAATTTTTCGGGATGTGAGGGGGGCGTTGCCCCCCTTCAATCCCCACCAGAATATTTTTAGTGGGGAGGCGCGCGAAAAAACAGGTCACTTTTTTGCCCAACAAATCCTAAAACAAACATAACTATCCAGGGGTAGAAATGCAGATTTTATGTGCTTCTGGGGCTTAAAATGGGGGGGGGGGGGGTGCAGACATGTAAAAACACGTATCTGAGTGGTAAAGGGTTAACTGAAATCTAGGAACACACTGAATTTTAGCCTAAAATGCATTAATTATATCTGAAATATTGTTTCTTGCAATAACATGATGAAAAAATATTATTTTGGTCATTTGGGATTTTCTTCATTAACCCTTTACCACTCAGGGATTTTGTGAATTTCGCTGATTTTCACAGTGTTGCACATGACAGCAACTTCAACTAGCCATTGTTTCATAATGGATGGTCTGTTTTACACCAAACTCGGTATGAATGTTCATTGGGCAGTAGCCTTTCAAATGCAACCTTTTATGACTTGATCATTGTTGTCATGGTAAAGAGGGGGCATCTCAAAGTTGGCAAAAAGTGTGTTTTACCCCATTTTAATCTTCACACAGCTGTCAAGGCAACAATTAGGGTGTTTGGCACTGGCCATTTTCACTGTTTGCAGCATGTTTTATCTGCATCAATTTTCAGCCATTTTTGACCCCAGACACCCTCAGATATAAATTTTAGCAGCCGGTTGGGTCATACGCCCAAAATTTTTCGGGATGTGAGGGGGGCGTTGCCCCCCTTCAATCCCCACCAGAATATTTTTAGTGGGGAGGCGCGCGAAAAAACAGGTCACTTTTTTGCCCAACAAATCCTAAAACAAACATAACTATCCAGGGGTAGAAATGCAGATTTTATGTGCTTCTGGGGCTTAAAATGGGGGGGGGGGGTGCAGACATGTAAAAACACGTATCTGAGTGGTAAAGGGTTAACTGAAATCTAGGAACACACTGAATTTTAGCCTAAAATGCATTAATTATATCTGAAATATTGTTTCTTGCAATAACATGATGAAAAAATATTATTTTTGTCATTTGGGATTTTCTTCATTAACCCTTTACCACTCAGGGATTTTGTGAATTTCGCTGATTTTCACAGTGTTGCACATGACAGCAACTTCAACTAGCCATTGTTTCATAATGGATGGTCTGTTTTACACCAAACTCGGTATGAATGTTCATTGGGCAGTAGCCTTTCAAATGCAACCTTTTATGACTTGATCATTGTTGTCATGGTAAAGAGGGGGCATCTCAAAGTTGGCAAAAAGTGTGTTTTCACATGAATTTTTTACCCCATTTTAATCTTCACACAGCTGTCAAGGCAACAATTAGGGTGTTTGGCACTGGCCATTTTCACTGTTTGCAGCATGTTTTATCTGCATCAATTTTCAGCCATTTTTGACCCCAGACACCCTCAGATATAAATTTTAGCAGCCGGTTGGGCCATACGCCCAAAAATTTTCGGGATGTGAGGGGGGCGTTGCCCCCCTTCAATCCCCACCAGAATATTTTTAGTGGGGAGGCGCGCGAAAAAACAGGTCACTTTTTTGCCCAACAAATCCTAAAACAAACATAACTATCCAGGGGTAGAAATGCAGATTTTATGTGCTTCTGGGGCTTAAAATGGGGGGGGGGTGCAGACATGTAAAAACACGTATCTGAGTGGTAAAGGGTTAACTGAAATCTAGGAACACACTGAATTTTAGCCTAAAATGCATTAATTATATCTGAAATATTGTTACTTGCAATAACATGATGAAAAAATATTATTTTTGTCATTTGGGATTTTCTTCATTAACCCTTTACCACTCAGGGATTTTGTGAATTTCGCTGATTTTCACAGTGTTGCACATGACAGCAACTTCAACTAGCCATTGTTTCATAATGGATGGTCTGTTTTACACCAAACTCGGTATGAATGTTCATTGGGCAGTAGCCTTTCAAATGCAACCTTTTATGACTTGATCATTGTTGTCATGGTAAAGAGGGGGCATCTCAAAGTTGGCAAAAAGTGTGTTTTCACATGAATTTTTTACCCCATTTTAATCTTCACACAGCTGTCAAGGCAACAATTAGGGTGTTTGGCACTGGCCATTTTCACTGTTTGCAGCATGTTTTATCTGCATCAATTTTCAGCCATTTTTGACCCCAGACACCCTCAGATATAAATTTTAGCAGCCGGTTGGGTCATACGCCCAAAATTTTTCGGGATGTGAGGGGGGCGTTGCCCCCCTTCAATCCCCACCAGAATATTTTTAGTGGGGAGGAGCGCGAAAAAACAGGTCACTTTTTTGCCCAACAAATCCTAAAACAAACATAACTATCCAGGGGTAGAAATGCAGATTTTATGTGCTTCTGGGGCTTAAAATGGGGGGGGGGGGGGGTGCAGACATGTAAAAACACGTATCTGAGTGGTAAAGGGTTAACTGAAATCTAGGAACACACTGAATTTTAGCCTAAAATGCATTAATTATATCTGAAATATTGTTTCTTGCAATAACATGATGAAAAAATATTATTTTGGTCATTTGGGATTTTCTTCATTAACCCTTTACCACTCAGGGATTTTGTGAATTTCGCTGATTTTCACAGTGTTGCACATGACAGCAACTTCAACTAGCCATTGTTTCATAATGGATGGTCTGTTTTACACCAAACTCGGTATGAATGTTCATTGGGCAGTAGCCTTTCAAATGCAAAATTTTATGACTTGATCATTGTTGTCATGGTAAAGAGGGGGCATCTCAAAGTTGGCAAAAAGTGTGTTTTCACATGAATTTTTTACCCCATTTTAATCTTCACACAGCTGTCAAGGCAACAATTAGGGTGTTTGGCACTGGCCATTTTCACTGTTTGCAGCATGTTTTATCTGCATCAATTTTCAGCCATTTTTGACCCCAGACACCCTCAGATATAAATTTTAGCAGCCGGTTGGGTCATACGCCCAAAATTTTTCGGGATGTGAGGGGGGCGTTGCCCCCCTTCAATCCCCACCAGAATATTTTTAGTGGGGAGGCGCGCGAAAAAACAGGTCACTTTTTTGCCCAACAAATCCTAAAACAAACATAACTATCCAGGGGTAGAAATGCAGATTTTATGTGCTTCTGGGGCTTAAAATGGGGGGGGGGGGTGCAGACATGTAAAAACACGTATCTGAGTGGTAAAGGGTTAACTGAAATCTAGGAACACACTGAATTTTAGCCTAAAATGCATTAATTATATCTGAAATATTGTTTCTTGCAATAACATGATGAAAAAATATTATTTTGGTCATTTGGGATTTTCTTCATTAACCCTTTACCACTCAGGGATTTTGTGAATTTCGCTGATTTTCACAGTGTTGCACATGACAGCAACTTCAACTAGCCATTGTTTCATAATGGATGGTCTGTTTTACACCAAACTCGGTATGAATGTTCATTGGGCAGTAGCCTTTCAAATGCAACCTTTTATGACTTGATCATTGTTGTCATGGTAAAGAGGGGGCATCTCAAATTTGGCAAAAAGTGTGTTTTCACATGAATTTTTTACCCCATTTTAATCTTCACACAGCTGTCAAGGCAACAATTAGGGTGTTTGGCACTGGCCATTTTCACTGTTTGCAGCATGTTTTATCTGCATCAATTTTCAGCCATTTTTGACCCCAGACACCCTCAGATATAAATTTTAGCAGCCGGTTGGGTCATACGCCCAAAATTTTTCGGGATGTGAGGGGGGCGTTGCCCCCCTTCAATCCCCACCAGAATATTTTTAGTGGGGAGGCGCGCGAAAAAACAGGTCACTTTTTTGCCCAACAAATCCTAAAACAAACATAACTATCCAGGGGTAGAAATGCAGATTTTATGTGCTTCTGGGGCTTAAAATGGGGGGGGGGGGGGGTGCAGACATGTAAAAACACGTATCTGAGTGGTAAAGGGTTAACTGAAATCTAGGAACACACTGAATTTTAGCCTAAAATGCATTAATTATATCTGAAATATTGTTTCTTGCAATAACATGATGAAAAAATATTATTTTGGTCATTTGGGATTTTCTTCATTAACCCTTTACCACTCAGGGATTTTGTGAATTTCGCTGATTTTCACAGTGTTGCACATGACAGCAACTTCAACTAGCCATTGTTTCATAATGGATGGTCTGTTTTACACCAAACTCGGTATGAATGTTCATTGGGCAGTAGCCTTTCAAATGCAACCTTTTATGACTTGATCATTGTTGTCATGGTAAAGAGGGGGCATCTCAAATTTGGCAAAAAGTGTGTTTTCACATGAATTTTTTACCCCATTTTAATCTTCACACAGCTGTCAAGGCAACAATTAGGGTGTTTGGCACTGGCCATTTTCACTGTTTGCAGCATGTTTTATCTGCATCAATTTTCAGCCATTTTTGACCCCAGACACCCTCAGATATAAATTTTAGCAGCCGGTTGGGTCATACGCCCAAAATTTTTCGGGATGTGAGGGGGGCGTTGCCCCCCTTCAATCCCCACCAGAATATTTTTAGTGGGGAGGCGCGCGAAAAAACAGGTCACTTTTTTGCCCAACAAATCCTAAAACAAACATAACTATCCAGGGGTAGAAATGCAGATTTTATGTGCTTCTGGGGCTTAAAATGGGGGGGGGGGGGTGCAGACATGTAAAAACACGTATCTGAGTGGTAAAGGGTTAACTGAAATCTAGGAACACACTGAATTTTAGCCTAAAATGCATTAATTATATCTGAAATATTGTTTCTTGCAATAACATGATGAAAAAATATTATTTTGGTCATTTGGGATTTTCTTCATTAACCCTTTACCACTCAGGGATTTTGTGAATTTCGCTGATTTTCACAGTGTTGCACATGACAGCAACTTCAACTAGCCATTGTTTCATAATGGATGGTCTGTTTTACACCAAACTCGGTATGAATGTTCATTGGGCAGTAGCCTTTCAAATGCAACCTTTTATGACTTGATCATTGTTGTCATGGTAAAGAGGGGGCATCTCAAAGTTGGCAAAAAGTGTGTTTTCACATGAATTTTTTACCCCATTTTAATCTTCACACAGCTGTCAAGGCAACAATTAGGGTGTTTGGCACTGGCCATTTTCACTGTTTGCAGCATGTTTTATCTGCATCAATTTTCAGCCATTTTTGACCCCAGACACCCTCAGATATAAATTTTAGCAGCCGGTTGGGTCATACGCCCAAAATTTTTCGGGATGTGAGGGGGGCGTTGCCCCCCTTCAATCCCCACCAGAATATTTTTAGTGGGGAGGCGCGCGAAAAAACAGGTCACTTTTTTGCCCAACAAATCCTAAAGCAAACATAACTATCCAGGGGTAGAAATGCAGATTTTAATATGTGCTTCTGGGGCTTAAAAATGGGGGGGTGCAGACACGTAAAAACACGTATCTGAGTGGTAAAGGGTTAAACTCTTAAAGAGCGGAGATACTTTTATATTTAGGTCTAATGGGTAGAGCCAGTATACCCATGGTGACCTTGTTCCCCCTTCAAAGACAAAACTTCGGAAAAAACAATCATTAGCCCTCCAAAAATTGGCACTAGGACTGACATCTACAAATTTAGCTTCATCCCCAGGACAATCTCAAGTTGGAACGAGCTCCCCATTTCTCTCTTGATGTCTGCAGGTGCAGATGACTCCATCTCTAGATTCACCACCCTTGTGAGGTCTAGGGACTAGTTCTGTTGGTCGAAGGTACTGGTGAAGGATTGTCTAAGGATGTGTCACCAGTAAACAATTCTGATTCTGATCGTTCCAAATCAAAATAAAAGACAAGTTTACTGTCAGGTATAAAAGCCAATGTCGGGCCGCCGAGCCAAAGATTTTATATTTCGTCTCTTGTCAAAATGAAGATATATATTGTAGTCAGTTTGGTATAAAATTATTATGAATAACATATTTGATAACTGCACGGAGGTTCATCTCTCTACATTGTTTTATTTTCTTGTAATAACTATTTTTCCGAAATCGAGGGGTATAAAAGCCAAGGCCGGAAAAAATGGAAATATTTCTTAATTTCTTACAATTTTATCTGTTAAAGAAATTCTTTTTGCCATGTGATTATATTTATCATGTGTACATAGAAAATTTAATAAACATATCAAAATCCCCTTAAATGATCAAATTTCTTAATTTCTAATTGTTTCTAATTTTTGAAAAACTTTACTAAAGGAACCGACCAAAATGCACTGAAAAGGAAAAACAAGTATTGTTACTGGAAATAAATATAAAATTGATTGTTATATTTGTTAACATGTGTGTGTATATTAAAATGAAAGAGAAAAAACTTTTATTTATTTTTCTTTAATTCCAGCTTGCAGTAAACAGGCGGACCAGTGTCTTGTAGGCAGCCTCTCGTACCTGCGGATTTTTTGTTCTGATATTTCGTTTAACAAAGGCGAGGGTCTTGTTTGCATTTGCTGTTATCCGGTCCATGCGGGAGTTCCAGGATAGGCCACTGGAGATGTCAACCCCCAAGTACTTCGCACTGGTGACAACCTCCAGGACATGGCTGTGTAGAGTGTACACTGTATTTATCACTTTCCTGGCTGTTGTCACCCGTACTACTTGGCACTTGGATGGGTTGAACTCCATGTCCCACTGATTCTCCCACTGAGATAGTCTTTCCAGGTCAGTCTGTAGTGCCTTCCCATCTTCCGTGCCCCCGACTGTCAAGTAGACGGCCGTGTCATCTGCAAAAAGACGGACCTGTGATGTCAGCTCATCTGGCAGGTCATTGATATAGACGAGAAACAGGATCGGACCCAGAACTGACCCCTGAGGGACCCCAGAGGTCACTGGGACAGATCCTGATTCCTCGCCATCAAGTACCACAGTCTGGGTTCAGTTTCCAAGGAAGGCATGGATCCAGTTTAATGTAGAACCTCTGATTCCATACTGAAGGAGTTTCCAAAGGAGCTTGGAATGATTTACTTTATCAAAGGCCTTTGAAAATCCAGCAATACCAAATCAGTTTGCTTACCTGTACTCACATTCCTTGCAAGGTCCTCGACCAACATGGTAAGCTGTGTCTCGCATGACCTCTTTTCCCTAAAACCGTGCTGTAAATCGTACAGGAGGTCATGCTTATCAAGGTGCTTTACCAGGTGGGAAGCCATTATGTGTTCGAGGGTCTTACAGAGAATGCAAGTCAGTGAAATGGGCCTGTAATTTGCAGCGGACGACTTATCTACCTTTTTGAAGACTGGAGTTACCTGGGCTTTGCACCAATTGGCAGGGAGCTTTCCTGTAGCTATTGAGCGTTCAAAAATGATTTGAATGATTGGTGCAATTACCTCTCTCAGTTCTTTTAGTAGAAGGGGCTTAAGTCGGTCAGGTCCAGCTGCTTTTCCAGGTTTCAGGTTTTGAAGGAGTTTCAGTATGCCATTTGCAGAGATACAAAAGTCCTCCATAGCTGGGGTTGGATTCAGTACCCCAGGCGGTACCGAGTCAGGACTAATTGTACCACTGTCAGACATATCCTGAAGCTTCATTTTACAGAGTCGAGAGAGTGATAGAGGTTCCTTTGTGGTAAAGACCGAGTGGAACTGCTGATTATGAGCATCAGCTTTCTCGGTTGTGTCAGTCAAGAGTCTAGATCCCTTCTGGAGAGGCGGTGTACCAAGCTGGTCCTGTTTGCAGCTCTTAAGGAAAGTAAGCAAGCAATTACAACTTTTCACATTCAAATTATTACTTGGGTATAAAATAAAGCCCTGGCCAAATATGACTGACTCAGTATATGAAGATATGTAGGGGTGTAAATGAGTGTGTTTGCTCAAAAGGCAGTGCCTTCATTTCATATTATTCAAAGTTATATTCCACAGTTCCATATTGAATATATTTGCATTTGCTTATGTTGTGTTCCAATAACCAGTCTCGACCCAGATTTGGATGTTTTAAAAAGTACTTTAGAAAATGAGAGCAAAATTTTAATAAATTGGTTCAGTATAAACCAGATGCAAGCTAATCCTGATAAGTTTCAAGCAATTGCTGTGGGAAAAAGCACTCATGAACAATTAACACAATTCAACTTAGACAATGTAAATATATCTTGTGAGAACACTAGAACAGTGTAAAATTACTGGGGGTGGATGTAGATTTTATGCTAAATTTTGATCAGCAGGTTACACCCGTATGCAAGAAAGCCGCTAACCAGTTAAATGTACTTTTAAGGCTTATAAAATTTCTTAATGCTGACAGTATGCTCTTAATTTTTAAATCATTTGTTAGATCTAATTTCAATTATTGTCCACTTGTATGGCACTTCTGCTCAAAAACTAATACTGAAAGATTAGAAAAACTCCAACACAGGGGTCTTAGGATTGTTTTTAATGATTTCAATGCCAGTTATGAAACTTTACTAGAGCAAGCCAATATGACAACTCTTCATCTTTCAAGAATCAAAATTATAGCTAGAGAATCTTTTAAATGTTTACATAGTTTATCTCCTGTTTGTATCACTGACCTAGTTAATTTTAAAAATTCCAATTATTCTTTTAGATACCAGAATACAGCAGAAGTTTGAAGGGTTCGTACAGTGGCTTATGGTAAGCGTTCCTTCAGGTTTGAGGCAGCACAGGTATGGAACAGCCTGCCGAATGACTTGAGGATTGTAGAGAACTACAAGGATTTCTGTAGGTTGCTTCGTACCTGGACCGGCTCAAGCTGTAAATGTGCAATGTGTTTGTAAACCTGCTTCTTGTATTATGTTATAACTATGTGCTAGTTGTGTTTTGTAGTGCTCGTCCTAAGTTGTCATCGCGAAAGCACGCCTGCTTTTTTTTTAACCCCCAGAGCCTCGCCTCTGAACGCGGGGCTGGGGTGTTACATGCTATCTGTTGCCCTTATTACTGGTTGGCATAAACTGTGGGTGCTCGTTGGAGCCGCCTCAATGAGGCGGTTCTATTGAGTATCAACAATATTTTTTTTTCATAGACTGCGGGTGCTCATTGGAGCCGCCTCAACGAGGGGGTTCTACTGAGTATCAAGTTTTTTTGTTTTTTTAACTGCATATATCAGTGTTCCCACTCATGTTAATTTCTGGGGGTAACCTTACCCCTGGGTACAAAAACTGGGGGTAAGAATCAAATTCAGGGGGTATGAAATTTTGCAACGAAAAGAAATGTGTGAGAAAACCTGTATACTTGTCCATAATTGTTACCGTATTCGGGTGTGTACTACCCGCACCCATTTTTTCCAAAATCTGGGGGAAAACAGTTATTCTGTTGTATTACCCGCATGGAACATTTGCTGAAATTTGGTGGATGCGTAATGAGAAAAAGTAAGAATTTGGCCAGTTTTTGTAACACACAACGGAACGCGCGATCGTCTTCAAAAGGCGGGAAAATGCACGTGCGTGCGAGTATCACCAGAAAGCATGTATTTTACATTAAAATGTTGAAAAGACTTTACCTGTTCACCATTGTTTTTTATTTATTAACCCACATATGCCCGCGGCCCTTTTTGGGACATCGGCAAACAGTGCAGTCCCAGATCAGACACCTCAGAAAGACGCCGCTGACATCTGATTTGGATTTACTCTGTTTGATGATTTATGACAGTTCAATTATGACACTATTGTTAATCCCTGTCATATAATTGCCACCCTGCGGTGCATGTCGATAAGGTGTGAAAATATGGTCAAGTTATGTCTCTAATTTGTGTTTATTCCCCGATCATAAAATTTAATCCGCAGTCAATGTGAAAATTATTTAATTGCTCCTAAGACGAGTTGCTACGACTATTCTACTATCTCGGGAATGATTATGTTTTGGCGCCAAATAGCAGACGCTTGGCGAGAAAAGTTGAACGCTTTAAATTGTGTTAACACATCTGTATGCTGGTGTTGGTTATTGACACGGAGCTTACAGAAAGCGCTATTTTCCACTTCCGTTTTGCTATCGAGAATTTTTTTCCGTTTCCAAACAATTTTTTATGAAAGAGATACACCCCATAAAGATAAAACAATAGACACGTGTGGGGTTGCCGGGGTCCGATGACGTCATTTACCGATTGCGTGCCGATTCGCGGGTTGTCAAAGATCTATTTCAGCGAATTGGCCGATTCGCCCCCGTCAATTTCGGATCTGGGCCTGCAGTGTTTGACAAGGTACCCCTTTGTGGGTTTCTGATACTGAATAGGTTAAAAGTGAATAATAATAATAATAATAATAATAATGATAATAATAATAATAATAACAATAATAAAAATTATAATAACTAGAGCAGATTGATGGCACGCCATCGCATATCCCCGCGCTGTGAAAACCATGTTACAATAAAAGGACCCAAAGTACTTCTCTCTGGCCTCCGGTGAACTCAAGACATGGCTCGGGACAAGTTATGACCCATTTCAGCTATTGTTCGGCAAAAAAATAGAGTACCCCACCTACCCCTGGGGTACGAGTTGACCAAAATAGGTACGAGTTGACTAGGGGGTACGAGTTGACCAAAGAATGGGTACGAGTTGACCAAAAACAGGTACGAGTTGACTTAGGTACGAGTTGACTTAGGTACGAGTTGACCAGTTACCAATAGAAGCAGCATCGGTGACAAGGATTTCTGTAGCTTGCTTCGTACCTGGACCGGCTCAAGCTGTAAATGTGCAATGTGTTTGTAAACCTGCTTCTTGTATTATGTTATAACTATGTGCTAGTTGTGTTTTGTAGTGCTCGTCCTAAGTTGTCATCGCGAAAGCACGCCTGCTTTTTTTTTAACCCCCAGAGCCTCGCCTCTGAACGCGGATCTGGGGTGTTACATGCTATCTGTTGCCCTTATTACTGGTTGGCATAAACTGTGGGTGCTCGTTGGAGCCGCCTCAATGAGGCGGTTCTATTGAGTATCAACAATATTTTTTTTTTCATAGACTGCGGGTGCTCATTGGAGCCGCCTCAACGAGGGGGTTCTACTGAGTATCAAGTTTTTTTGTTTTTTTAACTGCATATATCAGTGTTCCCACTCATGTTAATTTCTGGGGGTAACCTTACCCCCTGGGTACAAAAACTGGGGGTAAGAATCAAATTCAGGGGGTATGAAATTTTGCAACGAAAAGAAATGTGTGAGAAAACCTGTATACTTGTCCATAATTGTTACCGTATTCGGGTGTGTACTACCCGCACCCATTTTTTCCAAAATCTGGGGGAAAACAGTTATTCTGTTGTATTACCCGCATGGAACATTTGCTGAAATTTTGGTGGATGCGTAATGAGAAAAAGTAAGAATTTGGCCAGTTTTTGTAACACACAACGGAACGCGCGATCGTCTTCAAAAGGCGGGAAAATGCACGTGCGTGCGAGTATCACCAGAAAGCATGTATTTTACATTAAAATGTTGAAAAGACTTTACCTGTTCACCATTGTTTTTTATTTATTAACCCACATATGCCCGCGGCCCTTTTTGGGACATCGGCAAACAGTGCAGTCCCAGATCAGACACCTCAGAAAGACGCCGCTGACATCTGATTTGGATTTACTCTGTTTGATGATTTATGACAGTTCAATTATGACACTATTGTTAATCCCTGTCATATAATTGCCACCCTGCGGTGCATGTCGATAAGGTGTGAAAATATGGTCAAGTTATGTCTCTAATTTGTGTTTATTCCCCGATCATAAAATTTAATCCGCAGTCAATGTGAAAATTATTTAATTGCTCCTAAGACGAGTTGCTACGACTATTCTACTATCTCGGGAATGATTATGTTTTGGCGCCAAATAGCAGACGCTTGGCGAGAAAAGTTGAACGCTTTAAATTGTGTTAACACATCTGTATGCTGGTGTTGGTTATTGACACGGAGCTTACAGAAAGCGCTATTTTCCACTTCCGTTTTGCTATCGAGAATTTTTTTCCGTTTCCAAACAATTTTTTATGAAAGAGATACACCCCATAAAGATAAAACAATAGACACGTGTGGGGTTGCCGGGGTCCGATGACGTCATTTACCGATTGCGTGCCGATTCGCGGGTTGTCAAAGATCTATTTCAGCGAATTGGCCGATTCGCCCCCGTCAATTTCGGACGCTCGAAAAAAATCGGCCGGTTCGCCCCAGTAAATTTCGGAAGCGCGGAAGCTCTACTATGCGACGGATTCAAGTCTGCGGCCTGTCCCAAATCTATTTCAGCAAATCGGCCGATTCGCACCCGTCAATTTCGGGCGCTCGAAAAAAATCGGCCGGTTCGCCCCAGTCAATTTCGGACGCGCGGAATCTCGCCCGACGGGAAAAAATTGTATGTGATTTTTATTTTCTTTGCGTGATTCACGTAAGATTTTGCGTGAGTGGGAACTCTGTATATCTAATGTCAAATTTGTTTAAAAATCCCAGTAGGCGTGATTTCAGGATGACATGTGTATTTTGTTCTCTATGTGCATGCCAAGCTTCCTTTATGTTTGTATTACATGTTTTTCATTTGTGCTGTTCTAAATTGCATGCCAGTTCAATTACCCTTCCTGTGTGGGGATGCTGTCGGTCCTGTGTCAAATCCTATATATTGCCCAATCAGACAATTCATGTGATTCTATTAGCAATCACATTCTCAAATTTCTAATCCTTTTATTAAGGGTGGTGGGACGGCAGACAGGCCCCAATGCAGCCCCTATTTCAGTATTTTATGTCATTTATCCCAGTTTGCTTGCTGTGCTTGTTAGTTTTATTATTATTATTACTATTATTTTATTACTTTGCAGCCCTATATTGTATTTTGATTATCATTTCTTTATGCTTATATTAAAATCATTAACTGTGCCTATCCATTTAATGTGCTTATTTTAGAACTCCTCCTATATAGATTATCTTATAGTTTAACAAGGTTTAGCTATCATAATTATATATATCAAAGGTCTTGCGAAACTCAATTAGTTCAGTTTTACCATGACATTGTGAGCAATCTGGATGGGGCCACAAACCGTGGCCACAAACAGACTGACTTGATTATCATGGACTTCGCTAAGGCCTTTGACAAGGTACCTCACAGGAGGCTATTGTATAAATTGGATTACTATGGGATAAGAGGATCCAAACACAGGTGGATTAGCTCATGGCTCTCAGGGCGCTCACAACAAGTTGTACTTGATGGCCAAGCGTTTGATCCAGTCCCTGTTTTATCTGGTGTCCCCCAAGGTTCGGTCCTTGGACCGGTCCTTTTCTTGGTATTCATTAATGATCTCCCTGATAACATCAGGTCATCTGTCCGTTTGTTTGCTGATGATTGTGTCCTTTATAGGAATATATATTCTTCTTCTGACTGTCTTATTCTACAAAATGACCTGAATCAACTAGCACAGTGGGAGGCCGATTGGAAGATGAAGTTCAATTGGCAGATGAAGTTCAATGTGGCCAAATGTCATTCAATGAGGGTGTCGCGACACCCTCCTGACAAACAAATTAAGTCTGACTATAAACTACACCAGCAAATCTTGGAGCAGGTTCAATCCGCCAAATATCTTGGTATCACCATCACTGATGATCTTGATTGGGGTCAACACGTTTCAGAAATTACATCAAAAGCAACTAGGACTTTAGGATTTCTTAGACGAAACTTGGCTTTTGCACCTAGGCAGACAAAGGATGTTGCATATAAAACATTGGTTCGCCCTCAGCTAGAATATGCATCACCCATTTGGCATCCCTATGTTAAAACTCAGATTCAGCAGGTGGAGAAGGTGCAGAGGACAGCTGCTCGATGGACCTGCCGACGATGGCGCAATAGAAGCAGCATCGGTGACATGCTTAACGAGCTAGAATGGCCGTCCCTAGAGGCCCGTCATGAGCAGTCCTCTTTAACCTTCTTCTATAAGATACATTCAGGTACAGTGGCCGTTAATAAAGATAAATACTTGACCCCTGTGACAGTTTCAACTCGAACAAGGGCATCAAAAGTAAACAACTCACAGTATCACAGGTACCAGTCCTACAGTGATGCCCTGAAAAATTCCTTCTTCCCTAGGACTATTCCCCAGTGGAATAGTCTTCCCTCTTCTGTGGTGAATGCTAAGACTGCAGAGGAGTTCAAAGCCCATACAGTGTAAGATTGAGACTCAGAGGTATGCGTTTTAGTATACCTCTGTTATTCAGATTGTAAATAGTTTTAAGGACTCATCCAGTGACTTCTCTCTTTTTTTTTTTTCAGCTAAATTCTAAATTTAGCTTTGCACCCAACTGAGGTAATGGCCAAATATGACCGACTCAGTATAAGAAGATAGATAGATAGATATAACATTATTTTAATCATGTGTTTCTCTTACAGGATGTTGTGTTAAATAGTTACGTTGTTTGTTAACCTAGTCGGTAAATAGCTCCTAGCTAATGTTCTCTCGTTATGTTAAAACCGACTCAAAATAAAGATTCTTGTATCTTGTACCCCAATAACACGATTCATACAGATCGTCTTGTAACAGTTGTGTAATTCTTCGTGATCAGTGTTGATCTGAAGATCACAAACAGACTGGGGCCACAAACAGACTGACTTGATTATCATGGACTTCGCTAAGGCCTTTGACAAGGTACCTCACAGGAGGCTATTGTATAAATTGGATTACTATGGGATAAGAGGATCCACACACAGGTGGATTAGCTCATGGCTCTCAGGGCGCTCACAACAAGTTGTACTTGATGGCCAAGCGTCTGATCCAGTCCCTGTTTTATCTGGTGTCCCCCAAGGTTCGGTCCTTGGACCGGTCCTTTTCTTGGTATTCATTAATGATCTCCCTGATAACATCAGGTCATCTGTCCGTTTGTTTGCTGATGATTGTGTCCTTTATAGGAATATATATTCTTCTTCTGACTGCCTTATTCTACAAGAGGACCTGAATCAACTAGCACAGTGGGAGGCTGATTGGCAGATGAAGTTCAATGTGGCCAAATGTCATTCAATGAGGGTGTCGCGACACCCTCCTGACAAACAAATTAAGTTTGACTATAAACTACACCAGCAAATCTTGGAGCAGGTTCAATCCGCCAAATATCTTGGTAACACCATCACTGATGATCTTGATTGGGGTCAACACGTTTCAGAAATTACATCAAAAGCAACTAGGACTTTAGGATTTCTTAGACGAAACTTGGCTTTTGCACCTAGGCAGACAAAGGATGTTGCATATAGAACAATGGTTCGCCCTCAGCTAGAATATGCATCACCCATTTGGCATCCCTATGTTAAAACTCAGATTCAGCAGGTGGAGAAGGTGCAGAGGACAGCTGCTCGATGGACCTGCCGACGATGGCGCAATAGAAGGGTTTCTGGTCAACTCGTACCTAAGGCAACTCGTACCTTAGTCAACTCGTACCCGAGTTTGGTCAACTCGTACCTTAGTCAACTCGTACCTAAGTCAACTCGTACCTTAGTAAAAATAAAATTTGTTTTGGGGTAAGTTTGGCTTAAGTACACATAGATACAGGTCAACTTTATGGTCTATGCAGACTCCTGATCCTTTTCTCGACGATACACAGTAGGTGCATGACGCCATTACGCACGTGCGCCAAAATGGCGCCTTTCATGTGTATGACCCCCATATCCCTTTAGCCAGACATAATTTATGGGTGCTCGTTAGAACTATCCCTGTGGGGTAGCTCTAACGAGTGCCAACACTCTATGCTCCAGAGGGATGTGGTTGGTACATAACACCATGCTCAACATAAGACGAACTTCATATGTAAATATGTAAATGAAAATAACGAGAAAAATATAATTGTAGAACTTACATTTCATGCTCATTTGCAAATAAAATGTAGTTATACAATTATAATTTGTTCTCATATATGCTCAAAACATAAATGTTGGCTAACATAAATGTTGCATATTCCTTATTACTGTTACTTTACGATAACACACCCGTGCAATATAGTGCGTTTTTCACATCTCCAAAATGGCAACTCTTCTTACGAAAATCCGTGGTTTTTTTTGTGTTTTTTTTTTTCTTTTTTCTTTTTTTCTTATTTATACTTCAAATAAAGGCTGTGATCTTTAGATGGAATGACTTCGTTGAGGCTGTTCTAACAAGTACCCTCAACCTATAAGAACTCGATAGGAGCGGCATCTTCACGCGACCTGAAACATTATCATAGCAAACACATTCTATATAAAACAAATCGTCGATATTACCTCACAATTTGCATAATTATTATTATTATTATTATTATCATCATCGGTAATAACGGCTAAAGAGTATCCACCACTGAATAATTGTTCGTTATATTTGCATAGGCGTTTTTTAGTAATGCCAGGATAATTTTCCCTTTAATTGCAATAAATAAATAAATAAATAAATAAATAAATAAATAGATAAACTGAATAGATAAATAAATTGATCACTAGTCTAAAATATCTAATAAATTAAATTTGTATTACCTGTACCAAAAAGACGATGCTGCCAACGGTTGCAGACATCGCAACTTACAGCATGCTGATGTCCACCAACAACCTTACCATATGCAATGCACAAATCAGACATTTTGATGAAAATTTTAAGCTTTGATTCTTAGTAAGAGATTTCAAATATGAATGCTACGGCAAGGATTCTGTACTTCTTATATATCCAGTAATCGGCAATTCAAAAGAAAATAATTGACCTTAAATTCCTGCGTGTCATTAAGTTTTGTCAGAACAAAAACAGCCGCTCGCCGGCAAAATTAAAGCAATTAAAAACAGTCTTTTATGAAAGACGATTATATTAAACTAGTACCGATAATCGTTTTTACACCCACATTAATCGGTATAGGATTAACTTAAGGTGTTAATTAAATTAACCCAAATGGAAACTTCCATCTTATATATTTCGAAATTTAGGGGTGTCAGGTTGTGTTTTCTTCAAAATTTATTCGGGAAGTGGCTAATCTTTTTTTTTCAAACAGCGTCCGCCCTGAACAGACGACGCCGCGTTCTGCGGCGTCTGATCTGGGCCTGCAGTGTTTGACAACCCAAATGGAATCTTCCATCTTATATATTTCGAAATTTAGGGGTGTCAGGTTGTGTTTTCTTCAAAACTTATTCGGGAAGTGGCTTAACTTTTTCAAACAGCGTAGGCCCTGATTATATGACGCCGCGTTCTGCGGCGTCTGATCTGGGCCTGCAGTGTTTGACAAGGTACCCATTTGTGGATTTCTGGTACTGAATGGGTTAAAAGTGAATAATAATAAAATAATAATAACAATAATAAAAATAATAATAACTAAAGCAGGTTGATGGCGCGCCATCGCATATCCCCGCGTTCTGCGCGTCGGATCTGGGCCTGCAGTGTTTGACAAGGTACCCCTTTGTGGGTTTCTGATACTGAATGGGTTAAAAGTGAATAATATAATAATAATAATAATAATAATGATAATAATAACAATAATAAAAATTATAATAACTAGAGCAGATTGATGGCACGCCATCGCATATCCCCGCGCTGTGAAAACCATGTTACAATAAAAGGACCCAAAGTACTTCTCTCTGGCCTCCGGTGAACTCAAGACATGGCTCGGGACAAGTTATGACCCATTTCAGCTATTGTTCGGCAAAAAAATAGAGTACCCCACCTACCCCTGGGGTACGAGTTGACCAAAATAGGTACGAGTTGACTAGGGGGTACGAGTTGACCAAAGAATGGGTACGAGTTGACCAAAAACAGGTACGAGTTGACTTAGGTACGAGTTGACTTAGGTACGAGTTGACCAGTTACCAATAGAAGCAGCATCGGTGACAAGGATTTCTGTAGCTTGCTTCGTACCTGGACCGGCTCAAGCTGTAAATGTGCAATGTGTTTGTAAACCTGCTTCTTGTATTATGTTATAACTATGTGCTAGTTGTGTTTTGTAGTGCTCGTCCTAAGTTGTCATCGCGAAAGCACGCCTGCTTTTTTTTTAACCCCCAGAGCCTCGCCTCTGAACGCGGATCTGGGGTGTTACATGCTATCTGTTGCCCTTATTACTGGTTGGCATAAACTGTGGGTGCTCGTTGGAGCCGCCTCAATGAGGCGGTTCTATTGAGTATCAACAATATTTTTTTTTTCATAGACTGCGGGTGCTCATTGGAGCCGCCTCAACGAGGGGGTTCTACTGAGTATCAAGTTTTTTTGTTTTTTTAACTGCATATATCAGTGTTCCCACTCATGTTAATTTCTGGGGGTAACCTTACCCCCTGGGTACAAAAACTGGGGGTAAGAATCAAATTCAGGGGGTATGAAATTTTGCAACGAAAAGAAATGTGTGAGAAAACCTGTATACTTGTCCATAATTGTTACCGTATTCGGGTGTGTACTACCCGCACCCATTTTTTCCAAAATCTGGGGGAAAACAGTTATTCTGTTGTATTACCCGCATGGAACATTTGCTGAAATTTTGGTGGATGCGTAATGAGAAAAAGTAAGAATTTGGCCAGTTTTTGTAACACACAACGGAACGCGCGATCGTCTTCAAAAGGCGGGAAAATGCACGTGCGTGCGAGTATCACCAGAAAGCATGTATTTTACATTAAAATGTTGAAAAGACTTTACCTGTTCACCATTGTTTTTTATTTATTAACCCACATATGCCCGCGGCCCTTTTTGGGACATCGGCAAACAGTGCAGTCCCAGATCAGACACCTCAGAAAGACGCCGCTGACATCTGATTTGGATTTACTCTGTTTGATGATTTATGACAGTTCAATTATGACACTATTGTTAATCCCTGTCATATAATTGCCACCCTGCGGTGCATGTCGATAAGGTGTGAAAATATGGTCAAGTTATGTCTCTAATTTGTGTTTATTCCCCGATCATAAAATTTAATCCGCAGTCAATGTGAAAATTATTTAATTGCTCCTAAGACGAGTTGCTACGACTATTCTACTATCTCGGGAATGATTATGTTTTGGCGCCAAATAGCAGACGCTTGGCGAGAAAAGTTGAACGCTTTAAATTGTGTTAACACATCTGTATGCTGGTGTTGGTTATTGACACGGAGCTTACAGAAAGCGCTATTTTCCACTTCCGTTTTGCTATCGAGAATTTTTTTCCGTTTCCAAACAATTTTTTATGAAAGAGATACACCCCATAAAGATAAAACAATAGACACGTGTGGGGTTGCCGGGGTCCGATGACGTCATTTACCGATTGCGTGCCGATTCGCGGGTTGTCAAAGATCTATTTCAGCGAATTGGCCGATTCGCCCCCGTCAATTTCGGACGCTCGAAAAAAATCGGCCGGTTCGCCCCAGTAAATTTCGGAAGCGCGGAAGCTCTACTATGCGACGGATTCAAGTCTGCGGCCTGTCCCAAATCTATTTCAGCAAATCGGCCGATTCGCACCCGTCAATTTCGGGCGCTCGAAAAAAATCGGCCGGTTCGCCCCAGTCAATTTCGGACGCGCGGAATCTCGCCCGACGGGAAAAAATTGTATGTGATTTTTATTTTCTTTGCGTGATTCACGTAAGATTTTGCGTGAGTGGGAACTCTGTATATCTAATGTCAAATTTGTTTAAAAATCCCAGTAGGCGTGATTTCAGGATGACATGTGTATTTTGTTCTCTATGTGCATGCCAAGCTTCCTTTATGTTTGTATTACATGTTTTTCATTTGTGCTGTTCTAAATTGCATGCCAGTTCAATTACCCTTCCTGTGTGGGGATGCTGTCGGTCCTGTGTCAAATCCTATATATTGCCCAATCAGACAATTCATGTGATTCTATTAGCAATCACATTCTCAAATTTCTAATCCTTTTATTAAGGGTGGTGGGACGGCAGACAGGCCCCAATGCAGCCCCTATTTCAGTATTTTATGTCATTTATCCCAGTTTGCTTGCTGTGCTTGTTAGTTTTATTATTATTATTACTATTATTTTATTACTTTGCAGCCCTATATTGTATTTTGATTATCATTTCTTTATGCTTATATTAAAATCATTAACTGTGCCTATCCATTTAATGTGCTTATTTTAGAACTCCTCCTATATAGATTATCTTATAGTTTAACAAGGTTTAGCTATCATAATTATATATATCAAAGGTCTTGCGAAACTCAATTAGTTCAGTTTTACCATGACATTGTGAGCAATCTGGATGGGGCCACAAACCGTGGCCACAAACAGACTGACTTGATTATCATGGACTTCGCTAAGGCCTTTGACAAGGTACCTCACAGGAGGCTATTGTATAAATTGGATTACTATGGGATAAGAGGATCCAAACACAGGTGGATTAGCTCATGGCTCTCAGGGCGCTCACAACAAGTTGTACTTGATGGCCAAGCGTTTGATCCAGTCCCTGTTTTATCTGGTGTCCCCCAAGGTTCGGTCCTTGGACCGGTCCTTTTCTTGGTATTCATTAATGATCTCCCTGATAACATCAGGTCATCTGTCCGTTTGTTTGCTGATGATTGTGTCCTTTATAGGAATATATATTCTTCTTCTGACTGTCTTATTCTACAAAATGACCTGAATCAACTAGCACAGTGGGAGGCCGATTGGAAGATGAAGTTCAATTGGCAGATGAAGTTCAATGTGGCCAAATGTCATTCAATGAGGGTGTCGCGACACCCTCCTGACAAACAAATTAAGTCTGACTATAAACTACACCAGCAAATCTTGGAGCAGGTTCAATCCGCCAAATATCTTGGTATCACCATCACTGATGATCTTGATTGGGGTCAACACGTTTCAGAAATTACATCAAAAGCAACTAGGACTTTAGGATTTCTTAGACGAAACTTGGCTTTTGCACCTAGGCAGACAAAGGATGTTGCATATAAAACATTGGTTCGCCCTCAGCTAGAATATGCATCACCCATTTGGCATCCCTATGTTAAAACTCAGATTCAGCAGGTGGAGAAGGTGCAGAGGACAGCTGCTCGATGGACCTGCCGACGATGGCGCAATAGAAGCAGCATCGGTGACATGCTTAACGAGCTAGAATGGCCGTCCCTAGAGGCCCGTCATGAGCAGTCCTCTTTAACCTTCTTCTATAAGATACATTCAGGTACAGTGGCCGTTAATAAAGATAAATACTTGACCCCTGTGACAGTTTCAACTCGAACAAGGGCATCAAAAGTAAACAACTCACAGTATCACAGGTACCAGTCCTACAGTGATGCCCTGAAAAATTCCTTCTTCCCTAGGACTATTCCCCAGTGGAATAGTCTTCCCTCTTCTGTGGTGAATGCTAAGACTGCAGAGGAGTTCAAAGCCCATACAGTGTAAGATTGAGACTCAGAGGTATGCGTTTTAGTATACCTCTGTTATTCAGATTGTAAATAGTTTTAAGGACTCATCCAGTGACTTCTCTCTTTTTTTTTTTTCAGCTAAATTCTAAATTTAGCTTTGCACCCAACTGAGGTAATGGCCAAATATGACCGACTCAGTATAAGAAGATAGATAGATAGATATAACATTATTTTAATCATGTGTTTCTCTTACAGGATGTTGTGTTAAATAGTTACGTTGTTTGTTAACCTAGTCGGTAAATAGCTCCTAGCTAATGTTCTCTCGTTATGTTAAAACCGACTCAAAATAAAGATTCTTGTATCTTGTACCCCAATAACACGATTCATACAGATCGTCTTGTAACAGTTGTGTAATTCTTCGTGATCAGTGTTGATCTGAAGATCACAAACAGACTGGGGCCACAAACAGACTGACTTGATTATCATGGACTTCGCTAAGGCCTTTGACAAGGTACCTCACAGGAGGCTATTGTATAAATTGGATTACTATGGGATAAGAGGATCCACACACAGGTGGATTAGCTCATGGCTCTCAGGGCGCTCACAACAAGTTGTACTTGATGGCCAAGCGTCTGATCCAGTCCCTGTTTTATCTGGTGTCCCCCAAGGTTCGGTCCTTGGACCGGTCCTTTTCTTGGTATTCATTAATGATCTCCCTGATAACATCAGGTCATCTGTCCGTTTGTTTGCTGATGATTGTGTCCTTTATAGGAATATATATTCTTCTTCTGACTGCCTTATTCTACAAGAGGACCTGAATCAACTAGCACAGTGGGAGGCTGATTGGCAGATGAAGTTCAATGTGGCCAAATGTCATTCAATGAGGGTGTCGCGACACCCTCCTGACAAACAAATTAAGTTTGACTATAAACTACACCAGCAAATCTTGGAGCAGGTTCAATCCGCCAAATATCTTGGTAACACCATCACTGATGATCTTGATTGGGGTCAACACGTTTCAGAAATTACATCAAAAGCAACTAGGACTTTAGGATTTCTTAGACGAAACTTGGCTTTTGCACCTAGGCAGACAAAGGATGTTGCATATAGAACAATGGTTCGCCCTCAGCTAGAATATGCATCACCCATTTGGCATCCCTATGTTAAAACTCAGATTCAGCAGGTGGAGAAGGTGCAGAGGACAGCTGCTCGATGGACCTGCCGACGATGGCGCAATAGAAGGGTTTCTGGTCAACTCGTACCTAAGGCAACTCGTACCTTAGTCAACTCGTACCCGAGTTTGGTCAACTCGTACCTTAGTCAACTCGTACCTAAGTCAACTCGTACCTTAGTAAAAATAAAATTTGTTTTGGGGTAAGTTTGGCTTAAGTACACATAGATACAGGTCAACTTTATGGTCTATGCAGACTCCTGATCCTTTTCTCGACGATACACAGTAGGTGCATGACGCCATTACGCACGTGCGCCAAAATGGCGCCTTTCATGTGTATGACCCCCATATCCCTTTAGCCAGACATAATTTATGGGTGCTCGTTAGAACTATCCCTGTGGGGTAGCTCTAACGAGTGCCAACACTCTATGCTCCAGAGGGATGTGGTTGGTACATAACACCATGCTCAACATAAGACGAACTTCATATGTAAATATGTAAATGAAAATAACGAGAAAAATATAATTGTAGAACTTACATTTCATGCTCATTTGCAAATAAAATGTAGTTATACAATTATAATTTGTTCTCATATATGCTCAAAACATAAATGTTGGCTAACATAAATGTTGCATATTCCTTATTACTGTTACTTTACGATAACACACCCGTGCAATATAGTGCGTTTTTCACATCTCCAAAATGGCAACTCTTCTTACGAAAATCCGTGGTTTTTTTTGTGTTTTTTTTTTTCTTTTTTCTTTTTTTCTTATTTATACTTCAAATAAAGGCTGTGATCTTTAGATGGAATGACTTCGTTGAGGCTGTTCTAACAAGTACCCTCAACCTATAAGAACTCGATAGGAGCGGCATCTTCACGCGACCTGAAACATTATCATAGCAAACACATTCTATATAAAACAAATCGTCGATATTACCTCACAATTTGCATAATTATTATTATTATTATTATTATCATCATCGGTAATAACGGCTAAAGAGTATCCACCACTGAATAATTGTTCGTTATATTTGCATAGGCGTTTTTTAGTAATGCCAGGATAATTTTCCCTTTAATTGCAATAAATAAATAAATAAATAAATAAATAAATAGATAAACTGAATAGATAAATAAATTGATCACTAGTCTAAAATATCTAATAAATTAAATTTGTATTACCTGTACCAAAAAGACGATGCTGCCAACGGTTGCAGACATCGCAACTTACAGCATGCTGATGTCCACCAACAACCTTACCATATGCAATGCACAAATCAGACATTTTGATGAAAATTTTAAGCTTTGATTCTTAGTAAGAGATTTCAAATATGAATGCTACGGCAAGGATTCTGTACTTCTTATATATCCAGTAATCGGCAATTCAAAAGAAAATAATTGACCTTAAATTCCTGCGTGTCATTAAGTTTTGTCAGAACAAAAACAGCCGCTCGCCGGCAAAATTAAAGCAATTAAAAACAGTCTTTTATGAAAGACGATTATATTAAACTAGTACCGATAATCGTTTTTACACCCACATTAATCGGTATAGGATTAACTTAAGGTGTTAATTAAATTAACCCAAATGGAAACTTCCATCTTATATATTTCGAAATTTAGGGGTGTCAGGTTGTGTTTTCTTCAAAATTTATTCGGGAAGTGGCTAATCTTTTTTTTTCAAACAGCGTCCGCCCTGAACAGACGACGCCGCGTTCTGCGGCGTCTGATCTGGGCCTGCAGTGTTTGACAACCCAAATGGAATCTTCCATCTTATATATTTCGAAATTTAGGGGTGTCAGGTTGTGTTTTCTTCAAAACTTATTCGGGAAGTGGCTTAACTTTTTCAAACAGCGTAGGCCCTGATTATATGACGCCGCGTTCTGCGGCGTCTGATCTGGGCCTGCAGTGTTTGACAAGGTACCCATTTGTGGATTTCTGGTACTGAATGGGTTAAAAGTGAATAATAATAAAATAATAATAACAATAATAAAAATAATAATAACTAAAGCAGGTTGATGGCGCGCCATCGCATATCCCCGCGTTCTGCGCGTCGGATCTGGGCCTGCAGTGTTTGACAAGGTACCCCTTTGTGGGTTTCTGATACTGAATGGGTTAAAAGTGAATAATATAATAATAATAATAATAATAATGATAATAATAACAATAATAAAAATTATAATAACTAGAGCAGATTGATGGCACGCCATCGCATATCCCCGCGCTGTGAAAACCATGTTACAATAAAAGGACCCAAAGTACTTCTCTCTGGCCTCCGGTGAACTCAAGACATGGCTCGGGACAAGTTATGACCCATTTCAGCTATTGTTCGGCAAAAAAATAGAGTACCCCACCTACCCCTGGGGTACGAGTTGACCAAAATAGGTACGAGTTGACTAGGGGGTACGAGTTGACCAAAGAATGGGTACGAGTTGACCAAAAACAGGTACGAGTTGACTTGGGTTCGTAGAAATACCGGAACACACCAAAACACCGGAACACACTGGTAATTACCGGAACACACTTGAATTTTTTATATTTCTTTTATTAGAAATGTTATTTTTGACTTATTTGTATTGTTTTATTGAGTATGGTGTTGTTGAAAACATTTCTGATATAAAATGCATAAATTAACTAATCTTAATTCAGTGTTTTATCGAATGTGTTCCGGTCCTATGGGTCTGAATATATTTAAGTAATTCATACATTTTTTTTTTTTTTTTTTGGTTTGGGTTTTACGGTCCTTACAAGATTATTTCACTCATATCGAGCCGATCGTTAATCAGAGGTGGGCGAAAACCGGAGTATCCGGAGAAAAACCACCTGACCTTCTGTTGCAGAACTTGGCATCTCACACGTGGCCCGAGCGAGGCTCGAACCTACGGCGGTGAGAGACCTAATGACTAAGAGTCAGCGCTGTTATCCACTAGGCCACGGAGGCCCGTTTATAATAATTCATACATACTGAGCAGCTTATGTTTAGATTTGCTGTCTCTGATATAACTCATTTGATGACCAAAAGAATACAGTTTGACAAGTCTTCTAGCCACAAAAAAAAGATTGACATTTCCAGCATAGTGTCGCCATTGGGAAGAAAATCATAAAATGTCAAAAACCTAAGCTCGTCTGATACGTGCGATGCCATTGGAAAACATGTCTACAAACGTATGTTTTTGCCAGCAAAGGTATAGATCAGATGGCAGAGACTGATCGAGGTCTTCTCTGTCTGCTAAAAAAGACTCTCGTTAGGTAAGATATGTTCAAACACATCTTCAATAAGGCACCTTTCATTACTATTGCTTTAATATTGTTCGTTTTTTTTTTCTAATCCAGGTATAGGTTTCAGGTGATCGTAAGCATGTTTAGAGGCCCCCAACCTATGTATTGTTGCAGAAATATGAAAAAAAAAATATCCCACGAAGTATGAAAGACAGAGGTTTTAATGACATGTGTTACTGTAACTTGTGTCTGTTAGCAGATAGTGGAGACCCCAATCAGACTGCACGTCAAAATGACACAATTTAAGAAATTTGATATCTGCATACACATTGTATACTTAAATACAATGATTTAAAGCACCCCGCCCGTCTGGGCTTGGGGAGACCGATCGTGCTGCATGGTGCTCCCGCGCAGAGCTGAAACCCCAATGAGGCGGTACTAATGAATACTCACAATCTATGTTTTATGAGAAATATGAAAATTGTCAGATTTTTTTTCATTTTTTTTTTTCACTAAATTTAAAAAGGCATGTTTTTTTGTTTTTTTTTTCTTAAAGATCTTGGTTTATATATATATATTTTTTAGTATTGTCTGGTTATTGGTTCATCGATTAGTTTATACATCACAGAATTCAATTTCAATTTTAAGACCTAAAATCTCAAGCGAATGAAGAAATTAGGACCAACTAAAATCTCAAGTGAAGGAATAAAATAGGATTTGGACAGACACGGACATATAACGAAAAGAGCGGACATCATGCAGTCTGATCATTATCTTGCTACACGATTAACGGAAGCGTATTTATTAGCGCGTGCAGTTACTATTGCATTATACACTAATCCCCAGGTAGCAAACAAGTAACTGGCGGAGCTTCAGGGGATTACATGGTTTGTTAATCGTAACTATGTTGATTAGATCACCGATGTCATTTCTTGAGTACATTGACTCAATCAATGTCAGAAAGGCGTTTTTATTAAAGACGATTGTCGCAAAAAAAGTTTTCTTCCACAGAATAAGATGGCATAATTTTTTTCTTTTTTTTTCTGCGCAAAACATAAATTACGGGGACTCTATAGAAACGCCTTGTCGTATTCTGTCGAAATCCATAATATTTATTTTTGAGCAGAAATAAGGAAAATAATGTTTAACCATAAACACCCAGTTTTACATGTACTGTATAAAAGTGGGTTTTCAGGGGGGGGGGGGGGTCAAAATTATACAGGCGGGTTCTCGTGACGACATTGTTCATTCTAATCATTGATACTCCCTTTAGGGGTTTAATGCAAACAAAAACTATAATTTGAGCCCCCGCCCATCGGGGCTTGGGGACGTAGGCAGAGGTGCTAGTCGGGCCGTCCTTGTATATAAAACTTCGGTTTCATTGGCCGGTAGGGCTTGAGAAAACATCTCATGTGAATGAGGCCATGTGAATGTAGGTAAAAACCACCAAGAATTGAAAGAAACGTCTCCAAAATGACACATAAAGTGTTCTGAATCAGTGTTGATAGGACGTTAATCCTACAATAAAAAAAAAATGAAATACTATAACTAATTACCACCGTAAGTTATTCTAGGTTTAAATAACATTTTTTGATGTTTAATGTATTTCTTATAACTTTCTTATGCCTAACGCATCGTGACAAAAATAGACCGGATCACATTGCCATAAATTATTTGATGCGTAACTGGGCTAGCGTTTATAAAGTATGTTTTTGGGTTACATTTGGTCAATATAAGGCATATAAAATGTATATTGTAGTATATTCCCCATTGGCCAAAAATACATTTATTAAGCCAAGAAAAAAGCTTTTTTTTTAGTGTGTTCCGGTAATTACCAGTGTGTTCCGGTGTTTTGGTGTGTTCCGGTATTTCTACGAACCGAGTTGACTTAGGTACGAGTTGACTTAGGTACGAGTTGACCAGTTACCAATAGAAGCAGCATCGGTGACATGCTTAACGAGCTAGAATGGCCGTCACTAGAGGCCCGTCGTGAGCAGTCCTCTTTAACCTTCTTCTATAAGATACATTCAGGTACAGTGGCCGTTAATAAAGATAAATACTTGACCCCTGTGACAGTTTCAACTTGAACAAGGGCATCAAAATGAAACAACTCACAGTATCACAGGTACCAGTCCTACAGTGATGCCCTGAAAAATTCCTTCTTCCCTAGGACTATTCCCCAGTGGAATAGTCTTCCCTCCTCTGTGGTGAATGCTAAGACTGCAGAGGAGTTTAAAGCCCATACAGTGTAAGATTGAGACTCAGAGGTATGCGTTTTAGTATACCTCTGTTATTCAGATTGTAAATAGTTTTAAGGACTCATCCAGTCACTTCTCTTTTTTTTTTTTCAGCTAAATTCTAAATTTAGCTACGCACCCAACTGAGGTAATGGCCAAATATGACCGACTCAGTATAATAAGATAGAGATAGATCTAGATAGATCTGAAGGCTCTCCAATCGCCGCTAATTTTGTCATCGGCAGATTTTGTTATGGGCCGAATTGTCCAAGGACCCAACAATTCAATGGACTTTGATAGTGTTCCCCCTATTCATTACCTTTGCTAAGCTCTCCTTGATACTAAAAAGTTAAAAACTGTTTCAAGTTACTTGATCACAAACCTTCAGCTGTTCATGCCCAAAAGGTCTCATTCGTTTGAATGGTAAGCCGTCGGCAGTACTGGTAATTACCAAAACGAACGGTCTCCCTATTTGGTGACAAGAAGTGACCAGCGGTGACAAGAGGTGACAAGAAGTGACAAGAGCTATTTTTTGGGGTGACAAGAAGTGTTAAAACGCATTTGCGACCCTTTTTAAAAGTTAAATATGATACATTAAACTTTTTTGCAAGCGTTTGAATCCTTTTTAAGACTCCTATGATGCGCTGCAGTTAACGGGTCCCCCTATTTGCAGACAAGAACCGACAAGAACAGTCAAGAACCGACAAGAACCCTTTTTTGGCCTATTTATCATAAAATATAATTTAAAATGATATTTTAAACCAATTCTGATATATTTCGATGCGATAATATCATTTTTATACACGCATGAGAGGCACAAAGCTGTCCAAATTATTCTCTTGACGGTAAATTCTCGTGTCGGTAAATTCTCGTGTCGGTATTTATAGCAAACGTCAATTTTGTCAAAAATATACCTAGCAAACAACAGTTCCATCATTAGATGTTAGCTACGAACGTGCATCGTGGATATGATTTATGAACAAAACAACAACAACAACAAATTCTCTTGACGGTAAATTCTCGTGTCGGTATTTATAGCAAAAGTGAATTTTGTCACTAGATGACAGTTATGTATGTTAATCATGAACAAACGTGATTAATTATTTAAAAAATATACCTTTTTATACATGCAAGGGAGGCATAAAATTGTCCACATTATTCTCTTGACGGTTAATTCTCGTGTCGGTAAATTCTCATGTCGGTATTTATAGCAAACGTCAATTTTGTCACTAGATGAAGCTTTTCTTTCTCCCGATACTGTTTTCGGTCAATTCTGACCATGATAACAGGTTTGGGGTGTGGCACAAATGTTTTCAATCCCCACCCCCAAAAAGAGCTTTGTGACACAGCCACCAGCAGATTAAAACTATTTACAAGAAGCCATCAGGGGAAGGAATCCATGCCTATCCCCTGCCCAACCCTAGGATATTATATTTTGGCCTTAAACCCATCAACTGTCTCAGAAGAGACAGCTTCGATTCTAAGGCCATTCCAAGTTGCAATTGTCCTGGGGAAAAAAGAACTCTTAAAACCATCCGTATAAGCATTAGGACGGTGATACTGAAAGGGATGGGACCTGGTTCTCCTACATCCTCCACCAGCTTCAGATAGGTACCTACTCTTATCTATAATGGCTAAATTATTGTGGATTTTATTATAGCTTATAACTATACTCTAAATTATGAGAATGTCTAACATATTTTTTTTTTTTTTTTTTTTTTTTTTTGCGAATATCATATGTGATATACTACTTATACAACAGGATAATGGGATAATGTAAGTTTAAAAACTTTGCAAATAACATTTATGCTATAACATAGCCCCGATAGCTCAGTGGTAGAGCGTCCGCTTCGGAAATGGGAGGTCGCGGGTTCGACCCCCGGCCGCGCCATACCAAAGGCGTGAAAAATGGTACTAGGAGCTCCCTTGGCTGACGCTCGCATTATCAGGGGTAGTCCTAGGAAGATAAATGAAGGCAGGTAAGTATTTGTTAGAGGATACTTTGTTTGTCGCAATAAAAGCTCTACAGAGCTTATGTTATTTGTTTCGAATATGCGACGTTAAATAAAGCTTCTTTATCTTTATCCTTTATCTAACATAGAGAATTTCTCTTACCGGTATTTACCGACAAGAAAAATGGCTTTACAGCGTTTGTCAGATTTTGTTTCTTTGAAACTTATAGTCCTAACAAGCAGTTGAGCATATATTTAAAAACTTTTGGAACAGCTCCACGAGTTGACAAGATAACATTGACTTAAATATTATTCTAGCTAGGGGCCGCCAATAGTCTCTTGCCGGTAAATTGCTCTTGACGGTATTTCCGCTAAGAACACTTTCTCGCCAAATAACTGAATGGTTTTCTTGTCGGTATTCATTGACAAGGAGAAGCGATATCATGGATATTTAATAATGTCTAAAACATAGATTGTGGGTACCCATTAGAACCACCTCATTGTACAGACTTGTGAACGTAATGAATCTCTTGTCGGTATTTACCGACAAGGACTGAAGCGATATTATGCATAAATGGTATTCTCTAAAACGTAGATTGTGGGTACCCGTTAGAACCGCCTCATTGTACAGACTTGTGAACGTAATGAATCTCTTGTCGGTATTTACCGACAAGGAGAGAAGCGATATTATGCATAAATGGTATTCTCTTAAACGTAGATTGTGGGTACCCGTTAGAACCACCTCATTATACAGACTTTAGAACGTAATGAATCTCTTGTCGGTATTTTAACCGACAAGGAGAGAAGCGATATTATGCATAAATGGTATTCTCTAAAACGTAGATTGGGGCTACCCGTTAGAACCGCCTCATTGTACAGACTTGTGAGTGTAATGAATCTCTTGTCGGTATTTACTGACAAGAAGAGGAGCGATATCATGCATATATATGATGGTCTGAAACATAGAATGTGGGTACCCGTTAGAACCGCCTCATTGTACAGACTTGTGAGTGTAATGAATCTCTTGTCGGTATTTACTGACAAGAAGAGGAGCGATATCATGCATAAATATGATGGTCTGAAACATAGAATGTGGGTACCCGTTAGAACCGCCTCATTGTACAGACTTGTGAGAGTAACGAATCTTGTCGGTATTTACTGACAAGAAGAGGAGCGATATCATGCATATATATGATGGTCTGAAACATAGAATGTGGGTACCCGTTAGAACCGCCTCATTGTACAGACTTGTGAGTGTAATGAATCTTGTCGGTATTTACTGACAAGAAGAGGAGCGATATCATGCATATATATGATGGTCTGAAACATAGAATGTGGGTACCCGTTAGAACCGCCTCATTGTACAGACTTGTGAGTGTAATGAATCTCTTGTCGGTATTTACTGACCGCATCATTGTACAGACTTGTGAACGTAATGAATCTCTTGTCGGTATTTACTGACAAGAAGAGGAGCGATATCATGCATATATATGATGGTCTGAAACATAGAATGTGGGTACCCGTTAGAACCGCCTCATTGTACAGACTTGTGAGAGTAACGAATCTTGTCGGTATTTACTGACAAGAAGAGGAGCGATATCATGCATATATATGATGGTCTGAAACATAGAATGTGGGTACCCGTTAGAACCGCCTCATTGTACAGACTTGTGAGTGTAATGAATCTTGTCGGTATTTACTGACAAGAAGAGGAGCGATATCATGCATATATATGATGGTCTGAAACATAGAATGTGGGTACCCGTTAGAACCGCCTCATTGTACAGACTTGTGAGTGTAATGAATCTCTTGTCGGTATTTACTGACCGCATCATTGTACAGACTTGTGAACGTAATGAATCTCTTGTCGGTATTAACTGACAGGGAGAAAAGCGATCCTTTGCATAAATGGTATTCTATAAAACGTAGATTGTGGGTACCTGTTAGAAACGCCGCATTGTACAGACTTGTGAACGTAACGAATCTCTTGTAGGTATTTACTGACAAGAAGAGGAGCGATATCAATTTTGTGGGATTTTTACCCGACATTGAGAAAATACACTGTTTGCTGGAATATCTTTAGCGGTCGGTAATGTTACAAATAAAAAATCATTAACGGGATGGCAAACAGTGTAGACACAAACGAAATATCGTTACCGGTCTGTATTGTAGACGGGGGTAACAATTTTTGTTTGTTTGATTTGAGGTTTAACATCCCCGTCAACACTGTAAAGGTCATTTTGGAGACGTTGCTTCCAATTTTGTGAGACTTTTACCCGACATTGAGATGAAATGACATCTCAAGCCCTGTCGCCTAATGAAACTAATAGGGTTTATTAGCATGGACGGTCAGCCTCGCACTGCGGTTCCTAGACAGGCTTAGATCCTCTAAGCAGTTTACCAGTACCAGTGTGCGGGCCGGATTCAGCTCTGTGTGGAAGCATCATGCAGCCCATATATTTCTTCAAGCCCCTATGGGCGGGGGCTTACGGGGGTAACAACACAATAATAAATATAAGCTATACTTTTAAACCTTTCTCATCCAGGAGGCTGACAATATTGCTGACACTCATTCTCTCTCTCTCTCTCTCTCTCTCTCTCTCTCTCTCTCTCTCTCTCTCTCTCTCTCTCTCTCTCAGTCTCTCTCTTTCGCGCACGCGCGCAATTAACACGCCCATTGTAATATATTGAAAATTTTTGCCCCCCCCCCCCCCCCCCCCCCAAAAAGAAATCTGCTTAAAAATTCTGATATTTTCATATTTCTCTCAAAACATATGTTGTGGCATCTCGTTAGAACGGCCAGTACCCACTATCTAGGTTTCTGAGCAGAAATAAGAAAAATAATGTATACCCGCGTAATACCAAGTTTTACTATATAAAAGTAGGGTTAAAGGGGTAACATTATTCTCTCTCTCTCTCTCTCTCTCTCTCTCTCTCTCTCTCTCTCTCTCTCTCTCTATGTTGCGAGAAAAAAAACATATGCGTAATGCTCGCATACCACGACGGACGAATTAACCGACAAGGGAATAAGAATTGGCATCATTAAATGATGAATGTTACATCACGAAAACACGCCTAGATGCATCGTGATCAGAATTACCTAAATAGTGTTGATGGTGACGTAAAACCTCAATTCAAACAATCAAATTGGAACAAGTTCTATCCACATTAGTTAACTTACACTGTCTATCGTGTTTATTTATTTTCATGTTAAAACGAAATTCTTCGTGTCGTTAAATACCGACACGAGAATTGACCGATATATGCCTCTGAAGCTAACTAGAAGCATTCTTTGACACTCCTGTGCCCTTATGAGCTTTACATTTGGTCATGATACATAGCTAACATTTTGTAACGGAACTGCTCTTTGAAATAAATACCGACAAGAGAATTTACCGTCAAGGGAATGTAGACAGATATCTTTGTAGAGGCGGTTCTAACGAGTACGGACAATCTATGTTTTAAGCAGAAATACGAAAAATGTTAGATTTTTTTCTGAAAATTTTCATTTTTGTGGTGGTACACTTTTCAATATATTGAATAGGAGATCTCGAGTTTACCGTCAAGAGAATGTAGACAGCAGTGGCAATTAAAAACAAACAAACATTTGTGTGCCGATTTCCCGACAAGAGAATGTAGACACTTTTGTTCAAAGGTGAAAATGGTCTTGTAAAATAGTTATTTTTTTTTTTTTTTTTTTTTTTTACTGAAATCACATCTGGTCATGATTACCATGCATAGCTGATGTCTAGTGACTGCCGTTTGCTATAAATACCGACACGAGAATTTACCGTCAAGAGAATTTTTTTTTGTTGTTGTTGTTGTTTTTTTGTTCATAAATCATATCCACGATGCACGTTCGTAGCTAACATCTAATAATGGAATATTTTGCTAGGTATATTTTTAAAAAATTAATCAAGTTTGTTCATTATGAACATACATAGCTGTCATCTAGTGACAAAATTGACGATTGTTATAAATACCGACACGAGAATTTACCGTCAAGAGAATAATGTGGATAACTTTGTGCCTCTCATGCGTGTATAAAAATGATATTATCGCATCGAAATATATCAGAATTGGTTTTAATATCATTTTAAATTATATTTTATGATAAATAGACCAAAAAAGGTTCTTGTCGGTTCTTGTCGGTTCTTGACTGTTCTTGTCGGTTCTTGACGGTTCTTGTCTGCAAATAGGGGGACCCCAGTTAACTAATCGAGCAAGAGAAACGCAAACGCTTGCATGCGTATTAAAAGTAGAAGTAAAACAAAGATCAGGAACCGATACAATTAACTTACTCCACACACCAAAGACACCAAAGGGAAAGAAATACAAACATTAAGCGACCAGACCATAATGGAAACCTAAACAAAGGAAGGCCATAAGGACAGTTACTTTCCCACAAAATGGCCATATGGCCATCCAAAAATAAAAGACACAAGTGATACACACAGTAAGTAACAAACAACAACATAAATAAATCGCCACAGAAGAACCGCCTTGGAACGGTCAGATTTCCACTGGGGGGGGGGGGGGGGAGGGGGGCTTAAATCGATTTTACGTGGCAACAATCATCGCCCTTACTTCCGTCGCAATTTAGACAAATAATTTGTTCAGTCCGCATGAAGGCCTCCTAACTCATCAGTGCGGTAACTGGTTAACTCGTACCTAAGTCAACTCGTACCTGAGTCAACTCGTACCTGTTTTTGGTCAACTCGTACCCGTTCTTTGGTCAACTCGTACCCCCTAGTCAACTCGTACCTATTTTGGTCAACTCGTACCCCAGGGGTAGGTGGGGTACTCTATTTTTGTTGCCGAACAATAGCTGAAATGGGTCTTAGTTGCCCCGAGACATGTCTTGAGTTCACCGGAGGCCAGAAAGAAGTACTTTGGGTCCTTTTATTGTAACATGGTTTTCACAGCGTGGGGATATGCGAGTTGGACAGTCCATGCTTATAAACCCTTGGTTTCATTGGGCGACAGGGCTTGAGACGTCATTTCATCTCAGTGTCGGGTAAAAGTCCCACAAAATTGGAAGCAGCGTCTCCAAAATGACCTATGCTGTGTTGACGGGGACGTTCAACCTCAAAACAAACAAACAAACCAGCAATTATCGAACGTAGGTGAATATAAATTACAGTTTGTTGTCAAATAACTCCATGTCAGCCGACATGTAACGTGTCAACAACGTCGTGTCTACATCAAACGAATATCAATGCATGGAATTTGACTTTGCAACGTTGATGAAACGCCAGAACATACATTAACCCATTCCGTACCGGAAACCCCAAAAGGGGTAAGTGGCAAACAGTGCAAGCCCAGATTAGACGCCACAGAACCCGGCATCTGAACAGGGCCTACACTGTTTGCAAAAAAAATCAACCATTTTCCAAATAAATTTTGAAGCAAACACAACCTGACACGCCTAAATTTTGAAATGGACTCCTCACTCATTAGTCTTTTTCGACTGTCAGTATGTTTATTTGTCTGTCTAACTGTCCATCCGTTAATCTGTTAGTCAGTCGGTCTGTCTGTCTACTGTCAGTTTGTCAGTCAAACCTCTCCCTCTCTCATCCCAACGGTCACGTGACATTGAAGTGAGATGGATTGGGTGTCGACGGCATGACGTCGAGCAAATGTTGACGCGACGCCCGTCTGTCAGTGCACTCATTAGTTTTTTATCGTCTGTCAGTATGTAAATTTGTTTGTCTAACTGTCCGTTCGTTCGTCTGTTGGTCAGTCAATTTGTCTGCCTGTCCGTCTGTCTGTCTGACGCCTGTCTCAATCACAACCAATTTACTCATAGATAGAGATAGATAGATAGATAGATAGATAGATAGATAGATAGATAGATAGATAGATAGATAGATAGATAGATAGATAGATAGATCTAAGTTCTGTCCTTATGTGATAAGGACAGAAGGACGAATGATCTATGTTGTATTGTCTTTTATGCTGCATCAATTATAGATGTATTTTAATCAATATTGTGACTCATTTTAACTTATACTTTTAAACATGGATGTTGAAAAGAAAAATATGTCTGGTTCAAGAATCAGGCAAGCTCAGGAGTCAGTCAGCCTTTTGGAAAATCCTGACGGCGCCGACGAATTTGAATCTTAAATTTTAACTTTGAATTTGGTTAACCCCTCTTATCTATAACTGCCTATAACTGAGCTAGAACACTTCAATCCCAGTTTTTCTCTGTGAGCTGCTGAGTCATTAGAAATTCTACTATGGGACTTTAACTTAAATTGTGACCTTGTCTGAAGACTTGAATTGAACATTATCCAGATAGTAAAAGTGGTATGTCTTAGGAGGAATGATCTATGTTGTATTGTCTTTTATGCTGCATCAATTATAGATGTATTTTAATCAATATTGTGACTCATTTTAACTTATACTTTTAAACATGGATGTTGAAAAGAAAAATATGTCTGGTTCAAGAATCAGGCAAGCTCAGGAGTCAGTCAGTCTCAGAGACTATACACTAAACATTGATAGAGCCCTACGTAAAAAGTTGCAGGCAACTAAACGTCAGCAGATTGATTACACTGTGAAAGATGGTGGTGTTGTAGCGAATATGGATGCAGTCTCTTTTGAATTATTCAAGTACACCTGCCAACAATATTTTGATTCTCCGAGTACCCTCGTGCAGGACATAAGGCGTGACTTTGCTCATGATTCAAAGGGAAATACTGTCCAAACAACATACACTATCATGCTGAAAGATTCAAATGCATACACAATGAATTTGTACTTGACAAAATGCTCTGTACTTATAAATGGTAAAGCTACACAGTACTTTTTGGACACTGACCTGCCAAATATACATAGATTGATGACACAGATTAATGTCAATGGTGTCAGAGTAGACACAAAATCACTGAAAGAGATGCTTGCCTCACAGTTATCCACACTTATTGCTGCACGATCTAAGAACAAGACTCTGAATGTTATAAAAAAAGCCTGACAGTAAAGTTCCATGCTTGAAATGTAAACGTAACTGTGTTTCACGTGGCGTTCAATGCGACTTATGCGACAACTGGCTACACTATAACTGTGAAAAGCTAAATGACTCTGAAATAAAAATGATTGAAGCTAATATAAACAATGAGAACTTTAAGTATAAATGTAAGTCATGTCTGAATAGAACTCCACCGCAAAGAAAGCTCTGTCTACCACCTGCATTTAAGTCACCTGGTGAAACAAGCTCCAAAACTTTAACAGAATCAATTTTATCTGATGAAACTGGAAGCGTCTGTACCATATGTGGTGGTCCGCTTGAAACTGAACCGGTCACGTGTGAGAAATGTGAATTGGCTTGTCACAATATGTGTATGAGTCACTCAAACCCTGATATTTGCCAAGCCTGAGGTAATGGCCAAGTTTGACCGACTCAGTATATGAAGATAGATAGATAGATAGCCTGTGCAGCAACCAACAGTACTCTCTCGCAATATCCTCATGACCAGACTCCGGATAAGCAATCACAGACTATTGACTCTAGTTCCTACAATGCAACCCGAAGCGACTCTAGCGGTGCAGTTTCTGATGCCTCGGCGCTGGACCTGGCTGAGGAAGATACGAGACTTATAAACGAGTTGAAGCAGAGAGAGTCAGATATTTCTCAGAAACAAAAGGAAATGCGTCAGCTTGAAGCAAAACTCAGGAAGAAGGATGAAGAATTAAAGTTGAAAGAATTGAAAATTAAGGAATATGAAAGCAAGAGTGGAAAATTAGAATCCAAAATAGAATCTCTGGAATTCCGTAATAGGGAGCTTGAACAAACAATAACTAATATGACTGATCGTATAAAATCACTGGAAAGTGAACATGTGCCTGATAGTCCTGTCATCCAACCTACGGCCTCTGCACCAATGTCAGCAGCACCTGGAAGCTCACAGCCCAGTAATAACTACAGAAGCGAGAAGCTTATACAAGGCATTCATGATCGTGTATCTGCGTATCTGTTGTTGCAAGTGGAAAAGCAGATTGATAAACTCATCGATCTTGGTGGTGATACAGACTGTCTGTCCCAGAGAAATCAACAGGAGAGCAGTGCTTGTAATGACAATATTGTCTATCCATTATCTAATAAAATTACAAAGAATCAACCCTGCAATAATACGAATTTGTCAAGTTTAAATGGTGATACTGCCGTCCAAAATGCACAGTTTAATCAGGTACAAGACTTTTCCATAAAATGTGCTGAGTCTACTTATGTTCCTCAAGCTCAACTACCTTCATACATACAAAGGGAAAGTACTCCATTTGTGCAACCCGTCAATATGGTTCCTTGTGAAAGTATAACTAGAACATATACAACTGCTGATCAGTATTATACTGGTCATCCATTGAAATATGATTACCCTGAATATACATGTATACAGGAGAGTCAGCAACAGAATTATAACATTGCGACTACCCTACCATCTCAAGAAGGAAAGAAACACAAGCGTTTTTTACGGCACAGCAACCTGATCAACCTAACGAAATAGCGAAGGAAATCCCATTGACGTCACATAAGCAGATACAATTAACTACATTTAACTGTAAGAACATAAAAACTTGTGGACCAGCGATCAATAAATTGGTGAAAAGTAGCGACATTATCTTATTACAAGAACATTGGCTATTCAAGTGTCAGCTCCAACTTCTAAATGAAATCAATGAACATTATGTTGCATCAGGGAAATCAGTCGACTACTATGACCCTATTTTGCCTATCCAAATTCCCCGTGGGTATGGTGGCGTGGCTATCTTATGGAATAGAAATATTAATCACTTAGTGAATGAACTTGAACTGGGAAACGAACGCATAAAATGTATTGAACTGAATATCAAAATAAACATTGTTAATAGTATGTGTTTATCTGCCGTGCAATGGAGAGAAAGACAATTATCACTCATTTGTTGACTGCATTGAACAGCTTCAAGAGATAATTTTTATATACCAGAACTCTTATGACATTATCATAGGTGGTGATTTTAATGAAAATGCGGCTGTGAAAAACAGTTCAAAACGTAGTCAGGCCCTACACACATTTATACGAGAAAACGGTTTTGTAACCAAGGATACAGGACATACATTTATACATCCTAATGGGAGAGATTCTTCAACTATAGACTTTTTCCTATATAAGCAATGTTTTGAACAAAATGTTATCCAGATTAGTAGACAGAGTGAATTGTCTGAAAATTTATCTGACTACTATCCGGTTACACTATCATGTAAGATGGATCTAACAAAATCTGACCTAGGGAATAGAGTAACCAGCAATAGCTCAACCATTAGAATTAACTGGAAAAGAGTTGACAAAGAACAATATAAAAGTGTAATTGACAGAAAAATAAGTAACTGTCCTCCTGAAAAGAAAATAAAGAACTTGAATGAAATAACCCAGACTATTAACACAATATTATTAGACAGCGCTAAGGAATGTGCGCCTCAGAAGAGAAGTAAACAGAAAAAAACAAAGTTGAAATTCATGACACCAACAATACATTCTCCTATTCGGAATAAGAAAAAAGCCTACTATGATTGGAAAGTAAATGGGAGACCGAATGACCCAGGGAACTTTTATCTAATGGAGAAAAAATTGAAAACCGCTGAACTGCGCAGATATATTAGAACTGAAGTAGCTAGGAAACGAAGTGAAGATCGTATACAAATTCTAGAAGCACGACAATCAGATACTGCTCTGTTTCATCGACTAATCAAGAAACAAAGAGGTCAATGTCAGAAATTCATCGATGAATTACATGTCGGTGGTCAAATATACTCCCAAGATAACATTCTAAATGAATGGTTTGAACACTTCAGTAATTTAGCAACAAAGAAAGACAATGATAATTTTGATATAAAGTTCTTGAAAATGGTTGAACAAGAAGTGAAAGTCATATACTCACAATGTCTTAAGACTGATCAAGACATTAATCCTGTTACTGACAATGAAATTATTGGTGCTATTAACTCACTCAATCGTGGTAAAGCTCCCGATACCTATGGTGTTACAGCTGAGCATGTGTATTACGGTGGTCAACCGATATATGACGCTATCAAAGCTTTAGTGAATAATGTATTGCTCTATAGTGAAGTACCGGACAGCCTGAAATTAGGTATACTAAACCCAATTTACAAAAATAAAGGTAACTGTAAAGAATCACAAAATTACAGAGGAATCACTATAACACCAGTGTTAACAAGAATCCTTGAAGCTATTATAAAAGCTCGGATTAAACCAGTACTACTTGATAACCAACACCCCTATCAGAGAGGATTTACAGAAAACTCTTCTCCAATGAACTGTGCCTTGCTGGTTGAGGAGTTCTATAGAAATAACAAAGACCTGAACAAACCAACATACGTAGCTTTTATGGATGTTAAGTCCGCCTTTGATGTAGTTGTTCATCCAAACCTCATGAGGAAATTGTATAACTATGGTGTGGCCGGCCATGAATGGTTGATTATAGATAGTCTTCATCGTAACTCATCAACATCAGTAAAATGGCAAGGGAAGTTATCACAACCATACGTGAATCAACAGGGTGTCCGCCAGGGTGGTGTGTTGAGTGCTGACCTCTTCAAGGTGTATGATGATGAACTACTACATAGAATCGGCAACTCCGGAAAGGGGGGCGTTTATTGGGGATATTGGTGTGCAAGCTCCAACATGTGCTGATGACATGACATTTCTTAGTAATACTGCAAGTGGACTACAGTCCTTGATACGTATGAGTGATGACTCTAGCCGTATGGACGGCTATATCTTGCAAGAGGTAAAAAGTGTGGTTATGAAAATGGACAGCTGCAAGGATTACCCAGAGAATGAATCCTCGACGTTAGGCTCGAAAACCATGCCAGTAGTCAATAGCACTACCCACATGGGGGTCCATCGCTCCAGTACTAACCAAGAAATGCACAACGTGGAAATCAATATCCAGAAAGCTAAAAGAACGACTTACAGTTTAATGGGTTCCGGACTCCATGGAGAGAATGGACTTGATCCTGAAACAGCCATTTCGCTGTTACAAACCTACGTGTTTCCCGTCCTGTTCTATGGGCTAGAAATAATACTCCCTACTGGAAAAGCACTGTCAACCTTAGATGTTCAATATAAAAAAACTGTTGAAACAAATTTTATCAATCCCGTGTACAACCGCGGATCCTGCAGTTTATCTCCTCTCGGGTCTTCTACCACCCGAAGCCATGATACACAAGAAAATGTTTAGTCTGTTTGGGAATATTACTCGTTTGCCAGAAACTGCTATTGAAATTCGTCTTGCTAAGAGACAGCTGGAAATAAAAACATTTAAAAGCCACAGTTGGTTTATTGCCGTGAAAAAACTTTTAATAATGCATGACCTGCCAACTGCTGAAGAACTACTGGAAAATCCTTTCGGGAAATACAGATGGAAGAAACGGTTTAATATGGCTGTTAATAAATATTGGACTGACAAAATAGTGTCACAGTCAGAGTTATATTAAACACTTCGATATCTGTCAAAGACTTTTACTGTCGGAAAATGTCATCCAGCTGTGAAGCCGTATAGCTACAGTGATCGAGACATCTACAGAATCCCAATGAAAAATAAGATACTGACAGGGACCTATATTCTGCAAAGTAATAGAGCCAAGTTTACTCTCCGTCCTTACATTGATTCTGAAATTAATCATAAACGTCATTTCTTCAAAATATCCTTCATTAATAAGGGTATGGATTTTATAGATTTGCCCAGTATCTTCCGTGAGAGATCGGTGCTTTCTTCCATTCCTGCTTATTTTCAAAATACTGAAACACCTATGATTTGTTATAAATATAACAAACCTGTTAGATCTATCATTTTTAATTTCAATAAACTTGTTTCAGATCTTGATATTGATACTAATACTCCTGATTCGTGTGATTGTAAAAACTCAAAGTATTGCTATCCTGCTGCTGGTCATGTAATTACTGGCAATTTGAAAATTATTCCTGATTCTAGGATAAGGAATATAATTTCTAAAGGACCGAAATATCGGTTTCCTTCTAAAATTGATTTCAGTAAATGTAGAGATGAAATCGCTGCTTCCTTGAATGAATTCGGTAATCGATGGTGTAAGCGAGAGTATGTTGAGTATAAAGCCCTAAAGGACTGGAAACTTAGCATTTTAAGACTAGTGAATAAACGCATTTCTTTCTATTCTCAAAATACTAACTTATTACCTCCTAAGCCCAAGACGTCTTTACGTCATCTTAAACTAGGTATTCAAGAATTTCATAAGAAGTTTGTTTTGGCCCCTGCAGACAAGGCCGCTAACAACGTCGTCGTTGTGTGACGGCTCCACTATGTTAACACGCTTAAGCAGGAGCTTGGTGGTACTAAGGCCTATGAACTTCAGCCTTTGGCTGAAGAGAGAGCTATAGTAGATAAACATGTTTGTCTTTCAGCCACCAAGTTTGCTGTGTGTGTTAACGAAGGCCAAGACAAGCTTCCTACGCTATACTGGTTACCAAAACTTCATAAAAAACCTTACAAAGCACGGTTTATTGCAAATTCTAGTTCTTGCACTACCACTGAACTTTCTAAATTATTAACTTCCTGTCTTACTGCTATTAAAACGCATGTAATTAAATATTGTGATAAAGTCTTTGAAAGATCAGGAAGAAATCTGTTTTGGTCTATAAAAAATTCGAATGAGGTTTTAAATAAATTGAAATCTAGACACTTTCGTGCTTCTAGTCTGTCTACCTACGATTTTTCCACTCTTTACACTACACTTCCTCATAATCTTATAAAAGAAAAGCTTAATGATTTAATTGAATGGGCTTTTCACAGAGAAGATTCTCTCTATCTTGCATGTAATGTCAGAAATGCATTTTTCACTTCTAAAGATCATAAGAATTATACACTTTGGTCATGTCAGAAAGTGTGTGATGCCCTCACCTTTCTACTTGACAATATTTATATTAGATTCGGTACTAAGTTATTTAGACAAATTGTGGGTATTCCGATGGGTACTAATTGCGCACCTCTTGTGGCTGATCTGTTCTTGTATTGTTATGAAAGAGACTTCATTATGTCGCTTTCCATTGATAACCAATCTGAAATTATTGAAGCTTTTAGCTCTACTTCTAGATATTTAGATGATTTATTAAATATTGATAATACCTATTTTGATGGTTTGATCAGTCAGATTTACCCCCTAGAACTTCAGTTAAATAAAGCAAATTCTTCTGATACCGAGGCCCCGTTTTTGGATTTACATCTATCTATTGTAGATGGATTTGTTTCGTGCAAAATTTATGATAAACGCGATGACTTTGATTTTGAGATTGTAAATTTTCCTTTTTTGGATGGCGATGTTCCTAGTGCGCCATCCTATGGCGTTTATATTTCGCAATTAATTCGATTTGCTAGAGTGTGTAGTCATGTAACAGACTTCAACACTCGTAATAAATTATTAACGGCTAAACTCCTTAATCAGGGTTATCGGTACCATAAACTACGCAAAGCCTTTTCAAAATTTTATAGACGCCATTCTGATTTAATTTCAAAATTCAATATTGGACTTAAATCTCTTCTGCAACAAGGTCTATCGGAACCCGAATTTTATGGTGACTTAGTATATAAATTCAGAAAAATATATAACCGCAATGACTTCAGCACCCAATTTCGTAAAATCATTCTTCGATATAAAAAGATTGGGTACAACATGGATATTATACGACAGACTGCATGCATGGTAGTTAACCCAATCACGGTTGGCAACTTTGCTTCCCTCTTTAATTGCACGCCGGTGGGTCAGGCCTCAGATTCTATGACGGCTCCAACGTAAAGGCTTATTGAAAATTAAAGAGATAATGTTGGTTGGTGCCTGATGCTCTGTCTCTGGTCGGGCTCATCGGAGTCTAACTGTTGGTTTTCTTTTGCTCCAGCATTTCAGTGGTTTCTTGCTGTCGAGTCCTCACCGTTGTCTCACCTCTGTGGTTCTTTGATTTCTGTGTTCACGGAGATGTTGCACTGATGAGTTAGGAGGCCTTCATGCGGACTGAACAAATAATTTGTCTAAATCGCGACGGAAGTAAGGGCGAGGATTGTGGTCACGTAAAATCGATTTAAGCCATCCAGTGGAAATCTTCCACTGACCGTTCCAAGGCGGCACTTCTGTGGCGATTTATTTATGTTGTTGTTTGTTACTTACTGTGTGTATCACTTGTGTCTTTTAATTTTGGATGGCCATATGGCCATTTTGTGGGAAAGTAACTGTCCGTATGGCCTTCCTTTGTTTAGGTTTCCATTATGGTCTGCTCGCTTAATGTTTGTATTTCTTTCCCTTTGGTGTCTTTTATGGATGGAGTAAGTTAATTGTATCAATTCCTGATCTTTGTTTTACTTCTACTTTAACCAGAATGAAGTAAATCCTACATGTCAGTTGTGTAGAATGGACAATGAAACCATACAACACTTCCTACTCAACTGTAAGGAGCTTGACACTGTGAGAAAACCTATCCTAAGTGACTTTTTGAATATACGTCGAGAACTAATAGTCACCTATCCCTTGGTGGCTGACATCAGTATTGTCCAGTTACTCATAGACGCTAGTGTTATAAATGACTGTTATAAGAATACTGATGATAAACTCAAGACTCTGCTGGAATTACTCCACTTCCATAGCCGGCGCCTTGTCTATATATTACACTCGACCAGATATCAAAAACTCGAACTTGTACCTAAGTCAAAGATACGAAAATAGGCCCCAGCAGCACACACTTGAGCTAGAGTATCAGATTTCTAAAGCAACCAAAGGTCCTGACGGTGAAAAAGTGTGTAACTTTTACCAAATTTTATACTGTACAATTGGTGGAGGAGATATAGTGTATTTTATCTGTATGAACTTTTAAACATTCGTGGCTTTTAACCTGTAAATATGGATCAATGTTATAAACTTTTACTCAAGAAGATTTTTACTGGTGAAAACCAGGTGTGCCTATAAAGGCAGAATCTAGTGAACAAGAACAAGATAGCTATACTTGGATAGCGAATAATACGAAAGTTACTTAAAAACGTGTTTTGTAAGTAAGCTTTCGTGAAGCATGGGTCATTCACGAAGAGATTTTCGTCAATTAAAAACGGAGCCAGGATAAATGAATTTCAGTAATAAAAGCAAAATATCATTCTTTTCCTCTCGAGGCATTATTTCAGTGTAAACGGGTATATTTTCTCCCAAAATGGTCGAATATTGTTTGCATTTTAATACATTTAAATAGCGATGGCCGTTTCAATTGACGGCCAGTGCTTTGCGCATGCGCGAGAATGACGTCATAAACGGAATCCCTAAAATCTCCTATGAGGGTCATACACATGAAAGGCGCCATTTTGGCGCACGTGCGTAATGTCGTCATGCACACACTATGTATCGCCTTCGTCGTCAGGAAAAGGATCAGGAGTCTGCATAGACCATAAAGCTGACCTGTTTATATGTGTACTTAAGCCAAACTTACCCTAAAACAAATTTGACTTAGGTACGAGTTGACTAAGGTACGAGTTGACCAAACTCGGGTACGAGTTGACAAAGGTACGAGTTGACTTAGGTACGAGTTGACCAGAAACCTCCTTTCCTCCCTTTCGCTGTTTAGCCATACCGCCTTGTGACGCCCCCTGGCGAGATGACACAAATTCCCGGATGTGAAACAAAATGGCGTTAATTTAGAAAAATCGGGTCAAATTATTTCTATCGTTTTATTGTTCGCTACAGGTAAGTTTTCAAGATTTACTATCGCCGATGTCATCATTTATAAGAAACAAATATTCTGCTCACTCGTGTGAACATACAAGCTCCATAGATTTTTACAGTGACGAAGTACACTCGAAAAAGTTGTTTTATTTAAAAGAAGTTTTTCGTTTGTTGACAGTTTAGGAGTGTCAGTGCCGATAAGTTGTATGTAAGTAAATGATCGGCTTTGTGTGCATACATGCACTTCAACTTGATCAACTTGCACAGTGGGAGGCCGATTGGCAAATAAAGTTCAATGTGGCCAAATGTCACTCAATTGGAATATGGTAGTTGCATCTGGGACCCAAGCGGAGTAGTCCTCAATGAAGAAATTGAAAAAGTTCAGAATAGAGCTGCCAGATTTGTAACTGGAAATTACTGCTTTGAAACTGGGAGCATGGTTCCGGGTCGTTTCGCCCGTGGGTCGTTTCGCCCGTGGGTCGTTTCGCCCTGAGTCGTTTCGCCCTGATTTTGGGGGTGGGTCGTTTCACCCTTACCTGGTGAGTCGTTTGGCCCGTGAGTCGTTTCGCCCGTAGGTCGTTTCGCCGCAATTATATTTTCAGGGACTGACAAACGGATTGGATGATAAATTAATGATTAAATGGGTGAATGGAGTTGTGCGTTGGCAGATGGACGTACGTACGGATGAACGAACGGCATTTTAATATACGGAGATAGATAAGTTAATGAATGAATGATTGGAGAGTATTGGTAGCTGGACAAACGAAAATGACTGAATGATTGAATGAATGAATTGATGCTTGTGTAGATGGACGGACCGTTTCTAACGAGCACCTGAGCAGAAATACGAAAAATATAAGAATCTTTGATCAGAACATTTTTTTTTTATTATTTAGTGGTAGAATTTTCCAGTATTTGAATAAGCATGTTTTCATAATGCAAATACCGTATTCGCCCTAATTACCGCATCGTGCGCTTAGTTTTTTCAAAATTGTGTAAAAAAATAGTGGTGAAAAATCGACCTATTAAGCGCACACAAATCGTAATGGTAAGGTGAAGTTATTGAACTTCGGGCGAAAAAGTCGCCCGAATTGCTCCCTCGGCTGATCCCTGTCAGGTATCTGTGGATTTCATTTGTACCAAAAGGTTTGGGAACCACATTTAAACGAGTATTAGAGCTGTCGAATGAATTTGACAGAAATGCAGTTGCTTTGCCTTCATTGTTGAAGAAATAACGGTAAGTTTTTATAGCTTTCCTGTGAAAGCCTCAATGGGAGGTTACTGTAAGATGTGCGCTTATGCAAATTTTTTCAAAAATAGCTTTGGTGTGCGCTTACAGGAGCATGTGCGGTAATTAGGGCGAATACGGTAATGCAAACTATTAAACAGACCAGTACGATAACACAGCCGTGCGACATAGTGCAGGTTTTCACATCTCTAAAATGACTACTTTTATTTTTACTTTTTTATGCAAAGCTGTGGTATTTTTCTTATCTATACTGCGAATATATGTTTAGGCGGTTCTAACGAGTACCCTCAACCTTTTGTCTTGTGGCAGAAATAACAAAAATATGGTATACCCTAATAAACCCCAGTTTTCGCAATATAAGGTGGGGTTTAGGGCGTGTTCATTCCACGGACTTGTTAATGTGATGCTATAGTTTCATGTCATGCTTTGTTTTGCTTTGAACATTATGTATTTATAATGTAAAATATGTGTTTTGTTACGCATAAATTATGGGAAAAAATGATAAGAAATTATAAAACGTTATGTTTCTATTCCTACCAAGGTTGAGCTGCAGTAGAGTCCGTATAAAAATTAAACCATTTTTTACACATGACACTTAATGTGTAATTAGGGCCCCGCACTGAAAGTGTGGGTGCCCTATAGTAATCACTCTGTCCGTCCGTCTGTCTGTCTGTCCGTCCGTCTGTCCGTCCACAAATTTTTTTATCCTCCATAACTTTTTATTATTCCTGGATGGATTTAAATATTACTTGGCATCATTCTGTCCGTCCGTCTGTCTGTCTGTCCGTCCACAAATTTTTTTATCCTCCATAACTTTCTTATTCCTGGATGGATTTAAATATTACTTGGCAGAAATGTTAACCATAATGTGATGGAGTGTTGCGCGCAAGACTCAGGTCCGTACCTCAAAGGTCAAGGTCATACTTAGAGGTTAAAGGTCAAAAAAGGGTCTTTCCTGTGTCCAATTAATAACTTTGTTATTATTCCTGGATGGATTTAAATATTACTTGGCAGAAATGTTAACCATAATGTGACGAAGTGTCACACGCAAGACCCACAGCCGTACCTCAAAGGTCAAGGTCATACTTAGAGATAAAAGGTCAAAAAAGCGTCTTTTTTATTGTGTCCAATCTATAACTTTCTTATACCTGGATGGATTTAAATATTACTTAGCAGAAATATTAAACATAATGTGACAGTGTGTCACGCGCAAGACCCAGGTCCGTACCTCAAAGGTCAAGGTCATACTTAGAGGTGAAAGGAAAAAAAAAAAACGTCTTTTTTAACATCAACATTTTCCTACTCCTCTGATAGCGCTGCCGGGGCCCTAGTCAGTTTCACTGACAGCTCTAGTTATTACTCTTTAAGTGACATTTTTGTTAACTTTTATTCAGACACCACTGTTTAAAAATATTTTGTTTGTTGAAATTGAGGTTTAACGTCCCCATCAACACAATTAACGTAATAATGTAACCAGTTATATCACGACACTATTTGTGCAGAAAGAACAACTGATAAGTAAATAAAATATCATATTAGCAAGTCTATGCAATAAATTGCATATGAATTGGAGATGGTGAGACACCCCAAGGGGTTAAATGTGTCTTATCATAAGGAACAGCATCAATGGACATAAATAATTTGGCCCTTAAGTTGCCAGGAAAACATGCATCCAAACTGTTGTCTGTTCATATTGTCTGCTGCATCTTCTTGCAAATATTTCAGAAATATTTTTGTACATAGGCAAACAGTGTGTACTGTGATTAGACTGCACCTACAATACCCCCATCAATCCCTTTACATACCAAAAACAAACATAACTTCAATCAATAGGGCTTGAAAAAATAAGGGCGAAACGACCCACCTAATCAGGGCGAAACGGCCCACGGGCGAAACGACTCAGGGCGAAACGACCCACGGGCGAAACGACCCGAGACCCCCAGCATGACTGGAATTCTAGGAAAGTGAAGATGGGAGTCTCTCAAGAAAAGGAGAAGAGACAGTAGGCTCACTCTTATACAAAGGTCTAAAGGGTGCTGCCAGCATTCCAACAGATGACCTTGTTCCCCCAGCTAGGCACTGCAGAAAGCACCATTCAATGACGTTTCAGACCCTTACTGCAAGAACGGACATTTATAAAGAACTCTTCCCACGTACCATTAGAGATTGGAATGCCCTCCCGATTCGATCATTTCGAGGGCTGAAGGTGCTGAGGATGATTCCGGGACGTTTCGCCCCCAAACCATTTCCTCCCCTAGTCGTTTCGCCCCCAAGACATTTCCTCCCTAGTCGTTTCGCTCCCTAGTCGTTTCGCCCACTTTTTCCTGTAAAACTAAGTTTCACTTTTATAAGAGGTGAGAAGAGGCAAATATTTAAGAAGCATCATCGCCCTGTCACGTCAGCCCAAGGATAACCTGTCCTTAGTTACCGGCCGGAACCGGGCCTTTAAAGTGGCCACCCAGAGAGGTATGACTAGGACTTGTCACACTAAAATCATTGAGGCGGTTTTCTTCAAAAACATCCACCTTAACCTCACTTTATATAGAGAAAACTGAGGTTTACGAGGGTGTTCATTATTTTACTTATTTCCGTTCAAAGTCATAGGCTGTGGGTACTGGTGAGAATCCCCCCAAATATAGCGGCTGTAACAAGAACCCACAAACCATGTTTGCAATATATAGCTTTACGAGTACTTTGTCTGGCCTGAAAAAAAATGTTATAACAAAAACAGGGTACAATTAACAAAACAATAATAAGAAAAAATAAAATAAACACCAACATTAAATTAAACACATGAACATGTAATTTGAGTGATAAATAAATCAATAAATCAGCCTTATCTGTCCCACATAGGCGATGCTCCCATCTCTAACACAGACACACACATCACAAGAAATAGAATGGCGGCGGCTATCTACTTTCTTCTGACGTGCGATACACAAAACAGACATTATTTTACTTCAGAAGACTTTGATAAACGTATTTGACGAATTCAAAGATGAATGATGCTGGGATCTTTGGGCGAATCTTATATATTCCTGTCATCGGCGTTTGAAAGATTTTCTAGAAACTAAAGATAAACCAATTGTGACAATTTTACCATTTTCAATCGTTGCTTGCCGACACTGTTAAAGAACCAACCGACCAATTTAAAGACAATTATTTTTTCATAGAGCATGTGTTTTCGCACCTCACCATTAATCTTTGCTGACCGACTCTGTTGACGAACCAACCGACCAATTTAAAACAAAACCTGTAAAGGTGCTTAAGCGATAATTTAAGACATATAACTTTGCAAAGAGCATGTGTTTTCACACCTTGTCATTAATCGCATCAATTGCGTGATTAATGTGTCAAATCAAATAAACAATGTGATTGATGTTATTGATCAAATACAGGTAATACTTATCATAATTTCATTTAAATTACATGTCCTTCTCTCACTCTTTCTCTCCCTTTGTCTCTTTCACACATGGAGATAATAAATCTTTTATATATATATAAAAAAATAAAAAAATAGGAAAATATTTTGGGGGCGAAACGACTAGGGTTGGGAGGCGAAACGACTAGGGGCCAAAAAGGGAGGCGAAACGACCAGGGGGGGAAACATCTTGGGGGCGAAACGTCTTGTTAGCCTGAGGATTGTGTAGCTAAGTTTACCTCTTTGGTTAGAGCTAGGGACTAACTTCCCATCACAGGTCCTGGTGTATGAATGTCATTTGACCTGACACCAGTAATAATTCTGATTCTGAGGGTGTCACGACACATTCCGGACAAACAAATTAAGTTTGACTATACTCTTCACCAGTAAATTTTGGAGCATGTTCAATCTGCCAAATATGTTGGTATTAGGAGCGTGATAGCTCAGTGGTTAGTGCACTTGCCTCTGATGCTAGAGTTCCCGGGTTCGATCCCCGGCAGAGGCGATAAAATTTCGGTGTCCGAACACGCTCCATTGGCATCATTTGCAAGGATGAATGTCATAATGTGCACCGTCCTTCGGATCTGGACGTTAACTGGAGGCCCCCTGTGCAGGGAGAACCATTCCCTGTGCAGGTTAAAGATCCCTACCGTAATTACATGATTACTATGTAGGCTTTCATCCTGCAAACCTGGAGTGTATGTAATGTACAGTACAGGTCGCGCAGAACAGCCGAAAGACTCTTTATTCCGAATTTCTTCATTTCGCATGATTCTTTTGGCCCTCTAAAACATTCCGAATCTGAAAATTATTCGGAGTGTTTTACTCGCAAACACTCCGCGAACCGTCGTCGTTCGCGATTCGCGGAGCATATTCCGAGTGTTTCGGAAGCTTTACCTCTTTGCCGCAGGCTATCTTTGCCGCGAAATCCATGCGAAAGTTACGCGGAGTGTATTTAATTATTACCTGTGTGTACAACTGATAATTAATTATGAAAAAAAAGAAGAAGAAGAACAAAAAAAAAAAAAATAAATAAATAAATAACGACAGTTATTGGAAATGAAAAAGGGAAAAGGTTTAAAACAAACACGGTTGAATGGCGCAGTGTATCAGTGTTGAAGAATTTATCTTTTATATGCTCATGTGTTTTCCCGGTCCGTTTTCTGTATAAAAAAAGACGATTTTTTTCGATGTTTTGTCTTTGTGTATGTGTGTGTGTCTGCGTGTGTGACATTCAAGATGTTTTGTCTTCCGATGTTTGGTCGCGTGTTGTTTGATGTTTCTATTTGATGTCGCATTAGATGTTTTGAAGTTTCCATGTTTTTTTGCCTTTCGATCAAAATTCGGACATCCGTCTTGGACATTGGTCGACCGACCGACAGACAAACAGATAGGCACAGACAGACAAGATAGACCAATGGACAGACAGACAGATAGAAGTTAGAAAATGCAAGATTGCATCTCGTAAACACTCCTAAATTGACCCATCTTTTTTGGTAGCTGTAGTGTGGTTATATGGCTCTTTCAAGATGTCGATCGTTAATCAAAGGTGGGCGAAACTCGGCTTACCCGGAGAAAATCCGCTTGACCTTTCGGTGCAGAACTTAGCATGTTTTCACTTCCCTCTTTTCATTCCTCAGATGCTGCAGATGAGACTGCGCGAATGCGCAGGCTGGTCCAGATGAGGCTGAGCGGGTGCACAGGCTGTGAGGCCTTTACTGCTCGTTCAGGACTTAATGGCTCAAACTACAGTTAGCGAGGCGATTCCATTTTTTGTAGTGTTTATTCGTCGCTGCGATACATGTAAACGTATCTATGACATGACCAGCGTTATCCCAATCTGAATGCCCGATGATTGTCTCTAATCAGACCTCGCGGTTGTGCAGGCTGATGAACTCTCGTCAGGCTCCAATCTACGTCTTTACCGGTCATGTGAATCTTATTGTATTTGACTGGCGCTCGCTCGAACTTAGCTTCGTGTTTAACGAGGCGATTCCATTATTTATAATAAAAATCATGACATTTATATATATAGCATAACTCCTGTTTAATAACTCCTGTTTGTGTGTGTGCGTGTTTTTTTTTTTTTTTTTTTTTTGAAACCGTGTAGATCATGATCAGATGCCTACAAAACGGAAATGCTAATCAAACTGCGCATACGGAAAGGCTGATCTTCGCTGGTTAGGCAGGATTTGCAGGTTAATCTTGAGTTTTTGCAGATCGTGCAAGCACTGGGTCTGATGGGTTAAAATGACGTTCACAAGAATGATCAGTCATGACTTTAGCATACATAATTACGCCCCGCCCATCGGGGCTTGAAGAAATAGATGGGCTACGCAGAGCTGAAACCGACCGCACAAGAGTACTTGCTTGTTTATAATGGCCAAATCGAAATCGCTCTAGAGCACATAGCGAATTGTTCCCAAAGCTCTAGATATCTATATACACCACAACCTCTTGGCCCCCGCCAATCAGGGCTGAAAAAAAAGGGGGATGCATGATGCTTCCACCCAGAGCTGTATCCGACCGCACACGGGTACTGGTAAACCGCTTAGAGGATCTAAGCCTGCCCAGGCAAAGCAGTGCGAGTAGGGCCGTCCATGATTATAAACCCTAATGGTTTCATTGGGCGCCAGGGCTTGAGATATCATTTCATCTCAATGTCGGGTAAGAGTCCCACAAAATTGGAAGCAACGTCTCCAAAATGACATATACAGTGTTGACGGGGACGTTAACCCTCAAATCAAACAAACAAAACATACATAATTTTTGTTATTTGCGTAAACAGTTCAGTTCCTTATCCGAGTACCTGATGAGGTTTTCATAGACTGATCAGTCACAACTTTTCTGGCTACACAGCTATCTCTATCACCTCACCGAGGCGTTTCAAAAGGAGCGTGCAGGCTTTGGCCGGCGCTAGGTACTGGGTCGAATTTACAAACACTGATCAGTCAGAATCTTTCTCACTACACGGCTTACTTTATCGACTCACCGAGGCGTTTGAAATATGAGCGCGCAGGTTTTTTTCCGGTCTACAAGTCCCGAGTCTTTGCAGTTCGTGCGAGTTTTACAGTCCAGTTTGGTCACCATAGGCTAAGACATTACGAAAACACGCCTATTGAAATACATCGGCAAAATTTTACCTCCAAAATGCAATTTTTTCAGATAAAAATCCTGATAATTTTTCGTATTTCTACTCAAAACATAGATTGTGGGTACTCGTTAGCACAATCTCGCCAAGGCGGTTGTAACGGTTACCCACAATCTATATAGGGAACATAAAGATTAACCCCTGTAAACCCCAGCTTCGCTATATAAAAGTGGGGTTGAAGGGGGTCAAAACTATATAGGCATGTTTGCGTGATGAATAAAAAAAGTAGTTGCATTCACAATGTTTGTGACAGTTGGAAGGACGGACGGACGGACGAACACCAGTGACGAAAATATTATACCCCAAAAAAACAATAACCAGTGACACCACCCAATGAATCGTATACCCTTTAGCTGAAAAATAAAATGTCGTAGCCGAAGCTGACTGGTTTTGACCGTCGGTCTCATGTTCAGCATGTTTTAAAACAAACCATTGAGATCGTACATTAGCTAGCGCTCGGCACGAACAAAGACCTAGAATAACATGCACTGTCAAAGGTAAGTGTTTTCGCTCATTTCACCATGGATAGAACTGCGGCCACTTATGACGGACGGACGAACAACAATGACGAAAATAATATGTCCATGTTTTTTTTTTCTTCCAAAAAAAAAAAAAAAAACGGGTATATTAAAATCAACAACACACCCCTATTTTAATCAGTAGACTCGACCAAGGAATTGTATACCCTTTTACTGAAAATAAATTCGCAGCCGGCCTCATGTTCAGCATGTAACAAAACACTGAGATCGTACATTAGTTAGCGCTCGACATAAAACCCGTGCTACTACAAAGACCGAGACGGCCCCGCCCATCGGGGCTTGAAGAAATACATGGGCTGCAGGATGCTTCCACGCAGAGATGAAACCGACCCGCACACGAGTACTGGTAAACCGCTTAGAGGATCTAAGCCTGCCCATGCAAAGCGGTGCGGGCCGGCCCGTCCATGCATATAAACCCTATTGGTTTCATTGGGCAACAGGGCTTGAGATGTCATTTCATCTCGTTGTCGGGCAAAAAAGTCCCACAAAATTTGAAGCGACGTCTCCAAAATGACCTTTACAGTGTTGACGGGGAGGTTAAACCTGAATCAAACTAACAAACAAAACAAAAACCCAGAATAACATAACTGTCAAAGGTAAGTGTATCATTTCACCATGGGTAGAACTGCGACAAGTGATGGCTGAATATTGGTCAGACTGCATGGATGCGCACGCCAACCTGGAAAAACCGTCCATGAAGGGTGGGTGCGTGTGTTATTCCAGCGACTTCCAGTGTATTCATAGGCGAAAGGCTCATCAGACATATTACGCATGTGCGTAAAGTAAAAAAAAAAATACTTGCCTTTCGGGAGCAAATTCTTTCCTTCAAGAGTACCATTGATTTGTGGTTTAACGTCCCCGTCAACACTGTAAAGGTCATTTTGGAGACGTTGCTTTCAATTTTGTGGGACTTTTACTCGACATTGAGATGAAATGACATCTCAAGCCCTGTCGCCAAATGAAACCAATAGGGTTTATTAGCACTGACGTTCTGCCTCGCACCGCGGTTCCTGGACAGGCTTAGATCCTCTAAGCGGTTTACCAGTACTACGTAGTGTGCGGGCCGGATTCAGCTCTGCGTGAAAGCATCATGCAGCCCATATATTTCTTCAAGCCCCTATGGGCGGGGGCCAATTCAAGAGTAGCATACCATCTCGGAAAAGGTTTTTATTATTACACAGCGCCATAGAAAGTTTTCGGTAGATTGACAGTCGACCAAAACTTACGAAGTGCAGTAGCTTTACGATACTACTTCTAAACCAATTTTTTGGTAGTCAAAGAGAGCAGACATGAAAATTAAAGCTCTGACATTTTACCAAGTTTTATACTAAAAAAAAAGAGTTTTTAGAACAAAATTTATATCAGCATGTAGCTGCTGACCTATGGAACATGTATTTGCAAATAAAAAATAAATAAAAATAAAAATTACTCAACTAAAAAGGGATTTTTAACAAAAAATATGGATATTTTGGCAAAAATTTTATAAAAACACCTGCTGTGAGGATGCAAAGACATGGGCTATCTTGGATAGTGAAGTGGAAGCAGATGTACCACATGGTGTGCCGAAACTGCTTGATGAAGCTCAACAAAACTTGTTAATTTTCTTCCAACTGTGTTTGGATATAATGATTTCATGCACATGGTGACACAGCTGTGATAAATTGTTAGTGATGTTTCTTCAAAGAGAATACAGAAGTGTAACTAATTAACAAATTGGATCAAAGGAAGTGTAATTGCAAGGTCAGAAATTAATCCAAAACATGAAAATTAAAAAATGAATAAATAAAAAACAAAAGGTGAATTATTAAGTAAAACTGTAAATTTTTAAATGATATATAATTTTCAGTGTTTCTTTTCTTTTTTCTTTTTTTTTGTGTGCATAGTGCAAAAGTGTTAAGTTAATATCTCATCAGGAATATTCTATTGTCTTATATCAGTAAGTCATTATTAATTTAGGATAAAGGATCAAAACATGTAAATCATGTTGTGTTGTGTTTATTTCTGCTAATTGGAATATGGGTTTCTTTTTTCATTATTTATCTTTTTAAGTGTGTTTATCAAGGGAGTTTTAAGTTGCTGCAAATATCAATTTCCCGGGATGGTAGTTGAAGGATAAAGAAGTGAAAGTAGTTAAGTTAAGTGGTTAAGTTGGAATATATTAAGTTTATTGTGTTTTTCATTATATTGTGAGCAAAATTTAAGTAAAATTCTCAGTGAAGGATAAAGAAGTGAAAGTGGTTAAGTTAAGTGGTCAAGTTGGAATATATTAAGTTTATTGTGTTTTTCATAATAGTGTGAGCATATTTTAAGTAAAATTCTTCAGTCATGGCAGCAGAAGTGCAGAATTCAGGGGATATGGTGCTTAACGAGAGTGAAATGTCTGAGAAGTCTCAGTCACTATTGCCCCAGAATGTCATTCAAAATGGAAATAGGAACAACACCTCAGAATCTATCAGTGAAGAAATCTCATTTGAAGAATTTTCGGGATTTTCAAATGATGAACCATCGGGTGTGGACTATAGCTCGGAAGTTGTAGATCCGTTTGTCAACATATTTTACCGTGTTATTGCTTCAGAGAATGCAACGCATATTCATTTCTATGCTGCACCACTTTTTAAGACTTTTGTGTCAGCACTGGAAAAGGAATTTAGGACTCCTGGTGAAGGTGTAAAAAAGTTTCTGCTGAAGACTCATATAGATGGCAAAAAATGCAATATTCATGTGGACAATAGTGACCTGACCATCATTTCTTCAGGACCAGGCCATATTTGCTGGAAAGAAAAGGTCTTCAGAAAGATGACTATGAATATGTTCAAGAAATTTGTGCATCAAACAAGCCCTAATGCAGACAACCATAATTCACCTGTAAACACTAATGGGAGCGACAATGTAATTCTTTCAAACAACTCAGGGGACATAATCAATTCCAAAATTGAAGAAATACCGGCAACATTAGAAAAAGTTGATCTTCCAGTGATGAGAAGTATCTCAATGTTAATGGATATGATCCATAACTTGCAGGGGCAAGTAACCAAACTGACAGCGGAAGTAAATAAGCTTGTGGTACAAACATCCCCTCCCCTTTATGGGATCATAAATGAAACACAAATCAGCCATGCAGGGGGAACTCCATCCAAACAAAAGACCTCAAATGTTTTAGAAGGTGGAGACCAAAATGATGATTCTGGGTCTACTGTTGCTAATTTTGAACAGGGACATGAACTGAGCAAGGACCTAAATAGTCAAAAATCATTTGCTGAAGACATGGTTGCATTAACTTCTACACCAAGACCCATCCCACGCAATCAACCTTCAAGAGCCCAACCATTGTCTAGTAATGTAAATCAACATGCCATCAGATCGCAACCAGTGCCAAAACCAAGGATCTCACAGGCTAAAAATAAGATTTTATTAATCGGAGACTCTATTATATCAGGAATCAATCCAAAGGGATTAAAAGAAAATATATACAAACATGGAATAAGTGGAGCAACAATTGATGTCCTCATAAAGGAGATAGAAGTCTATGACCTCAAGCAGTTCTCACATACCATTGTTTATATAGGAGGAAATAATGCATCCAACAGAACAGACATAGAATATTTTGAAGAGCTGTATGATCAATTGCTTAACCACATTAAGAAAAGCAGCCAGTGTAAGATAGTTGTGGTAAATTCCTGCCCTAGAAGTGACACAGATACAAGTGATATCAATGAAGTTATACGTGAACTGTCTGAGCACCATAAAGTAGAATTGGTGAATGCTCATGCAACCTTTTTCGATAAGAAAGGCATACTTATAAAGAGATATTACTCTAAGGACGGTATACATTTCTCTGACTCTGGTGTGAAACGCTTACTTGGAGCTATAAATAGAAAGGTTGAGATTGTGGAGGACTTTTCTTCCTGTGTTTTCCAAAATGCTAAAAGGAGTGTAGGAAACATCAGAGTGTCTCAACGCAGACAGACACATCACCACCAGCATGGAAATGGGCTGAAGACTCCCTGTACTAAATGTGGGGAGGAAAATCACCAAACCAAAAACTGTAAGCATGCTGAGCAGCTGAAATGCCATTACTGTGGCTACTATGGGCACAAGACTAAGAGATGTGAAAACAAATAGGGACTCGGCAATGATGCCCAAAATACTGTTACATGTGTAAATAAGTTCTCCATTTTAACTAGTATATGTTCTGAATGTGACTCATTTAACTGTTCTTGTGTATTTGATCAAAACATTACAAGTTGTTGTAGTGATTTAACACAGGCAGCTGGTATCTGTTCATCAGATAAAAGTAACTTTCAGTTTGATTCCACTAGGGACTTACAAGGAAAAGATGAAAGGATATATTCTGTTGTTTCACATATTATGTCTGATGATGTTGTTAATCAATCCATGGGGCCCTCTGTCACAGGTACTAATTCTTTGAATATGCATGTTACACCAGGTAATAATTCACTTGCTGTCTCTCACCTTATTGAAACTGAGTCTTTTCAACAGTCACTTCCTCGTAACATTTCTGTAACTGCTAGTACTCAGTTGGCTAGAAATAGTTTGACAGATTTGGGTTTTACATGTAAAGGTTTCAGAATAGGGCATTTAAACATTCAGGGTGTAAGTAATAAAGTAGACCAGCTTAGGCTATTATTAACCTCTGAACAAAATCAAATCAATGTTTTAGGTTTAAGTGAAACAAAATTAAACACTTTTCATCCCGACTCTTTCTTTGAAATCAATGGCTATCAAAAACCTTTTAGAAGAGACCGCCAGGAGAATTCAGGTGGAGGACTCCTGATATATGTTAAAAATGGAGTCTGCTGTCAAAGAAGACTTGACCTTGAAAATGCCAGGTTAGAAAGTATATGGTTAGAGGTAAAACCTGTTAAAAGCAAATCCTTCCTGATCGGTCATATTTACAGACCTCCTAACATGGGCATTTTATGGAATGAAATTTTCGAGGAGTGTCTAGAGAATGTTTTGAAAGATGAGAAAGAAATATATTTATTAGGCGATATCAACAGAGATCTCCTAAATAATCAAATTAACAAAGCATGGATAGATTACATTGAACCATTCGGATTAACACAATTAGTTACGGAAGCAACCAGGGTGACTGCTAGTTCTAGAACACTTATTGACCATATATACACCAATTGCCCTGAAAATGTGAACTCCTTAGATATTCCTAAGATTGGACTGAGTGATCACTTCCCGATATTTTTCACCCGTAAAATGCATGTCCATCCACCTAAAAGTAGTCACCTTACAATTTCCTACAGATCATTTAAAGATTTTAATGAAACCAAATTTATTGCAGACCTTCAGGCTGTTCCTTGGGATGTAATTAAACTTTTTGATGATACTGATGATATCTTAGAGGTATGGACAGATCTCTTTTTAGAGGTAGTTGACAAAAATGTTCCACTTAAACAGCACAGGGTAAAACGCAAAAATCAGCCAGACTGGATAACACCTGACATACTTGATGCTATTAAATGTAGGGACCGACATAAATCTCTAGGCAACGAAAATGAATATAAAGTTTGGAGAAATAAAGTTACTTACCTGATAAGAAAGGCCAAACAAGAAAAATATCAAACATACATAGAAACAAACAAAGGCAAACCTGGCAGTATATATAAGCTATTTCAAGAGGTAGGAGCTGGGAAAGGTTCCCAAAAACATTCAAATATATTATCTGTCAATACCGGTATGAACTCACCTGCTGAAAATCCTACTGAAATTGCAAATGCTTTTAACGATTTTTTCGTTAATGTTGCAAGTAGGATTAAAGAACCAGCAAATTATACCAACCATGCTAAACTGAAAGATTTTTGTTGCAGCAAGATTGCAGGCAACACTAAGTTTGAAATCCCAAGCATTGAAATAGAGAATGTTCTGAAATATCTGTCAAATGTGGATGTGAGCAAAGCAACAGGAACTGACAATATTGGCCCACGACTTCTCAAACTTGCAGCACCATGTATAGCTGGGGATATTACTTTCATATGTAATCATAGTATCCACAGCTCTTCTTTTCCTAGTAAGTGGAAGGAGGCTAAGGTAACACCACTTTATAAAAGTGGTCCACATGAGGAAGTCAATAACTACCGACCGATATCAGTGCTGCCTGTCCTGTCCAAAATTCTTGAAAAGCATGTATCAGACAGTCTAACTAGCTATTTAAATGAAAATAATCTTCTTCACCAAACTCAGTCAGGCTTTAGGTCTCAGCATTCATGTGAAACAGCGCTTATACATATGACTGATTCATGGTTGAATGCAATTGATGATGGAAAGATCGTTGGGACGGTGCTAGTTGATTTCAAGAAAGCCTTCGATCTAGTTGATCATGATATTCTTCTGACAAAATTAGGAATATATGGCATAAGAAATGAGGCACTAAAATGGCTCAAGTCATATTTAACACAAAGGCAACAACATGTATCTATTAACAACACTGCATCTGATTTCAAGCCAATTTCATGTGGTGTTCCACAGGGCTCCATCTTAGGACCGCTTCTGTTTTTATTATTTATAAATGATCTGCCTTTAAACATAAGTAATGTTTTCACAGATATGTATGCCGATGATACAACACTGTATTACATTCACAGTTCTCAAGATACAATTGAGAGAAATTTACAAAATGCATTAAATGAACTAAAAATCTGGTGTAGATGTAATGGTATGGTCCTTAATTCAGCAAAAACCAAGGTTATGCTTATCACAAGTTCTCAGAAACGACACAGATTACAGACTGATAGTCTGAAAATAAAATATGATGATGAATACTTGCAAGCAATTTCGAGTGATAAGATTTTGGGTGTTACTGTGGATAATAATTTAACATGGTCTGAACACATTAAACATATTACAAAGAAAATGGCTTCAAACATATGGTTGCTTTCAAAAATCAAGGCCTATTTATCACAAGATCATCGTGTACAATTTTACAAGTCTTATATCCAGCCACATATTGATTTTTGCAATATTGTTTGGGGAAGTACTTCTGAAACAAATAAACTAAAAATTTTCAGACTGCAAAAAAGGGTCTGTCGTGTCATTCTTGATTATAATGTTAATGACTCCCGTGAAGCCATGAAGTCTTTAAAGATCCAGTCACTTTATGACCGTCTTTTTCTAAGAAAAGCAAAATTTATGTTTAAAGTATATCATGATATTACGCCAGTGTATATCAATGCACAATTCAAACAACGTGACAATTCAAATACAACAATTATCTTAAGATCATCAGCTGCAGGGAGTTTTGTCCCACCAAAGCCAAGGACAGAGTGCTTTAAGCAGAGTATGAGATATTCGGGATGTTTAATATGGAACAGCTTGCCTGATGAAGTTAAAAGTGCCCAGACTATTGAAACATTTCATAAAAGATGCCTAAATTGGCTAAATGGTGACTGACTAAATTTAAATGACTGTACTTATCCTTTTAGTTCAGGAAATGATCACTCAGTCAGTACAATAAAAGTATGCAAACACATGCATCTTGTGAAAACAATGTCTTATTTGACAGATATATGTTTTTCAATATGGGTTGAGTAGGGTTTAGCATTGCATGTTTTGATTTATTCTTGTATAATATTGTATATTTTGTTGTATTTTAATATGACTATTTGATATAGCATGTTTAAATACAGCAGATACAGTGGTTGTATTTGGGTGAGTTGGGGCATGTACTGTCGGCCTTATTTTGCATATGGGTATTTTATACCCCTCATTTCTGTTTTCTTTTTTTTTTTTTTTTTTTTTTTGTTGTTGTTGTTTTTGTTTGTATATATATGTATATTTTTGAGGGCCTCATGGAAGATTAGCCATAATGCTAAATGTGTAACCCTCGTTAAATAAAGCCTTTACTTACTTACTTACTTACTTACTTATTTGTATGAAATCCAGGTAGCGGTTTATTAAAGCCGCGCTGTTCGTATCAGTGAGGCCAGAGTAGTGTGTAAAGGTTTACCTGTAAAATCCATCCGGTCTGGAAATGGCAAACATGGTAGATCCCGGTCAGAAGCCAAATAAAGGGCCTATGATTAGAGTCTGCATTGTTTAGAGTTAAGGCATTTAAGGGATTAACGAACGAATGTCTGAGCTCCCATCCAGGGTCATTTTCCCAAATCATCAATGCCTCGATTAAACCATCTTATTGTAATGCTGTTTTCATTATTTCTCCATTAACCCATTTCAGACTGGAAATCCTAAGCAGGTACCCTGGCAAACAGTGCAGGCCCAGATCAGACGCCGAAGAATGCGGCATCTGATCAGGGCCTACACTGTTTGCAAAAAGTTCAGCCCTTTTCCTAATCAATTTTGAAGAAAACACAACCTGACGCCCCTAAATTTTCAAATGGACTCCTGCCATATATAAGCTGGAAGATTCCATTTGGTACAAAAAGGGTTAAACATCCCTCGCTTCTCGTGAACAACCAGTGTGACAGATTGCTTTTTTCCATGCGCTGTCTCCGACTGAGCACATGATTCCCAAAATTTACCGCAGTTCGTCATGTAAGCACGTGCAGATTAACCATACTACGTCATACTAGTGAGCACGCGCACAGTTATTGCGTGTGAAAAGGCACTTACAGGAAACATAATTGCTCGTTTGATAATTGATCTGTGCAGTCTGATCAGAGCATTTGCTGTTCCTGTGAGCATTCTGATCTCTGGGCTATTCAAAGAGCAACAAGTGAAGACTTTGACCAAAGTGGATGCATAGACTGGGGAACACGTAATTCGATAAGACGTGTAACCATTGAAGACTCAGATCAGCCTGCGCATCCGTGCAGTCTGATCAGAGCCTTTGCTGTTCGAATAAGCCTACTATGTGGGCTATTCAAAGAGCAACAAGCGAAGACTGGACATGTTGTCTAGATGCAAATGCTGATACGATACTTCTGTAGTAGAAAAAAAATCTTTGTCGTGCGCCGGCTCATGTACAAGGAAAATGTATAAGAATGCGGTCTACATATGCGTCTGTTTTAGTTTTTCGTCCCACCAACAGCTAATGTCATACAGAGCCGGGTCCTCGGTTAAAAGACGCATCCGAAAGTCTGGAGAGGCCCGGGATTGATCCGACAATCCCTGGTTTATGAGGCGAGTAACGTAACAACTATACACCGGCTATTATAATTTATTCCTCAATGACAGATTTCATGTTAAGGGGTCCGTTAACTGACTACAGATAAAGGTATGTAATAGTGGCAAATCATTATTAGGGCCCCGCACTGAAAGTGTGGGTGCCCTATAGTAATCACTCTGTCCGTCCGTCTGTCTGTCTGTCCGTCCACAAATTTTTTTATCCTCCATAACTTTCTTATTCCTGGATGGATTTAAATATTACTTGTCAGAAATGTTAACCATAATGTGATGGAGTGTTGCGCGCAAGACTCAGGTCCGTACCTCAAAGGTCAAGGTCATACTTAGAGGTTAAAGGTCTGTCCGTCTGTCCGTCCACAATTTTTTTTATCCTCCATAACTTTCTTATTCCTGGATGGATTTAAATATTACTTGTCAGAAATGTTAATCATAATGTGATGGAGTGTTGCGCGCAAGACTCAGATCCGTACCTCAAAGGTCAAGGTCATACTTAGAGGTTAAAGGTAAAAAAGGGTCTTTCCTGTGTCCAATTAATAACTTTGTTATTATTATTCCTGGATGGCAGAAGTGTTAACCATAATGTGATGGAGTGTTGCGCGCAAGACTCAGGTCCGTACCTCAAAGGTCAAGGTCATACTTAGAGGTTAAAGGTAAAAAAAAGGGTCTTTCCTGTGTCCAATTAATAACTTTGTTATTATTCCTGGATGGATTTAAATATTACTTGGCAGAAATGTTAACCATAATGTGGCCCCGCACTGAAAGTGTGGGTGCCCTATAGTAATCACTCTGTCCGTCCGTCTGTCTGTCTGTCCGTCCACAAATTTTTTTTATCCTCCATAACTTTCTTATTCCTGGATGGATTTAAATATTACTTGGCAGAAATGTTAATCATAATGTGATGGAGTGTTGCGCGCAAGACTCAGGTCCGTAGCTCAAAGGTCAAGGTCATACTTAGAGGTTAAAGGTCAAAAAAGGGTCTTTCCTATGTCCAATAAATAACTTTGTTATTATTAGGGCCCCGCACTGAAAGTGTGGGTGCCCTATAGTAATCACTCTGTCCGTCCGTCTGTCCGTCCACAAATTTTCCTACTCCTCTGATAGCGCTGCCGGGGCCCTAGTCAGTTTCACTGACAGCTCTAGTTATTTTAAATTTCTTTACTTCCAATTTCATGCGGCGTCTGATCTGGGTCTTCAAACCCGACAACAGGATTCCAGTCCAGATTCTAGAGATAATTAACCCATTTGCGCAACACTCTGACCTCACAGCGATTAGAATAGCGCGGCTATCAATACCAGGATTTGCAAAATCAACAATTTTTAATCCCCCGCCGCGAAGCGGAGCGGGGATTATAGGAATGTCTTTCGTCTATCCGTCCTTCGCGGCGGGATAATAGGAGTGTCCGTCCGTCTGTCTGTCCGTAACACTTTCTTGTCCGCCCCCATATCTCCTTTACCCTTTGATAGATTTTCATTAAACGTTGGTCAAGTGTTAGTCTCAGTGAGCTGATGTTCAGAACCCATAACGAACCATGCCGACTCAAGGTCAAGGTCACAGTTGAAGGTCATGAGTTTGAAACTTGGTATTTTTTGTCCGTTTTATATCTCCTTTACCCTTGGAATGATTTTCATTAAACGTTGGTCAAATATTCTTTTGAGTGAGCTCATGTGCAGAACCCATAAATGAACCATGCCGACTCAAGGTCAAGGTCATAGCTGAAGGTCAAGAGTTTGAAACTTTGATTTTTGTGTCCGTTCCATATCTCTTTTACCCATTCTTTTACCTCAGTGAGCTTATGTGCAGAACCAATAAATGAACCATGCCGACACAAGGTCAAGGTCACATTGGAAGATCACGACTTTGAAACATTGAATTTTGTGTCCGTTCCATATCTCCTAGACCCCTCAAAGGATTTTCATTAAACTTTGATCAATTATCCCCCTCAGTGAGCTCATGTGTAGAGTTCATAAATGAATCTTGCTGACACCAGGTCAGGTTACTACGCCGTATGGCTTTCCGGTCATACATTTTTGATGGCTACGTTGCTCATCCTGGAATGTTCAAAACCAACAAACACAATTTCTTCTATAATCATTTTATTCTAGTACATCACGCCCATTGCCAGCCTCGGTATCTCATTCGGATGCGCGTCTGACTTGGGATCAGGAGAACGTGGGTCCGATACTTGCCGGGGTCGGCAACATTCTGTTGTGGAGACTGATCATGAAATTTGTTCTGGCCTTTCTCTCCTTTCCGCTGTTATCAAGAAGGGCAGTTGTCATTCTCTGGCGAAAGAATACGCACTCTGCTGGTTAACCGTTACCGTAAAAGACTGCCCAGGAATAGTGCTGATGGGTAAACTGATCAGTTAAAAAATGACGCCCATAACGGCAATGGAAATGGAGTGTTTTATTGTGCAATAAATCTCAGCGACAGCCGCAGTTGTAGAACGTCACTCCTTTTTTTTTTTTTTTTTTTTGTATAAGAGTTTGACGGTCCAGTCAATACTATTTTAGGTCATTCTTTTAGCTGTCAACACTTCCTGTGCAGACCTATTGGCTACGTAAGCGTTTAACTAATAGACTGCAGTGTGCAAATTCTTTCACCAGAAACTGACAAGTGCCCTTGACTCAGCGGAATGGATTTGTTTGTTTGTTTGATTTGATGTTTACGTTCCCGTTAACACTCTATAGGTCATTTTGGAGACGTTGCTTCCAATTTTGTGGGACTTTTACCCGACATTGAGATGAAATGACATCTCAAGCCCTGTCGGCCAATGAAACCAATACGGTTTACAAGCATGGACGGTCCGACTCGCACTGCTTTGCCTGGGCAGGCTTAGATCCTCTGAGCAGTCAACCAGTACTAGTGCGCGGTTGGTTTCAGTTCTGCGTGGAAGCACCTTGCAGCCCATCTATTTCTTCAAGCCCCGATGGCGGGGGCCGTCAGCGGAATGGAGAGAATGACTGTAGAAAAGTAATGATCGATTTTCACGACAGAAAGCTACCGACTCCTGGCAGGTATTGAATCCGCATCCCCCTGAATCACTTAATTTGCCGGGATTCCTTTTAACATATTACGTGCCTTGATAGCTCGGTGGTTAGTGCACATGCATTTGATGCTAGAGGTCCCAGGTTCGATCCCCGGCAGCGGCGATAAAATTTCGATGTCCGAACACGCTCCATTGGCATCATGTGCAGGGATGAATGTCATAAAGGGCGTCGTCCTTCGGATCGGGACGCTATCTGGAGGCCCCCTGTGCAGGGAGAGTCATGCCCTATGCAGGTTGAAGACCCCTACCGTAATTACATGATTACTGTGTTTGCTTTCATCCTGCAAAACTGGTGTGTATGTAATGTACATCTGTGAGTAATGGTAAGATGTGACCGATCGCAGTATTAGTAGAAAGAAAAGGAAGAAACAGTCGAAAAGTTGGGAGAATTTGATGGTATTGTCGAATATGAGTGTGTTAGAATCCAAATAGATCAGCTCCAGTTTGTGAACCATTGCAAAAAAAAAAAAAAAAAAAAAAAAAAAAAATCACAGTTCAAGCTGCCGGTTACTTTAAAGTAGATACACCAATCGTGGTTTAGTCTTCTTTACAAATGCCTCCAAACTGTGATTTATTACTCAACAAATCACATAGAATATGATAAAATAGAGTCATTTCTCATATAACTTGTCTTGACGATAACAAGACTGTGAGCTAAGGGGTGGGAGTGTTTCGCGGCCCTCTCAAGATTATTTCATTTATTATCAAAATGCTAATCTGAGATGGACGAAAACTGGAGTACCCAGATAAGAACCTGATAGCCATTGTTTTTTTACATGCCCGAGTGAGACCCAACAGCGGTGAGAGACCAAATCATTGCTCTTGCAGGGGAGGCTCTCATCGTCTTCCTTATCTCTAGAACTAACGTTTTTTTTTTTTTTTTTTAAGATGACATAGTTCGGTATCATCGCGAAAACATGTCTAAATAATTCTGACCCCCTTTAACCCCAGTTTTATACAGTAAAACTGCGGTTTAGAGGGGTAAACGTTATTTTCTTTATTCTGCTCTATAACACAGCCAGTGGTACTCGTTAGAACCGCCTCGATCAGGCGGTTCCAATGTGTATCCATAATCCATATTTTGAGCAGAAATAAGAAAACTATCACGTTTTTACACTGAAAAATTTCAATTTGGTGGTAAAATTATCCTATTTGAATAGGCGTGCTTCCGTAATGTTTTTACAAATCTAGTTCAAATGTAAACTACTGGTGCTCGTAAGAACAGCCACAATTAGCCGATCCTTACGAGGTCCATAAATCGGTACATGTAAGCTTCTGTCTAAAAATTAGAGAACTAATGAATATCCCCAATCCTCGTAAGCCCCACTGCTTTATATAAGCTAGGTGTTCATCTCACGGACCTGTCCACCTGACGGACACGTGCTCGGCTACGGTTGCTGTAGATGCTGATTCGGATGTTTTCCTTTTTCCCTTCCTCTCCTTGAAATTTGGATTCCGCCAGCCTTTAAAACAACGATCTGGTCGAAAGAAGTGAATTCTTCAACAGAACATCAAACCAAAAAAAGAAAAAAATATATAAATATATATATTGCATTTGGGAACATATCACGAGGAGTACCTTATACTCATTATATGCCTGTTTATTACAACTTCAAGTAAGGCATTTTACCGTAATGGTCCCGTTTCCTTGCTGGGGTATATTAGTTGCACGTGCAAATTGAAAATCCAACCGGCATGAAAAAAGATTGGGTCAAATGATACATGTTAGGCTGCGCGAAAGTTGGCGAGGCATGTTAGAAATGTGAAATTTTGATAGGGGAAGGAAAAACGACCTAATGAAAAATTGTCAGTAAAATAATAATAATAATAATAATAATTAATATACAACCAATATCATATGAATAAATATAAACTTGAACCACTCGGAGTATTTCTACCGACATTCGGAATATTAGCCCCGGGCATTATTGACCAAACATTACCTGTATAGTCGTTCGGAAAACTCCGAGTATACTCGATATTTCGCGGAGTGTTTGGGAGTGGTTTGTTTCCTCATTCCGAGTGTTTTGATGAAAATATGCGGAGTGGTTTGGAGTACTGTGAAAATTGCATTCGGAGTGAAAAAGAAAACTGGCTTTTATGCGCGACCTGTAGTGTACACCTGCGGTAATGGTCAAATGTGACCGACACAGTATCAGTAGATAGATAGATAGGTCACCAACAATGACGATCTTGATTGGGGTCAACATATCTCTGAGATTACATCTAAAGCAACTAGGACTTTAGGATTCCTTAGACAGAACTTGGCTTTTGCACCTAGGCAGACAAAGGATGTTGCATATAAAACATTGGTTCGCCCTCAACTTGAATATGCATCACCCATATGGCATCCCCATGTTAAAACTCAGACTCAGCAGGTGGAGAAGGTGCAGAGGACAGCTGCTCTATGGACCTGTAGGCGATGGCGAAATAGAAGTAGCGTCGGTGATATGCTTAATGAGCTAGAATGGCCGTCCCTGGAGGCCAGTCGTGAGCAGTCCTTTTTAACCTTCTTCTACAAGATACACTCTGATTCAGTGTCTATTGATAAAGATAGGTACTTGACCGCTGTAACAGTGTCGACCCAAACAAGGGCATCAAAAGTAAATGACTCACAATATCGTAGATACCAGCCCTATAGTGATGCCCTGAAGAACTTGTTCTTTCCTAGAACTATTCCCCAATGGAATAGTCTTACCTCCTCTGCGGTGAATGCCAAGTCCGCAGAAGACTTAAAAGCCTGCACAGTGTAAGATTGGGACTCAGAGGTATGCATTTTAGGATACCTCTGTTATGCAGATTGTAAATAGTTTTAAGGACGCATCCAGTGCCTCTCTCTTTTTTTTTTTTTCCAGCTAAATTCTAAATTTAGCCACCCAATCAACTGAGGTAATGGCCAGATATGACCGACTCGGTATAAGAAGATAGATAGACTTCACATGGTAATTGGCCAACTCGTAACGGTTTTTGTCAACTTGTACAGTCCGGGTATAAAAGCCAATGCCGCGCTGGGCCGAGTCAAAATTGCCAATCCAAAGATTTTATATTCCATCTCTTGTCACAATGAAGATATGTATATTGTAGTCAGTTTGGTATAATATTATTATGAATAACATATTTGATAACTGCTTGGCGGCCAGGTGAGGCATTTGGCTTTCATACCCGTCATTTGAAGGAGTGCATAGAAATATTATACAGGAACACACTGATAATTACGGGACACACTTTAATTTTTTGGCGAGGTCGGCTGACAGCCGGCTGTCAGCAGACTTTTAGGTCTAGTGACAGCCGGCTGTCACCAGACCTAAAAGTCTGCTGACAGCCAGCAATAATATTTGTTCAATTAGCAACCCCAGCATGATTTGATACAAGCAGGCAAATTCAAATTGAAGAATCCCAGTTTAAAGATCTTATCAAAAGGAGCACAAAACAGTTTATTTTTTCAGGATAGCTTATGTATAACTCAAATTATAAAGATTTAAAGCTCAGATTTTCGGCTGAATTTTAGGAATAATTTGGCTCTCACTTAGCCATTTCACTTACAGAAAAATGGCACCGAAAGTGGGCATAAATCAAATTTAAAATATGTATATCTGAGGTTAAAATTAATACATTTTTAAAGCGCAGACAACTTAGTGTAGCTTGTTCTTTTCTCTTACATTTTAAATCAAGAAATACGAAATTAATTTAGGCTCAGTATGTAGCATTTTTGTTTTAAAAATATGCCTGCTTGTCCAGAAACATGGGAAATGTTGCAAAGATTTCCGAATTGATTAAAAAAATTGACTTAAAATTGGAATCTTTTTGACTTTGATCCATAAGAATTTAAAAGCGCAGCTAGCATTACATAGCTGAATGTATTATCAAACGGTTGGCAAATATGTCGGATAAAAAGATTATGATTAGACTGTTGCATTTTAATTTCACCTCCCATACCCTCTCATCAAAATTGGGGTTGAAAAGTATCGGGAAAATTTTACTTGCCCATCATAAGGAGCTATGGAACTCATCCAAAACAAATACATTGTGTGTCAAATGGAAGTATATCTTATAGTCTTTCTACTGGTATGCATGATAAAGAGCTACACTAATTAAAACTTTTGATAAAAATAAGATCGTCCATATACCGTCCTGCAAAGCAAAACAAATTCCAGGCTCAATCTGTTGTCTTCTGGGGTCGCTAGTTCAATAGTAAGTACATTTATATATCGTTTCACTTTTAATAATAAATATTCTTATTATGAGATACTATACTACTTCTATTAGTGAAAATGGAAGTTGAAAAGTAATTATTAGATATAAATAATTTAGTTAATATTTCATGGGGAGGCCTGAGTGGGTGGGGTTTCCATATCAGTCTAGACCTGAAGGAATTAACTAGCGATCCATGTTTCACTAAAGGTTGAGGCATATTACTGGTAAGGTTTGGAAATCTTGCTGCCAGACTATCATTATTAAGGGGGGATTATCTGTAAAAGCTCATTGATTTTGTGCACAATTAAAGGTGTGGGGGTGGGGGTTCTGTAAAAACTGTCATCTTGTGCATAATTAAGGGGGCATCTGCTGTAAAAGCTCTGATTTTGTCTTTGTTATTTAATCTATACCTGTACTTTCACTTTGAAAAGGGTGGGGTGGGGATATACTGGTTTACATATGTCCTTCCATCCATCGATGTATGACTATAATTTTTCGTCAAGGATTGCTCAAGAACCATAAAAGCTAGAAACCTCAAACTTGCCATACTTTGCAATCATGATGACTCGTATCATCTTTATTTGATTGGAGTTTAATGGCCCAGTCAACACTATTTAGGTCATTTTTGAGCTGGTCAGTTTATCTGTCCACACTGCTCCTGGGCAGGCTTATACATAAGAGGTTATCCTGTACAGGGCACATTCTTTTGCCAGAGACTGACAACTGCCCTTCTTGAATCAGTGGAAGGGAGAGAATGACCGTAGAAAAGATTTCATGATCATTTTCCATTAAAGAATGTTGCCGACCCCAGCAGGTATCGAACCTGCATCCTCCTGATCACCAGTCAGACGCACAGACTTGTATAGTGTAAGAGCCAATAGGCGTTATCTGCATATTTGTTCATAATTATATTCTTCATTCTTCTTTCTCTCCATATGTAGGCCAGTGTCAAAGATTTCTCAGGAACACTAAAAGCTAGAAGACTCAAATGCAATAATGACTTGTATTGTGTAATTTTAAGAGACAATGGGCAATCTGGGCTTATTTGTTCAACTGTTCTTCTATTCTTCTTTCTCTCCATATGGGCCCATGTTAAAGTTTTCACCAAAGACTTCTTAGGAACTATGGAAGCTAGATTAGCCTCAAACTTTGTATGCAATGCAATAAAAATGACTTATATCATGTAACTTAAGAGACAATTGGCTTTCTTGGCATAAATTTGTTCATTTGTTCTTGTTTTCTTCTTTCTCTCCCTATAGGCCAGTTTGAAATTATATGTCAAAGATTTCTCAAGAACCATAGAAGCTAGAACCCTCATACCTGATATACTATGCAATTGGGTATAAGAGACAATGGGCATTATAGGCTTATTGGTTCATCTTTTCTTTCATTCTTTTTATTTTTTCTCCTTATATAGGCCAGTGTTTAAATTTTTTGGCAAAGATTTATCAGAAGTCTCAAACTTGGTATACTGTGCAATGATGTTGACTTGTGTCATGTTAGAGACAATGGTCTTTCTAGATGCTTATTTCATTCTTCTTTCTCTCCATTTTGGCCTGTCATCAAAGATTTCTCAGGAACTACAAAAGTTAGAAGCTTAAAACTTGGTATGCAATGCCATTATGATGACTTATATTGTGTAAGAGATAATGGGCTTTCATGGCTTATTTGTTCTTTCATTCTTCTTTCTCTCCATATAGGCCAATATTAAATTTTTCACTAAAGATTTCTCAAGAACTACAAAAGCTAGACTTGCTGTGCAATGCCATTATGATGACTTATATCATGTAAGATTGAGACAATGGGTTTTCTTGGCTAATTTGTTCACTTGTCCTATCATTCTTCATTTCTGTCTATATACATGAACATGAAGGCCAATGTTAAGTTTTTCATCAATGATTTCTCAGGAACTACAAAAGCTAGTACAGTGCAACCTCGTTAAAACGCGCCTATCGGGGTGCACATATCGGGACCGCGTTATAAGTGAGGCGCGTTATAGCATCTGACTTGCCGAGGCCTTTCATACGATGTCTAGTGGGTGGGGAACCGACGTAATTACAAGCCATGCGGGGATTTTTTGATAGCCGAGTATTAATTTCATGAATTGTCTACATTAATTAACGAAGCATCAACAGTATCTGTTTATCTATTTTATCCGTTTGGTTCGATTGGCCTGTAATAATTATATACAAAATGACAAATAAAAGTCTCTTTTCCGTGTCTCAAGCCGCCATATTGGTGTTTACCCGGTGCATGCGGTGATTAAGTAAACACCCGTATACACAAAAATGTCCGGCGGCAAAGTCAGTCGAGTTTTTGCATAATTTCTCGAATGGATAAAGCTGATTTTTTTTTTCCACACGTGAATGTTATGGTTTGGATTTCCCTACCTAGAATGCGCTTTTGTCTAAAAGAAAAGAATTTGCTCCCGGGGAGCAAATTCTTTTTACCGACGAGTCTCGGACACTTGACCATTAGCGAATCGTGATTCTGATTGGATAAACGGTTTTAATTATTCATTTGACCCGGTACATCTAACACTACCGCTGTTACGATGGGTTGATCCATTTTCACTGCAGGTAACAGAGAGGACTCCTTGATTTTTTTTCTGTGTGTGTTCCCCGCCCCTATCGTTTTCATATTCTATTAGTTTTAGATACACACGCTCTTTTCTTGTGAAAAGATTAATCAGTGATGAAAAAATATAAACATGATGTTTTACCGAAATTTACTATGCACCACCGTTCAAATGGCTTATTCTAAACCCACCCCTCGGGCCTTATCGGTAAGCAATAAACACCCTGACAAGGTGTGAAGATTAATGTCTGTCGTTAATTATGTCTCAGCTGTTCCCGTCACAATTGGCGAATAATCCCTCAATCATAAAATTTAATCCTCAGTTTGTGTAAACAAATCAGGAGGACCGAAAGGTGCCTTCCTCTGCCAATAGTTGTTAATTGTTTAGCTATTGAGAAAACATTTTTTACCGATTCCAAACAAACTTTTATGACAAATACACGCCAAGCGAATAAAACAATGACACAAAACACGTGTATTGCTTTCTTGAACCCGTTGACGTCATTTACCGGTCGCGTGCAGAAAACAATGGCGGGCAGATCAAACCGTGAAAGTCGGCATATCAAGTACTTATGGATCTGTTAAGGATAATTTCGCGACTTGCTTCGCCCATCAAACAGGGGGTAAGCAATTTTAATCTGTTCCATTCAAAAGACAGATGTCAAATTAATATTATAAAAGACCGATTTATGGCTGTAAACGGTAACAACAACAATTAGGGAGACACAATTGTTTTATTTATTCATGACTTTAATTTGATTTTACGTTTCTGTTAACTGAAACCTGAAAAAGAAAATAGCATTCTTCAGTCAATCAAGTGGGTGGGGAAAAATTGGGCCTTCGGGAGAATGGGGAAAAATTGGGCCTTCAGGAGAAAATTTGGGAGGCATGAAAATACCGCGTTATAAGCGTATTCGCGTAGAAACGGGTCGAGTACTAACGAGGTTGCACTGTACCCTCAGACTCTGTATGCAATGCAATAATGATGACTTAGATGGTGTACATATATAGACAATGGCAGAGTAATTGATAAGGGTCGTATCGTCGTAAATACGACTCTAAAATCGAGCAAATACGCCTAAAAATGAAGAAAAAGTCGTACCACATACGACCGTAAAATTGGCGATACCCCAAGGTCGTTCCATTGCAGTCGTATCGGCAATGGGAAAAAAAAACATGACACCTGACAAAAAGCAGTCGAAATCGCGGTAATTTTCGCCGCTTCATAGTCTTCAACAAAAACTGTTCCAATCTTCAAGAACGATTCGAAATTTATCCATTGATGAATAATGGCATTTGTTTTAATTACGCTGAAACACTTCAACCTTACCTTTTGACGATCATATATTGAGCTTATATTTAATCAGCATCAAGTTATGACAACTACCAATATGATTAGGAAACCGATTATTGATGCGTGATTACATAACGGTATTTATTATCTAAGGTAAAGCCGCCCGCATTATTAACTTTATTATCAACGCCTGAAGCATGAACAGTAACTTTATGACAAGCGTGCTTAAAAATACGATCCTGAATTTTGTTAGGCAACCACATTGACTTCTACAGAGTATCATCTTCGAGAAAAAAAATTGGGTTCGACAGATCTACAGATTCACATTGTCATGTAGTTAGGAATAAAATATCAAAACAGACGCGCAGACGATTAAAATTTAAGTTGGTGGAGGACCTGACAAAGTTTCTCCGGAAAAACGCAAGAAAAAAAAATCAAATGCATGAGAAATTTCTGGCGGCTATTTCTCCCAAATCGCAGAAATTCACGTTGAAATGGATTACTCTGTATTTTGTGGAAAAACAAAACAGAAACAACAACAACTGGGCTAGGAAAGTTATAATTCATGTAACAGCCAATATATATCCGACCAGGCAGTGTTAGCGCTGGCTCTTTCTGCTTAGCGTCTGCAGGCCGCAGATGCAAGAAAATTTGCGTCCATGACTCATTTTTTCGCGTCCTTTGGCCATTGGCGGAAACTCTTAACCAGAGGCTTAAAAACCTTGTTTATTGCCGTTTTCCGACAGGTGTATGTCGGCGCCTTTGATTATTGCATCATGATGGTTGTTTACTTTTGACTCCACTTCTATTTTTCATACTTTTATCATCCCGACGTATTTTTTTCTCGCAACATTGTCGTCTTGTCGTCAATGCACGTCTGAGATAGAACCACCGCTGCACAGACTGATCTCTCTGTCCGCCATGTTCCGTATACATTTGACCAAAATTACATTTATTGAGACACACAGGCAGGATTTACCTGTAATACTTGGGTACTCCTATATCTAATTGTGAATCACAGGTGGTCAGGTCAGTATGCAGTGCATGCTTATTTACTGCTATCTATCAAGTAGCCTATTAAATTAACACCCTAAGATGTCTCGCTGTCTTCTTTGACCATTAAACAGAATGACTGGCAGCGCATCATAAAAGAACGCAAACACAGCAACCGGGACAGACTGATTAGCTTTCACAGATGCGCTTGCTGATCTGAGTCTTCACTGGTCGCACATTTTATTGTAGTTTTGCTGAGCGCTGAATTTCTCGCCTTTTATCAATCGCATGCAGTTGCTACAATTAGTGGAGATTTCCCCCCGCCTTTGAACGCGTAGCACATAAGGCAGCTGCAGACACAAAACATGGGTTTGAAAACATTTTGATGACAGTATGATCTGTGTGACGGCTTAAGACTCCGACCAGCCTGCACAGTCTGATCAAAACGAGCCTTCAATGGCCTCTGGGAAATTCCAAAAACACATGCGAAGAATACGACCACATTGGCTGGATTTACCTTCTTTAGAAGAAAAAGTAATTTTTCATTTTGGCTGTCCGCCAGCTTATTAACATTACGTTAAACACATATTCTATCATCGTAATATACCGATATAATATCGGTATATTACAATGATAGAATATGTGTTTAACGTCTTTTGCATATGGCCACTGACATGTCTGAAATTAATATAAGTGCGCTTAGCAGCCATCCTGTGATGACAGATGAAGATACGACCCTAGTTTTGAATTTAGGAGTACCGATACTCTCAGAGAATCATAGGATACGCCTATAGTCTTTGGTTGAAGGAGTAACAGTACTCCTCGGGCAAAAGCTTATCAATAACACTGCAATGGGCTTTCTCAGCTTATTTGTTCTTTCATTATTCTTTCTCTCCATATAGGTTGATGTTATTTTTTTTTCTCAAAGATTTCTAGAATTTGCTGCCTCAAACTTGGTTTGCAATGCGATAATGATTTATATTGTTAAAGAGTCAGTGGGCTTTCTTGGCTAATTTTGTACAACTGTACTTCTTTGATTCTCCCCATATAGGCCAATGTTTAATATTTTGCCAAAGATTTCTCAGGAAATACTAAAGCTGGAAGCCTCAAACTTGGTATACAATGCATAATGATGACTTATATCGTGGTTAAGGTGATGGGCTTTCTCTATGTTTTTGTTTGTATATTCTTGATGCCATCAACTTAGTATGCAGTGCAGTAATGATTACTGGTATCATGCAGGAAACACTGGGATTTCTGAGTGTTGATCAAGAGGTTGTGCGTTTCTGCAAAAATGCGCTTAAGTGGGGGTATGGTCAGACCTGACAGTTCTTGTTAATGTTTGTTTTTTTCATTTTACAACCCTTTCAAGATTATTTCACTTATTTCAAACCTATTGTTATTCAGAACTGGGCGAAATCTGATTACCTTTGAGAAAACCCATATGACCTTTTCTTGCAGAGCATGGCCTCACACGTGACTCGAGCAATGCTTGAACCACTGCAGTGTGAGCCAGTGCTCTTACCAAGTCTATTTTTCTTTGGGGGGGGGGGGGGGGGGGGGAGTGGGGAGGAGGGGGTGACTCAAGTCTGGTCAAACTTGGTATCATTTTTTGTTTTCTTCATTTTAAGGCCCTTTCAAGATTATTTTCTCTTATTTGGAGCCAATCATTAATCAGAGGTGGGCGACCTGATGACAAACCACCTGATATTCCTTTGCAGATTTTGATGTCTCACATTTGGCCCGAGCGAAGCATGAACCCCAGCGGTGAGCGACCTAATGATTAAGAGTCAGTGCTCTTACAATACATAGGCCTGGGAGGCCCATCTTGGTACAGTTTATCATGGCAATTGATTCTGTCTTGATTACCCTGACCTCATTTTCAAACCAAACAGTTTTTGGGATCATATTTATAGTGGGGTCATAGTTTTCTCATGAAAACAATTAGTCAAAGCTAGACTAATTTTCTTCTTCATTATCGGACCCTGCCAATTTGGGCTTGAATAAATAAATGGGCTGCATGAGGCTTCCACGCAGAGCTAAAACCGACCGCACACGAGTACCGCATGGTAAACCGCTCAGAGGATCTAAGCCTGCCTAGGTAAAGTGATGTGAGTTGGACCGTCCATGCAGGGTTCTCACTAGGATTTTGAAAATTGCAGTGAAAATTCTGTTCTCCAGAAAAAGTTGGGAGTTTTACCATACTTTTTTGCTGAGACTAAGTTGGAGACAGAAATGTAAAAGTTGGATTAATTACTCCAAATTTGGAGTTAACGAGAACTATGCCATGCTTATAAACCGTATTGGTTTCATTGGGAGAAAGGGCTTGAGATGTCATTCATTCAATGTCAGGAAAAAGTCCCACAAAATTGGAAGCAACATCTCCAAAATGACCTATACCGTGTTGACGGGGACGTTAAACCTCAAATCAAACAAACAAAATCTTCTTCGATAACTAAAAAAAACCTTGGCCCTATATTTATTCTTCAGCTAGATGCTCTTTGGTAGCATGTACTTTTAACTTATTCTGGAAGACTTGCATTCAGTGAATCACTAGTTGAGATCACAGTTTTACACTTGCAGCATCTGTCAAAAATCCATGTATAAAAGCAGTTGTGCCATATCTCAGATGTTCTAGTTCCATGTCAGTGTTGATCAAACCCAACACCCTTCCCACTGCTTTGCACATGCAGAAACAACCAGTGTTGGGATTTACACCTAAGTTATGGCTTATCCACAGTTTGAACATGTAAGTTCTGCTGGTGGTATGTCTAGAAATATCCTTCTTGCTCTATATACAAGTACTTATTATTATTTATAAGTTGCAATAATACCACATAATACACATAATTTGACCAAAAATACAAGTCCACCTAAGAAAAAATTGCATCCTTCACTTTCAAAAATATTATGGAAATTAGAAGTGAAGGCAATGATCAGGAATCGATACAATTAACCAACAGCTCCCATCAGAGACACCAAGGAAAAGTAGTATAGTATTTCATGAAAAAGGATATGTTTAACAGTGAAAAAGAATATGCTTATTACTGAATTATTGAACAAATATTATAGCCGGCTGTCAGCAGACTTTTAGGTCTGGTGACAGCCGGCTGTCACTAGACCTAAAAGTCTGGTGCCAACCGGTTGTCAGCAGACACTTACAAAAAAATTTTATATCCATATTTTATAGTATTCCCAAATTTCAAATTAAGTCATCTAAGAGTCACTGTGGACCCTTTTTTGGCAAAAATTCCAAGCTTCAGAAACTGCACTGCAAGTCTATATGAACTGGAGGGAGTGGGGCATATCCCTCAGGGGTCCCTGGTTTGAATCTGTGAATTTATCTTTTCGAGTACCAGGGTGTTAAACGGCCCCCAATGATCGGGCTTGAAGACAAGATGGGCTGCATAATATTTCCACACAGAGCTGAAACTGACCACATAATATTATGAGTATATACTAGTAAATGGCTCAGAGGATCTAAGCCTGCCCAGAAAAAGCGGTGCCAGTCGGACCGTCCATGCTCATAAACCGGGCTACAAGGCTTGAGAAGTCATTTCATCTCAGTGTCGGGTAAAAGTCCCACAAAATTGGAAGCAACGTCCCCAAAATGACCTAAACTGTGTTGACAGGGATGTTAAACCTAAAATCAAACAAAACCAGGGTGGTCAAATATTTGACTCAGTCCATCAATCAGTATTGCAGATGATATAATGAAACAGTCTTAAGTCAAAGTTCAGAACCATTTTCCAGCAAACAATCCACCACTGGCGGCCACCAGTGCTTTCATTTTGTTATTTTTCCAGGCTCAAACTTTGAAACAAACTCAGCAGGAGTGTAAAATTCTACTTGCCTGCTCGCATTTACATGTACCAGTAAATTTTAAGGCAGGGCAAGTGAGATTTAAAAAATTTCCTCTCTCTCTGTGGCTTATGATCTTATGATATTATGCACTGTTTGCCAGTAATCTGGCTGTTTTGGAGTGGGTTAATGCTGTAATAGGAGCTGCTAGAATTATTATCTTAGTAGGACAACCACTTCAGATGATTATTGTATATGATTGGCTGGTCTATCTCAACTGTACCAAAACATCCTCTATCATTGAGAGTACCGTAAAGATCCTAAATATTGCGACAGCTAGGCCTAAGCAAACAATGCAGACCCAGATCAGACTGCTCCTGAAGTCTGATCTGGGCCTACACTGTTTGCCATTCCATTTGCCCCTTTTGGACCCCTTGCAGGATTGTAAAAATATATTTAACCCATTCAGTACCAGAAACTCCAAAGGGGTACCTTTGCAAACAGTGTAGGCCCAGATCAGACGTCTGATCAGGGCCCACACTGTTTGCAAAAAGTTCAGCCATTTTCCGAATACATTTTGAAGAAAACGTAACCTGACACCCCTAAATTTTCAAATGGACTCCTGCTATATACAAGAAGGAAGATTCCATTTGGTACCAAAAGGGTTAAAGTCATTTTTAGGATTTTTACAGTAATGTGTCTTTGTCTGATCAGTATAATATATGGATGCTTCTTGATCCAAAGTTACTCATGCAAGCAGGGTAGCTGACTGTTAATGTTTTGCATTATTTCTGTGTCATTCCTGGGGTTGGGGTGGCAGGGAGAGGTGTTACGAAATAGTTGTAACATTGATTACCTGATACATATCAAAAAAGAAGAGAATACATGTAGTGATATTTTTAACATACATTGTACTGTCATTTAGAAGCCTCCGTGGTGCAGTGGTTACGCTACTCGCCTTGTAAACCAGGGATCGCAGGATCAATCCCGGGCTTCTCCAGACTATCGGATGAGTCTTTAAACCGAGGTCCTGTCTCCGTATGACCTTAGCTATTGGTGGGACGTATAACTAAAACTCACTCACTGTACTGTCATTCACCAACTAGTTACAGATATTCAGAGAATACATTAGGTGCAAAGTTAGCTTGTAATTTTTATTGTTTGCTTTATTATGTCTCCCCCGAAAAAATTTTTTTCGGAGAGACATATTGTTTTTCCCCCGGGCGTCTGTCTGTCTGTCCGTCTGTCCGTCTGTCTGTCTGTCCGTCTGTCCGTCTGTCTGTCTGTCACACTTTCGTGTCCGCTCTATAACTTGAAAACCGTTTGAGCTATCGTCACGAAACTTAGTATAAATATAAATCAGCATTAGACGACGTGCAGTGCGCAAGAACTATAACTCTCGCATTTATACTTTTTGAATTATCTCCCTTGGAAGTTTGTTGGTATGTATATATGTATGGGCAAATTGTGTCCGGTCAATAACTTTCTTATTTTCAAATGGATTTTAAAATTATTTGGCAGAAATATTAACAACCATAAGACAATGTGTGGTGCGCATGAATCAGGTCGGTACCTCAAAGGTCAAGGTCATACTTAGAGGTCAAAGGTCAAAAAAGGGGCCTTTTTTTCGTATTTGGTCAATAACTTTCTTATTTTGAGATGGATTTAAAAATTACTTGACAGAAATATTAACGTCTATGAGACGATGTGTGGTGTGCATCAGGCAGGTCAGTACCTCGAAGGTCAAGGTCATACTTAGCGGTCAAAGGTCAAAAAAGGGGCCTTTTTTTCGTGTTTTGTCAATAACTTTCTTATTTTGAGATGGATTTTGAAATTACTTGGCAGAAATATTAACAACCATGAGACGATGTGTGGTGTGCATCAGGCAGGTCAGTACCTCGAAGGTCAAGGTCATACTTAGAGGTCAAAGGTAAAAAAAGGGGCCTTTTTTTCGTGTTTTGTCAATAACTTTCTTATTTTGAGATGGATTGTGAAATCACTTGGCAGAAATGTTAACCAATATAAGACGATGTGTTGCGTGCATGACCCAGGTTGGTACCTCAAAGGTCAAGGTCATACTTAGAGGTCAAAGGTTAAAAAAAGGGGCCTTTTTTCGGGTTTTGTCAATAACTTGCTTATTTTTAGATAGAATTTGAAGTTGCTTGGTAAAAATGTTAACTATCATGAGACGATGTGTTGCATGCATGATTCAGTTTGATACCTCAAGTGTCAAGGTCTTACATAGAGGTTAAAGGTCAAAAAAGGGGCCTTTTTTCGGGTTTGGTCAATAACTTTCTTATTTTTAGATGGATTTTGAAATTGCTTGGCAGAAATGTTAAACACCATGAGATGATGTGTTGCACGCATGACCCAGTTTGGTACCTGAAAGGTCAAGGTCATACATAGAGGTTAAAGGTCAAAAAAGGGGCCTTTTTAGCTCACCTGAGCCGAAGGCTCATGTTAGGTATTAGTATACCATGAGCCGGCGTCCGTCGTCGTCCGTCGTCGTCGTCCGTCGTCGTCGTCCACACTTTCAAAGAAGTATATCTCCGGAACCAGTGGGCCAATCTTGATCAAATTTCATGTGAAGCATTATCAGGTAGGGGGAAAGGCTGCATACTGTTTTCGGGCAGATCGGATTGGAACTCTGGTTGCCATGGCAACAAATAGCTCCCATAGACTTAACATAGGAAAAAGTTTGTCATCACTCTAGCTCCGTCAATTTTTTTCTGATTGTCTTCATTCTTGCAGATAACGAGGACAGGCATGAAATCTCGATCAAGTTCCATTTTGGGCTGAATCGGATTATTCACTCAGGAGTTACGTGCCCTTGAGCGTTGAAAAAACATAGGAAAAAGCTTGTCATCACTCTAGCTCCGTCAATTTTTTTCTGATCGACTTCATTCTTACAGATAACGAGGACAGGCATGAAATCTCGATCAAGTTCGATTTTGGGCTGAATCGCATTATTCACTCAGGAGTTACGTGCCCTTGAGCGTTGAAAAAATTGCCTATTGACTTAACATGGGGAGAATGTTGTCATCACCATAGCTGCTTCAATTATTTTCAGATTGGCTTTATTCTTGCAGATAACCAGCACAGCCATGAAATCTCGGTCAAGTTCGATAACTGGCAGAATCGGATCATTCACTTAGGAGTTACCTGCCCTTGTGTGTTTTTGCATTAGGGTTAATGGGAATTTCAAAAATATATATCTTAAAGACTACTTGGCCACCTTTGATCAAATTTCATGTGTCGCATTATTGGGCAAGTGGAAAGGCTCCATTAGGTTTTCAGGGAGATCTGAGTGGAACTCTGGTTGCCATGGCAACATCTAGCTCCCATAGACTTCACATAGGAAAAAGCTTGTCATCACTCTAGCTCCGTCAATTTTTTTCTGATCGACTTCATTCTTGCAGATAACCAGTATAGGCATAAAATCTCGGTCAAGTTCGATTTTGGGCCGAATCAGATAATTCACTCAAGAGTTACGTCCCCTTGAGCGCCCGAAAAATTGCCTATCGACTTAACATGGGGAAAATGTTGTCATCACTGTAGCTGCTTCAATTTTGTTCGGATTGGCTTCATTCTTACAGATAACCAGCACAGCCATGAAATCTCGGTCAAGTTCGATAATTGGCAGAATCGGATCATTCACTTAGGAGTTACCTGCCCTTGTGCATTTTTGCATAAGGGTTAATGTGAATTTCAAAAATGTATATCTTGAAGACTACTTGGCCGACTTTGATCAAATTTCATGTGTAACATTATTGGGCAAGTGAAAAGACTGCATAAGGTTTTCATGCAGATCTGAGTGGAACTCTGGTTACCATGGCAACATATAGCTCCCATAGACTTAACATAGGAAAAATCTTGTCATCACTCTAGCTCCGTCAATTTTTAGCTCACCTGACCGAAGGTCATGGTGAGCTTTTGTGACAGTAAGATGTCCGGCGTCGTCGTGCGTCGTCCGTCGTCCGTCGTCCGTCGTGCGTAAACTTTTTCTTGTGAACACACTAGAGGCCACAGTTTTGGTCCAATTATCATCAAACTTGCTCAGAATGATAATCATGACAATATCTCGGTCAAGTTCGAATTTGGGTCATGTCGGGTAAAAAAGTAGGTCAGTAGGTCAAATCATAGAAAAACCTTGTGAACACTCGAGAGGCCACAATTTTGGTCCAATCATCATCAAACTTGCTCAGAATGATCATTGTGACAATATTTTAGTGAAGTTTGAATATGGATCATGTCGGCTTAAAAAGTAGGTCAGCGGGTCAAATCATAGAAAAACCTTGTGAACACCCTAGAGGCCACAATTTTGGTCCAATCATAATCAAACTTGCTCAGAATGATCATCATGACAATATCTTGGTCAAGTTCGAATATGGGTCATGTCCGGTCAAAAAGTAGGTCAGTAGGTCAAATCATAGAAAAACCTTGTGAACACTCTGAAGGCCACTGTTTTGGTCCAATTATCATGAAACTTGCTCAGAATGACCATTGTGACAATATTTCAGTCCAGTTCGAATATGGGTCATATCGGGTTAAAAAGTAGGTCAGCGGGTCAAATCATATAAAAACCTTGTGAACACCCTAGGGGCCACAATTTTGGTCCAATCATAATCAAACTTGCTCAGAATGATCATCATGACAATATCTCGGTCAAGTTTGAATATGGGTCATGTCCGGTTGAAAAGTAGGTCAGTAGGTCAAATCATAGAAAAACCTTGTGAATACTCAGGAGGCCACAAGTTTGGTTAAATCATTAATCTTGCTCAGAATGGTCATTGTGACAATATCTTGGCTAAGTTTGAATAAAGGTCTTTTCGGGTCAAAAAGTAGGTCAGTAGGTCAAATTAAAGAAAAAACTTGTGAACACTCTAGTTTTACATAGACTTATATAGGGAAAATCTTTAAAAATCCTTTTCTCTGAAACCACAAGGCCTAGGTCTTTTATATTTGGTATGAAGCTTCATCTAAAAGACCCCTAACAAGATTATTCAAATGATAGTGCTGAGGCCAAAAATGTCCCCGCCCCCGGGCCCTTTGGTTTTACATAGACTTATATAGGGAAAATCTTTAAAAATCTTCTGCTCTGAAGCTGCAAGGCCCAGGACTTTGATATTTGGTATTAAGCTTTATCTAGTGGACCCCTACCAAGATTGTTCAAATTATAGTGCTGGGGCAAAAAATGCCCCCGTTCCGGGGCCCTTTGGTTTTACATGGCCTTATATAGGGAAAATCTTTAAAAATCTTCTTCTCTGAAACCGCAAGGTCCAGGACTTTGATATTTAGAATGAAGCTTCATCCATTGGACCTCTACCAAGATTGTTCAAATTATCGCCCTTGGGCCAAAAATGCCCCCGCTCAGGGGCCCTTTGTTTTTACATAGACTTATATAGGGAAAATCTTTAAAAATCCTTTTCTCTGAAACCACAAGGCCTAGGTCTTTTATATTTGGTATGAAGCTTCATCTAAAAGACCCCTAACAAGATTATTCAAATGATAGTGCTGAGGCCAAAAATGTCCCCACCCCCGGGCCCTTTGGTTTTACATAGGCTTATATAGGGAAAATCTTTAAAAATCTTCTGCTCTGAAACTGCAAGGCCCAGGACTTTGATATTTGGTATTAAGCTTTATCTAGTGGACCCCTACCAAGATTGTTCAAATTATAGTGCTGGGGCAAAAAAAGCCTCCACCTGGGGCCCTTTGGTTTTACATAGGCTTATATAGGGAAAATCTTTAAAAATCTTCTTCTCTGAAACCGCAAGGCCCAGGACTTTGATATTTTGTATGAAGCTTCATCTAGTGGACCCCTACCAAGATTGTTCAAATTATAGCCCTTGGGCCAAAAATCCCCCTGCTCAGGGGCCCTTTGGTTTTACATAGACTTATATAGGGAAAATCTTTAAAAATCTTCTTCTCTGAAACCACAAGGTCCAGGACTTTGATATTTAGAATGAAGCTTCATCCAATGGACCTCTACCAAGATTGTTCAAACTATCGCCCTTGGGCCAAAAATGCCCCCGCTCAGGGGCCCTTTGTTTTTACATAGACTTATATAGGGAAAATCTTTAAAAATCCTTTTCTCTGAAACCACAAGGCCTAGGTCTTTTATATTTGGTATGAAGCTTCATCTAAAAGACCCCTAACAAGATTATTCAAATGATAGTGCTGAGGCCAAAAATGTCCCCGTCGCCGGGCCCTTTGGTTTTACATAGGCTTATATAGGGAAAATCTTTAAAAATCTTCTGCTCTGAAACTGCAAGGCCCAGGACTTTGATATTTGGAATTAAGCTTTATCTAGTGGACCCCTACCAAGATTGTTCAAATTATAGTGCTGGGGCAAAAAAAGCCTCCGACTGGGACCCTTTGGTTTTACATGGCCTTATATAGGGAAAATCTTTAAAAATCTTCTTCTCTGAAACCGCAAGGCCCAGGACTTTGATATTTTGTATGAAGCTTCATCTAGTGGACCCCTACCAAGATTGTTCAAATTATAGCCCTTGGGCCAAAAATGCCCCCGCTCAGGGGCCCTTTGGTTTTACATAGACTTATATAGGGAAAATCTTTAAAAATCTTCTTCTCTGAAACCACAAGGCCTAGGTCTTTTATATTTGGTATGAAGCTTCTTCTAAAGGACCCCTACCAAGATGATTCAAATTATAGTGCTGGGGCCAAAAGTGGCCCCGTCCCGGGGCCCTTTGGTTTTACATAGACTTATATAGGGATAATCTTTAAAAATCTTCTCTGAAACCACAAGGCCCAGGACTTTGAAATTTGGTATGAAGTTGCATCTAATGGACCTCTACCAAGATTGTTAAAATTATAGCCCTGGGGCCAAAATGCCCCCACTCTGGGGCCCTATGGTTTTACATAGACTTACATGGGGAAAATCTTCAAAAATCTTCTTCTCTGAAACCACAAGGCCTGGGTCTTTGATATTTGGTATGAAGCTGCATCTAGTGGACCTCTATCAAAATTATTCAAATTATAGCCCTGGTACCAAAAATGTCCCCGCTCCGGGGCCCTTTGGTTTTGCATAGACTTATATAGGGAAATCTTTAAAAATCTTCTCTGAAACTGCAAGGCCAAGGCCTTTGATATTTAGTATGGAGCTTTATCTAGTGGACCTCTACCAAGATTGTTCAAATTATAGCCCTGGGGCCACAAATGCCCCCACCCCGGGCCGGGGCCCTTTGTTTTTACATAGATTTATATAGCCCTGGGGCCATTTGGTTTTGCATAGGCTTATGTAGGGAATATCTTTAAAAAAAATCTTCTTCTCTGAAACTGCAAGGCCCAGGTCTTTGAAATTTGATGTGTAGCTTTATCTAGTGGACCTTTGCCAAGATTGTTCTAATTATAGCCTTTGTTGATGTTTGGTATGAAGCTTCACCTTTAAGACCTCCCTCAACATTATGCACATTAAAACCCTGGGGCCAATAATGGCCCTCTCTGGGGCCCACTTGTTACACTATGGATCAGGTGAGCGATCCAGGGCCATCATGGCCCTCTTGTTTTCTGATCAACTTCATTCTTGCAGATAATAAGGACAGGCATAAAATCTCGGTTAAGTTCGATTTTGGGCAGAATCGGAATATTGACCTCGGAGTTACGTGACCTTGAGCGACAAAAAATTTGCCCATAGACTTAACATAGGGAAACTGTTGTGACTACAATAGCGACTTGAATTTTTTTCAGATCAGCTTCAAACTTGCAGGTAACGAGGACAGACATAAAATCACGGTTTAGTTCGATTTTGGGCCGAATTGGATTATTTGCCTTGGAGTTACCTGCCCTTGAGCATGAAAAAATACGTTGTGACCACGATAGCAACTTTATTTTTATTCAGATCAGCTTCAAACTTGCAGGTAACGAGGACAGGCATAAAATCCCGGTTAAGTTCGATTTTGGGCCGAATCGGAATATTGACCTCGGAGTTACGTGACCTTGAGCGACAAAAAATTTGCCCATAGACTTAACATAGGGAAAATGTTGTGACTACGATAGCGACTTGAATTTTTTTCAGATCAGCTTCAAACTTGCAGGTAACGAGGACAGACATAAAATCTCGTTTAAGTTAGATTTTGGGCCGAATCAGATTATTTGCCTTGGAGTTACCTGCCCTTGAGCATAAAAAAATACGTTGTGACCACGATAGCAACTTTATTTTTATTCAGATCAGCTTCAAACTTGCAGGTAACGTGGACAGGCATAAAATCTCAGTTAAGTTCGAATCGGAATATTGACCTCGGAGTCACATGACCTTGAGCGACAAAATATTTGCCCATAGACTTTACATAGGGAAAATGTTGTGACTACGATAGCGACTTGAATTTTTTTTAGATCAGCTTCAAACTTGCAGGTAACGAGGACAGACATAAAATCTCGGTTAAGTTCGATTTTGGGCCGAATCGGATTATTTGCCTTGGAGTTACCTGCCCTTGAGCATAAAAAAATACGTTGTGACCACGATAGCAACTTTATTTGTATTCATATCAGCTTCAAACTTGCAGGTAACGAGGACAGGCATAAAATCTCGGTTAAGTTCAATTTTGGGCCGAATCGGAATATTGACCTAGGAGTTACGTGACCTTGAGCGACAAAAAATTTGCCCATAGACTTAATTAGGGAAAATGTTGCGACTACGATAGCGACTTGAATTTTTTTCAGATCAGCTTCAAACTTGCAGGTAACGAGGACAGACATAAAATCTCGGTTAAGTTCGATTTTGGGCCGAATCGGAATATTTGCCTTGGAGTTACCTGCCCTTGAGCATAAAAAAATACGTTGTGACCACGATAGCAACTTTATTTTTATTCATATCAGCTTCAAACTTGCAGGTAACTAGGACAGGCATAAAATCTCGGTTAAGTTCGATTTTGGGCCGAATCGGAATATTGACCTCGGAGTTACGTGACCTTGAGAGACAAAAAAATTTGCCCATAGACTTAACGTAGGGAAAATGTTGTGACAGAAATAGCGACTTGAATTTTTAGCTCACCTGAGCCAAAGGCTCCAGTGAGCTGATAGTATACCAAGGCTCCGGAGTCCGTCGTCTGTCGTCCGTCCATCCGTCGTCCACACTTTCAATGAAGCATATCTCAGAAGGCAGTCGACCAATCTTGTTCAAATTTTATGTGTAGCACCATTGGGCAAGGGGAAAGGCTGCATTAGGTTTTGGAGCTAGTCTGGTTCATTTGTTCCTTCATTCTTCTTTCTCTCCATATAGAGATAATAGACCAATGTTAAATTTTTAATCAAAGATTTCTCAGGAACTATAAAAGCTAGAAGCATCAAATTTGGTATTCAATAGAATAATGAGGACTTATTTTGTGTAAGAGACATTGGGCTTTCTCAGCTTATTTGTTCATCTGTTCTTTCATTCTTCTTTCTCTCCATTTTGACCAATGTTAAATTTTCGTCAAAGATTTCTCAGGAACTATAGAAGCTAGAAGTCTCAAACTTGGAATACAATGCAATAATGATGACTTATATCCTGTAAAGGTCAATGGGCTGGATTCTATTAGCAGATTTAGTAGTCAAGTCTGTGAATTGTTAAAACTTAACCCTTTACCACTCAGAAAATTATCCAATACAGCATCTTAACAGAACACTGATATAGGTAAATCAATAACCAATAGTCCATATATGGCTGATAGGCCTGACAGTCTTATCTGAACAGAGATATTGGCATTTTTGTGTGATTTTCACCCTTATGTTACAAAAATGATTATTTTAGTATTTTCTGTACATTTGACAATATTTATGTAAATGTAAAGTTTCTAGGAAATTAAATTTTCTTTCCAATGGTACTAAATTTATTATAGTTTCTCTTTGCGTTTTGAAAATATGAAGTGTCAAAGTAAGCAAAATATTTTCTTTAGCAAAAATTTCTGTTTTTGGTTGGTCAGAGAAAGTATTTTTAACCACCATAGCCCCAGAAAACAGGGGGTATCCACGTATTATTTTTCTTATTTCCGCACAAAAACGCATTTGTAGGTAATCATTAGGGCATGTCACTGAGGGTCTTCCAACAAGTTTTCATAACATACTTTTTATGCAGAAATAAGATCATGTTCATAAGTCTGTGAAATGAACATCTATCTGAACCCGGTATACATTATTTTACTTATTTCTGCACCAAGACCAAGGTTGTGGGTACTCGTTAGAACTGCCTCAATCGGCACCCACGACCTATGTTCTGAGTATAAATAAGAAAAATATAAAAGTTTTCAATGGAAAAGTAGCCATTTTGGAGAAATTAAAGAATGTGCTATGACACATGGGTGTGTTTTGTTTATGAAAAAATCAGTGCTTAAGATTAAAATAACTATTACAGCCTATCTATCCTTTTTTGAACCCCCATCCCCAACTTTACCTTTTTTTTTTTAATAAATGTATCAACCACCCCATAGCCAGCTCACCCCAAAGAGCCGTCTCTGTATTTTTTTAATTTTTTTTTATAAATAAGATTTGTTTGTTTGATTAGAGGTATAACATCCCCATCAACACTATTTAGGACATTTTGGAGATATTGCTTCCAATTTGGTGGGACTTTTACCCAACACTCAGGTGCAATGACATCTGATGCGCATGGTCATTGTACAGCGTCTGGTCTGGGTCTGTGCTATCGCATGTGCTGTCTACAACCCTGTAGACCCTGATCAGACGCCTTATAATATTTGTCTGGGCTCTGATCCCGATCTGCACTGTTTGCACCTTTGTGTTCTGTCTATTGTCATACAGACTAACGGGTGGATGACGTCAGGTTGATAGCTACTGGTCTGGGTCTGTGCCGTCTACAATCCTGTAGACCCTGATCGGACGCCTTATTATAATTTTCTGGGCTCTGATCCCGAACTGCGCTGTTTGCACCTTTGTGTTCTGTCTATAGTTATACACACAGACGGGTGGATGATGCCAGGCTGATCCCTATATCCCCCGAACATGTTCAGACTAGGGATAAGAAACACCACCGTCGGCAATGAGTCCCTGATCAGACGCCGCATTACCTTTGTGCAGCGTCTTGTCCGGGTCTGCGCCGACCCATATGCCGTCTACAAACCTGTAGACCCTCATCAGACGCCGTTTAATAATTTTTAAAGTCTGATTCGAATCTGCATTGCTTGCATTGCTTGCATTGCTCTGTCTGTTGTGTCTACGGACGGACGGACATGTGAACGGACGCCAGACTCAATTTTGTTCGCGGACGGACGGACGCCAGGCTGATTGTTATATCCCCGAACCTATTTGGTCAGGGGATAAAAAATAAAACGCACCGGCGGCGGTCAGACCATGATCAGACGTCGCATGGTCTGTGTCGTCGCATATGCCATCTTCAAACCTGTAGACCCTATCCAGACGCCTTATAATCATTGTATGGCGTCTGATTCAAATCTGCACTGTTTGCACCTTTGTGTTCTGTCTATTGTTATACAGACGGTTGAGTGGATGACGCCAGGCTGATCGCTATATCCCCCGAACATGTTCAGACTAGGGATAAAAACACCACCGTCGGCAATTAGTCCCTGATCAGACGCCGCATTATCGTTGTGTAGCGTCTTGTCCGGGTCTGCGCCGATCCATATGCCGTGTACAAACCTGTAGACCCCCATCAGACGCTGTTTAATAATTGTACAGGTCTGATTCTTATCTGCATTGCTTGCATCTGTCTGTTGTGTCTACGGACGAACGGACGGACATGTGAACGGACGCCAGACTCATAATTTTGTTTGCGGACGGACGGACGGACGGACGGACGCCAGGCTGATAGTTATATCCCCGAACCTATTTGGTCAGGGGATAAAAATAAAACGCACCGGCGGGGGTCAGACCATGATCAGACGCCGCATGATCATTGTACAGCGTCTGGTCTGGGTCTGTGCCGTCGTATATTCCGTCTACAAACTTGTAGACCCTATCCAGACGCCGTATAATAATTGTATGGCGTCCGATTCAAATCTGCACTGTTTGCACCTTTGTGTTCTGTCTTTTGTTATACAGACGGTTGGGTGAATGACGCCACGCTAATCGCTATATCCCCCGAACCTGTTCAGACTAGGGTTAAAAAAAAAAACACCACCGTTGGCGATAAGACCCTGATCAGACGCCGCGTCGTTGCGCAACGTCTTGTCCGGGTCTGCGCCGTCTCAGATACCGTCTACATACATGTAGACCATCATCAGGCGCCGTTTAATAATTGTACATCTGATCCGGATCTGCATTGTTTTCATATGTCTATTGCGTCTACGGACGGACGTTTGAACGGACGCCAGGCTCCGAACCTGTTCAGACTAGGGATAAAAAACACCACCGTCGCCGATAAGACCCTGATCAGACGCCGCATAACCGTTGCGCAGCGTCTTGTCACTCATAATTTTGTGTCTACGAACGGGCGAATGAACGGACGCCAGGCTCCGAACCTGTTTAGACTAGGGATAAAAAACACCACCGTCGCCGATAAGACCCTGATCAGACGCCGCATAACCGTTGCGCAGCGTCTTGTCCGGGTCTGCGCCGTCTCAGATGCCTTCTACAAACATGCTGACCCTCATCAGACGCCGTTCAATAATAGTACGGCGTCTGATCCGAGTCTGCATTGTTTGCATCTGTCTGTTGTGTCTACGGACGGACGGACATTTGGACGGTCGCTATATCCTCCAAACCTATTCGGTCGCGGAAAATAAAATAAAATGAACCGTCGGCTGTTGGAGCTGAATCAGACGTCGCGGCAATAATTGTGGAGGGTCTGATCCGGGTGCCGTAGCATTATAAGGTCCAAAAACCTGAAGACCCTGATCAGGTGCCGCTTAATAATTGCATCTGTTTGTCTGTTAACGTGTCGGCGGTGAGACCCTGATCAGACGTCGCATATTTTTTTTTTAGAAATTAATATTCATTAAAGGGGCTGAAACTATTGACCAATGAAAGGCCTTCTACCCATCTGTGGGTTTTATTGCCCTTCCGATGAACACCTGGGTACACTTTTGGGTACTGTTACGTAATTTATTTCTCTCAAAGCTCGCCACGCTCCGGGTGGCATCCGCTGTATAAACATTCCTAGGGTATCATAATCCCCAATTAACTAATTATCTTGAACCATAAATCCCTTGAATCTAACTGATTATACAGCGCTAATTGTCTTTACCTAAATCATGCAAATCATGCGCGACCGACACACAAATATTGCGTCATTCAGTAACTCAACCCAGTAATTTTCCATTCCGGTCAGGCAAGGTCATCGTGATTCAGTAGAAGAAACCCCTGGTGTGTTTGGTTGTAAATTACACAAAAACTTTGTATAGAAACATATTTGTTTTTTTCGCAAATATTGTTGGCAAAAGACCAAACTTAACATTAATAAACATCCGGCGTTTTTATATTTAGGAAAAAGGTAAAAATAACGCGATTGATTTTGAGACACGGGCAAACACGTATTTGTTCAAATGGCGACACACGGGGATATACGTATCTGTACGTTAATCGATAAAGTCGTAAATATACGGGTCTGAGTGGTAATGGATCGAGTCGGGAATATACGTATCTGAGTGGTAAAGGGTTAAGTTCCTCAGGTGAGCGGTTTAGGCTCATTGAGCCTCTTGTTTTGTGTTCTGTCAATAACTTTCTTATTTTGAGATGGATTTTGAAATTACTTGGCAGAAATGTTAACCATAATAACACGATGTGTTGTACCTCAAAGGTCAAGGCCATACTTAGAGGTCAAAGGTAAAAAAGGGCCTTTTTGTGTATGGCCAATAACTTTTTTATTTTTCTATGAACATTTTTAAAGTTACTTTGCAGAAATGTTTATCTTCATTAGATGATGTGTTGCACACAAGACCCGGCTCAATACCTCCAATGTCAAGGTTATACTTAGAGGTAAAAAAACGGGGGAGACATCTGTGTTTTTGTAGAAAAACAAATTCTAGTTACCATTATTATTATTACTGTAAACATGGTAAAAATTCTAAAATGCCAGTCGCTGGTTACCTTAAAAGTAATTTTTTGGCAACAGTGGAGACCCAGGTCGGACTGTAGAGCAGTCTGATCTGGGCCCACACTGTATGCGTGTACGCAAAAATATTTTTAAAAAGTTTTAAAAAAAATTCAGCAGACGACTTGTAAGATTTTCTCGGCATCTTAAGGGTTAACACCCTGGGCGCTTGTTAGAAGAGAGAAGGATTGGAGGCTGCAATTTTATGGGGATTGTCAGAGACTACATTTTCTCTTCAAGAACTAGAAATGCAACCTCCCTCCTTGTTTAGTTGAAACTGTCTATATCCGCATTGATCACAATAATTTTTTATGCTCATGGCTTTGAAATTAAAAACGCTACATGATGTAACATTTTGTTTTCCTTTCATCCAATAGAATCCTCAGTGGTGTAGTGGTTACGCTACTCGCCTTGTAAACCAGGGGGTCGCAGGAGCGATCCCGGGCTTCTCCAGACTTTTGGATGAGTCTTTAAACCCAGGTCCCATCTCGGTATGACCTTAGCTGTTGGTGGGACGTAAAACTCAAAACGCACTCACTCCTTTCATCCAACTTATACACACGTAGCTGAGGCTCATGATGAGATAAAAGGGTGCAAAAGCCCCTAACTAATTTGTCATTTGTCATATCTCCATAAAACATGTTCCTATGTGGCAGCTTTTTTCCATTCTTTTTCATTGTTGAATGTTCTGTCTCATGGATTCATTGAAACAGGAATAAGAGTTTTCAGATTTTTGGCAGATTTTCTTGTTAATGTTCCAGACACTTACTGTAAGATCACCGGTCATTAAAGAATGTGCCTAACACGTGTGTGACCAGTGAAGACACAGATCAAACTGCACACATTCACAGTCTAAGCAGATTCTTTGTTGTTCACCCAAGCCTTATGCACTAGTCATTTGTAACCACTGCTCCCCCCCCCCCCCCACCTACGGGGATAGGCGGGGGATAGTGGGGCTAATGTGCGTGGTAGTTACCCTCTTTGTTCCCCTGCAGTGCCGGGTTAATGCAGGGGTTTTGATACATGTATTATGTGTATTATGCAAATATACCCCCAGTGGAATGTGGAATGAACTATTATAAACAGCGGGGCTTTGACGTGCTGGAGGTCCCCCGCAAGTGCAGGGCTTCTAGCAGGGCTGTGAAAAGTCATTGTCCCGGCTATCCCTGTAGGTGGTGGGGCAGTGGTTACAAATGACTGGTGCATTATATAGCCTCTGTGATATTCAAAGAATAGGACCTTTATTGAGCACTAGGATCAGGCTGTTCTACCTTCTCTTTTATAGTCTCCTATTAGATGACGTAAATGTCCAATAGATACTTATTTTTGTGGCAATTTTGATAATAGATAATACCATAAGGTTTCCTTTTTTGTCTTTTTTTTTGTAATAGGCGTTTAATAGAGGTACCAGTTTTTTTTTTGAGAAATAGACCAAATAATTGGCATTTTTTGAGCTGAAATTGTGGGGATGGGTGTTTATTCCAACATGGACATTAATAGTAGTTTTTACGGTATTTTTACCACCCTTTCCCAACCAGTGAACATTGGATCATCTACTATTAGCTACATTTAGTTTTCACACAACCCTAGAAAAAAAGATCTAAATGCAGCAGTATTTACAGCTGCCCAAAGTTGGCCTATGTAAGCAAATTATATTTGCTTTCTGTGTTAAATTCTAACCCTTGACCTGCTGAATATTTATATATGCCACAGCCACTACTGATTTTCAACCAATCAGATTACTTGATGCAAATTATTGCAACAAATTTTTGAGCTGAATGACAAACAATGAAGATCCTGATCAGATGGCTTCTTCAGGAGCCATCTGATTTGGATCTTCATTGTTTGAAAGATAAGACATATCTGGGCTCAGCAGGACAAAGGTTAACCCAGAAAGCACCAGTTTTGAACAGACAGCTTTTTTAGCTCACCAGAGCCGAAGGCTCCGGGGGAGCTTATAGGATAGGCAGTTGTCCGGCGGCGTCGTCGTCGTCTGTCGTCGTCTGACGTCAACACTTTCAAACATCTTCTTCTCTGAAGCCACTGGACCGATTCAGCCCAAATTTTATCTGTAGCATCCTTGGGCTGGGGGATTGAAAATTTGTGTTTTTTATGAAATTCGGCTCATTGGTTTGGTTGCTATGGCAACTTAGAGTTTCCATAGACTTATAATGGGGAAAATTGAAAAATGGCATTTACTGCCAAGCCACTGCAGATATTTTGACAAAACTTTCATAGAAATATTCCTTAGGCAATCTACTATCTGCCATATGATTTTAGGCCTACTGCTCATTTGTATTGGTTGCCATGGAAACCAAAATGAAAAAATAGAAAAATAAAATACTTAAAAAATCATCTCCTCAGAAACCGTATGCTCTATGAGGCTGAAAGTTTATGGAAATATTCACCATATTTGCCTTAACAGGTTTTGTGTTTTTTATGAAATTTGGCTCTTTAGTTTGGTTGCTATGGCAACTTAGATTTTCCATAGACTTATAATGGGGAAAATTGAAAAATGGCATTAACTACAAAGCCTTTGCAGATATTTTGACAAAACTTTCATAGAACTGTTCCTTTAGTAAACTTCTCTCAGCCATATGCTTTTATGACAACCTGGGGGTCCAGTAGGTTGTGCCGGGGCCATGCCACGCCCCCAGTACTTCATAAAATGACCTATATCTCAGAAACCTTACAGATCCCCACCCCTAAACCATATATATTCTTGTTCCTATTGATAAGACGCATTCAGTGACACCAACCTGGAGGTCCTCCGGGATGTGCCGAGGCCATGCCCCACCCCCTCCACTTCATAAAAGGCCCAATATCTCGGAAACCATTCAGATCCCCACCCCTGAACCCTATATACTCTTGTTCCTTATGATAAGGCGCATTCAGTGACATCAAACTGGGGGTCCCCTGGGATGCGCCGGGGCCATGTCCCGCCCCTCCATTTCATAAAAGGCCCAATATCTCGGAAACCTTACAGATCCCCACCCCTAAACCATATATATTCTTGCTCCTTATGATAAGACGCATTCATTGACCCCAAATTGGGGGTCTTCCGGGGTGCGCCGGAGCCATGCCCCACCCCTTCACTTCACAAAAGGCCATATATCTCAGAAACTGTTCAGATCCCCACCCCTAAACCATATATGTTCTTGTTCATTATGATGAGACACATTCAGTGACACCAACCTGGGGGTCCCCAGGGATGTGCTGGGGCCATGCCCCACCCCCTCCATTTCATAATATCACAATATCTCGGAAACCTTACAGATCCCCACCCCTAAACCATATATATTCTTGTTCCTTATGATAAGACACTTTCATTGACACCAACCTGGGGGTCTCCCTGGGCCTTGCCCCACCCCTGCACTTCACAAAAGGCCTTATATCTCAGAAACTGTTCAGAGCCCCACCCCTAAACCATATATATTCATCTTCCTTATGATAAGGCACATTCATTGACACCAGCTTGTGAGTCCCCGGGGCATGCCCGGGCCTTGCTCCACCGCTTGACTTCATTAAAAGCCACATATCTCAGAAATAGTTAGATCCCCACCCCTAAACCATATATATTCTTGTTCTTTATGATAAGACTCATTCAGTCACACCAACTTGGGGGTCTCTTTGTGCTGAGGCAATGTGCCCCGCCCTTCCACTTCATAAAAGGCCATATATTTCAGAAACCATTCAAATCCCCACCCCATATTCATATATTATGTTCTTGTTCCTTATTATTAGCACACTTACTGTAGGGGTGTCCGCAGGGGCCAGTCCTCTCCTTTATCACTTCATGAAAGGATATCTTGGAAACCGTTCAGATTCCCACCCCTAAACCATATATATACTTGGTCCTTATGATGAGACACATTTAGGGACAACAATCTTGGGCTTTCCTGGGAACGACAGGGCATGCTCCAACCCCTCCACTTTTATCTCCAGCCATGCAGATCCCCACTGCTAAACCATATATATTCTTGTTCTTTGTGATAAGACACATTTAGTGATACCAACCAGGGCTCCATTGGGTCCATGCCCCACCCCCTCTACTTCATAAAAGGCCTAATGTTTCATATACTGAGTCCACATTGATGCTCATTTGGATATGGGGGTTCATTTGGCAGATTAAAATGATATCATGTTAAAATACATGGCTGCAATTTGGCAGTGCCCACCTGAGCTCTGGTGAGCATAGTGGCCCATGGGCCTCTTGTTTTATTATTATTTTTCAGAGCTAATAAGACTTGGCATTTCATGTGTTTTGTCTAACCAGCAGATGATTTTGCATGAAATATCAAGCCATATTGACAATGAAAAGTAAGAAAAAATATTGCAAATGACATCTGCCAATCACAACTTGGCAGTTTAAGGGTTAACACAGGAAACGAAACCTGAAACCTAAAAGAATTCAACAAAAATATTGACATTTTTTTTTCATGTGGGTGGACAAAAAAAAATGTACCGTATTCGCCCTAATTACCGCACCGGGCACTTAGTTTTTTCAAAATCATGTAAAAAAATCACAGTAAAAAATCTACCTAATTAGCGCACACTCGATGCCCCCGAGATTATGCATACTGATATTTAAAGGGACGGAAAATGATACTAAAGCATTGCAGAGTTCTCACTAGGATTTTGAAAACAGGAGTTTAAGAATCCATCCATGGAAAAAGTTGGATTCAAATCTGAAAAGTTGGAGTCAAATTTTGAAAAGTTGGAGTTTGACGCTAAAAACGTGTGTCAATTATGGCTAAATGCGTACGGCTGTAAAGTGTGACTCCAAAAGACTTTGGGGCTTGAACCCTTGTTCTGCTCAACATGACAAACCCTTTTCTTGCAGTGGAGATCCAGATCAGATGGCTTCCATCTAATCAGGATTTACACTGTCACTCAGATTGTGAATTTGAATGAATAAATTACATTAGGCTTTGAAAGTCAGGAGTGGACTGGGTAAATTAATTTATTCATCAGGATATGGGTTTAAATTGAGTGTGAGCAGTTAACAGTAGTACAGGCTCTGATCAGGCTTCACCAACAGGGCAAGTCAGTTCAGGCCATGCACTACATCCTAATTCATAAAATGGCATATGGAACTTTTGGATTCTTTGATATGTTACACGACCATGTCCTGGAAATTTTGATTTATACCCCCCCCCCCCCAACGCGGGCCCTACCCCCCTCCCCCCTGGTCCCACCCCTAGGGGCGTGATCAAAATTCCGAAAGTGCCATGCACTCCCCAGACCAAAGATATGTAAGTTCCCAAAGTTTCAAGTTTCTATCTATCACCGTCTAGGAGTTATCCGGTAAGACTGACAGACGTATGACGAAGACCATTACAGTAGCCCCACCTGGGGACAAAAAAAAACAAACCAACAGTGCAGGCCCAGATCAGATGTCTGTTCCGGACCTCCAGTTCAACACTTGATAATTAATTTCTTTCATTCAAATAGGCCTAATCAAGGTAACTTGATAATGCGACAAACTCGAGTCATAATTTTCTTTAATCGTAATAAAGACGATTTATACACTAGATTATCGCATCCTTTATTATGCCTCCGACATTTTTTCAACAATCAAATTACCGATAATCCAACTGTGTATACAAGTATCCAGAAACAAAACAGTCAATTAATGTTAATCAGCCAAGAGATTGCTGCATCTCGCAAACCGCAAGACTGACCTGCCAATCTTCTAGCCGTGACGCTCTGATTGGCCGAGAGAGTAATACAGACGACTGTCCTCGCCAGGTAATGCTTGAACAAAGTAGAAGTAAAACAAAGATCAGGAATTGATACAATTAACTTACTCCACCCATAAAAGACACCAAAGGGAAAGAAATACAAACATTAAGCGACCAGACCATAATGGAAACCTAAACAAAGGAAGGCCATAAGGACAGTTACTTTCCCACAAAATGGCCATATGGCCATCCAAAATTAAAAGACACAAGTGATACACACAGTAAGTAACAAACAACAACATAAATAAATCGCCACAGAAGAGCCGCCAGCCTGGCGGCGACAATTAACGGTAAACTTTTGATCCGAAAGCGGTAGCTACATTTGGAGATCAATTGGACACCCGCTGTCATCTTTTGATGTGACTGAGGTCATTTTTACACTGGATTACGGACGCGTCAGGCGAAAAAAAATTGGCGTAATTTAGAATCCACGACAGGAAATTTTACGCGTACAAGAGCAAAAACAGGCGTAAAAATACGCCGGATTCGGCTTTTCCGAGAACTCTGCATTGCCTTCACTGTTGAAGAAATAACGGTTAGTTTTTTAGTGATTTATTGTGAGAGCTTCCAGGGGGAGGTTACTGTAAAGTTTGAAGTTATGCATTTCCTTTGAAAAATATATTTGGTGTGCGCTTATAGGAGCATGTGCGGTAATTAGGGCGAATACGGTATGTGAGATTTCAACCATTGAGTTTCGATTGCAATATTAATATTACATTAAAAGTTAAAATTGTCATTACATTTTATTTCTTTTGATCAAATTGTTTTTACTTTACATTTTTATGGGAGATATTTTCTTAAGAGATAGCTCCTCATTTTGATTTCTTCATTTTACAACTCTTAATTATTTTTTGGCCAAATTTCTTTTTGACAGCTCGACTGTAGTAAATTCATAAATGTTTATGATAATTTCACTGAACCCATTTCATACAAGGACACCCCCAAATCAACCAGGACACAAGCAAAACAGTGCAGGCCCAGATCAGATGCCACAGAGTGCACTGTTTGCAAAAATGTTCAGCCATTTTCATAAATACATTTCTACAAATAACCTTACGGCCCCCGCACATTGGGGCTTGAAGAAATAAATGGGCTGCATGATGCTTCCACACAGAGCTGAACCGATTGCACACGAGAACAGGTAAACTGCTTAGAGGATCTAAGCCTGCCCGGGTAAATTGATGCGAGTCGGACCGTCCATGCTTATAAACCCTATTGGTTTCATTGGGTGACAGGGCTTGAGATGTCATTTCATCTCATTGTCGAGTAAAAGTCCCACAAAATTGGAAGCAACGTCTCCAAAATGACCTATACAGTGTTTACGGGGACGTTAAACCTCAAATGAAACAAACAAAACATATAACCTGGAACCCTTAAAATTGAAAGTGGTCTCTTTTAATACACTGAAAGTGTCTGAAAACAATATTCTTATGCGAAATAATCCTAAAGATTCTGACACCTTGAGGACTTGCTGTAATTCTCATAAAATTTTAACAAATTTGCTTCATGATCCAGCAAGGAGTCCAAAAGGTGCAGACAGAATGACAATCATTGTAGACCCTGATCAGACTGCTCCTTCAGGAGGGTCTGATCTAGGTCTGCACTGTTCTGTCCCAATACTTAGGCTCATTAGGCCCCTGCTGATCGGGCTTGGAGAAATAGATTGGACTGCATGATGCTTCCGTGTAGAGCTGAAACCAACTGCACTTGAGTACTGGTAAACCGCTTAGAAGGTCCAAGCTTGCCCAAGCAAAGTGGTGCGAGTCGGACGGTCCATGCATGTAAACCCAATTGATTTCATTGGGCGGCAGGGATGAGATGTCAGTTCATCTCAGTGTTGGGTAAAAGTCCCACAAAATTGGAAGTAACATCTCCAAAATGACTTACATAGTGTTGACAGGGACGTTAAACCTCAAATCAAGTCAGCTTAGTCTCATTACCGTATTGGCATCACAGATTAGGAATTGAGCTGGCAGATGACAAAGAGGCCCTAGCATTCTCTGAACCTCTTTATAACACTATTAATGGGGGCCAAAGCAAGAACCGTGTTAGTTAAACAGTGTTTATATAGCCAAACAAAAATGTATTGAGTACATAGAAAAATGACCATTTTTGTCATTTTTAGCTCGGCTGTTTTCGAAGAAAACGACGAGGTATTGTCATAGCTCTGGCGTCGTTGTCTTGCAAAAACTTGGACATTTTTGTCTGCGTGTCATCATGCAAAAACTTGGACATTTTGTAATGTCTCTGTCATTACTGAACATATTTACTAGAAACTCGGACTAGTTGTTCATTATGAAAATGGGCTGCAGCCCAGGGTTGGCACCCACATGCGGTGCTCTTGTTCTATATACCGGTACGCTATGCATTTTGGGATCCATCTTTCAACCTTGTTATATCCAAAATCATGTTATAAAGAACCATGTTATAATGAGGTTGTGGTGTAGTCTTTACATGCATGTTTTCAAACAACCACTAGGACTAATTCTTACATGAAGCTGCATAATAACCTGTCTGCTAGCAGCCAATGATTGCCTGAGTTTTCCTGGTCACCTGTGAACTCATGAACTGGCTTTGCCCATTATATACACTAAACCAGTCATTGGCAAACAGTGCTGTGCAGACCCAGGGCCTTCACTGTTAATTTGCATAAAGTTCAACCATTTTCTAAATGAAATTCTAAAAAAAAAAGAAAAAAAAAATCTACCTGACATAACCAGATTATGAAATGGACTCCAGCTGTACAGACAGTACAGAAAGGATTAAGATATGTTGTATGTATTAAGAATGTTACCACTAGGGCTGGCTAATCGGAGCTGAAAATACAATCGATTATCAGTCCTGTTATTGTGATCGATAATCGATTAGTAATCGCTAAGGTTTTTGTCATTATTTTACCTGTCTGGCTTTCTTCTGAGCATTATATTACCATATGTTGCACTTTACCATATGTTTATTTGAACAGACAGGCCTGAGCAAACAGTGTAGACCCAGATGAGATGCCGCAGAATGCGGCGTCTCATCAGGGTCTGCACTGTTTGCCACTCATCCAGCTATTTTAGGCATAACTTTGGGTAGTAAATTGTACCTATCAAGTAATCGATTAAAAGCAAATCAGAAATGATAATCATTTTTGTTGAATTTATCGATCGATTAATCGATTATACGATTAATCGTGTCAGCCTTAGTTACCACATCCCTGCTTCACTTATCATGACCTAGGCTTCAAGGTCACAGACTAAAAAATCATATAGTCATTTGGACTCTGATTACAGTCTTCCCTGTTTTCTACGTTTTGACTTTCTGTTTGATAGTCAAGTGTAAAGTCATGTTATTATACCCCACCACGACTGTTTAGCAAGCTATTATGTTATTTGAGTGTCTGTCTGTCCATCTGAATGTCTGTCCATCCATCTTTCTGCTGTTCATTTCTGCTCTCTGTTATTCTTTTTAGCTCACCTGTCACGTAGTGTGACAAGGTGAGCTTTTGTGATCACATTTTGTCCGTCATGCGTGCGTGCTTGTCTGCGTCTGTGCGTGCTTCCGTAAACATTAAACAATTTCAAATAAGTATATCTCTAATACCCCATGGCCAATCTTTATCAAATTTCATGTGAAGCATCATCAGGTAGGGGGAAAGGCTGCATAAGGTGTTTGGGCTGATCAGATTGGAATTCTGGTTGCCATGGCAACATATAGCTCCCATAGACTTATAATGGGAAAAATTTATAAAATCTTATTCTCTGAAACCACAGGGCCAAGGGCTTAGATATTTAGCTTGTAACAATGTTAAGTGGTCACCTGCATAAATCCTGCCAATTATGCCCCTGGGGTCGAAATTGGCCACACCCCGGGGCCCCTTAGCTCCTAAAGACTCATAATGGAAAAAAAAGCTTCAACAATCTTCTTTTCTGAAACCATAGGGCCTAGAGCTTAGATATTTAGCATGTAGCAACGGCAAATGGTCACCTACATAATTCCTGCCAATCATGTCCCTGGCTTCCATATGGGCCACTCTCTGGGGCCCCTTCCCTCCAATAGACTCATAATGGAAAAAACTTCAAAAATCTTCTTCTCTGAAACCACAGGGCCCAGAGCTTAGATATTTAGCATTTAGCAACGGCAAGTGGTCACCTACATAATTCCTGCCAATCATGTCCCTGGGGTCCAAATTGGCCACAACCTGGGGCCCCTTCTCTCCAATAGACTCATAATGGAAAAAAAAGCTTAAAAAATCTTCTTCTCTGAAACCACAGGGCCCAGAGCTTAGATATTTAGCATGTAGCAACGGCAAGTGGTCACCTACATAATTCCTGCCAATCATGCCCCTGGGTTCCACATGGGCCACACCCTGGGGCCCCTTCGCTCCCATAGACTCATAATGGAAAAAAGCTTCAAAAATCTTCTTCTCTGAAACCAGAGGGCCCAGAGCTTAGATATTTAGCATGTAGCAACAGCAAGTGGTCATCTACATAATTCCTGCCAACCATGCCCCTGGGGTCCAAATTGGCCACAACCCAGGGCCCCTTCGCTCCAATAGACTCATAATGGAAAAAAAAAGCTTAAAGAATCTTCTCTGAAACCACAGGGCCCAGAGCTTAGATATTTAGCATGTAGCAACAGCAAGTGGTCATCTACATAATTCCTGCCAACCATGCCCTGGGGGTCCAAATTGGCCACACCCCGGGGCCCCTTAGCTCCTATAGACTCATAATGGAAAAAAGCTTCAAAAAGCTTCTTCTGTGAAACCACAGTGCCCATAGCTGAGATATTAAGCATGTAGCAACGGTTAGTGGTCACCTACATAAATCCTGCCAATCATACCCCTGGGGTCCAAATGGGCCACGCCCCAGGCCCCTTAGCTCCCATAGACTCATAATGGAAAAATAAGCTTCAAAAATCTTCTTCTCTTAAACCACAGGGCCTAGAGCCTAGATAATAAAATGTAGCAACGGCAAGTGATCACCTACATAATTCCTGCCAGTCATGCCCCTGGGGTCCAAATGGGCCTCACCCCGGGGCCCCTTTGCTCCCATAGACTCATAATGGAAAAAGCTTCAAAAATCTTCTCTTAAGCGACAGGGCCCAGAGCTTAGATATTTAGCATGTAGTAATGGCAGGTGGTCACCTACATAATTCCTGCCAATCATGCCCCTTTGGTCCAAATGAGCCATGCCCGGGGCCCCTTTGCTCCCATAGACTTATAATGTAAAAAAGCTTCAAAAATCTTCTTCTGAAACCACAGGGCCCAGAGTTTAGATATTTAGCATGTAGCAACGACAAGTGGTCACCTACATAATTCCTGCCAGTCATGCCTCTCGGGTCCAAACGGGCCACGTCCCGGGGCCCCTTAGCTCCTATACCCTCCTAATGGAAAAAATCTTCAAACGTCTTCTTCTCTGAAACAACAGGGCCCAGAGCTTAGATATTAAGCATGTAGCAATGGCAGGTGGTCGCCTACATAAATCCTGCCAAACATGCCCCTTGGGTCCAAATTGGCCACGCCTCGGACTCATGATGGTAAAAAGCTTCAAAAATCTTCTAAAAGCACAGGGCCCAGAGCTTAGATTGGTAGCTTGTAACAATGTCAAGTGGTCACCTACATAATTCCTGCCAATCATGCGCCTGGGATCCAAATTGGCCACACCCCCCTTAGCTCCAATAGACTTATAATGGAAAAAAAAGTTTCAAAAATCTTTTCTGAAACCACAGGGCCCAGAGCTTAGATATATTGAGCGTGTAGCAACGGCAAGTAGTACCCTACATAAATCCTGCCAATCATGCCCCTGGGGTCCAAATGGGCCACGCCCCGGGGCCCTTTAGCTCCCATAGACTCATAATGGAAAAAAGCTTAAAAAAATCTTCTTCTCTGAAACCACAGGGCCCAGAGCTTAGATTTTTAGCATGTGGCAATGACAAGTGGTCACCTACATAAATCCTGCCAATCATGCCCCTGGGGTCCAAATGGGCCACACCCTGGGACCCCCTTAGCTCCCATAGACTCATAATGGAAAAAAGCTTCAAAAACTTTCTTCTCTGAAACCACAGGGCCCAAAGCTTAGATATGTACTTGTAACAATGTCAATGGTCACCTACATAAATCCTGCCAATCTTGCCCCTGGGGTCCAAATGGGCCACACCCTGGGGCCCCTTAGCTCCCATAGACTTATATTAAATGGAAAAAAAAAGCTTCAAAAATCTTCTTCTCTGAAACCACAGGGCCAGGAGCTTAGATATTTAGCATGTAGCAACGGCAAGTGGTCACCTACATAAATCCTGCCAATCATGGCCCTGGGGTCCAAATGGGCCACACCCCGGGGCCCCTTAGCTCCCATAGACTCATAATGGAAAAAAGCTTAAAAATCTTCTTCTCTGAAACCACAGGGCCCAGAGCTTAGATATTTAGCATGTAGCAACGGCAAGTGGTAACCTAGGTACATAAATCCTGCCCTTAGATGTTTCTGCTCAATATGCTGTAGTTTGAAGAAAATTCAGAAATTGAATGATATTAACTCTGCATGTCAGTTCTGATCGTTTCGTCTGCAAGTCTGCTCTCAGCATTGTAGGAGAAACAAACTTGTATAAACAATGCATACCATAATGCTAGGATCTTTGTGAGCCAGTTTTATTAACCTATTTTGTACCGAAAACCCACAAAACAGGTACCCTGACAAAAAGTGCAGGCCCAGATCAGACACCGAAGAATGCGGCATCTGATCAGGGCCTCCACTGTTTGCTAAAAGTTCAACATTTCCTAAATAAATTTTGAAGAAAACACAACCTGACACCCCTGAATTTTGAAGTGGACAGGAGGAGGATTTCATTTGGTACAAAAATGGTTATGTGCTGCTGAGGTCACTGGTAGTCACTGAGATCAGTATAGTATAAGAAATTAGAAAAATAAAAAGTCTTTATTGAGATTGTTGTGATTTCTGAAAGTTTTTTTTCCTGTCTTTTAATTTGTTAATCCTTATCTTGCTGTTCACGACAACCCCTATCTTTGCAAACAGTGTAGATCCTGATCAGATGGCTTCTGAAGAAGCCATCTGATCAGGATCTACACCGTTTGGCATTCAGTTTATGAATTTGTAGCAATAAATTACATCAAGTAATTTGATTGGTTGATAGACAGAAATGGGTGTGGCTTAAATGAATATTCAGCAAGATAAGGGCTAAGTAAAGCATACTTGGCAGTTTGAAACATTATTATTTAATGAATTGCTTTAATTTTGTGGAAGAAATGTGAACAAAAGAAGACTAGCATGGTTTCTTGACTATTGAAGTCATAGTGCAATCACAATTCAGATTGTGATAGTTAATTTGGCCTCAGTTGTCACCCCTTGCAATACGTAAAGTACAGTTTGCATGCTGCTGTTTAAAATCTCTTGGTGCTGTAACTAATTGGGTGAGAGTTTAATGTTGCAGCTGTCTTATTACCTGAGAGATTAGATCTTGGTGTTGTAAATACTTCAAATACAAGGACACCTCAGCTGCAATAAGTGACCCCCCTCCCTCCCCCTCCTGTAAGATTCAGTGATTCTGTTAATGTTGCACAGTATAAAAAAATGGTGCATAGAGAATGGTTATCAGTCAAATTAAGGGCAGTCTTGTCCTAGTCTTCATTGTGAGGTACTCCAGATATGGGCTTCCGTGGCCTAGTGGATAAGAGCGCTGACTCTTAGTCATTAGGTCTCTCACCACCGTAGGTTCGAGCCTCGCTCGGGCCACGCGTGAGACGCCAAGTTCTGCAACGGAAGGTCAGGTGGTTTTTCTCCAGGTACTCCGGTTTTCGCCCACCTCTGATTAACGATCGGCTCGATATGAGTGAAATAACCTTGAAAGGGCCGTAAAACCAAAAAAAAAAAAAAAAAAGGGTACTCCAGCTAACTCTTATCCTGCTGTTCACGACAACCCCTATCTTTGGAAACAGTGTAGATCCTGATCAGATGGCTTCTGAAGAAGTCATCTGATCAGGATCTACACTGTTCGGCATTCAGTTTATGAATTTGTTGCAATAAATTACATCAAGTAATTTGATTGGCTGATAGACAGAAATCGGTGTGGCTTAAGAATATTCAGCAAGATAAGGGCAAATACATGTATATGTTTTTTTTGTGTGTGGAATATGGTCTGCTGCCTGCCTGAGTACATTGTATATAAATTCATCCTACTGCTACATCATTTGTGATGCTTTGAAATAGCAGGTAAGATCATTGATCAGTTTTAAGTTCATAATGGAATGATTATTATAAATTAAAGCAATTTAATATTCACATTGATTATACATGTACTTGGAAACTACAAATTAGCAGTGAGCCAGTGTATTAATTGGACCAGTTTGCAGTAAGATTTTCTGCTTTTGTTAACCATTAAAGCACCTTTAAAGGTAGCCACGGATAAGGTAAGTATTTTGTGATAATTGAAGGATAGTTATTGTCAATGCTCCATAAAAACCTATGTTTTGGGTATTCATTAGAACTAGAACTGTCTCTGTGAGGTGCTTTTAAGGAATACCCTCAACATAGGAAAAAGTGGAAAACTATCCTTCGGTTATCACAAAATACAGTAAAATTCCGCTATAAAGACCACCTAAAATTATGACAAATTATGCTTTTAAAAGCATATTTAAAAGGTTACAGGTACATTTTCTTGTGTTTTCTACATCCAGTTTGCTCTAGTGGAAGACCACCATTGGGACTGTTCAAAAGTGGTCTTGAAGACCACTTTTGAACAGCCCCAGAGGTGGTCTTGATATAGGAATTTTAATATACTTACATTATCTGTTGCTATGCCGAGTCCTTAGACAAAGCCAAAGCAGACAAGAGTTTTATTTTATTTTTTTTAATTCTTTTTATTGGAAACAATAAAGCTTGAAATTTTATGCAAATCATTCTGCTGAGCAAATGATTCACATTGTAATATCATGAAAAATACAAATACTTGAAAATAACATCTGCAGATGTCATGCTTGGCAGTTACAGGATGTTGCACATTATTTCTCAATTAACCTATATATGCCTTTATGTCCGAATGAAAGGGGCATTGCCAAACAGTGTAGCTCCAGATCAGATGATGAAAAATGGACAGGAATTTTTCTAAACTTTACAACTAATGGACCTATCCAGCACTATTACATGTAATTAGAAGGTTCTACTTGAAAAAGGGTAGTGTATGGGTTAAAGTTTCAAGTATTGCTGAGACAAGTTATTCAGGTAACATTCTTACACAGACTATAGACGCTGTTTGTAAAATTTGAACAAAGTGACTGTCTGGAAACAGTTTGACCAGCACTTTTATGCCATAAGTGAGAGTAATTGAAACTGGGTTTTGTTTATCAGTTGACCCAAAATTACTGTATGTATTCAGACAGACCTGAGCAAACAGTGTAAACCCTGAGAAGATGCTGCAGAATGCAGTGTCTCATCAGGGTCTACTCTATTTGCTATTCAGCCAGCTATTTTTAGACACAACATCGAGTAGTAAATTATACTTATTCAAATTTTAAAACAAGTATGGTAAGGAGTCGAGGTGTCTGAATATTTAGGGTAAATACAGTACTATTGAATCTAGAGTTACATTGCAAATGTCCACATCAGTAAACCTAAACCTGCTTATACACCAGGACCTCGTTATAACAAGATTCATTATAACACAGTTTGGATATAACACGGTTTCAAGATTATTGATCCCAAAACTGTGTAGCTTATATAGAAAAATGACCATAAAATTTTTATGCCCCCGCATCGGATGATGCCGGGGGCATAAAGTTTTTCGATTTTCCGTACGTGCGTCCGTGGGTACCTGCGTATGTGTGTACGTGCGTACGGGTGTCCGAATGTACGTCCTTCTGTACGAAAGTGTGTATGTACGTACGTAATCCTGTTAGACTCAGGTTAAGGTTTTTGTACAAGGTAGAACTTGAGCTCATATTTTCCAAACCATAAAATAGATTTGGTTTATATTTAGTATGATGATAGATATAGGTCCAAAGTTTTATTCAGCAATACCCCCACCCATACCCATGACCTCAATGTCAAGGTCACAAACTTAGAAATTTCTAACGTTTAAGACCCAGGTTAAGGTATTTGTACCAGGTAGAACTTGAGATCATATTTTCAAAACCATACAATGGATTTGGTTTATATTTAGTGATGATAGATATAGGACCGAAGTTTTATTCAGCAATACCCCCACCCATACCCATGACCTCAAGGTCAAGGTCATGGACTTGAAATTTTTAATGTTTAAGACCCAGGTTAAGGTATTTGTACCAGGTAGAACTTGAGCTCATATTTTCATAACCATACAATGGATTTGGTTTATATTTACTATGATGATACATATAGGTCCAGTGGTTTATTCAGCAATACCCCCACCCATACCAATGACCTCAAGGTCAAGGTCACAGAATTAGAAAATTTTTAATGTTTAAGACTTTGGTTAAGGTATTTGTACCACCAATTTCAATATAACTTCACACAAATGTTCCTTATAAAAATATCTCGTTCAAGTTCGACTTTTAAGGTCATGGCCTCAAGGTCAAGGTCACAGAGGTTGTTTTTAGAAAAACTTTGTCATTGCTCTAGCGCCTACATTTCTTCACTGATTTCAATATAACTTCACACAAATATTCCTTATGACAATATCTTGAGTGAGTTCGACTTTCAAGGTCATCACCTCAAGGTCAAGGTCACAGTGACTATTTTTAGAAAAACTTTGTCATCGCTCTAGCGCCTACATTTCTTCACCAATTTCAATATAACTTCACACAAATGTTCCTTATGACAATATCTCAAGCTATTTTGACTTTCAAGGTCAAGGTCACTGTGGCTATTTTTAGAAAAACTTTGTTTTTGCTCTAGCGCTTACATTTCTTGACTAATTTCAATATAACTTCACACAAATGCTCCTTATGACAATATCTCCAGCGAGTTCCACTTTCAAGGTCAAGGTCACTGTGGCTATTTTTGGAAAAACTTTGTCATCCCTCTAGCGCTTACATTTCTTCACCGATTTCAAAATAACTTCACACAAATGTTCCTTATGACAATATCTCGAGCGATTTCGACTTTTAACGTCAAGGTCACTGTTGGTGGAACGTCGAAACTCGCACAGATTGGTATTTGCACCACTTAAAGATTAATGTGCTAAGCGGGGGCATCTGTGTACTTTGGACACATTTCTAGTTTATATATAATCTACACATTTTTGTTTGGATATAACACGGTTGTTGTAAGTGACAGGGTTTCTGCTTTGTACCGCATAAATAGTGTTATATAGAGGTTGTGGTGTAGCATTTTTACATACTCCAGGTAACAGTTATTTATTGCTACACTATTCTTGTTGCTGTGAGATTAGATTGATGTTAAACTGTAAAAAACCTGGACTAGGCTAGTGTTAACTCTTATCTTGCTGAATATTAATTTAAGCCACACCCATTTCTGTCTATCAACCAATCAAATTACTTGATGTAATGTATTGCTACAAATTCATAAACTGAATGTCAAACAGTGCAGATCCTGATCAGATGGCTTCTTCAGAAGCCATCTGATCTGGATCTACACTGTTTGCAAAGAGGGGTTCTCGTGAACAGCAAGATAAGTGTTTGGTTTATGCTTTTATTTGGTTGAATGGGTAATCCCATATAATAGGCCTAGTGTCCCTGAAAGAGGCGATTCAAATGAATACCCGCAACATAGATTTTTATGGAGAAATGACAAAAATTATCTTTGTCATCACCTTATCTGTTTCTGTGTTCCCCAAATACAAGTTTTCTTTAGTTTGCATATATTTTCTTCAGTCTGATCAGAGATGTTTAAGAAGAAAAAGAAGCCCGACATTTCTACACCATCCAACTTTGAGCACCGGGTACATACAGGATTTGACCACCAGCATGGACGCTATACTGGACTGCCATCCCAGTGGGCGGGGATTATTGGGTCTGAAGAGAGTACTGAGAGAAGACGACCTGTGGTGGATCCATCAGCGATAACCGATGTACAGCCATTGAAGGTGAGCCACGTGTAAATCTTTTGCGACAGATGAAGATTCAGATTAGCATGCACATATGCACAATCTGATCAGAATCTGCTCTCATCACAGAAGTCTTGTACAGTCTCTGGGTTTTCCAGAGAGATGAGGGAAAATACTGGTTGATAGGGCTGGCACGATTAATCGAATAATCGATTATTCAATCGATAAAGTCCATACAAATGAATTATCATTACCAATTTGCTTGCAATTGATTATTTGATATGTAAAATTTACTACCCAAAGTTGTGCCTAAAATAGCTGTATGAGTGGCATACAGTGCAGACCCAGATGAGACGCCGCATTCTGCGGCATCTCATCTGGGTCTACACTGTTTGCTCAGGTCTGTCTGTTCAAATACATATGACAAAGTACAGCATATAGTAGGAGTCATGCTCAGACAGAAAGTCAGACAGGTAAAATTATGACCAAATCTTCAGGGATTACTAATCGATTATCGATCGCAATGACAGGAATGATAATCGATTATCTTTTCAGCTCCGATTAGCCAGCCCTACTGATTGGGTAAGCAGAATGATCAAAGTCTTTGCTTTTCACACAGGTGTTAATGGTTCAATTGATTTGTAATCTCTACTGGGCCTTGCTACCCTGCTAAATTACTTAGCTGTATGACTTTTGCCCAGAAATGTGAACTATATTCAAGTTCATTGTAGGGGAGACATCCAAACTCTGCTTATCTCCCTTTTGAAGAGGTTGGTTTCAATGGTTTGTGAAAGAAAAATTTCTGAGTTTGCAAAGTGTTTCAGTAATGAGTAAACATCTTTTCGGAGGAGCTCAAATTAGAGGAAGGAAAACAAAGTAATGGAAGTTTTTCCCTTAATAAGGCAGTTCTTATGAGCACTCACAACCTGTGTTAGGAGCTTCATTAGAAAAAATTTCAAAAATTTCCATCAGAAAAATAACCATTTAAGGGGAATGGGAACACCTTCAGGGGAGGCAACTCCTGCAAAAGTATTTTTGTCTCCCATGTCATTAGGGGTCAACTCTTTAAAGGAAAGAATTGTTCCTAAGGAGCAAATTCTTTCCTTTAAGAGTTAACCCCTTTTTTTCGTGGGACAGGGCTTGTAGAAAAGCGAACAGGAACTCCCAAAAGTTGTCTCCCTTTGAAAAATGGCGGAAAAATCTGCTGGGTGTTCCCATTCCCCTAAAAAGATATGAAAGAAAGGCTGTGTTATGGTAATGTGTAGAAGTATATTGTATAAATATCTATATTGTATTATCTCAAATGTCCTGAAATGGTATGCTTCTTTTAAGACAGACCACATTCAGTAGACCATTTAGAGGTACAGTTATAATTACTTCTATTGCAGACCTCATTGAAATTTTCAAGTTTATTTTAGAGGAGCATATCATCAACTTTCATCTTTATGCAGTGAGGCTTTACATGTAGGTGTTCTTTGGAAAGGCCTGTGGCTTCATAAAAAAAAATCACTGTTTCCTTTAAATAATTTTGCTGATAAAAGGTTCTACATGTAGTGCTTCTAGCTTTTTAGTGCTACTGTATTGTTTGGCAGAGAATTCTCATAAAAAGATAGAAGATATCTGCAGTATATTGTAAACTAGATTTGAGTCAGCACACAACAACACATACAATGGAATTTGTGCTACCAGTGAACACTCAGATCATCATGTACATCTGCCGATATAACATGAGTTTGCTTCTCCCTGGATAGTTTGGAAGCTTTAGAAGGCTTGTGCAATCACCATTGGCTGATCAGACTGCATGGGTGTGCATTGAATTATCTGAGTCTATGCTGGTCACATGTCTTGCTATAGGTTTCGTCATGTCCCTGCTTTTTTCATTTTTAACCCATTAGATGCCAATCACAACAATTGTCATCTGCTTTTGTCAAAAGTCATTTTTTGCAAACAGTGTTAACCCAGATTAGACTGCTTCTGTAGCAGTAGTCTGATCAGAGTCCACTCTGTTTGCCTATATGCCAAAAATATGTTTGAAATGTTGGACCGAAGATGCAGCATATGACATTAACTTCGTTTTTTCGGATGCAATTTTTCATGGCATCTTAAGGGTTAATGTGTTTTTTTGTGATAGAAAAAACGTTTTAGGATTTCTTAACAGATGGCTTTGTCATTAATGATATATGATGCACACAATTTTGCTCATCTTCTGAGCATCTAATGATTTTGCAAGTTTTCACCTTATGTTACATCAGGGGAAGTGTCAGTCATTTTTATCACTAATATTTCCTGCATTTTTTCCAGACAATAATTCGTGGAACTTCACATCAGCAGCTGAATGGAACAGTGCCAAATGATGTAAGAGGAATAACTGTTGCAAGATCAAATTCATTAAGAAACACTAGTCCACCTCAAGTTCGTAGAAAGTATTATCCTGATGAAAATTATCCAGCCGTGCCAGAAAATGAGCAAATGGATCAGATGCCAGGGAGAGGTCCTCCAGGGCCCCAGTATCATGGTCCACCTCCATATAGCAGGGAGAATAGGGACCAGCAAGACTTTCATAACAGACAAGACAATAGACATGATCCTAGGACTTTTAATATGTATCAGGACAATAGGGAGAACCGAGAAAATCGGTATCCTAATGATCCCAGGTTTCCTGGTGAAAGGCGGGATCCAAGAGATTACCAAGATAGCAGATTGCAGCTGCCGCCAAGAGAGGACAGGGGCTCATACCCGAATAGCAGAGATCAAAGTTTTGAGGATCGACGTTCCGACGGTTCATACAGGAGACATAATGAATCTTATGAAAGAGACTCTCCTAGAGGTCGTGATATGCACAATATGTCCCCACCTAGACACAATCAAATGCCCCCTGGGGGCAGAAGTCCTACCCACCCCCAGCAATATGAGGATATGAGATACAATCAGTATCCTAATGGGAACACACTACAGCGACAGAATCAGCAGCATCCACAATATAATGACATGCAGTCGATTTATCCAACTTTGACAAAAAATCCCCAGCAGTTACAACATGAGCGGGTAAGCTTTCTGTTGTTGTTAAATATTAAGGGTAGTGGGAGATTACCTATAAGGATATATACTATATTTACACTAAGTATTCTGACACTTTTACTCCAAACCATACTTGTTCAAAAATTTAAAATTGTCAAATACAATTTACTGCTCAATGTGTTATCTAAAAATAGCTGGATGAGTGGCAAACAATGTAGATCATGATGGGAAGCAGCATTTTGTGGCGTCTTGTCTGGGTCTGCACTGTTTGCTAAGACCTGTCTGAAGAAGAAATTGTGGTAGTTCATGTGATTATTGTATTTTGGAGCAGCTGCGAGCAAAAATGTGTCTTTAACCCTTTTTGTACCAAATGGAATCTTCCTCCTTATATATAGGAGGAGCCCATTTCACAATTTAGGGGTGTCAGGTTGTGTTTTCTTCAAAATCTATTTGGTAAATGGGCCAAATGGCTGGACTTTTTGCAAACAGTGTAGGCCCTGATCAGACGCCGCAATCTGCAGCGTCTGATCTGGGGCTGCACTGTTTGCCAACTACCCGTTTAGGGGTTTCTGGTACTAAATGGGTTAAACATGGGCTCAACAAAGACTCCAATTTGCCTGCCTGCCTTTTAACCTTTTTTTGAATGGAATCTACCCTCTTATATACAACAGAAGTCAATGTCATAATTTAGGGGTGTTAGGTTCAGTTATTTTAGAAATTTGTACAGGAAATGGTTGAACTTTCTGCAAACAGTGAAGGCCCCGATCAGATGCCGCAGTCTGCGGCATATGATCTGGGCCGGCACTGTTTGTGCCAATGACCCGATTTGAGGTTTCCCGTATAAAATTAAGACAGAACACAGACTCCCCTGTCTGCATAAAGAAACTCTGGGTCACAAGCGCACAGTGAAAACTGATCAGACCGCATTGATGGGCAGGCTGATCTGAGTCTTTGGTGAGTGCATTTCACATGTGCAAAGATTCATTTTCACTATTCATGGCCCAAACTATCTCCTTAACTGTGCCGGCCTCGGTAGCTCAGTCAGATGCGCGTCTGACTGGTGACCAGGTGACCGGGTTCGATACCTGCCGGGGTCGGCAACATTCTTTCATGGAGATTGCTCATGAAATCTTGTCTACAGTCATTCTCTCCCTTCCGCTGATTCAAGAAGGGCAGTTCTCAGTTTCTGGCGAAAGAATGTGCATTGTACTGGTTAACCACTTACGTATAAGCCTGCCCAGGAAAAGTGTGGATAAGTAAACTGACCGGCTCAAAAATGACCTAAAATAGTGTTGACTGGGCCATTAAACTCCAATACAAACAAACAAAATCTCCTTAACTGTAGCTGTGATTGAGTGGTTTTCCTAGTATCTGTGTCCCTTTCTATACAGACTCCTCCTAGACAGGGAGCAAATTTGTCTCTCATCTCCCTAAGGGTATTTCTCGATGCTACCTTAACTGTAGCTATGATTGAGTGGTTTTCCTAGTATCTGTGTCCCTTTCTATACAGACTCCTCCTAGACAGGGAGCAAATTTGTCTCTCATCTCCCTAAGGGTTTTTCTCTATGCTACCTGTGACAAGTTCCCTGGTCTAAAGACCTTGACTTGACAACAGAGCTGCACAAGTTGCTGCTGAAATTTTATGTTTGGAGACTGTGTCAGTTTTTTTTATCCCCCGACCGAATAGGTTCGGGGGGATATAGCGATCAGCCTGGCGTCCGTCCGTCCGTCCGTCCGTAGACGCAACCTTGTGATGGCCATAACTCCTATACCCTTTGAGATTCATTGATGGTTCTTGGCACAATTGTTCACAAGGCTGAGACGGCGTGTCATGCGCAAGAACCAGAACTCTGGATGCCATACTTTTTAGCTCACCGTCACGTAGTGACGAGGTGAGCTTTTGGGATCACTTTTTGTCCGTCGTCCGTCGTGCGTGCGTGCGTCCGTCCGTCCGTGCGTGCGTGCGTGCGTAAACAATTTCTTTAAACGACATCTCCTCCTAAACCACTGATCGGATTTTGACCAAACTTCACAGGAATGATCCTTAGGTGGTCCCCTTTCAAAGTTGTTCAAATGGTTCCGGTCCGTTGCACACCTAGGTCACAGGAGCCAAAAATAGAATTTTTTCACCAAAAACTTAAAAAATCTTCTTCTCAGAAACCACAAGGCCAAGGTCTTTGATATTTGGTATGAATCTTCATCTAGTGGACCCCTACCAAGATTGTTCAAATTATAGTGCTGGGGCCAAAAATGCCCCCGCCCCGGGGCCCTTTGGTTTTACATAGGCTTATATAGGGAAAATCTTTAAAAATCTTCTTCTCTGAATCCACAAGGCCCAGGACTTTGATATTTGGTATGAAGCTTCATCTAGTGGACCCCTACCAAGATTGTTCAAATTAAAGTGCTGGGACAAAAAAAGCCCCCGCCACGGGGCCCTTTGGTTTTACATTGGCTTATATAGGGAAAATCTTAAAAAATCTTCTTCTCTGAAACCACAAGGCCAAGGTCTTTGATATTTGGTATGAAGCTTCATCTAGTGGACCCCTACCAAGATTGTTCAAATTATAGTGCTGGGGCCAAAAATGCCCCCGCCCCGGTGCCCTTTGGTTTTACATTGGCTTATATAGGGAAAATCTTTAAAAATCTTATTCTCTAAAACCACAAGGCCCAGGACTTTGATATTTGGTATGAAGCTTCATCTAATGGACCCCTACCAAGATTGTTCAAATTATAGTGCTGGGGCAAAAAATGCCCCCGTCCCGGGGCCCTTTGGTTTTACATAGGCTTATATTGGCAGAATCTTTAAAAATCTTCTTCTCTGAAACCGCAAGGCCCAGGACTTTGATATTTGGTATGAAGCTTCATCTAGTTGACCCCTACCAAGATTGTTCAAATTATAGTGCTCGGGCCAAAAATGCCCCCGCCCCGGGGCCCTTTGGTTTTACATAGGCTTATATAGGGAAAATCTTTAAAAATCTTCTTCTCTGAAACCGCAAGGCCCAGGACTTTGATATTTGGTATGAAGACTCATCTAGTGGACCCCTACCAAGATTGTTCAAATTATCAAATTATAGCCCTTGGGCCAAAAATGCCCCTGCTCCGGGGCCTTTTGGTTTTACATTGACTTATATAGGGAAAATCTTTAAAAATCTTCTTCTCTGAAACCACAAGTCCTAGGTCTTTTATATTTGGTATGAAGCTTCTTCTAAAGGACCCCTACCAAGATGATTCAAATTATAGTGCTGGGGCCAAAAGTGGCCCCGCCCCGGGGCCCTTTGGTTTTACATAGGCTTATATAGGGATAATCTTTAAAAATCTTCTTCTCTGAAACCACAAGGCCCAGGACTTTGAAATTTGGTATGAAGCTTCAACTAATGGACCTCTACCAAGATTGTTCAAATTATAGCCCTGGGGCCACAAATGCCCCCACCCCGGGGCCCTTTGGTTTTACATAGATTTATATAGCCCCGGGGCCATTTGGTTTTGCATAGGCTTATGTAGGGAATATCTTTAAAAAAAATCTTCTTCTCTCAAACTGCAAGGCCCAGGTCTTTGATATTTGATATGTAGCTTCATCTAGTGGACCTTTGCCAAGATTGTTCAAATTATAGCCTTTGTTGATGTTTGGTATGAAGCTTGACCTTTAAGACCTCCCTCAACATTATGCACATTAACCCTTTACCACTCAGATACGTGTTTTTACGTGTCTGCACCCCCCCCCCCCATTTTAAGCCCCAGAAGCACCTAAAATCTGCATTTCTACCCCTGGATAGTTATGTTTGCTTTAGGATTTGTTGGGCAAAAAAGTGACCTGTTTTTTCGCGCGCCTCCCCACTAAAAATATTCTGGGGGGGATTGAAGGGGGGCAGCGCCCCCCTCACATCCCGAAAATGTTTGGGTGTATGACCCAACCGGCCGCTAAAATTTATATCTGAGGGTGTCTGGGGTCAAAAATGCCTGAAAATTGATGCTGATAAAACATGATGCAAACAGTGAAAATGGCCAGTGCCAAACACCTTAATTGTTGCCTTGACAGCTGTGTGAAGATTAAAATGTGGTCAAAAATTCATGTGAAAACACACTTTTTGCCAACTTTGAGATGCCCCCTCTTAACCATGGCAACAATGATCAAGTCATGAAAGGTTGCATTTGAAAGGCTACTGTCCAATGAACATTCAAACCGAGTTTGGTGTAAAACAGACCATCCATTATGAAACAATGGCTAGTTGAAGTTGCTGTCAGGTGCAACACTGTGAAAATCAGCAAAATTCACAAAATCCCTGAGTGGTAAAGGGTTAAATCCCTGGGGCCAATAATGGCCCTCTCTGGGGCCCACGTGTTACACTATGGATCAGGTGAGCGATCCAGGGCCATCATGGCCCTCTTGTTGAGTTATCTCCCCTTTTAATAAAATAGAATGACTACTTTGTGATGGCCATAACTCTAATACCCTTTGAGATATGTTGATGGTACCTGGCACAGTTGTTCACAAGGGTGAGACAGTGTGTCATGCACAAGAACCACAACTCTGGTTGTCATGGTTTTTGAGTTATCTCCCCTTCCAATAAAATTGAGTGACTACCTTGTGATGGCCATAACTCCAATACCCTTTAAGATATATTGATGATACCTGGCACAGTTGTTCACAAGGCCGAGACGGTGTGTCATGCGCAAGAACCACAACTCTGGGTGCCATGGTTTTTGAGTTATCTCCCCTTCCAATAATACAGAATCACTACCTTGTGATTGCCACTTCTCCAATACTCTTTGATATATATTGATGGTATTTGGTATAGTTGTACATGAGGTTAAGCAGGTGTGTCACGTTCAAGAACCACGACTCTGGGTGTCCTGGATTTTTAATTATCTCCCCTGACAATATAAACTTGTGATGGCCATAACTCCAAAACCTTACAGATCCCCACCCCTAAACGGTATATATTATTGTTGCTTATGATAAGACACATTCATTGATAGCAACCTGGGGTCCCCCGGATGCGCTGGGGCCTTGCCCCACCCCCTCCACTTCATAAAAGACCCAATATCTCGGAAACCTTACAGATCCCCACCCCTAAACCACATATATTCTTGTTCCTTATGATAATACACATTCAGTTACACTAACCTGTGGGGGGGGGGGATGCGCTGGGGCCATGCCCCACCCCCTCCACTACATAAAATTCCATATATCTTAGAAACAGTTCAGACCCCCACCCTTAAACCATATTATATTCTTTTTCTTTATGATAAGATTCATTCATTGACACCAACCTGTTGGCCCTCGGGATGCGCCGGGGCTTTGCCCGACCCCCTCCACTTCATAAAAGGCCCAATATCTCGGAAACCTTACAGATCCCCACCCCTAAACCATATGTATTACTTTTCCTTATGATAAGACGCATTCAGTGACACCAACCTGGGGGTCCATTGGGAAGTGCCCGGGCCAAGCCCGACCCCCTCCACTTCAAAAAAGGCCCAATTTCTCAGAAACCGTTCAGATCCCCACTCCTAAACCATATTTATTCTTGTTTCTGATGATAAGACGCATTCAGTGATACCAACCTAGGGGTCTCCTGGGATGCACCATTGCCCCACCCCTCCACTTCATAAAAGGCGATATATCTCAGAAACCTTTCAGATCCCCACCCGAAAAACCATATATATTCTTGTTTCATATGATAAGACGCATTCATTGACTCATTGACACCAACCTGGGGGTCCTCTGGGATGTGCCCAGGCCATGTCCCATCCCCTCCACTCCATAAAAGGCCCAAATTCTCAGAAACCGTTCAGATCCCCACCCCTTATTCATTTATATTCTTGTTCTTTATGATAAGACGCATTCAGTGATTCCAACCTAGGGGTCTTCAGGGGTGTGCCGGGGCCATGCCCCACCCTGCCACTTCATAAAAGGCAATAAACCTCAGAAACCTATCAGATTCCCACCCCTTAACCATATATATTCTTGTTTCTTATGATAAAACGCATTCAGAGACACCAACCTGGGGGTCTCTTGGGATGTGCCCGGGCCATTCCCCACCCCCTCCTCTCGGCTCCTGCCCATAGGGACTTGAAGAAATATATGGGCTGCTTAAGGGGTTAGGGCCTTAATTTCTCAGAAACCGTTCAGATCCCCACCCCTTATTCATAACCCTAACCCTAAACCCTAACCCATCATTATGGGCTGCATGATGCTTCCACGCAGAGCTGAATCCGGCCCACACACTAGTACTGGTAAACCGCTTATAGGATCTAAGCCTGTCCAGGAACCGCGTTGCGAGGCGGACCATCCATGCTAATAAACTCTATTGGTTTCATTGGGCAACAGGGCTTGAGATGTCATTTCATCTCAATGTCGGGTAAAAGTCCCACAAAATTGGAAGCAACGTCTCCAAAATGACCTTTACAGTGTTGACGGGGAGGTTAAACCTCAAATCAAACAAAGAAATCCCCACCTCCTCCACTTCATAAAAGGCCCAATATCTCAGAAGACCCCCACCCATAAACCATATATTTTCTTGTTCCTTATGATAAGATGCATTCAATGATATCAAATTGGGCTCTGTTGGGTCATCTCCCACCCCTGCAATTCATAAAAGGCCTAATATTTCAGATACAGAGTCCACATGGAATGGGGGTTCATTTGGGAGACTTTATTTGCAATAAATTAAAACCATACATGGCTGCCAGTGGGCAGTGCCCGCCTGAGCTCTGGTGAGCATTGTGGCTCATGGGCCTCTTGTGTAGTTATCCCCCCTGACAGTATAATCTTGTGATGGCCATAACTGCAATACTTTTGTGGTGTATTGCTGGTTCAATTCTGGTGCACTTTCTATTGGTGAACAATCTTCTGAAGGCCATATTGGCTTTTGGTCGGGGGATTTGCCATCTCTTCCGATGGCTATTTTTAGTATCTTGAAACATCCGTAGATACTTTCAGTCAGATAATTTATCAGTCACACTGATGAGCTATTGTGTTCAGTGAATGTCAGTCGTGCGTCGTCAACAGTTGGATTTAAATGCGAACTCCTCCTAAACCTTGGGCCAATTTGATTCATACTTCACAGGAATGTTGCCTGGGTGGCTCTGTACTAAAATAGCTAAAATGGTAGCTAAAATGGTTCTGCTCTGATGAGCAAAATGGCCGCCAGAGCTAAAAATTGAAAAACATAAATTTGCTTCAAATGTGAACTCTTCCTTAACCCACGAGCCAGTTTGATTCCAACATCACAGTAATGTTGCTCGGGAAGCTCCCTACCAAAATAGCTAAAATCGTTCTGCGCTGATGCACAAGATGGCTGCCAGAGCTAAAAGCCAATTTGATTCAAACTTCACGGGAATGTTGCTCATGTCGCTCCCTACCAAAATAGCTAAAATTGTTCTGCTCTTATGAACAAGATGGTTGCCAGAGCTAAAGATAGAAAAATGTAACATTGCTTCAAACATGAACTTCTCCTGAACCATTGGGCCAATTTCATTCAAACTTCATAGGAATTTTGCTGAAGTGACCCTCTACCAAAATAGCTAAAACAGTTCTGCTCAGATGATCTAAATGGCAGCCAAAAATGTAAATTTGCTTCAAATGCGAACTTCTCCTAAACTCCTGAGCCAATTTGATTCAAGTTTCACAGGAATGTTACCTAGGTGGCTGTCTACCAAAATAGCTAAAATCGTTAGGCTGTGATAAACAAGATGGCCACCAGAGCTAAAAATAGATAAACATTCAAACATGAACTTTTCCTAAAGCCTTGGGACAATTTGTTTCAAATGATGCAGGCATCTTGCCTAGGTGACTCCTTACCAAAGTAGCTAAAATCATTCTGCTCTGATGGACAAAATAGCCACTAGAGCTTAAACTAGAAAAAATACTTCATAGGAATGTTGCTTTGGTGACCTTCTACCAAAATAGCTCCATCAGCCAATTGGCTGCCAGAGCTAAAAATAGAAAAACTTCATAAATTTGCTTCAAATGCAAGCTCCTCTTGAACCCTTGGGCCAGTTTGATTCAAACTGCACAGGAATGTTGCCCAGCCGGCTCCCTTCGTAAATAGCTAAAATCATTCCGCTTTGATGAACAAGACAGTCGCCATAGCTAAAAATAGAAAAACTTAAAACGTCAACTTCTCTTATACCCTTGGGCCAATTTCATTCAAACTTCATTGGAATATTGCTTATGTCAACCCTCTTCCAAAGTAGCTAAGTGGTTCTATTGAGATGAGCAAAATGGCTGCCAGAGCGCAAAATAGAAAAAATGTCAACAGTTTGCTTTAAATGAGAACTCCTCCTAAACACTTGGGTCAATATTTGATTAATTCAAACTCATTGGAATGTTACTTTGGTGATTCTCTACCAAAATAGCTAAAATGCTACTGTTTTAATGAACAAATGGCTGACATAGATAAAAGTAGAATCTCTTCAGCCAGTTTTAATCAAACTTTGCAAGAATATTGCCCAGGTGATCATCTATCTAAGTGCATCAATTATGCTTCATGGAATGGCTGTCACCCGCATGACTTTCAGAAACTATGTGACATCTTGATATCAGGTGAGCGATTCAGGGCTATCTTGGCCCTGTTGTTTAAAGTCACCCATTCAAAAAGTACAGGAAGGGCTATTGCACTAGCTCTGGTTTATTTGTGGGTGGCCGTGTCAGCAACACAATTTACAAATTTTGCATAAACCATTCAGGCATTAATCACAACAATTGTTGTCTGCTTTGTTGTCTGCAGGTAACAAAAAGTGTTGGACCAGATCAGTCTTACCAGGGTCTTCCCTGTGTGTATGCAAAAACATCTTTAAAAAAATTGCAAGAAGATGCAGCAGACAACATAAACAAACAACATTTTCAGTTTTTACTGGTGTCTTAAGGGTTAAGTTTTTATGAGCTCATTTTTTCTAAACCCTGGATAAAATTTGTACTTGGCATGATGACATGGTCAATAGATTCATTTAGCCACACCCATGACATTGAACTCAAGGTGACAAACTCAGAATATTTTCATTTTAATACAAGTTTCAAACAGGTGAGCTGTCTGCTGGGCAAATCATGCCAAATCATCGAGTCATGTTAGTATTGTAACAAAGATTTATGACTAAGTAAAAACTGGAAATAGTAGTTTGTTGAATGTAGACAAAGAATAGTCTTCTTGAATATTGTCTTTGATAAATGCTTATTGCTGATTGGTGATTTTTAGTCTTGACATGTAATGTACATATATTTTGCGCTGTGTAAGATGAGATGCAGTGAAGTTGTCAGTGTATGCATGTGTGTCATGTGTGCTTTAATGAACTGCATGTGAGATTAACTTGATCTCATTGATGTCTGCTCTTACTTACTGTGTCACTAATTCAAGCAGTATCCATTATACTTGCAGCAGTTACAAGAAAGGGTAAAATTATTTGCTTTTGTTCCTTTCACATTCTTTAATCTGAATTATACAGTGCATATATTCCTAATTTTCTGTGTAATCAGATGTCCTTACTTCTTTAAATTCAGTATACAAGGAGTGTAGTTGATGATAATTTTAGGATGATTTGTTCAGTTTTCCTTGGTACTAGCTACATGTAGAATGGCCTTGCAAAGGTGATCAAGTAAATCTGAGTAACTCTGTATGTTTGGGTCAGGTAACTGTCAGAGTTTGACAAAAGCTACAAGTAGACCTGTTCGACAAGCATAGTCGGATCAGCCTGCGCATTCATCATGTCTTCCTGTATTGCTCTTACTAGCCTGTTTTGTTTGTTTGTTTGATTTGAGGTTTAACATCCCCGTCAACACTTTAAAGGTCATTTTGGGCATGTTGCTTCCAATTTTGTGGGACTTTTACCCGACATTGAGATGAAATGACATCTCAAACCCTGTTGCCCAATGAAACCAATAGGGTTTATTAGCATGGACGGTCCGTCTTGCGCAGCGGTTCATGGACAGGCTTAGATCCTCAAAGCGGTTTACCAGTACTAGTGTGCAGGCTGGATTCAGCTCTGCGTGGAAGCATCATGCAGCCCATATATTTCTTCAAGCCCCTATGGGCGGGGGCCATTTACTAGCCTGTGGATGGCTCTTACTAGCCTGTAGAAGGCTCATGAGAACAGCAGTAAAATAGAAGTGAAGGCAATGATCAGGAATCGATACAATTAACCCAAAGCTCCCATCAGTGACACCAAAGGGAAAGAAACACAAACATGAAACAACTAGACCCTGATGGAAACATCAATTGCGGAAAGCCAAAAGGACAGTCACTTTCCCACAAAATGGCCAATTGGCTATTAAACCAAAACAAAATAATATAAGCGACACAAACTCCCAAAGACAAACCATAACAAACATAGACAGAAGAACCGCCTTGGAACAGTCAGTGGAACAAATTCGACTGGGTGTGGGGGCTTAAATAGGTTTTACGTGGTCACAATCTCCGCCCTTCCGTAGCAATTTAGACAGATTTGTTCAGTTGGCATGGAGGCCTCTGATCAGACTGTGGCGGATCGCACCAGACTTTTTGTAGGTTTTGTCATTATAATAACCCTGGAAAGGTATGGAGCCATTTTAATGGAGAAATAGAACAAATTATCTCAGAACTACACATTATCTTTTCTTATTTAAAGACACAGAGTATGTGGGAAGCAAAAAACATTTTCTGATCAATCACTGTCAATGGCTTTCATGTAACATCAGTACAGGAAATAGAACTGTGAAAAACATTTAGGGGATAACTCTGTTCAAAGCTGTCATTTGGGGAGGTAATTTGGCGATTTAACAAAATTTTGTAATTGTAAAACCCACGCAACTCTGTAAAAGTGTAAAGCCAAATTTCTGGTCATAAAACACCAAATGACCATTTTCAATACAGTTATCCCCATTCTGATGCACTTATTAGCCCTTGTCCTGCTGAGCCCGGATATGCCTTATTTTCCAAACAATGAAGATCCAGATCAGATGGCTTCTGACAAAGCCATCTGATCAGGATCTACATTGTTTGCCAGTCAGATTGTGAATTTGTTGCAATAATTTGCATCAACTGATCTGATTGGTTGATAATCGGTAGTGGGTGTGGCATATATGAATATTCAGCAGGACAAGGGTTAGTATGTTTTGTTTAACCCATATATGCCTAGCGGTCCTTTTTTGGGACGTTGGCAAGTAGTGTAGACCCAGATCAGACGCCGCAGAACGCGGCGTCTGATCTGTGTCTTCACTATTTGCTTAAAGAACACTCATTTTTGTAAAATTTCCTACAAGCAATAACAAACCTGACACCCCTATAATTGGAAATGGTCCACTCCAAACTTACTGGATGGAATATTCCATTGTCATATATGGGTTAAAAAAAACACACACAAAAGCAAGCATTGTGAACGCCATAAAACCAAATCATGGCAATGTAAAGTGATGTTACGTGATGATGTTGGGTTGGCCTTACCAGTAGTATATTACAGAATATACTGTCACAGATTTTTGACATTATCCAATCAGATGATGCATTACATTCACAGGTGCATTAGAATTTGTGATAAATCTCTCCCCCATCCTGACTGCTGACTCAAGAAGGGTGGTTGTGAGTAATTTACATGCATAAAAGATGTATTTTACTGGTCAACCGCTTAGAAGGACAAGATTGAGTTGGGTTAACCCATTTAATGCGGGAAACTGCTAAAGGGGTACCTTGGCAAACAGTTCAGGCCCAGATCAGACACCGCAGAACACAGGGTTTGATCAGGGCCTGCACTATTTTCTAACAGAATTTTCCTTCAAAAATAGAATACAAACGAAAAAAATAGGCCTGAAACCCCCTATATGGCAAATGGACTTGTCCAGCATATAGCAATGGAAGAGTCCACTAGCATACTAGCTGGCTTATTTGACCAGATCAACATGACCTTAATGATGTTGATTGTGATGTTCACCTCCAAAACAAAACAATTGAAAAATAAAAAGATATTTATACCAGAGAATCTGACTGTCATATAAACAAGATCGTTTAAAACAGTATTTTTACACTGAGCTGACACACAAGGGAAAGGTTTTTGTTTTGTATGTGGACAGCAATGGCTTTAGTGATATGGCACATCATGCATTCTTGCCTTTGCCTATACTGTAAGCATGCACAAGACATGGCGCAGGGTTTTTCTGTAGTACATAAAAATGGCTATTTTCCAACAGTTTTGAAAATTTGATTCCCAAAATATTTGGATATAAACCTGATGGTATCTTGGAAGGATACTAATGTTATTGAGATTCCATTTTCTATGGGATGAAGCAAAAACCCTGCTGCTGGCAGTACTTGAGTGATCACAGTAGCAACAGATAAGATGGTTATTTGGCGATAATTGAAGAATAATTTTCATTATTTTTGCAAGTAAATCTCTGTTGTGGGTATTCATTAGAACACCTTGCTGAGGCAGTTCTAATGAATTACTTACTAAATTGGTTTTTATGGAGTTAGATGATAATTATCCTTCAATTATCACCAAATACCCACCTTATTTATTAACCCTTTTTGTACCAAATGGAATCTTCCTCCTTATATATAGCAGGAGTCCATTTCAAAATTTAGGGGTGTCAGGTTGTGTTTTCTTCAAAATTTATTTGGAAAATAGCTGAACTTTTTGCAAACATTGTAGGCCCTGATCAGACGCCGCATTCTGCGGCGTCTGATCTGGGCCTGCACTGTTTGCCAATTACCAGTTAAGGGGTTTCTGGTACAAAATGGGTTAATATTGCAAAGTAACTTTCTCTTGTGAAATGGCTCACTGATTTTATTTTTTCCTCCAGGTTTTTAACATGTATACTGATATATATTTTCCTTGCTTTTATGATAATTATGCTGCTTATTTCCTTAGGGAGGTTTAGGGCAATACCCAGGCCCTGGCAATAAACTGTCCAACCTCCAGCCCCAGCACCATAACTACGGCCCCCAGACAGGACCACGACCCCTCTCAGCACCGCAAACACCACCTAAATCACCACAGCCTAAACCATCACCAGGATCCATCCCGGAACAGCAAAGACTTTCTCACGAACAGGTGTGATTAACTGCTTCTACTTTCTAGCCACTTTACAGGAATCACATGAGAAGTGTCGAGTGAAGACGTGTCTTTGAATATGCACCAAGCAAAGAGTTAGATAGCCTGCACAAGCAGTCTGATCAGTATTTGCTGGGTGTCATATGGTCAATCCTTATCACCAAGCTTCTTGAGGCTGACCTTGGGCCAAGGTTATAAAACATTTTTCTTGCTCAGTTCAGCGGAGTATGAAATTTGTAATTATCACAAAACTTAAAATACAAGCTAAGATGTATTTGCTTCCTCAGATCTATAGAGAACTCCATTTTTTGTCTTGCTCATAAAGTTTAAAATTCCAGCTGCTGTTGGCACTTTAAGATTTATGAGGAGGAGAAATTTCATACTCAAGTGAGTTGAGCATGAAATAAGTTGTATTTGGACTGTTCTAGTTGTCAAGGCTGATTTTTGTCACCTTTGTGCCTTCAGGTACAGACACACATTTTCATTGTGTGGGCTCCTGATATGGCTATTCTTTTGAGAGAATTTGAAACCTAGCAAACTCAAACAATGCAGCCACTTGATCATATTTCTCCATGAAAACTTATGTTATTGGTACTTGTTAGAATGGCCTCATTGCAATTCTTACAAGTACACACAACGTACGTTTTTAACCCTTGTCCTGCTGAATATTTAAATATGTCACACCCACTACTGATTGTCAGCCAATCAGATTACTTTATGCAAATTATTGCAACAAATTCATCAACTGGATGGCAAACAATGAAGATCCTGATCAGATGGCTTCTTCAGAAGCCATCTGATCTGGATCTACATTGTTTCAAAGATAAGGCATATCTGGGCTCAGCAGGACAAGGGTTAACAAGAAATAAGGAAAAATGTCCTTTAATTACCGTAAAAATCCTAAAAGTTTGGACACCTTGAGAACTTGATATAATTCTCTAAAAATTTAAACAAATTTGTCTCATGAGCCAGCAAGGAGTCCAGAAGGTACAGACAGAAAGGCAAACAGTGTAGACACTGATCAGACTGTTCCAGTCTGAACAGGGTCTGCACTGTTTGCTTAGGCTTATCTGTCCCAATACTTTGGATCATTTTGATACCCCCGTTAGCTGGAGCTATATAGTAGTATATTCATATCTTTCCCAGTATGATTTGACATTTTCTGGCCCTTGCCAAATTTGGGCTCGGAGAAATAGATTGGGCTGCACGATTCTTCCACACAGAGCTGAAACTGACCACATGACTTCTGGTAAAACACTTAGACAAACTAAGCCTGCTCAGGCAAAGTGGTGGGAGTCAAACTGTCCAGTGCCCTATTGGTTTCATTACTGAATTGAGGTGTCATTTCATTTCAGTGTTAGATTTTTTAGCAAGTCCCACAAAATTGGAAGCAATGTCTCCAAAATGACCTAAATAGTGTTGATGGGGATGTTAAACCTCAATCAATGAAACAAACAAACAAACAAAAAGATCATTTCATTCATGAAGCAATTTTTCCTAACCGTGAAGTACTGTGATCTACTGATGGGATTTGGAGACAACTTGATAATTATTTGACAGTCACAAAGTGAGCCCAAAATAACTGGCAATTCCATATATTAACTCTATTTTCTGCTAATGGCGACTTTTGTCACATGGTGATAACCTTTGCAAATCGATTGGATCCAGATCAGACCTGACAAAACATTGGACCTGATCTAGATCCAAACTGTTTTACACTGTCTGATGAAAGAATTTTTTGAGAAAGTTTATTATTATAAGAAAAAATCCGCAAGCATGCAAGGAGTTAACTACAGTATTTCACAGCGAGGAAAAATTAGACTGAAACATTAGTAAAGCAAAAACAAAAAAAGCTAGGAAAAAGAAATGAAGAAAGGAAAGAAAGGAAGAAAAAGGGAAAATAATGATATAACTGAGCCACCACAAGCAAACAGGTGTCCTTGAGAATGTCCAATCAGTGAAGACTTGGTTCAGCCTGTGTATTTACTCAGAATGTAGCCTTCTCAGTCTTCAGGAATAAGATTTTGGTCTCCTGGCGGCCTTATAAGGCACAATAAAGACTCTGAGCAGTCTGTGTAGATGTACACATGGGTGTACATGTTTCAAGAATCTTTTCATTTGATGCACCTTATATATATAATGATTAGTCCGTGTTTAAATGTCCAGAAAGGTACAGTAGCTATGAGAGACTATGACAATGCTTTCATAGCAGACATTTTGTGATTATTGATAATTTTTGTCGGTTCTCCCAAAAACCTATGATGTGGTTTTCATTAGAACTGCCAAGGCGAGTCTAATGAATACCCACATCATAGGTTTACATGGAAAAATGAGGAAAATTATCATTCAGTTAGCACCAAATACCCATCTTATCTGTTGCAATGGCTCTATTGTGATAGCAGTATCCAGCATGTTGGTCATCATACAGTAAAACTTCGATGGCTCGAACACCGATGGCTCGTTTACCATGGCTGAGTCGAACCCATTTTTGAGTCCCTAGGGAATTCCTCTACATAAGAAGTACATAAGAAGTAGTGTGGGATAATTAAGGAGATCTTATGTTGCAAATAAATGCTGTGTGTGCTCATTAGAATCGCCTCGTTGAGGCGATTCTAATGAATACACACAGCATATATTTTTATTATGGAACACCGAAAGATGTCCCAAAATTACCCCCGTTATGCCTCCTATCAGTAACCCTCAGTGGCTCGAACTACCCCTGTCTCGAACAGATTTCCATGGTCCCAAAGGTGTTCGAGCCATTGAAGTTCAACTGTATATAGATAACCACATATTTACTCAAAAAATGCTTCATTGTTGATTCTGCTGCCATTTCTTCTTAATTTGTGAATTACTAAAACTCAGATTTGCCTGAAGATCCGTCCAGAAGAAAAAAAAATGAAGTTCATTAAACTGGGCTCTCAGAAGAACATTGAAATTTCACTAATGTTTGATTCTCTCTGTTCTGGTGAAAATGTAGTTGAATTGCTGATATGTGTTTTTGTTGCATGAGTAACATGTGACAGTATTGTTCTAGCATGTTAGGGTGTTGCTTTTAAGTGATGAGAACTACCAGAGCATGCAGTTGTTTGTTTAACATATGTTTTGATATGCTCAAACTATGGCATATTTTCATTGAGTTTACCAACTTCTACTATACAGACCTGGGTCCAGTTGTTCGAAACTAATGATGTTGTTAACATATCCATGAAAATGTTGATCTAATATGACAAATATGCTATTTTGGCTGAAAAAATGTGATGCAAAAGCTACTCACACGTTTCCAACAAAACTACAAGGGACTTGGATTTTGTACTTGCATGAACAGCAAACAGTTTGACTACTAACAATGCTTTCAACAACTGGGCCCTGGTCTTAGTTGTTCATGTCATGGTTAGCTCATAGAACTCAGTAGTTAGTACTTAATAAGCTCATATTTTTGCTGAAAAAAAGGTGAGTAGACTGAGTAGCTTTGGCAGTGTTCAGGCTTCTCACATTTTTCTGTAAAAGTATGTCCATTTGTCATATCAAAGTTTAAGTATATTGTTAACAATCAGCTTCATAAGCTTTGAACATTTGGGCTGAGAATTGCACGTACAGAGCTGTGAAAGTTCTAGTGAGACTGTGTTTGCAGAACTATGTACAAGACTGTACATCTATGCATAAGAAAATGGACTGGCTAATTGTTGAATTTCTGGCTATAAAACAAAAGAATAATTGAATGATGTTAACCAGGCTCTGAGGTTATAAAACTTTTTTCAGGAGCATGAAATTTTTCCTGCTCATACGGCCCCCGCCCATCGGGGCTTTATGAAATAGATGGCTGCATGATGTTTACACGTAGAGCTGAAATCCGACTGCACACGAGTACTGGTAACCCGCTTAGAGGATCTAAGCCTGCCCAGGTAAAGTGATGCGAGTGGTACCGTCCATGCTTATAAACCCTATTGGTTTCATTGGGCGACAGAGCTTGAGATGTCATTTCATCTCAATGTCGGTTAAAAGTCCAACAAATTTGGAAGCAACATCTCCAAAATGACCTATACAGTGTTGACGGGGATGTTAAACCTCAAATCAAACAAACAAAAAATCCTGCTCATAAATTTTAAAATGCCAACAGAGCAGAATAAATGACATTCTGTCATGATCTTAGCAGGAAACTTGTTTGCATTTTAATAGTTATGAGCATTACAAATTTCATGCTCAGCTGAGTTGAGCATGAAGAAAAGTTTTATAACCTCGGGGGCCAGTTTCTACTTACGTGCATATACATGTTGATTTGTAGTAGGTAGTATTAATTGCTAGTGTTTGTTTGGACTGTAGTGATACAGTTAAATTTGCATTGAATTTCAGTTTAGAGCAGCATTACAGATGGTCGTTAGTCCTGGCGACCCTAGGGAGAATCTCGATAACTTCATTAAAATAGGGGAGGGATCAACAGGTATTGTATGTATAGCTACTGACAGGGGAACAGGAAGACAAGTTGCTGTGAAAAAGATGGATTTACGGCGGCAACAAAGGAGAGAATTGTTGTTTAATGAGGTATGACTTGGAGCTTAAAGTGGTCTTTGAGACCACTTTTAAACAGTCCAAAAGATGGACATTGGATTTAAAAAAAAATGTGTTAATAAGACAGTTTGGTTTTTAGCTCACCTGTCACGTAGTGACAAGGTGAGCTTTTGGGATCACTTTTTGTCCGTCGTCCGTCGTGCGTGCGTCCGTGCGTGCGCCCGTGCGTGCGTGCGTCCGTAAACTTTTCTTCAAACGACATCTCCTCCTAAACCACTGATCATATTTTGACCAAACTTCACAGGAATGATCCTTAGGTGGTCCCCTTTCAAAGTTGTTCAAATGGTTCCGGTCCGTTGCACATATAGGTCACAGTAGCCAAAAATAGATTTTTTCACCGCAAACTTAAAAAATCTTCTTCTCTGAAACCGCAAGGCCCAGGTCTTTGATATTTGGTATGAAGCTTCATCTAGTGGACCCCTACCAAGATTGTTCAAATTATAGTGCTGGGGCCAAAAATGCCCCCGCACGGGGGCCCTTTGGTTTTACATGGGCTTATATAGGGAAAATCTTTAAAAATCTTCTTCTCTGAAATCGCAAGGCCCAGGTCTTTGATATTTGGTATGAAGCTTCATCTAGTGGACCCCTACCAAGATTGTTCAAATTATAGTGCTGGAGCTAAAAATGCCCCCGCACGGGGGCCCTTTGGTTTTACATGGGCTTATATAGGGAAAATCTTTAAAAATCTTCTCCTCTGAAACCGCAAGGCCCAGGTCTTTGATATTTGGTATGAAGCTTCATCTAGTGGACCCCTACCAAGATTGTTCAAATTATTGTGCTGGGGGCCGAAAATGCCCCCGCACCGGGGCCCTTTGGTTTTACATGTACTTATATAGGGAAAATCTTTAAAAATCTTCTTCTCTGAAACCGCAAGGCCCAGGTCTTTGATATTTGGTATGAAGCTTCATCTAGTGGACCCCTACCAAGATTGTTCAAATTATTGTGCTGGGGCCGAAAATGCCCCCGCACCGGGGCCCTTTTGTTTTACATGGGCTTATCTAGGGAAAATCCTTAAAAATCTTCTTCTCTGAAACCGCAAGGCCCAGGTCTTTGATATTTGGTATGAAACTTCATCTAGTGGACCCCTACCAAGATTGTTCAAATTATTGTGCTAGGGCCGAAAATGCCCCCGCACCGGGGCCCTTTGGTTTTACATGGGCTTATATAGGGAAAATCTTTAAAAATCTTCTTCTCTGAAACCGCAAGGCCCAGGTCTTTGATATTTGGTATGAAGCTTCATCTAGTGTACCCCTACCAAGATTGTTCAAATTATAGAGCTGGGGCCAAAAATGCCCCCGCACCAGGGCCCTTTTGTTTTACATGGGCTTATATAGGGAAAATCTTTAAAATTCTTCTTCTCTGAAACCGCAAGGCCCAGGTCTTTGATATTTGGTATGAAGCTTCATCTAGTGTACCCCTACCAAGATTGTACAAATTATAGTGCTGGAGCTAAAAATGCCCCCCACACGGGGGCCCTTTGGTTTTACATGGGCTTATGTAGGGAAAATCTTGAAAAATCTTCTTCTCTGAAACCGCAAGGCCCAGGTCTTTGATATTTGGTATGAAGCTTCATCTAGTGGACCCCTACCAAGATTGTTCAAATTATTGTGCTGGGGCCGAAAATGCCTCTCACTGGGGGCCCTTTGGTTTTACATGGGCTTATCTAGGGAAAATCCTTAAAAATCTTCTTCTCTGAAACCGCAAGGCCCAGGTCTTTGATATTTGGTATGAAGCTTCATCTAGTGGACCCCTACCAAGATTGTTCAAATTATAGTGCTGGGGCCAAAAATGCCTCCGCACCAGGGCCCTTTTGTTTTACATGGGCTTATATAGGGAAAATCTTTAAAAATCTTCTTCTCTGAAACCGCAGGCCCAGGTCTTTGATATTTGGTATGAAGCTTCATCTAGTGTACCCCTACCAAGATTGTTCAAATTATAGTGCTGGAGCTAAAAATGCCCCCCACACGGGGGCCCTTTGGTTTTACATGGGCTTATGTAGGGAAAATCTTGAAAAATCTTCTTCTCTGAAACCGAAAGGCCCAGGTCTTTGATATTTGGTATGAAGCTTCATCTAGTGGACCCCTACCAAGATTATTCAAATTATAGTGCTGGGGCCAAAAATGCCCCCGCACCAGGGCCCTTTTATTTTACATGGGCTTATATAGGGAAAATCTGGAAAAATCTTCTTCTCTGAAACTGCAAGGCCCAGGTCTTTGATATTTGGTATGAAGCTTCATCTTGTGGACCTCTACCAAGATTGTTCAAATTATAGCCCTGGGGCTAAAAATGCCCCCACTCCGGGGCCCTTTGGTTTTACATAGACATATATAGGGAAAATCTTGAAAAATCTTCTTCTTTGAAACCACAAGGCTTAGGTCTTCGATATTTGTTATGAAGCTTCAGCTAGTGGACCTCTATAAAGATAGTTCAAATTATAGCCCTGAGACCAAAAATGCCTCCGCCATGTGGCCCTTTGGTTTTACATAGACTTATATAGGGAAAATCTTTAAAAATCATCTTCTCTGAAACAAAAGGCTTAGGTCTGATATTTGTTATGAAGCTTCAGCTGGTGATCCTCTACCAAGATTTTCAAATTATAGCCCTGGGGCCAAAATGCCCCTGCTCCTGGGCCCTTTGGTTTAACATAGACTTATATAGGGAAAATCTTGTTTTACATAGACTTCTATATGCAGGGTAAACCTTTAAAATCTTCTTCTCTGAAACCAGAAAGCCCAGGTCTTTCATATTCGATATGAAGCTTCATCTTGTGGACCTCTACCAAGATTGTTCAAATTATAGCCCTGGGGCCAAAATTGACCCTGCCCGGGGCCCACTTGTTATACATTGGATCAGGTGAGCGAACCAGGGCCCTCTGGGCCCTCTTGTTGTGTAATCTTTATATAAATCAAATAGTGCATACTTTGATCAGAAGACAATGTTTGCATAAAAATGTACATGTAGTAAGAGACAACTAAGCTATTAAACCATTGATTACCACAGACTAGGAAAAACAAATTTGACCTAGTAAATACCTTGAAATTATCTGCATCTCGCTGGGCTGGCAGAAAAACAAGACTGTTTTCTTGGACATACAGATCTTTTTGAAAGGTGGCGAGAAGTCTACTGGAAATCTTTGATACCAGCATGGTCCCACATGACAATGCTGGTTAAGCCACTGGTCTTGTAGACCAGGCTTTCCAAGGCTTGTCCAGGTTTATTGGATGTCACTGTAAAATGTGGTCACTGTTTGGTGTCTCCACATGAGTTGTTTCTTGAGGGAAAAAACAAGTTTCGTAAAAGAAGCAATATATTGTGTAATTATATTTGAAGGTTTACTGATTGACAGTCTTGTTGAAAAATATGTATTGCTAGCAAATATAATGGTCCAGCTTGATTTGCTTAACCCTTATCCTGTTGCATAAATAAATAAAGGCACACCAATTGATGACTATCAGCCAATCATATTACTTGATATAATATATTTGGGAAATTCACAAACTGCATGACAATGTAGATCCTGATCAGATGGCCGAAGCCATCTGATCTGGAGCTATGCTGATTGAAAAATTAGTGGTTGTTGGGTTCAGCTGGATAAGGGTTAAGTGATGTTCTTTGGGCATTTCATAACTCTAGATATGGATGTGTAAGAAGGATAATTAAGGGATAATCTTTCTTATTTCTTGTTAGAAACATGTGCATATTAAAACTGCCTCAATAGAGTGATTTTAATAAGTACACACAATATGTTTTTATGGAGAAAGTACCCACAGCATTCTGTTTCTATGGAGAGCATGATAGCTCTGTGGTTATTGCACTTGCCTCTGATGCTAGAGGCCCCCGGTTCGATCCCCGGCAGTGGCGATAAAATTTAGGTGTCCGAACACACTCCGTTGGCATCATTTGCAGGTATGAATGTCATTAAGTGCACCGTCCTTCGGATCGGGACGTTAACTGGAGGCCCCCTGTGCATGGAGAGTAATCCCCTGTGCAGGTTAAAGACCTCTACCATAATTACATGATTACTGTGTAGGTTTTCATCCTGCAATAATCTTGAGTGTATATAATGTACACCATCTGTGTCCCCTTCTGGGGTTAAGGGTCATTTGTTTCCCCAGATTAACTTTCAGCCACACTCTGTTTCAGGTTGTTATCATGCGAGATTACCATCATCCTAATATTGTAGATATGTATGATAGTTTCTTAGTTAACGATGAGTTGTGGGTTGTCATGGAATTCCTTGAAGGTGGTGCTCTAACTGATATTGTTACACACAGCAGGTTTGTAGTACTGCATACTGTACATACACATTACAAATTTGGGGTTACAGCCAAATTCTAGGATGAGTACTGTAAAATTCTTATATTCAGACCACCTTTGGAACTATTCAAAATTGGGCTTTAAGACCACTTTTGAACAATCCAAAAGGTGGTCTCTTACTTCATGACATTGGGCATAGATAATAACTGAAACATTTTAAATATGATTTTAAAAGAAGAATCAATCTTATTTCTAGCTCATCTTAATCGTGGAATTTTACTGGCTATTCTTATTCTAAAACCATATACAGTCTAACTTCGATGGCTTGAACACCTTTGGGACCATGGAAATTTGTTCGAGACAGCGGAAGTTCGAGCCACTGTTCCAAACTTCCAGAAAACATAACAGGGGTATTTTTATGCCCCCGGAATCTAAGAGATTCGGGGGCATATAGTTTTTGGTCTGTCTGTCTGTTTGTCTGGTTGTCTGTCTACAAAAACCTTAACATTGGGCATAACTTTTGAATGGTAATAGATAGAGCTTTCATATTTCACATGTGTATACTTTATCACAAGACCTTTCCAGTGGTACCATAATTTTTGATCTCGTGACCTTGAACTTGACCTTTGACCTATTTTTTTACACAATTTTTCCGTTTGTCTGTCTACAAAAACCTTAACATTGGGCATAACTTTTGAATGGTAATAGATAGAGCTTTCATATTTCACATGTGTATACTTTATCACAAGACCTTTCCAGTGGTACCATAATTTTGATCTCGTGACCTTGAACTTGACCTTTGACCTATTTTTAGCTCACCGTCACGTAGTGAGGAGGTGAGCTTTTGGGATCATTTTTTGTCCGTCGTCCGTCGTCCATGCGTCCGTTCGTCCGTCCGTCCGTGCGTAAACAATTTCTTCAAACGACATCTCCTCCTAAACCACTGATGGGATTTTGACCAAACTTCACAGGAATGATCCTTAGGTGGTCCCCTTTCAAAGTTGTTCAAATGGTTCCGGTCCGTTGCACATATAGGTCACAGGAGCCAAAAATAGATTTTTTTCACCGAAAACTTAAAAAATCTTCTTCTCTGAAACCGCAAGGCCCAAGTCTTTGATATTTGGTATGAAGCTTCATCTAGTGGACCCCTACCAAGATTGTTCAAATTATAGTGCTGGGGCCAAAAATGCCCCCGCCCCAGGGCCCTTTGGTTTTGCATGGGCTTATATAGGGAAAATCTTTAAAAATCTTCTTCTCTGAAACCGCAAGGCCCAGGTCTTTGATATTTGGTATGAAGCTTCATCTAGTAGACCCCTACCAAGATTGTTCAAATTATAGTGCTGGGGCCAAAAATGCCCCCGCCCCAGGGCCCTTTGGTTTTAGATAGGATTATATAGGGAAAATCTTTAAAAATCTTCTTCTCTGAAACCGCAAGGCCCAGGTCTTTGATATTTGATATGAAGCTTCATCTAGTGGACCCCTACCAAGATTGTTCAAATTATAGTGCTGGGGCCAAAAATGCCCCCGCCCCGGGGCCCTTTGGTTTTACATAGACTTATATAGGGAAAATCTTTAAAAATCTTCTTCTCTGAAACCACAAGGCCTAGGTCTTTGATATTTGGGTTGAAGCTTCAGCTAGCAGACCTTTACCAAGATTGTTCAAATTTTAACCCTGAGACAAAAATGCCCCCGCCGCGTGGCCCTTTGGTTTTACATAGACTTATATAGGGAAAATCTTGAAAAATCTTCTTCTCTCAAACCACAAGGCCTAGGTCTTTGATATTTGGTATGAAGCTTCAGCTAGTGGACCACTACCAAGATTGTTCAAATTATAGCCCTGAGACAAAAATGCCCCCGTCTCGTGGCCCTTTGGTTTTACATAGACTTATATAGGGAAAATCTTGAAAAATCTTCTTCTCTGAAACCAAAAGGCCTAGGTCTTTGATATTTGGTATGAAGCTTCAGCTAGTGGACCTCTACCAAGATTGTTCAAATTATAGCCCTGAGACAAAAATGCCCCCTCCTCGTGGCCCTTTGGTTTTACATAGACTTATATAGGGAAAATCTTCAAAAATCTTCTTCTGTGAAACCACAAGGCCTAGGTCTTTGATATTTGGTGTGAAATTTCTTCTAGTGGACCTCTATCAAGATTGTTCAAATTATAGCCCTGGGGCCAAAAATGCCCCCGCCCCGAGACCCTTTGGTTTTACATAGACTTATATAGGGAAATCTTTGAAAATCTTCTTCTCTGAAACAGCAAGGCCCAGGTCTTTGACATTTGGTGTGAAGCTTCATCTAGTGGACCTCTATCAAGATTGTTTAAATTATAGCCCTGAGGCCAAAAATGCCCCCGCCCTGGGGCCCTTTGGTTTTACATAGGCTTATATAGGGAAAATCTTTAAAAAAAATCTTCTTCTCTGAAACTGCAAGGCCCAGGTCTTTGATATTTGGTGTGTAGCTTCATCTAGTGGACCTTTGCCAAGATTGTTCAAATTATAGCCTTTGTTGATATTTGATATGAAGCTTCACCTTTTTATACCTCCATCAACATTATGCACATTATAACCCTGGGGTCAATAATGGCCCTCCCCGGGGCCCACTTGTTACTCTATGGATCAGGTGAGCGATCCAGGGCCATCATGGCCCTCTTGTTTACAAAATTTTTCCGTTTGTCTGTCTACAAAAACCTTAACATTGGGCATAACTTTTGAATGGTAATAGATAGAGCTTTCATATTTCACATGTGTATACCTTATCACAAGACCTTTCCAGTGGTACTATAATTTTTGATCTCGTGACCTTGAACTTGACCTTTGACCTATATTTTACAAAATTTTTAAAACATTAACATTGGCCATAACTTTCGATTGGTAAGTGAATGGGCTTTCATATTTCACATGTGCATTCCTTATCACAAGACCTTTCTAGTGGTACCATAATTTTTGACCTTGTGACCTTGACCGTGATGTTTGACCTACTTTTTAAAAACTTTAACATTGGCCATAACTTTCGATTGGTAAGTGGTAGGGCTTTCATATTTCACATGTGCACTCCTTGTCACAAGACCTTTCTAGTCATACCATACTTTTTGACCTTGACCTTGACATTTGACCTACTTTTATAAAGTTTAACATTGGCCATAACTTTCGATTAGTAAGTAGTAGGGCTTTCATATTTCACATGTGCACTCCTTGTCACAAGACCTTTCTAGTGGTACCATATTTTTTGTCCATCCAGACACCCCCCCCCCCCCCTCTCAAGGTCAAGGTCACTGTGGCTATTTTTAGAAAAACTTTGTCATCGCTCTAGTGCCAACATTTCTTTACTGATTTCAATGTAACTTCACACAAATGTTCCTTATGACAATATCTCGAGCGAGTTCGACTTTCAAGGTCATGACCTCAAGGTCAAGGTCACTGTGGCTATTTTTAGAAAAACTTTGTCATCGCTCTAGCGCCTACATTTCTTCACCAATTTATATTCAATATAACTTCACACAAATGTTCCTTATGACAATATCTCAAGCAATTTGGACTTTCAAGGTCAAGGTCACTGTGGCTATTTTTAGAAAAACTTTGTCATCGCTCTAGCGACTACATTTCTTCACAGATTTCAATATAACTTCACATAAATGTTCCTTATGACAATACCTCGAACGAGTTCCACTTTCAAGGTCAAGGTCACTGTGGCTATTTTTAGAAAAACTTTGTCATTACTCTAGCACTTACATTTTTTCACCAATTTCAATATAACTTCACACAAATGTTCCTTATAACAATATCTCTAGCGAGTCCCACTTTCAAGGTCAAGGTCACTGTGGCTATTTTTAGAAAAACTTTGTCATTGCTCTAGCGCCTACATTTCTTCACCGATTTCAATATAACTTCACACAAATGTTCATTATGACAATATCTCAAGCGATTTTGACTTTCAAGGTCAAGGTCACTGTGGCTATTTTTAGAAAAACTTTGTCATCGCTCTTACGCTTACATTTCTTCACCGATTTCACTATAACTTCCCACAAATGTTCCTTATGACAATATCTCAAGCGATTTCGACTTTCAAGGTCAAGGTCACTGTGGATATTTTTAGAAAAAACTTTGTCATAGCTCTAGCGACTACATTTCTTCACTGATTTCAATATAACTTCACACAAATATTCCTTATGACAATACCTCGAGCCTGTTCGACTTTCAAGGTCATTTTACTTCTTTTCCGTGTTCTGTTACATAAATGTATGCTGTGTGTACTCATTAGAATCGCCTCAATTAGGCGATTCTAATGAGTACACCCAGCATACATTTGCAAGATAAAAGTCGAAAATCTCCTTAATTATCCCACACTTTTTCTTATGCAGAGGAATTCCCTAGAGCTCAAAAATGGGTTTGACTCAGCCATGGTAAACAAGCCATCGGTGTTTGAGCCATCGAAGTTCTACTGTATGTTAGAAGGAGTCACTTGCAGCAAAACTTACTTGCTTTGCAGTTGTTAAATGAAAATATTTTGAAAATTTATTTCAAAGGGTTCAAGCTGTACAGTGTTGCATGAAGCAGATTATGTTGCAGCTAACAGATCAGTGTTCAGTTGTTCAAAACTACCAATGTTGTTAGTTCACATACCATTAAACCGTTTTATTCCAAATGGAATCTTCCACATATATAGCTGGAGTCCATTTCATAATTTAGGGGTGTAAGGTTGTGTTTTCTTCAAAACTTATTTGAAAATGGCTGAGCTGTTTGCAAACAGTGTAGGCCCAGATCAGACGTGTTCTGCGTCGTCTGATCTGGGCCTGCACTGTTTGCCAATTTCACGTTTTGGGGTTTCCAGTACAAAATGGCTTAAAACTTACATCATTCAGTTTGGCCAATATACTACATGTAATATTTTTGCAGAAAAAAAAATGTGATTAGCTGTTGCAAATGCACAAATGCAAAAGCTTATCCCATTTAATCAGCAATATACCACTAAATATTAACCCTTATCTTGCTGTTCGCGACAACCCCTATCTTTGCAAACAGTGTAGATCCAGATCAGATGGCTTCTGAAGAAGCCATCTGATCAGGATCTACACTGTTTGGCAATCAGTTTACGAATTTGTAGCAATAAATTACATGTAGTAATTTGATTGGTTGATATAACAAAATGGGTGTGGCTTAGATGAATATTTAGAAAGATAAGGGTTAAATATTGTACCTGCTAGAACAGCTAACATTTTGATCATTTACAAGCTTATTTAATCTGTTGCATGTGGGAAAGCAGTGCAGGCCCAGATCAGACATTAAAGAATGTGGCGTCTGATCAGGGCCTGCACTATTTGCTAACAGAATTTTCTGTCAAAAATAGAATAAAAAATAAAAATAATAGGCCTGACACCTCTTGAATGACAAATGGACTTGTCCTACATATAGCAATAGAAGAGTCCACTAGTATACAATGGGTTAACTTACAATGCCATGAACAAATGAGCCCAGATTGTAAAAGGATCCTGCTTTATAAGCATATGAGGCAGGTTAGATGCTTTTTAGCTGACTTGCATGAAAGCAAGTATGTGCACAGGGTGTCCTACAACAGCTTGTTATACCAGGTACAAACTCTGTTTTTCAAGGACGTCTGTAAGTTCCCCAGAAATTGCTTTGGGACTTTCGAATACTGATGCTTGAAAGTTGGAACTGAAATACATGTTGCTGTATATGAAGCAGACTTAGTCTTAACCTGCACATTATGCAGCATTTAAATGGTATTTTAAGTCCAAAAAGAAGAAGGCACATACTGCAAAAATAATGATAAAATGTGAAATTTTATGTTCAGCTGTACTCCCTGTTGTTATTGGTGGAACATCCTCAAGACTTCTTGTTTTTGAATGTTGGTGCAATGCTTGCACCTCTGATCATATCTGGATGTACATGTATGTGCACTTTTCTTGATCATTCATATAGTAGTGAAGGTATATTGTCAAAAAACAGTTGGTCATAAATTTCTTCTGAACAGCTGGATTTGATTTAGAGATTCTGTTATTAATTTCTTTGAACAACTGACTGTGGTTTTGCGATTCTTACAATGCATTCAAAACTGCCTTTCATGTATTAATGACTATAAGTTCTCAGCAGGCATTATTCAAACCTGCATCTTTTCTTTCCTTTAACTTCTGACGGAAGGTGAAAAATTGTTTAAGGTGAATACACCTGAAAGTATTTGCTTTTACACCTGAAAGTATTTGCTTTCATTGATCATTGTGTAAAAAGTTTACTGGTATTTGTATTATTTTAAAAAGGTGGGCTACTTGGAAAGGAGGAAGAAGCCAACTATTCCTTTTAGGAGCCATTTGCATAATTCCAGATGAGGATTAATGGGAAAATTAGAGAATCATATTTTGTGAATACTTGTCAGGATCACGGCAGATCTGTCAAGTATCGACAATACTGTAATGATCCTAAGAATTGGGACAGATAGGCCTAAGCAAACAGTGTAGACCCAGATCAGACTGCTCCTGAAGGAGCAGTCTGATCAGGGTCTTCTCTGTTTGCCATTCTGTCTCTACCTTTTGGACCCTTTGTTGGATTGTGAATCTATTTTGTCATTATTTTAGAAGAATTACAGCAAGACCTCAAGGTGTCCATATTTTTAGGATTTTTGCGGTATATGTTTTAATGGAGAAATAAGACAAAACATCCCCAAATAATCCTTATTAAATTTTCTAGAAGTATGCTTTTGCAAAAGTAATGTTGTTTGTAGTATTCATGAAAATTAGAATACAGTCAACCCTCTTTATACCAACATTCAATTTATAAATGAAATTTATTTTTCTGCAGTTCATGGAAGTATGAACGCAGTGGGTCGCATGCAAAGTAAATGAACCCCTTTGGTTCATGTATACTTTGATAGCGACCCACTGCTGTTCATTCTTTCATGAAAAGCAGAAAAATTAAGTTTATTTTTTATATTTACATTCTTTGCCCCTCATCACTGGGCAAAAAAATGCTTGTAGGGCAAACTTTTAAAGCTAAAAAAAATTTACACACTGTTTTCTACAAAGAGCGGAGCAGCATTGATGTCATCAACGCCCGTAGAGAACAATGGTTTAGAATGACGTCACTAAACGTCATTGAAAATCATGTGATTAGATGCGTTCATGGAAATATGAACGCAATTATTTTCTATAGGTTTACATTAGACTTTACACTGGAAATGTAAATATTATAACCACAACTGTTTTAACGACAGTTGCAGTCAAACAAATCCTTTGCTCAAGGTGAGGTGATTATTGGAGATATTCAAGATTACTGTAACTATTTAATACTCCAGAAAACAAATGTTGTGGATATTTGTTACAATCACATTCTAACAAATGTCCACAACGTTTGTTTCTTAGAGTAATTAAGAAAGTCCTTTATTACTAATTGAGCCCAGCCAAGCGAATTTGGGTCTTCGAGCATTCCGTCATGACAAATTTTAACTGCGCATGGCCAGCCATTCAGAGGGGCCAGGGATATGGTTTTCTGTCTGAAGGTTCCACTTGATTCACTGCTTGTATGAGCGAGCAGCGAAGGTTCTGGCGAGACTGCGCGGATGCGCAGGCTCGCCTGAACCTTCGCTGCTCGCATAGGCAATAAGTACCAAAATCGCTTGGCGGGGCCCAATTATACTATTCCTTGTTAGGATTCTTTACACCTTCAAATTCGCCACAGCTGCAAATTGTTTGGGAACAAATACTGTCATTATAGCGAGGGTCCTCTGCACAAAGGAGGCAGTTTTCCTGCTCACATCAGCAGTGAATCTTATCTGTTCTACTGATAAATTTTAAGATGCAAATATCCAGGGCAGATTTGATGCTGAAATGAGGTGTATGAAAATATCATTCATACCTGCCAACTTTCACCCATTAGGAGTGAGTTTCACGATTTTTCCATGCATTTTGACCTCACGATCGTGTTGCCAAAATAAGGCAAAAATCACGATTTTCCCACCTCCTCACGCTTGGTATTTTTATCAGCCATATTGTTTGTGGATAGTCATTTGGAATATCTTGGATTTCTTCACTATCTATTTTGGAGATGGAAAAAAACCCTGAGTATATTTTTAGCTGTATTGACTATTTTTAACCCAATGATAGATTACCCTGTACCCACAAACAAATGCAAGTTGCCAACAGTTTTCTATCTGTATGAGCATGAACAGGGATGTCCTTTGCTGATCTTTTCATGTAAGTATGTTTGAACAATTATCTAATCTCTCCCAGATGTAATGAAAGTAAATATTTACCAATGAATGAGCAATGTCACGTATTTTCGTGACTACGAAAATCGTAGTTTTTATCTCTCAAACTAAGAATTGTATTATTATTTGGTAATGAGTGTTCTAACACTTCAGAAACAATTGTTTTGCAAAATAAAGGCTGTTATAGTCAGACATTAAGCACTCCTTGCAATTGCATGAAAACTGTTTCTGAGTAAAAGAACCTAATTTCAGACAGATCATGTATTCAGACAACCTTTAGTTATTGCAAATACTGTAAATTATTGAAGCTTAAGTATTATACCAGTGATTTATTGGATAATACATAAAATGTAAAAAGGCAATTTTTCTGATTGTACTAGTGGACTGGAGTGTGTCTACTAGTTTGAAAAAAATCTCCCCCATGGAAATTTTGGGAAAAATATTCACCGCGCTTTATTCCATCGAAAAATGCCGTGACACGAAGAATCTCCCGCATGAAAAATTTGAAAAGTTGGCAGGTATGATCATTATGATGAGAAGGCCAAATTGGTCTCCATTAGAGGTTTACAACCTCTTCTTAGTATATGTCAGATTACAATGTTTTGTTATTTCAGAATGGATGAGACCCAGGTGGCCACTGTGTGTAAAGCCTGTCTGAAAGCTCTTGCATTTTTACATTCCAATGGTGTCATACACAGAGATATCAAGTCAGATTCCATATTATTAGCACATGATGGAAAGGTAGGTTATATGGTTCACTGTTGTGCCATTTTAACCCCTAACCCTTATCCCGCTGCATAAATTAATTTAGCCACACCCATTTACATTTCAACCAATCAAATTACTTGATGTAATTTATTCATTCAAATTCACAAACTCAATGACAAACACTCCAGATACTGATCATATGGCTTCTGAAGAAGCCATCTGATCTGGATCTACACTGTTTGCAAAGGTTGGTGTTGTCGTGAGCAGCAGGATAAGGATTAAGATACTGATCACAACAGTTGTCTGCTTTGTTGTCTGCTGGTTACTTTAACCCTTATCTTGCTGAATATTCATTTAAGCCACACCCATTTCTGTCTATCAACCAATCAAATTACTTGATGTAATTTATTGCTACAAATCCATAAACTGAATGCCAAACAGTGTAGATCCTGATCAGATGGCTTCTTCAGAAGCCATCTGATCTGGATCTACACTGTTTGCAAAGATAGGGGTTGTCGTGAACTGCAAGATAAGGGTTAAAGGCCATTGTGGCAAACAATGTATACTATGCAGAATTTTGCAAGAAGACGCAGCAAATGACATAAACAGACAACATTTTCAGTTGCAGTTGGTTTAAGGGTTAAGTGATAGAAAACACTGTATTAAGTTGACACAGTTCATTGATTGCTAGTACAGCTACTGTCAAAGGTCTTGAAAATTGCCCAAGTGATTAGAATCAAATTATTGTTCTGACAGGTTAGATCATTTTACTGAAGTTAAGACTTACATATTAGCAACAGGTGACATGTGTGAGAATTTAACTAGAATGAGGTAACTTGGCAAAAGCAGTGTGCACATTTTATTATTATCGTTGTGAATGAGAATGTGTTCTCAGTTTTCAGAATTGATTTAACCATTATCCTGTTGTTCACAACAACCCATACCTTTGCAAAACAGTGTAGATCCAGATCTGATGGCTTCCATCTGATCAGGATCTACACTGTTTGTCATTCAGTTCGTGAATTTGAAAGAAAACATTATATCAAGAAATCTGATCGGCTGATAATCGTAAATGGGTGTGGCTAATTAAAATATTCAGCTGGATAAGGGCTTGAAGAAATATATGGGCTGCATGATGCTTCCACGCAGAGCTGAATCCGGCCCGCACACTAGTACTGGTAAACCACTTAGAGGATCTAAGCCTGTCCAGGAACCCTGGTGCGAGGCGGACCGTCAATGCTAATAAACCCTATTGGTTTCATTGGGTGACAGGGCTTGAGATGTCATTTCATCTCAATGTCGGGTAAAAGTCCCACAAAATTGGAAGCAACGTCTCCAAAATGACCTTTACAGTGTTGACGGGGACGTTAAACCTCAATTCAAACAAACAAAATCAGCTGGATAAGGGTTAAAATCCATGATATTAACCTCATCATGAGAAATCCTGTCTTATGTGTTTGTGGCCTGGTAAGGTAAGACATAAACCAGCCTGCTCAGCTACACAGGCTAGCTAGAGAGTCAGGAAATTTTCGATATACTTAGAAACTAGAGGCATTGTATTATCCAAGCACTCGCCCCCGCCCAAAGGGGCTTGAAGAAATATATGGGCTGCATGATGCTTCCAAACAGAGCTGAATCCGGCCCGCACACTAGTACTGGTAAACCGCTTAGAGGATCTAAGCCTCTCCAGGAAATGTGGTGCGAGGCGGACCATCCATGCTAATAAACCCTATTGGTTTCATTGGGCGAGAGGGCTTGAGATATCATTTCATCTCATTGTCGGGTAAAAGTCCCACAAAATTGGAAGCAACTTCTCCAAAATGACAGTGTTGACGGGGACGTTAAACCTCAAATCAAACAAACAGTTATCCAAGCAGTGAACACTAAGGTGCAGATAAGACTGTGCAGATGCGCAGTCTGATCTGCACCTTTGTTGTTCAGGAATTACAAAAGCAGGGTTTCTCACGGTGTGCCTCATATTATAATTTGACAGACTTTATGAGTGAGATTTGTCTAAATTTCAGGTGAAGTTATCAGACTTTGGTTTCTGCGCACAAGTTTCACAAGAGCTTCCAAAGCGTAAATCTCTTGTTGGTACGCCATATTGGATGGCCCCAGAGGTTATATCAAGATTGCCTTATGGACCAGAAGTAAGTTAAAAATAGATTTGAAGCAGGCAAAGATTTTCTCTTGTGGTAGTGAGACTTGTGTTTCATAGATGAAACTAGCTAAATGTGACTTGATTGTGAATATATACACCTGTGTAAATTAGCTACATTTTCTAAGGAAGAATACTTAATGAAAGTTGGCCCTCCTATCTTCCATTTTAAAGGAGAAGGAGGTGCCTTTTTAACCTGTTTTGTTCTGAATAGAAGCTTCTGCCTGGAGTCCATTGTTCTGGGTACAGAAATGGCTGAGCCTTTTACAAATAGTGAAAGTCCTGATGAGAAGCTGCATTTTGCCGTGTCTGATCTTGTCTTGCACTGTTTGGGAGTGTCACATTTTGGAGTTTCCTGTATCAAATGGGTGAAAGGGGAAATGTGTGTCTGTTCAACAGAATAAGGGGAAGGATACACCTTCAGGAGAGGCAACTCCTTCAAAAGTATTTTTAGCTCCCATGTTAATAGGGGTCAACTCTTAAAGGAAAGAATTTGCTCCTCTTTCCTTTAAGAGTTGTCCTTTTCTCAGTTGGAAGGGGCTTATAGAAAAGCGAACAGGAAGTCCCAAAAGTTGACTCCCTTTGAAAAATGGTGGAAAAAAATCTGCCAGGTATCCCATTCCCCGTAAGCTGGTGGAATTGTCGTACTCGTATAAGAAAGAATTTGTTTACAAGAAAATTTTGCATGTTCACAATTAAGGTCTATGTTAGACATATAGGTGTTGAAAGAGCTATGATAAGCCCTTACTTTCTGGTACTTTCAGGTAGATATATGGTCTTTGGGGATCATGGTTATTGAGATGATTGATGGTGAACCGCCATTCTTCAATGAACCACCACTGCAAGCTATGAGACGAATAAGAGATATGCCCCCACCGAAACTAAAAAATTCTCATAAGGTATTGAGACAGATTTTTAAGCTGCATGATAATGCAATATTTTTAAAGCTCATGCTCTCCTTTCCATCAGTTCAAGAAGCAGTTATCAGTTACTGGTGAAATGAATAACAATGTACTGGCTTTAACTGATTAGAAGGACCAAGCCTGTCCAGAAATGTTTCGTTAGGTTACATAACCTTCTACGCTTTCAAGGACAGTTGTCAAATACTGGTGAAACGAATTTACACTGTTCTAGTATACTGCTAAGGATATCTAAGCCTGCCCAGGAAAAGTGTGGTTAGGTGAGGGCCACGGGATTTTTATATTTTTAAATTTTTGGACTTCAATAACAAAGGCCTCACTGAGGGCCTTTGTTATTGAAGTCCAAAACTTTAAAAATATAAAAATCTTGTGTTTGCTCTTACATTAATATCATGAATATGATTTGAGTCTATGACTTAGATTCAGCAGAATGTGATCTGTGTATGAGTGCTTGATTCAACCACATTGCCCTTTGAAGTATCCTGTTTGAGTTTCAGTGAGTCTGCTATTTGTACCATTTACTGGCTATAAGAAAAGTCATTTGGAGTGCACAGAAAACGCCATCTTAACTGTTGCTATACTGAACTCATCCATCTTTGATTTTGGACACTTCCTTTCTTATAAATTTTGAGATTAGTCAAAAATATTAACAGGATGGCAAATAATGTAGAGCCAGATGAGCCGGCTCATCTGGAGCTACACTGTTTGCATATGTATCTGTACTGGTCTGAATGGGTTAATAATGGAGTAGTTTTGGTTATGGAGTTTTACAACAGAAGAATCCTGGTGATTCGAATGCTGATTTTTCAAAACTACATGTTCCGAGTTTTTCAAAACTGACTGTCAGTCTTGACCTTTTTTGCTTTTATTAAATGTAAAAATATTACCAAGTTTCCAAAAGTCAATTATTTGAAAAATGCAGTTTTTTTAATTAAATTGTTGGGTGTGATCAAAGAAATTCCTGTTAAAATCTACCTGCAAATTCGAAGTAGATAAATGTCAAGCACAGTCACGTATGAAGATCATGTTCATTGTTACACACCCAATCAATTTCATAGGTGCATTATTTATTTTTGCGTATACAAGGTAATCTTGAGCTCACACCAGTGATATTCCTTAATTAATTTGATGGTGTCTGACAGAAGATGATCCTGTTTGATGTTAATTAAGGGACTTTTTCTAAGACCATTAGAGAATGTATTAGATTGAAAAAACTGAGTTTTTGGGAACCTGAAAGTGGATGATATTTCTGAAAACCAACTATTTTGGAAATTCAGACTACTGATAATTAAGACTGACATGTTTAATCGGAAAATTGATTAATCGTTCGATATATTCCTCACAAATGATTATCAATATTGATTTGCTTGTAATCGATAATTTGATAAGTACAAATTACTACCAAAAGTTGTGCCTAAATAGCTGGATGAGTGGCAAACAGTGCAGACCCTGATGAGATGCCGCATTCTGCGGCATCTCGTCTGGGTCTACATTGTTTTCTCAGGCCTGTCTGTTTAAATATACAAATGGTAAAGTACACATATGGTAAGAGTCATGCACAGACAGAAAGCCAAACAGGTAAAATTATGACAAAATTTTTCGTGATTACTAATCGATTTTGGATCACAATGGCAGGAATGATAATCAATTATCTTTCCAGCTTCGATTAGCCAGCCCTACTGATAATTATACCCCCGGCATACGAAGTATGTCAGGGGGTATATAGTTTTCGTCTTTCCGTCCGTTCGTTGGTTCGTTCGTATGTTCGTTCGTTCGTTCGTTTGTTCGTTCGTTAGTACGTTCGTACGTCAACCTTTACGTCAAAGTTTTGCGTTAAACCTTTTTGATTGCTCATATCTCTGTAACCACAGGTTGGATTCTCTTCATATTTGGTACAGGATATCTCTATAGCATTACCTTTCATATGGAATATCTAAGCCCCTGGGTGGGTTATCTGTCTCTCCGTCTGTCTGTTCATCTACTTTTACGTCAAAGTTTTGTGTTAAACCTTTTTCATTGCTGATATCTCTGTAACCACATGTTAGATTCTCTTCATATTTGGTGTAGGATATCTCTATAGCATTACCTTTCATATGGAATATCTAAGCCCCTGGGTGGGCTGTCTGTTCATCTAATTTTACGTCAAAGTTTTGTGTTAAACCTTTTTCATTGCTGATATCTCTGTAACCACATGTTAGATTCTCTTCATATTTGGTATAGGATATCTCTATAGCATTACCTTTCATATGGAATATCTAAGCCCCTGGGTCAAGCCCCTGGGTGGGCTGTCTGTCTGTCTGTTCATCTAATTTTACGTCAAAGTTTTGTGTTAAACCTTTTTCATTGCTGATATCTCTGTAACCACATGTTAGATTCTCTTCATGTTTGGTAAAGGATATCTCTATAGCATTACCTTTCATATGGAATATCTAAGCCTCTGGGTCAAGCCCCTGGGTGGGCTGTCTGTCTGTCTGTTCATCTACTTTTACGTCAAAGTTTTGTGTTTAACCTTTTTCATGGCTGATATCTCTGTAACCACATCTTAGATTCTCTTCATGTTTGATGAATGATTTCATGATGCATGTCTATTCCCCCACCCATGGTGACCTTGACCTCAAGGTCACGGACTTAGAAATTTTACATTTGGTTAAAGTTTTATGTCAAAATTTATAGATGCCTGTGTGTTCTATTTGATGCCCTCACTCCCTTGGTCCATTTAGAAATTTTATGTTTGGTTTAGCTTTTACAAGCACATTTATAGATTCTTATAGCTTCTTCACTTCATTCATATTACATACAAGCTCGAAAGATATATCAGAGGGTGATGCTGGCCGGGGGTATACATGACCCACTGGTCACTTTCTCTAGTTCATTGAAAAGCTTGTGGTCAGTTTCTTTCTGAATTATTGATGTTTGGCTATATTTTGCTCATATTTCTGCTTTTACAGGTATCACCACGTTTACAAGGCTTCCTAGAAAGAATGTTAGTCCGAGATGCATCACAAAGAGCCACTGCATTTGAACTCCTTCAACATCCATTTTTAAGAGGGGCAGACAAGCCAAGCTGCTTGGTGTCATTGATGAGAAGTTTCAGAAACAGTCCTTGTTAGCAGATGCTTATAAAGACATAGTACATAATAACATTGCATCATTACAAGCATTCCTATTTGAGCAATGTCACTGTTTGTAATGAAGTTGACTAATGTTGCTGTTTACAAATCTATACATTGCTATCATAGGTTGTTGTGGTAGAACATTGTCGGGGATTGTGTGCTTTTATCATAGACAGCTAGCAGCTGAGGCAAAGAAATGTGCTATGTTGTTTGCTATTTAAGAAAGCGGTTGTAGTAAAGCTTAGGAAGTGGCCATAAGACTGAGCTTGAATACAGATAAAACAGTCAAGATCAAGCTTTGGAGACCAGAATTTCAATTATTTTCATTGGCAGAGAGTGCATCACTTGAGTTCGGCAGAAGTAGTCATTGCAGTTTCACATTCATCACCTGCCCAAGTGAATTTCAGCTTCTCATCAAGCTACAAGCAAAAACTGACAACGTTATATAGAAGTCTGTGAACCAGGGCTCAGTTGTTCAAAACGAGCTCTTTAATCGCCAAAATGTTAATTGTTCTGGTAATATCTAATACAGTGGAAGAAAATGCTGAATAAATGTGAGCAGCTTTTGCATTTGCAAAAGCTGCTTACATTTTTTCAGCAAAAAAGCACATTTGCTATATTTAAAGATCAGCTTTAACAATATGTTCTAATGACATTATTAGTTTTTGAAGAAATGGGTTCAGAGCTGAGTTTGCAAAAATTATTAGACAAGAAAAAAGTGAAAATTGTCTTCCTTGTGGAAATGTTGGGTATAATCCTTCTTCTTATGGTACACCTTACAGTGCGGTATCTAGGGTGATCACATCTCATGCCCTATATACACACCTTGACTGCAGGAAGTGAGCAGTGAGGGTAGATACCTCTTGCACCTGTTTCGTCATTTTCAACTGTGTGATACAGTATGTTCTCATATAATGAAATTGGGCTAACAAAAAAATGATATTCATGTGAAAATGTACAAAAAAGCATGTTAACATTGTAATACATGCACAGTCGGGCATTATATGACTTGGGTGTAAAGTTCATCTATATAGTCCTTCAGAAAATGTTGCAACAGATTACATTGTGCCTGGTAATGGGGAATAACGAGGATGATTAAGGGTTAATATTCCTTGTCTTCAGAAACGTACATTGAGTACTTTTTAGAATTGAAGTGATTATAAATACCCACAGTACTGGTTTTTATGAAGAAATAAACATTATCCTTTAAAGGGAATGGGAACACCTGGCAGATTTGTCCACCACTTTTCAAAGGGAGACAACTTTCGGGACTTCCTGTTTGCTTTTATGTTAGCCCTGTCCCATATAAAAAGGGGTCTACTCTTAAAGAAGAGAATTTGCTCCTTTAAGAGTTAACCCCTATTGACATGGGATACAAAAATACTTTATCAGGAGTTGCCTCCCCTGAAGGTGTATCCATTCCCCTTAATTCCCCATGTTATTCCTCCTGGTATGCACCTGTCATGTTAGTATGTTTTTCTATATCATGTTAGTATCAAATTCATTCCTACTTGTAGTGTTTTATCATAACTAACCTGTTCCTGTTCAGTTTCCGGGCAAATGTGAACATCACTTCACTCCAGGGGCCAGTTGTTCAAAGCATTGTTAGCTTAACAAGCTCGTTAATGGTCATGTTGTTAACTGTTCTAGCAAGTTTAATATTTAGAAATTTGGCATATTTGCTGAAAAAAAAAATGTGAGCAGCTTTTGGGAATGCAAAAGCTGCTCACATTTTTTCAGCAAAAATAGTAGCATATTTGGCAAAATAGATGCTCAAAGTTTTAATGATATGTTAACTAACGACGTCGTTAGTTTTGAACAACTGGCCCCAGCTCTACAATCATGAAGTCATTTTTCACAGTCTGATCACCAGCCTCTTGATTTAATCAGGATAAACAAGTATCAAACAAATATTTCTTGATTAACCCATTTAGTACCAGGAACCCCAAACGGGTACCCTGGCAAACAGTGCAGTCCCAGATCAGACGCCGCAGTCTGATCAGGGCCTCCACTGTTTGCTAAAAGTTCAGCCATTTTCCAAATAAATTTTGAAGAAAACACAAGCTGAATTCCCTAAATTTTGAAGTGGACTCCTGCTATGTATAAAGAGGAAGTTTCCATTCGGTACAAAAGGGTTAATAAAGAAGAGAATAGACGGAGTACAAGATGCAAAGATTGACAGTTAATCCAGACAAAATGTTACACTACAATGAATATATATCATAGCGGTATATATCAGGATCATATAGTTGGTGAATAGGCTGCATATCAGAAAACATAATACACCACAACCTCGTTATAACACTGTTTTGAATATAACACCGTTCCAAGATGGATCCCAAAAATGTACAGATTATATAGAAAAATTACCATTAATGGTCATTTTTCTATATAATCTGTACATTTTTATTTGGATGTTACACGGTTGTTTCAGTTATAAAGAGGTTGTGGTGTAGTGTGATACAAAAACTTGGAAATCCGGTGCTTTTGATATAGTATGTAGAATGTCAAATATTCCAAACTGTGACAGACATGTTATAAATGTAATTTTGTACTTTAGTAACTTCTGCTTTAAATGTTTATTTTCTACTGAAGAGCTTTTTTTTAAAAAAAACAAAACTCTGCAAAGCTATCACCTTGTACACCTTGTTGAACTTAAATTGTATATTAACACTTAAAATCATGCCAAGAAAAACTGCATCTGAAAATAACATCTTTTTATGTCATCTTCACCTTGCAAACTTTTCAACCTATTTTTGCGTACAGGCAAACGGTGGACTCTCATCAGATAGCTCCCAGAGGAGCAGTCTGATCTGGGTCTACACTGTTTGCAACAATGACTTTTAAAGTAACTTCCATACAACAAAGCAGACAACAATTGTTGTAATTGGCATATTGAGGGTTAAAAAGATGCAATGAATTTAATTCCTTTCATCTGTTATGGCTATAGGTTTCATAACATGTAAGGGTTCAGCTTCAACCCCTTAACCCTTATGATGAGTACAGGCAGCCATACAAAGAGTGTAGATCAAGATGATGGAACATCTCATCAGGATCTACGTTGTTTTCCATTCTGTTGATGACTAAACTACCAGTCATGTCAAACTCGATGAATGGGTATGCTTTGGACACACAGAGTAAAAGGGTTAAAGTCAATACCCTGAAGTGCTTATCTTGCATGTTAGAGGCAAATATTCTTAACTTATCATGCGCTAAGCATATTTGGAAGCCGGCATTTTCAAAGTATTTTTTTTTTCAGCAAATATAAGGCATGACATTAAATGTGAAATATCTCAGGGGCAGAAGATTCCCATGAAATGTTGAGTTTTAGCTGAAAAATAATGAAAAAAAAAAATGAAATATAGATGGCCATCTGCTTTAGAAATTTCTTTAGCACTTGAGGGGTTAAAAGAAAGAATTAGTTCATTCTGCTTATCTCTAAGAATGTTAGCTAGTAGAAGTGCTTTAATAGGGAAAGCATATCATTTGCATGTGGGAAACCCATAAAGGGGTATCTTGGCAAACAGTTCAGGCCTAGATGAGATGCTGCAGAACGCAGGGTCTGATCAGGGCCTGCACTATTTGGTAACAGAATTGGCAGCCAAAAATAGAATCAAAACTGAAAAAATAGGCCTGACACTCCTTATATGACAAATAGATTTCTCCAGCATATAGCAATGGAAGAGTTCACAGGTATAAACTGGGTTAAAGATGTCTCCCACTGACAGCGGCAACAAAATTACATTTTCTTGTTTACTTCAGAATTACAGGAGGCAAAATCTTTTCACACAAGAGATTATATATATATATTTCCATACTTTAAGATGACATCATCAGACTAGTCCTTGTATGCAACTTCTAGTAATTCCAGATATTTGATATTCACACAATCATTATAAGTATACATATATATTCCATTTCATGATGCTGACAGCATTGCCAAAATGATTTCTCTCTTATTCCTAAGTTTATGTATGTTAGCCCTTAAACAGCCAATCACAGTATTTGCAGATATTTTGTTATCTGGTTTTTAGCTGAGCTGAGCACTCCCCGCCCATCGGGGCTTGAAGAAATAGATGGGCTGCATGATGCTTCCACGCAGAGCTGAAACTGACCACACACAAGTATTGGCAAACCACTTAGAAGATCTACGTCTGCTCAGGCAAAGCGGTGCAAATTGGACCGTACATGCTTATAAACCCTATTGGTTTCATTGGGCGACAGGGCTTGATATGTCATTTCATCTCCATGTCAGGTAGAAGTGCCACAAAATTGGAAGCAACATCTCCAAAATGACTATATAGTGTTGACGGGGATGTTAAACCTTTAATCAAACAAAACAAACAAAAAGGCTCACCTGAGGACGAAGTGCTGAAGGTGAGCTATTGTAATCGCTCAGAAGTGGTTGCCAGAGCTGAAAATTGAAAAAAAAAGCCCGATTCCACAATAAGCCTGCCCAAGCAAAATGGTGCGAGTCAGACTGTCCAATGCATTTAAGCTTTCATTGGATGACGGCTTGTGATGTCATTTCATCTCATTGTCGAGTAAAAGTCCCTCAAAATTGGAAGCAACATCTCCAAAATGACATATAGTGTTGATGGGGACGATAAACCTCAGTTCAAACAAATCAGATTGAGATTGATGATCTTCCATGTTATTACATCATAACTCAGTCGAGCAAATTAGGCCCATCATGGACATCTTGTTAAAAATTAGCAATGTCCTGGTGGGTGGGCAACTGGCTGGGTGGCAGGCATTGTCTGGCAGATTTACCTTTTGGTTAATCTGTGTTGAAAAAAACTGTCCATAATGCTGTTAGGCATTTGTATTGTCAGATATTATTTTTTTTTTCAGAGATGATTGACATGTAATGTTAAGCCTTATTATTTTCTTTGAAGAAAACAAAAAGCTGACTCTAAACATTTCTGTGATGGATTAAGGGTTAACCCATAAAATGCCGATCATGACAGTTGTCGTCTGCCATGCCGTCTGCCGGTTACCTTAAAAGTAATTTTTTGCAAATAGTGTGGGCCCAGATTAGAGTGTCTGATCTGGGTCCACACTGTTGGCCTGTATGAAAAAGTATTTTTAAAAAGTTTGCGAAAAAAATTAGTAACAACATAAGCAGACGACATTTTCAGATGTAGTTTTTTTTTGGCAGCTTAAGGGTTAATGGTAATACAAATCATAAGGCAATGGCCAGCACAGAAAATAGTACCCAGTATGCAACTTATGAAGATCTGGTGCTTCCTGCAAGTTATCATGCCATCTGCTCTGAGTCTCACAAAACAAAATTAAGTTGTTATGCGAACAATGTATGTCTGAAGTCAGCCATCATTCCTTCTTAACATCACTTGTAGATTACTCATGATCCAGACTTCACTCACTTGTAGGCTGATTGAGACCACTGTTCACAGAGCATTTGGATTTTGTTGTGCATCGCCTTCTTTTTACTGGCCATGGTTCCAGCATTTTTAAGGCAGCATCTTTGATCACTGTGATGCATTTCAACTACATAGCAACATTATATCCATTATTTCATTGCATTGTCATTTTAGCCCTCATTATATTGACATACAATATAACGTCAAAACTAGTTTCAACGGCTACTTCAGTGTAACGGTTTCTTAGCCCAGGATGAGACCGATTAACCCATTCAGTACCAGAAACCCCTAAAGGGGTACCCTGGCAAACAGTGCAGGGCCAGATCAGATGCAACAAAATGCGGCGTCTGATCAGGGCCTACATTGTTTGCGAAAAGTAAAGCCATCTTCCAAGTAAACTTTGAAGAAAACACAACCTGACAGCCCATAATTTTGGAATGGACTCCTATATATGAGGGAAGACTCCATTTGGTGCAAAAAAAAAGGGTTATTGGAGATATAAAAGAATGTTATTATATATAACAGTCCAAGAAAGCAATGCTGTGGAAATTAGTTAGAATTGTCTCACTGAGCTAATACTATCAAATATTCACTACATTTCTTTCTTTGAGTAAAAAGGCCTTTAATTACATACTATACTACTCCTTTTGGGAGTCTTTATGGTGGCAATTCTTTGTTACTGCAAATGCTTTGTATAGCCAAAATGTCGGGTACAAATATAGTAGTTATAATGAGGGTCTTGTGTTACCATCATTCTTTAGTCAGTATGATTAGTCATTTTCACCAGCTTTCATTGTTAATATTGCCATTCCAAGAAATGCATGCTTTATTTTTTATGCTTTTATTATTTCATGTATATAATGCATGATTCATTGTTTATCAAATGAAACAGTGCATGACACTTTGATGACAGAACCACATCACAGAATAACCACCTTGTCAAAGGGACAGTTTAACTCTTATCATGCTGTTCACGACAACCCTTATCTTTGGAAACAGTGTAGATCAGATGGCTTCTGAAGAAGCCATCTGATCAGGATCTACACTGTTTGACATTCAGTTTATGAATTTGTAGCAATAAATTACATCAAGTAATTTGCTTAGTTGATAGACAGAAATGGGTGTGGCTTAAATGAATATTCAGCAAGAGAAAGGTTAATGAATGGGTAACTTGTCAGAAAATGCTTCTGTTGAATAGCTTTGACAAAAATTGTTTTATTAGTTTATCAGTATTTTGATATTACCTCAGTGCCATCTTGATCATACAGACAACAACAGCAGCAGTTTTCTGGTTTTTGTTCCAAAAATTTTCCAAGTTAGGCATTGTGCTTGACTTAGATTAACCCATTCAGTACCAGAAACCCCTAAAGGGGTACCTTGGCAAACACTGCAGGTCCAGATCAGATGCCGCAGAATGCGGCGTCTGATCAGGGCCTACACTGTTTGCAAAAAGTTAAGCCATTTCCCCAATAAATTTTGAAGAAAACATAACCTGACACCCCTAAATTTCGAAATGGACTCCTGCCATATATAAGGTGGAAGGTTCCATTTGGTACAAAAGGGGTTAAAGAAGTAACCCTCATTATTCTCAATATCAAACACAATTTTTACAGCCACTATTCAAGTATTGGTACTTTCTCAAAATCAGAACATTATGATGCAGTTTTATTACAAGCCAAAACACCAGCAGCTACCTTACTATGAATATTGAGTTGTGAATTAACAATAGCACAAAGGTGGAGTTTGAAATTTTGTCCATAAGTAATTTATAATGTCCAAAATCAAAAGTGACAGTAAGCCAATAACTTAGCTATCCTTAGAGTGCACAACAAAGACTCTGATCAGACTGCACAGATGTGCGGGCTGATCTGAGGCTTCACTGAACAAACATTAATTGTAGAAAATGCTGTGCTCCAGCTCAATTGTAAGAAATGGCAAGGAGTGCAAGCATATCTGCTGCACCTGTGAAATGCTTGAGCAACAGTCTTGGTGAGTACCGACTATTTACCGTGAAACAGAAAGTATGTAGCAAATTACAGTAGAACTTCAGTTGCTAAAACTCTGATGGCTCATATATTATGGATGAGTCGAACTTGTTCTTTAGTCTGCAAGGAATTCCTTCACAGTAACAGGTTTATTACACCCACCCCCACATCGGCCCCCGCCCATAGGGGCTTGAGGAAATAGATAGGCTGCATGATGCATCCACGCAGAGCTGAAACTGACGACACACGAGTACTGGTAAACTGTTTAGAGGATCTAAGCCTTCCCAAGCAAAGTGGTGCGAGTCAAACCATCCCTGCTTGTAAACCCTATTGGTTCATCTCATTGTTGGCTATAAGTCCAACAAAGTTGGAAGCAACATTTCCAAAATGACCTATAGTGTTGCCGGGGCTGTTAAACCTCAGATCAAACCAACAAATACACCCCACCCCCAATCTGAGCATGTTGAGTATTCATGCCCCCCTCCCCTCACCCCACCCCCCAACACACACACACCAAGCACATGCACAACTGAGGTCTAAATGTTTAATTTTGCTGTATCAACAAAATGGCTTTCGTCAAACTGAACACATTCTGCAAAGTGACTTCAGCAAAAGCTTTCAACAAAGTGTCCTATGCGGCAAAGTGTCATATACACCTAGTAAAATTAATGAAGCAGAATATTACTTAGTGTTTGCAGGAATTGTCAGTCAGAGCTCTGGTTAATGAAGATGTTCAAGGCTAATTTTGGGATTCTTTCTCTTCTCTATGAAAACATGTTGTGATTGCTGACCCTTATCCAGCTCTAAAAATCCCACAAAATGGGAAGCATCTGCTCCAAAATGACCTAAATTGTGTTGATGGGGACGTAACATCACACCATAAACAAAAGAGGCAGACCAAATTGCTTCTGAAGAAGCCATCTGACCAGGATCAACACTGTTTGACATGCAGTTTATGAATTGAATGAATATATTATATCAATTTGATTGGTTTGTAGTCAGAAGTGGATGTGGCTAAATAAATTTATTCAGCAGGATAAGGTTTAATTAGAAAAGCCTTGCTGAGGTAATCCTAATGAGTATCAACATGTTTTTGTTGACAGTTTTCATAAATTATATTCCAAAATTAACCTTGTTATTCCTCATCTGGAGGTTTGAGCCCGGTTGTTCAAAGTATTGTTAGCTTAATGAGTTTGTTAGTGGTCAAATTGTTAACAGTTCTAGCAAGTACAAATGTAATACTTAGGTATTTTAGCTGGAAAATGTGAGAAGCTTTTACATTTTGTCAGCAAAAATATCAGCATATTTAGCCTCATTAAGCCATATTTTTTTAATATGTTAACTAATGATGCCGTTAGTTGAACAACTGGCCCCAGGTCATTGATTTTCATGTTCAGATGGTGCATCTTTTACAGTGAACATTTCAAACGGAAGGGGATATATGATAAGTCCCTATAAAATCCTTACATTTGGCTAGTATGCTGTAATTGGGATGAAATTTGGAAGATTCTCATTTTATAACAAGTAATTCACATGCTTGTAGAAATCACCTTTGTTTTAATTTAGCAAGTGTTGAGTTTGCTTGTCATAAAATTTTGAATACTGTCCAATTTTGTTTGATTTGAGGTTTAACGTCCGCGTCAACACTGTGTAGGTCATTTTGGAGACGTTGCTTCCAGTTTTGTGGGACTTTTACCCGACATTGAGATGAAATGACATCTCAAGACCTATCATCCCAGAAACCAATAAGGTTTATAAGCATGAGCGGTCCGACTCAAACCGCTTTGCCTGGGCTGGTTAAGATCCTCTAAGCGGTTAACTAGAACTCGTCTGGGGTCAGTTTCAGCTCTGTGTGGAAGCATCATGCAGCCCATCTATTTCTTCAAGCCCCAATGGGCGAGGGCCTAATGAATGCTGTCCAAATGTTATGGTAGATATCATCCATATTCCAATCCCATTGTATTACACTAGCAAGCATAACTGTGTATTTGGTGCATAAATATTTCCCTGTGGTGAATACATTTGTATATTTGAAATATAATTTTAAACATGGTTTTTATTATTTAAATGTATCTGCATTCATAGTGTGAATTATTTGGATTTGAGTAATCATGAGCTAACATTTTCCCCAAAAATATGTATTTAACCCTTTTTGTACCAAATGGAATCTTCCTCCTTATATATAGCAGAGTCCATTTCCAAATTTAGGGGTTTCAGGTTGTGTTTTCTTCAAAATTTATTTGGAAAAATCGCTGAACTTTGTGCAAGCAGTGTAGGCCCTAATCAGACGCCGCGTTCTGCGGCATCTGATCTGGGCCTGCACTGTTTGCCAAATACCCCTTTTGGGGTTTCTGGTACTAAATGGGCTAAATAAGAACAGAATGTTTTAATGCATGAGAATTAAGAGTTATGTTTGTAGGAAGCACAACTGAGTGGGCATGCTTAGTTCACATATTCTTATAGATAATGTTACTGTTTTCTTAGGAATTTTTCGCAATGGGCCAGCTTAAACCATCTTACTTGCATAAAAAAGGTGCATGCAAAGAATTGAAATACTTCACTTTTAGTTTATAGTGCCGATTGAAAGGGGACACTCAAAGCGTTCACTGGTTGCCAAGGTAGTTTGGATTACATTATTCATAACTTGCATAAATTTGCATAAATTATGCACATTAGCATTATTTTATTTTGAATTGTCTCACATTGTACTTGACCCATTTTAAAAAAACAAAATATGTTTGAAATCTAGGGACAATATTAGAGGATTCCCCTTTTTGGGGGACTCATTATACAGCAGAGGAAACACAGTGTCATGAAAATTGTCTCCCTTGTTAAACTAGTGCTTTAGATATTCACTTGCATTGTGTAAAGATAAAGAAGTTTTATTTAAGGGTGCGTATCTGAAACAAATAACATAAGCTCTGTATAGCTTTTATTGCGACAAACAATGTATCCTTTAACAAATACCTGCCTTCATTTATCTTCCTAGGACTACCCCTGATAATGCGAGCATCAGCCAAGGGAGCATCTAATACCTTTTTTCATGCCTTTGGTATGGCGCAGCCGGGGATTGAACCTGCGACCTCCTATCCCCGAAACGGACGCTCTACCACTGAGGTATCGGTGGCTTACTTATTAAATTATAGGCTGGCTCAGGTGCTTAATTTCTTAAGATAAACATTTTGCTGATAAAATAGAGGGAGTTTCAGTTTTGAAACTGAGCAAGTTCAAAGCCTAATGCATAAGATGGCATGTGGAAATAAAATGATTTTTAGTAGTATTCTCCATCTTGTCATTCATTCTTTCAGAGAAACCAGATTTAACTCCAGATGTAGGATTCTGAGGAAAGTTTAGAAATATTTTTTTTTTATTTCTCCATTTAAACATATGTTGTGGGTACTTGGGCGATTCTAACAAGTATCAACAAATATGTTTTTAACTAGAAAATATGGAACATATCCTTTAACTATCCTCTTTATTCTTCACTGGAGTTATTAACCAGTACATTAAAACTTTCTTCATGGTATTTTTACATTAGTTAAGTGTTTACAAATGTTTTATGCCAAGTTTATAAGGTGATTACTACATATTTTAACCTTTCTGGAAAAAGGTGTTGTTTTTCTCTTTCGCAAGTTTTTGTAAAACCTATCTACTAACCCAAGCTATTTTATACTGCCATTTGTACATTGTATCAGAGGTTTTATTTTATATAAATGTTGTGAATATGTTCGATAAGTGTTACAGATTTTAATATAAATGATTCTATATAATATCTTATAAATTGTATGTGATATAGATAAAAGCATATCAGTAATTTCTGTCATTATGTCCTTGTGTTGTTTACTCATGTGGTTGTGTAAACGATTGAGCCACACCATTAGAAAATGTGTCATCTGTGTCCAACTGGTCTTGATGTACATGTAGATCAGCTTTTATGTATGTTATCCATTTCACCCAAAATTAACACATTTCCTGCTGTTCACGACAACCCCTACCTTTGCAAACAGTGTAGATCCAGATCAGCCATCTGATCAGGATCTACAGTGTTTGTCATTCAGTTTGTGAATTTGAACGAAAATACAGTGTCCTTTAATCTGTAAATATTCAGCAAGATAAGGGTTAATTTTTTCACCCACAAATTCTGAAATGGACTTTTCCATCTTCGAATTTTGACACCGCCATTCTCGTAATTTTGGAGATTAGTCAGAATCATTAACAGTATGGCAAACGGTGTAGACCCAGATGAGATTGACATCTCATTTGGGTCTACACTGTATGCATTGGTACCTGAACTGCTTTACAAGGTTGAAAGAGTTAAGTATATTAGGAGGCACAAAAGGCATTCTAACACACACCATGCTGAATATTTCAATATGCTAAACTCCTTGATTTTCAGCTTTTTGTGTTGCATGATTTAAATTTTTACATTGGATTGAAAACAGTATAGATCCTGATCAATCAGCTGATCTTGATCTATACTGTTTTTATGCCCCCGCATCATATGATGCCGGGGGCATATAGTTTTTCGGTTTTCCGTACGTGCGTACGCGTGTACGTCCGTCTGTACGTGTTGTACGTACGTACGTACGTACGTACGTGATCCTGTAACCTCAGGTTAAAGTTTTTGTAACAGGTAGAGCCTGAACTTTTAGAAGTCATATTTTCCTAACCATTTGATGGAACTGGTTCATCTTTGGTATGATGATAGATATAGGTCCAAAGTTTTATTAAGCAATACCCCCACCCATGCCTGTGAGCTCAAGGTCAAGGTCACAGACTTAGAAATTTTCAATGTTAAAGACTCAGGTTAAGGTTTTTGTAACAGGTAGACTTGAACATTTTAGAACTCATATTTTCCAAACCATTTGATAGAATTGGTTCATATTTGGTATGATTATAGATATAGGTCCAAAGTTTTATTCAGCGATACCCCCACCCATGCCTATGGCCTCAAGGTCAAGGTCATGGACTTAGAAATTTTCCATGTTAAAGACTCCAGTTAAGGTATTTGTACCTGGTAGAACCTGAACTTTTATGATGGCTTTGGTTCATATGATCATAGATATAGGTACAATGATTTATTCAACAATAACCTCACCCATGCCTATGACCTCAAGGTCAAGGTCACAGATTTAGACAATTTTAATGTGAAAGATTTTAAAGAGCTCAAATTTTCCAAACTATATTATGGATTTGGCTTATGTATGCTATGATGATAGATACAGGTCCAAATGTTTATTTGGCAATACCCCCACTCATACCTATGGCTTCAAGGTCAAGGTCACAGACTTAGAAATTTTTAATTAGATATTTTAAGAGTTGATATTAAATCGTGCAATGGATTGAGTTGATATTTGGTATGATGTTAGATACCTGTCCATATTATTCAGCGATACCCCCACCCATGCCCATGAGCTCAAGGTCAAGGTCACAGACTTAAAAAAATTTAATTATCCCCTCGCACAACATAGCTCTAGCGTCTATATTTCTTCACTGATTTCAATATAACTTCACACAAATGTTCCTTATGACAATATCTCGAGCGAGTTCATCTTTCAAGGTCATGACCTCAAGGCTCAAGGTAAAGGTCACTGTGGCTATTTTTAGAAAAAACTTTGTCATCGCTCTAGCGCCTACATTTCTTCACCAATTTCAATATAACTTCACACAAATGTTCCTTATAAAAATAGCTCGAGCAATCAAGGTCATGGCCTGAAGGTCAAGGTCACTGTGGCTATTTTTAGAAAAACTTTGTCATCGCTCTAGCGCTTACATTTCTTCACCGATTTCAATATAACTTCACACAATTGTTCCTTATGACAATATCTCGAGCCATTTCGACTTTCGAGGTCAAGGTCACTGTGGCTATTTTTAGAAAAAACTTTGTCATCGCTCTAGCGCCTACATTTCTTCACCAATTTCAATATAACTTCACACAAACGTTCCTTACAAAAATAGCTCGAGCAATCAAGGTCATGGCCTGACGGTCAAGGTCACTGTGGCTATTTTTAGAAAAACTTTGTCATCGCTCTAGCGCTTACATTTCTTCACCGATTTCAATATAACTTCACACAATTGTTCCTAATGACAATATCTCGAGCCATTTCGACTTTTGAGGTCAAGGTCACTGTGGCTTTTTTTAGAAAAACTTTGTCATCGCTCTGGCGCCTGCATTTCTTCACTGGTTTCAAAATAACTTCACACAAATGTTTCTTATGACAATACCTCGAACGAGTTTGACTTTCAAGGTCAAGGTCACTGTGGCTATTTTTAGAAAAACTTTGTCATTGCTCTAGCGCTTACATTTTTACACCAATTTCAATATTACTTCACACAAATGTTCCTTATGACAATATCACTAGTGCAAGTTCCACTTTCAAGGTCAAGGTCACTGTGGTCATTTTTAGAAAAACTTTGTCATCGCTCTAGCGCTTACATTTCTTCACCGATTTCAATATTACTTCACACAAATGTTCCTTATGACAATACCTCGAGCGAGTTCGACTTTCAAGGTCAAGGTCACTGTGGCTATTTTTAGAAAAACTTTGTCATTGCTCTAGCACTTACATTTTTTCACCAATTTCAATATTACTTCCCACAAATGTTCCTGATGACAAGGTCACACACTTAGAAAATTTTTTTGCAACATGGATTTTCGGGGTGAGGCGGGGCCCTTGGCGGGGGCATCTGTGTCATCTGGACACATTTCTAGTTAAAAAGAGTTAACCTGGTTCAGCATGGTGAGGTGTAATGACAAGCATAGGTTCCATAGATACAGTAACATTCCTATATTAAGACCACCTTTGGGACTGTTCAAAAGTGGTCATAAAGACCACTTTTGAACAGTTCAGAAGGTGGCCCCTGAACTGAGGACATTGTATGCAGAAAACATGAAGAAAGAATAACTGCATCCTTCTAAATAAGCTTTTTAAAGCAGAATTATTCTTAATTTTAGGTGGTCTTAATAGCAGAATTTTACTGTATTTCATGAGTTCAGGAATATCTCTAAACGCCTATGTGATGTGCAGGTAGCTCTGAGACTTTGCTGAATATATGATCTATGGCAGTTTATTTTCCTGTGGTGAGGCTCAATTTAGTTACTTTGTAAAATACCAGCTAATTGCAGAGATGTGATTTGGTAATTTTCTTGTTGCTTCATTACATATTTCATAGAGAATCAGTAAAAGTGCTAAAATTTTCACTGCAATGCTTTGCTTATTAGAGCTGTGTTGTCTATGTCAAATGAGCAATAAATATGCAGCTTGTCATTCCGTGGGCCTGTATTGTTTGCCTTTTTCCATCTACCTTGTGAACATAAATTATTGGTTCTTCACCATCTGATGAAATACACCTAACAAGTTAGTATCCTTCTGTTTGAACCTACATATATTCTACATGCTAAATGTTAAAAGCCTATTTAGAATATTATCTTTTCACAAGACATTGAAGTAAATACTTCCATCCTGCAGCCTGTTTATCATTTGAGGTGTGTTTCAATAATTTGAAAGGCAAACAGTGCAGAGCCTGATTTTATGGTGTCTGCACTTTCAGTGATTTTTAATACATGTATTAAGTCATGGACATCTTATAAAGGTATTTGGCCTAAATGTATGTTGAAGAAACCTACTTTGTAAATATGTACAGGTGTAATTTCTATTGCCTAAGAACAAAACACCTCGTGTAAATATTCCCATTAATGTAAATACTTTCCTATTTTAGACTAGACATCTGCACTTGCCAGTAATACATAGATCACATATAGTTTTATAGTTAATATTCCAACTACACCGCAGCCTTTTTATGACATGGTTTATTATAACACAGCTTGGATATAACAAAGTTTGGATATAACATGGTTTCAAGATGGATCCCAAAAATGTATAGATATATAGAAAAAATGACCATAAATGGTTATTTTTCTATATAATCTACACATTTTTGTTTGGATATAACACAGTTGTTTAACTAATACTGTTTCTGCTTTGGACCCCAACAATAGTGTTATAAAGAGGATGGGGTGTATATGCAGGTGAAAATGAAATTTGAAAGTTGTGTGGCTGTAGTTTTGCATACCCATGCATAACATTACTTCTTGGTCTTGGCACATGAAAGGAATGTAAAAATCCTTACCCCTTAAGAAGTCAAGAAAAACTGCATCTGAAAATGTCATCTGTACATGTTGTCTGCTGCATCATCTTGCACACTTTTCAAACCTATTTTTACATACAGGCAAACATACAGGCAAGCAGTGTGGACCCTGATAAAACTGCTCCTCTAGGAGCAGTCTGATCCTTGGTGCACACTGTTTGCAACTATGACTTTAAATGTAACCAGCCGACAACAAAGCAGATGACAATTATTGTGGTTGCAACAAGCACACACTGAAGCTGTTGATTTATCTGAGCTTTCAGAGTTTGATTTTCTGTTTTTATGTTCATAAAGTTTAAATATGAGGATACCGAAATGTCCCACTAACTGTTATTTACATAGATCTTGGCTTTCGCTGTTCATATAACTCATTGGCGTGAATCGATACACCTAAAGACCTAGTCTCCATTTTTGAACAGGAGGAATTTTGCAGATGAGCTGCTTTATTTGTTATTGCTGCCAAAGGCAAGCAAGTTCTTTCTTACAAGTGGTATTCTTCACCTATGCCCCTGCCTTGGAGAAATAGACTGGGCTGCATAGTGCCAACTGAACATTTGAATACTGGTAAAAGGCTTTGAATACTGGTAAACGGCTGAGAAGGTCTAGGGTGGTGCGAGTAAGACCATCCATGCTTGTAAACCCAAGTGGTTTATTGGGGTGGTAGGTCTTCAGGTGTCATTTCATTTCAGTGTTGGGTAAAATGCCTACAAAATTGGAAGCAACAACTCGAGAATGACATAATGTTGACTGGTATGTAAAACCTCAACACAACATAATTTTCAGGAAAGCTCACAGACAAAGAGTTACATGGCTGTCAGGTGTGTCTTTACCATTTAATGTTTTACTGTTCTTTTATGTGTTAATGTTGGTCATACTGTTATACAAGAAAAAAGGAAATTAGTCCAGAAGACATATTTAAGGGGAATGGATACACTTGCCAGTCTTAACAAGGGAGACAATTTTTGTTACTTCCCGTTCATTGGCAACTGAAAGGCCAGTGCCCATTAATCCTTAAAGCACCACATACATTTTGGATCAGACAGCAGTTCTATTTTTAAGTCATTTTTCAGAGAAAATAAGTTTTGACATTATGTTTGAATCATCTTCCTAGCTGAAGATTTATATGTTATGTAAACCAAGGTTATTTTCAGTGATAAGAAACAAAAAAATAAAAAATGTCTGCAAGAGTCGTGATTGAGAGTTTAACCCATTCAGAACCAGAAACCCCTAAAGTACCTTGGCAAACAGTGCAGGCCCAGATCAGACGCAAAAAGTTCAGCCATTTTTCTAATCAATTTTGAAGACAACACAACCTGACACCCCTAAATTTCTAAATGGACTCCTGCTATATATGAAGAGGAAGATTCCATTTGGTACAAAAAGGGTTAAAGGTTAAGAGTTGACCACTATAAATAGATGGAGGAGAAAAAAGTAATTTCCAAGTGTTTTCTCCCGACAAGGTGTATCCATTGGCCCTTGAGGATGCTTGTCTATACCATACTTATAAATTAATAAATTAAGATTTTAGACGGGAAATAATGGCTTAGGGTTGATAGTAAAACATTGTAGTGTCTTAACAAGAAATCTAGAAATATAGATGGACAATGATATTTAGAAACCAAGTATATTTTGGAGTCAGACATTTATAGAATATTTTGCCGGGCTTCAACATTATAAAATATACACTCATACACTTGTTATACAACTTAAACATACAGCCATTTACAAAAGTCGGATGTAATGTAGTTTCAAGAAGAGATACTCAGCTTGAATGAAATTTTCAAATTTTCACGAAGGCCCAGAAGGAAGTTAAAGAGAAACGTTTTTGCGATAGAAGGTATTATTCCATTTTCTTATAAACCAGTAACCAAATTATTTTTATCTTTTGGTAAAAGTTTGCTTATAAAGCAAAACAATAGAATTTTTGCAGGCCAATGTCAGAATCATACTTGTACATGAAAGACAGAAATAGATGATATACCAACAATGCTATCATTTGTCTGGGTGTATATCAGGGCTCGAGAAACTGTAGAATCAAAATCGGTCCAGCCAGATTTCGCCAAAAATTACGGAAATTACTGATCGGTTTTGGTAATTTCCGTAAACGTGCTTGGTGATTTGCAATTTCAAAATGTGTTATTAGTGTAACAAATGACATACCAATATTGCTCTTACACTTGTCAACGAAAATGAGCACCAGTATCTCGATTATAAACAGCCATCATTGCTCACATCATTCAGATTTCATCTACTTTCATTTTCTAAGCCAGATTTCATCTACTTTCATTTTCCCAATATCCGCGTCACTCAGTACCTGAAGACCACTAAAGGGAAAAAACCAGCGTGGTGCAGTCAAAGACCAGTTCGATGGTCACTATATATTTTTTTTTCCTTTTTAAAACCTTTAAAATATTTCTCTTATTTCACGCATCTTTATTTTGTCCAAATTGCTTTGTGTACAAATGGCATGTGGTCGGAAAATGACGTCATACGGTTTCCGTTTACACAATACACATTAATGCAGTCAAGGACGTAACACACACACACACACCTGTTTTATGTCATTGATTTTAATAGAGCGTATTTCTAAACAAATCGTTTTGAACGGGTTAAAAAATCGAAAAACATATCTTTACTCTCAAAGCATGTTCGAACAAGAGTCAATAAAAATCTTAAATGGCCGAAAAATGATCGGAAAATGACGTCATGCGGTTTCATTTTAATTCATTCAAGGGCGTAGTTACACACGTGGTTTATGTATTTGGTTTCAATGGAGCGTATTTCTTACAGAAAAATATCGTTTAGAATGTGTGAAAAAAAGGCATTATCTCTCGAAGGCTTAACACGCAATGTTCAGACATGACAGGTGTGAATTGAAAATTGCGCCCTGTCAACAAAAAAAAAATTATATTCAAATACCTGTTCTATAGTAAGCCATTAATTAATGACTTATGTAAACAAACTAGCGTATGTCCTGCATTGATTGACCTGATTTTCTCACCCTGCCAGCTTGTCGATAACGCCTGAGGCCAGTGTTCACGGTTTAATAATTTTGACACAGGGGTCAAATTTCGCTGCGATAACATCAAAGAACCCGACGTGGACTTGTCTGATTTTCACCTAGTTAGATAATGAACCAGTCTATCACCTTGCGCGGTAGGCGTTTTCTGTATACATGTTTGAATTACGGTCAGCTTGTTTTTACAACATAATGATTTAGCGAAGATTTTCGAATCGATTTTTTAAAAATGTTATTGAATTATGGACCGATTTTTTAACCTTCTTCTGGAGTCAAAATCGGTTTATGGCCGCCAAAATCGGTCAGGAACCGGAAAACCGGCATTTTCTCGAGCCCTGGTGTATATAGAAGCTGAAGAATTTTTTAAATGGGCATGTTCAGAATCTAATTTTCTTCATGTAGAATTTCTCCAGTAAGTTCACTGTTACTCGCAACTGAGCATGCTCATGAAGTTTTGTTCAGTGTTTAAAAATAGTAAGGCATGTTTAACATTAACCTTTAAGATGCCACGAAAAAATACATCCTAAAATGTTGTCTGTTTATGTTGTCTGCTGCAAACTTTTCAAACATATTTTTGCATACAGGCAAACAGTGTGGACTCTGATCAGACTATTCCCAGAGGAGGAGTAAATTGGGTCCACACAGTTTGCAATGACTTTTTAAGTTACCAGCAGATGAAAGTTGTGGTAATTGGTATCATGTGTCATAAACTTTGGATTTGGAAAGTCAACAGCTTAAGATACCTATTAGTTCTTATATTATAATTTGACATTGTTTGCTAACCCATTTTATAAAGGAAACCCCAAAATGTGTCATTGCCAAACAGATCAGGGCTCAGTTGTTCAAAGCATCGTTATCTTATCGAGCTAGTTAGTGGTCAAATTGCTAAATGTTTTAGTAAGTACAATATCTAATATTCTGGTAGTTTTGCTGAAAAAATGTGAGCTTGTAAAAGCTGCTCACATTTTTTCAGCAAAAATATTGGCATATTTGCCATATTTAATGATCAAAGTTTTAACGATAAGTTAACTAACTACATCATTAGTTTTGAACAACTGGCCCAGATCAGAGGCAGATGAATGTGGCATCTGAGCAGGGCCTTTTCAGTTTGTAGAAAGTTAAAAATCATTTAAAAAAAATCCCCCCTCCACACACACACCAAAATTTTTGAAATAGATTCATACATTCCATTCAGTACAAAATGGGTTTATGTTGTTGTTGCTTGCTGCTACATTAGGCATATCATTACCCCATTTGTGATTAACCCTGGTTGTAAAACTAATAAGGTCAAAAGATATACTTCAAGGTAAAGGAAGGCTACTCTTGCTTAACCCTTTCTTGCTGAACTTGATGACCACTACCTTTGCAAACAGTGTAGATCCAGATCAGATGGCTTCTGAAGAAGTGATCTGATCAGGATCTACACTGTCATGCAGTTGTGAATTGAACAAATAAATTATATCAAGTAATCTGGTTGGTGGGTGTTGCTAAATTTATTTATTCAGCAGGACAAAGGTTGAAATGATTTGCCACATCTTTAAGAAAGCTGCTCTTAAGCAAGTAATCTGCTTTACAGGGGAGCAGATTATTTTATTGTTGAATAGTGCAATGCAAGTCACTTCCTGTATATGAATAGTCTCCTGAAAAAAGATGTCTCCTATCTTTAGGTATATCTATTCTCTTTAATTAGGCTTGTTGGAATGCTGTTGAAAATTTATTTTGCTGTTTATAATGTTGAGTTTTACAAGACTAAATGTAACCTGTTAGTTTGTGATTTAATATCCGTTACACTTAGTATATCTATTATGGCTTACCTGGGCACAGCCCTATTTGTAAAAAGTGACCTTGATATCCAGACTTAGAATCAGTCTGCAGTGCTATGGTGTATTGAGTTGAAAGATACTTTTGCTGAATATGATTAGCTATTGCACTCAGATTTTATCAGCAAAAATATTTGCATATTTTTCGTTTTAAACAAAAAGTTTTGACAATATTTATAGCTTCCAACAAATTGGCCCTAGGTCACCCCAGTACAAGCTGGGTAACCCTTTGCAACATTAAGGTTTCCTGTTCAGCAAGCTCTTAGCCTCTGATCAGATCAGAACTTGAAAAAGATGCAGACCAGTCAAATTGATTCCATCTTGTATTAACCCATTCGGTACCAGAAACCCCAAAACGGGTATTTGGCAAACAGTGTAGGCCCAGATCAGATGCCGCAGAACGCGGCGTCTGATCAGGGCCTACACTGTTTGCAAAAAGTTTGGTCATTCTCCTAATAAATTTTGAAGATAACACAACCTGACACCCCTAAATTTTGAAATGGACTCCAGCTATATATAAGGAGGAAGATTCCATTTGGTACTAAAAGGGTTAAACAGATTATACTAAACACCAGTGAACTTACACATACTGGTTGTGACCATAGAATTCAGTATTAAAATTATGAAAGATTAACCCTTTTTGTACCAAATGGAATCTTCCTCCTTGTATATAGCAGGAGTCTATTTTAAGATTTAGGGGTGCCAGGTTGTGTTTTGGAAAATGGCCGAACTTTTTGCAAACTGTGTAGGCCCTGATCAGACGCCGCATTCTGCGGCGTCTGATCTGGGCCTGCACTGTTTGCCAGGGTACCCATTTTGGGGTTTCTGGTACTGAATGGGTTAATGTATAAGAAATCAACTTCTATTGCAGTGTTACAATCTTCGAAGTCATTGTACGTATTATGTAAGAAACACCCTGTACATATGATTTTATGCTGAATATCAATATTCCACTCTACTACTAGGAACATTTCCTTTTGTTGCATATTACATCACATGCTGTACTGGTGAATGATATCACATTAACCCTTGTCCTGCTGAATATTTAAATATGCCATGCCCACTACCAATTTTCAACCAATCAGATTTATTGATGCAAATTATTGCAACAAATTCACAATCTGAACAACAAACAATGTCGATCCAGATCAGATGGCTTCTTCAGAAGCCATCTGATCTGGATCTACATTGTTTGAAAGATAAGACATATCCGGGCTCAGCAGGACAAGGGTTATAATTTATGCCTTATCAGGTTGTTGCAGGGCCCAGTTTGGTCAGGGCATTACTAGCTTAATCCATTTAGCGGTCAAAATGTTTGTTCTACCAAGTACAAAATGTAAACAGACACATTTTTGCTGAAAGAATGTGAACATAGCCTTTGCAAATCTATTCACATTTGTTCAGCAAGATTGTTTGTGCATATGCTAAAGGGCCTCTGTGGCCTAGTGGGTAGGAGCGCTCACGCTTAATCATTAGGTCTCTCACCGCTGTGGTTCGAGCCTCGCTCGGGTCACATGTGAGAAGCCAAGTTCTGCAACGGAAGGTCGGGTGGTTTTTCTCTGGGTATTCCGGTTTTTGCCCACCTCTGATTAATGATTGGCTCGATATGAATGAAATAATCTTGAAAGGGCCGTAAAACCAAAACAAAACAAAAAAAAAAAAAGTGCATAATCACAGTTTTGACACCTCAGAAACTTAAGTGAAATGGTTAAACCTGAAAATCTTCATTGATCAGTGCAGTTTTTATTGTGATGTAAAGATGCATTTTAGTATAAATACTAACTGATATTATCATATATCATTATCTTTGTATGCATTCTATACCAGACGGTTAGGGAAAAATAAAGTATTTTGTAGCAGTTTTGAGTCTACTTTATATTATTATATGCTCCAAATCCTATCCCTTTAACCCATTTGATGATTTCAGATGGGAAAATTTAAAAGAGAAACGATCAGGAACTGATACGTACAATCAGCACCCGATTCCTCCCACACTACCACTAGGGAAAGAAGACAAAAACATTGACGAAAGTAAATAAAATGGACAAAAGGTAAACCGATGCAGCAGCAATTTCCCAAGCAGATGGTGACTCAGAATATCCAAACATAATGGGGGAAAGAATCAGAATCAACAAGACAAACATTAAACTGGAAGGATAAACTAAAAGGGGGAAGAATAAAAAATCATCAACGTAACAACATATATGATTAGGGAAAGAATCAGAACCACCAACACATAACATGAAGGAACCACAGCAAAAGCACCGACTTGGAACGGTCAGTAAAAATTATTGGTTGGTTTAAGTTAACTTTACAGGATCCCAACCCTCACTTTCACTGTGGTTCAACCAAGTATTTGTTTGGTCCGCGTGAATGTTTCCTAACTCATCAGTGAATCAACTCGGTAAACAAAGAAAATTTTTAGAAAGCCAAGTTGACACAAGGATGAGGACTCGACAGAAAAACGCGATGAGCCATCCAGTGCAAAGCTACAGGTACACTGGAGCAAAAGAAAACCAATAGTTGAACCCAAAATCAGAACATTGGCAAGTAGTGTTGTGTGCATAACAAGTTTGATCTTAACCCTTATCTTGCTATTCATGACAACCCCTACATTTGCAAACAGTGTAGATCCAGATCAGATGGCTTCTGAAGAAGCCATCTGATCAGGATCTACACTGTTTTGCATTCAGTTTATGAATTTGTAGCAATATATTATATCAAGTAAGGGGGAGTTCCAAATCTGCCCAAGCACAGATTTTTTTGAAACTTCAATTGTTGTTTACTTGAGGACTATCAATTATATATATAACTTTGTTTCATTTGATTAATTACTGTAGGTCTCAGGAGAGCTCCCTGGAGTAGTCCCCTGTAGAGGTCATACACACCTGTGAACTTTTCAGTCTTAAATCAACAGGTGTGGTTATTGTCAAATTGTGTTGCTTTGATTGGCAACAGAACTCTATAAGGATTAATCTAATACAAAACAATGTAAATGTGTCTATGTCTTTTAATTTTACTGATAAATTTATTTACAAAATTTCTTCTACTTTTCATGAAAATTATAAAAAATGAGATTTTCATCCTAAGTATTAGATGTGATACAGATCTTGTCACCCCAAGATATTGCATATAAAATAGGCCACATATATCTTCTATATAGCAAACAAATTTCGAAAAAGTCAGAAACCGGTAACAATGTTTTTGATTGCTAGATATGGGTTCAGGTCTATTTTTATGCTAAAATCAGTTGCAATATAAGGGGACAAGATTTCCTTAAAGTGTTTTTTTATTGTGTTTTAAATGACCATTTAGTGCCACCTTATCATACAAAGCTTAGTATAGGCATTTATGTAATAAAAACTCCCCACACACACTAGCCCCCCCCCCCCCCCCCCCCCAACCCCCACCCACACACACAAAAACAACACTGTTTACACACAAGAGTTTTGGTTTGACTTTTAAAAGTAAATGAGAATATACATTAGCAAAGTATACAAGTTCAATCCAAACATTTTAAAGAGAAAAAATAAAATTCATTCATGCACTGTTCATGATGAAAGTTAGTGTTGACAGTAATGCAAAAATGATAATCCTCAAACAATTACATTATGGAACAATAGGAATAAGACAAGGTGTTTTATTTGTCTTTCTGTATACTTTGAACCCTGCAATACAAAGACACTTGATGTCAGTTATAAGGAATGGCGGATTGAATCTGCTTAATAATTACTTTCATATTCCTATTTATTTCTTTAATTAGTTTTGTTGTTGTCATTTTTACTTCTTTAAAATAAAACAGCAGCCAACAAATTGCCAACTATGAAGGGACAGACTGATTTTTCGATTTGTTCTAATGATTGATTAGGCCCCTGTCCATCGGGGCTTGAAGAAATAGATGAGCTGCATGATGCTTTTTACGCAGAGCGGAAACCGATTGCACACGAGCACTGGTAAACCGCTTAGACGATCTAAGCCTGCCCAGGCGAAGCGGTGCAAGTTGGTCCGTCCATGCTTATAAACCCTATTGATTTCTTTGGGCGACAGGGCTTGAGATGTCGTTTCATCTGAATATCGGGTAAAAGTCCCACAAAATTGGAAGCAACGTCTCCAAAATGACCTATACATTGTTAACGGGGACGTTAAACCTCAAATCAACCAACCAACTAATGATTGATCGGTCCATGTGTTGTTATTTTTTTTCTTACATCACTTGGTCAAAGAGACTCACACTCGGCTCCCCCACCAAAGGTTTAGTGAGATCATGAAAACCATTTTCTGCTTTTTTTCTAGGTTCATTATAACATCTGCAAAAGTGTAAGCTATAATGTCATAGTCTTCAAAATAAATGCAGAGCTAGTCACACTGCAACTAGTTGTAAAGTTGGCATTTGGTATACACTTCCCTAAATGAAATAGATGGAAGGCAAGTTGCTTTAACTTATGCATTTGATAGCTGATATTATGTTTAGATGTTGAAATTCCATTCACATTTTAGTCATCTGTATGCAGTACTTGTCATCTATGTTAAGTTTTCTAGCTCTGTATTCGTCAGTTTTTGCAAATTGCGTAAATCAGCTTAGCTGTACTATAAGCATATTTCTGAACCAAAATCTGTAGTTGGCTTTATATTTTTCTATAACACTGATAGCAAATATACCGTTTGCTCTTTTCTTCCTCTGAAATCGTTCAAAAGCTGAACTGAATAGTCTTCTCAATTATACTAATTCATGTTACTTAAAAAATAACTGGTTATTTTCTGGATCATATTTAAGAATAATAATAGATCATATTTAAGAATATAACTTTCTGACACTGATTTGCACAGCAGGCAATATTTGTTTGTGCTTTAGTTGCGGGGGCATTGTTAGAGTGACAAAAGAGCCAACACAATTGTGTTTCCATTTTGTCTACAGTAATCTGTGTAAACAGTGAGCCAAACGATCAGAAAATAGTGTCTGTGTTATTATGACACACCTGGCTCAACCATAATAAAACGTCAGTACTCTTGGCCATTCAAGCAAGCTGTGCCATTCAGGTATGACAATCATACTTTTCAACCTTTTTAAGTAGACTGCATCCGTTCAGAGAGTCAAGCGAAATTGTCTGGTTTACAGAACCATCCATTTTACTTGCCATTTCAACAATCTTTGTCATAATAAGCTTCACCAGGCTATAGGATTACTTTAAATGCAAAAACGCCTGTTAAGAAATGAAATATATGTTTTAATAAAATCCGATTGAATTGTTAATGAACACTCAAAATTAACTGTGTGTTTGGTATTCCCCAGAGTACCATAACTGATAAAAATGCTGATTAAATGAGCCAATACTATACAATCAAGGTTTAAACATACATATATTCATGTATATATATATATATTGGTGAGCAATTTCTCGATTGAAAATGTTATACCATATCTATAAATGGTTTGAAAAAAAAATAAATCTGACCAGTACTATTCAATTTTCATATGCAGTATTTTACCGGTCTCAGATTTTCAAGAAAGTTTGATAAAATGTTCTACACATATATGGGCAATTTTCATATTAAAATGACGGGGTGACAAGAACTGCAACAATGTGAAATCAAAAGTCAAACATACTCCAAACGATTTTATGGTTGTGAAATCTGGGGTTTGCTCCATATGAAATTGATCTTTGTCTGTGGAATTTCAACTAAACAATAGCAAATGTGATACAAAATAATCTCAAATGACTACAGCAATACCTGAGAACATGATAACACCAAATTGTAAGAAGCTGTTATGTATATATACACTTGTTTAAGGGTACCCCTATTTTCGGATGTGGAAATAAACAAAACATTGTAGATTTATAATGCAAACAGATATGAGAGTGAAATAGCTAAATTATGAACAGTCATTTACCAGGCATTAATTATGCACAATATCATGGAAATCTGTGCGTGGGCAGAACCCTATGGAATTTTACTATAGGCTGGAACTCCCCCTTTGATTGGTTGATAGACAGAAATGGGTTTGGCTAAACTGAATATTCAGCAAGATAAGGGTTAAAACTTTGGATTTGATAAGTCTACAGCTTAACCCTTATGTTGCTGAACACAACAACCCCTACCTGTGCAAACAGTGTAGATCCAGATTAGATGGCTTTGAAAGAACGTTGTGAAATGAACAAAATTTAATGTATCATATAAAGTTTTATAATTTGATTGGTTTGTAATCAGATATGGGTGTGTGCAGCAGGTAAGAGTTAACCTTTAGCATTCAATAGTTGCCCTTTGGAGGGGGTACACTAAGTCTTATTTTGGCAGCCATAATATCCTTGAACCTGAACCGATTCTGCTCATACTTCGACACATTAAAGGCAAGACATCTTCCTCCATTTTTCTACCAGAAGTAGTATGGGTCACGTGACTTCCAAATATGGCGGTCATGAGATCTGACCGGGAACTGACACTTATAAACAAGAGGGTCATGATGACCCTGGATCGCTCACCTGATCCTTATTGCACAATTGAAATGGTAGAGAGGGTTGATCCCTTTGACATCATGGGTCATGTCCTAGTACACCAGCAGATGAACAGGCTCCAATTAACTATCAATAACTCATGGAGACAAGGAGTTGTGTGTGTGTGTTGGGGGGGGGGGGGGGGGGGGGGGGGCAGGGGTGACAAGAGGCTGTGTGTGAATGAGTGAACAGGATGAGTCTAACAATCAATGACCAATGACTCATGGTGACAAGGGGTTGTGGGGTGGGGGCAACAGGAACCAATTAACTGGTTAAGTCTTCTTTAACCCTGCTTATTGGTAGGGTAAGTAAAGTGAAACTCTTTATCAAGAGTTGCCAGAAGGCAACATAGCTTGACGAACGACGACGCCGGACATCTCACGGTCACAAAAACTCACCATGACCTTCGGTCAGGTGAGCTAAAAAAAACAAACATACCTACAAGACATCTTCCCCCATTTCTATTGGAAGTACTTGAGAAAGCGACCAGTGGGTCACAAGTACTCCCAGCCAGCGCCACCCTCTGATATATCTTTCGAGCTTGTATGTAATATGAATGAAGCTGTTAAGAAGCAATAAGAATCTATAAATGTGCTTGTAAAAGCTAAACCAAACATAACATTTCTAAATGGACCAAGGGAGTGAGGGCATCAAAGTTACTGAAGGGGTGGGGGCATCAAGGTTTACTGAAGCAGCAGGGTGGGGTTAGCATCAATGAAATCTTTGGACTGGTATGCAACATTGATGCAAGTATCAATTGAATTTGTCAGAGTTTAGAACATACAAGCATCTATAAACATTGTGATAAAACTTTAACCAAATGTAAAATGTCAAAGTCTGTGACCTTGACTTCAAGGTCACCATGGGTTGGGGAACGGACATACGGACTGGTATGCAACATTGATGCAAGTATCAAATGAACTTGTATTAGAACATACAGGCATCTATTAACTTTGTCAAAAAACTTAAACCAAATGTAAAATTTTTTAGTCTCTGTGAGGGGTGGGACATGTATCAATGAAATCTTTAGACCAGTATGTAACTTCAGTGTAATTATCAACTAAATCTATCAAAGGGTTCAGAAGAAACTTTGACGCAAAACTTTAACCAAAATGTTAACAGACAGACGGATGGACGTTCTAACGAAATGGGTCTTATGTGACTTTTTGATCGTCTAACTGGGGTATTATGAGTTTTTTTTATGTGACCGGTCACTTTTTTCTAACAAAATGGGTGTTGTGTGACTGAAACTTTGACGGAATAAACTGCATGTGACTGGTGTTTCCTAAACCTAGATAAGTAGAGTCACATAAACATCATTTCGTTAGCCCGGACAGACGGAAAGATGGACACACGGACAGACGGATGGACTAACAGCAGGACGAAAACTATATATCCCCATAGCATACTTTGTATGCTGTGGGGATAATTATGGGTCACGTGACTTCCAACTAGAAATGTTTTCAGAGGAAAACAATGTCACCCCACCATAAAAATATCTAAAACACCCATTTGACATTAATAACTAGGTTAAAGTCACCAAAATGTAAGCTGCAAACATGCCTTTTTTTGGCCTTGGCACAAAATTGACCTTGAAAAAAAAGGTCAAGGTCACCAAAATCTAATCAAATCTGCTTTTTTTTGTAATGATATATTGTACCAAGTTTGACGAAAATCAATCAATTCGTTAATGAGATAGAGTGCAGACAAGCCATTTTGGCCCAAAACTGACTGTTTTAGGAGCTGTGACCTTGAAAAAAAGGTACAGGTCACCAAAATCTAAATCTGCAGTATGTTGTAAAAGATATATTGAACCAGGTTTGACTAAAATCAATCAATTCGTTAATGAGATAGAGTGCAGACAAGCCATTTTTGGCCCAATACTGACTGTTTTAGGAGCCTGTGACCTTGAAAAAAAGGTACAGGTCACCAAAATCTAAATCTGCAGTATTGTACCAGGTTTGACTAAAATCAATCAATTCGTTAATGAGATAGAGTGCAGACAAGCCATTTTTGGCCCAAAAATGACTGTTTTTGGGTCGCTGTGACCTTGAAAGTGAGGTTAAGGCCATCAAAATCTAAACAAATCTGCGGTATGTTGTAATGATATATTGTACCAAGTTGGACTAAAATTAATCAATTCGTTAATGAGATGAGCCATTTTTGGCAAAAAAATGACTGTTTTTGGGTTGCTTAGACCTTGAAAGTGAGGTCAAGGTCACCAAAATTTAATCAAATCTGCGGTTTGTTGTAATGATATATTGTACCAAGTTTGACGAAAATCAATCAAATCCTTAATGAGATAGAGTGCAGACAAGCCATTTTTGGCCCAAAAATTACTGTTTTTGGGTTCCTGTGACCTTGAAACTGTGGTCAAGGTCATCGAAATCTAATCAAATCTGTGGTATGCTGTAATGAAATATTGTACCAAGTTTGACTGAAATTGACGCAAACAGGATCCGCACCAAAACAATATGTCCCCCTTACCTCCGGTGGGGGGACATAAATATGGCGGCAGGAAATGTTTAAGACACTTATAAAAAAAAAAAATAACTTCAAGACATATTCCCCCATGTTTACTAGATGTATTATGGGTCATGTGACTTCCTAATATGGCAGTCATGTGAACTGACTTGAACCGTTTAAGACACTTAAAAAAAAAAAGAACTACGAGGACTGTTCAAATATGAATGCAAGTAGAACATTTTCTCATGCACTAATGCGAAAATCACCTGGAAATAAATATCACAGCGTAGAATAACATTTTACCTATACATTGATACCAAACCTGTTAAAATCCGTGCACTTTAGCCATGTATATCGTTCGATAAACACTGTCTACTCTTGTATACTAATACAAAACATGGTTGGAAGAAGGTCAGAGTACGCCGTTGAAATACGGTCCTATATTAAGAGTCGTTGTATTCTTGGTATACGGTGAAAAGACATTTTTATGAAATATGTTCGGTTTATGGGCATAATGAAATGTCTTTTCCGACAGTTTTTCGTTGGTGTAAGAAATTCAGCTGTGGGCTAGGCTCAACAGAAGATGCACCACATGATCGTCGGCCGAAAAGAGCAACATCTGCCAAGATGGTTGCTAGAGTGAAAGAAATAGTTGCTACCGATGCACGATACACCACTAGGCAAATAGCTAGTATGGTTGGCATCTCATTAGGAGCAGCTCATACAATTCTGAAACGGGATTTGAAAATGAGAAAGATCTGTGCTAGATGGATTCCCCATCTGTTGACAGATTAGTAGAAAAAGACACGTGTTCAGTGCGACAAGAAGTTGCTTAAAAAGTTTCCAAATTACAATGCACGGTCTTTTGCTAATGTCGTCACAGGTGACGAGACATGGGTTCACTTTTTTGAGCCAAAACGAAAGCTTCAGAACAAAATATGGGCAACAAAGTATTGCAAGAGACCATGCATTGCAAAGCGGACCATGAGCGTCAAGAAGGTAATGTATGCCATATTCTTTTCAAATCAGGGCCCTGCTATTCAGGTTGCTGTGCCTAAAGGCAAATCTGTAAATGCGAAGTTTTACAAGAATAAAGTTCTTTGAAAATTGAAGAAATATTTCAAAGAACTAAGACCCGCAAGTGGTTTGGCCAATGTCAGATTGCTACATGAAAATGCGTCATCGCACAAGACGTTCATTGTGCAAGACTATCTGAAGCAGGAAAAGGTTGTTGACCTCCCTCACCACCCATATTCCCCTGACATTGCCCCGTGTGACTTTTTTTTTGTTCCTGCGGCTGAAAAAATACCTTTCTGGTCGAAAATTTGTACAGCGCAAACAACTCGCTTCTGCAATATTCCAGTGCCTTCATAGTATACCTCGAAAAGACTACCAAAATGCATTCAATGATTGGATCAGAAGACTGAAAGTTTGTATATCTGTTAAAGGGGAATACTTTGAGGGGTCAAAATAAATTTTTCATCGAAATCTATCACAGAATCATTTTTATGTGCTTAGTTGCATTCATATTTGAACAGTCCTCGTACAAGACATCTTCCTCCAATTCTACCAGAAGTATTATGGGTCATGTGACTTCCAAATATGACAGTCATGTGATCTGACTGGAACCATTTAAGACACTTAAAAAAAAACAAAAGAGGGCCCAGAGGGCCCTGAATCGCTCACCTGAGTATCAGTGTCTCTAGTACATTCTTGGCCGAAGGGCTATAATTTGAACAAACTTGGTAGCGGTCCACAAGATGAAGCTTCATACCAAATATCAAAGACCTGGACCTTCTGGATTCAGAAAAGAAGATTTTTAAAGGTTTTCCCTATATAAGCCTATGTAAAACCAGCGGGCCCTGGTTCGGGTACATTTTTGGTGCCAGGGCTATAATTTGAACAATCTCAGTAGAGGTCCACTGATGAAGCTTCATGCCAAATATCAAAGACCTGGGCCTTCTGGTTTCAGACAAGAAGATTTTTAAAGGTTTTCCCTATATAAGCCTCTGTGAAACCAGTGGGCCCCCGCGCGGGGGCATTTTTGGCCCCAGGGCTATAATTTGAACAATCTTGGTAGAGATCCACTAGATGAAGCTTCATGCCAAATATCAAAGACCTGGCCTTCTGGTTTCAGATGAAGATTTTTAAAGTTTTCCCTATATACGCCTATGTGAAACCGGTGGGCCCTGGCGGGCGGGGAGAAGGGAGGGGCGGGGGGGGGGGGGGGGCATTTTTGGCCCCAGGACTATATTTTGAACAATCTTGGTAGAGGTATACTAGATGAAGATTCATACCAAATATTAAAGACCTTGGCCTTCTGGTTTCAGACAAGAAGATTTTTAAAGGTTTTCCCTATAAAAGTCTATGTAAGACTGGTGGGCCCTGGCGCGGGGGCATTTTTGGCCCCAGGGCTATAATTTGAACAATCTTGGTAGAGGTCCACTAGATGAAGCTTCATATCAAATTTCAAAGACCTGGACCTTGCGGTTTCAGAGAAGAAGATTTTTTAAGTTTTCAGTAAAAAATTCAATTTTTTAGCTCCCGTGACCTAGATGTACAACGGGCCGGAACTATTTGAACAAATTTGAAAGGGGACCACCCCACCTAAGGATCATTCCTGTGAAGTTTGGTCAAAATCCGATCAGTGGTTTAGGAGATGTTTGAAGAAATTGTTTGCGCACGGATGCAGGCACGCACGGACGACAGACAAAAAGTGATCCCAAAAGCTCACCTCGTCACTAAGTGACAGGTAAGCTAAAAATATTAACAAGACAATAGCGCTCAGTGGGTGCTTTGAAGGATAAAATTGATAGCTTGTGCAGCTACCTATATTATGGCTTCATATTTATCACCAGAAGTTCAATGGTGAGAAAGTCTTGACGTCACTAGTCTAACCAGACCGAAGCATTGGTTTCTCTGGTACAACAGTGTACAAGATGGCAGTGAAAAGTAAGAAAATCTGTTGGCCCATGGGAAAATACATATTTGTAGTGTTGTTAAAACATGTTTTTTTGTAAAAAGATGTAAACTTAGCCATCCTAAAAATACCTCTCATGTTTGTTTACCAAAGATCTACTAGAGCTTGTGAAGGTACATGCAGTTTGACTTCTGGTACCATAGTCTGGTCATCGAACTCCCTCACTGAATGCTTAGGCTATAATTATGACTTTGGAAAATGTAAGAATAAACTAAGTCTATTGGTAACAGAAATATTTACTAGAAAAACACACAAATTGTAAAAATGTACACTCCTGTCTAAGCACAGCTGATATTTCTGACATGGATTTGTAGTAGTGTAGTTATCACAAAGATGAGAGAATTACAAAAAAAAAGCATTTTATGATTAACAATTGATATGATGAAGCACTGTGTTCTGGGCCAGTAGAGATTTGTTAATGTCCTACAGACTGCCCTGGACTACAGCTATGGTATTTAATCTATCAAACTATTAACCATTAATGCACCAATTAATACTAGCAGACCACATTTTCATAGTGTTTCTTTTTCTTATTTTCTCTGAAAAATAAGAAAAAAAAAATGTCTCCTGTTCAAGAATTTTGCATGGCACATTATTTAAGGGTACTCCGATTTTCCCTCACCTCTGATGAATGACTGACCCTACACAAGTGAAATAATCTTTAACTTGAATTGGCCATGAAAACCAAATTAAACTAGAAATGCGTCCACAGAACATGGATGCCCCTACCTGAAAATATGTTGTTAGTATTTGACCTTTGACTGTTAAGTATGACCTTGAAGTTACAGGTATGGACCTGGGTATTATGTGCAACAAATTGTCTCATGATGGTTAACATTTCTGTCAAGTAATTTCCAAATCCATCCAGGAACAACAAAGATATTGAGTGAACACAAGAAAAAGACGCTTTTCTTTACCTTTGACCTCTAAGTATGACCTTGACCTTGGACGTACCAACCTGTGTCTTGCAGATGACACATCGAATCAATTTTTCTTTATCTTTGACCTCTAAGTATGACCTTGACCATGGAGGTACCAACCTGGGTTTGGGCACAACACATCATCTCATGATGGTTAACATTTCTGCCAAGTAATTTCAAAATCCATCCAAAAATAAGGAAGTTATTGACTGTTTAAGTTTCGGACACTATTTTAACCTTTGACCTCTAAGTATGGCCTTGACCTTAGAGGTTTGTATGAGACAGATCATCTCATGACGGTTAACATTTCTGCCAAGTAATTGCAAAATCCATCCAGAAATAAGAAATTTATAGACCGTGTTTCAGTTTTGGACACTTTTTTTGACATTTGAGTTTACTTTTGACCTTGACCTTGGAGGTTTAGACCTGGGTTTGGGGCGTGAACGGACAGGGGCAATACTTTTCAAATGGCAGGGACATAACTGCAAGCCTTGATACAATTTGTGGCATTCAAACTAAATTATTCCAACTGGTACAGAGGCTTTTTCAGATGCTTCAATGGCAGTTATCTCAAGAATTCAGCCAAAGGCTATGTCATGCCCGTATGGACTTGAACATATGAAATGTTGACAGATCGACAAATAGACAAATTGATGGAGGAACAGATGGGAAACCTGACTAGTATGGTGCCATGAAAAAAGCAGGCATGACGAAAAATGGCCGAAATAGCACTCCTTGGCCACAATATGCAACCTTTTATTATTCTGTACATCTGTAAAATTATATCAAGCCAGTTCATATATGTTACAGAAATACTGGCAAAAAACCTTTTTTTTTTTATTTTACAGTCATATCTAAGGCAGATAACTCAGAAGTGAAATAGCCAGAGCCTTAGCCAAATTAAACTACCTTTAATGCTTCATACATCAGGGGCCAGTTGTTCAAAGCATTGTTAGCTTAACGAGCTCGTTAGTGGTCATATTGTTAACTGTTCTAGCAAGTTTAATATTTAGAATTTTGGTATTTTTGCTGAAAAAATGTGAGCAGCTTTTGCGAATGCTCACATTTTTTCAGCAAAATAGCATATTTGGCATAATAAATGCTCGAAGTTTTAACGATATGTTAACAAATGACGTCGTTAGTTTTGAACAACTGGCCCCTGAAGTTTTATCCACCTATTCCATCTAGTAAGAAGTTTAGGACCAAAAAGCACATATAACAAGGGCAGATAACTCAAGAACCAGAAAGGCCAGAGTAGCAGTCCTTGGCCACAATATGCTTCCTTTAGAATTCTATTTGTCTGTACATTTTCAGCATATTTAATACAGTACTGGCTAAAATTAATTCCTCACAGACATCCAGGGCAGGTAATGACCAAAACAGTCCCCCTCAGTCAAGGGCAGGTGATCCAGATGTAGGACAACTAAAGTAGCAGTCCTTAGCCATAGTATGCTACCTTAAGTGCTTGATATGTATGTGTGCTTTTAACCAAGAACATACAGTAAAGGAATAATACCAGCTATCAGGAAATGAAAAGGGTCATAACTCTGTCAAAAGTTGAATTTTTGCCGTCAAAAGTTGATAGATTTTTGCCATTAATGAGCCCAAACCACACATTCATGATACAAATCTGTATGCAAATTATGAAGAAAATCCAAGAATAATTCTTCTTGTGTCAAAAATGAAGTGAGAATAGACCAACAGATGGACAGACATGGACAGGTGGACAGAATACAAACACCAGTGAGGCTATAATACTCCGCCACTATTTTGTGGTGAGAAATGTGTAGATTTAGAGTAAGCATGCATATAATTATAATTTCCGTTTTGTTGGACAATTCTTACAACATTTTACATCAATATAATAAATAATACCGGGGTAATACCATAAATAACCAGAGGGCCCTGAATCGCTCACCTGAGAATCAGTGCCTCTAGTACATTCTTGGCCCAAGGTGAAGCTTCATACCAAATATCAAAGACCTGAGCCTTGTGGTTTCAGAGATGAAGATTTTTAAATATTTTCCATATATAAGCCTATGAAAAACCAAAGGGCCCCAGGGATGGGGGCATTTTTGGCCCCAGGGCTATAATTTGAACAATCTTGGTACAGGTCCACTAGATGAAGCTTCACACCAAATATCAAAGATCTGAGCCTTGTGGTTTCAGAGAAGAAGATTTTAAAGATTTTACCTATATAAGCCTTTGTAAACCCTGAGGCCCCCAGGGCGGGGGCATTTCCTGCCCAAGGATCATAATTTGAACAATCTTGGTAGAGGTCCACTAGATAAAGCTTTATACCAAATATCGAAGACCTGGGCCATTTGGTTTCAGAGAAGAAGATTTTTAAAGATTTTCCCGGTATAAGCCTATGTAAAAACCAAAGGCCCCCGGGTCGGGGGCATTTTTGGCCCTGGGGCTATAATTTGAACAATCTTGGTAGAGGTCCACTAGGTGAAGCTTCACACCAAATATCAAAGTCCTCGGCCTTGCGGTTTCAGAGTAGAAGATTTTAAAGATTTTCCCTATATAAGCCTATGTAAAACCAAAGGCCCCCGGGGCGGGGACATTTTTGGCCCTAGGGCTATAATTTGAACAATCTTGGTAGCGGTCCACTAGATGAAGCTTCATACCAAATATCAGAGACCTGGGCCTTTCAGTTTCAGAGAAGAAGATTTTTAAAGATTTTCCCTGTATAAGCCTATGTAAAACCAAAGGCCCTAAGGGCGGGGGCATTTTTGGCCCTCGGGCTATAATTCGAACAATCTTGGTAGAGGTCCACTAGGTGAAGCTTCACACCAAATATCAAAGACCTGGGCCTTGTGGTTTCAGAGAAGATTTTTAAAGATTTTACCTATATAAGCCTTTGTAAACCCTGAGGCCCCCAGGGCGGGGCATTTCCGGCCCAATGATCATAATTTGAACAATCTTGGTAGAGGTCCACTAGATAAAGCTTTATACCAAATATCGAAGACCTGGGCCTTTTGGTTTCAGAGAAGAAGATTTTTAAAGATTTTCCCTGTATAAGCCTATGTAAAAGCCAAAGGCCCCCGGGGCGGGGGCATTTTTAGCCCTGGGGCTATAATTTGAACAATCTTGGTAGAGGTCCACTACGTGAAGCTTCACACCAAATATCAAAGACCTGAGCCTTGTGATGTCAGAGAAGCAGATTTTTAAAGATTTTCCCTATATAAGCCTATGTTAAACCAAAGGCCCCCGGGGCAGGGACATTTTTGGCCCTAGGGCTATAATTTGAACAATCTTGGTAGAGGTCCACTAGATGAAGCTTCATACCAAATATCAGAGACCTGGGCCTTTCGGTTTCAGAGAAGAAGATTTTTAAAGATTTTCCCTGTATAAGCCTATGTAAAACCAAAGGCCCTTAGGGCGGTTGGCATTTTTGGCCCTAGGGCTATAATTTGAACAATCTTGGTAGAGGTCCACTAGGTGAAGCTGCACACCAAATATCAAAGAACTGGGCCTTGTGGTTTCAGAGAAAAAGATTTTTAAAGATTTTCCCTATATAAGCCTATGTAAACACAAAGGCCCCAGGGGCGGGGGCATTTCTGGCCCAAGGGCCATAAATTGAACAATCTTGGTAGAGGTCCACTAGATGAAGCTTCATATCAAAAATCGAAGACCTGGGCCTTTTGGTTTCAGAGAAGAAGATTTTTAAAGTTTTCATTTCAAAAATCTATTTTTAGCTCCTGTTACCCAGATGTGCAATGGACCGGAACCATTTGAACAACTTTGAAAGGGGACCACCTAAGGATCATTCCTGTGAAGTTTGGTCAAAATCCGATCAGTGGTTTAGGAGGAGATGTCATTTGAAGAAAAAGTTTACGCACACACGCACGCACGCACGTTGCACGACGGACGGCGGACAAAAAGTGATCCCAAAAGCTCACCTCGTCACTACGTGACAGGTGAGCTAATAAGTATAATCAAGTGTATCAGGTGCACAGAGACATTAAAATTTCAAAACTAAAACAGCAGATGGGCAAAATTTTTTATTATTCAAAACTCATCACCACCTAACATGCATAGACAGCCATTTGTGGATACATTCCACGAAAACACGCCTATATAAATTTGACCCCCTTGAACCCCACTTTATATATTAAAACTGGGGTTTACAGGGGTAAACATTATTTTCTTATTTCTGCACTAAAATACAGATTGTGGGTACTCATTAGAACTGCCTCAGTGAGGCCATTCTAATGTGTACCCACAATCTATATTTTAAGCAGAAATAAGAAAAATATCACAATTTTTGTCTTAAAAGTTGCATTTTTTAGTCAGTAAAATTTACTATGTAATTGTATAGACGTGTTTGCGTAATGACATGAGTGATATATTCTATGGGGCAGGCTGTAATTAATGCTTTTAGAACTTGTGGCCCAACCCATTTTGCTTGTAACTTTAATGTATATGAGTAAGCAATAAAATATGTTTAACCCTTTTTGTAGCAAATGGAATCCTCCTCCTTATATATAGCAGGAGTCCATTTCAAAATTTAGGGGTGCAGGTTGTGTTTTCTTCAAAAACTATTTTGAAAATGACTAAACTTTTAGCAAACAGTGGAGGCCCGGATCAGACGCCGCAGAATGCCGCATTCTGCGGCGTCTGATCAAGGCCTGCACTGTTTGCCTAGGTACCCCTTTATGGGTTTCTGGTACTCAATGGGTTAAACCAATCCATATATTCTCTGGTAAATCAGTGGATATTTTCTGATGAAGGACATCAGAGGACAAATCCAAGATGCTACATATGAAGTTTTAAACTCACCAGCCTTTTAAATCCAGAGAAATTGTTTTTAACCCTTGTCCTGCTAAATAAATTTAATTAGCTACTTCTACACCCATTTCTGATTTAAAAAAAAAGTCAAATTACTTGATATTATGTTTTTGTTGAATCCAAACCAAATGACAGACCATGTAGATCCTGATCTGATGACTTCTGATCTTGATTTACACTGTCTGCACAGGTAGGGGTTGTTGTGCTTGGCACTTCATGGGTTAAAAGGGTGTTTACAATTTATGGGCATGTCAGCCATCTTGAACATGCAACCACCATCATATGGACAAATTTTTCCCAGGCAGAGTTGGCCCAGAAACATTGGGCGAGATGTTTGATAATGTTCACGGATGACTGACCTGTTGTTATATAGCATTTTTCATATCATACCCCACATCAGCCCCGAGACCACCAAATCAGCGTGAGGGCCGAAATCTATTTATCATCTATTTCCCAACCTTTGTCCTTTTAAAATTTGTTAAATTATGATTTTATGTTTAAAGCTCTTCTAAAAACAAAGCAAAGTTTTTAACTAAAAAGCAAGGCAAAAAGTTGGCTTTGTTTATTCTTTTCTTAATGACAAGAAATTTCTGTTTAATCAGAAACAACTATAAACAAGTTTTTGTTTATAAATTCTAATAAAAGCACGCTAACACTGCATGATACCCCACCACTGCAAGATAATATGGTTATAGCCTTGCCCATAATAGTGGTACTTTTAAGTGTTATAGTTATCTGTAAAACTTCACTAAGGCATTCAATATAGTAAAGGAACTACATACATGTATATCAAAAGGGCAGATAATACAATAACCAGAAAAGCAGAGTGACTGTCCTTGGCAATAATATGTGTCCTTTAGTGTTTTAAAATTTGAAGAAAATCCATGAAAAGATTCTTAAGTTATTGATCGCAAACTCCAAAAAAAAAATTGTGAGAAATTAATCAAGTTATCGGTCGGAAATGGTGTGGATGGACGGACGAACGGACAGACACCGGAGGGTATATTATAATACCCCAGCACTATCGTGTGATGCGGTATAACAAAAAGAAGAAAAGAAAAAAAAGTCATTCCCGATATAAACATGTAGGCACAATTTGAAAAAAAAAATGTGAAAAATTAATCAAGTTATCGGTCGGAAATGGTGGGGATGGACGGATGGACAGACGGACGGACAGACACCGAAGGGTATATTATAATATCCCAGCACTATCGTGTAATGGGGTATAACAAAAAGAACAAAAGGAAAAATAAAAAGGTAAAAAAAAGGAATGAAAAACAAAAAATGAGAAAAAAAAAACGAAAAAAAAAAAAAAATTCATTGCAAAAAGAAAGAAAAGAAAAATAAAAGGAAAAAAAGAAAAGAAAAAACGAGAAAAAAAGGAAAAAAAAAAAGAAAATTCCATTCCTCCACAGGGGTTTGAACTCACGCCCCTCAGATTCATAGCACAAATTAATCCAGTTATTGGTCGGAAATGGTGGGGATGGACGGACGGACAGACACCGGAGGGTATATTGTAATATCCCAGCACTATCGTGTGATGGGGTATAACAAAAAGAAGAAAAGGGTGAAAAAAAAAGGGAAAAAAAAGGAATGAAAAACCAAAAATGAGGAAAATTAAAAAAAATAAAAAAAAAATAAATAAATTCATTGCCAAAAAGAAAAAGAAAGAAAAAGAAAAAAGAAAAAAGAACACACACAAAAAAAAAGAAAAAACGAAAAAAAAAAAAAAAAATTCCATTCCTCGACGGAGATTTGAACTCACGCCCCTCAGATTCATATTCAACAATAGGATTTGTAGTCCAGCACTCTAACCACTACACTGGCAGTGATAATCAATATATTTCATAAATTAAAGGAATAAATGCGCAGAAACTATTTAATGGGAATTGTTAACGACCAATTTTTCGTTAAATGTTAACGCATTTTGTGTATTCTTATTACAAAACCTGCTTATTATGGTCGTTTATACATCAGTGCAGTTTCATCCAAATATTCCATATAGTAAAGGAATAAGTCCCCAAAAACCATTTAATCGGAATTTTTAACGACCATAATTCCGTTAAATGTTAATGTATTTTGCCCATTTACAATCCCAAACCACTCATACCCAATGCCAATGTGTATACAAAATTTGAAGAAAATCCGTGAAAAAATATTCAAGTTATTGATCGGAAACGCCCCAAAACCCCTTATTTTGAACTAAAAAGGGCCATAACTCTGTCAAATGTTAACGGATTTTGTCCATTAACAATCCCATACCACTCATTCCCGATATATACATGTATGCAAAATTTGAAAAAAATCTGTTAAAAATTACTCAAGTTATCGATCGGAAATGGTGCGGACGGACGGACGGATGGACGGACGGACAGACATACGGACGGACGGACAGACACCGGAGGGTATAACATAATACCCCGCCACTATCGTGTGGTGGGGTATAAAACGTGGGAAATGCATTTACACGGCACCGGTCAGATGCTGTATATTGTGACATCTGATCACACTATTTAAGGCATGATAGGAAGGCAGCAGTGTTCGGAAAATTTTTACGTCAGAGGTATGATAAAGGGTGTGTGATATGGATTTTGAGAGCTGATATGGGTATGTGATCACGTGCAAACGCCTCTATGACCCTGATACATGCACAGATTCCACGTTCGTATTGCCTATTCCAAAACACACTATTTTGTAGTAAATACATGATAAATATAACAAGAGGACCATGAGGTCCTGGTCGCTCCCCTGAGCCCTGTGCAAATTTGGTAGCACTCAATCACCTGATGCTACATACCAAGTTTCAAGACAATCAACCAAGTGATTCCGGAGATGAAGATTTTTTTTAAGGTTTTTACCACAACAGGGCATGGTGGCCACCTTGATGTAAAATAGGTCTAGGTCAACCTAGTGTCATCATTGTTGCAAACTTGCTGGTACTCAGTCACCCAATGCTACATACCAAATTTCAGGACAATCGGCCTATTTAAGGTTTTTACCATATTCAGGCATGGGGGCCATCTTGGTCATGTGAACCGGAACATTTGAATTAATTTTTGTTCCCTTACAGTCCTTAGGCTGCATGTAAAATTTGAATGAAAATGGTCCAGTGGTTTTAGAGAAAATGTATTCTAATATGTCAATGGACCTGCAATACAAGTGACCTTGGGCCAAGGTCACCAAATGACCTTGACCTTAAGCATTCATAGACACTCTATTTTTACCTACTCTCATATCATAGATCACAATACTTTTCGAAAAAATGCATTGATTTACCTATTTCCCATTGAAAAATGCATTGATTTACCTATTTCCCTATGGAGCCAAATTTGACCTTGGTGTAAAATAGGTCAAGGTCAATCTAGGGTCATCATTTTTGCAAATGCGGTAGAACTCAGTCACCCGATGCTACATACCCAGTTTCAAGACAATTGGCCCAGTGGTTCTGGAGAAGAAGATTTTTAAGGTTTTTACCATATTTGGGCATGGCAAACATCTTGATCATGTGACCTGGGCTATCCAAATAAATTTTTGTTCTCTGAGTGTCCTAAGGATGCTTGGTCATCTTGGTCATATGACCTGGACCATCCGAATACATTTTTGTTCAATAAGTATCCTAAGGCTGCATATAAAATTTAAATGAAATTGGCCCAGTGGTGTTAGAAAAAATGTATTCTAATATGTCAACAGACCTACAAGTGACCTTGGGCCAAGGTCAATGAATGCACATTTTTTACCCATTCTCATATCACAGACCACAATATATTCCAAAAAAAATAAATTGTTTTCCCTTTTCCCATTGAAAAACTTAGGGAACCAAATTTGACCTTGGCAGAAAATAGGTCAAAGTCAACCTAGGGTCATCATATTTGCAAACTTGGTAGTACTCAATCACCTTATGCTAGATACTAAGTTTCAAGACAATCTGCCCAGTGGTTCTGGAGAAGAAGATTTTTTTAGTTTTTTTACCATATTTGGGCATGGCCGCCATCTTGGTCATGTGACCTCGACCATTCGAACAAATTTTCGTTTCCTCACTGACCTAAGGCTGCATATAAAATTAAATTGAAATTGGCCCAGCGGTTTAAGAGAAAATGTATTTTGGAATGTGGAGCGCAGTGGTGCAGTGGTAAAGTATCGGCCTCGGGATCGAGAGGTACCGGGTTCGAACCCCACGAGCGGCAAGTGTTGTTTCCTTGAGCAAGAGACTTTATCCACATTGCTTAGTACTGGTTCTACCCAGGAAAAGAGGGCCACATGGAAGATTAGTACAAGTTTACTAAATGTGTTACCCTCTATAAATAAGGTCGATTTTAAATGGACCTACAATCCGAGTGACCTTGAGCCATGGTCAGTGAATGACCTTGACCGTAAGCATTCATAGACATTCATTTTTTACCTATTGTCATGTCATAGACAACAATTTTTTTTTCAAAAAATGCAATGTTTTACCCTTTTCCCATTGAAAAGCCTAAGGAACCAAATTTGACCTTGGCAGAAAATAGGTAAAGGTCAACCTTGGGTAATCATATTTGCAAACGTGGTAGTACTCAGTCACTGGAGGCAGCATACCAAGTTTCAAGACAATTGGCCCAGTGGTTCTGAAAAAGAAGATTTTTTGAGGATTTTAACATACTTGGGCATGGTGGTCATCTTGGTCAAGTGACCTGGACCATACTTGCAAACTTTCGTTCCCCCATTGCCAGGAGGCTGCATATGAAACTTAATTGGAATTGGCCCTTTGGTTTCAGAGAAGAAGACACCTGAAAATGCTGGAATACGGACGGACGACAGAGGCCTACCATCCTATAAGCTCCCCCAGAGCCTTCGGCTCAGGGGAGCTAAAAATTAAAACAGAAAACAAACCCAAAACAACTAATAACAGTTATAATAGTAAGAAGAAAAACATCTGTCTGAATGAATACTGACTGTTAACATGAACTGTAAATGTTTTAAATACGCATGTACATGTAAATAGATTACTGGAATAAATATAAATATATATAGACTAGAAATGCGTCCATAGGACACGGATGCCCCCGCCTGAAAATATGTCTATGTTCGTATTCATCCATGGAAAGTTATTGAACGTGTTTAAGTTTTGGACCCTTTTATCACATTTGACCTCTAAGTATGACCTTGACCTTGGAGGTAAGGACCTTGGTTTTGTGTGAGGCAGATTGTCTATTGATGGCCAGCATTTCTGCAAAGTAATTTCAAAATCTATCTAGAGATAAGAAAGTTATTGACTGTGTTTAAGTTTCGGACCATTTTTTTTACCTTTGACCTCTAAGTATGACCTTGACCTTGGAGGTACAGATCTGGGTTTGCACGTGACACATCGTGTCATGATGGTAACATTTCTTCAAAGTAATTTCTAAATCCATACAGAAATAAGTAAGTTATTGACTGGGTTTAAGTTTCGGACCCTTTTTTTTTACCGTTGACCTCTAAGTATGACCTTAACCTTGGAGGTACGGACCTGGGTTTTGCACATGACACATCATCTCATGATGGTTAATATTTCTACAAAGTCATTACAAAATCCATCCAGAAATAAAAAAGTTACTGACTGCGTTTAAGTTTCGGACCCTTTTTTATTACCTTTGACCTCTAAGAATGACCTTGACCTTGGAGGTACGGACCTGGGTTTTGCACGTGACACATCGTCTCATGCTGGTTAACATTTCTACAAAGTCATTGCAGAATCCATCCAGAAATAAGAAAGTTATTGACTGCGTTTAAGTTTCGGACCCTTTTTTGCTATTATTTAGGTAATGTCTTTTTTTATACCTTAATCGCCGAAAAAAGGAAAATTCTAAGATGAAAAATTGTGTTATGTTTCGTATTTCAGCTCAAAATATAGATTGTGGGTACTCGTCAGAACTGCCTCATTGAGGTGGTTCTAACGAGTACCCACAATCTATATTTTAGAGCAGAAAAAAGAAAAATAAGGTTTACCCCTGTAAACCCGTTTTACTATATAAAAGTGGGGTTCAAGGGGGTCAAAATTATATAGGTGTGTTTTTGCAATGTGTTGCTGCTAAATTTGTAGTTTTTAAATGTCAATACAACTTCCGTTTTTCCTGTCTGTCCTGCTTAATAGGTTTAGGAATTATCATAAATGTTGACATTCATGAGATACTGCTACCACAGAAAAGGGTCAAAGATCAATACTGTTATAGTCATTCCCCTTTGTACTTCTTAAGTGTCAGTAATACTTTGTTCTTCCTTTTTTTATTGAACATTAACATGTGGGGTGGGGTTGGTATCTAATAAGCACTGCTTATTCATTTTTATTTCCTTTCAAATATTTTAATGTTAAACATTATGCACATACACATAATGGGTGCTATGTCTATGCCATATTGATTTGTGTAGGTGTTTGTTTGCTTCACGCCAACAAGTCTGTGAAATGAACACCCCATCCCTAAACCCCAATTTAAATATATATAGAGAAAACTGTGGTTTCTTCTCCAAGACAAAGATTGTGGTACTTGTTAGAACCACCTCAGTGAGGCTGCTCTAACCAGCACCCACAACCTTTGTTTGCAGTACAAATGAGAAAAATATCTGAATTTTCATCAGAAAAGTAGCCATTTGGAGATGTAAAAAATGCACTATGTCTCACGAGTGTGTTATCATAATGCTTTTACTTATTTACAATATGCATGACACTGTCAAAGTAAAACTGAGTTGACCCTAGAGTTGAATCAAAGCACTGGCAGAACTGTTGGGTCGACTGTCTCTAGTGAAGGCTGGCCCCAGTTGTTAAAAAATAACGACATCATTAGCTAATGTACCATTAAAACTCTGATCAGTTAATATGGCAATATTCTAATATTTTTGCTGATAAATTGTGAGCAGCTTTTGCAAAGCTGCTCATATTTTTTCAGCAAAAATACCACTGCATTAGATATTATACTTACTAGAACAGTTAACAATCTGGCCACTAATGAACTTACAAGGCTTTGAACAACTGGGCCCAGATCATATGCTGCATTCTTCGGTGTCTGAACAGAACTCTCACTGTTCGCAAAAGTTCAAACATTTTCTCAATAATTTCTGACACCCATAAAATGGATGCTTTCAATATATGAAGTGGGAGAGTTTATTCTGCATAAAATGGTTCAAAGCAGTAAGACAAGGATGGTAGCTTTGATACAAAGTAGGAAAGATCTATTGTGGAAGCCTGGCAGGATAAGAAATATGTTATGGAAGTCTAATATATAGAACTGTTGTTTTCTTCTTCTAGCTTTTCATTCCAACCATCTCCTCTGACAAAGTCCACAGTTTCTTAGCAACCTCATCATCTTTAGCTTGAGAAGCTGGTTCCTTCACAGCACAGTCACTGAAAAACATAATAACAGATATTAACAGGAGCAGGGTATCAGATACAACATCACAAAACGTCATGCAAACAGTGAATAATCAACAGAATCTGTGCACCTGCAAACTGCCTGTGCACCTTCAAAGAGCCTGTAAACCTGCATAGAACCTGTATAGAGCCTGTGCACTGCTTAGTGACTGCGTCTGAGCACCTGCACAGAGCCAATGAACTACATACAGCCTATATCTGTGCACCTGCATAGAGCATGTGCACCTGCAAAGAGCCTGTGCCCTGCATAGAGGCTGTGCCCTGCATAGAGGCTGTGCACCGACAAAGACTAATCAGGTGCACCCACACAGACTGATCAGTCATTGGTAGCTTAATATACAGCATAACCTCTATATAACATTGTTGCTGGGGTTCAAAGATTAAACACTGTTATTTATACAACCATGTCATGTTAGAAGAAATATGTGTAAATAGAAAAAAGACCATATACATGTATATAATCTATAAATTTTTAGCGTTGTATTGAACTGTCTTATAAAGAGAATTACACTTGCCTCTGACCATTTTCAGACCAATTATTTTTCATATTCATGAAGCTGTTCTTAATTTTTTCATCTGGGTAAATCAGCAACAATTTTAAATAGCTTTGACATAATTCCTCATTTGGAAACTGCAATTTTGTCACACACACAAGGCTGTCTCTTCTGTCATTCAAATTGTGTAAAAACAAGATGTGCTTGTGAAACAATGATGCCCCCGGACAGCGCATGTTAAATATGAAAGTAGTATCACTAAGCAATCTAAAAAAGGAAGTAAAGTAGGTCAAGGTCACAAGGTAAAAAATTATGGGATCATTGGAAAGGTCTTGTGACATAGAATATACATGTGAAATATGAAAGCCCTATCACTTACCAATCGAAAGTTATGGCCAATGTTAAGGTTTTTTAAAAGTAGGTCAAATGTCAAGGTCAATGTCAGAGGTAAAAATTATGGTACCACTGAAAAGGTCTTGTGAAAAAGAATGCACATATGAAATATGAAAGCCCTATCACTTACCAATCGAAAGTTATGGACTATGATAAAGTTTAAAAAAAGTAGGTCAAACGTCAAGGTCAAGGTCATGAGGTCGAAAATTATGGTACCACTAGAAAGGTCTTGTGACAAGGAATGCACATGTGAAATATGAAAGCCCTACCACTTACCAAACAAAAGTTATAGCCAATGTTTGAGTTTTTAAAAAGTAGGTCAAAGGTCACGGTCACGAGGTCAAAAATTATGGTACCACTAGAAAGGTCGGGTGACAAGGAATGCACATGTGAAATATGAAAGCCCTATCACTTATCAATCGAAAGTTATGGCCAATGTTAAAGTTTTAAAAAAATGAAAAAAGTAGGTAAAGTTCAAGGTCAAGGTCACGAGATCAAAAATTAAGGTACCACTGGAAAGGTCTTGTGATAAGGTATACACATGTGAAATAGGAAAACTCTATTACCATTCAAAAGTTACGCCCAATGTTAAGGTTTTTGTAGACAGACAAACAAACAAACAGACCAAAAACTAAATGCCCCCCCCCCTCCCCGAATCTCGATTCCGGGGGCATTAAAATTTAGGCAGATATCTGAAGTCTCAACCAGGGTGGAATAAATCCTAAATTAAATAACCTTATTCCCATGAACCAGGAAGTTTTTGCTGTGCCCTGAGGGAAACACTGACAGTGCATTAAAGCCAAGAGTTGCTGCTTTTAAGTCTAAGATTATCACTGTATATAGCTCGAATACCTCTGGGACCAAGAAAATTTGTAGTTCAAATCACCTTTTTTGTACCAAATGGAATCTTCCTCCTTATCTCATATACACCAGGAATCCATTCCAAACTAAAGGGATGGCAGGCTGTGTTTTCTACAAAATTTCCTTGGAAAATGGCTTAACTTTGCACAAACAAAGTTGGCCCTGATCAGATGCCGCATTCTGCAGCATCTGATCTGGGCCTGCACTGTTCGCCAATACCCCATTTTGGGTTTTCCGGTATAAATGTGTTATAGATTCAGATCAGGAGGCATAACAGGAATAGCTTTTCAATTTTCCGTGAAAGAAAGATGCTATATGTCATGTTAGCATATTCGTTAGCATCACCTAATTCAGGCGATTCTAATGATTACAATAACATCAATTTTGAAGAGAAAACAAGAAAATATTCCCTAAATTCTCCTAAAGAAACCTTGATAGTACAACAGCGGCATTTTGCAATTTTTTCACTTGAAAGGGGCCATAACTATGTCGAAAATTGACGAAATGTAGTGAAAATCGAACTTGACCTGTATTTTATGATGTTACATCAGTGTACCAAAAATGATAAAAATCGGTGAAGCGCTTTTTGAGTTATCGTCTGGAAACCAAGTCAATAGACCGACCGACCGACAGACCGACAAGCTCACTCCTATATACCCCCCCCCCCCCCCCCCAAATTTCATTTGTGGGGGTATAATTAAGCTTTGGGATTCTTGACTCCTTGATGCAGTTGTCAGAGATAGGTTAACTCTTATCATGCTATTCACGACAACCCCTATCTTTGGAAACAGTGTAGATCCAGATCAGATGGCTTCTGAAGAAGCCATCTGATCAGGATCTACACTGTTTGATATTCAATTTATGAATTTGTAGGAATAAATTACATCAAATAATCTGATTGGTTCAAAGTCAGAAATGGGTGTGGCTAATCTGAATATTCAGCAAGAGAAAGGTTAAAAAATATAAGCTATGCTTAACCCAAATATGCCTAGCGGCCCTTTTTTGGGGGGACAGTGGCAAACAGTGCAGACCAAGATCAGACATAGCAAAATGAGGTGTCTGATCTTGGTCTACGCTGTTTGCTGAAAGTACATACATTTTGGCAAAATTGCTAACAAACAAACCTGGCAACCCTATATTTGGAAATGGACAACTCCAAACTTGTTTGGTGGGTGATTCCATTGTTAAGTAGGGGTTAATTAATCTACCAAATTAGATAATTGAAGGTAGGGAGTCATCATTTGTGATGATGTGAAGCCATTATTGGCATAGTAAAGTCTGATCCAGGGCGAGCTCCCATCTGAAAACATGAAAGCTGTAACAAAGGAAAGAAGCGTAGCTGAAAGCAAAAAAATTCCTGCATATGGTGGGATTCGAACCTAGGTCAATCGGGTGAAAATTCTAATGCTCTAACCACTGAGCTGAAGTGTCTGCTTCCTGATGCAGTTGTGAGAGATTGGTTATAAACCTACCCAGCAGGCACACGTCGCTAGGGCAACGTCAAATCAACGTCGGTGCAACGTCACGACGTTGCACCGACGTTGATGTGACGTTGCATAAACGTCATGACGTTGCATCGACGTCGATGTGACGTCACATTTACGTCATGTGCCTGCTGGGTATAAGCTATGCTTAATCTACAAAGGTAGTTAACTGACGGTAGGAGTTGCTGGTTGTAACAATACATGCATCTACTTCACAAGTGATAGTAGGAATAATTAGGGGATAACTGTATTCAAAATTGTCATTTGGGGAGGTAAATCGGTGGTTTTACGGTCGGAAATTTCGTTTTACGGCGACGCGTCAGCGGAGCCGTAAAACGGAATTTGCGACCGTAAAACCACCAATTTACCTCCCCAAATGACAATTTTCAATACAGTTATCCCCATTCTAATGCACTTATTCGGTTGTTTTGTTAAAAATTGTACTATTTTGCACAAAGCGGCAGGTGTTCTGAGCTGCGTAAAACCAAATGTCAGCCAATGAAAAACGACGTTACGTGGTGACGTCGGATTTCCGACAGTATATCGTGGAATATACTGTCGCAAATTTTTGACGTTATCCAATCAGACGTCGCGTTACATACGAAAGTGCATTAGAATGATGGTATGATTGCAAAAACAGTTTAATAACTTTTGGTCTATGGACATTTAACATTGGAGAAGCATGTAAGGTTTAGTAAAATCCTGGTTCACAGCAATTACCTGAAGTATTTCCCTGACACTCCCTCCAACTCTTCTGAAACTGCACAATAAATTGTGGTCTGAGCTCCTTGAGAGACAGTTTTGTAGAAGAACTTCAATGGTTTAAACAGTACTGTATTATACAACCAGAACGTTTTACTAGCGTGTCTTGTTAGTTCTGTATGTATCACTCCAGGATGAAGAGAATTGGCTGTCACACCAGTTCCTAAAATAGACAAACTGGTAAAAACAACAACAGGTGGCCCAAGATCACTTACCAAAGCTCAAGTGATGGGGTCACTAGCTTGAGATGTTGACAATAGACTTAATTTTTTGAGCAAACCTACAAAAGGATAATTGGCAAACAGTGCAGGCCCAGATCAGACCCCGCAGAATGTGGCACCTGATCAGGGCCTACACTATTTGCAAAAAGTTCTGCCTTTTTCCGAATAAATTTTGAAGAAAACACAACATGACACCCCTTAATTTTGGAATGGACTCCTAGTATATATAAGGAGGAAGATTTCGTTTGGTACAAAGAGGGTTAAATCACACACAACTTTGGTAGAGGGTCATGATAGCAACATTTTTGTGAAATTATTCCATAACTGGGTCAATGGTTTGCGAGGAAAAGATATTTCAGGATTTTTCTATCATAATAATGGTCTGGTGGCCATCTGCAATGGAGTGGAACCATTTTAGCAATTTGGTACATGAATGTAACAAAACATTTATGTTAGTTTAGTGGTTTTGGAGATGTCATTTGCAGAAACTGTTGACAATGGATTAGTATTTCTATTTTTTGCTATGTCTGCCATTTTGTAGAGCTTGAGATGATGCTTTTTGTAAGATTTTTAGCTTACCTGAGCTGAAGGCTCCAGGGAAGCTTATAGTATAGTCTTCCATCCATCATTCACAGAGCTCTCTGAAACGCAGGATTCTGCGTATATTACGCCAACTTTTTGCCGTTGTACGCGTAAAATTCACTACCGGCGATTCTTATGTACGCATTTTTTTATTGCGACACACGTCCAAAATAACAATTCAGAAACTAATTTAGGCCGCTTATGCAATACCAGTAAAAGATCAAATGCGGCGCCCCTTTTTGTGTTGAAAGCGCACATGCTACAAATCAGTAGGTGTGACCTACATGTGTATTGACAGGTATTTTTGCACCTGCCAGTGGGAGAGAGGATATTGGAAAGTGGTCGGTTTGCGGCACATGTTAAAAATGATTGTACCTTTTTAATCTCGCCGCGCTTATCCCCGTGTTATTACAGATTACAATTAATTAGTTTACTAATTGATGTAAGCTCATATCATCAATGGATAAACATGAGTCTGTAAAATATCACACTTAGTTAAACCAGGGTTACGGCGAAAATGATATAATTGACGAATTACCAATGTCATGTATTTTTCGAGACTACACAATAGTACTTTTTAACGCTCGGTCAAAGAGTGTTTCGATGTTTACTTGTGACAAAAATGTCTGTTAATCTTCAAAATACGATCAATTTTTAACAATTACAGGAAGTCAGACGTGGTTAGGATGCTTCCCCTACTTATTTGTTTACACCAATTAGAATAATTGAGCTACTGTCACATACATATACGTTCGAATTTGAAAGCACAACATTTAATATAGCTGAATAGAATGCTACCATTCTGATCTGGGTTTACACTATATCTGCTGTTATCCTAATACAACATGATTTTTATGTGGCATTATTTGACTAGAAGTGTGAGAATAAATCGGAGCAACTGCACTGGGGGTGGGGGGATAATGGTTTTTACTGGGGTATACATTATTTTCCTAATATTTCTGCAAAACACCAGATTGTGGGTGCTTCATAGACACATCAGTGAAATAGTTCTAACTGGTACCCACAATCTACACATTTGGAACAAAGTTATTAAATGCATTTATCAGACAAGAGGCCCATGGGCCACAATGCTCACCAGAGCTCAGGGGGCCACTGCCCACTGGCAGCAATGTATTTTAATTAACCATGGAAGCCCTGTGCCCTAGGATGCTACAGATAAAATTTGGACCCAATAAACCTCGTGGCTTTAGATTCGATGTCGCTTGAATGTGTTGTTGCAGGACAACAGATGACAATTGACATGATGATGATGATGATTTCGTGTTTAACGACGCGTCAACCCTCTTTCTGGGTCATAAGCGTCAAACGGTTAATGGTTAAACGGCATGAATAATTATGATGATATTAAAAGTAAAAAGTCAGAATGATGATGTATAAAAATATGTTCTATAAAATGGTTAAATCTTATGAAAAAGTCCAATTTCTTTTAAGAATAAAATAATATTATCAACAGGTACATCTCGAAACAGTTGTTGCAAAGTGTCAGCTTTGAAATATAAAATACGTGAGGGTGAAAAGTCAACACAGTCAATTAAGATATGTTTCACAGTGAATGGCTGATCACAACCTACACAAGAAGGCTGATCATCACCATTAAAAATATAAGAATGAGTAACTCTAGTATGGCCGATGCGCAGTCGTGTTAATACTACGTCCTCTTTTCTGGAAAACTGTGGAGGAGAGCATTTTGTACTAACGACAGGTTTAATGGCATGGAGTTTGTTATTTATTGCACGGTCCCATTCGCCTTGCCATTCCGACAAGATGTATCGGTTGATAAATGGTTTAAAATTATTAAAAGGAATTTTAAAAACAGATGGATCAAGATTGAGCGATTCCTTTGCTTTCTTGTCAGCATATTCATTGCCGACAATGCCAATATGGCTCGGAAGCCAACAAAACAAGATTTGGTGTGTTTCAGAAATTTCATGATGTTTTTCGATCAATTTTTGAATTTGAGGATTTTTAGATGATGAATGGTCTAAAGCCTTAAGCACAGAAAGTGAATCAGAAAATATAATTGCTTTTTGAATTGTTGAAGAACTGATAAAATCTAAAGCTAGGTCTATTGCTTTGGCTTCAGCTGTAAAAATAGATGAACCATCTGGAAGGCGCATGGTTTTGTGCGTATCTTTAGAAACATACGCACAGCCAACTTTATCTCCTTCTTTGGAACCATCAGTATAGACTTGCTGGTAATCATTGTAACGTGACTGCAGTACCTGAAAGTTTTGTTTGAGAAGTATTGGATTTGATTCGGATTTTTTTCCATCATGTAAGTCGAACAGAATAGAAGGTTGTTTAATACACCAAGATGGAACTTCGGCGGTTTCATGTGTTTGAATATTTTTAAGGTCGATACCTGAATTTTCCAGCAGTGGTAAAATACGTAATCCAAAAGGTTTGATTGCTGTGGGTTTTGTTTCATACTTATCTACAAATTGAGGTGGAAATGAAATTTTGGATGCCGGGTTAGATGGATTTGCAGCAAGTCTGATAGCATACTGAAGAGAAAGTTTCTCTCTGCGCGAGGTTAAAGATGGTTCACCTGCTTCTACATAAAGGCTTAATACGGGAGAAGTACGGAAGGCTCCCATGGCCAGACGAAGGCCTTGGTGATGGATAGTATCCAAGGATTTTAAATATGACTTTCTGGCAGAACCATAAACAACAGACCCATAATCTAATTTAGATCTTATTAAAGACCGGTAAAGATGTAATAAAGTATACCGATCTGCTCCCCAACTTGTATGAGCTAAAACTTTCAAAAGATTCAAAGCTTTTAAGCATTTCGCTTTAAGATATTTAATATGTGGAATAAAAGATAACTTTTGATCAAATATGACCCCAAGAAATTTGGCTTCTTCAACAACAGGAATTTGTGATCCGTATAAAAACAGGGAAGGATGTTCGTGTTTCTTCCGTAGTTTACAAAAATGAACACACTGCGTTTTCGACTTGGAGAACTTGAAACCATTTTTATCAGTCCATTCTTCTATTCTTTTTAAATTTTGTTGTAACTTTCGTTCAATTGTTTTCATATTTTTTGAACGGTAACATATACAAAAATCATCAACATACAATGAACAATCAGTTTTGTCGTCCAAACACTGTACAATATTGTTTATTTTGATGTTAAATAGCGTAGTTGAAAGAATACTACCCTGTGGGACACCCTGTTCTTGATCATAGAAATCTGACAGGGTAGACCCCACACGCACCTGAAACATGCGCTCCCCTAAAAAGCTTTCAATAAAACTGGGAAGTTTTCCTCTTAAGCCAATGTTATGTAGATTTTTCAATATTCCATAACGCCATGTTGTATCATATGCTTTTTCCAAGTCGAAAAAGACAGCCACTACGTGTTCTTTGTTAATAAAAGCATCTCGTATAAATGTTTCTAGTCTTATTAAATTGTCATTGGTACTACGTTCCGAACGAAAACCCGATTGATATTCTGAAATGAGTTTGTTGGACTCTAAGTACCAGACTAATCTCTTGTTTATCATTCTCTCCAATGTTTTACACAAACAACTTGTCAAAGCTATCGGACGATAATTTGTAGGTTCTGCATGATCTTTCCCTGGTTTCGGAATTGGTACAACTGTAGCTACACGCCAACTCTCAGGACAGACCCCCGTTTCCCAAATATTATTAAAGATATCTAAAAGTGTTGTAAGAGAACTTTTTGGCAGATGCTTAAGCATCTGATAATGAATTTCATCGGGGCCGGTTGCCGTATCATGTGATTTTTCAATGGCTTCAACGAGTTCGGATAAGTTAAAAGGTGTGTTGTATTCTTCGTGATTAAGGGATTTGAAGTTAAGATTTCTTTTCTCTTGGTCCTTTTTGAAATTTCTAAAAGTGTCAGAATAATTACGCGATGATGAATTTCTCAAGAATGTGTGACCAAGAGTATCTGAAATATCTTTTTTTGTTGAAGCTATTGTGTCAAATTCAGTATTTAAATGTGTAAAACTAGAGGACTTTGTTTTTCCTGAAATTTTTCGTACCATATCCCAAACCTTTTTAATGGGGGTTTTATAGTTCAATTTTGACACATATTCCCTCCATGACTTTCGTTTGGAAGCTCGGATTGTTCGCCGAGCTTTAGCTCTAAAAACTTTTACGTCGTTTAGCTTTTCAGAAGTGGGACTTTTGCAGAACTTATTTAGAGCCTGTTTACGCTTTTGAATAGCTTCTTTACAGTCATTATTAAACCAAGGCTTGCTTTTCTTAGTATTTGTGGAGGTCTTTGGAATGCATTGTTCTGATATATTAATAAGTGCATGTGTGAAATCAGAAACAATGTCGGACGATTCATTAAAGTGATCAACAGATAACTCTTCTTCACATAAATTATGGAATAATTCCCAGTCGGCTCTATTCATTTTCCATTTCCGGTTACAGTCCTCCTCTTGTTCGTTTACGCTCTCAATTATAACAGGGAAGTGATCACTTCCGCACTGATCATCATGAACAAACCAATCATAGTCCAAAAAAAGAGATGGATGACACAAAGAGAGATCTAAAGAAGACAAATGACCTGTCGCAGGGTGAAGGTAAGTATAAGATTTATCATTCATTAAGCAAAGATCGTTATTTGCAATAAAATCTTCAATAAGTGCTCCTCTGTTGTTGTTATCTTTACAACCCCATAGAATGTTATGACCATTGAAGTCGCCAACTAAAATATATGGCGATGGAAGTTGATCCAGCAATGATTCAAGATGTTCGGGCTCTAAAGAAAATGAAGGTGGTATATATAAAGAATAAATTGTAGTTTCTTTATCTAGAGAAACCGATACTGCTACAGCTTGTAGGTCTGTTTTTAATTTGATCTCTCTTTGTGGTAAACATGATTTAACAAAAATCGAACTGCCACCAGATGGTTTGTTACCATCAGAAAAGATATAGTTATATGTATTGAAACCCCTGACATCAATGTTGTCATCAGTTTTTATAAAGGTTTCTTGCAAACAAAAAAACCGATGGGTTTAATAACGAAATAAGTAATAAGAGTTCATTATAATTTGATTTAAGACCTCGACAATTCCACTGTATTATTTTGTGTTTCAAATCCATTTTGGAGAGATATTTATACGACTAGAAACTATATTGGAGCTGCAATTGGTGATATAGATCTGCTACCACCACCTTTTGGTGTTGTTGACCTCGATCTGTTATTGTCACTTCGAGGTGATGGAGTTTCAGTGAACTCCATATCATTGTCACTCAAACATCCAAATCTGTTCTGATATTTAATATGGTCTCGTTCCATTTTACGTTGTCTTTCTGTTTGTTTTTGAGATGTTTGTTGTTTTTGTTGTTGTTTTTTCAAATCGTTTTTCGTAATGTGTTTATTCGGATCTTCCGATCCACCACTGGCTTGACCTGTGTCTAATTTAGACTTTGCATGCGGCGCTGGCTTCGGTACGGTCGCTGTCGACCGATCCGAAGCAACCTGGATTGCGCCATTTGATAAATTGTTTGAACTTTGTGGTGCTGGAGTAGAATTACTCCATGCACCAGATTTTTTAAGTTCAGCAATGTACGAGTCAACAGTCTGCGTTCCACTGTGTTCGACTTTTACACCGGCACCCTTTGTGATGCTGGCGTAACTGACGGTTGATGTTGTATTTCGCTCTTCAACAATTTTTCTCGCTTCTGGGAATGTAATGGAATTTTGGAATTTAACAGTGAGTATTTCTTTTTCTTTTTTCCATGCCGGACATTCTCGAGAGAAAACAGAATGTTTTCCACCACAATTGACGCATTTGGCCTCGTTCCGACAATCCTGGTGATTAGCCACATGTTTCTCTTCACCACAGTTGGGACAGAGGGATGTCTTCTGACATTTGCTTTCATGATGGCCAAAAACCTGACAATTGTAGCATCTGAGAGGGTTTGGAATATAAACCTCTACGTTTACAGAGAGATATGCTACTTTGATTTTCTTGGGCAGAACTGGTGTATTAAAGGTTAGAACGTAAGTGCTCGTTGGCTTTAATATACCACCTCTGCGAACTTGGATGTTACGAACACCAATTACGCCTTCGTCTCTCAAGTTCTCGATGATCTCTGCGTCGCTGCACGGACGTAACTCCGGGCTGCGAATGACACCTTTACATGAATTGAGTGTATGGTGCAGAGACACCTTTACGTTGAGATCGAACAACTTGGTGGTACGAAGTAGGCTTTTAACCTGCTGTTCCCTCTCGACTTCTATAAGAAGATCACCTGACTTAAGTTTTTTTATACTTTTTGGATGTCCGGCTATGGACACTAAACTTTTTTCGATAACAAATGGAGATATATTTGAAACCGTGCGTTGATCTTCAACTGACGTCATTACCAAAAAGCGAGAAAAATTTAAGAGCTTTGGTGCTGCAGACTGCTGACTAGATTCCTGACTAGACTGTTGCTTGGGTTCATCCGATTCGGACGAATCCTCGTCTTTTTTACGTTTGATTGCGTTGCGGTTATGATTTTTGTTCTTCGGCATGAAGAAAGCTTTAAGGTTCGTCCCAAGTGCTCTCCGCCCTCCTTGGAGCCCTACAAGGGAACACCATAATGGAGTGGTTTTCCGACTCGCAGGTGTTAGAGATACACGTGAGATATACTCGCATAAACAAAAAGCCTACACGATTGGTCCGTTTGGCCACCGCCTTCTAGAGATAAAAAGACAGAAAGGGTAAGGTAATGGGCATATGGTTGGTATCAGGAAAGATACAAAAAGAATGGAAAAGAAAGCAAAGCGGTATCTCTAGGGCTTGGCGCGACCAGCCGATTGACCGTGCCGGACCGCACGGCCACCCGTCTACACCGAAAAGCCAGGCCAAAGAGGCGTGTTGGGTACCTGAAGCACCGCCACCTCAGGTAACCCTCAACCTCCAGGATCCCTTCTTCCGGCTTACAGGACGCCACCCACGGCAAACGGGTGGTACTTCCTTTAGCTCTTCCCAGTGGGCACAGAGACCACAGCGGCAATGTGCCCAGTGAGAATTGAGCCCCCAGGGCCACGGCAAGGCAGGAAGTCTAATACCTGGGGGATGACAATTGACAATTTCCCATCTGTGGCAACAAAGAGGCCAAAAAGAACATTATTAAAGGAACATTTCTATGTAAGTGTGACAAAATATCTTGAAAGGCATTAATGTCATTTTTCAATTTTCCCCGTTATAGGACAATGGAAACTCAAAACTTGGCATAGCAAACAAACCAAAGAGCCAAAGTTCATAAACCTGAGCTCAGGTGGACACTGCCCAATGGCAGCCATGTATTTTAACATGATATGATTTTATTATACCAATTATAAAGTTTCCCAAACAAACCCCATACCCAAATGAGCACCCATGTGGACTGTATCTGAAATATTAGGCGTTTTATAAAAGTAGAGAGATCGGGGCATGGACCCAATGGAGCCCTGGTTGGTGTCACTAAATGTGTCTTATCAAAAGGAACGAAGACATATATGGTTTATCTGTGGGAATATGTATGTATGGTTCCTGAGATGTAAGGCCTTTTAAGCAATGGAGGGAATCGGGCATGGCAGATCCCAGAAAAGCCCAAGATTGTTGTCAATGAATAAGTCTTATCATAAGGACCAAGAGTATATACGGTTAAATGGTGGGGATCTGAACGGTTTCTGAGATATATGGATTTTAATGGAGTAAAGGGGTGGGGCATGGCCTGTGGCACCCCGGGGGACCTGCATGCTGGTGTCACTGATTGCGTGTTATCATAAGGAAAAAGAATATATATGGTTTAGGGGTGGGGCTCTGAACAGTTTCTCAGATATATGGTCGTTTGTGAAGTGAAGGGGTGGAGCATGAATGTATATGGTTTAGGGGTGGGTATCTGTAAGGTTTCTGGAATATTTGGCCTTTTACAAAGAGGAGGGGGTTGGGTTGGGCATGGTCCCGGCACATCCCAGGGGACCCCAAAATTGGTGTAACTGAATGCAACTTATCATAAGGAATGAGAATATATATGGTTTAGGGGTGGCGATCTCAATGGTTTCTGAGATAAATGGCATCTTATGAAGTGGAAGGAGTGGGGCATGTCCCCGGCACATCCCGGGGGATCCACAGGTTGGTGTCACTTAATGGGTCTTATCATAAGGAACAAGAATATATATGGTTTAAGGGTGGGGATCTAAATGGTTTCTGAGATAAATGGCCTTTTATGAAGTGGAGGGGTCGGGGCATATCCCAGGGGACCCCCAGGTTGGTGTCACTTAATGCATCTTATCATAAGGAACAAGAATATATATTGTTTAGGGGTGGGGATCTGTATGTTTTCTGAGATATATGGACTTTAATGAAGTAAAGGGTTGGGGCATGGCCCATGGCACCCTGGGTGGACCCGCATGCTGGTGTCACTGATTGCATCTTATCATAAGGAACAAGAATATATATGGTTTAGGGGTGGGGCTCTGAACAGTTTCTCTGATATATGGTTTTTTGTGAAGTCAAGGGGTGAAGCATGGCCCGGGAGCACCCTTGGTGACCCCTAGGTTTGTGTCACTGAATGTGTCTTATCATAAGGAACAAGAATATATATGGTTTAGGGCAGGGGATCTGCAAGGTTTCTGGAATATTTGGCCTTTTATGAAGTGGAGGGGGTTGGGCATTGTTTGGCACAACCCAGGGGACCCCCAGGTTGGTGTCACTTAATGCATCTTAGCATAAGGAACAAGAATATATATAGTATAGAGGTGGGGATCTGTATGGTTTCTGAGATATATGGCATTTTATGAAGTGGAGGGGGTGGGGCATGTCCCCGGCACATCCCAGGGGACCCACAGGTTGGTGTCACTTAATGCATCTTAGCATAAGGAACAAGAATATATATAGTTTAGGGGTGGGGATCTGAATAGTTTCTGAGATAAATGGCATTTTATGAAATAGAGGGGGCAGGGCATGTCCCCGGCACATCCCAGGGGACCCCCAGGTTGATGTCACTTAATGCATCTTATCATAAGGAACAAGAATATATATGGTTTAGGGGTTGGGATCTGTAAGGTTTCTGAGATATAAGGCATTTTATGAAGTGGAGGGGGCGGGGCATGGCCCCGGCACAACCTAGGGGACCCCCAGGTTGACATAAAAGCATATGGCTGAGAGAAGTTTACACAAGGAACATGTTTATGTAAGTTTTGTCAAAATATCTGCAATGACTTGGCAGTAAATGCCATTTTTCAGTTTTCCCCATTATAAGTCAATGGAAACTCTAAGTTGCCATAGCAACAAAACTAAAAGGCCAAATTTCATAAAAAAATCAAAACCTGTAAAGGCAAATATGGTGAATATTTTCATAAAGTCTCAGCCTCCTAGAGCATATGGTTTCTGAGGAGATGATTTTTTAAGTATTTTTTGTCTATTTTTTTGCATTTTGGTTTCCATGGTAACCAATAAAAATGAGCAGAAGGCCTAAAATCATACGGCAGATAGTAGATTACCTATGGAATATTTCTATGAAAGTTTTGTCAAAATATGTGCAGAGGCTTGGCAGTAAATGCCATTTTTCTATTTTCCCCATTATAAGTCTATGGAAACTCTAAGTTGCCATAGCAACCAAACTAATCAGCCGATTTTCATTAAAAACACAAACTTTCAATCCCCCTGCCTACAGATGAAATTTGGGCTGAATCGGCCCAGTGGCTTCAGAGGAGATGTCGTTTGAAAATGTTGACGAAGACGACGCAGACGACGACGGACAACTGCCTATCCTATAAGCTCCCCCGGAGCCTTCGGCTCTGGTGAGCTAAAAAAAAGAGTTTGGGAACCATGAATGTATACAGTTATTCATATGGATGTATAGCCTGATAATAAGAAATTTTTGTCTATATTCTATGTGCGATCAAGATCAGAACTCCAACTTTTTTATGTGGGAATCCAACTTTTTATCTCTCTGTGAATCCAACTTTTTACAGGGAAATATTCCTGGAATCCTGTTATCAAAATCCTAGTGAGAGCTCTGCATTCATCCGTCCTCAACCACCTTTGACCAGTTATATCTCTGCAGCCTGCATGCTGATTTCAATCATTTCTCATCTACAGCACGCCTCTGGTGGGGGACTGATAAGCTTATCATCAAAACTGACTTTGGTTGCTAAAACAACAACAATTGTTATGGCAACCATATCCTATGTGCGATCAAGATCAGAACTCCAACTTTTTTATGTGGGAATCCAACTTTTTATCTGTGAATCCAACTTTTTACAGGGAAAGATTCCTGGAATCCTGTTTTCAAAATCCTAGTGAGAGCTCTGCATTCATCCATCCTTAACCACCTTTGACCAGTTATATCTCTGCAGCCTGCATGCTGATCTCAATCATTTCTCATCTACAGCATGCCTCTGGTGGGGGAATGATAAGCTTATCATCAAAACTGACTTTGGTTGCTAAAACAACAACAAATAGTTATGGCAACCATAAGATCCCATAGATTTACAAAGGGAAAAATGCTTGTCACCACCGTAGCACCTTCAGTTTTGATAGATATTTCTGATAAGCTTGGGGTAAAAGCTTGGATGAGTTCGAAAACTGGCTATGTCGGCCTATTAATCATAGTTATGTTCCCTTGATTACTGAAAATGCCTATTTTTGTTTGGCCTTGTCACCATAGCTCATTAAGTTTTGATCAGATCATCCTGATACTTACATGTAAGTCAGGGGTAAAAGCTTTGGTGAGTTCGAAAACTGACAATATCAGCCTATTACTCAGAGTTAAGTCTCCATTGTAAGAGGACTGTTCAAATATGAATGCAAGCAGAACTTTTTCTCATGCACTAATGCGAAAATCACCTGGAAATAAATATCACAGCGTAGAAAAACATTTTACCTATACATTGATACCAAACCTGTTAAAATCCGTGCACTTTAGCCATGTATATTGTTCGATAAACACTGTCTACTCTTGTATACTAATACAAAACATGGTTGGAAGAAGGTCAGAGTACGCCGTTGAAATACGGTCCTATATAAGGAATCGTTGTATTCTTGGTATACGGTGCAAAGACATTTTTGATGAAATATGTTCAGTTTATGGGCATAATGAAATGTCTTTTCCGACAGTTTTTCGTTGGTGTAAGAAATTCAGCTGTGGGCTAGGCTCAACAGAAGATGCACCACATGATCGTCGGCCGAAAAGAGCAACATCTGCCAAGATGGTTGCTAGAGTGAAAGAAATAGTTGCTACCGATGCACGATACACCACTAGGCAAATAGCTAGTATGGTTGGCATCTCATTAGGAGCAGCTCATACAATTCTGAAATGGGATTTGAAAATGAGAAAGATCTGTGCTAAATGGATTCCCCATCTGTTGACAGATGAGCAGAAAAAGACACACGTTCAGTGTGCCAAGAAGTTGCTTAAAAAGTTTCCAAATTGCAATGCACGGTCTTTTGCTAATGTCTTCACAGGTGACAAGACATGGGTTCACTTTTTTGAGCCAAAACGAAAGATTCAGAACAAAATATGGGCAACAAAGTAATACAAAAGACCATGCATTGCAAAGCGGACCATGAGCGTCAAGAAGGTAATGTATGCCATACTCTTTTCAAATCAGGGCCCTGCTATTCAGGTTGCTGTGCCTAAAGGCAAATCTGTAAATGCGAAGTTTTACAAGAATAAAGTTCTTCGAACATTGAAGAAATATTTCAAAGAACGAAGACCCGCAACTGGTTTGGCCAATGTCAGATTGCTACATGACAATGCGTCATCGCACAAGGCGTTCATTGTGCAAGACTATCTGAAGCAGGAAAAGGTTGTTGAACTCCCTCACCCCGTATTCCCCTGACCTTGCCCCGTGTGACTTTTTTTGTTCCCGCAGCTGAAAAAATACCTTTCTGGTCGAAAATTTGTACAGCGCAAACACCTCGGTTCTGCAATATTCCAGTGCCTTCATAGTATACCTCGAAAAGACTACCAAAATGCATTCAATGATTGGATCAGAAGACTGAAAGTTTGTATATCTGTTAAAGGGGAATACTTTGAGGGGAAAAAATAAATTTTTCATCGAAATCTATCACGGAATCATTTATATGTGCTAAGTTGCATTCATATTTGAACAGTCTTCGTAGATATCTGAATGGAACAATTTTAGAAATGGACATCCATAGAAGTGAGCACATCTGACTCTCAATGTTACCCAGATGCCTCCCATCAAGTTTCAGCTTAACCCAACTTTCCATTCAGGAGGAGATGTCATTCAAAGGATTTCAAGATGGCCATCTTCACAATCATCATCAACAGATTTTTGATTAACATGCTACAGGGGCAACGTCCACATGATTGGGCCCCCTTTCAGGTAGCTGGCTTGCTGCAATGGCATATCTTTCACCAGATCTCCAGGCTTATCTATCACGAGGATCAATAGCAGAGAGCTTCCATTCTCTGCAATCTCTTTCCAGGTCACCTTGGGCCTTCCAAGCCCCCCTTTCCACCTTCCTGTATGTCACAGGCAGTCTTGACTTAACTATTGGAGCATTCCACATGCCCATACTAGCGGAGCCTTCTCTCTTTCAGGATGAGATCCAGGTCCTCTATGCCAAGACGCTCAAGTAACTCACTGGACCTGATGGTGACAGCGTCCTGTGGCTTGACATTGCAGATCTGTCTGATCATTGCCCTGTCATTCCGCTGAAGATGTTGGAGGATTGATATCTTGGTTATCAGAACAACATATGCATTTCTGAATCTCCATGATGGCCGTTTGATGCCTCCAATCAAGTTTCAGGTCAATCTTATTTCTGGTTCCAGATGAGATGCCGTTTGGAAAATTTCAAGAAGGCAGCCACTGCAGCCAACTTGGATATCAGCAAGGAACAATTTCAGCAATTCTGAGTCTCCATACCCATACTGCTCTGATGCCTCCCATCGTGTTTCAATTCAATAAGGAGAAGATTCAGAATTGTTTAAGTCATTCTGTTTTGATGATATCTTAAGATCTCCCCCTAATTGAAAGTTGGATTGAGACGAAACTTGAGGGGAGGCATATGGGCGACATGCAGATTTGCTTAACCTTTCTAATATTCAAGATGGCCACCATAGCTGCCATTTTGAAAGTTTCCAAATGAAATTTGTTCAAGAACCTAAAGTATGGTTGAGATGAAACTTAATGGAAGGCATTGGGGCAACATGGAGATTCAGAACTGTATAAATAGTTAAGATGGAATGATTTCAACAACATCTCCCCAACCGAAAGTTTGCTTGAATTGAAATTTTCCAAACGGCATCTCATCTGGAACCAGAAATAAGATTGACCTGAAACTTGATTGGAGGCATCAGGGCATCATGGAGATTCAAACCTCCAATGTCTTCAGCGGAATGACAGGACAATGATCAGACAGATCTGCAATGTCAAGCCACAGGAGGCTGTCACCATCAGGTCGAGTGAGTTACTTGAGCGTCTTGGCATAGAGGATCTGGATCTCAATTCTTCTCAATTAGTCCATTTGAAATTTTCAGAACCTAGAAATGCTTGGTACACTGAAGTTTTTTTTTGTTGTTTTGTGAAGTACAGGGGTTCTAGAACAAATTAGGCTTGGTTGCCAGTTTGGCAACTTTGGGCAACTCCCATAATTGGCATAAATCCAAGATTGCCGACATACGCCATCTTGAAAATAAACTTTTTTTAAAAATGTCATAGAAAGACATGTGATATGTCATCTAAGGGGTTTTGGGGTATGCCGAATCTAATCCAAATCTGAAGTTAATTTTTCATTAGGACTTTTTTAGAGACTTATCCAAGATGGCCACCAGACGCCATCTTGAAAAATTAACTTTTGAAATAACTATCTTGCTAGGCATGTAATATGTCATTTTAGGGGTTTTTGGATATGCCGAATCTAAATCTGAAGTTAATTTTTCATTCGGATGTACTTAAAAGACTTATCCAAGATGGCCACCAGACGCCATCTTAAAAAATTAACTTTTGAAATAACTATCTTGCTTGGCATGTAATATGTCACTTTATGGGTGTTTTGGTATGCAAAATCCATTTCTGACATAGTTGACAAATGCCATCGTGACAATTATATCCTTTATACTAATTATTGTATAAAATTATGATATCTGGCTTTCGTTAGTTTGTTTGCAGGCAGAATTCAAATTGTATGTAATTTTTGGAATGTCAGGCAAGAAAACGGCAAACTTATTTATGCTTGCCTGGGTCCCTTCGATGTGTCTGCCATTGAGCATGAAAGACATACTGGAGACAACAAACATGTCTCACAAACATGTCTCCTTTACAACAGTGATCTCCTTTAGACTTTAGAACAGTGATAAGTATTTATTCCCACTCATTTTCTAAGGTATCTGAACCAGAATCACGAGCAATGTCATCTTCAGCCTCTATGCCCTGTTCCAGCCCATCACCAGCATCATCCTCAAGAGTGGCATTGATGTCCTCTGTATCAGGATCCTCCTATGCAGCTGGGCCAGTGTCTTTTACTGTAGTGAACTGGTTCAAGCAGTCCTCTCCACCATGACAGTTACAGAATGTTGTGCATGACAGTTGGGGCCTGTGACAACCACACCCATCAGTAGAGCATTTCTTACCTTGTGCTTTGCACTGACAACGAATTACATCAAGCAACTAGGGTGGAGTGGGATCACCTTCAGCAATGACTGGAATAGGTATATCATCTCGATACACCCACCCAAGCTGGGTATTATCTGTTGACTCATCCGGGGGACCTTTGCAATCGGCTGGTTTCCACAACATGACTTGAAGATGAGCTCGAAGTATGTGTTGCATCAGATTTGCAGATGTTGGAGGAAGAGCCATCACTTTGGGGTTTTTCTTCTTCTTTGTGAATAGTGCAAATCGAGTGGCTTACATTGGTGTACCCTGTGGCTGACCATATAAAGCAATGGCATTGCTGCAGTCATCAACTACGCTTGAGTGGTGCCAACGTCACCTACTGTAGCTAAACCTGGGTAGTTGCCTGATATCATTGTATTAAGTGCTGTAACCTTTCCTTTGCCATACGGATAAGAAGTCGTATCACAACCACTGAGTGCATGCATTCCAGGTAGCTGTAAGCATTTTGGACCCAGATCAGCACAGGTGGCATTGATATCAAGAACTGATCCGTCCCAACGCTCCAGTTGTACCTTGGATTGACGGTTAGCTTGATGAACCCAATACACTAGCAAAACAAACACAGCTGTGTCGTCACCAAGTACATGGACTACACCCTGACCTGCCTGCGCAGCTTCAAGCACAAAGTATACCATCGTGATATCAGCTTCATCATGAAGAAATGCAGACATCCCGTGTCTCCATTGTTGTACTCTCTCCTAGATCGAAGGTACCCAATACACTGGCATGTTTCTGCTTGTTTGATTTGCTTTTCATAATCGTATCTCTCCTTGGCAGAGACTAGCAATGGAGATGTCGTAGTCAATTACAACTTCACTTGCTCTCCGCATCCTCTCATGGTCTTTGGCAGATACATCTAGATACTTGTCAAACACAACAATTTTCTTTGAAGCACCCCGTTAGTTATTCAAGCGCTCTTCAATGGATGCAATCAGGTCAGATGGACTGTCCCCATGAGGCTAAACCATGTGATAGAAGAGCTGTGAAACATCAACAATGGGTGTATCCGCAGAGTTTGGATAAATGTCAACTACACCTAGACGTTTCACCAAACCAGATTTATTTCCTTTCCGTAGACAGCCCTGTCCATCTATAAGCGCTGGTGGAACTGCACACAATTCATAGGCAAACAAAGGACCAAGCTCTATTTTGCGTTGTTGCCCAATCATCAGCAGCCGCAGAATGAGTGAGTGAGTTTTAGTTTTACGTCCCACCAACAGCTAAGGTCATACGGAGACGGATAGCAGCCGCAGAAATATGGTTTCAAGGTCTATTACTGGTTTGGACTTTGTACCTTTGGTCTGTCCCTTGAGGGTACACATTGTCTTAATCGGGCTGCAAATAGCATTGTAAAAACCGTCAGGAAGGCTTGAAATGAATTCTCTCTCCATCTTTTCTCCAACCAAAATCGAATCAGCAATGTTCACATCTGCTGAAGCAATTTGACTGGTTAAGGGTTGTACAGGTGTGGTCATTTATCTTCAAGAGGGTGAGGATATTTATCTACCTCTGCAAGTACAAGTGTCCGATCACTGGAATTCAAAGCTCGACAGTGTTTCATCTCTTCCTTGTGCAGTTTTTGTGATGTATCACTTGGCTCAGAGTGTGAGTAGACACTATCCAGGCGATCTTAAATTGTACATGTAATTGGGAAGGCATTAATCCATTCGCTAACTAAATCGGCAGACAATGTCATGCCTTTTGGAGCCCCCTTGCCAATTCTTATGGCCGTTTGTTCTCCAAACTGATCCGCTGATACCGCATTCCAGTAACCATCATGGTGACGACAAACGAGGTCAACCATGTAGTGTTGTGAATCGGACAGAAAAATTACAATCGATTATCGGTAAAGTAAAACCGATTGATTATCGATTGTACAATCGGATATCCCATCATTTGCTTCAACAATATATAAAACGGTAGCAAACGCTTTTCAGAGCCTCCATTTATACTTTCCCACCCAATTACAGAGCGTAATTTGTTCCAGAAAACAGCTCATAGTTAATGAGGCAGTGGGCTCTAGTTTTGCCTGGTGTCCCACAAAGGACTGTTCTTGGTCTCCTGTTATTCTCCCTGTACATTAATGATATTTCCTCTGACATTGAATCAGAAATAAGTCTGTTCGCAGACAATTGTGTTTGCTACAGGGAAACAAGAAATATAGAGGACTCAGTGAAACTTCAGAATGACATAGACACGTGATGATAAAGATGTTGGGCACGAAAATGGGGCATGGAATTTCAGCCCGTTAATGCAGTATTATGCAGATAACTAGGAAGAGACCCAATGAAATTAAGTGAACGGTGATTCCATTAAATACCTTGGTGTGACAATCACACACGATTTGAGATTCATTTCACCTAATTAAAGATATATACAGTTATACAAACTTAATTACTTTGACACGTGTGATAAAACATGACATGCAATCAACTCAAAACTGTCAGCTTAGCGAGAAAGAGATCACCGTAAAAGAAAGCAGTTTAATTAACAATTTAATATTCAGGCTATAAAATGAGCCCAAACTTTCATACCCGCCTTTATGGGCAAGACCAATGCGAATATAAAAGTTTTCTGCAACCAACATCATTGAAAAATCAATTGTCTATCGTTTTTTTCTGTTGACGATCGGTAAATGACGTCATCGAATTGTAGCAAATATACATGCATTGAATCTTATTGTTTTATTTTAATAGGGCGTTTTTTTCTTCATAAAAAAAATAAATATAAATTGGAACCGATAAAATATGTTCTCAATAACTAAACGGTTGTGTTTTGAGAAATGCGCCTTGTATTATGCACATTTTATTTGTGAAAGTCCTATCTTATTTACCAATAGCAGCGTACCCATAAAGAGGTCGTTTTTGTTTTTCGCGCCAAGCATGCGCTTTTTCCCGCGAAAAAAAAAAAAAAAAAAAAAAAACTAGCGTTCACGAGACAGTAGAAAAGTCTGTTTTAATTTTGCAATCATCCAACTTAAGATGTTGCTAATCGCCGTAGGAGGATTTTCACACGTGTTGATTGAGTTTTATGATTGAGGGATATACCCAAATAAGAGTCATAACTTCACCTTATTTTCACACATAGTCACACGGAACATTCATGATAGGCTTATCAGTATGACCGAAGACTTGTGTTTGCAGTGTAATAGTAGAATAGTAGCGTGAATAATACGGTCGGCGTTCATAACCCGTTTCGGTTAACTGAGTTAACTGACACGGTGCGTTGGTCGGACCCGGATTTCCGGGACATAGCGAGGTTGATGTGTATTACAAATCCGCTTTATATCGCAAATTGGTAGCAATTACACACTCTAAAACTTACAACGAATTCATTTTGGAAGAATTGATATGGATAAACACACTTAACCATATTCATTTTGACTTCTCGAACGTTATTTATTTATGTTGATATTGAAATGAATACCGTGCTCACATTTGACCACGTCTCTGTCACCGTCAAAAGCGATAAGATCGTACTTTTACACAACGGTATTTATAATCAACGCCAAAGGCACTAATTATGGTCGCTGAAGTGTGGACAGTCAACAGGTGTCACATGCTAAAAACGTGTTTACATAAAGGTATTTATAATCAGTGCCAAAGGCACTAATTATGGTCGCTGAAGCGTGGAGAGTCACAGGTGTCAGGTGCTAAAACACGTGCCGGGTTAATTTAAAGAGTATGAAAATAATGCCGATAAATAGACTTCAAAGGAAAGAAACCGAATCAAGATGGCATGATGAATTTTTTTCTGCGATAAAAAGAGTGCGCACAGCAGGCTTCATTTACAATCGATAGTGACAAAAGTGCTATCGATTGTCGCCGACGTTGCTCAGAACGATTAGTTTTCGATGTTCAGCGACAATCGGAACAACACTACAACCATGTCATCAGCATGAGCGCGAAATTCCATCAAATACTGGGTCATGTAACGTGCATACTGAACATGCCCAGCAAGGAAGAAATACTTCATCAATCGTCGCATTGTCAGATGTTTCAGCTGGATGTCACCTTCCCTTTCAGCACACTCAAACTGATGAATCAAAAGTGTTGGTAGGAGAAAATTGTCAACCCAGTGTCGGCCAGTGGGATGCATACGAGCTCCTTCGAGGTACTTCTCAATTTCTTCAAAAGTCTTATGTCCAGATGACAAAAGTCACTGTAAGAGTGCAGCTACGACACTCCTAAATGCTCGCATTGCTTTAACCCAGGATTCCCGTTGAATAAAAATCAAAAATGAGTTCCTTTAAGAGCAATGCAGACATTCATAAGAAAGAAGATGGGTCATACTACGTAGTTTCGGCTAATAAAGCCTCATCAGTGACCCTGTAATGATCCAGCAAAGAAAGCCAGAGGAAACATACTGCAATTTTGCAAATTTCGAATAGGCAGTCGATACAAAGACTGATATAAATCAAATTGGGGTCCAAAAAAAAAAAAAAAAATAAAAAATAAAAACCTGTCTAGAATATGAGTCTAAACCAATAATTTATTTCTGATTTCTCAGAATATTCACGCTGATCTCAAAGGACCAAAAGTAAAATATAAACTACACTATGGTTGATGTACGGGGAGACGTTTTACGGCCGCCACACGGCACAACACCAGCTGCAGTGAAGGCAAATAAAAATCAAAAATGAGTTCCTTTAAGAGCAATGCAGACATTCATAAGAAAGAAGATGGGTCATACTACGTAGTTTCGGCTAATAAAGCCTCATCAGTGACCCTGTAATGATCCAGCAAAGAAAGCCAGAGGAAACATACTGCAATTTTGCAAATTTCGAATAGGCAGTCGATACAAAGACTGATATAAATCAAATTGGGGTCCAAAAAAAAAACAAAAAATAAATAAATAAAAAAAAAAAAAAAATAAAAACCTGTCTAGAATATGAGTCTAAACCAATAATTTATTTCTGATTTCTCAGAATATTCACGCTGATCTCAAAGGACCAAAAGTAAAATATAAACTACACTATGGTTGATGTACGGGGAGACGTTTTACGGCCGCCACACGGCACAACACCAGCTGCAGTGAAGGCAAATAAAAATCAAAAATGAGTTCCTTTAAGAGCAATGCAGACATTCATAAGAAAGAAGATGGGTCATACTACGTAGTTTCGGCTAATAAAGCCTCATCAGTGACCCTGTAATGATCCAGCAAAGAAAGCCAGAGGAAACATACTGCAATTTTGCAAATTTCGAATAGGCAGTCGATACAAAGACTGATATAAATCAAATTGGGGTCCAAAAAAAAAAAAAAAAAATAAAAAATAAAAACCTGTCTAGAATATGAGTCTAAACCAATAATTTATTTCTGATTTCTCAGAATATTCACGCTGATCTCAAAGGACCAAAAGTAAAATATAAACTACACTATGGTTGATGTACGGGGAGACGTTTTACGGCCGCCACACGGCACAACACCAGCTGCAGTGAAGGCAAATAAAAATCAAAAATGAGTTCCTTTAAGAGCAATGCAGACATTCATAAGAAAGAAGATGGGTCATACTACGTAGTTTCGGCTAATAAAGCCTCATCAGTGACCCTGTAATGATCCAGCAAAGAAAGCCAGAGGAAACATACTGCAATTTTGCAAATTTCGAATAGGCAGTCGATACAAAGACTGATATAAATCAAATTGGGGTCCAAAAAAAAAAAAATAAATAAAAAAAAAAGATGCCTGTAAGTCCTCATAAACTTTAGTGACATACCATCGCACTCCTGAGCCCTTCATTAACGTTCCAATGCAGCCAAGGAACGATTGTATGATATGCATACCACCTGGGTGAACCACAACATTCTGGAATTTTCTGGGCTGGTTCCAACATACTTGTTTGGTCACAGCATACAACAGCATGTCCATGCATAAATGCACCTTTTCCATTCCCATGTCAACCAATGATCTCTGCATGTATGTAAGTGTTGTCAGAACGGTGTCCGGGTGTGAGGGTGGGGCGTCAATCAGGGGACCAAACACAAATGTATTTACAGGATACAGCACACCTTCTGTTCTGGATACTTCATTGTTGAACCCATTCCATTCCATGGCATCTTCCTGCCCCAAGCTGTTCAACCAATTTCTGTCCTTTTCTTGGGCAGCGACTAAACTTGTTTTCTGGGCACAAACATCAGCATAGCTGATACTTGCTGTTTGTACTCCACGGGGTATTACCTTTTTTGGACCAGTCTAGTGAATAGCTCTTGTGTCATCAACGGACTTGTATTGTATTGCCCCAATGCCTCCCATCAAGTTTCAGCTCAATCTGTCTTTAGATTCAGGAGGAGATGTTGTTTAAAGAATTTCAAGATGGCTGCCATGATTGCCTTGGATAACTGAATGAAATGGTATCACTATGTCACCCTGATGCTATATTAAGTTTCAGCTGAAACTGATTTTCAGTTCAGAAGGCGTCATTTGAAGTATTTCAAGACTGCCACGATGGCAACCATCTTAGATTTTAGCAGTTCTGAATCAAGTTTCCCATCAAGTTTCAACTCAATCCAACTTTGGGTTCAGGAGCAGATACTGTTTAAAGAACAGACGGTGCACAAACAGACAATAGGCCACAGCATAAGCTGACCTGGAGCTGGTGAGCTAAATACCAAGAACTAATCGCCAACAGGAATTTACCTTCAAGTCGCTTACTAAGTTCTCTGGTGAAAAGGACATTTGCTAGTTTACTCTGGCAGTATGCTGTGTTAATACTGTACTTCTTCTTGTCACTGTTGATATCATCAAAGTCAATTTTTCCCCCTGAAAAATAAAGAAAAATTATGAAATGAAAAAAATTCAAAAACTTCTACATTCTAAATTATTATATTCATCATTTGATAAAGTAACAGTATTTGCTATTTTTCAGAAAGAGTCATGTTGTTTATTCAGAAGAACATGATCACTCTGTTTTCAATTATTATAATAACATGATACAGTCTAGTGAAGACAGAATGACTGATTGATTGTGTTGGGATTTAACAGCACGTCAACCCTAGTGGGTCATTTATGTCATCTCCCAGAGAAAGGGAGAAAAAAGGATAGAAGAGACAGTAGAGGAGATGAAAGTGAGGGACAGGAGAGAAAGAGGAAACTGAATGGAAGTGAAGCTGTCAAAGGAGCCGACTATAGACCCACTACAGCATTATTAGAGGTGAAACACCCACCGTGTTGAAATACGAGAAAAATGTGACAAAACTTTTTCATGAATGGCAAATTGTAAAACCTATCAAGGTATGTAACTCCAGGAGTTATAGGCACTAACTCTGGTTATACATGATACATCATCTCATCGGTCATGTCTGTACTAAGTTTCAATTTCACAGCTTTCATAATTCCTGAGAAATCTGTATTAATGGTAAATGGTAAAACCTATCAAGGATGTTACTTCGGGAGTAATGGGCCCTAGGTCCTGAATCTGGTATACTCAATACATCAACTCACTGCTCATGTGTGTACCAAACTTCAACTGTGTGACCTACGGTAACTGTTGTTGAGAAAGGTGATGAAAATTTTATCTGAAAAAAAAACTTTCATTAATGGCAAATTGTTAAACCAATTAAGGGATTGACTCCAAGAGCTATGGGCCCCTTGGCCCTGATTCCGGTATACTCGATACATTAACCCACTGCCCATTTGTGCGCCTAATTTCAACTTTGTAACCTTAACAGTTGTTGAGAAAAGTGTGACGAAAATTTTATCTGATCAGGCGGATGGAATGATGGATGTATGGAAGGAATGACAGAAGGACAAGGCAAATGCAGTAAAGCCCCCCTTTTTCAAAGCCGGGCTATAATAACAACATTCTCCCTCAACAGCTTTTCCTTTGTTTCCTACCTACTTCAAGGACAGCAGGCCTTGTCCAAATGCAAGCCAATATCAGTTGGATGCCCCAGTGATGCAAGATACATGGCACCTTTGTCTCACCTAACCACCCCACAAGTGAAGACAGAAATCAAATGTTTATGTCTCAGAATAAACCATAGAACTAAATGTAGCTGAAGATGATATGAACTGGTAATACAAGCAGACTGGTGTGACCAACAGAGACTATAGTCAACCTGCTCACCCATCCACTATGACAAGACCTTTTACTTATGTCTCTTTGCATAGCTATTACCCTATTGTAGGTACATGCCATCAGCGACAACTCTGATCAGACTGCACGAATGCGCAGGCTGATCTGAGTCTTCACTGGTTGCTCAAGACTTCTTGTAGATTTTGTAACGTGCTGGCTCAAAATTTAGCCTACCTCAGTAGCTCGAATATGTGTCTGACTGGTGATCAGGTTCGATACCTGCTGGGATCGGCAACATTCTTTCGTTTAGATAGATCATGAAGTCTTTTCAATGGTCATTCTTTCCTTCCGTTGATTCAAGAAGGACAGTTGTCAGTTTCAGGCAAAAGAATGTGCACTGCACTGGTTAACTGCTTATGTATAAGCATGCCAAGGTAGTGTGGTTAGGTAAACTGACTAGCTTGACCTAAATATTGTCGATTGGGCTTATAAACTTTTAAACAGACAACATGGACATATTAACATAACCCTTAAAATGCCATGAAAAACTGCATCTGAAAATGTTGTCTGTTTATGTCATCTGCTGGGTCTTCTAGCAAACTTTACAAACATATCTGCATACAGGTAAACAGCGTGTACCCTGATCAGATTGCTTCTGATCTGTGCCCACACTGTTTGCAAAAATGACTTTTAAAATTACCAGCAGGTGACAAAGCAGACATTTTTTTGTGATTGGCATTTTATGAGATAATCATAATACATTTTACCTATGTGAGCTATAGATGACACATTTACAATTCTACTGGGGGCAGATTCCTTCAATAATTCTAGCAAAAGATTTGTAAACAAGAAATGTCCAAGGTGATTGACAGCAAAATGCATTTCATATCCCTCTTCTGACTGCCATTTTGGACACCACATCACACCTGAAACAAAACAGTAATACTTCATATACATCTCTTTATAATACAGTTCATTATAACATGATTATATGGGCCGCCTGATCTAATGGCTAAGAACGCTGACAATCTCTCACCACCGTGATTCAAGCCTCAAGTTCTGCAACGGAATGTCAGATGGATTTTCTTTGGGGATTATCCGGTTTTCCCCCCATCTCTGATTAATAATTTTGGAAGGGCTGTAGAACCAAAAAGAAAAAAAAAGAAAATGATTATGGATATGATAATGTCTAAATACAGATCTGAAAAATATACAGATGAAATAGTAAAACACAACTGGTTATTGTTTGTTTTTGCTTTCTGTTACATTGAACTTTCAGATGAATCTCTAAACCGAGGTCCCATCTCCGTATGACTTTAGCTGTTGGTGGGACGTAAAACTGAAAATGAAACACACACACTTTCTTTTACATTGAGTTCCTTTAAAAAAAATGTCTTCTCAGGGTTTTATTTTCTGCTCTTAGAAAAGTAAGAAAAGTCTTGTACCCTACTGAAAAAGAAAGAAACCAAAATTTCATGGAGAAGCATTCTTGCACACCAGATAAGCAAATCTCTGACTTTACCCTTGGATAGAAATTCTTATCTTACCCACGTTATCCTACCCCAGGATAGGATAAAAATCAAGAATTTTCATCAGATGTGCACTGGTTGAATAGGATGTCATGTACGCCATCGTTAAGTCTGAAGTCAAACGTCACCGCATTATAGTCATCAAAATGTTACAGACATCCACAATCAAAGTGACTGCATTACAAAAAAATCCACTCTCAGAAATTAAAGGTATACAAGTAAAAAAGAATCTTTCATGGGTGTTAGGGGTAGATAGAAAACTCCATCTCTTGGGATCACTGTCCTGCATCACACGGCAAGCCTCGTGATGCCGGACAGTGACCCTTGGGACAGGTTTTTCTATCCACACCTTAAACCCATGTAAGATTCTTATATTCCTGTCACTGTATCCATCCCCATGCCATCAACATACCAGCATTATTGATAAGGATATCTAGTCTGGACTCCTTCTCTGTCACCTCAGCAGCACACTGTCTCACAGATCTCAATGATGCCAGGTCCAGTTCATAGATCGACACATTGTCATTACTGGTTGATTGGATGATCTCATCAACAGCTTCATCAGCTTTCTTCAAATCTCGACAAGCTAGGAGTACTCTGGCCCCTGAAACAATTACCATGGAGACTGTTACTATGAGGGCCTTATCCTCTGCGTGGAAGCATCATGCAGCCCATATATTTCTTCAAGCCCCAATGGGTGGGGGCTACGTTAACAGGGTAAATCTAGACCAGAAAGCTTCTGGAGAAGCCATCTGATCTGGATATTCACTATTTCAAGTTCCCATATTGTGCCTCAAATGGATAAGTTTCACCTCTCTCTGACCGCATATTAGTTAGCCACTGAACGTGGTACTTCACAGACCCCTATTGACATGGGCGACAAAAATACTTTTGCAGGAGTTGCCTCCCCTGAAGGTGTATCCATTCCCCTTAAATGGATAATCTACATATCTCTGTTTGGATATAAGACGGATGTTTAACTAACACTGTTTAAGTTATGGACCCTAACGAAAGTGTTATAAAGAAGCTGTGGTTTATAACTGTTTCATAAAGCTGTTGCCGAGGAACACATTGAAACCAACAGGAGCATCCGCTGCAGATGAAACAAAGATTGGTTAAATGGTTTAAATTTTATGACTTTGCATAAAAATTCTTTTAAGTTCAGCCAGAAATTTTGAAAAAATAGGGATAATTTAAACAAGGGGCCCCTGGGCCTCTATGCTCACCAGAGCTCAGTGAGGGGCACTGCCCACTGGCAGCAGTGTATTTTTAACCATGGAATCCCTGCTCTCAAGGATGCTACAGATAAAATTTGGACCCAATCAGCCTAGTGTCTTCAGAGGTCTGATGTCACTTGAATGTGTTGTTGCAAGACAACAGATGACAAATGACAATTTCCCATCTGTGGCAACCAATAGGCCTATAAGAACTTTATTAAAGGAACATTTCTATGAAACTTTAACAAAATATCTTGAAAGGCATAAATGTCATTGTTCAATTTTCCCCATTATAAATAAGTCAATGGAAACTTAATTTGTCATAGCAAACGAACCAAAGAGCCAAATTCAGTAAACCAGAGCTCAGGTGGTTACTGCCCAATGGCAGCCATGTATTTTAACATGATATGATTTTAATCTACCCATTATAAAGCCTCCCAAATAAACCTCATACCCAAATGGGCACCCATGTAGACTGTATCTGAAATATTAGGTATTTTATAAAGTAGAGGACCAAATGGAGCCCCGGTTGGTGTTACTAAATGCATCTTATCAAAAGGAACATAGACATATATGGTTTAGCAGTGGGGATATGTATGGTTCCTAAGATGTAAGGCCTTTTAAGCAGTGGAGGGATTCGGGCATGGCAGATCCCAGAAAAGTCCAAGATTGTTGTCAATGCGTGTGTCTTATCATACGGACCAAGAATAGATACGGTTAAAGGGTGGGGATCTGAATGGTTTCTGACATAATTTTTATGAGGCCTTTTATGAAGTGGATGGGAGAGAAATGACCCCTGCGGAGCCCCCAAGACGGGGGTGACTGAATGTGTCTAATAATAATGAACAAGAATATGTGATTATGGGCTGGGGATTTGTGAATGGTTTTTGAGATATATGGCCTATTATGAAGTGGAGTCATATCATAAAGAACAAGAACATATATGGTTAAGGGGTGGGGATCTGAACGGTTTCTGAGATATATGGCTTTTAATGAAGTAAAGGGGTTGGGCATGGCCCCTGGCACCCCGGGGGACCCCCATGCTGGTGTCTCTGATTGCGTCTTATCATAGGGAACAAGAATATATATGGCTTAGGGGCGGGCTCTGAATAGTTTCTAAGATACATGGTCTTTTGTGAAGTCGACGGGTGTAGCATGGCCCGATCGTGCCCTGGGTGACCCATAGGTTGGTGTCACTGAATGTGTCTTATCATAAGGAATAAGAATATATATGGTTTAGGGGTGGGGATCTGAAAGGTTTCTGGAATATTTGGCCTTTTATGAAGCTGAGGGGGTTGGACATGGCCCCGGCACATCCCGGGGAACCCCCAGGTTGGTGTCACTGAATGCGACTTATCATAAGGAACAAGAATATATATGGTTATGTGGATGAGAACTGTAATGTTTCTGGGATATTGGGCCTTTAATGAAGTGGAGGGGGTGGGGAATGGCCCCAGCGCATCCCGGGGAACCCCTAGGTTGGTGTCACTGAGTGCTTCTTATCATAAGGAACAAGAATATATATGGTTTAGGGGTAGAGATCTGAATGGTTTCTGAGATAAATGGTATTTCATGAAGTGGAGGGGGTGGGGGATGTCCCCGGCACATCCCGGGGGACCCCCAGGTTGGTGTCACTTGATGCAGGTTGTCATAAGGAACAAGAATATATATGGTTTAGGGGTTGGGATCTGTAAGGTTTCTTAGATATAAGGCATTTTATTAAGTTGAGGGGGTGGGGTATGGCCCCGGCACAACCTAGGGGACACCCAGGTTGACATCAAAGCATATGACTGAGAGAAGTTTACTCAAGGAACATTTCTATGAAAGTTTTGTCAAAATATCTGCAATGACTTGGCAGAAAATGCCATTTTTCAATTTTCCCCATTATAAGTCAATGGAAACTTTAAGTTGCCATAGCAACAAAACTAAAAGGGCAAATTTATTAAGAAACACAAAACCTGTAAAGGCAAATATGGTGAATATTCCCATAAAGTCTCAGCCCCATTGAACATATGGTTTCTGAGGAGATGATTTTTTAAGTATCTTTTCTATATTTTTCATTTTGGTTTCCATAGCAACCAGCAAAAATGAGCAGTAGGCCTAAAATCACATGGCAGATAGAAGATTGCATTAGGTACACTTTTATGAAAGTTTTGTCAAAATATCTGCAAAGGCTTGGCAGTTAATGTCATTTATCAATTTTCCCCATTATAAGTCTATGGAAACTCTAAGTTGTCATAGCAACCAAACTAATGAGCCGATTTTCATAAAAAAAAACACAAACTTTCAATCCCCCTGCCTAAGGATGCGACAGATAAAATTTGGGCCCAATCGGCCCAGTGGTTTCAGAGGAGATGTTGTTTGAAAGTGTTGATGGACGCAGACGACGGACAACTGCCTATCCTATAAGCTCCCCCGGAGCCTTCGGCTCTGGTGAGCTAAAAAAGAGGGGCTTTTTTAGGAATTTTAGGGAGACCTAAAAAAATTAGGATTTTTTTGGAATTTTAGGGCCAGTGGAAAGCCTGCCTTGGCCTACAATAGGTAAAGGTCATCAAGAGTTCATCATTTGAACAAACTAAGACTGGCTCGAGGCCCCAGTGCTACAAACTAATTTCATAAAAATCAACCAGCTGGTTCTGGAGAAAAAAAATTTAGGTTTATTACTTTATATGGGCATGGTGGCCATATTGGTCATGTGACCAAACTGATATTAATTAGTTTTCATTTCCTTGTCCCTAAAGGCTTTCATATGAAAATTGGTTGCAAATGGCCTTGTTGGTCCTGTGGAAATAAGTTTTAATTTTCGTATCTTCAGTTTCTGGCAAAAGAATGTGCACTGTACTGGTAAACCGTTTATGTAAAAGCCTGCCCAGGAAAAGTGTGGATAGGTAAACTGACTGGCTCAAAAATGACCAAAAGTAGTGTTGACTGGACCGTTAAACTCAAGACAAACAAACAAATCATATCTAAATGACCTTAGGCCAAGGTCAAACAAGAGTTGTAGGAAGACAACATAGCTCGCCTTTGGGGGCCTAAGATGGATGAGGGCAGTTTTCTGTAAAACAGCCCAATAGACTGCAGCAAATGAAAGAGAACCAAAAAGTACCCCTTATCATCCTATTTTCAAGCCTTTACGCTGCAAAAAAAAAAAAAAAAAAAAAAAAAAAGAAATCTATTTTTGATAAAAAAAAATTCTACAAACTACCAAGTAATAACAAGGCATCATAGATGATACAAATCCCCTCGTGCAAGACAAATTAAAAAAAAAGCCTAGCCTAGCATTTGTGTAAAATTACATTATATCCATCAATAAATGTAGGTACTTAAGAGTGATGACAAAGTTTTTCAAAAAATAGCCACAGTGACCTTGACTCTGAGCCCCAGACCCTGAAAGTTGAACTTCATACCCAAGATTTGTAAGAAGTTATCTTAAAATCCATCAATAAATGTGGACAATAGAGCAATGATCAAGCTTTTCTAAAAAATAGCCACAGTGACCTTGACCTTCAGCCCCTGACCCGGAAAGTCAAAGTCACTCAAGATATCATCATACCAAATATTTGTGTCAAGTTATATTAAAATCCACCAATAAATGAAGGCGCAAGAGCGATGACAAAGTTTTTCTAAAAATAGCCACAGTGACCTTGTCCTTCAACCCGAGACCCTGAAAGACTAACTCGCTCAAGATAGTATCATTGCCAACATTTGTGTGAGGTTATATTAAAATCCATCCATAAATGTAGGCACTAGAGCAATCACTATTTTTTTCTGAAAATAGCCACAGTGACCTTGAAACCAGACCCTGAAAGTTGAACTCACTCGTGATATCATCATAGCCAACATTTGTATGAAGTTATCTTTCAATCCATATATAAATGTGGGCCTTAGAGCAATGACCAAATTTTTCTAAAAATAGCCACAGTGACCTTGACCATCAGCCCTGACCCTGAAAGTCAAAGTCACTCGAGATATCGTGATACCCAACTATTGTGTGAAGTTATATTAAAATCCATCAATAAATGAAGGCGCAAGAGCGATGACAAAGTTTTCCTAAAAATGGCCACAGTGACCTTCACCTTCAGCCCTGGACCCTGAAAGTCGAAATCGCTATAGATATCATCATACCAACATTTGTGTGAAGTTATATTAAAATCCATCCATAAACGTAGGCACTAGAGCGATCACAAAGTTTTTCTAAAAATAGCCACAGTGACCTTGACCTTCAACTCCAGAACCTGAAAGTCGAACTTGCTTGAGATATCATCATACCCAACATTTGTGTGAAGTTATATTAAAATCCATCCATAAATAAAGGTGCAAGAGCGATGAAAAAGTTTTTCTAAAAAAGCCACAGTGACCTTGACCTTCAGCCCCAGACCCTGAAAGTCGATCCCGCTCGAGATATCATCATACCCAACATTTGTGTGAAGTTATATTAATATCCATCCATATATATAGGCACTAGAGCGATCACAAAGTTTTTCTAAAAATAGCCACAGTGACCTTGACCTTCAAGCCCGGAACCTGAAAGTCGAACTTGCTTGAGATATCATCATACCCAACATTTTTGTGAAGTTATATTAAAATCCATCCATAAATAAAGGTGCAAGAGCGATGAAAAAGTTTTTCTAAAAAAGCCACAGTGACCTTGACCTTCAGCCCCAGACCTTGAAAGTCGAACCCGCTCGAGATATCATCATACCCAACATTTGTGTGAAGTTATATCAAAATCAATCCATAAATGTAGGCACTAGAGCGATCACAAGGTTTTTTCTAAAAATACCCACAGTGACCTTGACCTTCAGCCCCGGAACCTGAAAGTCAAACTTGCTAGAGATATCATCATACCCAACTTTTGTGTGAAGTTAAATATCCATCAACCATCCAATATTAAAATCCATCAATTTATTAAGGTGCAAGAACAATGACAATGTTTTTCTAAAATTAGCCACAGTGACCTTGACCCAATGACCCTGAAAGTAGTGACCTTGACCTTTAGCCCCGGACCCTGAAAGTCAAAGTCACTCGAGATATCGTTATACCCAACATTTGTGTGAAGTTATATTAAAATCCATCAATAAATGAAGGCGCTAGAGAGATGACAATGTTTTTCTAAAAATAGCCACAGTGACATTGACCTTGAGCCCCAGACCCGCTATGTTTCTTAAAAAAAAAAAAAAAAAAACGTTCCTCCCCCAGGATTTGAACTCATGCAGCTTGCAGGTAAACTTTAACACAGGGAAGTAAGGGAGGTAATACAGAGGAAAATATTAAATTCTCAAAAAGTCCAATTTAAGCCAAAAAACCTGTAAAATGAAGTACAATGATAATATTAACTATTGTTTTTTAGCAATTATTAATTATATATTCAAAATGAAGTTGTGAAACATCAAATAAAAGAGCTTGCAGGTTAACTTTAACCAAATGCGGACGCTGACGCTGACGCCGACGACTGGGGGTATGGCAATTGCCCCCCCTTACTTTCGTAAGGCGAGCTAAAAACGACTTTGAATACTTGTATTGTTTAATTTACTCCTTTAGCTAACTACATCTACCTATTTCCAGATCACAGGTTGCAATAGTATGTGAAAAATTCATGTTTTGATTTTTCCCATACTTTTGCCTAGGTGACCAAATTTTCCCTTGGTGTAAAATAGGTCACGGTCATCCAGGAGTCATAGTTTGAACAAACAATGACATACCAACTTTCATGATAATCCACCCACTGGTTCCTGAGTAGAAGATTTTTGAAGGTTTTTACCTTTTATGGACAGGGCGACAATATTGGTCATGTGACCAAACTCATATAATATAATGTTCATTTCCTTATTCCCAAAAGTTTTTATATGAAATTTGGTTACAAATAGCTCAGTGGTTTCTGAGAAAAATAAGTTTTATTTTCATATTTGAATGACATTGGGCCAAGATCAAAGAATGGCCTTGACATTGAATGCTCATGCAGTTTCATCCACTTATGTAGCCAATTGCAAATACCGATTTTCAGATCACTGGCTGCAATAGTTTCCCAGAATTACACTGTTTTGATTTTTGTTTCCATACAAAAGTCTATATGACCAAATTTAGACCTTGGCATAAAATAGGTCAAGGTCATGCAAGAATTATCATTTGTATAAACTATGATAGGCCCGATTCCCAGATGCTACAAACACAAGTTTCATGACAATTGGCCCTCTGGTTCAGGAGAAGCAGGTTTTCGAAGGGTTTTTACTTTATATGGACATGGCAGCATTCTTGGTCATGTGACTGCAAACTCATATCAATAAAGTTTCATTTCCTTGTTCCTAAGAGTATTTAAATGAAATTTGGTAACAAATGGCCCAGTGTGTGTTTTTTTTTTTTCTTCAAAGCAAGAATTCTGCAGAAGGTGGCGTCACACCTGCTGGGGCAAAAATCATAGAAGTCACAATCATAATGTTGTTATTAATTAAGTAAATTTCATAGCAGTTGATAGTTGATGTAAAATGTGTCAAAGTCACTGGACCAAACAATATAGGCCATGGTCACCAGGTCAAGGTAAGTGCCAAATCAGTCCAATGAGGAGAAGTACATGTACTATGCAAAGTTTGGTGGCTGTAGGCCATTTATTTTAGGACATATTGAACATTGACGTAAAAGTCGCTGGAGTGCATAATTTAGGTTAAGGTTACCAGGTCAAGGTACCCACAGAGTAAGTAAATGTAGGAGAAGCACTATGCAAGGTTTGGTGGTTGTAGGCCTTATAGTTAAGAAGATATGGGATGTCGAACTAAAATGTGTTAAAGTCAATGGAGTGCAAAAATAGCTCAAGGTCACCAAGTCAAGGTACTTGCATAGTCAGTACATCTAGGAGAACCACTATGCAAGATTTGGTGTTTGCAGGCCTTTTATTTGAGAAGATCTGGAACATTGACGCAAATTGTGTCCAAGTCAATGGAGTGTAAAATATAGGTCAAGGTCACCAGGTCAAGGTACCTGCAGAATCAGTACATCCAGGAGCAGCATTATGCAAGATTTGATGGTTGTAGGCCTTTTATTTGCAGAGATCTGGAACTTCGACACAAAAATTTGTCAAAGTCGCTGGAGCGTAAAATATAGGTCAAGGTTACCGGGTCAAGGTACCTGCAGAGTCAGTAAATCTAGGAGAAGCACTATGCAAGATTAGATGGTTTTGAGCCTTTTATTTGAGGAGATCTGGAACTTCGACATAAAATGTGTCAAAGTCAGTGGAGCGTAAAATATAGGTCAAGGTCACCATGTCAAGGTACCTGCAGAGTCAATACAACAAGGAGAAACACTTTTCAAGATTTTATTGTTGTAGGCATTTGAGAAGATCTGGAACATTGACGTAATTTGTGTCAAACTCACTGAAGCGTAAGATATAGGTCAAGGTCACCGGGTCAAGGTGCTTGTCTAGTCAGGAGCTCAGGGTGATGTTTCATGAAAGGTTTGATGGTTGTTTAGTCTTATTGTTGATTACAATACAAACTTTGACGTAAATGTCAAACTTCGACGTTATGGTAAAACCCACTGGAGCGCAAAATATAGGTCAAATTCACCAGGTCAAGGTGGTTACAAAGTGAGAAGGTCTATGAGATGTTTTATTTAAGGTTTGATGGTAGCTGAGGTTTGTAAAATAAAAAAACTTTGACGTAAATGTCAAACTTCGACGTAAATGCCGAACTTCGACGTAATGGTCAAAGTCACAGGAGCACAAAATATAGGTCAAAGTCACCAGGTCAAGGTGCTTACAAAGTGAGAAGGTCTATTAGATGTTTCATGTAAGGTTTGATGGTAGCTGAGGTTTGTAAAATAAAAACGTTGACGTAAATGTCGAACTTCGACTTAAATGTTAACAGACGGACGGACGCACGCACGAACGGTCGCATGGACGGAAAATCGGATGCCTATGTCGCACCCTGCTAAAAACAGGTGCGACAAAGTCCTGAATGACTTTGAGCCAAGGTAGAAGAGTAATCTTGACCTTGAATACTCATACATTTAGCTAACTGCATCTACTAATTTTCACAGCACAGGCTGCAATAGTTTCCGAAAAACACACGGTTTTGACTTGTTCCCATACAAAAGTCTACGAGAGCAAATTTGACTTTTGTGTAAAATATGTCAAGATCCTCAGGGGGTCATCATTTGAACAAAATATGATGGGGCAGAGTTCCGAATGCTACATAGCAAGTTTCATGACAATTTGCTCACTGGTTCCGGAGAAGATTTTTGAAGGGTTTATACCTTATATGGGCATGGTGATGATTTCTTGTTTAACGATAAGTCAATCCTCTTTGTGGGTCATAAGAGTCAAACGAATTATGGTCAAAGAAGGGCATGGCGGCAATTTGTGCCATATAACCTGTATCCCGCGAACAAACTTTCGTTCCCTCATCCATATGAAATTTTACTTCAATTGGCCTGGTGGTTTCGTAGGAGAACATGTTAAAAATATTTTGAAATTCGACTATTACTGTTGACAGACAGACAGACAGACAGACAGACAGACGACGGAGCCTTGCCATACTATAAGCTCACATATGACCCTTCGGCTCAGGTGAGCTAAAAACCACACAGGGAGACAACACAGAAAATGTTTTTGAGATCATTTAACGGCCCAGTCAACACTTTTTAGGTCATTTTTGAGCCAGCCAGTTTACCTATCCACACTAAGTCTTTTCCTAGACAGGCTTATACGTAAGCGGTTAGCCAGTACAGTGCACATTCTTTCGCCAGAAGCTGACAACTGCCCTTCTAGAATCAGCAGAAGGACAAAATGACCGTAGAAGAGATTTCATGACCAATCTCCACGAAAGAACGCTGCCGACCCCAGCAAGTATTGAACCCACATCCTCCTGATTACCAGTTAGACGCGCATTGGACTGAGCTACCAAGGCCACCCTGGGGTGGGTGGGGTGCATGGGATGTTTCAAAGGAACAGACCTTAGGTGTGCCAAACTGTAATTTCAATTTTTGCGAAAGTACGTATAACAGAAAAAATCCATGAATTGGTTTTGAATTCCATCCAGTGACCAAGGAGGATATGTCATTAAAAGCTTTTTCTATTTTTTGGCTCTGGCAGTCATGTTTTTTCAGCGAAGCGGAACCATTTTAGCAATTTTGGTAAAGGCTCAGCCAGAGAATGCTTCTGAGAAAATGTTCTGAAATTGAACTATTAGTTCATAAGCAGATGTCATTTAAAAGTTTTTGTATTTTTATCTTGGTGGCCATTCTGTTCAGCAGAGCAGAACCATTTTAGCAATTTTGGTAGAGGGTCACCCAAGTAACATTTCTGTGAAATTATTTTAAAACTGGCATTCTGATTCAGGAACAGATGTCACTTGCAGAAATTGTTGACAGACGGACAGATATACAGACAGACAGATGGATGGATGAATGGATAGAAGTATGGATAATGGATGGACAGATGACAGATACATAGCAATCACAATAGCTAACAAGAAATAAGGTAAACTATCCACTAACTATCATGGTTTTGTTTGGTTTCAGGTTAAACATCCCAGCCAACACTGTATACATGTAGGTCATTTTGGAGACAATGCTTCCAATTTTGTGGGACTTTTACCCACCACCGAGATGAAATGACATCTCAAGCCCTGCCACCCAATGACCAAAAGGATGGACCGTCCAACTCGCACTGCTTTGCCTGGACAGGCTTAGATCCTCTAAGCAGTTTACCCGTACTCGTGTGTGGTCGGTTTCAGCTCTGCGTGGAAACATCGTGCAGCCTATCTATTTCTTCAAGCCCCGATGCGCGGGGGCTGAATTATCCTTGTTACTCCTCCCTATCTGGAGCCATGTATGTAAGATCTACCTCTTCTGGCCATATCCTTGGCAGTTTCCTTCCCAATTCCAGTGTTAGCTCCTGTTATGAGTACAGTTTTCCCATCAAGCCTAACCTGGCTTGTACAAACACCACCTTGAAACCATCTTTTCAGGGCAAAGAGCCCAAAGCCTGAAACAATCAAATACAATTCAGGGAAATATATACACTTGCTTAGCTCAGTGACCTATATATAGATGACCCATGTTATAATGACAGTATTTGTTCCCTGTTATTGTGTTGTTATACTTCGATTTGGGTATTTCCAACACGAGGGAAGCCCACGTCGCCATGAGCTAAGAATTCATTCTATTGAAATTGTCCTTATAACACGTTGTGTTGTTATAACGAATGTCTGTATAAAGAGGATTTACTATATTCAAGTGATGTTTAACTCCTCATTTTAGTCCAGTGAGGTGCATCTTACAGTTGACTGCAGTATGGCCTAGTACCAGGGCATCATTGTTGCAATCAGTTGAGGAGGTCGACATAGGCTAAAATATTTCAATCAACATCAATGTTTTAGAATAACTTTTTTTTCAACAAACTTTACGATCAACAACAAAACTTGTTCATGCTTTACTTTTAAATGCCACCTGTCTTGATTTGTAATGATGCGAAAAAAAAAATCGCAGCAATAGTTGCACACAAAATAGTGACAATGCACGGAACACCGGGTCTTTTTCAGTGTACTCCATCGTCCATACAGTGCTAGGCGACATTTCATTATTAGCACTCAAATAAGAAATGGTCTAAAATTGGTTTGAAAAATAATGGACAACAGGCAGTTGATGTCATAATCTTAAAACCTGGCCAGAAATAACTTATGCAGATGAAATGGCAAGCAATAAACATTCAGACTGTAGAAGTCTCAACTTGGTATTACGAAAACATACCTGTGCCATAAAGGTATCAAAAGAATGAAAACAAATCAGACGAATTATGTTGTATTTTCCTTATTTCTGCTTAAAGCATAGATTGAGGGCTCAGTTAAATTCTTTTCACTGATCATTCCAAGGCGGTTCTTCTGCCGCGGTTTATTTTTGTTGTAGTTTGTCTTTTTGTTTTGGATAGCAAATTGGCCATCTGTCCTTTTTTGCTTTCCGCTATGGATGTTTTCATTAGGGTCTAGTTATTTCATGTTTGTGTTTCTTTCCCTTTGGTGTCTTATGATGGGAGCTGTGGGTTAATTGTACCGATTCTTGATCATTTTCTTATTAAAATGGAATCATAAAGGTGTTTCTACTGAGTACCCACAATCTATGTTACGAGGGTAGGCTGAAAAGTTCTGAGCATGACCAAGATCCAATGGTTTGTCCATGCTGAAAGCGCTTTATTTTTCAAAATAGTCTCCCTTCCTGTCCACACACTTCCTCCAGCGATGCTGGAGTCCTTGGATCCAAGTGGTATAGAAGGTCTCATCTTGGTCCCTGAAAAACTCCTCCACAGCAGCTATCACCTCCTCGTCTGACCGATAATGCTGCCCAGCCAAGTGTTTTTACATGTTTGGAAACAGGAAATAATCTGATGGAGCTAGATCAGGTGAATACGGAGGGTGATCGACAAGTGTGAAGCCACAGTCCTGCACAGCAGCCATTGCGACAACCGATGTATGAGCAGACGCATTGTCCTGGTGGAACAAGACCCCTTTTGTCAATTTTCCAGGTCGTTTAGCCTTAATTGCTTTTCGCAATTGTTTTTGCAGATCTGCATAATACTCCCCATTAATTGTTCTGCCCTTTTGAAGGTAATCTATGAATATTATACCATTGGCATCCCAGAACACTGATGCCATCACCTTCCCTGAACAGGAGACGACCTTTGCCTTCTTTGGAGGGGGTGAGCCTGGGTGCTTCCATTGCATGGATTTGGTCTCTGGTTCAAAGTGATGAACCCAACACTCATCCTGAGTGACAAAACGGTCAAGAAAACCATCTTGGTCTTCTTCAAAAATAGCCAAGTTGGCTTGTGACAGGTTCAGTCTGGTCAACTTTTGGTCAGGCGTCAAAAGCCGTGGCACCCATCTGGCGGAAACCTTCGCCATTCCTAATTCACTGTGAAGAATGTTCTCTACTCGTTCACGGGAGATGCCAACAGTGTTAGCTAACTGATTCACAGTTAAACGCCTGTCATCCATCACGGCCCTGTGCACTTGGCTGATGGTTTCCCCAGTTGTTGCTGTTGTGGGTCGTCCACACCGGTCATCATCTTCAAGGCTGTCCTTGCCCATCTTAAAATTTGCTGCCCACCTTTTCACGGTTGCATATGAAGGAGCATCATCCCCTAATGTAGCAACCATATCGGCATGAATGTCCTTAGGAGCTAACCCCTTTTCATGGAGGTACTTGATGACACCACGATGCCAGATGTTGTCCATTTTCTCAAAAAACGTGCTAGTATCAATTTTCAAAGTCTAGAATTTCTACGTTATTGCAGGTAAACTTGAACTCATTTGAGTCAAATCAAGTAATAAAGGTTTAGATTTACAAAATTTCATGGCTGTTCGGTGCCTGCTTCTTGGTCAGGCTCAGAACTTTTCAGCCTACCCTTGTATGTATGCTTAAGAGCAGAAATAATAAAAAACGCATGCAATACTTAATCCTGCAAACCCAAGTTTTTCCAATATAAAGTTGAAAGTAGGGTTTACCAGGGTCTATAATGCATATGCTTGATACAGTATTAACCCTTATCTTGCTGAATATTCATTTAAGCCACACCCATTTCTGTCTATCAAACAATCAAATTACTTGATGTAATTTATTGCTACAAATTCATAAACTGAATGCCAAACACTGTTTGCAAATATAGGGGTTGTCGTGAACAGCAAGATAATGGTTAAAAGGTTTACGCTGATGGTTATTTCTGGTCGAATGCATTATGTATGTATACATTATGCCATACAAAGAAAATAAACAAAGGTGCTTTTTCAAAGATAAATTTATTTTGCACAACAGACTAAGATACTAAGATGGACAAAATTAACACATATAAAACAACTCTACCTTGAAAGAATCCTCGAACGGGGTCAGAATATTTTCAGAGCCCCAATCGAAGTCATGTGTACCCCGATCAGGGACAGTGGAGTATTTGACAGAAAAATGTTAATCAATCAACTTTGATGACCAAAACTTTTTAACAGAATTTTTTTTTTAAAAATCTGAACGGTAAGAACTTAGACTTTTATATCTTTTAAAAGCTGGAGTTTTCACCTATTTGATAAATGTGTGTGTGTGAATTCGGGTTTAACGTCGCTTTCAACAATTTTTCAGTAATATCACGACGGTGTCTAGTTGCGACAGGGAGCTCAATGTTCACTTTTATAGTGCTGCCTCATTGAAGTATCATGTCCCAGACACATTACATGATACCACACCCAGTCACATTATCCTGACACTGGGTAGACCAGTCCTAGCTCTTCCCCCTTAATCTGAGTGCCAAGCGAGGAGCAGCTAGTACCATTTTTAACGACTTTGGTATGTCGCGGCCCGGGATCAAACCCGTAACCTCCCGTTCCCTGGAGCGGACACTCTACCAACTGAGCTATCGGGGCCGGTCCCTATTTGATAAAAGAAGTAACTTTCTGCACAGACTCAATTCTGTGAACCCACCCAAAAATGGCCATTTTACCCCCGATGGGGGTACAAGTTACTAAATGTGGAAAAAAATGCGACAGGCCTGACTCAGATCGAGGGGTTCTCTTCTACTGTTTAAGGGGCAAAATTATATAGACTTGTTTTTCTGATTTAAAATTGGGTGCAGACCCAAATCAGATGCTGCACAATACACTGTATGTATTCATTTTATCATTCTTTTGGTTTCTCTCCAGTATTCACCTTATTTGCATTATCTTATGGTTCCTAGTCAGAAGGTTATCAGTTTTGGTCTATAAAAAATTCGAATGAGGTTTTAAATAAATTGAAATCTAGACAGTTTCGTGCTTCTAGTCTGTCTACCTACGATTTTTCCACTCTTTACACTACACTTCCTCATAATCTTATAAAAGAAAAGCTTAATGATTTAATTGAATGGGCTTTTCACAGAGAAGATTCTCTCTATCTTGCATGTAATGTCAGAAATGCATTTTTCACTTCTAAAGAGCATAAGAATTATACACTTTGGTCATGTCAGAAAGTGTGTGATGCCCTCACCTTTCTACTTGACAATATTTATATTAGATTCGGTACTAAGTTATTTAGACAAATTGTGGGTATTCCGATGGGTACTAATTGCGCACCTCTTGTGGCTGATCTGTTCTTGTATTGTTATGAAAGAGACTTCATTTTGTCGCTTTCCATTGATAACCAATCTGAAATTATTGAAGCTTTTAGCTCTACTTCTAGATATTTAGATGATTTATTAAATATTGATAATACCTATTTTGATGGTTTGATCAGTCAGATTTACCCCCTAGAACTTCAGTTAAATAAAGCAAATTCTTCTGATACCGAGGCCCCGTTTTTGGATTTACATCTATCTATTGTAGATGGATTTGTTTCGTGCAAAATTTATGATAAACGTGATGACTTTGATTTTGAGATTGTAAATTTTCCTTTTTTGGATGGTGATGTTCCTCGTGCGCCATCCTATGGCGTTTATATTTCGCAATTAATTCGATTTGCTAGAGTGTGTAGTCATGTAACTGACTTCAACACTCGTAATAAATTATTGACGGCTAAACTCCTTAATCAGGGTTATCGGTACCATAAATTACGCAAAGCCTTTTCAAAATTTTATAGACGCCATTCTGATTTAATTTCAAAATTCAATATTGGACTTAAATCTCTTCTGCAACAAGGTCTATCGGAACCCGAATTTTATGGTGACTTAGTATATAAATTCAGAAAAATATATAACCGCAATGACTTCAGCACCCAATTTCGTAAAATCATTCTTCGATATAAAAAGATTGGGTACAACATGGATATTATACGACAGACTGCATGCATGGTAGTTAACCCAATCACGGTTGGCAACTTTGCTTCCCTCTTTAATTGCACGCCGGTGGGTCAGGCCTCAGATTCTATGACGGCTCCAACGTAAAGGCTTATTGAAAATTAAAGAGATAATGTTGGTTGGTGCCTGATGCTCTGTCTCTGGTCGGGCTCATCGGAGTCTAACTGTTGGTTTTCTTTTGCTCCAGCATTTCAGTGGTTTCTTGCTGTCGAGTCCTCACCGTTGTCTCACCTCTGTGGTTCTTTGATTTCTGTGTTCACGGAGATGTTGCACTGATGAGTTAGGAGGCCTTCATGCGGACTGAACAAATTATTTGTCTAAATCGCGACGGAAGTAGGGGCGAGGATTGTGGCCGCGTAGGGTCGATTTAAGCCCCCCAGTGGAAATCTTCCACTGACCGTTCCAAGGCGGCTCTTCCGTGGCGATTTATTTATGTTGTTGTTTGTTACTTACTGTGTGTATCACTTGTGTCTTTTAATTTTGGATGGCCATATGGCCATTTTGTGGGAAAGTAACTGTCCATATGGCCTTCCTTTGTTTAGGTTTCCATTATGGTCTGGTCGCTTAATGTTTGTATTTCTTTCCCTTTGGTGTCTTTTGTGGATGGGGTAAGTTAATTGTATCAATTCCTGATCTTTGTTTTACTTCTACTTTGGAAAAACATTAACCAGACCTGTTTACCTGTTTTTCCAATATTGACAATGTGAAAACTGGGAGCCAGCAAATAATGCAAATATGGTGAATGTACATCAAGTGAAATGTCTTTTATGGTCTGTGTTTTTTTCTTCTTTTATTTTGTGTGTTTTGTTGTTTGTTTTTTTTTTTCTTTCTTTTTGACATTCATCCCTGCAAATGATGCCAATGGAGCGTGTTCGGACACCCAAATTTTTTCGCTGCTGTCAGGGATCGAACCCGGGATCTCTAGCATCAGCAGCAAGTGCACTAACCACTGAGCTATCAGCATTTTAAAAAGCTAAGACAACAATATAACAGCTGCAAAAAAGATTTGGTTTATTGGAATAACTGAAAACAAATGTCAAACGTTTAAGTGTGATAGCTCAGTGTTTAATGCAGTTTATTTTTACTTTTCTCCTATTACTGCTACTCGCTCACATCTGAGCATCACGAGCAGGATTTCCTGAGTGGTACCCAGTACTTTTTTTTAAGCAATGTGGATGAAGTACCTTGCTCAAGGACACAACATTTTGGTCAGCGTGAGGTTCGAACCCACAACCTCTCGATCACAAATCTGATGCGCTACCACTGCACCAAAGCGCTACACTGATGCCTCTGATGCTAGAGGTCCTGGGTTCGATCCCTGGCAGAGGCGATAAAATTTCGGTGTCCGAACATGTTCCATTGGCATCATTTGCAGGGATGAATGTCATAAAGTGCATTGTCCTTCGGAGCGGGATGTTAACTGGAGGCCCCCTGTGCAGGGAGAACCATCCCCTTTGCAGGTTAAAGATCCCTACCGTAATTATGCTGGAAACCCATATCTCCGTGCACCTTAATATTCGGACGCTAACGAGGCTTATAACAAGCTTGCAAAAACTCAAGTCATGAGAAAAAGCGATAAAACAAAGTCTTACCTTGAACCTGAGATAATTTATATGTCAAAACATTCCTCTTAAACTCCCATTTGCATTGGTTTCATGCTTACGGTGGCGGCCATTATTGTTTTGAAATTTACCCATAACTCCGTGCGCTGTTGTAAAAAAGAAATGCAACATATAATTTGGACACCCATTTTTTCATTTTCTTGAGGGAATACCAACAGATGATATGGTAATATCTGGAAGATAAATTTAATCACATTTGGAAAAATTACTTATTTGAATGCAAAAATAAACTGCAGTAAGACTAATCTAATTTACAATTAGGACATGTATACTCCGCATGCCGTCTGATGAAAGACTCTGGTGTACAAAACTTCAGATGAACCCACCCAGAACAGATGCTGCATTGTACCCACTTTACAATTACCAAATATGGAAGCTTTCTAATGCCTTCTGGGGAACTTCTTTTGCAAACAACACATTTATCAATGTCATCATCATCTGACACAAATTCTTCGTCACTAGACTGTACTGACACTTTTAGTTTCGAATTATTTGTACCACTTGTGCTTGGTTTTGGTGAAGAACTGATCTTTTTACCCTTGTTAGATTTTATCTGTAGAGGCATTTGATTATCATTGTTGGTTAATTTGCCTTTTGATGTTGATTTGTTGTTTTCATAATCTTCAAGTTATTCTGCAAACTCATTTTCAGTTGTTGCAGTGCCTCCTGGAGAGGGCTTTTTGGATCTAACTGACTCTTCACTTTTAATTTTCTTATCAGATGAGACCAGTTCACACTTTTTGCATTTGATCAGCTTTTAGCTTAAGAAATTTTTCTACTTCTTTTCCTTTTTGAAGAGCTTTCACTTTCTCTATTGGCTTCACCTCTCCGAATGCTTCAGCTGGAAATAACTTCTGTGCCTCAACAACTTGAGCACTAAATGGAAATATTCCTGTTTTCTTCAAGGCAGCTTGAATGTTTGCTGGTGTCATTGCCTTAACGTACGCTTTACTGCCCAGCTCTGCTGCATTATATTTATTAATGGTTTTACCTAAATTGTATCACATATATGGCACACTACTGATTGTAGAATTTCTTTAAAGGTCCAAAGACAGCTACATCTAAGGGCTGTAAATTTGTAATGTATGTGGATGGAGAAAAAACAAAATTATGTTATTTGACTTAGCCCAGTTAATGATATTTGGTGACACATGTGAAGAGTGTCCGTCATACAACAAAAGCTCAGGCCTGTCTGATGTTGGCTTTGCATAAGGCAAAAAGGTGTTCCTTAAGATAGCTTTCAAAAATATTCAGGTTGGACCATCCAGAGTCACTCATGTTTGCTTTCGAACCGGCTGATGGTCCTTCCATTAATAAGGGATTAAATCGTTTGCCTTTGAGTATAAAATATGAAGACTGTTCCCTATAGCCTTTACACATCCAATCAATGTGGTTGTGGGGGACTTTGGAAATATCAAAGATTCTGCTTTGGTATTAACAGGACCAATGATATTTGGAGGAGTATGATTTGGCTGTAAACCAGTTTCATCTAAGTTATAAATACACACTGGGTGGGATTTCAGATTTAATAAAAAAATTCATTTAACTGCTGGTAGTATTTATCAATAATCTCTGGTGTTGAACCTTTAGCACGTGCACTTTAAAGAGATCTTGGATTTATGGATTTCGGTCTGTCAGACCACCTCCTCAAAAAAGATTCTAGCCAATTATTACTTAGTGGTTTTTGAACATTCCTTCCCTTCAAATGAAAAGCTAGATCTCCACCTAATACTTTTAAAGAGCTATTCGTGTAGCAATATCCTAACTGTGCCAATACATCTACATGTTCCACAAGCATTAGCTCCTCCTCCTCACTTAACAGAGTCTCTGGTCCACATGCATCATTTAAGGGGTCCACAAGGCCAATAACTCTGTCTCTCAGTGTTTGAGCTGGAACGCCAAACATTCTGGCTGCAGCCCTTACTGCACATTGTTTTCTCCTTGAGGTAATCAAATGCCTTTCCTAGGTTTTCTTTTGGATACTGTCTCTTCTTTCTTTTAATCTTCACTGTTTTTTTTCCTGCAATCGAATGGTTAAAATAGGGGTAGATGGGTGCTGTCTAATTTTAGGCAAAAGCTAGGCCATACGAAACGGACAAACAATGTTGAAAAGACGTTGCATCGACGTTGATATGACGTATTTTATACATTGTGTGCCTGCTGTGTAAGAGACAGGATGCTGAGAAAACTAGAATTGTTTTCTAAGAAAACAGATGTCCCCCCACCACACTCATTATTTCAGCCCTGTGACCTTGAAAATTAGGTCAAGGTCCCAAAATCTAATCAATTCTTAAGATCATCCCACTGATATAATGTACCTAGTTTGAACCAAATCCATCCACTGGTTCAGGAGATAGAGTGAAGACAAGGCAATTTTCAACAGTCTAAGTCCCGTGGTGACCTTGAAAATTAGGCCAAGGTCACCAACATCTAATCAGTGCTTAAGACCAGCCCACTGATATTATGTACCAAGTTTGATCAAAATTCATCAACTGGTTCAGGAGAAAGAGTGCAGACAAGCCAATTTTTAAAAGTCTAACTCCTGTTGTGACCTTGAAAATTAGGTCAAGGTCACCAAAAGCTAATCAGTTCTTAAGACCATCCCACTGATATAATGTATCAAGTATGAACCAAATCCTTCCATTGGTTCAGGAGTTAGAGTGCAGACAAGCTTTTTGGTCTAAAATTTGATAATGGTTTCAGCCCTGTGACCTTGAAAATTAGGTCAAGGTCACCAAAATCTAATCAGTACTTTTCCCCCTCCCAATGGTGTATCTGTGTAAGTTTAATCAAAATCCATCCATCCATTCAGGAGATAGAGTGCAGACAAGAGGCAACGCCGACGCCAACGCTGACGCCGACAGGATCTGCACCAAAACCAATATGTCCCCCTCCCTTTCGGGTGGGGGGACATAAATATCAAATATACATGTAAATACTATGTTTATAAGACACTGAGTCTTGACATTGTTTAAAAATGTACATGATGTATGCGAGTAGAGAAATTATAGATGTAGAGAGATGGCGGCTGTAAAACGTCTCCCCGTACATCATCATAGTGCAGATTATATTTTCTGGTCCTTTGAGATCATTGAGTTCATTTGGTATCATTTTGAAAATAGAGTTCTGCTTAAGGCCAGTGCTAGCGGGCGTGGCCGGTGTTGCACATTTCAGTACTGGTCGTGAACAGACTCAATAAAACCGAGTCTGCTATTTTCATTTATTTGGTGAATTCCTTGCTTCCAAAGGATCTAACTTCAGAACTTATTTGAATTATTTTTCATTTTCAAGCACACACACACACACACACACACACACAGGAACGTGCTTGATTAATTTTTAATATAATATTATTTTACAGCCAGATGTTGTATATTTATTATTTGATTGTGAAAGGCTAAACATTATAGAACTGGTTTCCTATGTGGTGCCTAAATTTTTGGGGGATGTATATATTTACCGCAACACCGGTTATATCCAGGAACTTCCACATAAAAACACAGACGCTAGGCAGCAGGAAAGAGTGGTTTTCTTTTAAAAATTATCTATAATTAGGCAAATTCATAGGTAAAGTTGGAAATAAATTATGTTCAATAGGCACGTGTGTTACATGTGGGTTTACGGCGTCCCGCAAACCCCCATGCTGACAAGACAACCGAGCGTGATCTCTGACAGGTGTACGGGCAGCTGTGGGGTAAGCAGAGTTCCCACTCACGCAAAATCTTACGTGAATCACGCAAAGAAAATAAAAATCACGTACGATTTTTTTCCGTCGGGCGAGATTCCGCGCGTCCGAAATTGACTGGGGCGAACCGGCCGATTTTTTTCGAGCGTCCGAAATTGACGGGGGCGAATCGGCCGATTCGCTGAAATAGATTTGGGACAAGCCGCAGACTTGAATCCGTCGCATAGTAGAGCTTCCGCGCTTCCGAAATTTACTGGGGCGAACCGGCCGATTTTTTTCGAGCGTCCGAAATTGACGGGGGCGAATCGGCCGATTCGCTGAAATAGATCTTTGACAACCCGCAGACTTGAATCCGGCGCATAGAACTTCCGAGCATCCGAAATTGACTGGGGCGAATCGGCACGCAATCGGTAAATGACGTCATCGCACCCCAGCAACCCCACACGTGTCTATTGTTTTATCTTAATGGGGCGTATCTCTTTCATATAAAATTTTCTGGAAACGGTAAAAAAATTCTCGATAGCAAAACGGTAGTGGAAAATAGCGCTTTCTGTAAGCTCCGTGTCAATAACCAACACCAGCATACAGATTGGTAACACAATTTAAAGCGTTCAACTTTTCTCGCCAAGCGTCTGCTATTTGGCGCCAAAACATAATCATTCACGAGATAGTAGAATAGTCGTAGCAACTCGTCTTAGGAGCAATTAAATAATTTTCACATTGATTGCGGATTAAATTTTATGATCGGGGAATAAACGCAAATTAGAGACATAACTTGACCATATATTCACACCTTATCGACATGCACCGCAGGGTGGCAATTATATGACAGGGATTAACAATAGTGTCATAATTGAACTGTCATAAATCATCAAACAGAGTAAATCCAAATCAGATGTCTGCGGCGTCTTTCTGAGGTGTCTGATCTGGGACTGCACTGTTTGCCGATGTCCCAAAAAGGGCCGCGGGCATATGTGGGTTAATAAATAAATAACAATGGTGAACAGGTAAAGTCTTTTCAACATTTTAATGTAAAATACATGCTTTCTGGTGATACTCGCACGCACGTGCATTTTCCCGCCTTTTGAAGACGATCGCGCGTTCCGTTGTGTGTTACAAAAACTGGCCAAATTCTTAATTTTTCTCACTTACGCATCCACAAAAATTTCAGCAAATGTTCCATGCGGGTAATACAACAGAATAACTGTTTTCCCCCAGATTTTGGAAAAAAAGGGTGCGGGTAGTATGCAAATGCGGGTAGTACACACCCGAATACGGTAACAATTATGGACAAGTATACAGGTTTTCTCACACATTTCTTTTCGTTGCAAAATTTCATACCCCCTGAATTTGATTCTTACCCCCAGTTTTTGTACCCAGGGGGTAAGGTTACCCCCAGAAATTAACATGAGTGGGAACACTGGTCAGGCACAAGAAAGGTATAAGATGAATGACATGAATTATTTACAGTATCTACATACAACACTTACTAACACAAAACATCACAATTTGTTGCTTCTGTAGCCAACTCACGACGTCCGCCCCGAAAGCAAAACAATGTCCTGTGCTCGGAACGGGTGACGGGAATACCTACAGAAGCAAAAGACAACAACAAAAACACAAAAAGAAACAACACAAGACGCGACGGGCCAGTTTATAACTTAGGGTGGATCCCCCTCTCGCGTGAATCTCCCTCTCGCGAACTAGTGTAAACTAGTCTATCGACATTGTTGCCGATTCGAATGGTCTCACATTCGTTCACTGGTATGAGCTGCTTATGGTGGTCCGTCCGCCCTTGCTGGACCCTAACCCCCAGCGTCATACCAGTACCTGCTGCTATAATGCAGGGAGCAGCAGGTCACCACACATTGTTGTGCCTGCAAATTATGATAACTGGACTAAGATTCAGTTCACAAAACATACATGCTCAGGGCGTCAAGTGACTTTTGGAGTCAAAAATATAGGTTAGGTCCAGAAATATAGGTATCTAGCGACCAGAAATATAGGATATTATAGGTTGCCTACACTGAAGAAAACAAGCCAGATTTGTATTTTTTCCACCACCACCACCTACCAGCTCTCTCTTTTATTAATAATACAACATATAGAAATAGATAAGGTGGTCAGCTGGTTATAATTAAGGAAAAAATCTTAAATAAATCTCCATAAAAATCAGTCCTTAGTAGATGATTCTAATGAATGCCCTCAATGTATGTTTTATACAGAACTGAGTGATCTACTTAAATATCATCTTATAACCACCTTATCTATTTCTTGGAACAAGAGATGACAAAACCCTACTGTGTCTATCTGACAATTCAGGCAGAATAAAAATGGGACATTCTTCCCTTTAAACAAGAAGGCTTTGATGGCCCCGGATTGCTCATGTGATCCATAGTGTAAGAAGTAGGCCCCGTGTAGGGCCCATCTTTGGCCCCAGGGCTATAATTTGCACAATCTTGGTCAAGGTCCACTATACAAAGCATCATACCAAATATCAAACACCTGGGCCTTCTGGTTTCAGGTTTTCCCTATATAAGCCTATGTAAAACCAGTGGGCCCTGGGGCAGTGCCAGTTTTGGCCCTAGGGCTATGATTTGAACAATCTTGGTAGAGACCCACTAGATGAAGCTTCATACCAAATATCAAAGACCTTGGCCTTCTGGTTTCAGACAAGAAGAGTTTTAAAGTTTTAATCTTATTTTCCCCTATTTGTTTGCCGAGGCAACCACCAAAAAAATTCAGACATGATTCCACATGGAGTCTTTGTTTACAGTTACAGAAATCATGGTGGAACTCTTTTTTCCTGTCCACGGAATTTGGTTACAGATTCCACAAGGAAAATGGCCAGATCTTAACAGAAATTCTGCATGAAAATGTTAACCAAATTTTTGTTTAAAAAGTAAAAAAACAGAGCAAAATCACATCCTGAAAAAATATTTTGGCGGGAGCACTCCTATAACACATTCAAAGACATCAGGGATGATGTGTTGCTTGTGTGTTGCTTTACAACTTTACAAGTATAAAGCTGTTCTAAGGATTTACAACTATACTTTGGAAGACACTGTGAGTTACTTTTGGTATTTTAGATTAACAGTGTTTTAAATTGATTAAATACTTAACTAGTGGGGTGTCAAATGTTTTATGTTTGCAAACTGCAAAGATCGCAACCCACCCACATATTTATGTATGTGTTTGCAGACTGAAAAGATCACAATGAATCTTTGGAAATCCAAGGATTCAAATTCAAGAGTTACATGTAAGTAGCATGCAAGGTTTTTGTATGTTCTTTTCCATCACAAGTATATTCCTTCCTTTATTGTGTATAGATAAAAACTCAAAATTTTTACAGTGTATGTTAAGATGATCGTGTTATGTTAATGAAACTGGACCAAATATTTAAATTAGCAGGCATCCTGCAGGAATATAGACAGTAATACTGTCACTAGCTCAGGCAGAAATCCTGTCAATAATTCATTCAGGAATTCTGCAGGAACCATGAAGGAATCCTGTCAGTAATTTATACAGGAATCCTGTCTGTTTTTTTTTGTTGTTGTTTTTTTTTTTCTACAGGATTCCTGCATCAATTTTCCTGCTAATTTAAATATTTCACAAGCTTTTCCACACTGATTCCCACCTGAATCCTGTCTTGAAGACAAAATTTAAGTGAAAATTCTTTGTGGAAATTATATTTGAAAATTTTTCATACAGGTTTTATGTCAGAATCCTGTCACAATATTTCTGCAGAAATACTGTAACTTAATTTCATACGGGCCTGTGGGAATTCAGCATGGACTGAAATTTGTTGAACAACTTTGAGAGAAGACCACCCAAAGATGATTTCTTTCAAGTTTGGTCAAAATCTATTCAGGGGTTTAGGAGATGTCATTTAAAGGACGGCGGACGGTGACTGATCACAATAGCTCGCCTGCTAAAAAAACAGTAGTAAAAACAATATCAAAATTGAACATTTCAAATTTAAAAAAAATAGCATAATTTCCACTAGCTTAAAGCTTTCCAAAAGCTGGTCTGGACTGGGTCACTACACAAAAAAGGAATACAAATTCCTAAAAGGAAACAGCTTATTAAGCTCAAATATTATAGAAAACATCTACTGTCAAAGATTTTTTTTAGAAACTTTGTATTCCTTGCTTACCCAAAATTCCAAATTATAGGTATTTATAGGTATTTTGGTAAAATATAGGATTTTATAGGTTATTATAGGTAATGGCCTGAAATATAGGAAAATATAGGTAAATATAGGTAACTTGACGCCCTGCATGCTATATCATGATCCCCCTACCGGAGAAGTAAGAATATGTTCATGCATATACCGTTATTGCGCATGCGCCGACCAGACATACAGGCTGATTAGTGCATGCGACAAATAACCGTACAGCAGAACTGAACTTGACTGTGCATCAAATTATCAGCACCCAGCGCTTGACACAATAATACTCAAAGTTCATGTTTCCTTACTGAGCACTACAGAAATCAATTAATGCTCACTACTACTGAGCATAATACTCATCAAATTTGTGCTCACTACATTATCACAAGTAAGAGGCAATTGAACAGACCACGCCTTTACGCTACCCGGTCAGCCGCCAATTACAGGAAACATAACAATCTCTATTTCATATCCTTCTCAGCGACATGGCTCACAAATATAGCTATTCACAAATTCATTACATTAACAACAGATAGAAACTACAAACAGAAGATTTTCATCTATAATCCACAACATTTGTTAGTGTCTCATAAGGGCCAACACTGTTTGCCGTAAATTCTCTCTGTATTTGGTAGGCACCCCGTCATAACCGTCCTCGCGACGCCGATGACGCAGCTGACGTCATCCCCGCCGCTCAGGCCGTTATGACGTGTGGCGACCAAACACTCCCACTTATCATCATCACGTTCTTTATATGTACATACAATAACATGCACAAACTGAGTTATCAGACAACAACTGCATCATTACAAAATAAACTCGTAATTCTTCTTGAACAAAATTATTTCTAATCAACGTGAACACGCTTGTAAAATAAAATTCATTACTGTTCATCATCACGGATAACCCGACAGGCTCTTGTAAGAGTTTGCCCTGATGATGAAGATATGGTTAATATCATATAGAGACGGAACCACGGTTTTCTAACCACAGCTAGTCAAAAGTCATGGATCAAACAAGTGACCCAGCGTTTATTAATTACATACTACAAAAGGGGTCTAAAAGCCTAAATGAATCTAGAATGAGCGGGTGTCCAAACTTTACGTCTCACCAACATCTAGGGTCAGAATGAGACAGGACCTCACTTAGAAAGACTCATTCTACTACTGGAGAAGCCTGGGATCGATCCTGCGACGTCTAGCTGGCAAAGCTAGTAGCCTAATCACTACAGGCCTCAACAGTGAATTCAGAATAGGCTTCAGAAAGTTGGGGTATACTAGAAGTAAACCACTCCAAAACCTACAAGCATGTTCATACAAAAATAATACTAAACATAGATTTAACATACCTTTCAATATACTTTCACTTTCCCGACACAATGTTGTGGATACTCGTTACAACCTGACCTGCTGCTAAAGTGTTCGTTTTTCTCAGGGTTTTTATATCTATGAATACTACCGGAAAATCATGCACTCATATTAGCTTGCTTAAATTGTGGCGAGGTGGAGATACCATCCACAATTGAAGCTAGATAGCAAAAATCGAGTAGATAATGGATTTGCGTTCAAATAGTATATTTCCCATAGGAAAAATTGATGAAACGACCCTATAAATCAATGCCATGACTCCTGTCAAAACGAACACCCACACAACACGTGACGGGAATGAAAATCATATATGGCACAATTTAGCGGTTGGCGATTTTTAGGCAAATTTTATAGAACTCAGCCTTATAGCGGCCCCCTGTATTGTAAAAACAGATCTCCACAAACCACTCATGCATACATCGTATGATATGTGCATGACTTGTGCATGGAGCAGCACATTTTGCCTACCATATTTCACCTAAAATATTTCACTTGCACCGCCCTACCATATATCTACTAAAATAATTTAGATATGCATAAGCCCCAGAGAGGTTTCCTATTCCATCTCGCAACAACGTGCGGGTCTCTGATTGATCAGTGGAAAAGATATCTACCTGTTTTCTGCACCTGATAACTTGGTGGTTCAATACAGGAAGGTTTTTCTTGTCAAAACAATGGCGCGTGAGCAAAATTTCGCGTGAAACACACGTGAAAATAAACATCTTTAGAATGTGCACAAGATCAGAATCAGAATTGTTACTGGTGACACGTCAAATGACATTCATACACCAGGAGATACAAGGTTGCAGGGAGATATGAGAAACTACCATACATGATTACTGTGTAGGCTTTCCTGCAGGTAGGGTATAAAAGCCAAGGCCGCGCCGGACCGGGCCGAGCTGCAGAGCCAAAAATGCCGATCCGAAGATTTTATATTTCGTCTCCTGTTATAAATAAGATATGTATTGTAGTCAGTTGGGTATCAAAATAAAAATAATAGTAAAAAAAATAATTCATAACTGCACGAAGGTTTATTTCTCAGAACGGGTTAATTCTCTTGTAATAACCGTTTTTCCAAAATTTAGGGGGATAAAAGCCAAGGCTGGGAAAAATGATAATATTTCTTAATTTCTTGCAAATTTACAGGTTAAAGTACTTCTTTTTGCCCTGAAAATATTTGAATTTGATAATAGTCATCATTTGTCCATAGAAAAATATAACATACATATCTTAAATAATCAATTTTCTTATTTTCTAATTGTTTCTTTTTTTAGATCGACTATGTTAAATAAAACAACCGAAAGTGAAGAAGGTTTTGTTTCCTGCTAGCTGGAGTTAAAGAAAAATAAAAAATAACATTTTTTCTTCATCATTTTAATATACACGTACATGCTAACAAATATGGCAACCATTTTTTTATATTTCTTTAATTCCATCTACCAATAACAATACTTTTTACCTTTTCGGTACATTTCGGTCGTTTCCTTTAGTAAAATTAATCTAAAAATAGAAACCATTAGTAAACTAGAGCTGCCGCCTAACGGGCGCCAATTATACCCCCGCATCCTCAAGGTCAACATGAAGGTCAAGGTCAGGTTTGTGTATATCTAGCGAATCCGGGACGTTTCGGTCCTGAGTCGTTTCGGCCGGGTCGTTTCGGCCCGGGTTGTTTCGGCCCAAATTTGGACCTGGGTCGTTTCGGCCCATTTCGGTGGGTCGTTTCGGCCCTGGGTCGATTCTGCCTGGGTCGTTTCGGTCCGATTTTATTAGATAGCATTTTTTTCTGCATAAAACATATTGAATAGTGATTCTATTGGAACCAATTCACCAATGAGAATCCTGGGAAATGAACTCCTGACCCCTCACGTGACCCAATCTTCAGAACAATCTGAACGCTTCACTAGGCTGATCTTTAGAAAAATTTACCTTTAATAATCCATTTTAATCGGAGTTATAAAGTGTGTTTCTGAGCGGAAATTTTGTTTTAATTAGTGATTTTCTACCTGAAGTTGAGATTGGCGAAGTAATACTGATCCAACGGTGTTGGGTTTGTGCTATTTCGACGATTTCAATTTGGGTTTAAAGTTTCCAAGAACTTTTCAATATGGCGGTGGATTAGCTATATCTACCGATGGATATCTATCCTCCAAGTTAAACTTTTTAAGATCATAAATAAATATTTGGATATCATGAGCAGTGGTTTTTTGAATTTGAATAATTCACTGACATTACGATTGGTGACAATAAATTGTACAATTTTGGGAAGGACGGATTAAAACTTCAAGAAAACATGGCCGATGAGGTCATCAGACACACGTTAGCCAATCACGCTAAACCTGATGGAAGCGTTGATAATTTAGTGGCAACAATGGCTGTTAGCCAGGACAGTGTCGGGACTTTACAGAATATCATACTCCGAGGGAAACCTCTCGAGGCCTTCGGAGATATGTCGGGACTAAACACACCAGTTGTGGTCATTTCACAGGAGGGTGAAACTCAACATAACCCGCACATCCAAAACGAGGCGGGAACGCCGGGAGGCGTGGCCTCGCATGTTAATTATGGAGTATCCCAAAATAACTCAGCCAGGGACTTACCGTTATCGGACATGTCAAACGGAACAGCGGAACTGAAAAATATAAACAGCGGGGCTGTTCCAGTTACCGATCACAGTGCATCCATGCCTCCGCAGGATTTTTCAATGGCGTTTTATCAACAACAATTGATGTTGAATCATCAGTTGTTTACGCAGCAGCAACAAACAGTGACTTCTTTGATGGGGAAGCTTGAAGGACTGGCCAAGTTGGTCGAAAATAAATCGGCAAGTCCGGATGAAAATACCAGGGTAAGACATTTAACGTCAGCACCCCAGAGTCAGCCAAGAAAAACACACGTAATATCGGATGTATCATCGGATTCGGAAAATTCCAGTTCTGATGGCGAAGGATTTGAATCAGAGAGGTCAGAAACTGAAAATACACCAAATAATGATAGTGAAAGGAAGGACAACGTCTCAGACAATACCGCAATACAAACCGAAGTTAGTGACAACATGAAACTGTTGATGGATTTAAGTAAAGAACTTGGGAAAGATGAGGCAGTGTCTAACAAAGTAGATGACACATTGTCAGAGGTTGTTAACATTGGCATTCGAGCTCAGATAGACAGAAACTTAGCAAAGGATCTCTGCAATAAGTACAAAAGACCAGAGAACTGTAAGGCACTGGTGGTGCCTAAAATAAATAAAGAGTTATGGAATACTACATCAATTGCCAAAAGTACAAAAGAACAAGACAAAATGTATCAGACTACACAGAAATACCTCAATCAGGGATTAATACCACTGGTGCAGTTAATGGACAATGTTCTAAGGGAAAAAGAACCTGAAAACAATTTTCGATTGGCCAGGGATGCTTTTCAGCTGCTGGCATATGCACACCGAGATATATCAAATCTTCGGAGACAAAAATTGAAAACCGTGGTATCAGAGAAATATAGGCCGCTTTGTAATGACTCTACAACTTTGACAGATAATTTGCTGGGGGATGAACTAGAAAAACAGATCAAGACTCTGGATGAAATGAGAAAAGTGGGCAATGATATCACAAAATACAGACCAGATAAAAGAAAGTATAAAATTGACCACTATGAAAAGGCCAGCAAATACACAAAATACAACAATTATTCCGGACATAGAAACAAAGACAAAGGTTCTTTTTTAGACAAGCGGTCCCGGTATCACAAGCCGGGACACCCCAAAGGAGGGAAAAAGAACCAGAAACAGTGAAACAACCAGAGGGAGAACAAGTAAGTGCTGACTCGTTATGTTTTAAAAATACACCTGATAACTTTACCGCTGGAAAGATTTCCCTATTTTATGATAAATGGAGGGAACTAACCAAAAATAGGTTCATATTAGATATAGTAAAACATGGATATTGCATTGAATTTTCATCAGAACCCTGTGAACAATGCAACAGGTTCCCTATTAAATTCAACTTTAAAGAGCAAGACATAATATCACAGCTTTTGAAAAAGTTTGAAGATAAAGGGGTTATTGCAAAATCAGAGCATGAAACTGGGGAAGTTATTTCACACATCTTTATAAGACCGAAAGCTGATGGATCACACAGAATAATTCTTAATTTAAGCAAATTAAATGATCATGTGGAAAAAATAACATTTAAAATGGAGACACTCAAGTCAGCACTCCAAATGATTAGGAAAGATTGTTTCTTTGCCAAAATTGATTTAAAAGATGCATTTTACAGTATTGGAATAAATAAAACGTTTCAGAAGTTTTTGAAGTTTCAATGGCAAGGAGAATTATATGTTTTTACCTGCCTACCAAATGGGCTCTCAACGGCTAGTAGGATATTCACGAAGGTATTAAAGCCGGTGTTTGCGGCATTAAGGAAAATCGGACATTCAAACGCGGCATATATAGATGACAGTCTTTTGCAGAGTCAGTCTTACGAACAATGTAGGCTAAACATCAAAGACACGATTGACTTACTTGATTCGATAGGGTTAACAGTTCACCCTGAGAAGTCCATTTTTACCCCAACTCAGTCTATTGAATTTGTAGGATTTTTGTTGGACTCTACTAGCATGACTGTAAGGCTGGCTCCAAGGAAAATCCAAAATTTCAAATTGGTGGCTTCTAGTATACTTACAGCCAAATTAGTTTCAATAAGGGATTTCGCTAAACTTATTGGCATTATGGTTGCAGCAGAGCCTGGGGTAAAATTTGCAGCCTTATACTACAAAACATTGGAAATAGAGAAAGACAGGGCACTAAAGTTAAATCATGGAAATTTTGATTGCAAAGTTTGCATTTCTAAAGAATCCAAAAAATGCATTTCCTGGTGGATAGATAATATTGACACTGCTTTCCGGCCAATTTCCATGGGACCTATGAATAGAAGAATAGAAACTGATAGTTCATTAAGTGGATTTGGGGGGCATGATGTGACATACGACGTGGAATTTAGTGGTGTTTGGGAAAGCACTGATAAGAACCAGCATATTAACTATTTAGAACTTAAGGCAGCAATTTTATGTCTCAGATATTTTTGTGACAATGTTACAAATGAACATATTCACTTATTCATGGATAATGTTGTCGCAATTAAGTACATTTCCAAAATGGGTGGTAGAAAGCCCTTGTTAAATGAATTAGCAAAACAGTTGTGGACTTGGTGTGAGAAAAGAAACATTTGGATATCAGTTTTTCACATTCCAAGTCGACTAAACACTAGGGCCGATGAATTGTCAAGACAAAAGAATAAGTGCAATGAAGATATGGAATGGGCATTACAACAAAACATATACCATAAAATAGCCAATAAAATGGGCTTTAGTGAGGTGGACTTATTTGCCTCTGCAAAAAATCATAAACACAAAACATACATCTCATATATGCCAGACATAGGGGCTGTTGCCATAAATGCTTTCTCAACTAAATGGGAGTATAAACTGCATTATGCATTTCCACCTTTCAGCATCATCGGGCGAGTAATACAGAAGATGTGCGAAGACAAGGCCGAGTTGATTTTAGTGGCCCCCCTGTTTCCAAGTCAACCATGGTTTCCTCAATTATTACAGCAAATCAGTGGACAGAGTTATGTGCTTCCAAAAACAGACCAAATTCTGTTTCTGCCAGGGAAGCAAAAGAAGCACAGGTTAACTACCATGAGATTGGGGGCATTCAGATTATCAGGGAATGCTTGGTCAGTGCAGGATTATCAACAGCAATTGCAGACATCATCATGCAGTCGTGGAGACCAACAACTTCAAAACAATATGGGTGCTATCTCAAAAGATGGATGCAATTTTGTCAACAGAAACAAATTGATAAAATTAATCCATCTTTAGGTGAGATTTTGGATTTCCTTACACGACTGCATGTTGAAGGTCTTAGCTATAGTGCTATTAACACAGCAAAATCTATGCTGTCTTCAATGTTCGAGATAATTCATAAGAGAGACATTGGCAGAGAAGTGTTAATTAAAAGGTTTATGAAAGGTGTTTTTCACATAAAGCCAGTATTTCCTAAAACAAATTTTACATGGGATGTTAAAGTGGTGCTACAGTTTTTGGAAGGGTTGATTAATGATCAGTTAACCCTTAGGCTGTTGTCAGTGAAAGTTGCCATCTTGATTGTGTTAACCACAGGGCAAAGATGTCAAACACTAGCAGCAATGAATCTAAGAAATATGGAAGTGAATAGGGGCAATCATGTCAAGATTAGAATAGGGGAGCTTTTAAAACAATCTAAGCCTCAGCATCATCTAGAGGAGCTCTATATTGAGGCTTTCAAGAAAAACCCCTCGATTTGTGTTGTTGATGCTTTAGATTGTTACATTCAAAAAACTAGTAGCCTTCGTAAGGATTCTAATCTTTTCATTATTACCCAAAAACCATATTCACCAGCATCTAAGAGCACGATTGCTACATGGATAAAACTCGGTTTAAAATTAGCTGGAATTGATATGACAATATTCACACCTCACAGCACACGAAGTGCGTCCACAAGTGCAGTGGTCAATAAAGTTCCAATAGACACCATTATCAAGACAGCAGGATGGACAAGTGATTGCACTTTTCGCAAATTCTACAAACGACCTATCAAAAACGATGCAGCATTTAGTCGTTCTCTTCTGAAATAAAATGATAAACCCATAACAGACGGTTACCGTGCTGCCAGCATAAGTGCAAAATTTCAAGTGGTACTGATTATTTATCTTTTAATAAACAGGCAGTTTATGACTGAATTCTTTCACGACATCCATGCTTGTTTAAGTAGTGATATAATTATTTGTTGCTTGCATCGTATGATTGATCTTATCATGATAATTGTGCTGCAACAATTAATCGTATGTAATAAATAATGGGTACCACAATTGACTTGGTTGCCTTTCCTGTTGTTGAAGGTAGTTACAAGTAAAATTCTGAATCATGGTCTCTAAAATTTCCCAGGATTCTCATTGGTGAATTGGTTCCAATAGAATTATAAAATTAAACAAGACTTACCTGTAAGGTGAAGTTTGATTGTAATTCTATTGGAGCCAATTCACTGAGAATCATGGGCCCACCCACTTAGTAACCCGCCCAAGTTTTAACTGTGTGCTCCATGATTCAAAATTTTCCGCTCTAAAGTCTGAAGATTGGGTCACGTGAGGGGTCAGGAGTTCATTTCCCATGATTCTCAGTGAATTGGCTCCAATAGAATTACAATCAAACTTCACCTTACAGGTAAGTCTTGTTTAATTTTATAATTATAATTTAAATTTAGAATAATATTGCAACGACCTGTCACGTTAGCCATGGTTATGATAGCCCAAATAAAATGTTTTAAAAGTTCTATTCATAGCCATGTGTCCAGTTAGCACCAACGAGGAGGTGTGACTAGGACTTGATTATTGTCTGAGAATGATCAGTATTCACAGTAAAATTCCGCTATTAAGATCACTTTCTAGACTTCTAAAAAGTGGTCTTATTAGCGGGGTGGTCCCTTATAATGGAATTGGTGAGAAAAATATTGCTGGCAAGACTGATTTAAATATTTTTATGTGCACTGTGCCTATTTTATTGCTTTTCAGTAAATCTTACTGTCTTTAACTTTACTGTTCTTTTCCTCATTATATCGTCTGCTGAGTGCAATAACGTTGTAAGTGCAAATTGGCAACATTTCAGGAGAGACAAAATTATTAAAGAATGGCATAGAAAACCATACAATAAGCTAGTTTCTTAACTTCATGGCGATTTCTTTCATTTTTTGTGTGATGTTTATTGTTGAATAAGTGACATTTGCCCCCTGCTTTCTGAGCTATTAAAAACTGAACGATATAATTATTTTTTATGATCAGCCTGCATCTGTCGTTGTGGTACCTTCAAAGACTTAATAACCTATAAATCTGTTCATTGTGATCAGAGTCTACACAGTTTGAAAACGCCCCCTGTTTTCTGAGCTATAAAAAACTGAACGATGTAATTATATTTTATGATCAGCCTGCATCTGTCGTTGTGATACCTTCAAAGACTAAATAACCTATAAATCTGTTCATTGTCATCAGAGTCTACACAGTTTGAAAACGCCCCCTGTTTTCTGAGCTATAAAAAACTGAACGATGTAATTATTTTTTATGATCAGCCTGCATCTGTCGTTGTGATACCTTCAAAGACTAAATAACCTATAAATCTGTTCATTGTCATCAGAGTCTACACAGTTTGAAAACGCCCCCTGTTTTCTGAGCTATTAAAAACTGAACGATGTTATTATTTTATATGATCAGCCTGCATCTGTCGTTGTGATACATTCAAAGACTTAATAACCTATAAATCTGTTCATTGTGATCAGAGTCTACACAGTTTGAAAAGGCCTCTGTTTTCTGAGCTATTAAAAACTGAACGAGCGAAGATAGCAAAAGCATAGGCTGATCTCCGAGTCTACGCAGTTCGAAAAAGCACTCTGTTTTCTGACCTATTAAAGGCTTAAAACGAGCGAACATAGCAAAAGCACAGGATGATCTTTGAAAAACAAAATATATATACATATAAATAAAGTGATAGAAAAATCAGGCCGAAACGACCCACCAATTTGGCCGAAACGACCCATCCCCAAAATTGGGCCGAAACGACCCAGGCCGAAACGACCCGGCCGAAACGACTCAGGACCGAAACGACCCAGGGACCGAAACGACTCAGGACCGAAACGTCCCGCGACCTATCTATCTTAAGTACTAGTGGCAAGGTGTGTGGTGTGTGAATATTAAAGAAATCGGTCAAAGAATAAGGAAGTTATGAGCAATGTTAAAGTTTTTTGTAACGGACCGACGAGGACGACAGACGACAAGCTGACTCCTATATACCCCCTTCAAACTTCGTTTGCGGGGGTATAATAAGAAATTTGATCATTTAACGTAATTTATATTTTCTATGTAGACATGATCAAAATAATCAAATATAAATATCATCAGGGCAAAAAGAATTTCTTTAACCGATAAAATCATAAGAAATTTAGAAAAATTGCCATTTTTCCCGGCCTTGGCTTTTATACCCCTCGGATTTTGGATAAATGGTTATTACAAGAAAATAAAACAATGTAGAGAGATGACCCTTCTTGCAGTTTTCAAATATGTTATTCATTATAATTTGATACCCAACTGACTACAATATATATCTTAATTATAACAGGAGACCAAATATAAAAATCTTCGGATCGGCAGTTTTGGCTCGGCGGCTCGGCCCGGCCTTGTCTTTTATACCAGACCTTTCCTGCAAACCCTGGAGTGTATGTAATGTACAACTGTGGTAATGGGTAATGGTCAAATGGGACTGACACAGTATCAGTAGAAAGAAAGTAAGTGCGCAGAACAAGCCTACATCACTGCCCTATTCATGTAAAGTCTCTTTCTTTTTTTGAAAGTCACAACTTGTAATTGCAAAACAATCCATTTTTGCACTGAGCATCGTAAGTCATTTAATAGCATCCATGATATGTGATATTAATAAAATTATCAGGTAATACCGGCTGTAATAAAACATGTCAAAAGCACTTTATAATCGTTGAAAAACTCACAGCAGGAACTAGCCATCCCGATTAATGTTCTTGGATTACGCCCCTTTGAAAAATTAACCGAACAGGTAACTGACGTTCGGTAATAAAAAGCTCAAGACCGCATGTGCTATCTATCTCCCGTGTAGTCAAACCCCTCGCGGGGACATAGACTTTGACGCGCGTCAACCGCCAAGAAGGTTAAAAGAGTAGTAATTTAGTAAAAGCATGAAAGTCTGACAAGAAATGTTAAAAATAGATAAAAACAGGGCAAGAGTACTATGGTGCTCAAGACATGTACTGGTTACCACCCAGGAAATCCTGCTCGTAATGCTCAGATGTGAGCGAGTAGCAGTAATAGGAAAAAAAAAAAAAAAAAAAACATGTTCCAGACTGAACAAAGGGCCAGACAGGGTGACAACGTCAAGGGCAGGGCATTCCAGTGGACGATAGTTATGGGGAAAAAAGAGTGTTTGTGATAGTCAGTTTTTGTATGTATTTGCTTGAATGCCTGAAAATGAGAAGTTCTGGACGGTCTAGAGAGAGGGGTCACGGAGTTAGGTATAGGGATGGCAACCCTGCTATGCGGAATTTTCTGGAACATAAAAAGGCGTTGGTCAATGCGTCAGAGGTCAAGTCGTCGCCACTGTAGAGAATTTAGCATGTCAGTTACAGAGGAGGTCTGCCCGTAGTCCCGTTTGGTCCAGCGAGCAGCTCTCCTCGGCACTGCTTCAAGTTGGTCCATGAGATTGCTCGTGTAGGGTGTCGAGACTGTAGAGCAGTATTCAAGTTGTGGTCTTACAAGCGTCATATATGCTACTGATTTTATTTGTTCAGAATGGACTTTGATGTTATGCCTAAGAAAATAGAAGTAGAGGCAATGGTCAGGAATCGATACAATCAACCCATAGCTCCCATCAGAGACACCAAAGGGAAAGAAACACCAACATGCAACAACAGACCTAATGGAAACACCAACAGCGGAAAGACAAAAGGACAGTTACTCTCTCACAAAATGACCAATAGGCTATCCAAAATAAAATAAAACAAGCGACACAAACACCTAAAGACAAACCATAACAAAAATAAATCGCGTCAGAAGAACCGCCTTGGAACGGTCAGCGGAAACGAATTCCACTGGGGGGCTTAAATCAATTTTACGTGGCCACAATCCTCGCCCTTATTTCCATCGCGATTTAGACAAATAATTTTTTCAGTCCGCATGAAGGCCTCATAACTCATCAGTGCAACATCTCCGTGAACACAAATAATCAAACAACCACAGAGATGAAACGACAAGCAACCACAGAGATGAAAGAACGGCGAGGACTCGACTTAGAAGCCTAGTGTCTGGTTTGCTTTTTTAGTGATGTTGTCTATGTGTGATGCCAAGTGAGATCTTGGCACACCTAACTATTTGGCTGCATCTACAGTGTCCAGAAGAGTGTTGTGAAGAAAATATTGGGTAGGTATGGGTGTTTTGCGTTTGGTGATTTGCAGGGCCTGACACTTAGCTTGGTTAAAGGACATATCCCAGGTCTTTTCCCAGATATCAAGTTGCTGCAGGTCCTGTTGGAGAAGTCTTGAGTGGGATGAGATAGAGAGAGCTAGATAGATAACAGTGTCATCAGCGAATAATCTGACTATAGAAGATTTAACAGCCTCGGGGAGGTAGTTAATAATGTGTATTAAGAACAGAAGGGGATCAAGAACAGAACCCTGAGGGGCTCCAGAGGAAACAGGGATAGAAGAGGAGGGGGATCCATTCACTACAACAGACTGAGACCTGTGCTGCAGTAATTGGCCTTGACAAAATCGGCCCATAACAATATCGGCCCATACAAAATCGGCCCATAGCAATTTCGATCCACAATTTTAAAGATGGTAAAATTACTATGTTTGCGTATAACTGGTTTGCTTGCACGGCCAAAGCAGTAGTATGTAAATACATAAATCTTTTAAGAAATGAAGTTGAAAAAATGCGAACAGAACCGGTTTGTTACTTTAAGTCGAAAAACTGGATAAAGTGAAAAATATGTTCAGTTTGAGAAATTATTATTCTTTCCTCAAATGATTAAAAAATCGCATAATGTTAACAAGTCCGAGAAAATAATACCGCCCTAAACCCACTTTATACAGGGAAGTTTGAGGTTTAAAGGGGTATATTATTATGATTATTTCGAATCCAAGACACAGGTTGTGGATACCCGTTAGAACCGCCACAAGAGTAAAGACAACGTATGCTTGGAGTATAAGTAAGACAAATGTCACAATTTTTTGTTGGAAAAATAATCATTTTGGAGAAAATGAAAGAATGCACTATGGGACACCGGTCTGTTATTGCAATGGATATACAAGAAAGAAAATGCACTCTTAAGAATTTTGAAAATGCTTAAGGGTTTATGATATTTGATTGTCTTCAGTGCAGGCAATGGTTAGAAAACTGACATCAAGCGTTGTTCACAGTCGCATTGTGCTCATGGAATGTTAAGGTTTCGTTGTGTACATTGTTTTTCTTATTCATGCTTTTCAAATTCCTTTCAAGTAATGGAATACGTTATGAATAAGAGGCGCCGGCTTCATTACCTCCACTTCTATTTTTCATTAGTTTTCAGTAGAATATCTTCAATTTTATTACAGGAATCATCCATAGTTCATCGTGCATTAACATTTGCCGGGTCCCAAGGAAGCCGTTTGAACGTTAGGCCGATTGAAACACAAAGTGAATTAAAGTAAGCAAGTGCCAAGCAATTTCTGCAATTCGCCCAGCACGCACACAGATCAGCTTGCTCAGCCACACAGTATGGACATGATCGCCGGAGGCGTAAAGATTCACGAGCCCAGCATACACAGGTTGACTTGCTCAGCCACACAGTATGGTCATGATCGCTGGAGGCATGAGGAAGCTTTGGCTACTTTATAACCTATAATTACACACAGATCAGACTGCGCGGTGGCACAGGCTGCTGTGAGTCTTCGTAGGGCGCCGCGCGTTAGGGCCACTTATAGCTATCGATGTTCCCCTGCTCAATAACAGTCATCAAACGAAACCGAAAGCAAGAAACAAAGAAAGAATAGAGACATAAACTTATGGATGATTGGCACGTGTTCCCAATAATAACTGTGTCGGTACGAAAGTATCACTAATAATGTGCCAGTACAACAACAACAATAAGATCCACAACGACAACAGACGGAAATAGCCCAATACACCCCTACCCCCTCCACCGATCTATGACAACTGACCACCTGATGGGTGCTACCAGCTTTCCATGACCAAACTCATGGGTGCTGCCAGCATTCCATGACCAAACTCATGGGTGCTGCCAGCATTCCAACAGATGACCTTGTTCCCCCCAGCTAGGCAATGTAGAAATCACCATGAATTGGCGTTTCAGACCCTTACTGCAAGAACTGACATTTATAAAGAATCGTTTCCCCCGAACATTTAGAGATTGGAATGCCTTCCCGATTTGATTATTTTGACAGATGAAGGTGTGAATATTGTGTAGCTAAGTTTACCTCTTTGATTAGAGCTCCGGACTAACTTCCCATATCACAGGTCCTTGTTTATGAATGTCATTTGACGTGTCACCTGATTCTGATTCTGATATATAACACGTGAAAAGACGAATTCATAATAAGGCTTCATCATCGGTGTGTGTGTGGGGGGGGGGTATATTGGAATATTGGAGCATATATATGATATTAGGTAGCGACATTAATTCTGGGCGCTCACAATGAGTTGCACTTGATGGCCAAGCGTCTAATCCACCCCCTGTTTAACTGGTGTTCCCAAAGTTTCGGTACTTGGACAGGTCCTTTTCTTGGTATTCATCAATTATCTCCCTATCTGTCCGTTTGTTTGCTGATAATTGTGTCCTGTATAGGACCATATAATCTCCTTTTGACTTCTTATTTGATCGACTAGTACAATGGGAAGCCGATTGACAAAAGCAGTTCAATGTGGCCAAATGTCTTTCAATGAGGGTGTCACGACACCTTCCAGACAAGCAAATTAAGTTTGACTAATCACTACACCAGCAAATTTAGAGCAGGTTCAGTCCGCCAAATATCTTGGTTTGACCATCACTGACGATCTTGATTGGGGTCAACGTATTTCAAATATATCATTCAAAGCAACTAGGACATTAGGATTTCTGAGACTTAACTTGGCTTTGCACCTAGGCAGACACATTATGCTGCATACAAAACATTAGTTCGCCCTCATCACCCATTTGGCACCCCCATGTTAAAACTAAGATTCAGCAAGTTGAGAAGGTACAGAAGACAGCAACTCGATGTACCTGTCGGCGATGGAGAAATAAAAGTGCTTGGCAAATTAGAATGGCCGTCCCCTTAGGCCCGTCGTGAGCAGCCTTCTTTAACCTTCTTTTATAAGATACACTATGGTATAGTGTCTCTTAATAAAGATAAATACTTGACCCCTGCGACAGTTGCAACCCAAGCAAGGGCATGAAAGGTAAACAACATACAATACCGTAGGTACCAGGCCTATTGTGATAGCCTGAAGCAGTTTTTCCCCAAGAACTATTTCGCAATGGAAAAGGAGATGACACGACCGCAGAGGAGTTCAAAGCCCGTACAGTATAGATTGTGACTCAGAGGTATGCGCTTTAGTATAACCTCTGTTAATCATATTTTAAACAGTTTTAAGGAATCGTTCAGTGACCTTTTTTTCATTAAAGTTATATTCCAAATTTAGTCACCAGCTATCTAAGGTAATGGCCAAATGTGACCGACTTAGTATATGACGATAGATAGATAGATAGATAGATAGATAGATAGATAGATAGATAGATAGATAGATTAGCTTCATCAGTCAACACTTACTTTACAGCCTTCAAGCCAACAAGACGTCTTAACCTACCGGATGGACCTTGCGGACTGGGGGCGATACGGAGGGTAAGTACCATTTGCAGTTTATGGTATATTTACATCAATTGGCGCTTGAAACTTAACAGGCTAATAGGGGGTGATGAATCGACGATCTTATTAACTTTTGAAAAAAAAAATAAATAAAATAAAAAAAAACTGACATATATCTCCTGTTAAGGTATTGTCTTGAAACTTATAGACTGATAGGGAATGATAAATAGATGAACTAATAATCGACATTTGAAATAAAATAGCTATGGCCCTTTGAAAAACAGAAGTGAAGACAATGATCAGGAATAGACACAATTAACATACAGCTCCCATCAGAGACACCAAAGGGAAGAATCACAAACATGAAACAACCAGACCCCAATGGAAACATCAATAAAGGAAAGCCAAAAGGACAGTCACTTTCCCACAAAATGGCCAACTGAAAATTTGGTTTAAGTTTGTAAGCAAAATATCTCGAATACTATTTGAACTGTTGTCGTCTAACTTCAAAGGCTGTCAGGGAATGATGAGTAAATGATCTGATAAACTTTTGGAGAACCAGATTTTTTTTCTTGAGTCATGGCCCTTTGAACGTTATGACATTTTAATCTTGAAAGCAAGATATATCAAAGTAGAAGTAAAACAAAGATCGGGAATCGATACAATTAACTTACTCAACCCATCAAAGACACAAAAGGGAAAGAAACACAAACATGAAGCGACCAGACCATAATGGAAACCTAAACAAAGGAAGGCCATAAGGACAGTTACTTTGCCACAAAATGGCGAAATGGCCATCCAAAATAAAAAGACACTAGTGATACACACAGTAAGTAACAAACAACAATATAAATAAACCGCAAAACCTGTTTAAGCTATTGCATTGGAACTTGAAAAGCTGATAGGGAATGATGAGTAAAAGGCCTGGATAACTTTTGAAAAAAAGATTTTTTTTCTTGAGATAAGGCCCTGTGAACAATTCGCCATTTTAATCTTGCAAGCAAGATCTCTTACAACTGTTTAAGCTGTTGCCTTGAAATTTGAAAGGTTGATAGGGAATGATGAGTAGATGACCTGATTAACTTTTGGGAAAAAAAATGAAAACTTTTCGTCAGTTATGGACCTTTGAAAATTTCGGCTTTTAGGGGCAAGCGTATCGTTGTGGGCATAGTGTTTTATCGACACAATTTCTGGTTGTTGTTTTTGTATTAAGGCAAGAATGTATTTTTTACAATGTGCCTGTTCCGTCGATGAAAATACGACCATTTCCATCCATACCATCTGTTTTTGAAATTTATAACATCTTCCGAAAATTGACTAAATTGAAAAAAAAATAAATAAATAAATAAATAATCGTTTCAAACATATATTTTTTTTTATACATTTAGGAAATATTTCTTTATTTTCTATTTGCCATTTCGGCTATTTTTACACTCTCATTTGTTTACCTTTAAAAACGAAAGTAGTGTTAGAAATAATTTTTACACGTGAAAGAAAGTTCAAGACAATTTATTGATTTATGGGTTATTTGTAGCGATACTTCTGTACGTTCCAGACGGCATTTTCAGCTTGACACCCGTATTAATTTGACAATGTTTTTTTTTTTATTTAGGGGTTATTTCTGTCCACGATTTTTGTCGACGATGATTGTCGCCAATTTTTGTCATCGATTTCTTTGAACGATTTATTTTTCAGTCGTCGACGTGTTTTCGCCGCCAGAGCGCCAATTTTGCTTTTTGTTTTTCATGTGCGATATATGCTTTTACTTTTCTCTATCTATTCTCATACATTTCAAAGCCATTTCCTGAATTTGCCTTTTCCTTACAGAATTTATGCTCACTTTTGCCTTTTCATTATGAAAGGGGGATGTAACTAAGCATGTGTGTTCTGTAATTTTGGAGGGATTTTTATGCATAAGTAGAAGTAAAACAAAGATCAGGAATCGATACAATTAACTTACTCCACCCATCAAAGACACCAAAGGGAAAGAAACACAAACATGAAGCGACCAGACCATAATGGAAACCTCAACAAAGAATGGCCATAAGGACAGTTACTTTGCCACAAAATGGCCAAATGGCCATCCAAAATAAAAAGACACAAGTGATGCACACAGTAAGTAGTAACAAACAACAACATAAATAAACCGCCACAGAAGAACCGCCTTGGAACGGTCAAGAATTTATTTGTCTGATTCCCACTTTTATCCCACTGGTGACCTAATAGTGCTATAAATATCTTGTTTATCTTCTTATAAAAGATTCTCGAAAACTGAGTCAAAGATTAACTTCATTTTTGTAAACAACTTGTTTACAAGGAAAAGTACTTCCGAACCTTCCAGAAAGTTCAGGTTTGCATTATTTTTAGAAAATTACATAATCTTATTCCACAGCCCTGTGGAACATTCTAGAGAAATCTTAGGGTCTATAAAAGAGCTTGATTTTTCTCATTGAGTCAGACTTTGGAGTTTGAAGTTTGGGCTTTTAAGAAAAGTTATTTCTGAATTCTGTGTTGGGTTGTTTAAGGATATTATTTTCATTTCGGACTGTGAATTCTGTGGGAACTAGGAAAATAGATTCATTCAAGGATATTTCCTAACAGAGCTAAGTACATTTAATTTTCTTACTTCTACAGGTTAAAGAGACCTTGTAAATAAATCTTGTTAAATTTTTCCAAAAGGCTTGTTTGCTTTTTCTTTCTGCTACACCTGGCTCGTAACAGAAATTGGGGGCTTGTCCGGGATAAAAACATCTTGAGCATTTTAGGACTGACATTTTATTTGTAGGCAAGTGATTGTCATTTCTTATCAAATATAGACTTGGCAGTAGCTTCAAAAGATTAGCATTTCCCTATAGGCATAAAAGGGGATTGTCATTTCATATGAATTGTCATTTTAGGTGAAATAGTACTGTCATTTCATGTGAAATTTCTGGTTGGCTTGTCATTGCAAAAAATGTCAAAATAACCTCAATCTGTTTTACCATAATTACTTTATAAAACAAACAAAAAGCAAATATGTCGTTTGATTTGAGAAGCTTTTTGGCTCAGCCTAGCCAGGAGTTGTTTTAATCTGGCCAAAAGGACATATTTGCTAGATATTGCTTCCCATTATGGGGTCACTGCTGTCAAAACAAGCACGAAAAAAAAACATGAAATTAGAATATTTTGGTTCAGTTTTTGGTTGATGAAGAACTTTTTGATCCGTCTGCTTTGTCTCTCATTATGGTTCACTTCCTGAATTACAAATGAGACAAATTGAAATAGGAAGGCAAATTGAATTAGAAAAGTTAAGATTAGAGATGGAAGAACGAGGACAAGAAAAAGAAAGAGAAATGCAGAGACAAATGCAGATGGATTGATTAGAAATGGAAGAACGTGTTCGAAAAGAAAAATTAGAACAGGAAGAAAAAATAGAGAAATTGAAGAAAGAGAGAGGGAAAAACAAAGAGAAATGGAAGAAAGAGAGAAGGGAAAACAAAGAGAATTGGAGGAACGGATTGAGTTAGAAAAGGAAAAAATGAGATATAGTATTGAAGAAAAAGAAAGGAAAAAGCAATTTCAATTAAGGCTGAAGGAAATGGAACTCCATGCAGGGTCAAGATAGGGTAAAACATACCCCTGTTTTTGACTCTGGCAGTTACTTTGATGCCACAAAGCACATCATATAAGTTCCACCAATCCAGAAAAAAGAGGTAGATAAGTATATTTTTTTGCATTTCGAAAAAGTTGCAGAAAATTTAAAATGGCCAAAAGAGCATTGGACCTTACTTTTGCAAAGCGTTATTGTCAGAAAGGCTCGTCACATTTACACTCAGCTGACTGTCGAGCGAAGCTCAGACTATGATTTAGTTAAGGAGCTTATTCTTAAGGCATACGAGTTGGTCCCTGAGGCTTACAGGCAGAAATTTAGGAATTTAAAAAAGAAATTTCCCAGACCCATGTAGAATTTTCTCGAACCAAAGAACAACTATTGGATAGGTGGTGATCTTCTAAAAAAAAATAGGCTCTAATCATGGCAAACTTAGACATCTTGTCCTTGTTGAAGAGTTCAAACGGTGCATAAATTCAGACATTAAGTCATTTCTCGATGAGAGACAGGTTGAATCTTTGGAGGAAGCTTCTCGTTTGGCTGATGATTATGCTTTGACTCATAAAGTCTCATTTGTGAACAGGGCTTATCCTAGAAAACCTTATCATCCACAGACAGGTCCAAGATTCTATCCTAGTAATCCACCTGACATTTTTAGCCATACATTTTGTACTATGCCCAAACTTTCTGGTGAAAATAAAAGCCAGAATCTTTCCAAATCTTCTGGTGAAAACAGAAGCCAGAATTTTTCCAAACCTTCTGGTTTGGACAACAAATACCAGAATTCCTTATCTCAATCTCCAGTAGTTTGTAACTATTGTAAAAATACAGGTCATTTGATCTCTGAATGTTTAAAATTAAAGCGAAGAAAAAAAAAGAGAAAGACAAGAGGAACTTAAGCTTACAGGCTTGACTTCTATAAGGCCAAAACCACAGTCTTGTGTAAGGGAGGAAACTCTTCCTGATACCAAATTATCTGAAACTGACTCAGTTATGGAGATTTATGTACCATTCTTATCAGATGGTTTTGTGTCGCTAAATGGTGACAGTTATGCCCATCCTACCCCTATTAACATCTTACGAGATACCGGAGCTACTCAATCTCTTATTCTTGCAGATACTCTGCCTTTTTCTGAGAAGACTTCTTTGGGCCAAAGTGTCCTTATTCAGAGTGTGGAATGTTGATTTGTTAATGTACCGCTTCATAACGTTTATTTGTCATCAGACTTGGTATCAGGTTCAGTGGCTGTTGGTATTAGACCTTCTTTACCTTTTAAAAGTGTTCATTTATTGCTAGGGAATGACTTAGCTGGAGATAAGGTTGTGCTAAACCCACTTTTGACTTCTAATCTGTGCACTGATCAACCACCTGATCCCATTGAGCAGGAAATTCCTGATCTTTATCCGTCCTGTGCAGTCACAAGGGCTATGGCACGTAAGGCCAAGCAAACTGACGGGAAACAGGATCTTGATTTTACTGATACCTTTTTTGGGTCAGTCTTTTAATGACGAGATAACAAGGTCTCTGTCTTCAAGCCTGCCTGATGAGCAGACAGATTTTCATGAGAATAACGCGTCTGTCGATCTAGGCCATGACAAAATGTCCGGGTCACAACTACTATAGAACAGCACAAGGATCCTGAAATTTCGCCTTTGTTTGAAAGGGCTTTAGATGAGCAGGAAGTATCTCAGGTCCCAGTCTGTTATTATGTCAAAAATGACATTCTTATGAGAAAATGGCGTCCACCAGACGTCTCAGCAGAAGACGAGTGGACTGTCAACCACCAGGTAGTGGTTCCATGGGTTTACCGTCCCGAAATATTAAACTTGGCACATGAAACTCCCATGTCAGGACATTTAGGTGTAAATAAAATCTATCACAAGATTCTTAATCATTTTTACTGGCCTGGGTTAAAATCAGATGTTTCTCAGCATTGTAGGTCCTGTCATACATGCCAAATGGTAGGAAAACCCAATCAGACTATACCTAAGGCTCATTTACAGCCTATACCTGCTTTTGATGAACCTTTCAGTCGAGTAATAATAGACGGTGTGGGTCCCTTGCCCAGAACTAAGTCTGGTTGTGAATATCTTTTGACTTTTATGTGTGCTTCCACACGTTTTCCTGAAGCCATTCCACTAAGAAATATCAAAACTAAGACAATCGTCAAGGCCTTAGTGAAGTTTTTTACCATTGTTGGTCTGCCCAAATCTATTCATTCAGAACAAGTTTCAAATTTCATGTCTGGAATTTTTCAACAATCAATGCATGAACTAGGCATCGTACAGTATAAGTCATCGGCCTATCATCCTGAAAGTCAAGGCGCCCTTGAACGATTCCATCAAACATTGAAAAACATGATAAGATCATATTGCTTTGACACAGAAGAGGATTGGGATGAAAGCATCCGTCTGCTTTTATTTGCTGTTAGAGAATCTGTGCAAGAATCTCTTGGCTTCAGTCCATTTTAATTAGTATTTGGCCATACTGTTCGTGGTTTTTTGAAACTTCTGAAAGAGAAATTTTTCTATAATGATCACTTTTCCTTGAATTTACTTCAGTATGTGTCCGATTTCAAAACTAGACTTTCAAAAGCTTGCAAGGCTGCTCGGACCAGTCTTCAGTCAGCCCAAAGAAAAATGAAACAGGTTTATGACATAGGGACAACAGAAAGAAATTTTAAACCAGGGGATAAGGTACTTGCTCTTTTGTCTATTCCTGGAAAATCTTTGCAGGCCAGGTATTATGGTCCATACACTGTAGACAAAAAGATCAGTGACGTAAACTACATAAAAAACACTCCTGGGAAGCGCAAGCTAAAGCAGCTGTGTCATATTAACATGCTTAAGGAATACATAAAAAGGGACAACGCATCATTAACATCAGTCAATCTAATTAGCTTGGTTCAATTTAATTCATGTGACAATGACTGTGAGGATATCAATTCAGTGAAATCTGATCCCACATCATCAAAACTTAAGAACTCTGATATTCTGAGGACTCTCGACCAGAAACTGTCACATCTAGAGCCAAATCATCGGAATGAACTGAAACAGCTGATGTTTGAATATGAACACTATTTCCTGACATTCCAACACGGACAGACAAAATATTTCACGATGTGGACATAAATGGTTCTAAACCTGTAAAACAACACCCGTACAGGATGAATCCTATGAAACAAAATATCTTAAAGAAGAAGTACAGTATTTATTGGACAATGACTTTGTTGAACCAAGCCAAAGTGATTGGAGTTCTCCTTGTATTCTTGTACCAAAACCTGATGGGACATATCGTATGTGTACAGATTTTAGGAAAGTAAATTCCTTAAGTAAAACAGATAGCGTTCCTATTCCAAGAATGGATGACTGCATTGATAGCATTGGGAATGCCAACTACAAAACGAGATTTGACGTTCTGAAAGGATTTTGGCAAATTCCACTCACAGATAGAGCAAAGGAGGTTTTGGCATTCACAACACCAGACGGATTATTTAACTATAAAGTCATGCCATTTGGAACGAAAAACACTCCGGCAACATTTCAGCGCTTAATAAACATGGTAATTGTAGGGCTGGAAGGCTGCAGTGCTTATATCGAGGACGCTATCATATACAATGACCAGTGGAATCAACATCTTGGGACTATTAGAGCATTCTTTGATAGACTGAATAATGCCAAATTGACAATCAATCTTGCTAAAAAGAAATAATTTTTACACGTGAAAGAAAGTTCAAGACAATTTATTGATTTATGGGTTATTTGTAGCGATACTTCTGTACGTTCCAGACGGCATTTTCAGCTTGACACCCGTATTAATTTGACAATGTTTTTTTTTATTTAGGGGTTATTTCTGTCCACGATTTTTGTCGACGATGATTGTCGCCAATTTTTGTCATCGATTTCTTTGAACGATTTATTTTTCAGTCGTCGACGTGTTTTCGCCGCCAGAGCGCCAATTTTGCTTTTTGTTTTTCATGTGCGATATATGCTTTTACTTTTCTCTATCTATTCTCATACATTTCAAAGCCATTTCCTGAATTTGCCTTTTCCTTACAGAATTTATGCTCACTTTTGCCTTTTCATTATGAAAGGGGGATGTAACTAAGCATGTGTGTTCTGTAATTTTGGAGGGATTTTTATATATAGCTGCATGGCATGATTCAACTTGATTTGTTTCTTGTGTTATGCATAAGTAGAAGTAAAACAAAGATCAGGAATCGATACAATTAACTTACTCCACCCATCAAAGACACCAAAGGGAAAGAAACACAAACATGAAGCGACCAGACCATAATGGAAACCTCAACAAAGAATGGCCATAAGGACAGTTACTTTGCCACAAAATGGCCAAATGGCCATCCAAAATAAAAAGACACAAGTGATACACACAGTCAGTAGTAACAAACAACAACATAAATAAACCGCCACAGAATAACCGCCTTGGAACGGTCAAGAATTTATTTGTCTGATTCCCACTTTTATCCCACTGGTGACCTAATAGTGCTATAAATATCTTGTTTATCTTCTTATAGAAGATTCTCGAAAACTGAGTCAAAGATTAACTTCATTTTTGTAAACAACTTGTTTACAAGGAAAAGTACTGCCGAACCTTCCAGAAAGTTCAGGTTTGCATTATTTTTAGAAAATTACATAATCTTATTCCACAGCCCTGTGGAACATTCTAGAGAAATCTTAGGGTCTATAAAAGAGCTTGATTTTTCTCATTGAGTCAGACTTTGGAGTTTGAAGTTTGGGCTTTTAAGAAAAGTTATTTCTGAATTCTGTGTTGGGTTGTTTAAGGATATTATTTTCATTTCGGACTGTGAATTCTGTGGGAACTAGGAAAATAGATTCATTCAAGGATATTTCCTAACAGAGCTAAGTACATTTAATTTTCTTACTTCTACAGGTTAAAGAGACCTTGTAAATAAATCTTGTTAAATTTTTCCAAAAGGCTTGTTTGCTTTTTCTTTCTGCTACACCTGGCTCGTAACAGAAATTGGGGGCTTGTCCGGGATAAAAACATCTTGAGCATTTTAGGACTGACATTTTATTTGTAGGCAAGTAATTGTCATTTCTTATCAAATATAGACTTGGCAGTAGCTTCAAAAGATTAGCATTTCCCTATAGGCATAAAAGGGGATTGTCATTTCATATGAATTGTCATTTTAGGTGAAATAGTACTGTCATTTCATGTGAAATTTCTGGTTGGCTTGTCATTGCAAAAATGTCAAAATAACCTCAATCTGTTTTACCATAATTACTTTATAAAACAAACAAAAAGCAAATATGTCGTTTGATTTGAGAAGCTTTTTGGCTCAGCCTAGCCAGGAGTTGTTTTAATCTGGCCAAAAGGACATATTTGCTAGATATTGATTCCCATTATGGGGTCACTGCTGTCAAAACAAGCACGAAAAAAAAACATGAAATTAGAATATTTTGGTTCAGTTTTTGGTTGTTGAAGAACTTTTTGATCCGTCTGCTTTGTCTCTCATTATGGTTCACTTCCTGAATTACAAATGAGACAAATTGAAATAGGAAGGCAAATTGAATTAGAAAAGTTAAGATTAGAGATGGAAGAACGAGGACAAGAAAAAGAAAGAGAAATGCAGAGACAAATGCAGATGGATTGATTAGAAATGGAAGAACGTGTTCGAAAAGAAAAATTAGAACAGGAAGAAAAAATAGAGAAATTGAAGAAAGAGAGAGGGAAAAACAAAGAGAAATGGAAGAAAGAGAGAAGGGAAAACAAAGAGAAATGGAGGAACGGATTGAGTTAGAAAAGGAAAACATGAGATATAGTATTGAAGAAAAAGAAAGGAAAAAGCAATTTCAATTAAGGCTGAAGGAAATGGAACTCCACCCAGCGGGCAATAATCGGTTGATTCAACGTTGAGTTAACGTTGAAGGCAAACGTTGAATAAACGTTGATTTTGGGTTGAATATGAAATTTGAATCAACGTTGCACAGTCAACGTTGACTCAAAGTTGACAATCCAACAGTGAATCAACGTTGATATTTCAGTGTTGATTCAACGTTAAGATATTAATGTTGAATAAACGTTGATATTCGGTTGAATATGAAAGTTGAATCAACGTTGAGCAGTCATCTTTGAACCATAGCTTAATTTTCAACCTTGCATCAACGTTGAAATATCAACCATTAAATCAAACTGATATAACTGCAGAAACAGCGTTTAAGAAACCATGATTTATTAAAGAAACGAAACTAACATATAAATTTGCAAACTGTAAATATTTCATACGCATGCAAGGGCGCCCACTTTTTCACTTAAATTTTCTTTTAAGATATTACGAACCACAAACACTGCTGTACTTAAAGTTTGTAGAACTGATCACTGTGTTTTTTTTTTTGTTTTGTTTTTTGTTCGACATTAGCTACCGCCTGTTCTGTAAGCTGTCTATTTTAGTCGGACGCTAATTTCTTTTCTTTTCTTTTTTAATTCTGTCGGTGTCAAGGGTGGACCTATTCATAACACTATCTGAAAAACAAGAAAGGCAATTCTTCAAATTACACCACAGATGTATTTTCTCCTATAGATGCATGTTTCGTTTCTGGACGGAATTATTGTGTATTGTGTAGAAAATCCGTACTTTAGAAATGCATTTTATCTTTCTGCTGTTTATGTAAATATGAACGCAGTGGGTCGCATGCAAATTAAATGAACCCTAAAGGGGTTCGCGTAAACTTTGACCGCGATCCGCTTTCGTTCAAGTTTTCTGGAAAAGTATGTATGTGTAAGTGCTGTATGCTCTGAAGTATCAATACCACCTCGCATTAGGATAGTTTTCTAAAAAGCCACCTCTCCTCGACAGACTGGTGTGAGGATCGAACGAAAATTGAAAAAAGCATGAGCATAGAGAAGTTTAAATTCTTAGTTAGTATTTCCTTACTTCATGTGCTAATTACGTAAATAATGAAACCATGCTTGTAAACCGAAAGTATGTATGTGTAAGTGCTGTATGCTTTGAAGTATCCATACCACCTCGCCGTTAATGCAGGGCATGAGGATCGTTTTCCAAAAAAGTACCTCTCCTCAACAGACTGGTACGAGGATCGATCGAAAATTGAAAAACAAAAATGACCATAGAGAAGTTTACATTCTGAATTAGGGTTTCCTTACTTCATGTGCTAATTACGTAAATAATGAAATCATGCTTGTGAACCGAAAATATGTATGTGTCAGTTTTGTATGCTTTGAAATATCGATACCACCTCACCATGAATGCAAGGCATGAGGATCGTTTTCTAAAAAGCCACCTCTCCTCAACAGACTGGTATGAGGATCGATCGAAAATTGAAAAAAAAAAATAAAACTTGCGCATAGAGAAGTTTAAATTCTGAATTAGCATTGCCTTACCTCATGTGCTAATTACGTAAACAATGAAATCATGCTTGCAAACCGAAGGTATGTATGTGTAAGTGTTGTATTCTTTGAAGTATCGATACCACCTCACCATGAATGCAAGGCATGAGGATCGTTTTCTAAAAAGCCACCTCTCCTCAACAGACCGGTATGAGGATCGATCGAAGATTGAAAAAACAAAACAAAAAAAAACAAAAAAAAAAAACAAAAAAAAACAAAAAAAAAAAAAAAACATGAGCATCGAGAAGTTTAAATTCTGAATTAGATATTTATTGTGTTTAATTACTTACTTTATGTGCTACTCAAATAGTGAAATCATGAGTGGTGTATGCTTTGCAGTATCGATACCACCTCACCATAACTGCTAGGTATGAGGATCGTTTTCTATGTTGTAAGCCACCTCTCCACAACAGACTGGTTTGAGGATCGACCGATAATATAAATATATATGCAGCAAGAGTTTTAATTATGAATTAGTAATTTAAATCGCACATCATGATAAGTTCTTATTTATGAACAATTTACACTGGATCCTCAATTTTACACGAAAACATGCGGAAAATAACGTTTAATCTTGAAAATGCCATAACCCAAAATAGGATTGAACTAAAAATCTGAGTTAATTAACCTTACAATGACCAAACATTTTTTTTTCGGTTTTACTTATCGTGGTAGACTGGAATCAGTCCAAATGTTCACTCTAATTCACTCTAGACCTATAAATGTCTCTCTGATTAACTACCCTATCCCTCTCTGAAACCTGTTCCTTCATCTTCAAAATTTCATTCATTAAAGAAGTCATTATTTATTAGAGGAGAGAAAGATAAATATGCTTATGAACAAACTAGCTAAATAAATGTGGCTGCATGCAGGTAGTGTTTGTTAATGCCATACGCTTTGCTGCGCCTATACCACCTGACCATGAATGCTGAATACACTGTTATTGCCATTATGTATGACACTGCATCGGAATTGGGGGCGAGGGTGAAAATTTCGTAAACTCCGGATTTGAAACCCCATCAGTAGTTTAACTACTGGCGGTCACGTCATGTTAACAAGTCCATGCAATGATTACCCTTTTAAACACTGCTTTATATAGAGAAAGGTGGGGTTTACATTATTTTACTTATTTCTGCTCCAAAACATAAATGCGCTGGGATGCAGTGGTAAAGCACCGGGTTTGAGATCGAGAGGTCGATTATTATTATTATTATTAATTGTGGATACGCGTTAGAACCTGCTCTAACGAGCATCTACAATCTATGTTTGGAGCAGAAATAAGAACAAATCACCAATTATCATCTCTGGATACATAAAATATTGTCCTGCATTACATAGGCATGTTGTCGTAATGATTCCGTTGCAGTTTCTGGTTTTGTACTGTTGGTGCACGACATTTCGATTGTGTATGTGACGTGTCGTCTCATCATTTCTAACTCTTATTTTGGTGGCTTGTGGTGGCTGTGGTCTTTGATTGTGGCTTTTCCTGAGTAACATTTTCTTACTAAATAAAATTAACGTCTAGCATGTTCCAAGCATACGTACCCGTAGCTTGTTGTTGCTTGTTGGAACCGCCTTCTAACGGGTACCCACGACCTATGTTTTGAGAAGAAATAAGAAAAGTAAAATACTACTACTACTACTACTACTAATAATAATAATAATAATAATAATAATAATTATAAAAATAATGCAGGGGTAGGCCTATGCTTCTGTTTATTTCACTATTAAAGTTGTTTTTTCTAGATAAAGTGTTATGATTTTAGTTTTGTTTTATTTGAGGTTTAACGTCCCCGTCAACACTGTATAGGTCATTTTGGAGTCGTTGTTTCCAATTTTGTGGGACTTTTTCCCAACATGGAGATGAAATGACATCTCAAGCCCTATCGCCTAATGAAACCAATAGGGTTTATAAGCACGGACAGTCCAACTCGCACCGCTTCACCTGGTAGCCCCCGCCCATAGGGGCTTGAAGAAATATATGGGCTGCATGATGCTTCCACGCAGAGCTGAATCCGGCCCGCACACTAGTACTGGTAAACCGCTTAGAGGATCTAAGCCTGTCCAGGAACCGCGGTGCGAGGCGGACCGTCCATGCTAATAAACCCTATAATATTGGTTTCATTGGGCGACAGGGCTTGAGATGTCATTTCATCTCAATGTCGGGTAAAAGTCCTACAAAATTGGAAGGAACGTCTCCAAAATGACCTTTACAGTGTTGACGGGGACTTTAAACCCCAAATCAAACAAAACAAACAAAACGGCTTTACCTGGGCAGGCTTAGATTCTCTGAGCGGTTTACCAGTACTCGTGTGCGGTCGGTTTCAGCTCTGCGTTGAAGCATCATGCAGCCCATTTATTTCTGTCAGCCCCAATGGGCGGGGGCCGCACATGTCTTGTAACAAACGTTCAAATATGCATTTTTATTCTAAACCCTGTTGGATTACATTTGCACATTATAATGCCTATATAGGGTACAATGGGTGAGAATAGGGTACAATGGGTGAGATTAGGGTAAATAGTGTAGATCACGTACTACGTACACCCAGGGCATCTTACACTATTTGCATAAAAATTCATGTATGATAACAGTAGCATATAATGGGGAACGGAATCGCCCAAACTAACCATGTACAGGCATTAAACATATGGGCCTCCTTGGCCGAGTGGATAAGAGTGCTGACTCTTAATCATTAGATCCCTCACCGCTGTTGTTTGAGCCTGGCTCGGGTCACACGCGAGACGCCAAGTTCTGCAAGGGAAGGTTAGGTATTTTTTCTCCGGTTACTCCGGTTTTCGCCCACCTCTGATCAACGATCGGCTCGATATCAGTGAAATAATCTTGAAAGGGCCGTATAATCCATCACGTGAACTCGTCCGTGAAATTAACACCTCCTAAACCCCACTTTATGTAGAGAAAACTGGGGTTTACGGGGGTATATATCATTTTTCTTATTTCTACATTTCTGCTTCAAAACATAGGTTATGGGTACTTGTTAGAACTGCCTCAATGAGGCAGTTCTTACGGGCACCCACAAAATATGTTTGAAGTAAAAGTAACAAATATATCACAAATTTTCATCAGAAAAGAAGCCATTTTTGAGATGTGAAAAAATGCACGATGTCGCACGGGTGTGTTATCGTAAAAAAAAGCATAAAACTTGTGGCATAAGCTGGGAATCATAAACACCAGACGCTCTAATATTACACGCCTATAATGTTGAAAAACTGATGAGCACAGTTATGTATACACAAAGGAGTAAAGCCAGAGCATAACAAAATTTTAAGTAGTTGGCTGAAAATCACATATTTTCTAAAAATGTTCCCAGTGACTTAAAATAAGCATTACATGGCCCAGAAGCTTGATTTTAATAGAAATAGAATCGTGCATTTTACCGGGCATTTTGATTTTCGGTCGGTGAATTTATTCACAAGACCTTAGTCATCGTCCGATGACACTTTTCAGCTTCCTTCTATTCAAATGCTTTTGAAGTTATAGTGGTCGGCGGTTGTCTAAGACTTATTACTACTTATATCCCTCCGCCCACTGTGTAGTCTTTGCAGTTTTATCTGAGATCTGAAAGCGTTGGCGTAGAATTGTTTGATTTGGGATACACCTATGATTTTATGTATTTACAATACATTAACACAAACAGTTTGATATATTTACGATATTAAAATTTTCTGGCGGATGAATACAATCGGTCGGAGGTCAAGATTGTTGTGTTTCGCTACGGAAAAGTAAGAAAAAAATATACAGGAACATTCTTTTCTATTTCGAATAATTTTTGCGGGTTTGATATTCGTACATGCTTTTTATACTGGATAATGTATATAAAATTAGTCGAGTCCAAGTTGTATGATTGCAGTAGGCATTTCTATAAAATGAGTCAATGACTGCAGAAGTAAAACAAATCAAAGCTCTAGATAACAGGACAATGAGTAGAAATAATTTCGCATTTGATCTTTCTTTATTTATAATATAATATACTGCCACACCCTCTAATGAAGAACGAAGTTTACGTGCAGTTGATCATTTGTCAGTTTTCTATACTATAGATCTAATTTTCCAAAAACATATTTGTTGTGGGTATTGGTTAGAATCGGCGTGGGGGTGGGGAGGGGGTGCAATTCTAACGATTATCATATAAATAGCCTGCATCAGTCCGTTTGTGTTCGTGGTAGATACTGCATTTTGTCTTTGATGCAAGAAGACCCCTGTCGGGTGACACGTCAAATGACATTCCTGGTCTATGAATGCCATTGTAGCATTTCTGATTCGATTCCCAGCAAATAAAATTCTGGCGTTCCGAACATGCGCCACAGGGATGGTCGCCACTAAGTGCACCATTAACTGCAGCCCCAATGTGCAGGAGAACCGCCCAGGTTAACGACCCCAACCCTAATTAGCTATACAGGATAATATGTATGCACCTGCAAGTAATGGTCAAATGTTACGGATATATATGCATTAAATATCCTTATTATCTGGAGCTTTATATTCGGTTACAGCTACACCAGCCTCTTGTTTTGTCTGCTGATAACAATAATAGGCGATAATTGAAGATCAAGTAACAGGTAAATGAAGTGATGGCTGCCTGCTCTCATTATCCCCAGTCCGTGTAAGAAGATAGATATTTTTTTAATGCCCCTGTCCTTTAAACTAGAGGCATATTAAATAATCCTCTGCATTCGCTGATTTAACCTTTAACCACAACCTTTGTCTTGGAGCAGAAATAAAAACAAATAATGTATACCCCAGTAAACCCCAGTTTTCCCTATATAAAGTATGGTTTAGGGGGTGTTCCTTTCACAGACTTGTTCACATGATGAATGTAAAGAGCACCCCTGTCACCCCGCTAAATACAAAGAAAAATAGTGTCTACAGGGTATACATTATTATTACAAAGATTGTGGGTACTCGTTAGAACATTTTTATCGAGACAGTTCTAACGAGCACCTTCAATCGATGTATGAAGAGAGAAAAATAATATTAATAGAAAAAAAACTCGGGTTAAGAGCTGTTAAAAGAATGCGCCTCTATGTATGTTATGTGTAAGCGCTATAATATAACGTTTCCTTACAAAAATCAAAGCACTGAGAGTACCGGTGGGTCGATCGTCTCTGAGTGTAGGTTGGGAAAATAGTCCTAAACTGAGAATCGGAATGTTCGTTTACTTTTAAGCAAGCACAGTAGATCTGATCAGACATCGCGTTATATGGCGTCTGATTATGTAGATTCTGCTTGCCAATGTTCAAGTGCATAAGCACAGTCCATCTGCTCCCGCCAAACGGGGCTTGAATAAATAGATGGGCTGCATGATGCTTCCACGTAGAGCTGAAACCGACCAAACACGAGTACTAGTAAACCGCTTAGAGCATCTAAGCCTGCCCAGACAAAGCGGTGCGAGTCGGACCATCCATGCTCATAAACCCTATTGGTTTCAATTTGCGACAGGGCTTGAGAAGTCATTTCATCTCAGTATCGGGTAAAAGTCCCATAAAATTGGAAATATCGTCGCCAAATGACATATACAGTGTTGACGGGGACGTTAAACCTCAAATCAAACAAACGAACGAGCACAGTCCATAATTTTCTTCTTTTGCTGCGCTCTGACGTCTTAGGAATGCCAGTTCAGGATCAACGGCAATCAGATGGTCAGTGATAGTCCCGTGGACAATAGCAAGCAACAGATTCTCTGTTTTATAACGTAGACTGTGTGCACCCGTTAAATCGCTTCATTATAAGAAAAGTATTTAGTCAATTTTTTGTCTGAAAAAAAAATATGGTAGCATTTTCCGTCAAATTATTTACATGTACTTGTCATTTGTTAATGTGATTAATTATTTCCCTTCTGTATATCGATTCATCTTTCTGAATTTCGAGTATTTCACTGCTAATGCTTAACCTCATATGCAACACAATCTGTGCTGAATATTTCATGTCGCAGCTGCAAACAGTGTAGATCCATCGATCAGCATCTACAATGTTTTATCATAGTTTCTCCTCTCTCTTTTCTCCTCGCTCAGTCCCACCACTGCATCCCAGATCCTGAATAACAGTGATCTGTAATAGAGCCCCCTCAGCGATATGTTTAAGCAATAACAAAAAATCATTTCACCGGTTAATGCAGGTCCGCACACAGTTGGGAAGGTGTAAACGCAGCGCCTCTTCGCTTTTGGAAATTATCTCAGATTCATGCAGTTTTTTATCTTCTGCAAAATACCTGAAATTCGCACCGTCAACCGCCCCTTTTCAGAGTTTGCGTACAGGCCTGAATCATGTTCAAAACTGTTGCTACATACATATGTCGAACAGTGCCCACCCTGATAAGAAGCAATCTACTGTCTATCCGATCTAGGTCTACGCTGTATATCTAATAACGGTACCACATATAAAGTCTGAACTACTCATTTTTGCTCTTAAACATTTCAGGGTTCTCAACAGAAGTGCAAAAAGTCTATGTTCACTCGACTTGGCATACTTTATGAATGAAATGTTCCGTAAGACGTCACGTGACAGCGTGTTACCTGAGCAACCTGGCATTCTTATACTATTTCGTTTAACCCTCAAATGCCACAGTGTAGTCCCTGTGCAACCTACTGAGCAGACGCCACATTCCGCGGCGTCTGCCCTGGGTATTCGGTGTTCACACGATTCCTGTCAAGACTCTATAGATAGGTCTGACCCATATGTTGCATCGATAAAAATAGCGCAACGTTTCAAGTTCTATTAATATTGGTTTTCCCAAATCAGTGATGGTCACGTGAACAACTGCATGAATTGCGTTTGCCATTTAGTAAATTTGTGTCGATCGTACACGATCCAAAGCACGTTAATTTACGCCTGTAGGGTACTGGTAAACAGTGTAAGTCCGGATCAAACATGTAAAGTGTTTCAAATGCAGCTTTTGTAATTCACCGACTTTGAGGCTTCTCAAGCCTTTGATTTTATTTTTCCTTTGACTGGCAAATTATATATTCATCATTGCACTTGGTTTCGTTCGATTTAAAAGTTAACTGGAAAAATGAAAAGTTTCTCTTCATTTAAAAGTTAATTTAAAAATTTATAAAGAACAAAGCTATTACAAAATCACTTTTAAATGATATTTTGTATTAACTGCAAGTTGAAAAGCCCGTTTCAGTTTCTGGCGGTGTATTTTCATAACTGCGCGTCTGCGTGCATGCGCTTGTAATGCGCACTTGAAAGAGTACAAAAATTATGAATCAAAAGTTTCTTCGTTTCCATTGTATTGTGTGTAATAACACATGCTATTATGAAAATGTATGCAGTAATAATGATAATAATAAATCTTACCTCGCACAATGAATACTTTTTTCTGTTTTTTTTTTCCCTCTCTGTCTCAAGTTCACGAAAAAACTTACACGCTCTGTGAGCATATGATTTTCCCGGCGCGTCACGTCACGACCAAAGGATCAAAAGATATGAAAATAAGATCTAACAAAGCCTGCATTTCTTTTATAAGAACCATCTCATCAACTAGTATTCGTTTAGACGCAGGATAAGCCGAACACTGGCTATGCCAGCGACATACGTTAGGATAAAACTCTAAATACCTTTTTCTGCTCGGCGCCGCCATTTTTTGTTTCTGCGAGCTTCGTGGGAAAGTTCATTCAAAACTTACAAACTGATCAGATCCATATATAATTGGTATTTGGCAAGCAAACAGCGTAGACCCTGATCGTTTGCCGCATCTGCGCGCCTTCTGGATTTTTATCCCAGTGGGCACATGACGTTTAGGTAACGTCGCATCAACGTCGATGCGACGACGTTGATACGACGTTGACCCGACGTGATGTGCTCTTTCATATTTGCGAGTGTTGTTTTAAAGCAGCAGCAGCAACAATAATAATAATAATAATAATATCGTTGCTGTTGTTGTTGTTTATTATGTCGTAATAACCAAATGTTGGTTGTCAGCCAAATTTCAACGCTGATTAAATAATAAGGACATCAACGTTTTAATCAGCAGAGTTTTACCAACTTAAGTTCAACTTTGCGGAATCAGTTGTTTATATTCAACAACATATATCAACTTTGATTCAACGTTATACTGCCAACGTTTAATCAGTGTTGATAAATCACCGTTGAACAGAGGTTGATATAAGGTTGATCAACCAATCAACCTAATTTCAACACAAACTCAACGTTGATTCAACGTTGAGTGCCTGCTGGGCAGGGTCAAGATAGGGTAAAACATACCCCTGTTTTTGACTCTGGCAGTTACTTTGATGCCACAAAGCACATCATATAAGTTCCACCAATCCAGGAAAAAGAGGTAGATAAGTATATTTTTTACATTTCGAAAAAGTTGCAGAAAATTTAAAATGGCCAAAAGAGCATTGGACCTTACTTTTGCAAAGCGTTGTTGTCAGAAAGGCTCGTCACATTTACACTCAGCTGACTGTCGAGCGAAGCTCAGACTATGATTTAGTTAAGGAGCTTATTCTTAAGGCATACGAGTTGGTCCCTGAGGCTTACAGGCAGAAATTTAGGAATTTAAAAAAGAAATTTCCCAGACCCATGTAGAATTTTCTCGAACCAAAGAACAGCTATTGGATAGGTGGTGATCTTCTAAAAAAATAGGCTCTAATCATGGCAAACTTAGACAGCTTGTCCTTGTTGAAGAGTTCAAACGGTGCATAAATTCAGACATTAAGTCATTTCTCGATGAGAGACAGGTTGAATCTTTGGAGGAAGCTTCTCGTTTGGCTGATGATTATGCTTTGACTCATAAAGTCTCATTTGTGAACAGGGCTTATCCTAGAAAACCTTATCATCCACAGACAGGTCCAAGATTCTATCCTAGTAATCCACCTGACAGTTTTAGCCATACATTTTGTACTATGCCCAAACTTTCTGGTGAAAATAAAAGCCAGAATCTTTCCAAATCTTCTGGTTTGGACAACAAAGACCAGAATTCCTTATCTCAATCTCCAGTAGTTTGTAACTATTGTAAAAATACAGGTCATTTGATATCTGAATGTTTAAAATTAAAGCGAAGAAAAAAAAGAGAAAGACAAGAGGAACTTAAGCTTACAGGCTTGACTTCTATAAGGCCAAAACCACAGTCTTGTGTAAGGGAGGAAACTCTTCCTGATACCAAATTATCTGAAACTGACTCAGTTATGGAGATTTATGTACCATTCTTATCAGATGGTTTTGTGTCGCTAAATGGTGACAGTTATGCCCATCCTACCCCTATTAACATCTTACGAGATACCGGAGCTACTCAATCTCTTATTCTTGCAGATACTCTGCCTTTTTCTGAGAAGACTTCTTTGGGCCAAAGTGTCCTTATTCAGAGTGTGGAATGTTGATTTGTTAATGTACCGCTTCATAACGTTTATTTGTCATCAGACTTGGTATCCGGTTCAGTGGCTGTTGGTATTAGACCTTCTTTACCTTTTAAAAGTGTTCATTTATTGCTAGGGAATGACTTAGCTGGAGATAAGGTTGTGCTAAACCCACTTTTGACTTCTAATATGTGCACTGATCAACCACCTGATCCCATTGAGCAGGAAATTCCTGATCTTTATCCGTCCTGTGCAGTCACAAGGGCTATGGCACGTAAGGCCAAGCAAACTGACGGGAAACAGGATCTTGATTTTACTGATACCTTTTTTGGGTCAGTCTTTTAATGACGAGATAACAAGGTCTCTGTCTTCAAGCCTGCCTGATGAGCAGACAGAGTTTCATGAGAATAACGCGTCTGTCGATCTAGGCCATGACAAAATGTCCGGGTCACAACTACTATAGAACAGCACAAGGATCCTGAAATTTCGCCTTTGTTTGAAAGGGCTTTAGATGAGCAGGAAGTATCTCAGGTCCCAGTCTGTTATTATGTCAAAAATGACATTCTTATGAGAAAATGGCGTCCACCAGACGTCTCAGCAGAAGACGAGTGGACTGTCAACCACCAGGTAGTGGTTCCATGGGTTTACCGTCCCGAAATATTAAACTTGGCACATGAAACTCCCATGTCAGGACATTTAGGTGTAAATAAAATCTATCACAAGATTCTTAATCATTTTTACTGGCCTGGGTTAAAATCAGATGTTTCTCAGCATTGTAGGTCCTGTCATACATGCCAAATGGTAGGAAAACCCAATCAGACTATACCTAAGGCTCATTTACAGCCTATACCTGCTTTTGATGAACCTTTCAGTCGAGTAATAATAGACGGTGTGGGTCCCTTGCCCAGAACTAAGTCTGGTTGTGAATATCTTTTGACTTTTATGTGTGCTTCCACACGTTTTCCTGAAGCCATTCCACTAAGAAATATCAAAACTAAGACAATCGTCAAGGCCTTAGTGAAGTTTTTTACCATTGTTGGTCTGCCCAAATCTATTCATTCAGAACAAGTTTCAAATTTCATGTCTGGAATTTTTCAACAATCAATGCATGAACTAGGCATCGTACAGTATAAGTCATCGGCCTATCATCCTGAAAGTCAAGGCGCCCTTGAACGATTCCATCAAACATTGAAACACATGATAAGATCATATTGCTTTGACACAGAAGAGGATTGGGATGAAAGCATCCGTCTGCTTTTATTTGCTGTTAGAGAATCTGTGCAAGAATCTCTTGGCTTCAGTCCATTTTAATTAGTATTTGGCCATACTGTTCGTGGTTTTTTGAAACTTCTGAAAGAGAAATTTTTCTATAATGATCACTTTTCCTTGAATTTACTTCAGTATGTGTCCGATTTCAAAACTAGACTTTCAAAAGCTTGCGAGGCTGCTCGGACCAGTCTTCAGTCAGCCCAAAGAAAAATGAAACAGGTATATGACATAGGGACAACAGAACGAAATTTTAAACCAGGGGATAAGGTACTTGCTCTTTTGTCTATTCCTGGAAAATCTTTGCAAGCCAGGTATTATGGTCCATACACAGTAGACAAAAAGATCAGTGACGTAAACTACATAAAAAACACTCCTGGGAAGCGCAAGCTAAAGCAGCTGTGTCATATTAACATGCTTAAGGAATACATTAAAAGGGACAACGCATCATTAACATCAGTCAATCTAATAAGCTTGGTTCAATTTAATTCATGTGACAATGACTGTGAGGATATCAATTCAGTGAAATCTGATCCCACATCATCAAAACTTAAGAACTCTGATATTCTGAGGACTCTCGACCAGAAACTGTCACATCTAGAGCCAAATCATCGGAATGAACTGAAACAGCTGATGTTTGAATATGAACACTATTTCCTGACATTCCAACACGGACAGACAAAATATTTCACGATGTGGACATAAATGGTTCTAAACCTGTAAAACAACACCCGTACAGGATGAATCCTATGAAACAAAATATCTTAAAGAAGAAGTACAGTATTTATTGGACAATGACTTTGTGGAACCAAGCCAAAGTGATTGGAGTTCTCCTTGTATTCTTGTACCAAAACCTGATGGGACATATCGTATGTGTACAGATTTTAGGAAAGTAAATTCCTTAAGTAAAACAGCGTTCCTATTCCAAGAATGGATGACTGCATTGATAGCATCGGGAATGCCAACTACAAAACGAGATTTGACGTTCTGAAAGGATTTTGGCAAATTCCACTCACAGATAGAGCAAAGGAGGTTTTGGCATTCACAACACCAGACGGATTATTTAACTATAAAGTCATGCCATTTGGAACGAAAAACACTCCGGCAACATTTCAGCGCTTAATAAACATGGTAATTGCAGGGCTGGAAGGCTGCAGTGCTTATATCGAGGACGCTATCATATACAATGACCAGTGGAATCAACATCTTGGGACTATTAGAGCATTCTTTGATAGACTGAATAATGCCAAATTGACAATCAATCTTGCTAAAAGTGAATTCTGCCATGCAAGTTTGACATTTCTAGGTCTTGTTGTAGGTCAAGGTCATGTGAAACCCAGTGATGCTAAAGTTGAGGCTATCTCATATTTTCCCGTACCCATGGCAAAAGACAGCTGATGCGATTTCTTGGTATGGCTGGTTATTACAGAAAGTTCTGTAATAATTTCTTTGTCATTGCTGAGCCTTTGACAAATTTGCTCAGCAAAAGAACAAAATTCCTTTGGAATGCAATATGTCAAAATGCTTTTGATAAGCTTAAAGCCATACTCAAGAGTGTACCAGTTCTCTTAGCACCAAGCTTTGAAAAGGAGTTTAAGCTAGCTGTAGATGCTAGTGATGTAGGTGCATGTAGTGTTTTTTACAGGAAGATGAAAATGGTGTGGATCATCCAGTTTGCTACTTTTCCAAAAAGTTTTATAAGCAGCAGAGAAATTACTCTACCATAGAGAAAGAGTGCTTGTCTCTGATTCTTGCCCTCAACATTTCGAAGTTTATCTTTCCCCTACTACTGCACCGATTGTTGTTTTCAGTGATCACAATCCACTGACTTTCATACATAAAATGAAAAACAAAAATCAGTGGTTACTCAGGTGGAGTCTTATGTTACAAGAGTATAATTTAGACATGACATATCAGAAGGCGAGATAACATTATCACTGATGCTCTTTCAAGAGCTTGAGCAGTGTCAGGAATTGTGTTTTTCTTTCATACTGAAGTGGATTGTAGATACATGTAATTTTATATGTTATGTTCAATATTTTATTATTCTCAAAGCACAAGAAAGCTTTATTGCATAAAACCTTCTTTTCCTCGAATAGGTGGGGTGTTATGCATAAGAATTTATTTTTCTCATTCCCACTTTCACCCCACTGGGTGACCTAATAGTGCTATAAATATCTTGTTTATCTTCTTACAGAAGATTCTCGAAAACTGAGTCACAGATTAACTTCATTTTTGTAAACAACTTGTTTACAAGGAAAAGTACTTCCGAACCTTCAAGAAAGTTCAGGTTTGCATTATTTTTATAAAAATTACATCATCTTATTCCACAGCCCTGTGGAACATTCTAGAGAAATCTTAGAGTCTATAAAAGAGCTTGATTTTTCTCATTGAGTCAGACTTTGGAGTTTGAAGTTTGGGCTTTTAAGAAAAGTTATTTCTGAACTCTGTGTTTGATTGTTTAAGGATATTATATTTCATTTCGGACTGTGGATTCTGTGGGATAAAGGAAAATAGATTCATTCAAGGATATTTCATAACAGAGCTAAGTACATTTAATTTTCTTACTTCTACAGGTTAAAGAGACCTTGTAAATATATTTTGTTAAATTTTTCCAAAAGGCTTGTTTGATTTTTCTTTCTGCTATGCATGGCTCGTAACACTTGTCATATCGTTTGATTATCTGTATATCAGGATTACATGTAACTGGTCGTGTTTTGTTTATACTACCATCTTTTCAGTATACCCAATTAGTTGCGTCGGCCACGTAACCTGTCCTAAGTACCTTTATTTTGTCGTAGAATGATGCATCCTTTCCAAAAATCATAGAATAGCTTACTGGTCTATTTTCTCAAAATTTGATTAAATAAAGCACTCTGTTTGGTTATTTTTGAACATTTCTTCCTCAACTCTATACAGTAAATTTGCATTGTATATTTCGTGCGCGCCTTTGCATTCGTAGCGTTAATGCTATTTTAGGCATATAATTGATATTGTAGTATATATTTTTTGTGGCCATGTTAGAATTAGGGTGCAGTAACTTATTAGTCATTGTATGGAACATATATGTATTTTGGCAGTAGTTTTATTGTTTATGTGATAGCAGTGTTCTGTGTATGTGTTTGTGGAGGCTGGTGGCGCTTGTATGCTAACCATCTAATATGTCCATATATGCAACAAAAATATGCACTGTACTGGTTAACTGCTCAGGTCTGAGCTTGCCCAGGAAAGGTCCTGTGGCTCAACATAAGAATAATCACCTCGATATTATTTTCTAGGCCGTAAAATCCAGTATTATATTCGTGTTATTGCTTTGTGTCTTTGGCAGGAGTACCTCTGAAACATTTGTCCATTAGATTGTCAGGTTTTCAGTAGGTGCTTCTCTCAACAGTACACAATGCATTGTCTTTCTTTTTCGTACTATCCAATCTGCATGTTAATTTGTACTTTATAATTACCATGTAGATATTCTGACTTTCTGTTTTCATTCATGTATTGGTTATGTTGTGCATTAATGGGTTACCTACGATGTATGGGGTTAATGCATATACTGCGCTATAATCCGTAGATTTATATTTGTATTCAAAGGTTCAGTTTTGATCTCCTCCACTGCATATTTGCCTTGTCAACATTTCTTAGGAGCCCGTCCTCAGAATTTGATATGACAGCGGAAACGGAGTATGACACCTGGATTATTTATTTACACTATGGTCTGTCCTCATTGGTTACTCCCTTCTGTCGTACTTTTGTTTTCCTCAACATCAAACAAAACATAAGCTGCTCCCTATCATATAATTTTAAATTTGAATATCTGGAAATAAAATTTCAGTATACGTCTTATGGTAAGTGTCATTTTCCTTTTTTTTTTAAATAATGTAACGATTCATTTCAGGAAGAATAATTAATATATTTGTTATGTTATTAGGGATCTACAATATTCCAGGCTATCGGAGTCTAACTGTTGGTTTTCTTTTGCTCCAGCATTTCAGTGGTTTCTTGCTGTCGAGTCCTCACCGTTGTCTCACCTCTGTGGTTCTTTGATTTTTTGTGTTCACGGAGATGTTGCACTGATGAGTTAGGAGGCCTTCATGCGGACTGAACAAATTATTTGTCTAAATCGCGACGGAAGTAAGGGCGAGGATTGTGTCCACGTAAAATCTATTTAAGCCCCCCAGTGGAAATCTTTCCACTGACCGTTCCAAGGCGGTTCTTCTGTGGCGATTTATTTATGGTGTTGTTTTGTCACTTACTGTGTGTATCACTTGTGTCTTTTTATTTTGGATGGCCATATGGCCATTTTGTGGGAAAGTAACTATCCTTATAGCCTTCCTTTGTTTAGGTTTATTCATATTAAACATATTTGATTCCAAAACATTCTACCACTGATTTTTTGTCTTTTCTATTGTCTATTTTTATCATTTTTTCTTTCAATTTATGTAAAGCATACACATAGCAGTGATTCTTGGATATTGTTCTTTTTTAAGCTTTAATTATACTTTTGTGTTAATATTTCTATTTACAATTGATATTTGGTTATTAGACAGTTAAAATTCTTTATTTGTTGTTGTTTTTCATATTTCTCAAGTCAACCGAGACTCCAGTGCTTACATTGCTTTATGTGGTCTCTTCAATGTATAGCACTTTCTTTGTATACCCTTGTTACTGACAACTTATGTGCGGTGATTATGTACAGAATAAGTATCATCTTCTGTGCAATGTATATAACTTGTCTAATCCTGCTTATTCATTACATCAATCGCCATCCTAAAAGAAAACCCGAGGGCCAAGATGACCCTGAATCGCTCATCTGATTTCAAGATGTCAAATAGCTTCTGAAAGTCATGCGGATAACTCACAACCATTTTAGTCTATGCAGCATAACAGCTGGCATATATGGTCGATCATCTGGGCAACATTCGTAGGCCATCATTTACATAAAGATTTTTTCCATTTTCAAGTCTGTCAGACATTGTCTCCATTTCATAAGCAGTCTCCCATTAAGTTTGAATGGAATTGAACCAAAATGAATAGGAGGAGTTATCATTTAAACGCATTTCTCTTTTTAGATCAGGCTGTCATCTAGTTCATTGGAGTTGAGCTGATGGAGGGTCTCCTGTATTTCTATTTTAAGCTACGGCGGCCATCTTGTTCTTCACAACGGAACTGTTTAGCGATTTCTGTAGATGGTCATCTAAGCTGCATTCCTATGAATATATTCAAGAAACAGGTTTACAGTGGTTTGTTGCTGCCGAGTCCTGACCGTTGTTTCATCTCTGTAGATGTTTGATTTTTGTATTTGCAGAGATTTTGCGCTGATGAGTAGGAATACGAACTTATCACCTCCTAAGCCTAAGACGTCTTTACGTCACCTTAAACTATGTATTCATGAATTTCATAAGAAGTTTGTTTTGGCTCCAGCAGATAAGGCCGCTAACAATGTGGTCGTTGTTTGACGGCTTCACTATGTTAACATACTTCAGCAAGAACTCGGTGGTACAAAGGCCTATGAACTGCAGCCTTTAGCTGTAGAGAGGGCTTTACCATATAATGCACGGTTTATTGCAAATTCAAGCTCTTGTACCACCACTGAACTCTCCCAATTATTTACTTCATGTTTTACTGCCATCAAAACATGTGATAAAATATTGCGACAAAGTCTTCGAAAGATCAGGTAGAAATCTGTTTTGGTCTATAAAAATTCTAATGAAGTTTAAAATGAATTAAAATCCAGACGTTTTCGTGCTTCAAGCCTATCTACTTATGATTTTTCCACCCTTTACACTACACTTCCTCATAATCTTATAAAAGAAAAACGTAATGATTTAATTGAATGGACATTTCATGGGGAAGACTCCCTCTATCTTGCATGTAATGTAAGAAATGCTTTTGTCACTTCTGAAGAGCATAAAAATTATACTTTATGGTCATGTCAGAAAGTGTGTAAAGCTCTCACCTTTCTTCTTGACAATATTTACATAAGATTTGGTACTAAGTTATTTAACCAAGTTGTGGGTATTCCGATGGGTACTAAGTGCGCATCCCTTGTGGCTGATCTGTTTTTGTTTTGTTATGAGAGAGACTTCATGGTGTCCCTTTCTGCTGTAAACCAATCTGAAATCATTGAAGCTTTTAGCTCGACTTCCAGATATTTGGGTGATTTATTAAATATTGACAATACCTATTTCGATGGTTTGATCAGTCAAATTTACCCCCTTAAGTTAAATAAAGCAATTTCTTCTAGTACCGAGGCCCCGGTTTTAGATCTACATCTATCTATTGTAGATGGGTTGTTTCTTGCAAAAAATATGACAAACGCAATGATTGTGATTTTGAGATTGTAAATTTGTGATATTCCTCGTGCGCCATCCTATTGCGTTTATATTTCGCAATTAATTCACTTTGCCAGAGTGTGTAGTCATATAACTGGCTTCAACACTCGTAATAAATTGTTAACTGCTAAACTTCTTAATCAGGGTTATCGGTACCATAAACTACGCAAAGGCTTTTCATAATTTTATCGACGTCATTCTGATTTAATTTCAAAATTTAGTATTGGACTTAAATCTCTTCTGCAACAAGGTCTATCGGAACCCGAATTTAATGGCGACTTAGTAAATAAATTCAGAAAAATATAAAACCGCAATGACTTCAGCACCCATTTTCGTTAAACCATTCTTTGAAATAAAAATATTGGGTACAACATAAATGTTTTGCGACAGACTGCATGCATGGTATTTAACCCAATCACGGTTGACAATTTTGCTTCCCTCTTTAATTGCACGCCGATGGGTCAGTCCTCAGGTTCTATGACGGTTCCAGCGTAAAGGCTTACTGAGAGTTAGAGAGAATCTCATTCTATGTAATGTTTGTTGGTGCCTGATGCTTTGTCTCTGGTCGGGCCCATCGGAGTGTAACTGTTGGTATTCATTGATCCAGCATTTTAGTGGTTTATTGCTGTTGAGTCCTCGCCGTGGTTTCATATCTGTAGTTGTTCAATATTTTGAGTTCATGGAGATGTTGCACTGATGAGTTAGGAGGGCTTCATGCGGACTGAACAAATTATTTGTATAAATCGCGACGGAAGTAAGGGCGAGGATTGTGGCCACACACGTAAAATCGATTAAAGCCCCACCCCCACCCCCAGTGAAATTCGTTTCACTGACCGTTCCAAGGCGGTTCTTCTGTCGCGGTTAATTTTTGTTATGGGTTGTCTTGGAGTGTTTGTATCGCCTGTATAATTTTGTTTTGGATAGCAAATTGGCCCTTTTGTGGGAAAGTACCTGTCCTTTTGGCTTTCCGCTATTGAGGTTTCCATTGGGGTCTTTTGTTTAATGTTTGTGTTTCTTTCCCTTTGGTGTCTCTGATGGGAGCTGTGGGTTAATTGCATCGATTCCTGATCATTGCCTTCACTTCTGTTTTCTTACGACTGAACAAATTATTTGTCTAAATCGCAACGGAATCAAGGGCGAGGATTGTGGCCGCGTAAACTCGATTTAAGCCCCCCCCCCCCCCGCCCACAACCAGTGAAATTCTATTCACTCACCGTTCCAAGGTGGTTCTTCTGTAGCGGTTTATTTTTGTTGTGGTTTGTCTTTGAGTGTTTGTATCGCCTGTATAATTTTGTTTTGGATAGCAAATTGGCCCTTTTGTGGGAAAGTACCTGTCCTTTTGGCTTTCCGCTATTGAGGTTTCCATTGGGGTCTTTTGTTTAATGTTTGTGTTTCTTTCCCTATGGTGTCTCTGATGGGAGCTGTGGGTTAATTGCATCGATTCCTGATCATTGCCTTCACTTCTGTTTTCTTACGACTGAACAAATTATTTGTCTAAATCGCAACGGAATCAAGGGCGAGGATTGTGGCCGCGTAAACTCGATTTAAGCCCCCCCCCCCGCCCACAACCAGTGAAATTCTATTCACTCACCGTTCCAAGGTGGTTCTTCTGTAGCGGTTTATTTTTGTTGTGGTTTGTCTTTGAGTGTTTGTATCGCCTGTATAATTTTGTTTTGGATAGCAAATTGGCCCTTTTGTGGGAAAGTACCTGTCCTTTTGGCTTTCCGCTATTGAGGTTTCCATTGGGGTCTTTTGTTTAATGTTTGTGTTTCTTTCCCTATGGTGTCTCTGATGGGAGCTGTGGGTTAATTGCATCGATTCCTGATCATTGCCTTCACTTCTGTTTTCTTACGACTGAACAAATTATTTGTCTAAATCGCAACGGAATCAAGGGCGAGGATTGTGGCCGCGTAAACTCGATTTAAGCCCCCCCCCCCCCCCCCGCCCACAACCAGTGAAATTCTATTCACTCACCGTTCCAAGGTGGTTCTTCTGTAGCGGTTTATTTTTGTTGTGGTTTGTCTTTGAGTGTGAGTATCGCTTATATCGTTTTGTTTTGGTTAGCCAATTGGCCCTTTTGTGGGGAAGTAATTGTCCTTTTTGGCATTCCGCTATTGATGTTTCCACTGGGGTCTAGATATTTATTGTTTATGTTTCTTTCCCTTTGATGTCTCTGATGGGAGGTGTGGGTTAATTGTGGGTCGATTCCTGATCATTGCCTTCACTTCTATTTTATCGTTGGAAGCAAGGAATACACCACAGAACCGAAACGTATGGAGTGCACAAGTGTTCTGTGTCAGTCCAGCTAGTTTTTGGCCAATTAGACCTCATCATTGACCCTCGAATATTTTCAAAATCCCACAATGGAATCAAAGACTCCAAAGGACAAAAAATATAAACTACACTATGATGAGGGACAGGGAGACTTTTTACGGCCATCACACATCCCTGAACTTTGAATGAAATTTTAGCAAAGGTACAGGAGAAGTTGCCAATTAAACTTTTTCTATTTTCAGCTCTGAGTGCCATCTTGTTCATTGGAGCATAACCTTTCTTGCTAGATTGATAGAGTGCCTCCTAAGCAACATTCCTTGGAAGTTTGAATTAAATTGGAACAAAGATGTAGAAATATCATTTAAAGTTTTTTTCAATTTCTAGCTCTTGTGGCCATTCTGTTAGTCTGAACTATTTGGCAGAGAGTGACCTAAGGAACATTCCTGCGAAGTTTGAAGGAAATTGGTCCCAGGGGTATAGGAGTTGTTGTTTAAGATGTTTTTCTTTTTTTAAGCTTTTGCGGCCATTGGAGCTCAACTTTTTTCACAGGAAGCCATCTTATCATGAAGTTTGAATCAAACTGTTCTAAGGGTTAGGAGGAGCTGGCACTTAAAGCAAATTGTAGACTTTTTTATCAAAGTGCAACATATCTGCTTCAATGAATGAGATGGGTGTCAGTGATCTATTTGACTTTCAGAAGCTATGCAACATCTTGAAATCAGCTGAGCGATTCACGGCCCTCTTATTCTATTTTTAGCTCTGGCGGCTATTATGTTCATCGGAACTTATTTGGTAGAGGGTCATCTTAGCAACATTCCGATGAATTTTGAATGAAATTCGCCCAAGGGTAGAGGATGAATTGTCGTTTGGTTTTTTTTTTGTTTGTTTTTTTTTTTGTTTTTTCATTTTTAGTACTGGCGGCCATTTTTTAATCGTCGTACCGAAACTATTTTAGCTATTTTGTTCGGGAGCCACCCAAGCCACATTTCTGTGAGGTTCGAATTTAAAGCAAATTTTCGACATTTTTCTAATTTTAGCTCTGGTGGCCATTTTGCTCATCGGAGCGGAACCATTTTAGCTATTTTGGTAGAGGGTCATCTACCTAAGCAACATTCCGATGAAGTTTGAATGAAATTGGCCTAGGGTACAGGAGGAGTTGTCGTTTATTTTGTTCTACATTTAGCTCTGGCGACCATCTTGTTTTTCGAACCAAAATGAGTTTAGCTATTTTGGTAGAGAGCCGTCCATGCAGCAATGCTGTGACGTTTGAATCAGACTGGCCCAAAGGTTTAGGAGGAGTTTGCATTTAAAGCAAATTGTTGACGACGCACAACGGACATAGACCGATCACAAAACCTCACCATAAGCACTTCCTGCTCAGGTGAGCTAATAGCCCTGTCCCCGTTGTTTCACACCAAAAAGCTATATAGGCTGAACCATATTGACTCCCAAAGGGAAGCAGGTTGTGAGGGGAAATATTAATGTGTGAGAACTGTGGGACAAAAATTATCTATCAAAGATGGATTGATGTTTGATCGCATATTTTAGGTAAAAGTACTGTAGGGCCATTTTGACTTTGCTTTTACCAACAATACAATACATAGGTGAAAAGTAGTGCAGATATGCACCCAGCATATGATAGGGTGCAGGCAAGTTTTTTTAGCACAGAATGACAATTTATGTGTGTGTGTGGGGGGGGGGGGTGCCCTTGAAAATGAAATCAAGGCCATCAAAACCTAATGACTGTTAATCCCCTGCCACCCCCATCCTAGTGATTAACTATGCCATTTTTTTTTCAGAATAGATTCAGGAGTGGTTCAAACAGGCTACGCGGACGCCGACGTCATTGCGGACACAAACGGGATCCACACCCTTGGTGGGGAACATAATATGTGGGCCAAGATGGTCATGGATTGCACACGAGATCAGGATGTGTCATAGCTTGTGGAAGTGATGGGGTCACTGGCTTAAGAGATTACTACGAGTATTTTAGCTCTTGCAGCTATCTTGTTCATTTAACTCTGGAAGCCATCTTATCTATTGGAGAAGAACTATTTTAGCTATTTTATTAGAGAGAAATCACCTGAGCACACATTCCGGTGAAGTTTGTATGGTATAGCATGAAGTGCCATTTCAAGATTTTAGCTCACCTGCAGCTAAGCTCCAGGTCAGCTTATGCCGTGGCCTGTTGTCCATCGTCCGTCGTTAACAAATTAAACTTTTCACATTTTCGACATCTCCTCCAGAACCAAAAATTGAATTGAGTTGATAGTTTGTGGGAGGCATTGGGGTAACACGCAGATTCAGAATTCTTATCTTGAATTTCTTCAAACGACATCTCCTCCCGAACGAAAAGTCGGATTGAGCCGAAACTTGGTGGGAGGCACCGAGGTGACATGGATATTCAGAATTGCTACAATCGTTCCGTTTTCGATATCGAAGATGGCCGCGACGGCCATATTGAAATTCTTCGAATGAAATATTCAGATAAACCAGAAGTGGGCTCCAGCTGGAACATGAACGGAGGCGTTCGGGCGTCATCGAGATTCAGATTTGCTAAAATTGTTCCGTTCCGATTTCCAAGATGGCCGCCGCTATGGTAACCATCTCAAAATTCTTTCAAACGACATCTCCTGTCGAATCAAAGGATGGCTCGAGCTGAAACGTGATGGGAGACATGGGAGTGACAAGCCGATTCATTGCTTTTGTTCCGTTCTGCTATCCAAGACGGCTGCCAAGGCGGCCATCTTGAAATTCTTCAAACGACATCTGCTCCCTAACCAAACAGAGCTGAAACTTGATGGGAGGCATCGGATCGACATGGAGATCCAGTTGTTCCGTAACAATTTATAAGATGGCCACCGTCTCTTCTCTCGAACCAAAGATCGGATTGAGCTGAAACTTGATGGGAGGCATCGGGGGCGACATGGTGATTCACATTTGCTAATAGCGTTACATTCCGATTTCCAAGATGACCGCCACGATGGCCATCTTGATTTTTTTCAAACGGCATCTATTGCCGAACCAAAGATCGGATCGAGCTGAAACATGATGGGAGGCATCAAGGCGCCATGGTGATTCATATTTGCGTTCCATTCAGGTATCCATGATGGCCACCATGGCGGCAATCTTGAAGTTCTTCAAACGACATCTACCAAATCAAGGACGGATGGAGCTGAAACATGATGAGTGGCATCGGGGCTTCATGGAGATTCAGATTTGCTTAATCGTTCCGTTCAGATATCCAGGATGGTCATGGCCATCTTGAAATTCTATAAATCCTGAATAGCCAGACTGAGTTGAAATGGGACGCATCGGGTTGACACGAAGATTCAGATTTGCCAATTTTTTTTCCGTTCCAATATCTAAGCTGGCAGCCATCTTGAATTTCTTCAAACTAAATCTCGGTACCAAAGATTGGATTAAGCTGAAACTTGATGGGAGGTATCGGGGCGACACGGAGATTCAGAATTGCTAATTGTTGATGGAAATCCTTTCCTATAACAAAGATGGCCCCCATGGCGGCCAACTTGAAATTCTTAAGGGACAACTCCTCCCTCACCAAAGTAGAAGTAAAACAAAGATCAGGAATCGATACAATTAACTTACTCCACCCATCAAAGACACCAAAGGGAAAGAAACACAAACATAAATCGACCAGACCATAATGAAAACCTAAACAAAGGAAGGCCATAAGGACAGTTACTTTCCCACAAAATGGCCATATGGCCATCCAAAATAAAAAGACACAAGTGATACACACAGTAAGTAACAAACAACAACATAAGTAAACCGCCACAGAAGAACCGCCTTGGAACGGTCAGTGGAAAGATTTCCACTGGGGGGCTTAAATCGATTTTACGTGGACACAATCCTCGCCCTTACTTCCGTCGCGATTTAGACAAATAATTTGTTCAGTCCGCATGAAGGCCTCCTAACTCATCAGTGCAACATCTCCGTGAACAAAAATAATCAAAGAACCACAGAGGTGAGACAACGGTGAGGACTCGACAGCAAGAAACCACTGAAATGCTGGAGCAAAAGAAAACAAACAGTTAGACTCCGATGGGCCCGACCAGAGACAGAGCATCAGGCTCCAACCAACATTACCTTGCATTAGATCTCTCTAATTCTCAAAGTCAGATTGAGCTAAAACTTGCTGAAAGCCATCAGGGCGACATGGTGATGCAAAATTACTAAATTCAAACCATTCTGAATGAATTAAGTACTTTCAAGAGGGTTCGTAGAAATACCGGAAAACACCAAAACACCGGAACACACTGGTAATTACCGGAACACACTTTAATTTTTTATATTTCTTTTATTAGAAATGTTATTTATGACTTATTTGCATTGTTTTATTGTGTATAGTGTTGTTGAAATCATTTCTGATATAAAAAACAGAAATTAATTAATCTTAATTAATCTTAGTTCAGTGTATTATCAAATGTGTTCCGGTCCTGAATATATACAAGTAACTGATACTGAGCAGTTTATGTTTAGATTTGCTCTCTCTGATAAAAATCATTTGATGATGAAAAGAATACAGTTTGACAATTCTTCTAGCGGCAAAAAAATAAAAATAAAAAAAAAATAAAAAATAAAACAAAAAAAAAAAAAATAAAAAGTTTGCCATTTCCAGCATAGTGTCGCCATTGGGAAGAAAAACATGAAATGTCAAAATCATTAGCTCGGAAAAAAATTCAGTTTTTAATGTCAGATTTTTACCAAGTTTGCTAAGTGGCAACTCTGTCATTTTATTGTTTGTTTATTATAATTTCTGGCCCAGTCAACAGGTTAGATCAATCCGGTCCATACTGCATTGATCCTTGGATTCATTCTTGGAGCAGAGAATTAGCTAAGTCTGATATGTGCCATGCCATTGGAAAACATGTTTATTGATGCCAGCAAAGGTATAGATCCGATTGCGGAGACTGATCGAGGTCTTCTCTGTCTGCTAAAAACTCAACGTTATGGTGTTTCTTTAACTGAGGTAATAGCCAAACATGACCGACTCAGTAGGAAAAGATAGATAGATAGATAAAATGAAATCTGACAAATGGTAATGAAATACATAACAAACCATGTTTAATATTGCACAGTTTTATTTCAAAATTCATCAAAATCCATTTCATAATTTTGTTATCTCTCTCTCTCTCTCTCTCTCTCTCTCTCTCTCTCTCTCTCTCTCTCTCTAAAAACATCATAAGTATATAAAAACACAATGTATATTCAAAAATCAAATATCAGTCTGATACGTGTCATGCCATTGGAAAACATGTCCTCAAACATATGTTGCTGCCCGCAAAGGTATAAATCCGAATGCGGAGACTGATCAAGGTCTTCTCTGTCCGCTAAAAAGACTCACGTTATGATAACACATGTTCAAAAAGGCACCTTTCATTAATCTTGTTGTAATATTGTTCGTTTTTTTTCTAGTCCCGATATAAGTTGCAGGTGATCGTTAGAGACCCTCAACCTATGTATTGGTGATGCATAGGTTGGGGGGCTCCAACGTAAAAAGTTTTAATGAATGTGTTACCGTAATTTGTGTCTGTTAGCAGATAGTGAAGACCCCAATCAGACTGCACAGTCCGATATGGCTATTCTGTGCATGTCCGAAGACGCATTTTCCTTTGACACCCATTTCATTTAAGGTATGTGTAAAACAAAATGAAAGGAAATGAGCCGGGGCACAGCATTTCCAACAACTTACATGTGCGCCCAGCGAAGAATCAGATCAGACTGCTCATCCATATAGTCTAACAAAAGACTTCTCTTGTTGCGGCCCTTAGCTATCCTTAGACCGCACAACGAAGATTCCGATGCACAGGCTGGTCTGAGTCTTCGTTTGGCGCACATATCTTATTGTTGATTTTGTCGTGCGCTGGCTCAAAACAAAATGGAAAACAATATTGCATTTTTTTTAAGTTATAAAATCAACGTATGTATACATATTTATATATAAAGATGTTAAAACTGTTTAAAAGTGTAAATAGAAATTGTAAACTTGAAATATTTTAAAAACATATACGCTATTTGTAAATCAACGTCGAAATGGCACAATGTAAGTAATTTGATATCTGCATACACATTATATATTTAAATACAAACAAACAAACAAACAAACACACATTAAATAATGAAACAAAGGAATAGCGTGTAATATATGTCTTATAAAAAGGACATAGACAAAGACGGTAGTGCCCTATGCGTCGCCACGGAGCGCGGCGTCTGATCTGAAACTAATGTAGTCTACTTAAACAGGCTTAACTGGTTTAACATTTGTACCTCACATGACAGCATACAACTAACACTTTCAGTAACAACCCTCCCTACACCGGGATGGGCGAAACGCCGCGTAAGGCTGTTATACGCACAAGAAGTACAGACCCGTACCAAACGTCACAGAATGTAGCTGCTCTAGAGCAGGTTTACTCTATATACACAGAAAAAAGGTACTTCAGATGTAACATTTTTGCTACAGCGCACAAGATCAGAATCTACCATCCCTATGGAAATATATATACATTAAGATTTCTGTATTAAGACCTGCATTGGGACTGTTCAAAAGCTGGTTTTAATACCACTTGCGAACGGTCCAAAAGACAAGCTTTGGGGCTATTCAAAAGATGTCGTTAAGACCACTTGTGAACAGTCCCGAATTAGCTGGTCTTTAATACCACTTTTGAACAGTTCCAACGATTGTGATACCGTATGAGGAATACATAAAGAAAGAATAACATCGACCTTCTAAACAAAAACGATTCCTATATTAAGACCAGCTTTGTTACTTGTCACAATATTTCAATGAGACCACTTTTGAACAGTCCCGAAGCTGGTTTTTAATACAACTTTTGAACAGTCTCAAAGCTTGTCTATAATCAAAGGATTCCGTATGATGAATACACAAAGAAAGAATAACCCCAACCTTCTAAACAAAAAGGATTTCTGTATTAAGACCAGCTTTGGGAGTGTTCACAAGTGGTCTTTAATACCACTTTTGAACAGTCCAAAAACTGGTCTTTGACTAGCCGTCACTATAGGCACTACACAAATATGCATGTATACAAGAAGATTCCAATATTGACACCAGTTAAGACTGTTCAAAATTGGTCTTAGAACACAGACCACTTTTGAATGGTCTAAAACCTGGCTTTTGACTGGATGACACTCAATCCAATATTCGTAAATAGCGCACAAAATCAGCAGCAACCCTCCCTACACTGTGATGGGCGATACGCCACGTAAAGTCGTTACTGTTAAAGTGCGCTACACAAACATGCATGTATTAAGTAAGATTCCTATATTAAGACTCGCTTGGGGACTGCCCATAAATGACCTTTAAGACCACTTTTGAACAGCAACCAAGCTGGTCTCTGACCTGAATGCACTCGTTTGAGAAAACAAAAGGAAGAATAGCTGTAACTTAAAAAAGTTCGTAAACGCAGATTTAGTCTTAATTTTTGGTGAACTTAATAAATGGGGGAGTTTAGCACTGTATGTCATGTACTCAGGTTAACCTATCAGTTACAGAAACTTGGTATTAAGCCCCGCCCATCGGGGCTTGAAGAAATAGATGGGCTTCATGATACTTCCACGCATGCTTATAAACCCTATTAGTTTCATTGGGCGGCAGGGCTTGATATGTCATTTCTGTCGATGCCGGGTAAAAGTCCCACAAAATTGGAAGCAACGTCTCCAAAATGACCTTTACAGTGTTGACAGGGACGTTAAACCTTAAATAAAACAAAAACTTGGTAATTAAGGTGCATGAATTAATGGTCACCGTCTTTTTTCTTTTTGTTTGTCCTTGTTCTTTCAGTCCTCTTTCTTTTAGTCTGTCCGAGTTTGCGTCCATGCGTCCTGGGTGCAATTATTTCCGTCTGATCGTCGGTTGACGTCACGTACTTACTGTCCGTCGGCACAAACTTTCTGAATCTTAAGTGTAGTTTTTGTCGTTTAGCGTCAGTCATCGCGACCCATTCTGTTTTTGTTACTTGAAAATGTTTGTGTGTCTCAGACAGACGAAACTCCCCTGTCCCCAGCAGAGCGCTCCGTAAATCTTTATGTTCCCCATTAACTAGCTTTCCGAGTAGGTTTACCAATTCTACAAGCGACTGGGACTTCCAATCAGTGGCCTGTTTCAATATGTGGTTCACAGACTCACTATTATTATTAGTCCAGGCTGCTGAAACCATGTCTGATTTAACCGGTTCATTGACTTTTGTTTTCAATGTTTCCTTTAAGCGCCTTCGAAAATAGTTTGTGAAACTTTCAGTCACCTCACTGCAGTAAGCTTCCAAATCATTGCATTTCTCTTCGAAACACACGGTGTCATTAGCATTGATGACACCGTCTGTTCCAAAGATCATGCCAAGAACTTTATTTCTATGTTTTTTATTTACCGCATCATCCTGTAGTTTCTGGTTTGCATTTTGGCGGAGATGACGTGTGCAAAGGGTATGAGTCGCCTCCGGAAATGCAGTAGTAATGGCTTTCACCATAGCCTTCTCTTCATCTGACCCGATTACAAGTTTTTTCAGGTCTGTATCTACCAATTTAAACTTAAGGTGGTGAAAGAAATGGCAATACGTTTCAAAGTCACTGTTATCGTGTATGAAAATGGGACCGATGAAAATTGGGGACTCTCCAGTAGTTGGTCGTATGACCGCTAACTGCTTGTAGCAAGTGATGGTGACATGCATATCGCATAGATTAAAGGTTTTGTCGACCCCTAAGATTGTTTTACCTGTGCAACACAGATTTTGTAAGTCTCGGATTTGCTCATCTGTGTACAGTATTATTCCTGGACTTTTGCTATTTGTTCTAATAACAGATCTGACATAAGAATGATTGTGTGTGACTAGGTTTTCTAATATTTGCACATTGTCCGCAACATTTGTTCGGCTGTATTGCACTGACTTTGTTTTGTGTGTCTCATATTTTTTTTGTCACGGAGCTGTTGCAAGCCCGTTGGTCTGGTTACCCCATCATATTTATTTTTTAAGTTTTCATAAACTATTTTAGGTTTATCTTGCTTCAAGAGCTCTTTTGCTTCGTCCATGACAAACTGTGGTGTACGCAAATACTCAGAGTCAGACTGTTTTGAGTTTCCATGTGGTGCCAAACTGGGGAATTTTCCTATGTACTCAACAACAGCAAACTTACTCTTTAAGCCACCATCTCCCAACCAAGTAACCCTCTTTTCATAATTTGCGTCCTGTTTCGATTTGGCATAGTATCTGCGAATGTTGACTACCTTATTAGGATTAGGCTGGGGATCAAACGGAATATACCTACGTTCAACTTTACCACCTGATCTAATTCTAGAAAGTGAACAAAACGTTTTATTATGAAAAAATATCTTTTTCAATTCCCCGTCGTCTTGCAATAGATAATAAGTACTAGGGCTAGTCCCAGCTTTTGAGTCCCACACTCCACAATCATCTGAAAAAGTGCTTTTCCCCTTCCCATTTCTTCTAATTTGGTTTTTTTCATTATTAATAACGAAGTAGACAAATTCTTTTTTCCCACCCGGTATTTCATTAAGACCTAATTCCGAACTGATAAGCAAATGGACTATTTTACTTGTTTCCATAAAACAAGTACCAGCAATAACCCCTTTTGCTGGATTATCAGCGTCCTCATCAGTACCATCTCCGTCAGTGTCAGTCAGACAGTCTGTCACATTGGTTGGTAGTGTTTGATCATCGTCAGTGTCGGTCGGGCAGTCTGTCACGTCTTGGGGTAGTGCATAATGAGTTATGTCGTCAGTCAACGTTTTTTCAAGACTGTCAGTCTGAGACGTACCGTTTGAATTGATGTCTATGTCAGTATCAGATATAATTTCTGACCTATCATTAAAATCTGAATATTCATTTAGAATGTTTGACATGTCTGTTTCACACATAGGGATACCTGGAATTTTATTTTCATAGTTTGGGCTTTCTGGTACATATATTGGTTCAGTTGGGCCTGTGTTCTGAGTTTTTCTAACCAATGGCACAAAATGATTAGGTGTGAAGCTATTTAAACTTAACGGCACACACATGCTCGTCCACATTATACAGATAACTGTATTGGACAGTTTAACATCCCGACCCACGACAGTTCTTGTGAATGGCTCTGACGTGAGTTCGGGATGTATCTGGGGTGGGTAATATGATCTTATAGGCTGACCCAGGAAAGAACTGATGGCATAAATGTGAGCTAGTTCTGAGTATGACCCCAATCTTATAGCATCTTCTATCAGTTTATTTACATTACTGGTAATGATTCTGTTGTCAGTGAGAAATTCAAGTTTGATTTTACTGTTGGCGTCATATTTCTCACTGAATATAATAAGTTCTAGAGCGGTCTCCAAACGTATCAGTTTATGATACTGCTCAGTACCAGTTATGCTCTTTGAAATGGCCCGATACAAACAATTTCCGTCCCCAACCGTCTTTAGGGCAATATGCTCCACTGCGTACGCGGGGTGAAAATTTAACATGATCTCCATCGATTACCAGTGATGCTACCTTTCGCTGTTGACGTGCAAATTCCAATCTGAAAGCAAAAGAAAGAAAACTTTTCTACGAAGTCAACTACATGTGAATCGTCAGCAATATGAAATGTCATGAAACAATATTAAGACCACCTTTGGGACTGTTCAAAAGTGGTCTTAAAGTCCTTTGGGACTGTTCAAAAGTGGTCTCGAAGGCCACTTTTGAACATTTCCAAAGGAAGCATCATCACCAAAATGACATATAAGTGTTGATGGGGACGTTATACCTCAAATCAAACCCTTCTAGATAAGCAGTAGAATTCTACTATTAAGACCACCTTTGGGACTGTTCGAAAGTGGTCTTGAAGGTCACTTTTGAACATTTCCAAAGTTGGAGCATATACAGTAGTAGAATTCCTATAGTAAGACCACCTTTGGGACTGTTCAAAAGTGGTCTTGAAGGCCCACTTTTGAACAATTCAAAAGGAAGCATCATCACCAAAATGACATACAGTGTTGACGGGGACGTTATACCTTAAATAAAAATAAAGACAACAAGAGCTCCGTCTAAAGTCTAAATAAGTAGCCGAATTCCTCTAGTAAGACCAACTTTGGGACTGTTCAAAAGTGGTCTCGAAGACCACTTATGAACATTTCCAAAGGGACGTTATACCTCAAATCAAACAAGGAAGCAACATCACCAAAATGACATATACAGTGTTGACGGGGACGTTATACCTCAAATAAAAATAAAAACAACAATAGCTCCGTCTCCGAATTCCTCCAGTAAGACCAACTTTGGGACTGTTCAAAAGTGGTCTCGAAGGCCACTTTTGAACATTTCCAAAGGGACGTTATACCTCAAATCAAACAAGGAAGCAACATCACCAAAATGACATATACAGTGTTGACGGGGACGTTATACCTCAAATAAAAATAAAAACAACAAGAGCTCCGTCTAAAGTCTAAATAAGTAGCCGAATTCCTCCAGTAAGACCAACTTTGGGATTTGAGGTATAACGTCCCTTTGGAAATGTTCAAAAGTGGCCTTCGAGACCACTTTTGAACATTTCCAAAGGGACGTTATACCTCAAATCAAACACATAAATGACATATACAGTGTTGACGGGGACATTATAACTCAAATCAAACAAACACCAAGGGCTCCGCAATTGGGGCATTATACACATGAAACAATTGAAGGGTGGTCCCTGACAGGAGGACACTATGTGCAGAAATCACAAAGAAATAATAATTGCACCAATCTAAATAAGTAGTAGAAATCCTCTAGTCAAACAAGCAACAAGAGCAAGTTGGACAGTATACGCCCGCACAATTGGTAAGATGGAGCATATACAGTCACATTCCTCTAGTAAGACCAGCGTGTGACTGTTCAAAAGTGGTCTTCAAGACCAGTTTAACAATTCTAATGGTGGTCCCTGACAGGAGGACACTATGTGCAGAAATAACAAAGAAATAATAATTGCACCATTCTAAATAAGTAGTAGAATGCCTCTAGTAAGACAACCTTCGGGCCTTGAAGGCCACTTTTGAACATTTCCAAAGGAAGCAACATCGCCAAAATGACATAAACAGTGTTGACGGGGGGGGGGGGTAAGATGGAGCATATACAGTAGAATCCACTATTAAGACCACCTTTGGGACTGTCCATAAGTGGTCTTCAAGACCATTTTTAACAGTTCTTATGGTGGTCCCTGACAGGAGGACACTATATGCAATCATGTTACCAGCCCCGCGACATAGACGCAGGTCATTTTAAGAAATCATAAATTTTCCAGACTCAGTTTATTTAACTTTGATTTTATTTGCCCAAATTCCTGCATGGGATCTTTCAATATCTCAACTGGGGTTTACAGGGGTATACATTTTTGTTGGTAAAATTTTCACTGCGTTTTCGGAAAAATCTTGGTATAGTTTCTATTAAATTATATAGTTTGTCTCATTTAGTTTCTACACCATACTTTTTTTCTTAATTTCCGGCCAAAACATAGATTGTGGGTACTCGTTAAAACCACCTCAGCGAGGCGGTTCTTACGAGTATTCACAATCTATATGTTGTATAGAAATAAAAATCCGAAGTTGTTCCTACAGACGAACAGTATACACACAAATCAGACAGCGCTGACACGCATGCTCGTCTGACAACTAAGGTAACCAATAATTCATATTCATATTAAACAGCGCATACCTCTTTACCTAAGAGAGAGAAGACATCGTCGCGAAAACACTAAAACTGATTTTTTTTTTTTATTAATAATTATATAGATTGTTTTAAATAAAAAAAATGCTAAATTTTCATATCTCTTCTATAAACATAGATTGTGGTAATTCGTTGGAACGGTCACTGTGAGGCGGTTCTAACGAATATCAACCTGTTTTTGTTTTACGTAAAACTAGAAAAAAAATGTATACCTCTATAAACCCCAGTAAATATATCAGACGGCGCAGGTGAGCATTAATTCATTAATTTGAAATAAATAAATAAATAAAATCAAAGAGAGAGAGAGAGAGAGAGAAGAGAGAGAGAGAGATTGCATTATGATTTTTTCAAAATTAGGATCGACGAACAGAACAGATGACTTAGATACGCGGGCTGTTCTGAGACTTCCCTGGGTACATGAGCAATTCTACTAATAATCACCACGAAAACATGCCTCTTTAATTATAAATAACTTAGTACCGAATCTAATATAAATATTGTCAAGTAGAAAGGTGAGGGCATCACACACTTTCTGACATGACCAAAGTGTATAATTCTTATGCTCTTTAGAAGTGAAAAATGCATTTCTGACATTACATGCAAGATAGAGAGAATCTTCTCTGTGAAAAGCCCATTCAATTAAATCATTAAGCTTTTCTTTTGTAAGATTATGAGGAAGTGTAGTGTAAAGAGTGGAAAAATCGTAGGTAGACAGAATAAAAGCACGAAAATGTCTAGATTTCAATTTATTTAAAACCTCATTCGAATTTTTTATAGACCAAAACAGATTTCTTCCTGATCTTTCAAAGACTTTATCACAATATTTAATTACATGCGTTTTAATAGCAGTAAGACAGGAAGTTAATAATTTAGAAAGTTTGCTATTTTCGTTTATTTGGTGTATTCCTTGCTTCCAAAGGATCTAACTTCAGAACTTATTTATTTTCACTGTTGCTGGTGTTGTGCCGTGTGGCGGCCGTAAAACCTCTCCCCGTACATCATCATCGTGCAGATTATATTTTCTGGTCCTTTTGGCTCACTGAGTTCATTTGGTATCATTTTGAAAATAAAGTTCTGCTTAAGCCGGTGCTAGAGGGCGCGGCCGGTGTTGCACATTTTAGTACGGGTCATGAACAGACTCAATAAAACCGAGTCTGCTATTTTCGTTTATTTGGTGTATTCCTTGCTTCCAAAGGATCTAACTTCAGAACTTATTTATTTTCACTGTAGCTGGTGTTATGCCGTGTGGCGGCCGTAAAACGTCTCCCCGTACATCATCATAGTTCAGATTATATTTTCTGGTCCCTAGGGATCATTGAGTTCATTTGGTATCACTTTGAAAATAGAGTTCTGCTTAAGCCGGTGCTAGAGGGCGCGGCCGGTGTTGCACATTTCAGTACTGGTCATGAACAGACTCAATAAAACCGAGTCTGCTATTCTCGTTTATTTGGTGTATTCCTTGCTTCCAAAGGATCTAACTTATTTATTTTCACTGAAACTGGTGTTGTGCCGCGTGGCGGCCGTAAAACGTCTCCCCTTACATCATCATAGTGCAGATTATATTTTCTGGTCCTTTGGAATCATTGAGTTCATTTGGTATCATTTTGAAAATAGAGTTCTGCTTAAGCCGGTGCTAGAGCGCGCGGCTGGTGTTGCACATTTCAGTACTGGTCATGAACAGACTCAATAAAACCGAGTCTGCTATTTTTGTTTATTTCGTGTATTCCTTGCTTCCAAAGGATCTAACTTCAGAACTTAATTAAATCGATTTCTAACCCATCAGCGCATTATCTCAGAGAACTTAAAAATCAAAACAATATAGAGATGAAACAACGATGAGGACAGCATGAAATAACTGAAATGCTGGAGCAAAAGAAAACCAGGGGTTGGACTCCGGTGGGTTAGACCAGAGAGAAGGCATTAGGCACCAACTGACATTACTTAACTCTTATCTTGCTGTTCACGACAACCCCTATCTTTGGAAACAGTGTAGATCCAGATCAGATGGCTTCTGAAGAAGCCATCTGATCAGGATCTACACTGTTTGGCATTTAGTTTATGAATTTGTAGCAATAAATTACATCAAGTAATTTGATTGGTTGATAGACAGAAATGGGGGTGGCTTAAATGAATATTCAGCAAGAGAAGGGTTAAAAAGTATCAGTAAATCCTTAGGCTGGAGCCGTCGTAGAGTCAGGCCCGAATCGCCAGCCTGCAATTAAAAAGCAATGTTATAAACCGTGATGGGTTATAACTACCATGCGTGCAGTCTGTCGTATAACATTTATGTTGCACCCAATCTGTTTATATCGAAAAATGATTTTACCAAGTTGAGTACTGAAATCATTGCAAGCATATAATTTTTCTGGAATTATATATTTTGTCAACAAAAAATTAGGTTCCGATCGGCCTTGCTGCAGTGTGTGTGTGTGTGTGTGTGTGTGTGTGTGTGTGTGTGTGTGTGAATTCGGGTTTAACGTCGCTTTCAACAATTTTTCAGTCATATCACGACGATGTCTGGTTGCGACAGGGAGCTTAATGCTTACTTTTATAGTGCTGCCTCACTGAAGTATCATGTCCCAGACACATTACATGATACCGCACCCAGTCACATTATCCTGATACTGGGTCGACCAGGCCTAGCTCTACCCCGTAAATCTGAGTGCCAAGCGAGGAGCAGCTAGTACCATTTTTAACGACTTTGGTATGTCGCAGCCCGGGATCGAACCCGTGACCTCCCGTTCCCCGGAGCGGACACTCTACCAACTGAGCTATCGGGGCCGGTACCTTGCTGCAGAAGAGATTTGTCTAACACTGAATTTTTAAACTAAATCGGAATGTCGTCTTTAAAACATAGGAAATGCTTTACAAAGTTTATTAAATCGATCTGAATTAAATTGGCCCATGTGTATAAAATCAGTTAGTTGTCTTTAAAGATGTCTTTGGTGGCCATCTTGTTTACTGTAGCAGAACAAGTTTACCTATTTTGGTAGGGAATCATTTAGGCAACATTCCTGTGAAGGCTGAATGAAATTTGCCCAATGGTTTAGGAGGAGTTGTCATTTAAAGCAAATTGTTGATGCCGTACGACACACTTTAGATATTGACCGATTACAATACCTCACCTAGCCAGGGTAAGTTAAACCACGCAGGCCATGTATAATGAGGCCAATTTTTAACATCAGCCAGAACAATTATAATGAAGCCAGTTTTTCAAAACCAGCCAGAACATACGAGGGTTGTTTGATAAGTTCGTAGACTTTTTTCATATTTCCGTTAATATTCAACAGCTTTTGATAAAACTTCTGTACATTATATCTGCGTCCGTTCTTGAGTCGGCGGAAATGAGCATGGTCTAATTCGAAGTTTCTATCCTGAGCAGACCGACGCCATGGCAACGAGGGTATCGCTATGCGGGGGAGGATATTTTATGGCAAAATCAGATGTATGTATGTTAAACTTTAAATTGAGTTTACCATGTTAACGCTGTATCTAAATGTACGAAAACGTGCGTGCCGTCAGCGTGATGTTCTGACGTCATTTCAGTAAAGTTACGGAGAAAAACGCAGCATTCGTGCTCCTGAAACATGACGTCAACGGCGACGTTGAAACCAGATCAGTGATTAAATTCTGCGTGGGACCTGGGGAAAACACCAGCACAGACTCTAAAATTGATGGAAGAATCCGAAACTGTACGGAACTGCAGTCGTGCTTTAGTATTTAAATGGCATAAACGTTTCAAGAACGGACGTGACAGTGTTCAAGCTGATACACGGTGCGGAAGACCAGTTTCAGTCCGCGAGTCGCTACCTGGTAAAGTAAAGCTCATCAGGACTGACAGGCGATTGACCATAAGAAATTTAGCGGAGAGATTTGATGTATATACTTCTACAATTCACAAAATACTTACAGAAGATTTGAATATGTCAGGATGTAGTGCGCGATGGGTGCCGAGACTTCTAAAATATGAGGAAAAGGTGAAGCGAGTTGCAGCATCCAGGAATTTAGCATCCAGGAATTTCCTGGACCGCTAAGAAGCTGAAGGCGAGGATTTCCTAAACCGAATAATAACGACGGACGAGACATGGTTGTGGCACTTCGATCCAGAATCAAAGGCCCAGTCATCGATTTGGAAAACGCCTGATACCCCACTATGAAGGCCAAGGTTTCGAGATCCGGAGGGAAACACATGTTTGTGTTCTTCATGGACAGACGAGGAATGATCCTACAGCACCAGGTACCCGACGGGCAGACAGTAAACGCCGAGTACTATTCAGAGGTGAGTTTCTGTACAATTTTATTGTGTTTTGATTTATAGCTTAATTATATTTATATCAAGAATAAGCAATTATTATGGTAAGTACAACGTATACGTTTCATATGCCCATGCGCAATTCCTATAAAAGCAACACCGTCCTTAATCACCCGGCTTTCATTTTTCAGGTGTTAAAGACTCATCTTGTTTGTGCCCTGAGTAGGAAACGTACAGACCTCCAGCTAGACAGAGTTATACTTCACCAAGATAATGCCCCTCCCCATACAGCGAACTCGACCCTTCTGGGAGAAGCCTTCGTGGTGCAGTGGTTACGCTACTAGCCTTGTAAACCAGGGATCGCAGGATCGATTCCGGGCTTCTCCAGACTTTCGGATGAGTCTTTTAAACCGAGGTCCCGTCTCCGTATGACCTTAGCTGTTGGTGGGACGTAAAACTCAAACACTCACTCGACCCTTCTGAAAATAGCCATACTTGGATTTAAACTCCTTGATCACCAACCATACAGCCCAGATCTCGCGCCCGTGGACTTTCGTGTGTTCCCGGAGGTGCAAGATAAGTTACGAGGAAAAAGTTTGACACTGTGCATTGCTTGAAGAGAGAGACACAAATCATTGTATCAATATTTGATAGCAAGTGGTATAGTGACACATTCGACAAGTGGATAATGAGACATAGGAAGTGTATACGGCTAAGTGGCGATAATGTTGAGAAGATGCGCTAAATATAAAGGATTGAATAACGTGACGACGTCATCAGAAATTGTTTGTAACGTTTGCCGCCCCCCCGGGTAGCGCTTAGTGGCCTTGTTGTTTTTGTTATAAAACACGAACCAATCACTATTTTTACATGAAAATTATATCGCATGTGCAGAATGAATTGCTCATTTACATAGTGTTCTTTATTTTCACATCTCTGCCTCCAAATTGTCTTTACAGGAAAAGTCTATGAACTTATCGAACAACCCTCATAAATAAAGAGGCCAGCTTTTTTCAACCAACCAGGACAACAAGCCAGTTGTTATAGCCCCGCTTTGAAAAAGTGGGGGCTATATTGGATTTGGCTTGTCCGGAATTCCGTCTGTCTGTCTGTCTGTCAGTCTGTCTTTCTGTCTGTCTGTAATATTTGATAGTGGGTACCTTGTTACCGCAACTCCTCTTACAGTTCTAGGTCAATCCTTTTGAAACTTTACAGGTGTTATCATATAGGTTTGAAGTTGTGCATATTCTTTTTTCATTATCCTTAAATAATTTTTTTCACTTATTTCACCTTTTTTAACTTAGACAATTTTTGAGAGCTACTAATGTTAAAATGTATAGGGAGTAGCTACCTTGTTACCGCAACTCCTCTTACAGTTCTAAGTCAATCCTTTTGAAACTTTACAGGTGTTTTCATATAGGTCTGAAGATGTGCATATTCTTTTTTCATTATCCTTAAATAATTTTTTTCACTTAGTTCACCTTTTTTAACTTAGACAATTTTTGAGATCTACTAATGTTAAAATGTATAGGGAGTAGCTACCTTGTGACCACAACTTCTCTTACAGTTCTAGGTCAACCCTTTTGAAACTTTACAGGTGTTTTCATATTGGTCTGAAGATGTGCATATTCTTTTTTCATTATCCTTAAATAATTTTTTTCACTTATTTCACCTTTTTTAACTTAGACAATTTTTGAGATCTACTAATGTTAAAATGTATAGGGAGTAGCTTCCTTGTGATCGCAACTCCTCTTACAGTTCTAGGTCAATCCTTTTGAAACTTAACAGGTGTTTTCATATAGGTCTGATGATGTGCATGTGCTTTTTTCATTATCCAAAACTTATTTTTTAACTTAGACTGTTTTTCAGATCTAATAACGCGAAGTCTATAAGGCGTAGGTACCTTGTTAGGGATTTAACCCTCTCATCAGTCTTTACCTTTAATTCATGAGTCTTTCTCCTCTGACAGGGCTATAGCGGGGCTATAGTCAGATCCTCTGACAGTTCTAGTTAAAAATACAACCA